>OX387664.1:3124718-5624718 GCA_947568875.1 Fissipunctia ypsillon | reverse complement strand
GTCTGTTCTTATCATTTGTAAGTACGTATCTAGATTTAAATTAGACACCATAATTTATAAAGAATGCCTTCGGTTAGAAAATAAGGAGTAAGTAGGTAAGTAGGTTCAGACACTAGCTCAAAAAATAGGCAGGTTTTGTATGCCTTTGGCCTTAGCAAGTTATCAATATCAAAGTTGCGAGTTCTTCGGTATGAAAAGAAATACCTACCTTAGGTGGTTTAATTGCATTTCTCATAGAGCTTTCGTAATTATTCGTTTAAATAATATATAAACAAAAATTACAGAACATCAATTTAATAATCACAAGGCTTCTCAACATCCCTTCGACACTTGTTGAATGCCCTTTCGAAGTGGAGTTGAAACCCCGCCGGCCCTTGTCTACAGTCTACGATTAGATTCTACATCGTATTCTAAAAATATCCCAAATGGCAACACAATCTAGGTTGTTTTCACACTAATGCATCTAGCTAGATGAGAGAATTCACTATAAGTTTGCGATTTGCCAAGATGTTTTGGTATTTCGCCTAGTAAACACGATACGACGAATTGAATAAATATCTAGCTCAGTTTGGATTTCTAAAACTAAATCTGTAAAGAAGAACTCGCAACTTTCAGTTTTTTCACATGCCTGTGATGACGGAGTTACATAAATTAGAATAATAATTATACACGTCTTAATAATTTTGTGAAAACAGCACATTTTTTAATGAATTTGAATTGAAAGTGCAGATGCATACAACATCGAGGAACAATTTTTTTCCTTGGCGTAAAAATTTAGAGTTTTTCACATCGCCGACCGGACACTATACATTCAGCATTTTCCTTTTCCCCGTAAACCTACTGACTGAACTGGAAGAAAGCTTTCTTCGGTCAGTAAACTAGCTGTAAACTCTTTCGATAGCTATTGTGATTAGTTTACTAAAATATAACAACTACAACACCTGCCTACCAAAACTGAAAAGCACTCGGAAGTATTTTTCAGATAGTTAATATCTAGGTATTTTGTGGAATTGGATGGATAGAGCTTCAAAATCATGAAATTCTTCGTAATTTCGTCATCCAGCCCCTCAAAACTTTTGTGAATAATATTAATGTTTATGTATGCATAATTATTGTTGAATGTTAATTGTAACTTTCAAGAATATCAAACTATCCGTGACTTGGCCCCGCACAGAGTTCTCAAGTTGGGGACCAGTTTGTCTGGAACTAGCTGGAAATCGAAACATGGTGTAGAGTTGGTATGTAGTGTAGAGCTGCACCTAGTTGGCAAGTTCTGAAATAGTTGGAATCTGAATAGTTTTTGATTCCATTCCATTTTTGGTTGCAAGGGCGACGACGGAGGAGGAGGAAAAGGCTAGGCAGTGGCGGACTAAGCCTGCAAAGGGAAAGGACGTCGAAATATTTAGGACACTGCCTCGAAAACGTCAGGTTTTCTTTTGACTCTTGATCCAGAAATAGGAGTTACTTTGACGACAACAGAAAATCTAGAGCATCAGACGAATCCGAGCACGAAAATTTTGGTACCACGCATCGTTTAAATTTTCTTTTGAACATTTTTACAGAACTACTAATATTACTTTGTCAATCTTTACAGAAAAGTTTAACAGTCCCGTCAAAATCGGTCCAGCCGTTTCGGAGATTACCCGGAACAAACAGACAGACAGACAAAAAAATTTTTTTTTTTTTGTTATAAGTACTTACTGCTTTTAGTAAGAACTGTTATTTTTACATTACAAACAGACACTTCAATTGTATTTATTTGTAGGTACTATAGATGCGTAGGGGGCCCCCAATACACCTGCCTTTTACTTACTGAACATATTTTGGTCTTATTTAGGATATAATTAAAAAGTATTTCTTGAGTTTTGGGGGGGCCCCAGTACCGGAGGCCCGGGGCGGCCGCACCTGCGGCCCCTTAGTCCTTCAGTGAGACTAGGCAGATTGATTTACTTAGTGCACCTAATTCTTTGGAGTAGGTAAAAACGTTATATGTATTAATGTTCTGTATATCTAAACGATTGAAAAAGTCAATGAATATCGACTATTTATAGTCGAGTATTGCAGATTGTGCGCTAGATATTAGCAAAGACGATTGCCTTCAATAAGGTCGTATTTGTTTTCTAGTCTCTAGCTTGCATTTACTAAGGCATGTACTATTATTAATTTTATTGTAGTAGGTAGATGTTTCTACGTAATTAGCGTATAATTTGCTATAATATATATGTATACATAGGTACTAGGTACTACTGCCTCGTTGGTCTAGTGGTCGCAAGCGCTTCTGCTGAGCATGACGTCCTGGGTTCGATTCCCGGCTCGGGCAATGTTATTGGGTTTTTCCATCAGGAATTTCTCATTAACAACCCGGAGTCCGGATTTGTACCCATACCTAAACACAACTGGCGAAATGTGAGTGTACTAAAGGTGCACCTCTGCCGAACCCTTTGGGGAATACAGGCGTGATGTTATGTTATGTACCGAGTACTGAGTAGTTTTTATGCAGTTTGTCATTGTTGTCATAATGGGATTTTTGGAGGCAAACAAATGAAATGTTCACAAGATTTTTTAATATGTAGGTAGGTAAAATTAAACAAACAGTTACCTACTTAAATGGTTTTTACAGCTTTCTGTTGTCGAAAGTAAGCAATTTGCTTAGGTTTATAATTATGTGTCATCGAAGGACATGACGAAACATTTGGTTTTCCAGTAATTTTCCTGAAAATACTTGCGTTCTGCACATAAATCACCGCCATGATTTACAAGGCATGAATTTTCCTACTGCTTACGTGACCATAAATTATTTTTGAAGACTTTCAAACTCAATGAGGGCTTGAAATCATTTGAACATTATTTTTTTGCTGTCGAAGTTACTGAAAACTTAATCTAGGTATTAAACTTACATCTGACCAATTTGAAAGCAAAATCCCGTGCACACGATGACCACATCATTCTGTTATCAAGCGTTACTATAGCGGCCGAGCGCTGCAAGCAAGAAAAGCCCTTACGGTGTATAGATGTTCGTTTCTCCCATGGTACAGTCAACCGCACATCAGTGGTAGGTAACTTATACCACGAAAACCGCCCTTCCTGCTATGACAAAGCTGACAATGTCAAATTCTTACCACTGATTGCGGTTAATCATACTCATACCTACCTACCTGAAAAACTAGTCAAAGTCACCTTTTTCTAACTTTTCAGGCATGACAGGAATAAATACCTATAAAATCATGCTACAATATTTCGATCTTAAAGCAGTTACCTACAACAACGAAACAAAAGATCATAAACAACTAGTAAATCATCAAAGACCGTAGTTCCGTCACAGTCGCCTGCGCAGATACAAAACGTAGGTGTGTTTGTTTGTTTCAAATTGTCTATTATAAAAACCGTTTGCTAAGTCTGTAGGTATATTGTGATAATTGTCATCCCAGTTGATAGTAGTTATTATTACGATGATGGTCACAGAAAATTGCATCATTTTTTCTCATTAACAGTACCTAAGCATAATCAGCTTATAATGTTCCCACCGCTGGGACACAGCACAGGCCTCCTCTCTGTGAGAGGGAATAACAGTACCTAACTTTAGGTGTATTTGATTTGATCTACCCAAATACCTATTAGGGTCACCCGGGGCTATTCTAGCCAGGCCAGGGGGCAAACGTAACTGATTGAGGTAACTCGTTATGAAACATGAAACAATAACGGTTCAGTATTTTAGTCATAAAAACTTGTAATCTTGACCAAATGCAGAAAAACCCGTCATAACATCACGCCTGTATTCATCGAATGGTTGAGGTGCACCTATAGTACACCCACATTTCGCCAGTTATTTATTGTAATCTTACTTCTGAACTGAAGTAACATTAAAATAATACTGCTTTTAGAGGTAGTGGTTGGCCCCCAGGGGGGCTAAACCGGCCACTTTCGCAACCTACAACCCTAGGTAATAGGTACCAACAAACTCTAGGTCCGCATTTCAAAAGCTATTTTCATTTTCTGAAGAGCTACACTTCGTCGGCGATATAAAATGGTCTCCGTAACACGTGCGTCCTCAAGGAAATTTACATAAACGTCTAAATCTGCCATTATTACAATATTTCTTCACAAAATCCTCAATATGAATTGTAAGATGTTGCTCTTGACTAACTTCGTATGATTCTGCTATTTGACATTAAAGCAATTCATAGTTTGTGCACCATTTTACGAATCTCCGTATAAAACTGTCAAACAGATGAATTGCGTGATATGAATTGTACGCAGTTAATATTATGAATTGTCAATCTGTGACCATTTTACGATTAATTTAACTAAAGTTCATAATATTATCCTATTATGATTCTGCCAAAGTGGCCGTTTTAGCCCCCCAGGTCCGATGTAGTAGGAGACGAGACTATAGCCATCAACCGGGCACAAATCCAGACTCCGGGTTGCTACTGAGATATTCTAGATGGAAAAATTCACTAACCCGAAAACTCGTCATATCCTACCATAACAAACAAGTCCACGTTTTCTCAACTATGGTAACGTTCAATTGTTTAATTGTAACCGGAAAGAACTAGATTGAGCCGCTATTTACTGCTTCGAACCGGCAACAGATTAATTGTTGCAATTTTCATCGATTATTACTTTAATGAACAGTTGTACTGCGAATCATGTTATATTGATCTTTCAATTAACCACATTGGGTAGATGTGTTTCCAGTTAGACCCAATCAGGTGTACCTGCCTAGAGTCCCAGAAATTACTTTCTTACTGCACTAAATTACATTATCTCTAGCCGATGGCGATAGGTTGTCACCTACACCTGCCTGAACCTGAACCTAAATAAAATCAGGTCAATACGATAGTACTAGTCTGGTTCCTCCTATACTTTAGACAGCGGGGCAATTGCGTAACACACTTACAGTAGGGATCGGGTTTCATTTTGACAGCTCAACAACATTCATTGCGTTATTTACGTTGTGAGCAGACAAATTTTTCGAACTTAAGAAGCAATGGATTAGCAATTTGCTTTAAAATCATTCAGATTGTGATTGATACTGTGTTACGGAATTAGGGTGCAGGCCCATAAAGAAAGGTGGAAAAAAATCTGTTCTTTGCCACACAACATTAATGACCTCATAATTTCTGTTATTTTTCCATCATCATGACTATTACGAAGGAAAGGACCTACATCACATTTAGAGATAAGCTGACCACAAAACTACCGATTAATTATAGGCTTCCGAAAATATACTGTTATCAGATATTATCACTTCGCTTGGTTCACTGATTGATAAGATAGTAAACTGTTATTTATTCGCTCCAGTTAGTTTATACGGTTCGCAAATTCGACTAACCTTTCTTCGACGTGCGCACGGACGCGAAAATATCGCGGCGGGATTTTATCGCGCACTGGATTTTCAACTCTCGGTGTTGAGCCGAGCATTGAGAATCCAAAATTTCCAACGCGTGGAAAAAACACTTGGATTTTCAACTTTCGGTGCTAAGCAGAGCGTTGAAAATCCAGTGCGCGATAAAATCACGCCGCGTTATTTCGTGTTCGTGTAAACGTCGCGACGTCGGCTCAATCTATCGTATCATACAGGGTGTAAGGGACAGCCCTCTGCAAACTAACGGTGCATTCAGCTCCTTATTTTGAATCATACTCCACCGGAAATGTTCTCAGGAAAATTTGAATTTTTTAAATCGTATTTTCAGCTACTATTCCTTTATTTCAATGTAAAATTATATTCTCTGTACGCAGCACTCTATTTATGTAAATAAAACAGCTAAAATAAAAAAATCAGCAATGGATGTTGAAAAACTCGGCGGCCGAAGGCTCGCTGCGCTGCCGTTCGCTACGCGCGTTTTGCCACGGTAACGATACATTGCGTGCAAGGTAATAAAACAAATCGTGTTTATTGGATTCCCATAACGTTCCTGAAATAATTTCAAGTACTGCTCATCTTTGTATGACATACTGAACTCACCCATCAGTCTGCGGAGGGCTGTCCCTTACACCCTGTATAGCCTATCTAGAATGTTAAATACTACAGGCAACCGAAGGAACACAGGTGGGTTTTAGTCAGTAAAAGTCTGACACGCCCTCCCGCTCCGCCCAAAGCGGGAGAAGTCATTTGATGATTTCCCATCCAAAAAAAAAGGCTGTAACCTGTAACGGTCCCACCTTCCTCTGCAGACCAAGACCTCTCCTTAGAATGAGGACTGAGAAGGAATCAGCATAAAAATATATCAAACTTGTGAGTCTTTTTTTTTTTTTTTGTGGATGGGAAATCATCAAATGACTTCTCCCGCTCTGGGCGGAGCGGGAGGGCGTGTCAGACTTTTACTGACTAAAACCCACCCGTGTTCCTTCTGTTGCCTGTGCCGGGGCCACGGTAACTCTTTCGAACATCCCGCAACCCTAGCTGGCATCGGCCCTAGCGGACCCCGTCAATAGTGCTGACATCTCTTTGAGGCGCGCGTGGAACACGACGCGCCGTCGACTCGGGCCTGGTCCTTACCGGACGGCGAGCTACCCATTGCTCGCCGTCCGCAAGCCCGCGCCTACGGTGGCCGGGAATCGGCTGCCAATTCCCGACGCCCAGGGCGTCTCCTGCGGCGACTAGGGGCGTGAGTGTGCAAAGCTTGCCTCTCCCTCACGCGTCCCGCCTCCTCCTTCACGAGCATTACTGCTTCGCAGAAGGAGGTAATGGCTTCCCATGCACTCTCGCTCCGTACCATGGCCTGGACCAGGGCCGGACGCGAGAGATCGCCGCCGCCGATCGCTTCCGCGAGGACACGGCGGTGCTCCGCCCAAGCCGGGCAGACCTCCACCGTATGCTCCACCGTGTCCTCCGGGCGATCCACACAGTGGTGACACCCGGGCGTTTCCTCCCGCCTTATCCGGAACAGGTACCTCCCGAAGCACCCGTGTCCGGTGAGGACCTGCGTCAGGCGGAAGGTGAGGACGCCGTGGCGCCTCTCCAGCCACTCCTCAAAGAGGGGACTTATCGCCGCAATTGTGGCGTGCCCAAAACTTGTAAGTCTAGTTTGGCTTTTCTTAGCATAATTTTCTTCACCATCCTAACTTAATATTATAAACGCGAAAGTGTGTTTGTTTGTTACGCTTTCACGCTAAAACGGCCAAACGGATTTGTATGAAATTTGGCACATGGGTAGACTATGACCTAGGTTAGGAGATAGGATATTTTTTATCACGATATTCCCACGAGATTGAGACTTATGCGGGTGAAACCTGCTAGTGCCTGCTAGTGCCTGGTAAACCTGGTGAACCTGGTGCTGCTAGTCAGTAATAATTGAGTCTGTTTTCCGAAATGAAGCAAGAAAGTAGGTTTAAATCCTACAGTAATACAGTAGCAATTCATTGATGTTTTTTGTATATCAGTGTAGTAATGTCATAAATCTCCGGACCAAAAAATCCCCGTGAATGACACATGTTTTCCAAATTACCTAACAACAGCAAATCATCATCATTATGCCTCCCCTCGCTTGCATGACATGGTAGCGCGACAATCAGCCAAAGTTATCTTAGATCTCCGGTGCAATTTTCCACCGTTTTCCTTACAAGATACCTCATAAGTTCACAACACAGCATTAACGTCACACCTGAATTTCTTAATGGGTAGGCAGAGGAGTAAAGTTACATGACCACAGCAGTTTGCCAAGGACTCTTGGCTTAGGCTTATGAATTTATGATGGCCGCGCTTGCTTCTTTGACCACTAAACTTTCACTGAGGTATATCTTCCTGTTGCATCCTTAGACGCACGCATAAACCTAGCTACGAGGATGTGCAATCTGAAACGGACGGAGAATATTGGCCTTCAGAAACTTCAACCAAACGGTGTATTTTCAGCATCCAGTCTCAAGACTACTTACCTACACTGAATACCTTTAAGTTTTTAAATATACCGTATATCCTTTAGACTTTTTTATATACGCAAGCGCGGATATGGGGGGGGGGGGGAGGTGCAGATGCCCCCGGGCTTCGACCAAACTGAGTTCTAAAACTTTAAATTAGACATAGGTAAACATAGTTTTATTGCGGAACATAATTATGTTTTGTTGTTTTGGAGGGCTTGACCAAAGCTATTAATCTACAGTACGTCGGTCGATTTCTGGGACAACCTGTATAATTAACTATACATCATTGAACCAAGCGTGGTATAAAATGGTATTGTCCCCACATTCTTGCAATTAATTCCAGCTCTAGGTTACACTTGTAAAGGTAAAACAAGTGTAATAATGTCACTTCCGTCAGCCGTTTACAACATGATTGACTGATTGTTTATCTATGTCTGGGTTATAGAATTATTAAAGGCGTTATTTGTCTGATTTATTGTTCTCCGTGTCTCGGGTCCCGGCTGTCATTCGTAGATCTTTGACAGTCGTTACGGGTAGTCAGAAACCCAAAAGTCTGACGACCTTTCTTACCAAGGGGTGTCGTGTTACCCAGTTGCTGAGTTGGACTCAGGTCAGATAGGCAGTCGCTCCGTGTAATATTTAATGGTATTCATATTCATCTGCAGCATGGTTACACTGGATTTGGAAGCCGACCCCAACATAGCTGGAAAAAGGTTAGGCGGATTGATTTGTCTATATTTTAAACTACAGCTATTCTTAATTGCTCCTTGTTAAGAATAGTGTGTATGAACCACTTCACAGATGTTTACAAAATGGCGCTGACAAAGGCCGTCATTATAAAAAGTTGCATTACTTCAAAACTAGCGAGAAAGTTAGCTTTATGTACATGTTATAACTTAGGTACTAGATTTTTCCCGTGGCTTCGCCCGCATGGCGGTCGGAAATTACGCCACGGGAATCAAGGAACGTACTACCGATATAAAACGTACCAAGTAGGTACTTACCCTATGTTCTTACCCAGGTGACTTTCTAATGCCATCATGATTCCAGTGTGTGAGAGCGACCTAGCTATACATGACCGATAGATAACACCATCCCTTTTTCTGAATGAAATCATGATGGCATTAATACTTCATAATACGTCATGGTCTAATTTCATCAAAATCCGTTCAGCCGGTAAGGCGTGATAAGATTACCGACAGACTTTCGTATTTGTAATAGGTTACAGGGTGGCAGGGACATCGACGCGCATCCTCTTACCATGAATCCAGAACCCTAATTGCGTAACACACTATCAATCACAATCTGAATGATTTTGAAGCAAACTGTTAATCCATTGCTTCATATGTTTGAAAAATATATCTGCTCAACAACTTAAATAACGCAATGAATGTTGTTGAACTGTCAAAATGAAACTGATTCCTACTGGAAGTGCGTTACGCAATTGCCCCGCTGTACATGATTCTGTAGGTACCCCCTTTTTTTTTTTTTTTGGATGGGAAATCATCAAATGACTTCTCCCGCTCTGGGCGGAGCGGGAGGGCGTGTCAGACTTTTACTGACTAAAACCCACCCGTGTTCCTTCTGTTGCCTGTGCCGGGGCCACGGTAACTTTCGAACATCCCGCAAAAGGAGACAAAAATGCTCCGCGTTTAGCGTTTTGAGATACACCCTTACGATCGATCGGTGCCGGTTCCGTACCCCGGTTCTGTACCCCCTGCGTTGAAATTTTTCGTAGGTTATTACTATTACCTATTGCCTCCGACTGCATGAGATTGTTTGGACATCTTGTTTCCATCTTTTTTAAAGTTCACTTTTTACGCAGTCGGGTTTTTGATTTTTAAAATGTACTTTTTTTTCTTTTAATTATAATCATCTACGTAGCCTTTTTCCAACTATGTTGGGGTCGGCTCCCAGTCTAACCGGATGCAGCTGAATAACCAGTATTTTACATCTGACTTCCACAACCCAGTTACTGGGTAACACGATACCCCGAGACTTTCGGCCTTCTGTCTACCAATAACGACTGTCAAATATGTATAAATGACGGTCGCGCCAGGGTAGCCCGCGAAATTCAATTTTTTTTACGTTTTTAGCAATTTGCAGGTCAGTATTAGGTTGTATGTTGATTAAAATATGATTCGCGACCGTAACAAATAAGTATTCACAGAATTATAATCATTAAAGTCATCAATACAACTTTCCAAGACCAAGTGATTCTACAAGAATGACTATTTCATGAAATCTTAACATTTCAGGATTATACTAACTTATGGAATTGTATTACTGATTCTAACGATTTTTTTTTAATTTGAGATAGGTTTGCTCTTGACTCTAGTCTAGGTCAGAGATGACAGAGGCAAAGTCGACGATGGAGCGAGCTTACCCAGAAGAAGCCTGTTCACTCTCACTTTGAAGAGATCGGGGCTGTATGCGTCCGGAAACATAGACGCAGGCAGAGAGTTCCACTCATTGGACATTTGATTATAATTCTGTAAATACATATGTATTTGTTACGGTCGTGAATCATACTTTAATCAACATACACCCAGATACTGAGCTACAAATTGCAAAAATCTTAAGAAAATTTGAATTTCACGGGCTACCTTAGCGCTTCCCCGTAACTATATGTTGTCTCCTTATAACCTTGATCCAAATCCAGCCGCTCAGACCTACTTTTCCTAGCAACGTCCTTCTAATGTTTCCGTGTTTAGGTTGCACACACAATCTTGAGACAACTACATAGGTATCTTTGTGTAAGTAATTATCGTGGTTTAGCGCGACGTGCGTGACGACTTGACGTCGTGTGGCGGTGTTGGTTGGCGCCATTTTCTCACTAATGGCCGTATTTAGGCGGGAACATTTAGAAGATTATACGTCAGACGTTAGTTGATTGACTTCTGTGGTGGCTGTGAGTTTTTCTAGGACGGGAAACTTCTAGTCTTTTTCACTCTTCTCCGAGTGCAAGCTACTTATTTTTAACCGACGAAGAAAAAGGAGATTCTCAAGTCGACACGTATAAGTACTTTTTTAATTATGTGTGTGTGACGCATAACTTTTTACAGAGTACCTAGTTCGATTTGAACGATTCTTGTTTTATTCGGGACGGTATACCTCTAAGTTGGTCCCATGTAAAACTTAATTAACTTTGCTCGGGTGGTTTGCGCTTCAATAATACGTATTTTTCTCACTCAGTCTATGTGGATGATGTATATCTTCCTGTCATTGTAATTTACATAACAGGTAGTGGTATTCGACTTTGTGTGGGGTAGGTAAGTACCACAAGTAAAAAGTGAAAATAAAACTTTTTTACAAAAAACTAAACCGACTTCCAAAAATCACTGATATAAAAATGTTTTTGATATCTTCTCTCTTTAGTGGTTTCTTAGTTCTAACGCGCGTTCACGCTATGCGTTCTCAGTCAGTCGAAACTGTTTTAACCGACTTAAAAAAGGAGGAGGTTATGCTGAGTTATGCATTCCAAGTTTTTCAATACGCGTAGAGAAAGAAGTAGAGAATATCTTTCGCAGTCCAGTGACTGCAGCTACTCGTGATTTCAATTTCAAATCATTAATACGTAAACTAATCGACTTCCCAGGAAGTGTAACCGAGGACTATGTGAGTACATAGGAGTGTAATAAAACGTGCTAGTACTGTTGTTATTTTCTGTAACGAAGTAAATCAAATCTCAGTGCGGAACTATCAGGTTTGGCAGCAAGCCATGTGCACTGCAACGACGCGTTCTGATTGCAGATTGCAATAATCTTGGATTGATTGATAGATTCCGCTTCGGTTTGAGTCCGTTCTTGCATAAATTATGACTATTTCCTTTAAACTCTAAACCGCCTGTCAGTTCTTTCCCTTACATAAATACTGTGGTTTCATTCAGTACTTCTATTACGGCCGAACCCAATAATCTATCTATCACCAGATCATATGGTTTTAACGTCCTAATAATCTGTACAAGTATGAGATTGTAGAATCTTACCGGCCTGACATAAAGACAGATAGAATTCTACTGTCTACCATCAATAGCGATCTTTTACTGAAAATAGGTTATTGGGTTCGGCCGTTATAAAAGCACTAGCTGTTGCCTGCGACTTCGCCTGTGCAGAATTTTTTAATACTAATAAGTAATAAGTATCTAGGATGAAAAGTAGCCTTCTTATAGCGGTTCCAGTGGTTTAGGCGTGAAAGGCAACAGAAAGACAGACTAACAGACGTTACATTCGGATTCATAATATTAGTTTGGATGTTTACTATTCATGCTCCTTTCATTCTTTAGGTACTTGCTTCCCAAAGTCACAATACTGGAGGATTGCACTGTCTATATTACGAATATTCAACGTAGAGTTGATCTTCAATTCTTCACTCACATTGGTTATTGCTGCTGGACAAAATCTGTAGTTTCCAGATTTTCTGATTAAGGCCCGGACTCCACCAAAGCGGAGATGTGCGAAGATGTCCGAAGCGAAGTGTCTGTGCGGAGATGTACTGGCTAGACTGGAGCGGAGATGTGTGCTGGCTGTCGCGGCTGGCGGGTTGTGCGTCGCGCTGCCGCTCACTGCACGCCGCTCACATCTCTTCTCGTCTCCGTTGCGCGTCGTCGCGTTGCCAGCTTGCGAGGCACAGCTCACATCTCCGCTTCGATCGCGCCATACAAACTGAAGCTGAGTGGAGACGAGATGTGTGAATAACGAAATTCTATTGGTTGTTTAAAACACATCCCTCCTCTCGTTTCGTCTCCGCTTTGTAAGTCCGGGCCTAAGCGTAGACTAGGAGGACACTCATCTGTCTGATACGAAATTCTTATTGTAATTTACTCGTCGAATTAAAGGGCTTTTTCCGGGACCATTTACGGATTATCTACTGATTAGCGATACGTAGATAGAATAGGCCCAATTCTCGTATCTAAGAAAGAAGACATTTTAAAGTTAAGTAATGATTTAGGTACGTCTGGTTAACCAAACATTGTTTGACGTTTAAACATCTCTTAAAACGCAACGTTTATAAAAAATAAGTCTTGAGGTGTCGAGGCCGTGGGGCCGCACATCATCATCTGCTTAGCCTTTTCCCAACTATGTTGGGGTCGGCTTCCAGTCAAACCGGATGCAGCTGAGTACCAGTATTTTACATGGAACGACTGCCTATCCGACCTCCACAACCCAGTGACTGGGTAACACGATACTCCTTGGTAAGACCGGTCGTCAAACTTTCGGGCTTCTGACTACCCGTAACGGCTGTCAAAGATACACGAATGACAGCCAGGACCAACGGCTTAACGTGCTTTCCGAGGCACGGAGGGGTCTCGGTATGTAAAGATGGTCACCCATCCACGGACCAACCGCGGCAAGCGTAGCTTAACCTGATCGATCGACCCGTGCGGCTGTTATTTCTTAGCCACGAGCCCCTTTTCTTCCTTTCGCACATCATTACAATAAAAATACTAACTTCGACTTACGGAGTCTGCTTTTGTTGAAATTCGAGATAGGCAAGGTGGGGCAAAAGTAATGTCATAATGTAAATTGGCTGCCATTTTGTTGGAAGTGAAAACAGTTAGGCTCTGTTTACATGGAAAGTTTAAAAGAGTAAAATTTATGACATAATGGGCTGATTTAACCGAAGTCAGATAACATTTATTCACGGAATAAAATTGACGTCTGACAGTTTTTGTATGGAAAATCTGTCAAAAATTAAAAATTTATTCGCTGGATTAGACTTATATGTAGGTACTAGGTATAAAAGTTTGGTCGAATTCGCCCTAAGTCGATATCTTAGTTTGAAAGTTATCATATATTTTTTTGCATATACTTGCAATATTTGAAGGCCATTTAAAAGTCGCTAAAATCTATGAACGCGCGTTACAATTTCTACCAGTCAACTCCTACCGCAAGCTGCGTAAGAGCTCGTGCAGACTTGGCGTGACGCGACACCAGTAGAACAATTTCTATGAAAACTTCATGGAAATTGTTCTACCGGTCGGTGTCGCGTCGCGCCAGTCTGCACGAGCCTTTAAATAACTTCGTTCCAATAAACCTCCTATAGATTGGAGTCTGTACCTACAGTCTCGACCTACGCTAGACTAAATCTTAATTAGAGCACAGTATCAAAATATTGTACTAAGTGTATCTTTAAACGTAGTTTCATGTCACCCTCAGCCATAGCTTTGACAGTGCAATTTGGACGAGAAGGTCATTCAGCACGTGGATGGCCACGTGAGCAGTCGTGTCGCGTGTTGTCGGCAGCGTGGCTGTCAGGTTAAGTGGTGTGCAACGAGGCCTGTAATTGGATTGGTGGGCGATCGACTGTTTTGGATGGAATATTTTTTCTGTTTTAGTGGAATTTATTGGTATGCGATATGCGAGATTTTTTGTAAAGAACACTGTTGTTTAACCCTACGTATCGAACGCAGATCTACGCGAGACACGATGGCTGTTTATTTGTTTTTGTAATAAATACGAAATGTTAATAGCTTCTTTAGATTGCTGGTAGTAAATGTAAGTGGGTTCCTTGCGGCAGTACTTACCAACCTACGTCTACCTAGGTATACCTAGATTCATTTGTCAGGGGGCCAACCACCATCTCTTAAAGCAGTATTATTTTAATGTTACTTCAGTATGAGAAAGAGATGGAGCTATACAGGACGTCTAGTTCCATCTCTTTCCCACACTAAAGTAAGATTACAATAATACTGCGTTAAAAGGTGGTGGTCTAGCCCCAGGTATTCAAAATGCTGTCAACACTGTTCAACGTTTGATTATCTCTCCGATAATTTCAGACCAAAGGACCAAACCTACCGTTACTTTAAAATAATTGTTTCTTATCGCAGCCTAAAAATGCGACACTTGAACAGTCCACATGTGACTGTTCCTAAATTACTGTAGACTGGTAAAATTTTCGATTTTCCTAATTACGTTAATACTGGCTTCGGCCCGCGACTTCGTCCGCGTGAAATTTCTTGTTCCCCCGACCACCCACTGCTGCCTGCGCTATTATTTCATTTTTAGCTTTCTTTCTGACTTTTTTTCTTATTGTTCAGCTCCTGAGGGTCCTAGCGTGATGTTAAATAGCCTAAAGCCTTCCTCAAGACTTGGGCTATCAAATACAAAAATATTTTTTCATAATTGACTGGTAGTTCCAGAGATTAGCGCGTACAAACAAACAAACAAACTCCTCAGCTTTATTTTTAGTATAGACTAGCATTCGCCCGCGACTTCGCGTGAAATTTCTTATTCCCCTGACCCACGCCGTCGCATCGTGTCGCCTGCCCGCGCTGTTACTTCGTTTTCACTTAGCGCTCGTTCTTCCTTTTTTTTTTTGTTTTTGCTCGGCTTCTAAGGGTCCTAGCGTAATGTTATAATACCCTATATCCTTCCTCAAGAATTGGACTTTATAATGCAAAAAGAATTTTTCAAATCCGACTGGAAGTGTCAGAGATTAGCGCATTCAAACAGTCGATGAAAAATAAAATGACCTAAACTAAGCACCACTAAGCACAAGACTAAGCGCATTTTTCTTACTTTAGGCATTTTTATACCCGTCGTAATTTCTAAACGAAAGGTCCAATTTGAATCATTTAAAAAGGAATTTACATAAACTTTATCAACCTTGATTAAGAAAACTATTTATTTGGATAAGGATCAATACCATGTTCATGAAAACACATTCGTAAATAATGCATTATTTTATAACAAATTTGATTACCATTAAAAAGGTTATAGTGAGCAAGATAGACATATTATGCTATCGCGGACGTTTTTTTAGAACTTCTTAAGAGGAACAATTCCGTCATACATGATTTTTACGTAACTTTAACCGTTTACGCAGCGCACGCAACGGAAGCTCTCAAAAGGAACAAATTTTCCCCGTTTTTGCATCATTTTTCATTGATGCTTCGCTCCTATTGGTCGTAGCGTGATGTTATATAACCTATAGCCTTCCTCGATAAATGAGCTATCGAACACTAAAGGAATATTTCAATTCGAACCTTTCGTTCCTGAGATTAGCGCGTTTAAACAGACAAACTCTTCAGCTTTATAATATTAGTACAGATAGATGTAGTTTAGGCTCGGCACACACGAGCCACCGATCACAGCTATCGGTGGCCAGCGACAAACAGTTCACACGCTTTTTCATACATTTTTTGGGACTCCCTCCTCCATACTGGCGAAATGTGGGAGTACTACACAGGTACACCTCTGCCCAAGCCTTTGGGCAGACAAGGCGTGATGTTATGTGTGTGGGGCGTGTGTGTGTGTCACCGCACACGTGTGGCCGGTGGCGGCCACACGCCACACTACAGCAGTGTCCGCGACTCGCTACTTGAGGCCGCCACGGGCCACACAAGACGCCGATATTCGTCAGTGCCGCTCCGCCCCCCATCACTCAGTACATTGTGAGATTGTACAGCAGAGACTGAGAGCGGGTTATAAAATTGTGACGGCTTCCGAACACCGGTGGCTGTCGCGCGCTACCATCGCTGCTGTAAAAGTGGCGGTGGCGCGCGACAGCCACTGGTGGTTATGGTCGGTGGCTCGTTTGCGCCCAGCTTTAGTATTAAGGTCGGCTTTCCCCGACTTTTCAATGAGGGTTTATCATCTTCCTGCCCATTTCCAGATTTATGCCTAAAAAATCGGGAATGGGTAACGTCTTCTTCTGCTTACTCAGGGCCATAGCAGTATTCGAACATTGAATACAGGGCATTTTTTTAATCACTATTCAAATTTTCGCAGGGTGTTCTACCCATGAATACGAACAACTTTCACTATGGGACCAACTATGAAATCACGAAAAAAAATCAGCTGTTTCATACATTTTGGTCGAGTAGGTATTGAACTTTTGCATGAATCAGCTGATTTTTTCTTCGTGATTTCAGAGTTGGTCCCATAGTAAAAGTTGTTCATATTCATGGGTAGAACACCCTGCGAAAATTTGGATAGTGATTAAAAAAATGCCCTGTATATGGTTCAAACTGGATACAGCAAAATATCTCAAACATTAATTAGAACGTACTACAGGCCCCATGTCACGTAGGCACACGCACGTTTTGTCTTTGCGTGTCGTACGAACCCCATAGGTTCAGACGCAATGGCTTTTTAATTGCGTCTGTAATTACAGCATGCGACGCGATGCTATCAAAAAACAATTAGTAAAAATTAAACCTAAGCATTATACTGTTCATTTAAATTGACCCACATAATACATAAACTAAATATTTGTCTGTCATTTATTTTTAAAGATTTGCTGAATTATTTCTCAAGCCTCATTTACACGATGCAAGTTTCTTGCCTGTGACGTCATCATTTCAGCCCGGAATCACCTACTGCTGGGTATAGGCCTCCCCTTTCTCCAGCCATACTTCCCGGTTCCGTACGTCCCTCATCTAGCTGTTTCCCGCGATTTTGACGATATCATCACCCAACGCGCTTTTGGACAGCCCTGGTTTCTTCGGTCTAACCTTGGCCACCATTTGGTCGCAGCCTATAGTATACCTCCAATAATATTTTATTATAACAACAACTGACTTGCATCGACTAATCGCTGTTTAGATGGTGTTGTTGCTTCAACTTAATATGGTATGCCACAGGCAATGAAATCGCACCGTGTAAATCGGGCTTCAGGGTAGCGTAGAGCGAGCGTATGGCTGGACTTGCTAAAATGGATGGGTCTTGTCTAGTCATAAGTTATTTATTTTGGGTAAAGTCAAAGTCAAATCATTTATTTCAAATAAAGGGCACTTTTGAACGTCAAAATTTACAAAATTGATTCTAGTCGCCCCTTCCCAAAGGTAGTTTCGTATGGAGAAGAATGGGCAAGAAACTCCACCGTTACTCTTTTAAAATTTTACAATATTTTGTACAATGCACCTAGAATGAAATTACTATACCACAATAGGTAAACAATTAAAAATGAAGCAATGACAGATAAATTAAATATGTGTTAGATACACGGTGCTCACATATTCACAAGCATTATAAAAGTGTACGATTTTCCTAAAATTTTAACAAGTAATAAAGTCGGTGTGCGAGCCAAAGTAATCCAAGAATGTAAAATCAGTGTCTTAGAACATAATAAATTATTAGACTAATACATTGAACGAATTTGCTTGATTGAGTAAATACAAAGTCTGATTCTCGTATACACGAGCGGCATGTTGCAGTCGACGCGTCGGCGGCTGCAGTTGCCTCTGCCATTGGCAACATGCCGCTCATGTATTTGAGCACGTACTCATATACACAGGCAGCACTGCAGTCGACGCATCGGCGACGGTTGCCGTCGATGCGTCGTCGACTACCACCGACGACTATAGGCGCGACACAAAGGCACCGCTCGTCGCGCGACACGCGGTGTCTTTGTGTCGCGCCGTTTGTAGGAGCCTTAAGGTTTGGTACAGTCGGCAATAAAGATCTGTTACTAAAAATATTTGTTCTACCATGTGTACACGTTTACATTCGGGTTATTAACTTCTCCGTGTAAACAAAATAGCTGATAATTTATTCCCAAGTACCTACGTAGACTTTACTTAGCTATTTCCATTCACACAGTCCTTTCACCTGTCCACGCACTACTAATTTACCCTTATTTACCCTTCTAAATACCAGCTTTGAATGACATCGATCATCATTTACATAAAGGGGTAATAAGACGTAAGACGTTGACCCGTCCTATATGTTACCCTTATAATGTCGTTGGCTCGTGAAAGTCGTGAAACTTGACTATAGCTGCTCTTTGATGAATTTATTCACCTAGGGAGGTAACACAGCGACCATGAATTTGAGATTCGAGAGGTTATTGGATTCTAATCGATAGTAGGTACCTACGAAGGAACGTGTTACTGATGGCATTGGTGCCGATTCTCTAATAAACCGACCTAAACTAACTAACTAAACTATCACTAAAATTCCTTACTTTTGGCTATGAGAATCTTTAAGCTATTCTGCAAAAAATATCACTAAATTAAAAAATAATTTTGACAGAACTAAATCGAATTTGACAATCGCGACTCCACGTGGTAAGAACTTGTTTGCCCTACCCCGTGATTTTGTTTTGAGCCGGAGGCGCGCAGGGGGACAGCCTTGACGTGTTTTATATACCTAGAATTTTTCACTTATTGTATGGAAAATATGAAAAATTACTACCTACATGTTGAGTTTTATGGGTTTACGCGTTTTTTAAAGGGGGTAGAAATTTTCATTATTTTTGCGATAGGACACACCGTTTACGAGATATAAGCAAAAGAAAAGAAATAAAAGCTACAGTACTGTTTTTGCACCCGAAGTCGAGGTGTTGGTGTGGATTTTAGTTCATGCCAACTAATTTTATTCCACACCTTTTTAATCGCGATTAAAAATAGTCAGATTTACTTAGAAAATCTAAATTTTAGGTGAAAAACGTCAAATTCAGAATAGCAAAATTACCATTTTCATAACTCAGTGCCATCTTAGTGCTGTCAAACTAAAATATAGTTACGTTGTGTCACTTTAGTCAATTTCAGAATGGGAATTCGTCGTTTGACAGGAATAAACAAAATTTTGGTGATTTTTAGTCTAGTTTAGACGCATTTGTGACAAGAGAATCGGCACCATTATTGACCATTTTTATTGCCTCGTTGTTCTAGAGGTGGCAAGCATGACTGCAGTCTTGGGGTCAATCCCTACCCCTACTCAGGTTGGGGGGGGAGTCTTATTGGGTATATCCATTAGGGTTTCTTGGCAATAGGGGTGATTTCTAAAAATTTATTTTTTGTCCGTCATATAGGATATAAAAAAAATATTGGACACGTATTTTTTCTTTTTTTACGTAATCAAAACATTACAGCGATACATTTGAGTTAAAATATGGCATGTCACGTCTTGCTAGATTTTTTAGTGAGTTGTGACGTAGCGAGCCCCCACTCCCCAACTTTAATGCGTTTTATCTAAGTTATATGATAAATAAAAAAATACGTGTCTAATATTTTTTTATTATCTGAATGACGGACTAAATAGAATTTCTTTTTTTTACCCAGGCATCATTACTAACCTGTGGTGTAACTATTTAGGCATACCAGAGCTGTGTAGCCACCTGTGGTGCTATTCTGTAAAGATCCCACCGTGAAAATTTAGGTGAAGTGAGCGTGATGTGAACTGTCATCCCACCTTACTCTAATAGGGATTGAGCTCACTTCAAACTCACTTCACCTAAGTGCTCACGGTGTGATGTTTACAGAATAGATCGGCTGTGCCTAACTGTTCGACGAATGCAAGCATGGTGTTATGTTATTTGTTAATTTTGGTATACTTATTTGAATGATTAATGTATTTATTTGCCTCAGTTACAATAATTTCGTCCTAATTTTATCAGTCCTGAAACTTTGATTAGTTTTCTACCCCTTTACACCCGCACTGAAACGAGCGTGAGTTTGAGTTTTTTCACTTAAAAAAAGTTCTGGCGCCAAACCGTTAACTTTTTGCGGAACGCAATCGGAACCGGCACCGATCGATCGTAAGGGTGTCGCTCAAAACGCTAAATGCGGAGCTTTTTTATATCCTTTTGCGGGATGTTCGAAAGAGTTACCGTGGCCCCGGTACAGGCAACTGAAGGAGCACGGGTGGGTTTTAGTCAGTAAAAGTCTGACACGCCCTCCCGCTCCGCCCAGAGCGGGAGAAGTCATTTGATGATTTCCCATCCAAAAAAAAAAGGCTGCATAGAAAGCTATGAAAGCATGGGTTTCGAGAAAAAACCGTCGGGTGTAAGGGATGTGATTACAACCATTGAAATTTCATTGCGTAGGCCTCTAAAATGTTGGGCTTCGTCATTCGGAATGGAAAAATCTTTCGCAATAGCAGGCCCAAAATAGTGCTGTTTAACAGCTTGGTTAGGAATACTTTGGACTATTGCAGCGTGGTATGGAGGCCACATTATGCGACACATTCACTTCGACTGGAAAGGATTCAGAAACGGTTCATGTGGCACTTGGTATATACTTCTAACGGAGTAAAGAAAAAGGCATGATAAATTGACGAAATTTGGCAAGACTTCCTTGTCTAGTCGAAGAGAATTTGTCGGATTGTACATTCATGTACAAAATTTTGAACAATACGATAGACTGTCCTAAATTCCAGAGTAGGATTAATTACAGGGTCCCTGCTAGATATTCCCGCATTCGGATCACCCCTTTCTATCCCCCGCGCCGAAGAATCGTATATGGAGCGAATTCCCCGCTGCCAAGAATGTGTAGGCTCATTGACCTTGTTTTTTGTTGTTTTTTTTTTTTTCTCTCAGCTTTAATCATAGTTTGCCAGTTTGAGTAAATTATGCGGCCTACCCAAATGTCCTTTCTTTGGTATTGTTCGTCGAATCGTTGAGCTCCTTAACTTTTATGTTGAGCTGTACGATTACTGACAGATGCTTGCACTGATTGGACAGGTCCACTCAATCTGTGGTTCTTTCCTCAAAAGACCATTTCAGACACCAACCTACATGGTCTTCACAAGATCTGACCAAAATTATGTCTGGACTTTAAAAGAGACTGTGACCTCTGAGTTTGTTTCGGCTTTTCTTCTCAGAGTAGTCAGATAGGAAACGCCGGCCTCATCTAGTTTAAAAAAAAAATGTTTGACGTGTTTGTATAAACCTACTTACAGAAATAAAATCATTTATCATTATCATTAACGAGTGCAGTGATCTAGTAGATGTACATATGGACTCACTTGGTCGGTTCCGATCTAAACTTGTCGATCATTTGTCTCGCAATCGCAGGTAATACTAATCTCAATGCGCTCATTTTTCTTTCTTTCTTTTTTCTCTATTTTTTGTTAATTATTAAGATATGTTCTATAAGAATAATGTGTAACTACTCTACTTTAAGGTTGTTCACTTAGTAGGTAATAATAAGAAAATGCGGTATTTACCTATAATAAATTGTTTGTTACATTTAGTTCTGTATTTTCTGTTGTTTCCTGTAATTTCTGTAATGTATACGAACGCTGGTAAATCTAAATAAATAAATTAAATAAAGTATCTAATTAATACATAATTATAATAAATGACTACCTATTTCATTTAATCTTTACAATTAGGATTATACAAACATATGGAGTTGTATTACTGATTTTGATGATTATATAATTCTGTAAATGCATATTTGTTACGGTCGCGAATGATACTTTAATCAACATACAACTTAATACTGACTTGCAAATTGCAAAAAACGTAAGAAAGTTTGAATTTCGCGGGCTACCTGGCGCTTACTCCTTAACAATCGAAACGCTCGGTAAACTTGAAGAATTATATCATCAAAGACAGAAAAACCTTGCGTTTTGTCGAAGATATTAATTAGACAGTTGTAAAAACATTAATGAATCAATTATTTTTTGTGCACCTACATACAATCTCGGTTGTAAATAAATAAAGCTTGGTCACTCGACTCGGACAAGTCATTATTTTACTCGTCGGCAAGGTTGACTAGCCGCGATCAGCCTTGTGCAAGACACAAACGTTAATACATACTGTTTATATCTTAGATAAATAGGTAATAATGTTAGTTCCGTGTAGAAACCGCTATAGATGAAAGACGTGAGATGAAAATTATAGAGACTTGATTTAAGTGGCTGACAACAGCTAAGGCGCGGTCACTGTCGGACTGCATAGAAAAGAAAGAGAAGCAAGATGACACAACGCTGGTAATTTATCTTATTTACAAAAAATCGAATGATTGGACTTAAAAATTACAACACTATGTATGTACAGACGCCAGTAGGTCAAGCTATCTGAAACTGTCAAATTTTCCCAATCAACCTTGAACCTAATGCTATAGCGATAAAGTTGAAAATCTATTAAAGAAATTGGGCAGATTGTAGTAGCTTGATGTGCTGCCGTCCATACGTTAATATGTTGCTTGTAGAATAATCTGACAAAAAATCAGATGATTGCAAGTATGGTTTTTAATCGTTAAAAGAAATTTTTAGAATTTTTTTTTTCTTCTTCGTGTTTTTTTTCCTATCAAATTAGTTGTATTATGTTTTAACACACTATCTAACTAATTATATCCTGAAGAATATCGAATATCATACACTTTTCTGATTTTGTTACTGCATGCAGTGGATGTTATACTTTTAGGCATTATAAAACTTGCGTGTAGCTCCTGTAGTAACATACAAACCGTGGGCCCGATAGGGTTTCCCATCGGGAGAAATGACAAACTTTCATCCTTTATTTAACCCGTTTAGGCCCACTTGCGTGTTCATGGGTTATCCTATACAAGGTGAAATTTTAAACAGTGCTAATCACTTAACGGGTCATTGTACTCATCATTATAAACAACTTTTACTATGGGACCAAACCCGAAATCGCGAAAATAAAAATCTGGTGTTCCCTACATTTTGGCGAGTTATGCGAACATGAATATAGGGAAAAGCTAATTTTTTTTTCGCTATTCCAGCGAACGCGTAAGAAGAGTTAAAATGTGAACTCGGAGTTTACAAACTCTACATTTATTCATTTTAACCCGACGAAACATGCAAGTGGGCCTTACAGTTTAAACAATCCTTCCTTAGTGCTTACCTTCCTTTTATAAGGAACTCTTGTCGAAAGTTTCATGCTTCTAGATTCAACTGCTTAGGCTGTGCGATTTGTGCGACTGAAGGCTCCTGCAGACTGGTGCGACACACGACGCGACGCCTGTTTGCAGGAGCCTTGAAGATTTTTATTCAGTATGCATCCGTTTATGGGAGAATCCGGATGCAAGAACCACAAGACCGGTCAGTGTGGTGACGCTTGGGGATGCCTATGTCCAGCAGTGGACGTCTTTCGGCTGAAATGATGATGATGATGATTCGTTTAGTAGTAAAAATGGCGGTTTTCAGCTGAGGGGTTAATCGCCCAATTGGCTGGCCAGTAAGAGTTTGTGCATTTGAACCCCGCCTAATCTATGTCTCCGACATGGCGACAGTTGATTTCCTAGCACAGCTGAAAATTACTATAGATTATCTCTTTCAAGTTTGGGACTAGATTGATATTCTGCTGAATCCCTGCAGTGACATACGGACGTCGAGCAGACGAGATAAACACAACTGGAGTTGTAACAAAGTGTAGGTGGCTCAGTCATAAATTAATAATGTAGGTACCAAGTTGCCCAATTTTCCTCTTTTTTCATAATTAGCAGGTAAGTAGATACCCAAAGGAAAGGATTTTGTAAAGCAACTTTAGGAACATGTTAATTATTAAAACATAATTAACATTAAATTAATAAATTACAAATTGTTCCACAGACTACAGATCAAAGGAATCACAAATGCTTCATGTCGCCCACAGATTATAATTCGCAGAGGATGAGCGAGTAAATACTCCATGAAATACTTGAATACTCCATAAATAAATAAAAAAAAGAGGATGCTCTACTTATCATAAATAAAACATGACCTTTGTTCTTTAGGGTTGGTCACCGTCATAATAATTATTATCTATTGAATATAATTTTTAGCCTCAGGCTAAGAAAGTGGTCTGATATTTCAGTATAAACAGGATTTTTTTTCTTGTTTCTTGCTATAATGTTTCTTCAATATATTATTAAGGTCCTGCTTTATTTGAATTTTGTAGGGATAATTATAAAGGCTTCTCCTACACCAAGATCTTTTGATTCTGCTCTTATTTCTAAATTATTTTGATGACTTAGCTACTCTCCATTTTACGGGACAACACAAGTCTCCCTAGTTACAGCTAGGTAGGTAGGTACTTAGGATTTTCTTTAAACCCCATCTGGCTCTTTCTATTTCGTGGGAATAAGGCTGTAAACCATCAAATTATATTTTATTTTACGTTAGCAACCAATTTCCATAGCGTTTTCCTCAATCGATATTACAACAGAAAAAGTAGGTAGGTACAGTAATAATTATGAGGAAACAATAAAATATTATAATGTTTCTATGAAAATTAATTAAGAAAAGCCGCTACGAACCCTGCCGACGGATCTAAGAATTTCTAAGAATTTCTCTGTAGAAGATATGAATATTAAGAGAAGTTGAATTGTTTTTTAATTATTTTACATTACTTACTTTGATATCTTTGGGGGTTTGGTTACAAGTAAAATTACTTTATAATCAATAAATAAAAACTTTTCGATAAGGGTGGTCTTTGTGGCTTTTCTTCCCTCGCTTGAACAATAACAGGTACAATAGGTACTTACATTTGGAACGCAGAGCTAAGAGGCTCATTGGCGACGTAAAACTGGTGGATGCCAAGCTTCACAGCTTGGCTCATCGCCGCAAGGTTGCCTGCTTGTCGGTCTTCTATAGATTGTACTTCGGTGAGTGTGCTCAAGAAGTCCACGACCTCATTCCGCCTACCCCCTTCTACCATCCGACATCTAGAGGCGCTGCAAGTTACCATCTCTGCCTAGTTGCTATTCCACCAATTCGCACTAAGCGTTTCCAAATGTCTTTTGTGATGCGCACAGTAAAGGAGTGGAACTCTGTCTGCGTCTGTGTTTCCGAACGCATACAACCCCGATCTCTTCAAAGTGAGAGTGAACAGGCTTCTTCTAGGTAAGCTCGCTCCATCGTCGACTTTGTCTCTGTCACCTCCGACCTAGACTAGAGTCAAGAGCAAATAAAAAAAAAAACACAAACAAATAAATAAAATTGAAGTGTCTGTTTGTAATGTCAAAATAACAGCGTTTTACTAAATGCTTAAGATTATGTGGTACCTACTTAAAAAAAAAAATAACAATTTTTAAAGTTTTTGTCTGTCTGTCTGTTTGTTCCGGCTAATCTCCGACACGCCAGGACTGATTTTGATGGGAATTTCACTGACAGATACTCGTAGCATATGTTATAAGGAGTAACTTAGGCTATTTATTTTAGAAAAAATTATTAGGGTCCCGCGCAAAAAAATAAAACGATAATCTCTGGATCTACCAGTCGGATTTGAAAAATTATTTTTGCTTTTGATAGCCCAATTCTCGAGGATGGTTAAAGTTTATTTAACATCACGCTGCGACCCTCAGAAGCCGAGCAAAAAAAAAGTCAGAAAGAATGCTAAGCGAAAACGAAGTAATAATAGCGCGGCCGGGCGATACAATGCGGCGGGTCGGCGGACGAGTGGGTTTTATTAAAATCTGGCTGTTATTTTCGTATATTGTGTATCTTACGACTTCCAAGCGAACGAAGTCACGGAGCACAGCTAGTCTACATAATAATATAAGTATTCGATTTTGCCACCAGGTTTTGCCGAATCATGCCGACCCGAAAAAATGTGTAGTACCTACCCCTTTTTTTTTCGGGTGGGAAATCATCAAATGACTTCTCCCGCTCTGGGCGGAGCGGGAGGGCATGTCAGACTTTTACTGACTAAAACCCATCTGTGTTCCTTCAGTTGCCTGTGCCGGGGCCACGGTAACTCTTTCGAACATCCCGCGAATGTGTAGCACCCGTAGAGTTCATTTGGAACCTCACTCACGTGGCCGCACGGCACCTACTCATTTGTATCTTTTGGGTTTCGTACCCGAAGGGTGCCAAAACGGAACCCTATTACTAAGCCTCCGCTGTCCGTCCGTCTGTCTGTCTGTCTGTCAGCGGACTGTATGAGCTGTATCTCATGAATCGTAATAGGTAGACAGCTGATCACAGATTGTGTATTTATAATGCCGCTATAAAAACAAATAATAAAAATAAAATAAAGTTAAAAATTCAAGGGACCCCCTTTACCATACAAGAAACGTGTTTTTTTACTAAAATAAAAACGTAGTGTTAAATTTTGTAGCAAGGAACCCTTCGTGTGTGAGTCCGACTCGCACTTGGCCAATTTTATTTTTTAAGCAAATCTTGGCGGATTCACCGACAACGTTCGAATTTCGAAGAGAAGTTTAGAGAGAACCCAAAATTAATAATTTTAATAATGAACCCCTTCTTGACACGATGCGATGATGTCCGCCTTGTACATTTTCTTTTCCTCGTGAAGTTAGCAGCCAATCAGGCGGGACTACAGATACTTCCGGTTAAGTTACTGCGCTTCCGGCGATCTAAACTGGTTATGTCAGTATGTTTATAGGTGTATGTACGTTTGTGCGAACAAGAAATATTTTATATTCCTACTATAGAATATGATCTCTTTTTATAGACATAAAGCGTCCAATGGAAGTAAGTACTGTAGAGTTTTTAGCCTGCATGATGTTTCCATGCAACCTCTGCAAATATTTCATAAGTTGATGGCCTAATATTATGATTATGAGATAGTAGTACATTACTGCAGCGGCCGACAACAGAGGCATTGATGGACGAACGTGCAAATGTGGGCCGAGGCGAAGCAGAGGCACACATAATTATGTGAGTCCATCAATGTCTGGTTGCGGCCGTGGCCAAGGCTTGTAAGTACTTTACTTTTCACAAAAAGTGCGCGGAAATTCAACAATTAATTTATAAATTCCAGAATCAATGACGAACAACAATAATTTTTCACGCATCACTTAATGTTCATTTGTTTCTTTTTGTTTTTAACAGCTCTACGCCAGTTCGAGATTTAAATAAAATCTTTGCTAAAGTTACCTCCTTGGTGGCCATATGTCGAAATAAAAAGTTCATTCCATTTTTAAATTACTCAACAGATATGAGTTTTCATAGTAATTTATTCGTTCGCTAAACAGATACGGATTTTTAATTACCTACTTACGACTATGAAGGTACTTTCATTCCGTCAAATGACCCATCCAGTAAAATCCGGTTGTCAGACAATAAATCTTACAAAAAACATTGACGCATTTTATAAAACGTGATGTTTTTAATTGTCTTTATAACATTGACGGCTTAGTTAAAATTCAAACTCAATGATTATATTTATAACGCGATGCGATGACATAATTATGTAAGCGTGTCGCTACAATTTTATAAAAATTGGATTTCCCTATGAGAGAAAAAGGGAAGCAAAATAAGATTTTTACAACCAAAACAACCGACCTCCAAAAAAACACTACAAAGTGAAAAATAACTTTAATTTCAGAAGTCGGTGTCTTTGGTTCTGTATTTTAGGTTTTTGCCACCGACTTCCGAAATTAAAGTTATTTTTCACTTTGTAGTGTTTTTTTGGAGGTAGGTTGGTTTTTTTTTGTAAAAAAGTTTTTTATTTTTCACTTTTTAGTGGATCGGTTTTTAATTTATCGTAAATTACAATAGCCTAATGACAACTGCTCATCACCTTTTACAAATCATTGCTTTTCCCGATGCAGGGACGTTAATTGTTAAGGAGTTCTCCTGGTACTTCACCATCAGCTCCACTTCATATAAATTGGGACGAGCTTATATTGCTTCGCAATAATTTTAAAGTAATCGAATCGCAACCCGTGAAATACTTATTATTGAGTTGTTCCGGTGGCCATCTTACCAAATGATACTTTCTGAATGGGAATGCTTGACTTGTTGTTGAAAATATCAAAATCACTAAGTGTTTGCATATAATTTATGAGGAGTTCCCTCAATTCCTCATGAATCCTGTCATCAGAACTAGACTTTGATAAAAATGGGACCAATCTGGAAGTATATCCTTTCAAATAAAAAAGAATTTTCCAAAATAGTTTACAAATAACGGAGTACTGAGGTAACTAACATCATCTGCCTGCCTTTTCCCAACTATGTTGGGGTCGGCTTCCAGTCTAACCGGACGCAGCTGAATACCAGTATTTTATATGGAGCGAGAGCCTAACTGACCTCCACAACCCAGTAACTGGGTAATACGATACCCCTTGGTAAGACTGGTTGTCAGACTTTCGGGCTTCTGACGACCCGTAACGACTGTCAAAGATCCACGAATGACAGCCGGGACCAACGGCTTAACGTGCTTTCCGAAGCACGGAGGAGTCTCAGTATGTAAAGATGGTCACCCATCCACGAACCAATCCCGGCAAGCGTAGCTTAACCTGATGGATCGACCCGTGCGGCTGTTATTACTTAGCCACGAGCTCCTCTGAGGTAACTAACATTAAAAAAAAAAAAACATACAACCGAATTGATAACCTTCTCCTTTTTTGAAGTCGGTTAAAAAAGACAATGTGAGTAGGTACCTATAGACTATGTAAACACGCAGGCTTATCCACATACGTTACAATGTTCCATAGATTCTTGTGACTGACAGCTTCAAAAGATATTATAGATATTATATTAAAAGAGGATATTATTAAAGATATTATATTAAAAGAGGATATTTGTTTGTCTTGGGCCTGCCTAAGGCTCGCGAGATTTTTTCGGGATCAAAATTACCGTTTTTTTCCAAAAAGTAGGTAAGTACCTTGTCCACCGAAATCATCAAAATCATTTGGGTATAGTTTTTGGGTGGCGAGTTGACAGATGAACATTTTCCAACGCCGGCGCCGTGGCCACAGTATAATAAAGTTACAGTATTACGTTTTCATAGAAAGCGGCCGAAACGACGCGCTTCGAAATCTCAGTGTATGCCAAGTACGCAACAGTCTCCAGTGCGCGGCAGTTACGCACGGACGCGGAAGATAGGACATTTATTTACGTGAAATATGGCACGAAGTTATCGTCTATATTGTTCAGTGTATGGATGTTTGAATTTATCAATATCGAAGTCGAGATGTTCGCACGGGCGCGAAAATAACACGGCGGGATTTTATCGCGCACTGGATTTTCAACTGTCGGTGTTGAGCCGAGCATTGAGAATCCAGCAGAGTGCATTCCAACGCGTGGAAAAACACGCTGTTGGATTTTCAACTCTCGGCGCTAAGCAGAGCGTTGAAAATCCAGTGCGCGATAAAATCCCGCCGCGTTATTTTCGCGTCCATGCGTACGTCTGCTAATTTTTCTGAATAATTTGATATTGCTAAACATGGGAAACAAACAAAAGGATTCTACTACCTACCTACCTATTCATTGTCATTATTACAGGCTGCCACATAGAAATACAGGGTGTAAGGGACAGCCCTTCGCAGACTGATGGGGTGGATTCAATACATCATACTAAGATGACCGGTACATGAAATTATTTCAGGAACGTTATGGGAATCGATCAAACACGATTTGTTTTTTTACCTCACACGCAATGTATCGTTACCGTGGCAAAACGCGCGTAGCGAACGGCAGCGCAGTGAGTCTTCGGCCGCCGAGTATTTCAACATCCATTGCCGTTTAATTTTTTTATTTTAGCCATTTTATTTACATAAATGGAATGCTTCATACAGAGAATGTAACATTGAATTAAACGAATAGTAACTGAAAATACGAGAAAAAAAAATGAAAATTTTCCTGAGAATATTTCCGGTGGAATATGATTCAAAATAAGGAGCTGAACGCACTGTTAGTTTGCGGAGGAATGTCCCTTACACCCTGTATAAAATACCTTACACCTACGGGTTGCCACATAAGCTTTTAAGCTTTCCTTTCGCGAAACGAAAAGTATAATAACCTTTTCCCAAGAAACGTTTGTTCAATGATTCAATGTAATATACATAGAGCTTTCTTCAAGGTGATCTTTGTTTTCTCAGAAACAGAAAAAGGGATTATATTTAATGAACTATATAGTACATAGGTAGGAAGCCACATAGTGATCTTATTGGTGATGTTCTTCAGAAAGGTCAGGTGCGTAGTACTCGCAACAACCGGCGTGCGTGTATGACCAGCACCCTAATTGCGTAACACACTATCAATCATAATCTGAATGATTTCGAAGGATATTGCTAATCCATTGATTCATAAGTTCGAAAAATTTGTCTGCTCAACAACGTAAAAGACGCAATGAATATTGTTGAACTGTCAAAATGAAACAGATTCCTACTGTTACTGTTACGCAATTGCCCCGCAGATGTATGAACGTAAACGAAGCAAAAGGAGTATGTAAGGAGCGCAGCAGGTGGCGTTCTGTCGTTTCTGCCTACCAGGGGCGTAGCCTTCATACAACCCGATTCTTATCGGCTTCCCTTCGAACCAACCACCCTTTTTAATGTCTACTATTGCGAAATAACATGGAACACTAAATAAATAAATAAACACCTGTGTGTATAACTGTGTATCACATCACATTACTATGTTTAATACCAGTTTAAATACGTCATAAGATTAAAAACCTACAGGTTTTTGTCTGAGTTTATGACAACTGAACAATTTTATCTTCGGCTTTCCTCTTATATTATACGAGTAATTGTAGCTGCGCCACTGCTGCCTACCCCCATGGGCAGAAGGCATGAGTTTATGTATGTATGTATGTATGTGTCGGAGGGATATGATAAAAACAGGGATTTGGCCAAATCCCTAAGGGATTTGATCAAATCACGGCATTTCCCTAAGCAAATCTGGTGATTTGAACAAATCCCTAAATTGATTCAGTGAAATGATAATGAAACATGTCCAGTTCTTGTTTACGTCGCGCTCGCCGAATAAATGTGCCTGTAAGAAAAATAATGTTCTGTGTAATTCACGTTGCCACAAATCTGCTACGTGTTTTAATAAATGAATATTACAAATAGGCATATCATACGTTACGTTTTTCTATGTTTTAATAAATTTTTGTTTCTCTTTTTTCAAATAATGATGTTCTAGTGGTGATTTTTGAGATCAATATTGCATTGTTCTACACCTGAATATTATAATTATGTTATGTATATAATTATGTAGGTAATCTTACAAAATAAACCTTTAAAATACCACAGAAAAGTTATTTTTGTCATTTCACTGAACCAATTTTGGGATTTGTTCAAATCACTAGATTTCTTTAGTGGGATTTGTCAAATCACCAGATTTGCTTAGGGAAATGACAAAATCGTGTTGTTATTTTAACATCCTCCGTGATTTGGCCAAATCCCTGTTTTTATCATATCCCTGCGACATATGCAGGGATGGGCGGTGGGTTTTTGTCTTTTCTGCCCAATGGGTTTTAATCGGGCAGAAAGGATTTAAATAGGGCAGAAATGGATTTCCGCCCATTTTGGCGGGCATAAATGAAAATTACAACAAATTATTTTTTTGTTTGCAAAACCTCATTCGGAAAATATTAAATGACGAGAACAGGATAAAAACATACACATACATAGGTTGGGTTCAACTTCGATTCTCGCTTTTAATAATTTTAAACTTTCTTTGCTTAGTTATGAACTGCAAAAAGGAAGAAAACAAAATGCTGAGATTGTTTTATTCAGTGAGTGACCAACAATCAACTTACCTACAGTCTGTAGGCAATGTCAGTCTACGGATACTTAAACTGATTACCTAACTAATAGTTCAGTTACGTTCGCGGCTCGCCTCGTGGCTCGCGCGGACGCCTCCAAAGCAGGGATTTTTTGGCATGAGTACGCGAGGCGACAGCGCGCGCGCGCGTTTTCACACCCTCGCCTCGCGACTCACTGGAATATCTCTTTCTATCGCTTGACACTGAAGAAAATAGATGGTTGGGTAGAATTTTGTTAATATTAAATAAAAAACAAAAAGTTGTATTGATTGATGATTGATTCATTATTTTTACTCTTCATTTATGTTACAAAAAATTAGATAAGAACACATTTTTTTACAGTTTCAAACTTTCAAATAGAAAACGAATTGACTCAGTCATCGTTGTTACTCGAGTCTGAAATGTGACCACAATCTAAAAATTCGATGGTGGGGGCAGTGCCTGAGGTCGATGGTTGAGGCGAGTCAGAAGTGTCCATTGAACTATCCGTTCGATGTGCATGTGTACCTATAGTCGGAGGTGTAACACACATGCATTCGCCATCGTCACCATCTTTTTCGAAATTGTTTCCGCTCTTATTGAGCAATTTCCAATTGTAGGATATGTAAGCAATTTTGGCTGCTCTCTCAGTCGTCAGCCGGTTTCTTTTTTTATTGTGAATGTGGCTGTGTGTAGAAAATGACCGTTCAACTGCAGCAGAAGTGCAAGGTGCTGTGAGGATTCGCACAGCCACTTTGCTTAATGCAGTGGACCCGCATAAGCCGCTCCACCAAGTTGTTGGTTTTATTTCCTCTACATTTTCCCATAAAAATCTTCGGCTCCAAAAGTCCGATCTTGATCTGTAGGACGCTAAATTTGGCGTCACGGTTAATCCAATGCTTTGTCCTACCTCAGAAATGAATTCCATGGCTTCTACATCTTGATTCTCATCAAGCTCTGCTCCTTGTTCAGCAGGGTCTAATAAGTATGCTGCATAATGTATGGGCTTGAGGCACATTTGAATTCTCTGATCGACATTGTCTAGAATCTTTTCTTTAACGTCGTTTTCAACTATTGTTACTTCTGGCAAACAGAAAAGTAACTTAGATTTCATGTTTTTTAAAGTTAAAAATACTTTGTGCATGGAGTTGTCATTGGATTCTACACGTATTATAGCCTCCGTAATGGGTTCCAGAATCAGGCGGCATTGCTTCAACATTGTCCAAAAATCTTCATCTAGTAATGCTGATTTATCTTCCGGAGGTAAGTTTGTAGCTTTTTCGTGGACAGCCAAGGTTTGAAGGGCCACTTTAGTGTTTTCCATACTTTGAAAACATAAACAATGACTTCCCCAGCGGGTACCGCAGGGTAATTTCAAACTTTCGCCAACATTTTTTTCTTTCATGATTTTGGCCAGTAAAGATGTTAGGACTTGACTTTGTCGAATAGTTTTTATGATGTTTGTAGCCAAATCTTTGAAAGCATGTAACGCATTGATTTTCATTATATTTTTACATAGCAAATGAAGTGTGTGAGCAATGCAGTTAAGTCCTACTATGTGAGGATGATTTTCTTTGACAAGACGGAATGCCCTCTGCACATTACTCGCGTTGTCACCAATGAGGGTGGCAAATTTGTGTGGACCATATTCATTTAGGATGTCCAAAATTATATTGCAAATATATTCGCCTGTGTGCCGATGATCCTCTGAGGCTATACTCTTTACAAATATGGGTTCCGGCTTTGATATTAATATGTTAATAATACCTTCATTTCTGCAATTTGACCAGCCATCCAGGAGCAGATGCAAACACTTTTGCGTCATCAAGTCTTCTTTCAGTTCACGGTGCATGCTGTTATATGTTTTTTCTAAAATGGTCGTAGAAATTGTTTTTCTGGATGGCAACTTGTACAGTGGTTGAAGTTTTTCGAAAAAATTTATCCAAAGAGGATGCTCAACCATTGAAAGTGGTGTTCCGGTTACATATACAGCTTTAGCTAGTAATGTATGGAGGTTTTCCTTGATTCCATCTGATAGCGGTGTTTGTGGTAAATCTGTAGAGTTCTGAGCATTCTCAATTGGTACATTTGGCTCCATTGGATTCTCATTTTCTTTGTTTTGGATATTCCTTCCTTCAGATCCAGTGGCTCTCATCTGCCTTTTGCACTCCTCAGGACAGTTGATGCAATTTAGTAAATGTCTCTTCATTTTTGCCAAATGCGCTCTTCGATAATGCTTCTCGCAATATTTGCAAGTAGGTCCATCAGCCGTTTCTCTAAAATGACACCAGACTAGAGTAGTTTTTGGTCTCCCCACCATGATTATCTAAAACAAATTTAAGATACTTAATGCTGAGTATAAAATTATCGTCAATGCTTTTACTGGTAAAAGTAACGCTAATTATAAGCATTTTCTGTTACTACTCGTACAAATAACAGTTAATTTATCTATATATTTCAGGTCGGACCAAACTGGATTGAAATTTTAAAAATTATGTCAATAACCGCTCGAAAAGGTCTGAGCTCAAATGGATGCCCATTCGCCAGAGAAGAAATTTGCGTGCTTTGACCACGCTTTTCTCCCTTCTTAACTCTCCCACTCCTCCTTCTTATCTAGTGTCTCACTTCCAATATCTATGTTCTTCACACGCTAAGAATCTTCGTTCTTCTAACAATCTTCTCCTACTCTGTCCTTCTCATACTTCTGACTTTGTTCATTCTTCCTTTCATATTCAGTCCATTCATCTTTGGAATGCGCTACCTCTTGACATCAGGATGGCCACCAGTCGGTATGCTTTTAAGCGGAGATTGCGGAGTTATTTTCAAAATAAATAGCGTAGTCATCTCAAAACCTCTCTCTCTTGAATCTGTACCCTACTATATATATATATAATACATATACATACACATATATACATATATATTATATATATTATATATATAATATATATATATATTTAATATAGGTATATATTATAGTAAATATGTATGTATGTGTATTATAAGTTTATGACTTATTTATGTACAAATTGTTCCATTTCTAACAGAGCACCTGCCATCTAATCTCTTCACCACCCTTGGTTGACTGGTAGAGAATGCCTAAGGCATTAAGTCCGCCTTTGTACTTTTTTAAGTGTGAAAAGTTTAAATAAATAAATAAAATATCGGAAAAACTGACACAATTCGTACAAAATATACAACAACAAGTACAACTTTTAAATTTAAGAAGATAAGTCTAAATAAAAAATTACCATGTTCTACATATAGTACACGTAAATACAAAGCCGAAAATGTCTAAACACCTGTCTCTATACAAAATGTGTCTGTGTTGCTATTGTTTGCGTATATCACAAAAGTACATAATGACACTAGATCACAGCTAGTGATTCACGTGCAATAGAAAAAAGGATGTTTTTGCATTAAAATCCATAGCGTTCATAGTTAAAAACGCCAAATATAAAGTAGTAACTGTTCGATTCTGAATTTAAATCATAGTTTATTTTATTTAGTTAAAAATTAAAATCGTCAGTATTATAAATATAGAGCATTTTATACTTACAACAACTTGTATTACGAAGACAAAACCAGTTCAAGCCGAGGTCCTTCAGGTTTGCGGGATCCAGATCACGATAAAACAATGCCGGGTCGTTTGTTATCTCACTTCACAATAAAAACAAATTGCAGCGTACGTGCACACTCAGAGAAACAGAGTACTCAAGTGAACGGGTAGAGAACCGTGGTGTAATAACGAATGTCGCCCCGCGCCCCTCGCCCCGCGTTCGCACGCACAATAGCGGCCGTGCCGCACACACAATAGCGGTCGTGCCGCACACAACCGGTTTTCGGTGCCGAAGTAATTTTTCCTTTTTTTATAGTTTAATAATCCCTACATGATTTTTTATGTACAAACATTTAAATTAGTTCGTATTTCACCTTGCTGTAGCTTCCGATTAAACATAGAGTGTAGGTAACAAATTAATTTAATTTCTGCCCGGCGTTTATTAAAAACGCCCGGCGTTTATTGGGCAGAAATGGGTTTTAATCCAGCGGTGGTTTTTAATCTGGGCGTTTACCCATCCCTGGACATATGTATATTATAAAGGTACGTATAGAAATATGTACAGAGTCCGAATCTCGTACTTTCAATTGTTAGACTAAGGGCGGGAATACACATGCCCGTAGCTTGAAGTAGCTTGCATGCCATTAGGACATTCACAAATCAGAAGCTATTATGGTACATTGGCATGCAAGCTAATTGAAAGAAAAAGAACTTGCTTAGTTTTGTACAAACTACAGGCATGTGAATTCTCGCCGTTACACTAGAAGTCGTTTATGTAGGTAAGTGGCGGTCTAATTTAATTACTGAACAAAAAAAAATACATTCTATACAAAGCGTGTATTTATTCATAAAACAATAATAATTATTTTAAACAATAAAAACATTAATCAGCAAGGATTCTGGCAAAACCTCAAAGGTTACCATTTCTGAGCGCACTCATGGCGGATTACCTACATAACTCAAAAATTCTCTATTCAAAACATGGGAGACGTAAGAGCCACCGCGCGCTAGACGCCCTGGCTGCAGCAGCCAGTACAACACATGTGATGCACCGTTTGATTGCACGGCAGCACATTGGCTGCGGGCAGTCAGAGCGAGATAAGGCCACATACATTTTGTATGTGGCTGCCTTCAGTCACCGCACACTTGGCATAGCAGCCAGACGTGTATTATGTTCCGAATGAGGTAAAGTTCTTCCACATCCATCTTGCTCGACAATTTAAGTCACAACTGGTATTCGACTGGCTTGTATAAAGTGGCTTCTCATTATTTTGGCTGCCGCAGCCTAGCTGCCTAGTGCGCGGGGAGTCTGTATCACCCTTTCGTCGATTTAAGTCCCAAAGAATATCTACAAGGTTCTTCTGGCGCGAGGTCAAAATCGGAACTAACACCGCCATCATATTTCATCAATACAATGGGGAAGGGCAACTGTCAAAATGGCGCTGTCGTAGCTTGTTCCCAAAACAAGCTATTATTAATACAAGGCGTGAGGTGGTTTTATTTTGTTTTTGCGAAAGTGACTCATTGTTGTGTTCCTTAATACTCCGAGATTGAAGTCCACCATTTTCCGAAAGACCCTAAAATTAGAAGATTGTGGCTTTAAACAGAGTTTGAGGTTATGTCGGAAACATTTTGAAGAAAGTGATGGTTTTAAATAACAAAAAAGTGAAATAAAACCATAATCATGAATGAACACGTAATGGAATGAATGGACGTAATGGAAGTGGCCAAATTTATTGTAGGCCGCCGCCGTAGGGACCGAGCTATGGTCACGCCATCTATAATTAGCTTTGGCCGACCTTCCCCATTGCTGTGACAATTTCACAAAATAATGTTTACTAACAACGCCCCCTTGCCAATGTCATTCAGGCGCCAAAAGTTCCTTGTAACACTAAGCGAGTCGATTAAAAGCCTTGTGTTTGATACATTTGTCCAGGGCTTCCATCAGGTTGACGGTCTCTTCGTGACAATCTTCAGTGGTGTAAAGTAACTTGTTGGTCACCCTCTTATTACACTCCTTAAGTAAATTGTAAACTGGTACTACGTGGCAATCCTCTGTAAAAAGAAGTAGAATAATGCATTGGAAAAATTATAACAAATCAAGCTTATAAAATTCAGGGAAATTAATTATTAAAAAAAATGACTACCTAATCTTTAATACTCGCAAGAAATGGCTATAACACGACACATTGACGTAGGGTTTCAATTTGTTTAACTTTTAATTTCCCTGACTGTACCTAACTCAGAAGGATTTCATCGATGAAGCATTGAGGGGCTCGTGGCTAAGTAATAACAGCCGCACGGGTCGATCGATCAGGTTTAGCTACGCTTGCCGCGGTCGGCCCATAGATGGGTGACCATCTTTACATACCGAGACCTCGGAAAGCACGTTAAGCCGTTAGTCCCAGCTGTCATTCTCGGATCTTTGACAGTCGTTACGGGTCGTCCTCGTCAGAAGCCCGAAAGTCTGACAACCAGTCTTACCAAGAGTTATCGTATTGCCCAGTAGGTAACTGGGTTGTGGACCTAGGTATAAGAACTATGGTTGTGGAGTTCAAAGGCAGTCGCTCCATGTAAAATACTGGTATTCTGCATCCGGTTAGGCTGGAAGCCGACCCTAACGCGGTGTCCTGCGTGAGCGACGAATACGAAGCGACGCGACGATGCGAACGCGACGAACGCGATCAACTCAACGGTATACCCTGTTTGCGGTCTTATGACAGTCTGCGGCGAGACGCGACGTAACGCGTACTTGTTTTGAGGGCGATCAAACGCGTCACCACGAACTACGAAATGCTCGAGAAAAATTGTACTGTACTTCTCAATGATTCGAGAAGTAATGACCAAAATCACGTAGGACATTTGTCGCGTGTAGCATCGCGTCGCATTACGTCGTATAGTGTTGCGTCGCGACGCGTCGTTTTCGTCGCTCACGCAGGACACCGCGTAACAAAGTTGGGAAAAGGCTGGGCAGATTGACTGAAAGAGATAACTACTATAAAAGAAAATTAGGAAGAAGAGGTCGGTACAAGAATAAGCCAAACTTAACATGACCGCGCGTCACCGCGCGTCGCCACGTGGTGGGAGCGTTCACATGAGAGCAATGTACGTGAGCCAGTCTGGCATCAACATTAATTGAGAATAGACGCGGAGGACGCAATTTGCTTATGGATTTTATACCGAAAACTGAGACGCCGCAGAAGACAAAGGCAATACTGGGTGCATCCTATTTAAACTAGACTTTCTTCAAACCTTTGCCGACCTGAGACTACACGAAGAAATTTTTTTAAATTATTTCAGGATGTCGGTTGCATCCTTTGATTTTTTTATACGATTGCGTTTAAAACCAAGTGATGATGCTATAAGATATCGCATATCACCAATTCTTCCCAAGACCTTTTTATTATTCTATTTGAATAGTCCTTAGAGTTAATTCCAAATGGCATCTCTTTTTTGAATTTCATCGATAAGCAAATCGATAAGATACATTGTCTTCGCTACTCATTTTTCTTCGATCTGTGCGTCTGTCCGTCTCAAACAGCGCGGATCAACTGAACGAGTCAATACAGGTTTGAAGAACTTGCACCGTGCGGTAACACGCGGTGCAAGATCTAGCGCACGGGACAGAGTGCGCCGCGTGGTAACACGCGGTGCAAAATCTAGCGCACGGGACGGAGTGCGCCGCGCTGTGCCGCGTGCTATCACGCGGTGCAAGATCTAGCGCACGGGACAGAGTGCGCCGCGTGGTAACACGCGGTGCAAAAGCTAGCGCACGGGACGGAGTGCGCCGCGCCGCGCTGTGCCGCGTGCTATCACGCGGTGCAAGATCTAGCGCACGGGACGGAGTGCGCCGCGCCGCGCTGTGCCGCGTGGTAACACGCGGTGCAAGATCTAGCGCACGGGACGGAGTGCGCCGCGCCGCGCTGTGCCGCGTGGTAACACGCGGTGCAAGATCTAGCGCACGGGACGGAGTGCGCCGCGCCGCGCTGTGCCGCGTGCTATCACGCGGTGCAAGATCTAGCGCACGGGACGGAGTGCGCCGCGCCGCGCTGTGCCGCGTGGTAACACGCGGTGCAAGATCTAGCGCACGGGACGGAGTGCGCCGCGCCGCGCTGTGCCGCGTGGTAACACGCGGTGCAAGATCTAGCGCACGGGACGGAGTGCGCCGCGCCGCGCTGTGCCGCGTGCTATCACGCGGTGCAAGATCTAGCGCACGGGACGGAGTGCGCCGCGCCGCGCTGTGCCGCGTGCTATCACGCGGTGCAAGATCTAGCGCACGGGACTGTAGATTGGTAATGTAGATTGTAGACGATAAGCACTATTTAGTTTGATTTTGTTCCGCGCGGTGATATGAACTTACTCTAATCTAAAACTAGCACTAGTTTGGTAAGTATGTGAATTACGGTGCTATGAAATAGTTACCAAAAATAATCAATAATAACGTGCAAATTACACCAATACATGAAATGGCCACAAAACAGACACAACGATGTTACCTAGATGTTTATAAAAGTTACGTAGGTTACCTTACATGTCCAATCTTAAAAATAAAAACGTACCCAAACATTTATTCCGCTCTTGGACGACTTGGTCCTTTGAGTCCGAGATCTTGGGCAAGGTCGACCCGGTCTAATTAAAAAACATAAAGAAGGTTAAAAATAGTAGAATGATGAGGGCAAACAATCTTTTGCCCGTTATGCTTTGGTAGGAATACGGCAGAGGTGGCCGTCACATAACGGCCGCAGTGACGGCCGTCATTAAAATGATGGCATCGGGGTTTGGCTTTACGATGTAAAAAACGCTTTCTACGGAAAGACACCAAATCACTTCCATAAATAACGTTTCAGTGACGCCATTCGACGGTAAATTGCGGACGCTATGTGGCGTGGCACCCACCACAGTTTTAGGATACCTAGCTTCAGTATGTCACGTAGTATATCTCACGTCTACATTCTACATTATATCGTTCTTCTACTCGTTGCCCCCAAATTGCTATTTGGCATGAAAAAAACGTTTAATCGCATCGAAGGACGGGAAGGACCATTGTTGCAATAAATATTATTTATTTTATTTATTTTATTAAAACTTTATGCACAAGTAAAAAGAATACCGTACAAAGGCGGACTTAATGCCTGAGGCATTTTCTACCAGTCAACCTTAGGGTGATGCAGAGACAAAACATGGCAGGTGCAACATAAGGGATAGATAACACGAAAATAACTATAAAATACTGGAGTAAATACATAGATATATATAGATATATAGTTATATACATAAATACTTATAAACGGAATAAACTTCGTCAGGAGAAATAACGAACGGTAGAGGAGAAATAACGATCAAAAGAGGAGAAAACGAATCCACCAAATCAGCGCTGGGATTTTTCTGCCAACTTCTTACGTATATGCTCACGTGCCTTGACTTTAAATGACAACCGATTTCTTACCGTCCTGATGTTCAGAGGGAGCGAATTCCAAAGAAAGACTGCTTGGACAAAGAAAGAAGAGTGAATGAAACCAGAGCGGTGAGAAGGACATCGTAGAAGACGATTGTTAGTGGAACGAAGATTTTTACTATGGGCAGAGCATAAATACTGAATATGGGAAGTCAGGTAAGAAGGAGAAGTAGGTTTGTTGAGAATAGAAAATAACATAGACAGAGCCCTCACCTCTCTGCGCTGACGAATGGGTAACCATTTTAAACGCAATCGGTGCGCAGATACATGGTCATACTTACGAAGATTGAAAACGAATCGAATGCAATTATTGAGAAGGCGGTCAAGTTTATTAAGGAGATCTGCATTCAGGTCATAGTAACACACATCACCATAGTCAATTATGGGAAATATTAGGGACTGTACAAGCATAGCCTTTATGTGTGATGGGAGAAGATTTTTCAACCGATAGAGCGACCGCAACGTTCCGGTGACTTTTTTACTAACAGTCGTGACCTGCTTTCGCCAGTCAAGACAAGTGTCGACATGCAGACCAAGATCCTTAACATCGGAGCTAAATGGAATGATGGAGTTATCAAAAATTACAGGTGGCACAGTTAAGCCATTTAGCTTTCGTATGCTATAGGGGCTCCCTATTACGATAGCCTGACACTTGTTAGGGTTAACCGCCACCCCAAATCGATCAGACCAGTCCTTGACCACACCCAAATCCCGGTTTAGCTCCACAATCGCATCGGAAATGTTATCAGCACTTGCCTGGCTGTAAAGCTGCAAATCGTCGGCATAAAGATGGTACGAAGTCCGAAGCATGGTGGTAATGAGATTAATAAAAATGGAAAACAAAAGAGGAGATAGTATACCGCCTTGAGGGACGCCAGCTGCAAGATCACACCAACTCGACGAAGAGTCTCCAGCATGGACAGACTGCTGACGCCCCCGAAGATAAGAGGAAAACCATTCCAATACCTCCGGAGAGACCATAAGATAGGAAAGGATAGATAAAAGGACTTCGTGACTAACGGTATTAAAAGCATTGGAGAAGTCAATTAACACTAGAACTGTAACTTTAGTATCTTCCATTCCCCGCCTAATATCGTCAGTCACTTTAAGGAGAGCTGAAACAGTACTGTGCCCGGGCCTGAAACCGGATTGAAAAGGACTGATGAGGGAGTTGTGGTGAATAAAGTGTGAGAATTGTTTATGAACACTGGCTTCGAGTACTTTAGATAGAAAGGGAAGGATGGAAATTGGACGAAAGTGACTAGGAAGAGAGGAGTTGGGTATCTTAGGGAGGGGCCGTACAATGGCTTTACGCCACAGGGAAGGGAAAACACCGGTGTAAAGGGAGAAGTTTATAATGTGGGAGATTGCAGGAAGGAGTTGATCAAGAGCCGCTACTATCATATGGCGGCTGATATTATCGCAGCCAACGGCTTTGGACTTGATGGAAAGAATAATCTTTCTGATCTCTGCTGGGTCGACTGGGGTGAAGACAAAGGGGTTGATATTGGGACGCGTCAGACCAGCAAGGTAGTCGAGGGTTTGACATTTGGTTAGACTATCTAGAGTGGGAACAGTGGAGAAATGGCGATTTAGATCGTCCAAGCCAATTGTGTTAGGAAGGTCTGAATGTCCCGATTTGCCGATACCTAAAGTTCCAAGGAACTTCCAGATATCGGCAGAAGAAGAAGAAGTGATATTATTTAAGATGTGGCGGCGTTTAGCGTTGCGTATCATCTGATTACACCGATTCCTAGCAGCCTTAAAGAATGTCCAATTTTCCTCCGAGCGATCCCTTTTAAATCTCCGAAACGCGCGGTATTATCAATTTGTTTGAACCAATTTTTACCCAAAATACCCGCGGGTAAAACACTAATTCATTCCAATGATTTAATTTCGAGTATCTCAATTCACATTTGATATTTTGTCAGGGTTTATACTTAATTGAGGAATTATATGAAATCTTAGAAATGTTTAGATAAATAATATTTTTCCCATAGATAATATGCAGTATCAAATCACGTCGCAAACGATTCTTAATTCGATGAGGTATCTGCAACGAATCGTAATGAATCAGAATGATTTTCAATTGTCCACTGCTTGTTTTGCGGCGAAGAGAAATAATAATATTTATTATTATTATTATTTAAGCCTTTTACTTCCCAAAAACCACATGTATGATATGTATATCATTGATTACATCATAACTAAAATATTCATTCATTCATTACAATATAAACATGCATTCCAACAGTAAAGAGATGAACAAGAATAGATTACCTAAATAAATAAATTGATTTGATACATTAAGGCGAAAGCGCCAGGGTAGCTCGCGAAATTCAAATTTTCTTACGTTTTTTTCCAATTTGCAGGTCAGTATCGGGTTATATGTCGATTAAAATATGATTCGCGACCGTAACAAATATCTATTTACAGAATTATAATAATTAAAGTGATCAATACAACTCTCTAAGACCAAGCAATTCTAAGAATGATTATTTCATGAAATCTTGACATGTGAGGATTATACTAACTTAAGGAGTTGTATTACTGATTCTAATGATTATGTTACGGCTAAAACCCGAAGTGCGGCTACAACTAGTTTTAGCCGGCTACAACTAGGTGTGTTGTGTAGTCACAGTACTAACCTAACCTAACCTACCTTTCAGCCCACACCTAGTTGTAGCCGGCTAAAACTAGTTGTAGCCGCACTTCGGATTTTAGCCGTAACAATTATAATTATGTAAAAACTTATTTGTTACGGTTGCGAATCATACTTTAATCAACATACACCCAGACACTGAGCTGCAAATTGCAAAAATCGTAAGAAAATTTGAATTTCGCGGGCTGCCTTAGCGCTTCCCCCTTAAATAAAATAAAATAAATACGCTATATTTTTCATTTTTTATTGGGTGCCCATTTAAGGGCGAAGGCCGAAGGCTATCGTTCGCCATTTCTCTCTATCTTGGGCTATTCTAGTCCAATTACAACAATATCGTCGCACGTTTCCCCACCGGCACCTAGGTCTGCCTCGGGTGCGTGGTGCATCGCGAGGGTACCAAGGGAGAACCCTCTCACTCCAGCGTCCACCTGTGTCTGTGGCTATGTGTTCTGCCCATCGCCATTTTAACTTGCAAGCTAGTTCCACATCTATACAGACCTACATAAAGCCAAATTAATAACTGCTATTTTAATCTGGTTCCCGTTTCGTGATTCTGGGTAAACCGTTTCATCATTTCTAAAAGGAGGGAATCCTGTCTCTCCAAGGGCTTATCTTATAATTGGTTCTTCTCCGAATTTGTATAAGGTTAAAGGTCATCAGTAACAAAGAAATCATCAACCGTAACGACACATTATGAAACTTACCCAAACATAAGAAAAATCTTAAAAACAGCATTAAAATTTCAAAAGAATTACAAACTTCGTACCAAAAAGAAAGAAAAAACAAAAAACTGAAACGCGTGGGTTTATTCATTGTTGTAATAAAACAATGGGATGGACATGTTATTACATTCAGTACATTGTATGTCATTACATCCATAAATGAAGCATTAAGGTCAATGTGCAATCCAAATGGTAGGGTTGACAGCTTCACAGATTGTAAGTACAAAGTGTTACAAAATAAAACTATACAATGTTGGCCTCACTATTCGAGTTTCCTTCCGAGTAAGTAACTGGGTTGTGGAAGTCAGATAGGCAGTCGCTCCGTGTAAAATACTAGTATTTAGCTCCCATTAGATTGGAAGCCGACCCCAACATAGTTGGGAAAAGGCAGATGATGATGATTTGAGTTTCCTTTCATCATCATTCGGCTATATCGGTCTACTGCTGGATATTCCATTACCACTCCACATAGCTCGATCTTTGGCCGCTTTCATCCATCTATGACAAGCCACCCAGCTCGCAAAGATTTTCGCTACACCTAGCCTGAGGGCATCCTACAGTTTCCGTTACGTCAGTCGATAAAAGAATTTTCATTAGAAAAATAATAAATGGAAAATAAAGAGATAAAATACCGAAAGAGAGGGCACTACCAGTATCGTATCGTGTATATCTATAAATTCTACAAATCAACGAAGAGAGGATGCAGTTTTATAATGTGAATTTTTTTTTCCGCATGCGAATCCATTTATTTCGTCTTTAATTCTTCAATTAGCATCAGTTTAATCTGGATAATAGCTGTATCAAGAAGTGAGAAGAGTCATCTTAATTCTCAGATTTCAAGCAGTAACTGAAGTATCCAAATACTTGGTATGTATGGTATATTATCAGTCGACAGCGATGCGGAGGAATTTTTCGACGCCAGATTTTAATTAGTAGTTAGTTTAGGATATTATGCAATACAAATACAAATTACAAGTACAAATTTGAGAATATTGTGATTTTTATTATTTTAGTTTTATTTTTATTGTAAATTTTTATGTTAAGGTATATTTTATAACTAAGATACAGAGGGTATAACATCGTCTTGGAATACTGTAAGATGTTGTACTTATTGGTGTGTGAAATAAATAAATAAATTACATTCTTATCTTAGTATGTAGAGGATACTTGTGTTATTAATTCAGGATGGAAAATTATTTCAAACTGGTCAGTAATTTTGGTCAACCATAGCCGAAAGTCGCATCAATGGACCTTAGTAATTGCTATCGTTCTAACAGGGCGGTGTTTGACATTGTTTGACTATTCCTACCTTAGACAAACTCGAGATTAATGTAGTGAACATATTTACATCACGTCTTTGCTCTTTGACCTTTTCTTTTCAAATGTGGTTCAGATTCTATTCTAATTTATTTGTATGGAATTACTTAGTGTTTATTTGGCAGGTTCATGAACTGCTTTCTTGTTCGATTAGGTACAGCTGTTTTTGTTTCTTGATAGTTACACTCCTATTTAACAAAAGGTTTTGTATGATTAGAATTAACACAAATAATTTTGCTATTACAGTCAAACCACCGAGGTTTCGACACAGAAATATTAAAAGGAGTATATTTTGTATATCTCTGTAAGTGCCAAAAACCGATCCTGCACCTCTTTGGATGAGAAACTTAGACCTCCTTATGCGAGAAAAATATTTCGATCCCTTGAACTCTCGCTCATCGAAGTTTGACTATACCTATAAATAAAACTATCATCAAATTCTCTTAAGCATTGCGAAGTCCAATTTGGCAAAGGGATAAATAAGCCTTAATGTCAGCCTCTTAATTGTAACGAAATTACTAACATAAAATTTAGATTACATGTAAGCGAACCTATCGATTATTGAAACCACATAAAAAGAATATTCGGGGGCAAGGGTAAATGGGTTAATCTTGGTCAGTTTGGCTTCAAAACGTTATTGTCTATCTGTCTTATGCATGAACTAGCGACCCGCCCCTAATTCGAACGACTTTTACGACTTGACAAAACATTGAGATTTCTTTATTTTAAACTCGAAACTCAAAACAAATCAAAAATCTAATCTATGCAATTTTTTAAAAGTTATTTTTAACGGACTACAAAAAAAGGAGGAGGTTCTCAGTTCGTCGGAATCTTTTTTTTTAATGTGTATGTTCCCCGATTACTCGAAGATGGCTGGACCGATTTGGAAAATTGTTTTTGAAAATATTTGAAAGGGTATACTTCCCAGATGGTCCTATTATCATCAGGTCAGGATCTGATGATGGGATCCTGGAGAAATCGAGAGAACTCTTCAAATATTATAGGCACACCTACAGCGATTTGGGTTTTTTTTATAGTAACTCGTGCATTTGCTCTCGGAAAGCACCATATGGTGAAGACCACATATGGCCACCGGAACTACTCAATAATAAGTATTTCACGGGTTACGATTCGATTACTTTAAAATGGTTGCTAAGCAATTTATGCTCGTCACAATGCATATGGTGAAGTGGAGCTGATGATGAAGTACCAGGAGAACTCAACGATTAAACGTCCCTGCATCGGGAAAAAGCAATATTTTGTAAAATGTGATGAGCAGTTGAGATTAGGCTATTGTAACATAGATAAATTACAAACCGGCCCACTACAAAGTGAAAAATAACTTTAAAACTAAAATACAGATCCAAAGACACTGACTTCCGAAATTAAAGTTATTTTTCACTTTGTAGTATTTTTTTTGGAAGTCGGTTGTTTTTTTTTTATAAAAATGTTTTTTTACTTTTATAAACATCCTTAAAATTAAAATATCCTTCATGTTGGTACAATACAACGATTCAATGAACTTTAAGACCATTTTCAGTCAGAGTCGGATTCAATTCAGAACAGTTGGAGTTTCATTTGGGACCAAAATAACTGACGTAGACAAGTCAACGAACGATATTGCAATGATTACAGAAAATAATCTGGAATATGAATATGTACCAGGAAAAATGTGAAATTGATGTGCGAGAAAAGAGTTGGTAGGTATTAATAATATTCGCCTGAAAAGATTCTCAATGGTGATACGTCTTGATAACCATAGCGAATAAAGACATATTTTTAGAGATTTCTGAAAGATGAACTCTAAATAGTAAGCATGTACCTACCTACTATTTAGAGTCCATCATAATAATGACTCAAATTAAATTCGATGATCAACATTTTGGCAATGGTTTCTGGACTTAACCTATTCCTTTGTTTTGTCCATTGTTTGCCTATTAAGGCGAGGTAGACCCTGCGAAGTAGGTATTTAACGCTACCAACCTACCCACGGAGCGAGCCGTGCGCTTACCTCGCCAGCGTGAACTTGTATGAACCCAAAATGTGTCACAGTATAGGGTAAGCGTGTCGTGTAGGCAGTAGGTCAACTCATTGGAACGAAGTTCTTTGACGCGGCTTGGCAGAAATCGTCACTAACGAAAATGCGCGTTCATACTTTCTTCTTTGAAATTCACACTTTCACTCTCTCTCTCTCTCTCTCTCTCTATCAAGAGAGAAAAATTTCAAATTTTCCTTCATGGGTGTCGTTTTCAAGGTTTTCGAGGGTGCTGAAACCAATAGTAAAGTCAAAATGAAAATCCAAGATGGCGGCTGTGAAAATTTTCAAATTTTCCTTCATGGGTGTCGTTTTCAAGGTTTTCGAGGGTGCTAAAGCCGATCGATAGTAAAGTTAAAATGAAAATTCAAGATGGCGGCTATGAAAATTTTCAAGTTTTCATCATGGGTGTCGTTTTCAAGGTTTTCGAGGGTGCTGAAACCGATAGTAAAGTCAAAATGAAAATCCAAGATGGCGGCTGTGAAAATTTTCAAGTTTTTCATCATGGGTGTCGTTTTCAAGGTTTTCGAGGGTGCTAAAGCCAATAGTAAAGTCAAAATGAAAATTCAAGATGGCGGCTGTGAAAATTTTCAAGTTTTTCATCATTGGTGTCGTTTTCATGGTTTTCGCGGGTGCTAAAGCCGATAGTAAAGTCAAAATGAAAATACAAGATGGCGGCCGTGAAAATTTTCAATTTTTCCTTCATGGGTGTCTTTTTCAAGGTTTTCGAGGGTGCTGAAACCGATAGTAAAGTCAAAATGAAAATCCAAGACGGCGGCTGTGAACGTTTTCAAATTTTTCATCATGGGTGTCGTTTTCGTGGTTTTCGAGGGTGCTGAAACCGATAGTAAAGTCAAATTGAAAATCCAAGATGGCGGCTTTGAAGTTTTTCAAGTTTTTCATCATGGGTGTCGTTTTCATGGTTTTCGCGGGTGCTAAAGCCGATAGTAAAGTCAAAATGAAAATCCAAGATGGCGGCTGTGAAAATTTTCAAGTTTTTCATCATGGGTGTCGTTTTCATGGTTTTCGCGGGCGCTAAAGCCGATAGTAAAGTCAAAATGAAATTCCAGATGGCGGCTGCGGAAATTTTCAAATTTTTCGTCATGGGTATAGTTTTTCTAGTTTTCGAGGATACTAAAGTCGACAGTGAGGTCAAAATGTAAAATAAAAATTTTGTTTTTGTATTAAATCATATGTGAGATCCCGGAATCCTCCCGGGATCCTTGTTACGTGATGACTCTTACATGATTTTAAATAAAAACAAAAGTTTTACAGCCACCATCTTGGATTTTCATTTTGACTTTATTATCAGTTTCAGCACCCGCGAAAACCATAAAAACGACAGCCATGATGAAAAACTTGAAAATTTTCACAGCCGCCATCTTCTTTTTGACTATACTATTGGCTTTAGCGCCCGCGAAAACCATGAAAACGACACCCATGAAGGAAAATTTGGAAATTTTCACAGCCGCCATCTTGAATTTTTATTTTGACTATACTATCGGCTTAAGCGCCCGCGAAAACCATGACAACGACATCCATGATGAAAAACTTGAAAATTTTCACAGCCGCCATCTTGAATTTTCATTTTGACTTTACTATCGGTTTCAGCACCCTCAAAAACCATGAAAACGACACCCGTAGTGAAAAATTTGGAAATGTTCACAGCCGCCATCTTGGATTTTCATTTTGACTTTACTATCGGCTTTAGCACCCTCGAAAACCTTGAAAACGACACCCATGAAGGAAAATTTTAAAATTTTCACGGCCACCATCTTGGATTTTCATTTTGACTTTACTATCGGTTTTAGCACCCTCGAAAACCTTGAAAACGACACCCATGAAGGAAAATTTGGAAATTTTCACGGCCGCCATCTTGGATTTTCTTTTTGACCAAATTTACACTGTGAAAGTCGAGTCGTGACGATTTCTACCAGTTAACTCCTACCGCAAGCCGCGTTACAGAACTTCGTTCCTAAATAAGGGTTCCGTTATTCATTCGAACATACGAAACCCAAAAAAACATACTGACTTATTTACACTATGTCCTACGAATGAATTGTTCGATAAATTAGCGGAACAGCCATGCGCTAGCAAAACGGACATAGGTCCGACCTCGTCTAGGCCCGGCGGGCGACTGAATCGCCGTACGCAAGCCGCTGTATTATATAATATTTTATTATTAAATGTATTTAACTATTTTGCAAAATGTAACCACAAATTGTTCTTCTATTTGTTATGAACTTTTTATAGATATATTTTTTGGAAGTATTGCTTTCATAGGTTTCAAGCAAAATTAGAAAAACATCAAAAAAAATCATCGATTAGACTCCTCTTCCGATTTTTTTTTTTGATCGAGCGAAGTTTTCGAGATCATGTTTTGAACCACAAAAAGTCCAAAGTACACATAGTAAACTACCACAGACATAGATCTACATAGATAACGCAAATGCATGCACTTCGCGTGTCTGAACCCCGACCAAGCGTCGAGGTTGATCGCCGCTAACTTCAGTCCCCACGCATCCGTTGTTGCAGCCGAACGTCCGCAAAAAACTAAAAAAATGCCTCGTTGCGTGATAATTAACTGCAATAGCCCAAAAATTTCGAGCACCCAAAGGCAGGAACATATTTCCTATCACAGGTAAGTTATTTTAAAATTATATTATGCGTAAATTCATATTAAAACTGTTTTTAAGTATTCCAAGCTGCGTGTCGTTCCAGAATATTCCTAACTATTAATTACCGTTAAGTAAACTTTATTCACATTACGTTGCCGCGTTTGCTTTGGACGTTTGATCTGACGTTGTGTGTTAGGAGACGATGAATATTGCACAAGCGATACTGTCGCGCATCGCTTCGACTTCGTGATACAGGCAATTTGTCATTCGTCTGTCAATTGTAGCAACTAGTGCTGTTCGTTCTACAACATATATCAATAATCGATTTTAATCGATATCGGACTGACGAATGATATAAAAAAAGCCAATTTAGTAGATATAACAAGCTCATATGCATGACCTAATTTTACAGGACAGCTATAAAAAGGAGGATAATTTTTTTAGGGTTGATGTATTTAATGTGTTTTTGTTTATCCTTTCAACATTATACGACTATTTTTATATATTTAATGTGTTTATTTTCTATTACATTAAAAAAAAATTTTTTTTTAGTTTCCCACATGATCCAATCATAAAAGAAAAATGGATTGCAGCCACGGGACGGAAAGACTGGTTCCCGACTAAACACAGTACTATTTGTTCTATACATTTTGATACAATTCACTTTCCTCTCCTTCTTCCCTAATATTTACTTGAAGTACTTCCTTATCCTGCTTTTTTTTGCGGTAATACGCACTCGAATTTTCACGCCACTTCTGTCTTTGGTTTTGCTGTTCATGTGTACTTTTATCTTTAATAGATACGACACGCTTCTCTCTCTTTCTCTTTGCATAGTTTTCTTTTTGTTGTTCTTTTCTCAATGCACTTAGTTCCGGATCCTTTTTTATTTTTTCATGACGTTTTCGGCTAGCTCTTCTTTTAGCTTCTAAAATATCTTCTCTGGTTTTATTTCGCGATTTTGTTGTTTCCATAGCCTACAACAAGTAAAATATGATTACGCATTAAATTTTATAAAATTCACTATATATATGCCACAGCTTAGTCTTATTAAACCCCCCTAAACGTATAATATCCGGGATAAAATCTACCCCATGTGTTAATCCAAGTGTCAGCTACCTCTATGCCAAATTTTAACAAAATTGGTCCAGTAGTTTTTTCGTGAAAGAGTAACACACAAATTTTCGCATTTATAATATTAGTAGGATTAGTAGGAAATAAAATACATACATACTCATCTACTCACGCCTAAACAACAAACTATATCTGTGCAACAAACATCCAGCTTGACCAATTTGCTTTATTCATAGGATCCTTTGCCTCAATATGTGAAAAAAGTTGGCTACCTCAGAGATGAAACGCCATGTAGGATGTGGACTGGTAATTCCTCGAAACTCTCCCATTCAAATATATCATTCGTCTGTCTATATATCATTCGTCTGTCTATACCATTCGTCTGTCTATACCATTCGTCTGTCAGAAAATCGATGTCATTCATATTAATCGATTTGTAATTTTTAGGTTATCTAAACTACTGTTTCTTATCTTCATCATGCATGTCTATACTAATGCTTTGTGTTTCAAAGAAATATCAACAAATATATTTTAGTAAACTTACTTGAGATTATGCGAAAGTATCCAAAATGTAGAATGAAATTGCTCTAAAGCGCGACGCGACTGCTCACTTTTAAACAACTCGGCGTACTGACGATTGCTGGCGTGGTTGGCGGGTAGGAGCGCGAGGTGAGAGCGAGCGGGACAACAGATATAAAATATATGAGTATGAGCGAGACGATCACGGCGGCAGCTTCAGTTGAATCGTAGCGGGGCGAAGGGGCATCGGCGGCATCGATGGCTTTGAATCGGTTTGGATGTCCCGTCACTAAATTGCAGCTGTGACGTCACAGTAGGTATTAAAAAGTCGGCACGCTTGGTTTCAATACAAATCGTAATAATTGCGTTATCTATGTAGATCTATGTCTGTGTAAACTACAATATATATTTTTTTTGGCTTTAAACAATCACTATTTCTTTGTTTATTTTTGAATCAAAGTGATGCAATATTTGGTATATGTCGCCTTAACGAGAATACCCTCTCGACGCCCCGATTATGCCCCGGTATTGAAAAGTAATACTCGCAAAGAGCGAGATCTATGTTACTCAGCGATTTGAAATACCCCATTTTTATGGGCTAACTAACAGTCGCTTAAAATCAAGATCCTCTTGTTTTTCCTCCATAGACGGATGGCACGCTAGGTGTAGTATTTGTAATCGGGCCCTAAAAAACCAAGGCGAATTTAAAATACGCCATCGCAAAAAAAAGTTATTGCGCCATTTAATTTGTTGTTTAGACCCAAAAATAACTCAGACCGGTTTATATTGACGTCAAAAAACTTGCCTAGTGTTTTTCTATATGTATATTTCTTATTAGATTAATTAGAATGAGATATATGTAATAAAAAGCTATTAAATACTTTATATATGTTTTGTAGTTAAAAATGTCGTGAGCAAAGTTTTGAGTATGAATATGGAAGGCTTTAAGGGGGAAGCGCCAAGGTAGCCCGCGAAATTCAAATTTTCTTACGATTTTTGCAATTTGTTGGTCAGTATTAAGTTATAGGTTGATTAAAATATGATTCGCGGCCGTAACAAATATGTATTTACAGAATTATAATCATTAAAGTCATCAACACAACTCTCTAAGACCAAGTAAACCCCAAGAATTACTATTTCATGAAATCTTGACATTTGGGGATTATACTAACTTGACAAGTTTTATTACTGATTGTAATGATTATAATTCTGTAAATACATGTTTGTTACGATCGCGAATCATATTTTCATCAACGTACAACTTAACACTGACAAGCAAATTGCAAAATACGTAAGAAAATTTGAATTTCGCGGGCTACCTTAGCGCTTCCCCCTTAAGAGTAGGGGAAGACCCAAAGAAGCGATGAATGATGGATGTGGAAGATTATATTTATGGCTAGAAATGGGGAGACTACCGAGATGACGACTAAGAAAGAAAAAAAAAATATTTGTTCAGTATTAAAAATTGGTAAAGTATAAACATAAAATCTTAGAAAAAATTTACAAAGGTATTATAATGTTAGATGTATGTGCTAGGATAAACCTGTATCACAGGCGGCATAAAGAAGAAAAAGAAGTCATGTTGTGAGAAATGTGGAAAAAGAGCTTACGCCAACCCCAAATAAATTGGGATATGGGCAGGAGAATGATGATGATTGTAGTCTCAGTTTGTCTGGTTTCCATGTTTTTTGAGCTTTTATGCTATTTGCTAAGAACTCCTTCTCTTGATAAGTGGCCGAAAAGAAGATTTATTACCTACTTCTGTTCCATGTCTAAAGTTTGAATAGACCAATAAAACAACCAAAAATAATGGGACTCAGATGTAATATCGACGGGGCGTCACAATACAGGGTGTACCAGAATGGTGTGGTTAAATTTAAGGGTGTGGGGTACAGACCATCAAACTGAACAACTTTCGCCATGGGACCAACATGGTAATCGCGAAAAAATTATCAACTGGAGCTAGACCACCACCAACAGTATTATTGTAATCTTACTTCAGTGTGAAAAAGAGATGGAGCTAGACGTCCTGTATAGCTTCATCTCTTTCTCACACTGAAGTAACATTAAAATAATACTGCTTTAAGAGGTGGTGGTAGGCCCCCTGAACTGTCCCATACAAAACTTCAATACCTATTCCACCTAAATGTAGGGGACGGCTGAATTTTTTTCGCGATTAATATGTTGGTCCCATGGAGAAAGTTGTCCAGTTTGATGGTTTGTACCGACCAAGCCTTTCTGGTGCACCCTGTATACACATGCCTACTTTATAGGCATTGGTTGCATCCCTAGAGGCTTCGAAAGACCGAACATCTCCAAATAGACTTTGTATTACAATCCGACCGTCGAGCGAACGCGCTCCTAACATCTGTCAGTTGCGACAATTTCTACTAACTATAAGGATCAAATTCGCAAAACATATTATATTCGTTAGTATGAAACTGACATGTGTCAAGAACGCATTCTCGACGGCCGGACTGTAGTTATCATGCTTGTAACACCATAGCCAACTGTGTCGTCTAACTTTAGCTCGAAGTACCTGAGCATCATAATATATATTCATAGAATCGATGATTACTTCACCCGAAGAATCAATGCAGTTGACCCTATTAACTACTGGGGCACTTGATGATACATGCAATCGTACAAAATTCTCCAATTCATACTTCACTGAAATCCGAACGTGGGAATTACTCACTTTATTAATTAAATACAAAAGCGTACTTTCCTTGAATTTGGGCCAGAAATCCGTTGTGTGCTTTCGTTTGATAATAATCACACCTTGTCTGCTGACCTTGTTCTGTTTAACATGTTTACAGTGTCAACGTCTTAATCTTGATGATTATTTCTCTCTGAATTTCATAAGTCGTTTGGACACATTTCTTCTTGGCCCAATTTCGTGGTACAACCCAGGTTGCCGATTCTACTAATTTACAACTACAAAGGTCGAATGTGAGATCCCATATTTTAGGATATCGGATTCGTTGCTGGTAGTTTATTAGTAATTACCGAATGCGTTAGAAGTTTTCAGCAAAGCGGATTCTTTTTTTGTCAACTCATCTTCTTTCTGCTTTTCGCCCTTTTATATTCATGATTATTATCGACCGGAAGCCAAAAATCGAGGACAAAATGATTTCCATCTTTCAAATCCTCAAGCTTCACTGGTAAACATTTTATCAGCATCGTAGCCTTTATCACGTAAATTAATATAAACGTTTATCTATCCAGTAGCAATATAGTACATATATAACATACCAATAGAATAAGCCCTGCGTAATGTTCATAAAAATCTATACAACATTGTCCCGGAATTAACGCTCTATCTCTTATGGGATCATTGTACTCATCATTATGAACAACTGTTACTATAGGACCAAACCTGAAATCGCGAAAAAACAATCAGCTGTTCCCTACATTTGTGTTCACATAACTCGCCAAAATTTAGGGAACAGCCGATTTAAAAATTATTGATTGTTAGTTTGTTTCCTGGTTTTATTTTAAGAATTAATTTTATACTTTTTGCTGTGTCCTACTGGGTCCGTAATTGTACCTTAGCTAACACGTAAACATTATGGAATGCAAATAAAACTATGAATATGAATACCGCTCGAGTCTCGTGCAAAGCCAATAATAATCCGTCGGTTACAATTCCTGCGGGAAATCGTCCAACTAATAGTAGTTTAGACGTAAACAAACAACTTACTGATGAATTAATATCAGCTGATCGAGTAACGTTTATTTTCGTGTTGCACGTCAGGAACACCAACATCGTATTAGTAAATAATAGAGTACTTATTGAGTATGTCTGGAGCTAGACCACCACCTCTTAAAGCAGTATTATTGTAATCTTACTTCAGTGTGGGAAAGAGATGGAGCTAGACGTCATGTATAGCTCCATCTCTTTCTCACACTGAAGTAACATTAAAATAATACTGCTTTAAGAGGTGGTGTTTGCCCCCCTGGTGGCACTCACAGTTGTCAAATATACATGATAGTTACCTATAGGTAGGTCTATAAGTACGCGGTGACCGTTTTATTGACGGTCTCATAAAGTTTATTATGAATGGCGTAGACGAGTCCTTGACAGCCGTTGCGAATCGGCCATTAATCCAATTCGTTTCCAGGAACTGATAATCTGAGACTCCTTTATTTCCAATCTCAGGAGACACTGATGTCCACGTGGCCATATATTCGTTTTACAATTGGTATGTAAATCTCTCCAAATGTCTGTCACAGGTTAATGGTGTACAGCGGGGCAATTGCGTAACACACTTACAGTAGGAATCGGTTACATTTTGACAGTTCAACAACATTCATTGCGCTATTTACGTTGTTGAGCAGACAAATTTTTCGAACATATGAAGCAATGTATTAGCAATATGCTTTAAAATCATTCAGATTGTGATTGATAGTGTGTTACGCAATTAGGGTCAACAATTAATCACCTCAGCCTATTGCAGTCCACTGCTGGACATAGGCCTCTCCCAGGCTGCGCCACAACACCCTGTCCTCCGCCTTCCGCATCCAGTCTGTCCCAGCCACCTTCTTAAGGTCGTCGGTCCATCTAGCTGGGGGGCGTTCCACACTACGCTTGCCGATACGTGGTCTCCATTCCACGACTCGTCTGCTCCACCGGCCATCGGTCCTTCGACAAACATGGCCAGCCCACTGCCACTTCAGGTTGCTTACTCTGCAGGCTATGTCGGTTACTCCGGTTCTTTTCCGGGTAACCTGATTTTATCTATCAAATAAACTCCAAGCATAGCCCGCTCCATAGCGTGCAGTGCACTTAAAATGCTTAAGATTCCAATGATACCTATTAATAATATTCTATGCACGCCAATGTTCTTGTATTGTCTAGTCAAGTCTGGTGCCAAAATCTGTCATTTGTGTTATGGTTGGACACGTTTAGAGTACTACCGCCTAGAGTACGCATCATGTCATCGTGGTTCTGTCATTTGCCAAAGTGAACCGGTATCTCATAGGAAAAGTGCTCTTTATGCTATGTCATCGTTACCACTCAGGTACGTAAGAGCAAAATTATTCGGAAGGAATTTCTCTGATTTCTTTATCATCCGCACCTGTAATATTTATAATGCGTTTTTCAATTGTATCAATATGTATAATTATATGTTCCTATCTATAGTATCATCAAATTATATTATGATTGTATGTACCTACATCATACTTTTTTTTTGTTTTGCTCATTAATGTTTAATCAAATTCTATTGTGTCAGAAGAGCTTTTAAATTGTTGCTTTTGACCGGTTTGTAGTCAAGTAATCAGTAGTCTCAGATCTTTCTTAGCATTATTTTCTGACGATTAAAGGTCATTGTTTTCACACGAAACAATTGCTTGTCTTCATAATTATTTTACACTAACACTTCCCGCGCGACTTCGTCCGCGTAAATTTCGTACTTTAATACCCCGTCAGGGGTAGATTTTCAACAAAAAAAAACCCTGATACACGTTATTCTTTATTTTCGGTCTTAAGTATAAAAACTGAGTTTCGAGTTAATCGGACCGCGCGTTAAAATTTTTCCATACAAACTTTGACATCAACCAGTCCCTCTTTATGGGGTAGTTTAGAAAAACAAAAAATGACAAACTTCATAATTTACTAAGACAAGTATTTTTGCCAAGTTTCAAATGTATTAACTCAAGGAATAAGATTTTTCATACACACAAAATCCCCCCTTTTCACCCCCTTAACACTCTCACCGCCACGCATATATACAGTTTTCCAAAGCAGCAGGCCATGTGGGCGGCGCGCCGCCCATTCCATTTCTTTAGCAACTCGCCACAAAAAATCAATAATAGCTTGCTGCACTAGAATTTACGTGGGCGGCCGGCGTACCACATGGCGGTGAGAGTGTTAAAAGTCGAATTTCCAAAAATCCTTTCTTAGTGGATGCTTCCAACATAAAAGGCATAAACTGTCAAAATTTAGGCTCTGCGTTGATGAATCAGTCGGGACAAGTAAATAATAATATAGAGATTATAATGTCTTTAGTGTGTTTAAAACACACTGACGTAAATGAAGATGCTAAATAGATCTTGATACGTCTGTGGACCCACGGAAAATTCTCACTCAAACATAAAGTTAAAACTATACCTATTTGCAACTTTTCGCAGAACCATTTCAAAGGTTGTGGTCTCTTTCATAATAAAAGGATATTCAGGGTGTCCCAGACCGACTGGTCCAAAGTCAAATAAAACTTTAAAAAATTAAATGATAGTTGGCCACCTCCGCTTTACCCCCCTCCCCCCATTTGCCTTTGGACCACTCGATCTGAGACAGCCTGTATAAACAGGGAATAACTCTGCACTTAATGTAACCATCACGAATGTTGGCAGTATTATTAAACTGCAGCAAAATATTATTTCGTGCGAACAGCTGTTTGTACTACTCATTATCGTATGGATAATCGTTTACATAAAATATATTTTCACACGTTTGTATTTCATATTTGTTGAAAATATTCCATTAGAAAAATAGCATTTTACTTATACGAGTATCAACGAAGTGAGAAAAGCACACAAATTAGTAACAATATTTCGGAAAATCAACAGTTCCTATTGATTTGTTGCATTTTTACGTGATTGATACACATTGATGCGCAAATTGACCGTCTACCAAGTGCAATTGAAGCGATTGCCAATATTACTACAATAGAAATTGATCGATCGCAATTGATCGTTTCGGGGACCCCTTAGGCTTCGAGATGGCGAGCACAAAAGAAAAACAAAAGTTAAGTCGTATTTGGATTAGATTTTTACTTAACAGTAGGATGAGAAAAGCCCGAGGATCAAGTATAATGACGTGCTATTGGGGAGGCTTATGTTCAGCAGTGGACTGCTCTATAGGCTGATGATGATAATAATAAAAGAATCATCTCAAACAAAGTCTGAACGTACGAAGTAATCCAGTCTTATTAAACTGCATTCGCGCAATTTTATCCAGTTCGTTCTTGCTTTCATCAACTGCTAAGTACTGAAATGATAAAGTTGAGTTTTGGAAGGTCATTGAATGTACAAGTCAATTATATCATTGGCATTGTACTCAATTCTCTTATTAGACTCAAATCATCAGATCCAGAAATAGCAATGGGTAATGTCGAACTTCAATTTTGAACCCGTTCGCATGCCGTAATTACGGAAACTATTAAAAAGCCAATGTGTCTGAACCGATGCGGTTCATTTCATACGACACGTAGACTTAATTGAGAATTGGGGGCAGATTAAACATACATAGGAATAGGTACGACTAACTACAAACTCTATTTGGACCATTCGACAGCATAATGAGTAGCATTTTGTGTCAGTAGCCCATTAGCTACACGACCTCCTGTAAATTGAGAGGTTGGGGCCTATTTAATAAAACCTATAGCCGACAGGTGAAAGGACAATCCAACAATCCGACTACTTTGCAAGTTTCTTCCTTATACATAAACCACATCACGCCTTGTTTCCCCGAAGGGTTAGGCATAGGTGTACCTATAATATACCCACATTTCGCCAGTTATGTTTTTAAGTCCCATGTAATAGGGGGTGAGCCTATTGCCATCTACCGGGCACAAATCCAGACTCCGGGCCGACTGAGAAATTCCAGATAGAAAAACCCAATAACATTTTGCCCGACCTGGGAATCGTCCTTATATTTGCTGCTTTATTTATTAAATAGCACCTGACGCGAAAATGTGACAATGTGCTGTAATTTTTTGACAAATTTGTCGCTATATAGTAGGGCTTAGAATGTTTATAGGAAACGCGTTAAAAATATAGATCTTTTTTGAAATCTTGGTGTGGTGTCTTGGTGATGAAATTTTAAAGTCGTTTTGAACTATTTTTGTGTGATCAAAACTCGCACGCATATTCGTTTATGCTAGAAGACACAAATAACTATCAAATATATCTTTATCGTGCAGAATACCTACACTAATAATTTCTGTAACATAAATAAATTTAATTAATAATAAGCATCTCGCAATCCATTTGTCCCCAGATTGTACGGGTCATGGTGGTATGACAATATGGCGACCACCACGATGGTAGTGTCACCTTTAGCCACGCAGCCATCACCCAAGAACAAGAGGCGGTTATTCGCCGAAGCTAGGCAGAACAGCCTGCAAAAGTTAAGCATCATATTCGACCATGGAAATAAAAATGGTAAGTGGAAAAAATCTTTCGGAATTGTTATTTCATGTGTCATGAAGTCATTATGATCTATCAAAGTATCATTAGAAGACATGTGACATCAACCAACCCGCACTAGGCTCGTGGTGGATTACGGCCCACTCTCTCTCAAAGAGAGGAGGGCTGTGCTGTGTCCCAGCAATGGGAACATCATAGGCTGAGTAAGGGATTATGCATAAGCATTATTTAGTCCTTTCTTTGGGTGCAATTTTCGTCTGCTTTATCAGATGCAGGTAGCGTTAAAAGGGGTAAAGCACGCGAAATTCAAATTATCATACGATTTTTGCAATTTGCAGCTCAGTGACTGGGTGTATGTTGATTAAAGTCTGATTCGCGACCGTAACAAATATGTATTTACAGAACTATAATCATTAGAATCAAGTACAACTCCTTATGTTAGTAAAATCCTCAAATGTTAAGATTTCATGAAATAGTCATTTAATACGATTAAGTACTTGGTCTTAGAGAATTGTATTAATGACTTTAATGATTATAATTGTGTAAATACATATTTGTTACGGTCGCGAATCATATTTTAATCAACATACAACCTAATACTGACCTGCAAATTGCAAAAAACTTAAGAAAATTTGAATTTCGCGGTCTACCCTGGCGATTCCCTGAGATTGTTTGTAGCTATATTTTAGCACCTGCAACTGTGAACAGCACATATTTGGAGCTTAAGTAGGTCCAAATACATAGATATTTTCTGTAGGTATGGCGTTCAATAGATGGGTCTTGCGGGGCAATTGCGTAACACACAGTAGGAATCGGTTTCTCATTTTGACAATTCAAGAACATTCATTGCGTTATTTACGTTATTGAGCACACAAATTTTTCGAACATATGAAGTAACGGTTTAGTAATTTGCTGTAAAATCATTTAGATTGTGACTGATAGTGTGTTACGCAATTAAGGTGCTGTTACCCGGTAACTTCGTAAAGAATACTTACCAGCTAAGATACCTATTATTTTAGTAAATGGGATATTAACCCTTCACATAAACTACCTACTTATACCTTGAGACAGGTAGAAAGATAGTGAGCGATGTTCTAAAAGAAAAAGGCTTACTTACGTACAAATCTCCGAGAGTTATGAACGAATAAATAATCATGTATTTATGTTGATGAAAGCGCGAAATTGTAAGACAGGGAGCGCCATCTACTCTTATTCTTAGAAAACTCAAGGCACAAACAACAAACTTGCATGTAAGAAACCAGCAATAAAAATGCATTTCTACGAAAAACATTATTTTGCTCCTTTTCTCACAGGTCAATAAAAAACTATGAGAACGTCTTTAACCGATTCGTTGCGATGTCTAATTTCGCTAACTTCTAACTGTGGCGTCGAACAAAAATAACGTGACACTGTTCAGTGCCCAACGCCATACGATTAGATGACACGCATCTGTGCCTTCAGCCATGCGGGAAAAAAAAATTGAAGGAGTTACCATCGATTTTAAAATGACACACATCCGTGCCTAACGCCTCACGCAAAAAAAAGTGATGGCACTGAAACGTGCCATCCGCAACGAATCGGTTAATGATCTTCATCATTGACAATGCATGGTTGCAAATCCTTTGTTTTAAAAAGGCACCCCATATCCGGTAGATGGCTAATTCCTGTCCTTTGACAAAATTACATTTGCAGTTCGCTAAGGCGCTGCTTGCAATGGGAAAACGAAAATTTCAGTACATATAGTTTAGTTCCTTATTTTACCGCCAATTTAAGCTGGGCGTAACTTCGACTATGCACCTGTCCTGTCGCCCCTTTCGGTCTACATTTTGCATAAAATGGTCAACGGACAAAGCAAACGTGAGCATCTTGCAGCTGGCGTTTACGATTGTTGTTTTTCGTGCCAAACAAGGCTAGGGGCTTCTTCTGTTGACGAAAACGATACACATACCTACCTAATACGTAAAAGAAGCCTTCTGCCTGTAGGTACCAAAATAATTACCTACGAGCTGGTGACCCGCTTAGAAAGAAACAAGTTGGCCAAGAACTGTCAGCCAACGGCAGTTTTTTGTAAAGAAAAACAGAGACTATTCCGGTGCGAAGTGTCGTGACGACAGACTCCTGTTGCACTAGGAGTAAAACTGTTCTGTGGACTCCTTGCACCCTAATTGCATAACACACTATCAATCACAATCTGAATAATTTTGAAGTAAATTGCTAATCCATTGCATCATATGTTCGAAAAATTTGTCTGCTCAACAACGTAAATAACGCAATGAATATTGTTGAATTGTCAAAATGAAACCGATTCCTACTGTAAGTTTGTTACGCAATTGCCCCGCGGTACTATTTAGTAAGTGACATGACAAGGCTTGGTGTCAACGACCATAGGTCATTGTTTGGTGTCAAGCGAACAATCATACGTTGGCGGTTAGCTAGCTATGTAAGAGAGTGACCACCTACAGGTAATGGCAAAAGGCTTTCTATAGTACCAGAACCAAACGCTTAATATGTACTTTCTTGCCGCAAACTACAAACCTCTGCAAACTCACTTAGCTTTAAGTATGTCGAGGTTTGGGCTAGTGTGTGAAGCCGGTCTAGCCTTAGGCAAGATATGGCCAACAATGGTGCCGATTCTCTTGTCACAAATGCCTCTAAACTAGACTAAAAATCACCAAAATTTAGTTTATTCCTGTCAAACGACGAATTCCCGTTCTGAAACTGACTAAAGTGACTCAACTATATTTTAGTATGGCAGCACTAAGATGGCACTGAGCTATTAGATTAGTGAAAATGGTAATTTTGCTATTCTGAATTTGACGTTTTTCACCTAAAATTTAGATTTTCTAATTAAATCTGACTATTTTTAATCGCGATTAAAAAGGTGTGGAATAAAATTAGTTTGAACTAAAATTCACACCAACACCTCGACTTCAGGTGCAAAAACCGTAATGTAGCTTTTTTTTCTTTTCTTTGCATAAATCTCGAAAACGGTGTGTCCTATCGCAAGAATAATGAAAATTTCGACCCCTTTATAATGCCCAAAAACCTCTAAAACTACATGTAGATAATAATTTTTCATATTTTCCTGACAAAAAGTGAAAAATTCCATATAAAACACGTTGAGGCTGCCTCTGCGCGCCTCCGGCTCACAAAATCACGCACGGGGTAGGGCAAATACGTGGAGTCGCGCGAATGTCAAATTCGATTTTACTTCTGTCAAAATTATTTTTAAATTTAGGGCCGATTTTTTAATCGTCAGATAACTTTTACCTGGGGAATATGTTTGACGTTTTGACAGCTTTTATATAGAAAATGTGTCAAACCGCCATATTTATTCCTGAGGTAAAAGTTATCTGACGATTGAAAAATCAGCCCTTAGTGATATCTTTTTGCAGAATACCTAAGATTCTCATAGCCAGTAGTAAGGGATTTTAGTGATAGTTTAGTTTGTTTAGTTCGGTGTACAAGAGAATCGGCACCATTATATCGTTTAGCCGGCTTTAGCATAGGTTCCAAGCGTTCAGCAGGGTAAACTACGCAATAACCAAGACATCTGTCCTGTCCGACTTCTTTCTTTAGGTACCTGTACTTGTTTTTTTCTTACCTTCTCGAAATACACCGTTTCCAGATCCACCACCGGGGGTGGCATAGGTTCCACGCATTCTTCTTCCACGATTACTCGAGGCGGCTTCGGTTCTTTGCACTTTTTTTCTTCCGGTTCGATACATGGTTTTTTCGCAGGCGGGGCACACGTTTTAGCATCACTGCGTTTATCACTCATTTCGAAGTAGATATTTTCTTTATTTTTGCCTTCTCCGATACCTAATACAAATTATTCCTGTGTTTCCAGAATGTTTCTAAAATTATTATGACATTATTTCTCGCTTGCTTGCTTGACAATATTGACTTGACGTTCGTTAAATTCAAGTTTTCGAAATGTATGGACGTCAGCACATCAAGCTACTACAAGCTGTCAAATTTCTTTAATAGATTTTCGACTTTATTGCATTAGGTTCAAGGTTGATTGGGAAAATTTGACAGTTTCGGATAGCTTGATGTGCTGGCGTCTGTACAAAGTATAGTATTTATGGTCTACCGGAAAACGGAAACACCTATACATAGTATACACCTTTTTTGTTGATCTGAGAGTTTATATATGTAGTTACTGAGAAGAAATAATATAATTGTGATAACTGTGTAGACAGAATAGTATGTGGTTCAGATAAACAAGACTGTATATGTGTTATGACTATGAAACATATTTTTCCGCCTTCAAAATAAAAGAATGTTTTGTATGACAAATTTTTTTCATCGAGTGTCGGTTAAGCAGGATTTAGTTCATTACATTACTACTAGATGGCGGTATAGTGGACAAATGAAATGCGCGCTTTTCCACGACTGTTTTTTCTATAAAACGTCCATTTTGACATTTAGAGTCATGGTGTTGCTACTTTGATAAAATTCTACCATCGTAATAGTTATGTGGTAGAAATGAACTGATTAAAATTATTATAGGGGGTATTGGGAGATGAGCGTATGACTGTCATGTAGTCGTTTATTGTATTTAGTAATCTAAATATGTCTTTTAATATTGTAATTGGCTTTTGGCCGTGTTGTGTTATAGTAAAATAAACAAGTGAAAATCTAAATATCAAATCAGTAAGGAAAGCTTTAACCTTTTTTTAGTAACTTCTTATACTTTTTTATTTTCTAGATAATTTTTTTGGGTCCCAAAGATAAGTATGTAATGTAAATGCTAGTTGCTATAAAAATCAATATTCATCTCCGCTATACTGTTCATGTTATTGCTTACGCTAAAATAATAATATGCGTGTGGTTAAATGTAACACGAAATAAAATATCAGTTGTTTTATATATTTTGTCCAGTTTTGTGAACATAAAAGTATGGATTAGTTGATTTTTTTTCGCAATTTCAGGAATACACCTTGTATTTTGTTTTCTTAGTGTTGCTTCACCTTGTATAATATTTTTTTTACAAACGTGTTAGAAAGGTAAATTTATCTCAAAAACGTACATGATTGTCTTATTATAGCAGATGACGTCAAACAGTCAAAGTTATTTTGTAATAAGTAATAATTATTGTTTACTTGAGATTTCTTCAAGGCTGTTCGCGGCGCACGACGTGACGCCGCACCGAGCGACGTTTGTTAGTTATTTGCACAGGCTGTTAGTAGATTTAGTGAATGTCAGTATGGCAATACTAAATTCTGCAGTAATTATTTGTATGTATTTCTCAGCGCCATTACTTTTTACCGATGTAATGTTGAAATGATTCTAATCCGTTTTAATCGGCAAATCTGTGTGATGTTTTAGCAAAACACTCAAGTGATTGTGTAATAAAACTATAGAACTTCTTAAAGTTTTTGTGCTGGGCTTTGTCATGGCCGGTAAGTGGTGACTTTTTGCGCCCGCTAGTCAAGGGCGAAATCGGATTTGGGAATCGCAATAAGTCGAAGATGTTTTATCGTTCGAACTCCGACGGTAAATGCAATGTTATTGTCATTAGTTTGGTTTTTAGTATTTAGTGTTTACATCCTGTGAGGATAGCTTGTTTGGATTAATGTTTGGTTATCATTACTTACGCCGATAGTTTTAACCTTTTGCTCTCTGAATTCACTATTGCTAGAGATGTAGATGTGAGGAAGTTCTCGCAACGGTCTTTCGGCGTCTGTTTTCGAATAAAAAAAGCGTCATTGTTACATAAAAATGCGGGCTACCAGGAATGTTTGCGAGAACATATGATTGTATTTAGCGAAAACGTAGCATATTTTCGTTAGAACAGTATCTAGAGACGTTGTTATACCTACGCCCGGGGGCTCATTCGTAATCAAGAAAACACGTTATTCCAATGAAGTTAAATTCAGGTAAGCGTTTTTTTGGTCACTAGTTAGTATTTTGAATAATTGGAAGCCGTTAGTCGTAAATCTTAGCAACAATTTGCTTGTTGTTAAATAATTTGTTGCAATACAATCGTTGCACAGTCTAAATATCATGGGAACATTATGAAAATTTTGTAAAGTCAGATGTCACTCTTTAATTTGCGTTTGAACAGCTGTGTGGGAAAGAGATGGATATATTAATGATTCTTATTCATAAACATCCAGGTCACATTTCTTAGCACATAATTATTTCTATTAACATTTATGAATACCATCTGAGCACTAACAAAATTAACAACAAAATATAAAAATAACCTATAAATTGGATCTTTGTGAACCTCAATGTAGAGATAGAGGATAACAAAGCAATAATTAATTATGAATCTTGAGTGTATTATCTTCTAAATTCTATTTATTACTCAGCAGAAAATAACTGGCAAAGATCATAAAGTTTTCTCTTGAGCAGAAACATAGATCGTATCGTATCGTGTATTGTTTGTGATTTTATGTATTTTGTTTTCTCTTTTACTCTTACACACGTTGTCTACATCTCTTTATCTACTTTCCTATCGCAGGTATGCTGGAAGAGATTTCTTTAGAAATAAGCATCACCTTTGTACGTATTTTTCTGTTCCTTTCTTCTTGTTTGTTTATATGTGTGTACATAAACTGTTAAATAAATAAATAAATAGATTCAGGTCATACTCGCAAGTTTTATTGGTCGTAAACACCACAGACTATTAATACTTGTTGTTATCCAAAGTTGGAAAAGGCAAAGGCAGTAGATTTATTGGCAGAACTGTGATATTCTCCAAGGAGGACAATTAAAAATTTTCTTGTTATTTTATGGATTTAGAATGGTAAATTTAAATAAAAGATAGTACTAAGATAGTAGAATAGAGTAGACATGATATTGCAGAATACTTACCTAATTCTAAAGCAGCCATACTGATTATTGTTTTTTGACTTGATTAGGTTATAAATTTTCTCTCAGTCATACTTAGCTATAGCTTCAAGAGACTGCTGGTTCCAAGTTTAATTTATGAGATACCTATACTCTTATCTATATTCCCTATGAGTTTTAATGGCAAACAGTTTATAAAATTTCTTCATTTATTCAATGAGGTCTTTGATACAATGTAATTTTTACTGAATGTCTGTATTCATACTTGATACCCGACCCTTCAGACAAGAGGTAGCCAACCAAACCAATGTGACAAACCCTTATCAAATGTAAAAGGCTACTAATTTTAACAGTCCTAGCTTTATAAAACAGTTTCTTTCATGGTCGAAAGAAGCTGCAGCTGGAGCAAAGCTGGTCTCAGCCCTGCTTTGCTAACGGGGCATAGCCTTCACACAGTGTGTTTTGGTTGACTCAATTGGTTCACCTGATGGTTGAGAACCCAGAAGTTCAGTCAAAATGGACTGATTCTGTTACTTAATTAACATTGTCTATATAATATGATGATTTGAATAGACTGTTTAAAAGAAAATGTTTTAAAAGTTAGCTAGCTATGAGCCCTTGAAGCATGATCACAAATTGTATCATATCACATATGCAACAATTTCATCACTGGATAAACCATTTTTAACATTAAAATTTCCTTCTAGTGACATATTTTCTTCTTGACCTCTTTTCCTAGATAGGTAGGTAAGTAGTAATGAGCAGACTTACCAGTAATTAACAATGTCTCTGTCTAGGACTATAGTACATACATATACATACATACATAAACTCACGCCTTCCCATGGGGGTAGGCAGAAAGTACAGAACGCCACCTGCTACGATCCTTACATACTCCTTTTGCCTTGTTTACATTCATACATCTGGTCATACACGCACGCCGGTTGCGAGTACTGTACAAGAATAAAGTAATTATGATAATTCTCTTGATAGTTACATAAAAAATTGCCAATAATTATTCTCAAAAGTTGTAAAGAAGTGAAGTTGTCCATCTGTCTATTGCAATTTATACTGCAGTTTCTATACCTTATCTTTTATTTGGTAAGTAAACATTTTTACTATGTACAGTATGAGTCGAAACTTTATGGTGGCTGTTAAGTGTGCTACTCACTGTGCTGTACCGCACCCCTCACCTCTGCTGTCACGTGAATTTGTTACTGCGCAGCGACTCGCCTCATGTTCTGAGCCACCATAAGGTTTGAATCAGGCTGTATTTTGATTTAGGCTGAATTGTCCCACTGCTGGGCAAAGGCCTTCCTCAAGTTCTACTTGGTACTTTTTCTAGGTGTATTTTTACTTATCTTACCTATACCATGATAATGCCATGAATTCAATAATACATTTTTCAAGTTAATTCGCTTTTCTTCAACATAGAATGTTTTAGTTGCCAAGCACAATCAATAAAGAAAACACAAAAGAGGTTTGTTTTAAAGTATAATCTATGGACACAATATTCTAAAGAGTTTACTGTATTGTATCATAAAGGCTACAATATACTTCTGACAATGTTGTATCAGTTTCCTCATACATTGTCAACACAGACATGGAAAATAGACTAACATGTAGATAAGCTACAAATTTTACCTTTACACAATGTTGGGAGAGCTCATTTACATAAAAAGAGATTTGTTTGGAATACAAATTACTTTCTGCAAAATAGGTACAGTTCATTCTTTAATCCCAGATAGTAATTTGACATTTCAAATGTTCAATGTATCTTTTTTTCATTTTTTTTTTTGTATATTTTTTTTTTTCATATTTGCACCTGTCAAATTACTATCTGGGATTAAAGAACGATATTTAGTAGGAATTTATTATTTTCAATGGAATGTGCTTATTTTATGCATTCATAGTTTGTTAAATAAACACAGTTTTTAAGGTAATTTTCCTGATGATATTTTAATCCACAGCATTGCATTGGCAGCTGATAAGCCCTTTTGTTTTGACACTAGAGATTTTTACGACAGAACAGCTCACTCCCAAATAATAAGTTATTATTGGACTTTGTAAAATGCTAAATAAACTTGGTAATCAATTGTAATGCAGCAGTGATGGATTTAGGCCTGAATATTTTGGGCATATTAACCATATATTAATTACCAATTTGCCTAAAATGCTTGGCATTAAAACTGGATCATATTAGTTAAATACTACAAACAAATGCAACTTGCATTCTTGCATAAAAATAAAAAGATTTAAAAGTTTTTAATTACTTTTAATTAAGGACTGTCTGTTAAATAAGGAATTATGTGAAGGTTCCATAGTCAATTGCTGTAATTAATGTTCATGTATTTGTTTATGTGACTGCGATCAATTTAAATGGGTGATCTGCCGTTAAATAGGGACTGGTTAAGGCCAGTTGTGATGATAAAAACTTATTTTGCATAATGAAAATGTTTTAATGTTCGTCTGATACTGGTTTTGAGTTGTTGCTACTTATGGTCAATTAGGAATGGGAAAATGTTAAAGGGCTCATTTATGTAATGTTACAAGAGAATGAATACTAAGATAATGGCTTAAAGAGATGTATGGAAGAAGAAGACATGTTGTGCTGAGCTTAACTTGGCATCATGGGGGTGGAAAATAACTACACGGACGTGGGGTAGAGTCGTTACTACCCAATATTTTGACATACATAAGATATTCCAATATTTTGAATGGAAATTAGTCTTTTTTTATGGTAATGGCTTTATTGTTTTATGGATCAGTAAATGAAATAAGAATTTGTATTACAAAAAAAATTAAAGTCATTAAATCTTTAAAAAAAATAAACGTGAAAATCAACAGAATCGGCGTTCCACTAATCTCACATTTCTTAGCATTATTTGCAATGAAAAAACCATCTATGGAAAAAGTGGTTTATTCCCGGTCGTCCCCACTGGGCACGAGTGGGGAAAAAAGTTTCGATCCTCCCCAGTGGTGACGATTGGAACTTTTTTCCACACGTGCCCAGTGACGGGGCGGGGCGGGGACGACCGGGAATAAACCCTTTTTTTTCCCACTCGTGCCCAATGGGGACAACAGGGCGGGGACGACCGGGAATAAACCGAAAAATGGTGCAAAATTGTAACACCGAGCATGGTGATGGGTCATGTTTTCCTTTTAAACTTTGGGCACACGTAGCTCCAAGCACGGTCGCCGTACAACTGATTTTTGTAAATAACGCTTAACGCAACTCATAAATTCTCGCTACTGAGAGGAGCAGCAACAACGTCGCTTGCGTAGTTACGAAGCTGTAAGCTAACAAAAATGTCTCGGGGTCATTTGGACCCACCTCCATGACGGGTTAAAGAAATTGGGAAAAGGTCAGGAGGATGATGATCATGAAACCGTATTGTTTCTTTTGTTTTAATTAAATTGCTGTCATAGAAATTAAGTTTCTCCAGACAGTTCTGTGGAGTATAAGGGAAATGCTATTAAGGTTTTGCAGGTACCTAGTAGTAATTGATGATTAGTGAATCATTTTAATATGGACTAATGAAGTGTCATAATTGTTATATATGATGTGTCATAGTGGAAAGCAAAAATGAGGCATGTGTCAGCAATTCATGTTCTAATTTTAATTAAAGGCTTACATTTTACTATTAAGTATACTTAAAAGTTTCATTAAATCAGTATTAGGGATCTTATAGCGCATTTAATTATTTAGTTTCTGCATTTAAGGAAAACCCCTATTAGAGTTAGGGAACAGCAAAGAAAGAATGGATGCATATAGTGAAAGATGATATGGCCAGTAAGAGGGTGAACACTGAGATGGTGGGTGGCTGATTGAGATGTGTGTGTACACATGTGTCCTTCCACACATGTGCACCAACTCCATATAGATGCCTAACAGCCAAGAAGGGGTAAGCGACATTTTTTTCGAAAACGACTTATTCAAGGTGGAACAGGACGATTGACATTCCTTTAAACCACGTAAACAGAACCATGTTCTTTACCCGTATACAAAAATCAATCAAATCCAATTAATACTTTAGCCACAGGAAATTATTTTTCAACATGATGTAGATCTGAGTCCGTAAAAAACATTGCCGCCGCCGCGTCCCGCACCCCGCACCGCACCGTTGGTCAGTGACTTTGCGTAGATATAGCGTGTTTAATTTGTATGCAGTTGATTATGCTATTTATTTTGTTTGAAAACTGCGATTTTTAAATTTTCCATTAACTACTAGTCTTCATGTTTTAAAATGTTTCGATGGATTAGTACTGTGCTCGTTTTCATTTTATGTCGTACATCCAGATCCACGTTGTATACATACAGGATAAGTTTAAAAGGAGTGCGGATATTTTAGCAGGTAATCAGGTGCATAAAACTGAACAATTTTCCCCAAGGAACATAGGTCGAAATCTAAAAAATAAAATTCGACTTCTCATACAAACATAGGTCACGTGACCAGTCACTTTGTATGAAAAGTCGATTTTCAATTTTAAGATTTCGACCTATGTTCCTTGGGGAAAGTTGTCCAGTTTTATGCACCTGATTACCTCCTGAAATATTCGCACTCCTTTTAAAATTATCCTGTATACATATATATATATATATATATATATATATTATATACATAAATACATATATATCTATGCCTAACAGCCAAAAAGCCGATTCTAACCATATAATTATAAGTCAATTTCGCAAAAAATGTCGCTTATTTATCCCTTCTTGGCTGTTAGGCATTGATTATAACTGACAAAATGCCTTTGATGCCTTTATCTTAGAGACTGGTAAAATTAATTGACTGACAACACCGTCAGGTGAAAAGTTAAACTTGTTATAAAATATTGTCAAAAAATACATGTTTTGGTGGTCAAAACAAAACAAATGATGACAGTAATCAATAAAAATGAGTCATGCCTACATTATTATTACATTTTTACAATGATAATGAAACCTACCATGTGTATCTTTATCTATGAAATTACATTTGCTATCTAGGTAAATTACGAAAGTAGTCTGTAAGGATCACCGATTTAAAGCATATAGGCGGCTTTATGATATGTCCATGTTAACCTTCAATCGATCCTGCTGGGACTTTAAAAACATGTTCCAAAATTATATACTGCAGTATTGTACATGTAAACAAACACATTGTTGCACATTTCATGCACACAAGTAGTCAGGCTTCCAAAAGGCTTCCAGGCTTGTTTTCAAAAAAATTAAATTGATGTTTAGGGCCTGAACATTAAAAATAATAAAAGAGACAGAAAGTTGTATCATGATAGTGTGATAATTAAGATATTCTCAAAGAGATGCTCTAAAAAGAAATCTATTTTCCCACAAATTAATATATCACGAAGAATTATACGCTACTTAGAAAGACACAAGGAAAATGATGCATTGCTCGAAGAGCTGTGCTAATTTGGCATCACACCAAGTATAGTCTGAACAGTATCGCTATGGAATGTTAAGTAAAACCTGGCCTTGTTTGACATCTTATTTAATCATGTGTAAGTAGGTTGAGAGTGACAAAAGACATATTAGGTTCTAAATTAAACTAAAAAATACAGGCATAGGGATGTATCAGCACTGAGATGACAATGCACCTATGGAGAAAAATGTCATGAGGAAACAACTGTAGATGGCTGTAAGAGTAGGGTACACCAAAGAAACGATGGATTGGCTGTGTGAAAGATGATATGGCTAGAAAGGGGGAAGGGGGGTTCAGATGAGGACTAATAGAGATGTTTGGAAGGAGAAGAAGACGTTGCGCTGACCCTAAATAAATTGGGATAAATGCAAGAGAATGATGGTAAAAAGTAGGTGCAAGTGACAAAAGAAGTATTAGGTACTAAATTAAACTAAAAAATACAGGCCTAGAGATGTATCAGTATTGTCTCTGGGATGACAAAGCATCTATGTAATATTGCTGATGTTCATAGACTACTATCAGGTGGGCTGCCAGCTTGTGTCCTCCAGATAACATAAACAATAAAATTCTTATAGATATTTTTAGAGAAGAAAAAGTCAGCCAATCACATGACAAATTAAATTAAATCTTTATTTTCCAGATGTACATCCACATACAATTACAATGAATATACACATAGGTAACATAATACATATACAATATCATAAATAAGACACATTCACACACACGCAAATTAGGTAATCGGCACGTGGTAGGACCGCCATCTTATTGTGGGGGGCTGTGGTTCCATTCTCGTACAATGACAATAACTGACTGACTTATTTTGCCAGAAATCTGTAAGTGCTTATTCCCCTATATTAACACTTTACGGGACGCAAACGAGACACAATATAAGTTTTGTTGTTATTACTGCTATTATAGCCGTATCCTTCCAAGGGTTAAATTATTCTTCCAGTGATCATTCTTTAGTGACTGCTTAACCTAGGCGTTTTATGCTTGCTCCTGTTAAACTAAATAAATTGAATGATTGCAACAGCTAGATGATAAATAAAATAAAAAATAGTGATTATATTACAAACACAGTTTTAGTATTTAGCAAGCTACCTAATCTACTACAAACAAACAGAATTTTATCTACTGACAACAAGATAAGGTCTAAAATGAAACTAGCACAATTGATATTGAGTTTGATGTTCAAGTGCCTTTTATGTGCCTATATGAAATAAAAGATTTGACTTTTTTTGATATTCAGATATGTACTTAGAAAAATTGCTTGATTTGAATTGGTCAAAGTCAATACTCAATTATTTATTGAATTCCCTGTGTATTACATAGATGGTATAAAGATAACAACACTATTAATTGATTCATAATTTTCGTTCCTACCTACGTGTACATATTTTTGTTAACAATGTTTATAATTGGAAATTCATAATTTTATACCCATTTTAAATAATAAAATATCATTCAAAACATGTTTTTCTTGAAATGAAATAATTTCAAGAAAAAAAGATGGACAGTTTGTTTGAACGATGATAAATTATGGCTAGGAAGGAGACTAAGATGACGTCTAATAGTGACGTAAGAAAGAAAAAAACGTGTTGCGCTGACCCCAAATAAATTGGGATTGGGATAGGGGCAGGAGGACGATAATCTTAATGTCATGTTTATGTTTTCATTAAATAAACACGAGTAAACGAAAACGGAACTTTAAGGAATATAGTCGAATAACCAAAAACACAACTCCTAGCTCACTATCCACCTATTTCCAACCCTATTAGCCTTTTATACTCATTATCAATATTCTCGTCACCTGCCCATCCAAGGCTGTGACAAGGAAGACTGACGCGCATCAAGATATCAATATGTAAACAAACTGGCTATGTTTACACATTGATAACTGACTGCCACTCAAATGCCCTTGAACTTGCTGACGACCTGGCGGTATCGTGATTTGAAAAGCATTTCTGTCAAGAAATAGATATCTGTTTTGTAAGGCTTCATGGAATCTTTGATGAAGAAATTGATAGGCTGTTCTTGTATGGCTTGAAGTTTCGGTTGCGGCTTTGTTTACAACCCTTCTCGGATTCTTTTCTTAAGTCAAATAAACTTATCACAGCTGTTACTGGTCTCTTAAAATAGCCTCCGCGATGTAGGAACCTACATCCGGCGTGCCTTAGACAGGCAGGCCCGCTACCTAGCGACTTGTTAATGTTTTTACCACGGCTATTAGAATTAGCTATTCCCATACATTTCGTTCAGATTGAGCCGATACTAGATAAAAAGACTAGACATAATGCCTATTTCTAATTATACAACCTTTCGCGTCTACTCTTTTTTTTTGGATTGGAAATCATCAAATGACTTCTCCCGCTCTGGGCGGAGCGGGAGGGCGTGTCAGACTACTGATTAAAACTCACCCGTGTTCCTTCAGTTGCCTGTGCCGGGGCCACGGTAACTCTTTCGACCATCCCGCGACCCTGGCAGTTCGCGTTCACCCTGGCAATTTCCTGCTGGTCAAAAATTAGCTCCTTATCTAAATTCTGCTCTATGCGGGGGCTACACGTCGGCTAGCTCATCTCAATAAACATTTTCAGTCTATTGATCCTCCTCATACCTACTCCCTATCATAGAACAACTTAGTGCAAGCATTATAGGCATTGGATATTAATTTTATACAAGCTAAAATTATAATTTTAGGACCTGACAACCTTTATTTATGAAAATTTTCTGCAAACTCAACAATTTTATACACTAAGCCAACTCAGCTATAAAGTATTGAGAAGTCTACCTACATAAACCCGTCGTTTTCGTGTTAACGCTAAAATATGGCAACGATAGTTTCGTCTCTATAGGTATATCATTAGTTTGTCTTTAAATCGAGACAGACAGTCGATAAGTCGGGGAGCCATTTGTGTCACAAACTTCGTCACTTATCGGAGTGACGTTAGTGTTGGAGGGTTACGTGTTTATTTAGGCACCCGTTTTGTATTAGATATGAATTCAAATTAGGGTAAAAGCTGGCCTTTAGCCGGCTGTAGGCAAAAAGAGGTTGAACAAAGAAGATCGGCCTCCAGAATAAAGAATAGTTCAATCTGTTCAATAGACACGTTTCTGGATAAATTAAGCACTTGTTTTGCAGGGCATGAGAGCTTGACATGACGATGACTTGAAAATGCTAAATAACAGGTTCAAGAATGTAATTTGCGCTCTCTAGTAAAAAAGAATCGGCAGTTGTTCCCAGTATTTCAATACAAGAACCATCTTACGGCAGACACGCAACTGCCAGCGCTAATTATCATCGCAACGCTATTTATATCTTTGAATTACGTACTACATATGTACAAGGTGCTTCCTCTAATTGTTACGCGTCAAGCCTTGTGGGCCCATTGTCTAAACCCACCCTACAAAAGCTCAAAAGAAAGGTGTAATGTTACCAAACCACTAGTCCCATTCATAAGTATAGCATTACTGTTCCACACCACGTTCAAAAAACAGGTTCCAAAATCAAAGTTTTCCGCCATTTACGGTCAGGACATGTCACAGAACTGACTGTTTAACGTTTTTTTGTTGATTAATTAGTAAAATGCGTGGTTATTTACTGTTTTCTATGTTAAGTTAGTGTAGAGATGTTGAAAAAGAAGGAAGTACCGTGGTATTCCAATCATCGCATTAGGATTCAGGACAATTTCGCTAATTGGAGACATCATTCGTGTCGGGTGCACTGGAACACGACTTGTGATTGTACGTACATTTGATAAATAGGTCAATTTTCAATCGTTTCATTGCCGTTCACGTGTAATTGACCTGCGCCAGATATTTTTATACAGTAAGTGGAGGCAGGTCAATTTATTACACCATACTTCAGGCCTCATTTATATGTACCATGTGAATAGGGATGCAGGGGTGAATCGAGATGACACTTTAAAATGCATTTTAATGTTTAACGTTGAATTTGTTACCAAAAAAGACTAATGTGTTTACTGTATACTTAATAATTAACGATTAAGCGCCCTTGTTGGCAACAAACTATCAATGTTAAAATCCCCATTATAAAGTTTCGTCCCGATTCACCCCCGCATCCCTATTCACCCGTTACACGGTACAACCTGAGGCCAATGATATAAAAACTTGCTCGGTTTTATATCCAACTGCTGATTAATTCCCAAAAGTTAAATCGACAAAAAAAAATAAAATTAGCTATGTAACGTCTGCCCAGATTCGTGCTTGCGGACTATAATCGAATGAAAGACCATTGAGAGAACAATTAAATTACTTCATTGTTTAATTTTAAGATAACGTAGTTTAGTTTATTATGGATAACTCGGACTTAATAACTTTACTAAACTATTGATAACAACGGAATGATAATTCTTTACGCTCGCTATCTTGACATAATGTTTGTTTCTCTTTTGTATAATACATTGCATTTACGATTTTATAATAATATTTTTATGCTCGTTGTTTACTAACATTTCTTTCTTTGTATTAATGTGTGTGTTGACTAATTTATTTTGTGTGAATATTTTCATTACTTACAAATGTTTAAACCATACAGACAGAGACTTGTTTTCTGGGGAGTTGGTTGCGTCGCTTCTTCCCAGCTAAAACACTATGATGTGGTTGGTCGTTTTGGGGCCTGTCTTTTCATCTTTTGCAACCTTCGACACTCGCGTGTCTTGACAGCATATTTTTGTGTGATCTTCGTTGAAAGTTTTAAAACCATACGGGGGAATTGCCGCGCCACTTCTTCCCAGCTAAAACATTAGAAAGTGATGAAAGTTGTGAATAACGGGGCGTCTTTAGTAACTTTGGACATTCAAAAAGTGCTGATTCTCAGCCTAATTTTGTAATAAACTATTTTGAAACGCCTCGTTCACGAGGCATTAATTTCGCGTAGAGCGCCTGTAGAGCAGTCTAAGAGTCGTGTACTAAGCAACGATATCAACACGAGATGATTAGCCTAAGACGTTCCCACTGCTGAGACGCAGGCCTCCCTATGAGAGGGAGTGGGCAACCATTGCTCAACATCAAATGTATTCTAACTAGTAGTAGTAATTCGACTTCGAATAGATTTTCCTACAAAATATCACCCTGATGTTGAAGTTCAATTTATGATGGACATTTAAATTATTGATTTCAATCAACGCTAAAGTGTCGCTTAGCTACCGACTTTTGTGTGACGCTAAGAAACCATACAAAAACTTTTGTTGTACCAAATATTACCTACATAGACGAAGCTTTGTGTACCTAGGTATCTACTTAAATAGTTTTCAGAATTTTAGTCCCTACCTTTGAGAATTTACTTACAATTGGTGGATTTTTAGTGTTCGCTAACAATAAAATAGTAACTTAGGTAACTTACATCTTAAAATCTTACAGACTGTTTTGTCACCTAATCGCTAATATAGGTTCGAACTGGACTGAATTGCGTAAAAGACAAATAATTGTGTAAAGTGATGTTTTGAGACAGTCTAAAACTGGTTTTGGCTATTTTTGTGGGTATTAAAAACAAGGCCAAATGAATAAATTGACCTTTAATAAATAAAATAAATAGCTAGGAATAATATAATAAATAGCTAGGATTTGCCAGATTAAATTGACATCAGATCATCACAAGAAAAATCATAAAAATAACAATCTTTTTCGCTTTCCTTAGCCAGCCATAACATGCGATACTGTCTGGTATCCGACCAAAAAGTCAAATTATTATTAAGTATTATTAAAAGCCGGTGATGTCCCACAGCAGGGCAAAGGCCTCCCTACTTTCTTTCCACTTCTCTCTGTTTAAAGCTGCTAAGAACCAGACCAACACGACAAATTGAATCGTAATTTGTTTTTCTACCAAGAAATCCTCTTGAACCTTAAAACGAGGCCTCATTTCAACCACATCATCACTAACATCCTTTGGCATAGGTCGTTCTTCGAGGGGCGCTAGCGCTCGCCAACTCGCCGAGTCGTCGCGACGCATCCTGCGCCGCCCTCGCTGCGCGCCGCCGAGGGCCAGTAGGCATGGGCTAACTGGCTCCGGTAAAAAATTGGATATAATAATATATAATTCCAATACGGATCTGGGATTTGTTTATTTCTTGGAATGATTCTAACTGATATATCCGCTTTAGGATATATATCCAAACAAAGATTTGTCTGGAGTTATTATACCCATGCCTACGGATTACACATGGCACGAACGTGCAGGCTCGCATCAGACTATTCAGAACAGAATACTTTCTTTTCAAACCAGTGAAAAGACCACTATTGAATCGAAGACGGCATACAGCCATCCCAAACAGCACAGCTTTATGCATATAAATTTAGGCAATTTTGTTCTTATTTCAATGGTCTGTGTTCCAGGCAATGGTGGCGAGACGACATGGTGTTTCAGCCAGGTGAAGGGCACTTTGGAAGACGATGTCACGGAAGCTGACCTGATCTCCTGCGTGGAGTTTAACCATGATGGGGAACTGCTCGCTACGGGGGACAAGGGAGGCAGGGTTGTTATATTTCAGGTTAGTTTTTAGCATTCTTTATTTATAAATTTTCTTTAGGGTACAATTCCGAAGGCGACGACGACTGCAAACCGCAGCGGCAAAGCCGCCCAATCGAAATGACAAGACTGCAACGACACGATTCATTTCTATTTAACTCTATGAAAACGGCAACAGGTGGCAATGTCGCTATCTGCGGAAGCGTTTTTATAGAAACCAGTGGCTTTGCCGCTGTTGCGGTCGCCTTCGAAATTGTGACTTTTATCCTCGCTTTAAACTGCCTAAACCAATCGCAACAACTGAGAAACCCTTGAGTAAACAGTCTCATCATCTGTACTGTAACGTGTCAGACAGAATGAGCGATCAGGCTCGATCACGAATCATTTGGGCACTGCTCGTCCATCGTTCCATGTATGCTCTTCCACGTAATTCAAATTTTATAAGGATACTTACTGCTTTTATAAATAGGGGTTACCTACATACCCTTAGTGAAAAGGGCCACATCTTTCAAAGTCACAAGCCAAAGTATGGTGTCCATAAGGTGGAAGAAATACCAGCGGAGGATTTTTAAACGTATTGACTTCGCTCACGAGCTGCCAAAAGCGGCGTCAATGCAACGTTAGTTTCGGTACGATAGCGTCACTTGTGATGTTAGTTTGACGTCAACCAGACGCGAAGTTACCATAATGAGTCATTTCATACGATTCTGTATCTTTCCACTTACTTATCACAGTGGTCACGTCACTGCATTCCCAGGTTGCGAATGCGGCCAAATACCTTCTTACTGCCTCGTTTGGTCTAGTGGTCGCAACCGCTACTTGTTGGTGAGCATGGTTCTGGGTTCGATTCCCAGGTCGGGTAAAGTGGGTTTTTCTATATGGAATTTCTCAGTAGCAGCCCGGAGTCTGGATTTGTGTACGGTTGATGGCAACAGGCTCGCCCCCTATTAAATGCTACTTAAACATAACTGCCGAAATGTGGGCGTACTATAGGTACACTTCTGCCCAACCCTTCGGGGAAACAAGGCGTGATGTTATGTTTATAGTACTTAAGTACTCTCCTACCGAAGGGACTGGCCCGCAGTAGCCGAGGACAGACATGTGTGGAAAAGTTAAAGGGAGGCCTGGCCTTTGCCCAGCCGTGGGATATTATGGGCTAAATAGATAAATAAGTAAATTATATCCCAACCTACAATATGACAGCTTGGGACCTAAGCTCTCTAGCCGCTTTCCTCACCCGCTCGGACGTTTGTTTATAAAGGTAGACTGTGCCTTGAACAGTAAACTTTTCTTTTCCAGAGGGACCCAGCCTCAAAGCAATGTGTCCCGAAGAAGGGCGAGTACAACGTGTACTCAACATTCCAATCACACGAGCCTGAGTTCGATTACCTCAAGTCTTTGGAGATTGAAGAGAAAATCAACAAGATTCGGTGGCTGAAGCGGAAGAACCAGGCCCACTTCCTGCTTTCAACCAATGACAAGACTATCAAATTGTGGAAGGTTAGTCTTGTATGTATTCGAAGTTTTTTTTATTATTTCTCTTTTTTTTAGTTTTAAGTTTTTTCTAGAGTTCAACCGAAAATGGATTTTTTTTTTCGGCCGAGAACGAAAACGAACATTCGGCTCGATTTGCTGTTTCGGCCAAAAACCGAAAACGAAAAAAAGGATTTTAGTTTATCGATAAGTTATTCTTTGTTAAAAGTAAAAGAAATGCAATGTCAATATTTTAATTCACACAAATAATAAGCATCACCTTTGTACATATTTTTCTGTTCCTTTCTTCTTGTCTGTTTATTTATGTGTACATAAACGGTTAAATAAATAAATAAACTTTATATTTTTCTCAAAGATAGAATTTTTAATAATCAAACAATTTGATATTACCTATATGCGAGAAAAAGCATTTTTTCTGCATTTTTACAGTTGTTGTGCTTTTAGTGTTGATAAGTAAGTAAGTATCGATTTTCTTTGAATAAAATGAATTGAAAGGATTGTTTTGCCGGCACTTCATTTTTTTCGACCACGGCCGATGATAATGTTTTTTTTTTCGTCCGAAAACGTAAATTGCCGAAAATGGATATTCCGGCCGAAAATTGCCGAAAACCAACTAAATTCGGTTGGACTCTAGTTTTTTATTACTATATTTTTATGCTTTGATCGCCACGACTGATCTGATTATTTTTGCCACAGGTAAAAACCTTATTTTACCTGCAGTAGTGATGCAACATTTGTTCGTAATGTGCAACTCTGTGTATGATGTTTTAAATTGGCTGTGGCGGTCAAAGAGTTGAGCAATTTATGGCAGACCGAATTGTTTATGTCGGGTTTTGTCTTGCGGTAGTTAGTGCGACTTGACTGGGTTCGATTCCCAAGCGGAGCGCGAAAAACTGCTCAACCATAGCATAGTTTTCAATTTGATGATACTGGAAGTAAATGCTCGACAAAATAACTGTCTCGGTCCCAATACTAATGTCACAGGCATTATACAGGCATATTTAGTTTATTTATTGTTACTAACAATATATGAGTCTCATTGTTACTCACAATAAAGATTTTTTTAAAATTTCATTTTCTATACATATTATTTAAATTTTTAAATATTTTCATAAAAACAAAAAAACATTTAAAAATATGAAAATAGTGGCCCATCGGCATCAGGAACAGGGTCCAAGGTGCCGGTGGTCAGGGCTCTAGAGAGAGGAACTTCCTTACTATGCGTGCCGTGTCCAGGAGTACTGCTTTCTGGATCAAGCCCTTGACCCAGCCGCGCAATGAAAGCCTCCTGAGGTGTTGGTCGAGGCTCTCCGCTATTAGGCCATTAACCGTAACGATTATCGGTACAATGATTGCAGAGTCCACGTCCCACATGTCGACAACCTCGTGTGCATTATTATTATTTCCTTTATTTCATTTACAAACATATTATTTACATTTTTAAATATTTTTATGAACACATTAAAAAAGAAAACATTTAAAAATACAAAAAATAGTAGCCCACCGGTATCGGGAATAGGGTCCAAGCTACCGGTGGCTACTGGGGTAAGCTAGCGGTGGTCAGGGCTCCTGAGAGAGGAACCTCCTAACGCTACGAGCTGTATCGAGAACTACCGCTTATTATTATTACGTCCTCTAAAAAAATGCCCAAGTAATTAAACGCTAACATTCCACAACCCATCCCAACCTATTTGTGATCATGTGACATTGATCGTCATTGACGAGCGTCAAATAACGTCATTCGATATCAATCTAATGTGTCCAGTATGCTGTGTATCAAAACATTGATATTACATATTTATGGCTTTTACCTGTTGATCGGTATTATGTACCACGAATGAGTTACATTCAGATTCAAATTTAAAATACCAAACCTACAACCTACAATTTATCAATTTTAAATTGATTGATTAGTCAAACTAAAAATTTTTGATTAAGTTAGTTACTAGATGGACGGATGGATGTATGTATGTTTGTTACTCTTTCACGCAAAAACTACTGAACGGATGGAAATGAAATTTGGCAAACAGATAGTTTATAACCTGGTTTGACATATATAATACTTTTTATCCAGATATCCCTACGGGATCGAGACTTATGCGGGTGAAACCGCGGGGCGCTGCTGGTACTAAATAAATCACTTAGGTGTAACTAAATATTTAAGTAGTCATCAATTTTAGTTTTTAGTTAAACTAAATATCCTTTTGAAACATCTTACCACCAACCAACCCAAAACAAAAACTGCAGACGGCTGGTAGAATTAACGTTTACAGTAAGACATTTCGCAAAATTAATTAGATACGGAAACAGCGCGTCAGAATAAAGAAACTTTGAAGACTAGACAATATAACTTTTTTGACTTTAGTTCAGGTTCTGAAAGTGAAACTGACTCGATCTGTCCTAGAAGACAGCAGACTCAGTGGTTAAAATTAATTTTGCTGAAGAAAGCCATGAAATAGAACTTGCATCAATATCCTCATTTGAAAACTGTGTTTGTGAAGTACTACAATACGCCTATCATCGTCGGGACAAATTGAACGTATGTTTTCTTATGCCACTGTGACCAACTCACTGAAATCACTATGCAATGAGATGTTTGAGGAAAGAGTCGTCATGAAAAATAATATAGAATGAATCGGAAACATTGATGTTGAAAACAAATATTAATGTACAGAGAAAATAATCTGTTTGATTATTTATTTTATGTAGTAAAAAGCATATGGAAATGGTGGTTCCGGGCACTGTTGCCGGAACCACCATTATACTTTTTTTTTCACTGGTATCTTGATGGTAAGATAGATATCAGTGGGCAGAAATGCCCAATTACTGACTAACAATGACAATTTATGACAACATTTACAATGGCTAACGGTACATTTGACAGCCAACTTACTGATCAAGAAACTTGCTCAGGTTTTAAGATAAAAAAAAAAAACAGCCAATTGTTGTCTCATTGCAGGGCAATGGCCTCTTCTCATACAGAGAAGGTACGAGCATTGATCACCACGCTTGCTAAAGGGGTTGGCGATTTCAGACTTATATTAACAGACATCACCACCTTTCACATATAATTATATAACTTCTAATATTTTTTACCTTTGTTCTAGGCACCACAGACCACAGAGTAACACCAACGACAGAGACTACACATAAATAATCTCACAACATTTCCAGGTATCCGAACGAGACAAGCGTGTGACGGGCTACAATACGCGCGAGGAAGGTGGCCGGCCACGCGATCCGGCGCGGATCACTCAGCTGCGGGTGCCCACTGTGCGGCCGGCTGAGCTCATGGTGGAGGCGTCTCCTAGGTGAGTGTTGCTCAAGTAACGAGACAAGCGTGTGACGGCTACAATACGCGCGCGGAAGGAAATACGAGACATTTCTGTCGATAAGTGTAATTGCAGGCACATCACAGCACATGAGATATGAGAGATGGTCTTTGGGATGGCATCGCACTGCAATGACACACCTGTCAATGGCAGCGGTGACCATTTACTACCAGGTGCCATATTATGACATTCTAATGCTATCATGATTCCAGTGTGTGAGAGAGACCTATGATGGCATGATGGCATTAATACTTCATAATACGGCCCCCGCAAGGCTGATTGCCAGTATACAAATAGCTGCTTACATAGTGTAAATAATAATGTGTACATTTAGCCACAGTAGTAATCTGCCCCATTGTTATAATTACAGTAAGTCGTGTTACTGGTGTTATGACTTTTTTTACAGTACTGTTTTTTTATATCTAAATAATTAACAAATATACAATAAGCTTAACCACAGTAAATAATATGAAGATTCAACTGTTCGTTAAAACAAGGACAGTAAGTTGACTTACTGTATTAAAATTGTTTTATTTCATATTTTCTCTATCATACTTACAGTAACTAAAGTCACGGTAGGTTACCATTATTTAAATATGGTGTTTCCGCAAGACATATTCACAGTTAGCTTAGTTACACTATTTATAATTTGTGTAATTCATAAAAAAATAAAATCAATTCGTAAGCATACTCAAGTAAGTGAGTGAGCAGATATCTAGAGTGAGCACATATATAGAGTGAGCACATTGAATATAGTCACAGTAACTTACAAGGACAGGATATTTCATTAAAATATAAATTTACATTTTGTTACCGACTTACTGTAAATATGTGTAAGAAAGTGTTAGTTGATGTGATAGAAGTGGTAGTTATAGATACAATTAGTTAAATAAAAAAATTACCATTCATATTGAAGAAATAAATTATATTTAGGATTAATCTATGCCTATTTACCTTTTGTTGTCCGTTTGAATATCGAGTTATCTGCTATAATCATTGAGATACACCAATTTAAAAATGTTGAAACAAAAGTGTGATTTCTCGCGATTTAAAATTTTTTGACTTACTGTAATTACAATAACGGGGCAGTAATATGTCCCATACAATGGTTTATTAGTGCTAGGTACCTAAAAATTAACTTTAACTGTAATTTTTAACATTGGAATTAGGCACAGGACCCATTTACAGTTTTTATTTTACTTACTCACACTTTTTTGCCTCTAAGGGTCAGTTCACATCGAGACGTGACGCAACGTGATGCTGAGCCTAATTTTTAAGATATCGACACAATATCGATCTTACTTACTACACGAAAAGATACCATTTCAGTGCGAGCGTGAACGCGTGTCGAAGTACGCTGAGATGGGCTGTGCTGCACAGCACGACATACCTTATTGTGTAGTAAATAAGTTCGATTTTGTATCGCGTTCTAAAAAAGTGCGCGCAGCGTCGCGTCACTTCACGTCTCGGTGTGTATTGACCCTAAATTAACACTGTTATCAATAACATATTATTACTCCAAATTCGAGAGCCTCAATATCGGCATCCAGCGATAAGCATCGACGATCTAATTTAATTATATTCAGGTATATTTACCTCGACACTCGAGTTTAGCCATAGGATTATGAAACGTTTTTAATATACCTTTTATCTGACATCCGCTTTCATAAAGGGAGGTTATCTATGGGGGAAAAGTGGGTTAACGGTTGTCAGTATATTGTGGACTTTGGACCGAATTTATGGGTTTAAATGGCTTAATGATATTGCTATATTGAAGTAGTTAAAAAAAAGCTTGACGTGTCTCTTTCAATGAATTAATTAAGTTAACCTTTTGCTGGATTTGGCCTTCCCTAACACAAAACCGAGATCTACGGCAGAATCTCTTAAATAAGCATACAGCTAAGTAGTGACTGTTAGAAAGAGGAAAAGAAACAAAATACGCTTATTTGCGGTAAACATGACGGAAAGAAAGAACACAAACACAAGAAAAGAACATGTTGGGGAAAGGGTTCCCTCTATCTGGCAGAATCTTGATGCTCCGAAATTTATTTGGCATAACACACTTGACATAATCTTCTTTAAACGAATATTTTTAAGGCATAAAAATTATTTAATATAATTATTGTTTGTCCGAATGTTTATATGTCTGAATTTACAATGGCATAATTACCTTTGGTAAAGTTAAAATTCCGCATAACTTCGTTTGGCATAACGTTTATTTAGAGCGACGATTATTTGGTACAGTTTCACTTGGCATACCTACTATGAAGATGGCAGAACTTAGGATGCAAGAGCGAGCGAAGCGAGCTCGGGACTTGTGGCGCCCCGACTCGGACAGGTTTGGTTAGAAGGGGATGGCGGATGGTGGATTTTTTCTTAAACCATCCAGAAATAGGAGCCCCGCGAAGCGGAGCTCTGTCGATCACGCCTTACTTCAAGACGTCTGTCATTGACCTTGAAAATGCTCTTGACCCCAAAGCTTATCACAAGGTAATATTTTAAGATTTGAACATAATGGTATTTTGGTTTGTTGACCTTGACTTTTAGGGTATTCAATAAACGAGCTGTTCAATTATTATGGATATGAAATGTATGCTAAAAGATGATTCTAACTGTAAACTTTCTGAGTTATGATAGTTCTGCCTTTTAATGACTATCGATATGAAATTTATACCAAAAGACGATTCTGACTGTGAACTTTTTGCGATATGATGGTTCTGCTTTTTAATTATTATGGTTATGAAATGTATGTCTAAAGATGATTCTGAATTACAAAATTATGAGTTTTGAACGTATGATAAATGAGTGTTTGCCAAACGATTATCTGCGAAATGAAGTTTATGCTATCCGCTGTTATGCAAAATAATATTATGACATAGAAAGTTCTGCTATAAAGGGTAGACCCTGGGGGAAAATATGCTTAACATCCGCGCAAAACGGCGATCGCTTAGCATAATGCTGCGACCCTATGCGAGACAGAGCCCCAGCGCTGGTTTTCAACGACAGCCGGCGTTGACGTGATGACGTCTGTCGGTGCAGCATGCAATGAAATATAAGTAATAATAAAATAAATACACAATATTATTAATTCTAAATGTTTATATAAATAAATACTAGCAGCGCTCCGTCGTTTCACCCGCATAAGTCTCGATACCGCAGGGAAATCGGGATAAAAAGTATTATATGTGTTAATCCAGGTTATATACTATCTGTGTGCCTTTCATACATATCCGTTCAATACTTTTTGCGTGAAAGAGTAACAAACATCCATCCATCCATCTTCACAAACTTTCGCAATTATAATATTAATAGGATAATATTTAAAATGGCAACATCCCGTTCCATCGATACTTCTTGGTCACTTGTTTCCAGGTAGCTAATCAGTGGTTTTTCAAATCACGAGCGAATAGGTTGCTTCTTGGCAAGCGTTCACACCATCGTCGACCACATTATCGATTACCATTATGAGATGTAGTAGTCAAACGCGTACCTATCAAATATAAAAAAAACCAACGCTTTTGGTCATCGGTTTATACAACGTGTTTCTGGATGTCATCATCTGCCCAGCCTTTTCCCAACTATATTGGGGTCGGCTTCCAGTCAAACCGGATGCAGCTGAATACCAATATTTTACATGGAGCGACTGCCTATCTGACTTCCACAACCCAGTTACTGGGTAATACGATACCCCTTGGTAAGACTGGTTGTCAGACTTTCGGGCTTCTGACGACCCGTAACGACTGTCAAAGATACAAGAATGACAGCCGGGACCAACGGCTTAACGTGCTTTCCGAGGCACGGAGGGGTCTTGATGTGTAAAGATGGTCACCCATCCACGGACCAACCGCGGCAAGCGTAGCTTAACCTGATCGATCGACCCGTGCGGCTGTTATTTCTTAGCCACAAGCCTACAACGTGTTTCTGGATGTACGACATTAAATGAAAACGAGCACAGTACTAATCTATTGAAACATTTTAAAACACGAATATTAGTAGTTTATGGAAAATTAAAAAAATTGCAGTTTTCAAACAAAATAAATAGTCGAATTAACTGCATAAAAAGAAAACACGCTTTGTCTACGCAAAGTCACTGACCAACGGTGCGGCACGGGGTGCGGGGCGCGGCGGCGGCAATGTTTACCTATTATTACTGACTCGGATCTACATCATGTTGAAAAATAAGAAAATGAAAAATAATTTCCTGTGGCTAAAGTATTCATTGGATTTGATTGATTTTTTGTATACGGGCAAAGGACATGATTCTCTTTACGTGGTTTAAAGGAATGTCAATTCTCCTGTTACACGTGGTATACTTACTTTCTTTATTGTGCCAAAAGCAGAAACAAATAAATTATGGCGTTTGCCAATTAGTGCTCTCTCATCTCAAGGAAACATCCATTGACCGTCCATTTCAGCTACTGGTAAATCGTGATAATAGACTCGCGCGGCGGTGGCGGTGGTAGTAATAGGCAGTATTCTCCTATGTGCTAATCGCAAAAACCAATAATGGGTATGTACTAAGTACTAGTGGCGCAGCGTTCATACAACCCGATACCTATCGGCTTCCCTTCGGAACAACTACTCTTCTTAGTGTCTACTATTACCAAATAATAATGATACACCCGTGTGTGTAACTGTGTATCACATCACATTACAGATATTTAATACCAGTTTAATACATCATAAGAACTAGAAACATTACAAAAATGCCTAAAATTTTTTGTCTAAACAAAGATTTCCGGCATCAAAATAAACCGGCCCTCGTGTGTCAGAATGCGGTACCAAATTCGTAGGTACGGACACCCGTGACTTCGTGTCCCGCAGCACCGCAGCGTTGGTAACAAATCGGCGGCGGCGATCTCTCGCGTCCGGCCCTGGTCCAGGCTATGGTACGGAGCGAGAGTACATGGGAAGCCATTACCTCCTTCTGCGAAGCAGTAATGCTCGCGAAGGAGGAGGCGGGACGCGTGAGGGAGAGGCAAGCTTTGTGCCCTCACGCCCCTAGTCGCCGCAGGAGACGACCTGGGCATCGGGAATTGGCAGCCAATTCCCGGCCACCGTAGGCGCGCGCTTGCGGACGGCGAGCAATGGGTAGCTCGCCGTCCGGTAAGGACCAAGCCCAAGTCGACGGCGCGTTAGGTTCCACGCGCGCCTCAAAGAGATGTCAGCACTATTGACGGGGTCCGCTAGGGCCGATGCCAGCTAGGGTTACCGAGTTACCGTGGCCCCGGCACAGGCAACAGAAGGAACACGGGTGGGTTTTAGTCAGTAAAAGTCTGACACGCCCTCCCGCTCCGCCCAGAGCGGGAGAAGTCATTTGATGATTTCCCATGCACGAAAAAAAAAAAGCTTTGGTAACAAGGGGAAGCCGAACTAAAGCGAGTTATGACAGGGACATAAATAGAAAAGTATGTAGGCGAGAACGAGATAGAATCGAGTTCTTTTCTGTGTTTGTGTTTTTTTATTTTCATTTTCTATAATAATGTTCTATGTCAATGTCGATTTCTTGACACAAATTCACGTATATTTTGTTTTCACCTGCTCTTTTGCATTTTATTCGTTATAACATTAGAATATTTTTAGTCATATAATGTTTTTCAGAAATAAAACTATAATCGGTAATTTTATTTCTGTAAAAAAATTGATAAAGTATTCTGTTTGTTTAGTGATAGCGTCTCTTTGGTTATAGCGTTCACTTTAATTTTTGAGTTAATTCATTTTGTTGTTATCTAGAGCTTATGAGAACTGAACAATGTATCTTCGTCTTCCCTCTAACGATAATTGTAGCTGCGCTACTGCTATGTACGCACAATGCTGATCTTTAAACCTATTACGAGATATTACTGAACGTGATTTCATTCTGACGTACTTTAGCGGCTTGGAATAACCTTCTCACCTTTAGGGAAGTTACCGCAAATGAGGTTAAAAAACAATATAACTGATCTTCCTTCCATACATACTTACCTGTATATATATAATTATAAAAAAAAAAACATGTTTACAATCTAATTACCTATTAACGCCGTTTTAGTATGTTATAGCTAATAGGTTGCCACCGCGAGGCAATACCTTTTTCAATGTACATCCTGCTCTCTAATGGCTTCTCTTCCATTAATGGCTAATGACCATGATGGCATGAGGTATTTTTATTGTACGAGAAAAGAAATTCCTGAAAAACTGGGATAAAATTTTAAGCAACAAATGTTTCCGTCTATTGAGAGAGAACCGATTGTGGTTAGCTGCCATACCCTGTTAAATTGCACACTACTTTGTTGGAGCGCTATGTACGTTATTGAACTGTCAACAAGAAACCTGCTTTGATGAGAATTATGATCCGCAATTCGCTGGAGGCCCAAGATCACATTCAAGAATCTAATTACCACATAATATACACTTCACCCTCTGGATTATTGTGCTGACTGATGTCTCTTTTTGTCAACAGGAGAATATTCGCGAATGCCCACACGTACCACATAAACTCCATATCGTTGAACTCGGACCAGGAGACTTACCTCTCTGCTGACGACCTTCGCATCAACCTGTGGCATCTTGAGATTACTGACCAGAGCTTCAACATCGTTGATATTAAACCTGCCAATATGGAGGAGCTTACAGAGGTCAGTATTTTTTTTATTAACTTTATTTTAGACTATTGACTACTGCCCAAAAACATGTTGTAGAAGAGACGACCAACCCTGTAGATTATGCAGCTAAGGTCGGAAATAGATTTTTAACGCGCCAATCCAGGCAATATAGCTTTGTTATTGGCTACATTTCGTGTTTTGAAGCCTCGTTTCCTCATTTTGCCAGCGCAAATGCGTAAGTTGGCGTCGGGTGTAACATTGTGCTGTTAGACTAAGTCCGGGCAAGTTTGAAAATCTGGCACCCTGCTTTATGGTATTTGTAACCAGTGTAACTGGGTTGCAGAAATTGCTGTATTTCTACTTCATCTGGTTAGACTAATCTGCCTAACCCAACATACTTTATTAATGGCTAGTTTGATATGACTAATTGGCACTTTTTTTTTTGAATGACTTCTCTCGCTCTGGGCGGAGCGGGAGGGCGTGTCAGACTTTTACTGATTAAAACCCTCCCGTGTTCCTTCAGTTGCCTGTGCCGGGGCCATGGTAACTCTTTCGAACATCCCGCAACCCTGGCTGATGACTAATTGGCACCTAAAAATATAATATTTTCTACTATTAAAATATTATGTTATAGCCAGTTACATAAGGGATGATTACTTATTAGCCTGCGGAACTGCAAAAAGCTGATGTATTTAATTAGTAGTAGGTGCACTGGCGCTGTTCAAATTTATTATATAAACAATTCTATAATTGATAAATAAATAAACACAAGTTAATCAGACTGATAAGACACGATAAAATGATAACCTGTGTGATCTGAAAATAGACTCGATGCTAAGAAATATATTGAATACTATCTTAATGTATAAAATTATGAGATTTTGTGATTTTTATAAATAAAAAATGTTTTTCATGTTGTTTCAGGTCATAACCGCGGCGGAGTTTCATCCGACTGAATGCAATCTCTTTGTCTATTCTAGTAGTAAAGGTGAGTACAACCAGATTTTGAAATAGACAGACAATAAACTAGAACAATGATCGACAAGACGACTTCTGAATCACAAGTTGTGATATCTTATAAGAATTATAGTAATATAATTTTCTGAAAAAAGTTTCTTGTGGCAATCAATTGGTTTTTCAAGTAACCTCATTAGTAAAAGCTTGTAAATCTCACAACTTATATTATTATCAAAACAGATATTATAATTCGAAATTGAAGAAGAAACATTTATCTATGTTTCATCATGTATGTTAGCTCATTATCAGGTTTATTTATTTATTTTTTATTTATTAAATACTTTCATTGGGGTTTATTGAGCTATATAAGCTCAGTAGTCTAATTATACCAAATAGTCATATTTCGTCCACCTGTTCTTACATTGAAGCAAAACTTACCCTTATTTCTTTTGGTTTAGGTATGGTATTTGTCTGAGGCTTAATTTCATAAGTCTTGTGTGACAATCAAACAACACTGACCCCTATTTCTGTCTCCCTAGGTACGATAAGGCTGTGCGACATGCGTGCGGCGGCGCTATGTGACCGTCACGCCAAGCTGTTCGAGGAACCAGAAGACCCGCACGCGCGGTCATTCTTCTCAGAAATCATATCCTCCATCAGCGATGTTAAGCTTAGTAATTCTGGCAGGTAGGAAGACTAACTCTGTTTTAAAATTTCCTTTTTTGCAGGCCAGTTCGGGATCGTTCAGGGTTCATTATTATTTATTTTACTTGTTCCCTATCTTGCAAATAACGTAACTACTCCTTTGCAATAAGTGGATTGATCTTGCTTCCATAAACCATGACAAACCTAGAAATATTTTCATGATCAAATGACGTTTCAACTGCTAGCAACTCTGTTTATCACAATTCTAAAGTAAAAACCAACGGCACTATTTAGAAATTCAATTTAGTTCAGGGCTGCACCTGGAAAACAGTATTATTACCCCATAGTATGAACCAATTTAAAATACCATTAAGTGCCTGCTTAAGGTGCTAACTTAGTGACTACTGGTTCTGAAGCTTTACCAAAACTATAACAAATTATTAACCAGATGCCACCTCCTTCCAGATACATGATGTCACGTGACTACCTAGGTTTAAAAGTGTGGGATCTCCGCATGGAGACTAAGCCTGTAGAAACATACCCAGTCCACGAGTACTTACGGTCCAAGCTCTGCTCGTTGTACGAGAACGACTGCATCTTCGACAAGTTCGAGTGTTGCTGGAGTGGCGACGACCAGCGGCTCATGACTGGCTCTTATAATGGATTCTTTAGGTGAGTAGATCCATCATCTGCATAGGACTTTACCAATTATGTTGAGGTCAGCACCCAGTTGAATCGGATGCAGTTGCATACAGGTGTTTACCGTCAGCCATAGACGTGGTCTTGGTATGAAATGGATGGTCACCCAACCGTGGATCGAAATGACAAGTAGAACTTGATATTGTTTAGTTTTCTTTTTATGTGGGCCACTATGAGGTTCGAGTTTATAATAGCTTATGCTTTATAGTGACTGAGTACAGCCATGGGCTTGGTTGGTCTGTTTTCAAAGCTGTTGTTTTGTTGTGATCCCCTAGCCGTTTTTTTATCGGTAGACCATAACACTTAGGTACTGCAAAGGTCACTTGCTGATCTTTTAAAAGATGATGTTTTAAAAGTGAGAGATGTTTTTTTTTTGCGTGATTTAAAGATGTCGTTTGAATAATAAAGAACTTGTAAGTTAATTGCCATTTCTTTGTGCAAGTTAGAGTAAACAATGGTGCTTATGATTTTTATTTTTTCCTTGATATACAACAATAACATGTCTCTCCTCAGGATATTCGAGCGCGGCGGATGCGCAGGAGGTGGTTGCGGCGCGGCGCGCCGCGGCGAGCTCACGCTGGAGGCCGCGCGCGACGCCGCTGCGCGCCCGAGGCAGCCGCTGCGCGCGCGCAGGGTCGCTACTACTGCCAAGAGGAAGAAGGTATGACTACCATCTTGTTAACGATCACTGAAGCTTTTCATGAGTCCGCCTGCTGCTGTGGCAGCTAGGAAACACGACGGCAGCATATATCTCAAATTCCGTCGACGCAGCGTAACTATTGTATAGACTTTAGATAGATAATGTCACATTATCTGTTTTCATACTGCGTAGGGCTTGGAACGCTAAATAACGCTACAGTAATATAAAGATGCAACCAAACTGCAGTCACTTGTGCCTACTAACCTTTATATTGATCACAATAAAACATTTCTTAAAAAAAAAATCACATACGTATAATTTCAACATAGATGCTGTAACCAATATTTTGTACCAATATTTTTTATTCAAACTGGTGTCCATGTAGTTTCTTGCCTGTTCTTCTCCATAGGAACCTACTACGCTTGGAACTAGCTTCATCATTCTGACTGACCAATTCCTTGACAATTCAAAAATGCTTTGCGCTTGAGTTTGACAGTTTATTTGCTTTCCCTCCCCAGGACGAGATAAGCGTAGACTGCTTGGACTTCAACAAGAAAATCCTGCATACAGCATGGCACCCTCACGAGAGTATAATCGCCGTCGCAGCCACCAATAACCTGTTCATCTTCCAAGACAAGTTCTAGCAGCCGCCCCCCGCTTAGCGCGCACCGGGACGTGACGCGTACCGCATGTATGTTACGTAATGCCGCGTAGTTTTGTAAGGAAATGTGTGTGGGCTAAGCACAAATGTTGGGAGTGAAGGTGCAACTATACTGCCGTTGATAGATAGTTTAGAACCGCAAACTCTATCCAAGATATAGCTGTAGGTACTATCGAGGAAACTTACATCTGACCAATTTGAAAACAAAATCCCGTGCACACGATGACCACATCTGTTAACAAGCGTTACTATAGCGGCCGAGCGCTGCAAACAAGAATAGTCCTTACGGTGTATAGATGTTCGTTTCTCCCATGGTACAACGTGGACCTTTTGGCGCATGGCCACAATCGGAACTAACGTCGTCGTCTTGTATATGAATACATTTCGCAAAACAATTTCACAAATGATTACCGATTGACCATTGATTGTTACTTGATTGATAATCAGGGATTTGAAGTGTTAAAGCCATCATTATTCCGTTGTGGAAAAAGGATGCTGTTATTTACTCTGTATAGCTCTATCTCGCTTTTGTACTGAACATACAGTCCCAGGATAAATTCTAAACCATTGGTTGAGATCAAATAAAAACTGTCGATGTCTAAACTCTAAACTACACTGAATCACTACATTGAATTGGTCCTTTTCAAAATGTCTATATGAAAATATCTCATTCCGTGATAATAATACGGTCTACAATCGACTGCAGAGATGCACCTTTACCAAACAGCTACAAAGTAATGTCGGCACCATTGACCCGTCTTAGCCAATCGGTGGCAAGGGCTTATGAGCGTTCCATTTACTTACCATGTGGACTAAATAGTGTGCGTATGCGCCAATATAGCAATAATTGGTTTTATATACCTTATGTGGATGTTGTTATTGTGGATCTGTACTGCATGCGGGGAATATGTCCATACTGAAGACTTGTTTCAAGGTAACACATAGACATGACTTTTCTCGCGCCGTGACGCTTTGCGATATCTATTCATATATTTTCTATGACGCCGCGTGTCATTTCACAACCTGGCGCAACGCGCCTTTATGAAGAATCGCGATGTTTCGAAAGTCGCAAAGGCACATATCGTGCGATAAGTCGCGACTATGTGGAGCTTTTACGTTTGTTAAAGTCAGTTCACAAAATACCCTAAAATCTCAAAACTGCATGCGGGCGAAAATTGTAATATCATAATTTCATTTCACGTTTAGTTTAAAGTGGGTTTCCTTTACGACAAATAAGTTCAATAATATTATACAGTGCTCAATATATGTCCCTACACTACAATAAAAGCTCATTGAAATACAGAAGTAATAGATAGGCATTATAAGCGTATTCTCGGTGCGTCGGGCGTCAAAATATAAACTTGTTACAATGCAAGGTGGCTTTCACGACATATCGTTTGACATCGCTGCATCACAAATTTTGTTTAGCGTTTTATAAAAGTCGCTGCTACAGGATGACAAGTAAAGAATCCGGCATTCACTTTACGCATGTCGTAATTACTGACACAATTAGTAAACAATTGACTTGGTACACACGGCTACCTATCAAGCTATACATTTCCAGTATAAGATAATCACGTATTGTATAGGATTTCCGTACAATGAGAGGTCAGCTTATACTGGAAATGTATAGCTTGATATGTAGCCTGTGTACCTATGGAACCACACACACAGGCTACATATCAAACGACACGCAAAGACAGTCATATGTTACACAGTCTTAGAAAAAGTTCGTCTTTGTAGAGGGCCGTCTCATACATGTGGGATAGTCCCTTTCTGAAGCTCATATTATTACTTACTTACGGATACTGAAAGGATAAAGCCGAAAACCTCATTCGTGAATCTATTGTAGAATCGTGTATCAAATGACAGTTTTGAAACGTGATTCGTGACTACATCGTTACTCGGTAACGAGTTTACATAGTTTGAAGAATCGTGGGGTAATGTTAACACTATGACTGCAGTAAGATAATGGGCATTCGATTCTATAATTAATTTCATCAAAATGTATGTTAAAAGTACAATCGAAATCATAGTTATATAGGCCATTCGTCATCACAGAATAAGACAGTCAGACATTTAGCAAATTATCAAATGGGAATTTAATGAAATGTAAGTAATAACAATAATAATAGCATCATATACCGAGCCTTAAGCGCGATTTCTTTTAAAACTCAGTCGTTGAAAGCCGCCCTTGTAAAAGTTGTGTCGTATTGTATTGCGGAAAAACTCATTTTTAAAAAAAAACTCGCAAAATCATCCATTTGTCTGTGTGCAAGCGGATCGGCATTTAGTATGACAACAATTTTCTATTGTAACTGAACTTGGAGAGATGCTAAGTGGCGATAGCACAGGGCGAAAATATCGAATGCTCAAAAAATGAGTTCCTTTGACATGCCAGTGTACAGATTTCGCATTTCTGACAACATGAACATGATGTTTGCTTCATTCAATAAACCCGTTACCCAGTGACTCCATACATTTGTATGTTCTCATGCAAAACGACACAACACCTAGGTAGATAGGAACTAAGTCCGTTAATTCAAATTTTCTGAGAAAAAAATAATTTATACGCTTTTCTTACTTAAGGTTCTAAGCGGTAATTAAGTATTTATTGTTTTAACATAAATCCTTTTTTAAGGAATGGACACAGCCGTTGTATGAGATTAGTTAGATGTAAAGAAAGATGGCGTGGAGGAAAGAATGTATGAGATCGGAAGACTGTGGGTCTCATTCGCGTGTCATTTCAATTTTGTATGAGAGGTGTATGGGACTTCTCTTTCATTGTTGGCGATACGATATATCATTAATTTGTGTGTAGAAATAAGTATTTGTAGTAGGATTCTAATTTCATTTTGGAGTTAAATTAGGGTTTTTTGGAGGATAACATTCGGCTGGGCTGCAGATTATTCTAACTTAAAAATATTGAGTTGTTAAGTTCTTATGAATAAATCAGATCCTTCAACCACAATCTTAGTTTCATCAAAATAGGTACAGTACTTTCCGGTAATCTCGAATACAGAACACATTTACAATATACGTACCTTCAAGCCGCGTCCGCGGTGTAGGCAGAATGATCTCTTGACATTTAATTAGATCTCATACATTTTTAATACTGCGCTCAGAAAGGTATCAAACTCTTGGTAGGTAACGAAAACCGAAAAGGTTTTACTTGAAGGAATCCACCGCCATATTGAAATGGTCGCTTTGTACTGTAACTGCGTCTTATTTACGTGAAAATAGTCCTTATGAATGTTACATAATCTCTCATTTTTAAACATCACAGAAGTAGCTATTTCATAAATTTTGTTATGATTAATTCTGTACCTTATTTCTAATACCATATGGTGAATTTGAACTCAACTCATATTTGTCGTTCTCTTTATCATTTGGATTTTAATTGTAGCATTTTGTCTTCATAATTCTGATTTTAGACATCAAATTCGCTCAATACTTATATTGTGATACTTTTCTTCTCGCATTGGGAAATATTAGATAGAATATCATATTATCATATTTACAGAAAATCTTTAGTTTTTCAAGTTTTGGTCAACAAGGGTTTTTCACAAAATACAGTCCCTTTCCCAGGTTTATCCCTATTTTCCGTTTTTATGGCACAGTTACAATACAAACCGACAGAATACATACGTAAAATGTAACTTCAGCGTAATAACGCCGTTTAATGTTTGCAGGCAATGTGCCTTACGCTCGAAGTTGTTGATATAATACCTATACTTTATTTATTTATTATTATATATGTATTTTTCTAAGTTACTTTGTGATTATGTTTTTACAATCATTGGCGATTAATATGATTATGGTTTAAAATGTTTTTTTTTAGTCTTGATGAGTGATGCAGTGTAATTTCGGCATTTTCTTCATTTTCAAATCGATCTTAAAGTTTGTTTGTGTTGTTTGCACAAAAATATGTCACAATAAATTGCCTCTAGCTTTCTTCGTCGATTAATTTTCTCTAGTTTCGTAAATGGCGTAGCGATTTTTTCTCCATGACAGATGAAGGCATCGCTCGCTGTTGAAAATTCCCATTTTTATTTCCTGTACTGTCTTTTCCTGTCATTTTGTTATGATTCTGGAATATTGGATGGTATACAGATTTTCCATCATAATTTTGCGTCTCCTTGAATCATAGCAAATGAATGTCGCAAATTATTTACATCTTGTCACACCAGCTGAACTCATCAAAACTACACAGTTATTTCGTAATTTCGGCAAATATTACTTATTGAAAAATTGTGATTCGAAGCTTGAACAGTATGGTTATTATAATGTAAATATGTAGTGTTGAATGGAGGCCTGAACAGATGACGACGTCACAATTGTACAGTTAATATTATATGTATTTTGTGTAAAGCTTGGAAATTATGTTCGACTATATGATACGAATTTGTTTTTAACTTTGTGTCTAGTTCTATGATAACAGCTAGCGTTAAATGTATCTACATACATACTTTTGTAACTGAAATTGTTTTAATAATATGTAAATCGAGGCTTTAAACCAACGTTGCATCGAGCGGAATCTTCCTAGAATACATAATAATCCTGTGTTAATAGTTAAATGGTAGTGTTTTGAAAGCTAGCCACTTGTTGAGATAAGTAGAAGCTCTGTCGCTCGATAGAACGTCGCCTGTGTGGTGTCTGTTTCTGCAAAACTTATAAGTCTGCATAAAAATATCAATAGGATTTTGGAGTTGAAATAAACCTTTACAAGGCCTAGTGTAATCCACAATAATCGTGCACCGTGTGTATCTCATCTGTTTATGATCGCTAGAATCCCGAACGTATCCAATTTTGTACATAAGTAACTTGTCCCGAACATGTGCTAGTTTTGCAAGGCGGACCCCAAATAATTTGGTTCTGTACATAGACACGTGAAACGGCTAACTTTTATTTTAATATTCGGCCGTATTCAGGCCCTCTCCATAATCTCCACAACGTTTTTTATGTTCATCGATTTGTATAGGAACTGCGTTAAGTTTTAGTTTTTTTTCTCGTCTATTTTGTAAGGGGCCCGGTCAATTCCTTCTAGATGTTCCGATGATAGCTGAACACGCTGTTTCGCTACGTAATTTAAAAAATGTGTGATATTTAAAAATATGCCTATGCAGCTTGTACTGTTTCCTCTTATAAACGTTTCTAAATAATGTACGAACGTTGTCTAAGGTGGTTGTAAGGGGAAGAGTGTTATTTTTAAAATATATAATTGCTTCAAAAGCAATAAATAGTATAGGAATTGACTGTCCCCTGTGAGATCCAATGTAAAAATATGTCGCTCTGTAGTATAAATGCAAAGACATCTTGTATAAAGTGTGGTTGCGAAGCGAGAATGCGAGCGAAATAGGTGATGAGTGAGCTATAAGTTAAGTACTAGTTTATAGTTAGGCGAAAACTGTGAAAACACAGAATTTAAAAAAATCAGTTTTTTTTCCTGTATCGAGGGATCAACAGATAATGCTTGATAAATGTGATAATGTCGCAATAAGCGGTGTGTTGTGGTCTGTGGACGAAATGATTAAGTGGATAGACTTTTTTTTTCTTTTTGAGGTACCGTTTTGCGCTGTGAGGAACCTCGGACGGTTTGCTGACAACGAAACCTCGTGCTGTCAGTGTGAGCGCTCGCGTCGCTGCGCAGGCGCTTGTTTACGAAGTTCAATGACCGGACGAATGTTGACGTTATATCCTGGTACTGAACACACAGTTTTGGCTTCGTAAATCTAAATCTGCAGTCTGAAACATTTTTATACCGCGTTTATGAAGAAGCGATTTTTTTACTTTCGATGCGGTGGAACTTACTCCTGTATCAAAAATGAACTAAATCGTGAATTAGCGGTATCTATACAAGTAAAATAGCGAGAGTTAATATCAATGTGCCATGATCTTCGTCGGCTCGACAGCGCGGGCGCTTCATGCGGAAAGAGTTGTTGTTAAATCAAAATATTTCCTATAAATAATAAAATTTTTATATCTGAATTTTATGTGTTTTTATTTTTTTATCCTTCAGGCTTGCTACATATTACACACCCCAGCACACCCCCACACACCAAGTTTTAAACAAATTATTGAAATGAGGAGTACTCATTTCAATAATTTGTATAAAACTTTGTTATATTGAGTTGGTCACTTTCGCTCAATGAGAATAAAAACTGCCACTTGCTCACTTCAGATGTCGCTACTATCACTAGTCCAAGAATTTGACTGCTACCTGTCACTATCCATACATTTGTGTAAACAAGCTACTTCTTTTACGAATAATTAATACGACCCTTTGCGCAGCTTTTAAATTATTGACTTTTTACTTCGACACTGCAACTTAGTATAACTTATCAACAAACATTTCGATTTGGCTTGCAAATAGAGCTGTAAAAAAATTAATAAATTATTGGCGCGTGAAAAATTATCGTAGTTCGTCATTGATTCTGGAATTTATAATAATTAATTTATTTAGTTTGAATTTCCGCGCATTATTTGAGAAAAGTACAGACGCCAGCACATCAAGCTACCCGAAACTGTCAAATTTTCCCAATCAACCTTGAATCTAATGCTTTAGCGATAAAGTTGAAAATCTATTAAAGAAACTTTCACTATGTGAAATTTTTTCACTACCGTTCGATTGTCAAAGACAAAATTAGTACCGCATACCGTGATTATCAGAAGCGTACGTAGCAACAATTTGAGAAGGAACCGAGGTCTTTTTGGGGTTTTGTTGGACGCAAGCGCTCGAAACGTAGTAGACCGAAGATAACTAGGAATGGTGAGCCATTGCCAGAGCATGAGTGTGCTCAGGCGTTCGCTGACTACTTTCGTTCGGTTTATGGGGCGGTGGCGCCGCGGTTGGATGCGGCTGCCGCTGGGCAGGCGGCGCCCGAGTTCACGTGGGGCAGCTGTCTCTCGGCGAGGTGGATGCCGCGCTCACGCGCCTCAAGCCCAAGCGTTCGGTTGGGCCAGACGGGGTGCCACCCTTCATCGTTAGGGACTGTAGGACAGTACTGGCCCGGCTGCTCATGCATTTATTTAATAGCTTTTTGCGAGAATGCTCGTATCCAGACGGGTGGAAGGGGACTACCGAAGGGGGCTCCAAGCTCTGATGTTAGCGGATATAGACCAGTAGCATATGAGTCAATAAGTGTCATATGAGTCAATAAGTGTAATAGTCATATGAGTCAATAAGTGTAACGTCTCTTAATTAAAATTTTTTTTCGCCAGCAAAATAAGGCCGCCAATTTCACTGTGTCGATTAACGTTCACATAGCGAGATCCGCGACTCCTGTGGATTGGTTGACAACGTGTGTTCGAGGGTTCGAATCCAGCCAAACGTTTCTCTTTTTGAATATTTATAAATTGTCATCTATTAAATATTACGATGGCAAGTAAAAATAAATGCGCTGATGGCATGAGAACGACCAAAAATTCAGTGTTTGACAAATAGTCCTACAACGACAAGTGAAGCATACGCAAATAATATAACGTTGAGAAATAAATCTAAGCAAATTACATCTAAAAATGATATATATCATTTATTTATTTTTTCAATACATTAATATTTTAGATAACAACTTATAACTAATTAATTAATAAAATAACAAAATTATATCCTAACTTAACTAAAACTATTCACAAACTAAAATATGGCGTCGAAAAATTCCTCCGCATCGCTGTCGACTGGTAATGTACCCAAGAGACTGGCGGCATTGCCACGTTGTATGGCAATGCTTAGCCTCTGGCCAAGGTAAAAGCCGGCCCTTGGGTCACGGGAAGTGTCAACTAGCCGTTTGGAGATTTCGTTAAACAAACCATGAGCGCTCGGACCCCACGGCCCGAGGGTTTCAACCCCAAACGGCTCAAAAATATAATTACCGATAAGGTTATTATACTTTCGCCGCTTGAGGTTTTCCGCAGCCGCAGCAGCAGCGCCAGCACAGCACGCCGAGCCGGGAAGATGGGATGGCGCAAGAGTGTCGACACAAGTTGCGTCCCACACTAAAGGCCTACCCACCTTCCATGGAAATAAAGACATGCCGTCCGGTCTCTTGCCATCGTCGCGTGCCAAGCCATTGGGTTCTAATACAGCTGGGACGCCGACGGTGACAAGAGCCCGTCGGATGATGTCATTAATGTTCGCGTGCCGCGCTATGCGACCCGCACTTCGGCTGCAAGACAGGCCGTGGTGTCCGAGGCTGTTGACAACTTCGCCACAGTGACAGCGATGAGGAGAGCAACAAGGGGCTCCTAGTCGCAAGGAAGCAGCGAGGCGGAAAGTAGTGTCGTCAAACAAAGTGCCCATGCTCGACGACGGCAGTGCATGAAGCCACAGACCCGACTCCCACACCCACAGCCAGCAGGCGCGCACGCTCCGCAGTAGTAGCAGACGTGTCAAGTAAATTTTTCTGTACTACTCTACAAAGCGGCTCATCCCACCGTCTCTGGGAAGATGGATTGTCGGGTGGATCTGAATTCGGGCAAGCGAGTCTCCAGGCATCCATAGCCTCGGTGAAGCACGGCACATCAAAATTAATCAGTTTCGAGGCTAGGATTTTCCTGATTAAATTCTCAGTGCCGTGGATCGAGGATATAAAAGCCGGTAAACTGATACTAGAAATTTTGCGGACGCCGAGGCCTCCCATACGTATGGGAAGAGTAGCTTGTGCCCAGGCTCGGTCATCCATGGCCACATTTAAGATCGAAGTTAATGTATGCCGGATAATTTGGTCCATTTTGTCTAAAAGATGAGTGTATTTCCATAAATGGGAAGCGCGAAGGAAATATGTTAATTTAGGGCCGAAACAGCAGTAACGAATTAAGGTTATGGCCGAATGCATGTTAATTTGGAACAATCTTTCCGAAACGTCATTAAAATTTTCTATTTTTTCCTCAATAAAAACGGGAAAGGAATTTTCAAAGATTGGGGAACCAAGGAGGCGGAGAGAGCTTTTATCAATAATTTTGATATCTGGGGCTATTGCGTTAAATTTGGGAAGTGTCAAATGTCTGTCAGTACTGTCTGCTAAGAATAGTTCACATTTCGAAAGGTTGAGATCAAGGCCAATGGAATGAAATTCATTTTTTAAGAATTGAAGGTCATTTAAAACAGTTTCTACATCGCCACCCAAGGTTCCATCATCAAGATACCAAACGTTAAATTTGGAATTTAGCTGTCGAATAATTGGGTGAATGGCTAAACTAAAAATCACTGGCCCGAGGGGATCACCTTGTTGACAGCCAACAGCAGATTTCAGAAGGTTGTCCCGATATAGTAATTTTGAAGGGTGCCTGTAACATTGCCAAAGGAAACTATAAATTTGGGGTATTTCTTTTTTAGTTTCTGCCAGCAAGGTGTCCCTATTAACAGAATTGAAGGCATTCCGTATGTCAACCTTCAAGATGACCTCTCCTTTGCCAGAATTTAGGTAGGTCGACAGGGCGTGCACGGCAGCCTCACAGCCCCCTTTGGAGCCGTAACCTAGCTGCAGGGGCTGAAATTTTTCCGAAACCACCTCACCATAAAATTTACAACAAATCTTGGCTGCCATACGTCGGTAAGTAGTTCCCACGGCAATGGGACGAATGCCGCCATCCTTCTTACACAGGGCGCATAAAATGATTCATTGGAGGTAGCAACTGAATTAACAGAAAACGATGAGTACGCATCACTTACTTCGACACCCTCAGTTAGTGATCTTAACCAAAGCTATCCTGACTTGTACTTTAGACCTAATGACGATGTAAAAGAACTAAAAAATAGAATATGTCAACTCGAGGAAAAGTTGGTAATCGCAGAAACGGAAATAGAGAATTTACTGTTAGAAAATAGTTCCCAACTTAAACAAATCACTGATTACAAACTAAAAATTGACAAATGGGGATCTGTACTGCCATTTTATCACGATAGGTGGCGCATCGTCGACATGGCCATTGAAAGCTGTCAGTTCAATACATTTTATAACCTTAAATTCAGTAAATTTTATTTTTCTCGTAATATGCCTTTGTGTGCTGTACCAGGATGTACTAACCCCGGTGTACATTTATTTCCCAAAGATGCAACGTTAAAAAAAAAGTGGGAAACGGCTATACCTTCGTCGCAAAAATTTTATAGCGACACAGCATAGCAGGTTATGCCGGAATCATTTCCATGAATCTGATTATGTAGGAAAGTCCACTTATACAGGTGAGTTATTATAACTGAGGGCTTTGATTACCGAAATTAAAATTTCGGTCATAAGCTTCTAACCTAAAAAATAAACAATACCATTTATCATTAAAGTAATGTTTTCTCATTTTTCGTAAATTTTCCTACCATAAGTCAAGTAACAATTACCACGTAACAACTGAAAAAATATCCAAATCTAGAGCATATCTCTGATAAATAATATATTATTAGTTATAAGTCTACCTTTCAATAAGATCGGCTTTCTTTCCAGTTATCCTTCCTCCTCGTTTTCTCAGTTCCTCTTTCAATTCTTTAACCTTCCAGGTACAATATATGTTGTCAAAAACGATAGTGGACCGGTTTTAAACACAAAAAATAGCAAAAACCAAAGTGTAAACAAAGCGAAAACGATTTGACAGCGGCCATCTCGCCGGCGGCGACATCTGCGCTGAGCTTTGCGTGTGGATCCCCATTGACACACATATGTACAAGCACAAAACAAAACACATCCTCAGCCAAAATAAAGCGTAAAAATCTTATTAGAACAAGGCTAAACTTTAAAAATGTTCAACAAAGTCCTGACGAAGAAACCGAAAACAAAATGCCGTCTTTAGTTTCAAACACGATTGAAGATGATCCTAATGTTGTCTACTATGAACTACCATCGCAAGTAACCACAGAGCAGCACTGCACCACTGAACGAAGAGACACATTAGACACAAAGTCTCCATACGGTTCCAGCTTTAAAGAACATAACTCGTATAAATTATGTATTATTAGTGACAATAATGTGAATAACATATTAGGCATTGCCGAAACTACTTTCCCGAAAGCCAAAATTTGCCACTATTGTATGCCGAAAGCAGGTATTGTGGAACTTTTAGAAACATTAGAGAAAAAACTTGTGAATTACAGCTTATATGACTATTGTATAATTCTCTTAGGTGAAAAAGATTTCTTAGTCTCAAAAAATTATGATGAATTAGTAAATCATATAAAACGTAAACTTGAGAATATAAGACACACCAATGTTATCTTGTGTTCTCCTAACTTTAAACTAAAATGGAATGTTAATTTATTTAATACCAGAATAGAAGTTTTCAATCGACTTCTATATCTTAGCAACCAGACTTTTAAATATACTTATACGTTTGATACAAATAAGCATCTGGAATATACACACGAAATGTTTTCCAAATACACAGGGAAAGTAAAAAATAAAGCTATAGTTAGTTTTTTCCGTGACTTAAAAAATTACATTAAGCTGTTCCAATATGCAGATAACAACTCTAATGATTTAAATGTGATACACAGTCATGAACGTAGTGAAAAAAGTCACATTAAAGTTGGTACTATACCTTACTACTTTAAAAAAATGGTTAATAATGATAAGACAAACAAATGCGGCGTTGAGACTCAACCAAATTCATCGCTTTCCTTAGTAACACAGGATGTGGGCTTCGTGCCAACATCTAACTTTTTTCGTGAATAATAATGAATCAAATAACCATACTAATTTAACCTTATTTCATCAGAATGTTTGTGGAATAAATAATAAGAAAACTGAACTAGAAGTTTATGTACAAACACTAGATAAAAAGCTAGATTATATATGTTTAAGCGAGCATTTCTTGAATGAAAATACAGCAATTTTTTTAAAAATAGATAACTACAAACTAGTCTCATACAATACCAGGAAAATTAAAAGGAGAGAAACGGAAATTGTCGACGCAATAAATAAGTTATATAAAGTAGAATGTTTCGAAATATGTGGCGTTAAAGATTTTCACTGGATTGTATATTTGCTGCTATTATCGAAATCCTGTAGAAAAAAATTTTGATATGTTTTTAGAAAAATTGGAGAAGTTACTCGATTACTTATTCAATAAGAAATCTATAATATGTGGAGATTTTAATGTTGACCTACTAGTGGATAGTAAAAAGCGCATGAAATTTCTCAGTCTGCTAAGGTGTTATAATTTCAAGCACCATATCGATTCTGCTACTTTTATTCGTAACAGTTGTAATTCGTGTATTGACAATGTAATTACCAACTTGCCTGATTCATGTATTTTGGGATGTGCGGTAGATCACAATGGTTTGGCTGATGGACATGGAGGTATTTTTGCAGATATTCACCTAGCAAATGTAAGCAATTTAACGCGAATTAAGTATCCAAGTATTGTCATAAATAAAAGAGTATTTAATAGTAAAAATAGTGCCAAATTTGGACAGGAAATTCGTGAAAAAGATTGGAGTTGCATGGGTATAAATACATTTCTCAAAACATTTCAAAAAGTATTCCAAAACAGCTATAGAAAAAAAGATTATAAAATAAGCCTCAAGAAAAACAGTCAATTAAAGTGGATTACTAAAGGAATTCGAACATCAAGTAAAACTAAACGTTTCTTATGTACACATAATGGTAACAATCTTGATTCAAGTATCTTAACGTATAGGAATAAGTATGTTAGACTGTATAGACAGGTTGTAATAAAAGCTAAAAACATGCAATAATGGTGCAAATTAATAGTTCCAAAAATCTAAGTAAAGAAGTGTGGAAAGTAGTGAGAAAATGTACAAATAAGGAGAAAACTATACAACCTGAAATTCGTCTCAAAGTCAATGACCAAATTGTAGTGGATCCGGAAGCAATATCTGACATTTTAGCAAAACAGTTTAACTACAACTGTATCTCTAGGACAGTAGAAACAGAGCAAAATACAGCATTTTTACCAAAGAACACAATCGAAAAAAAAGATGAAATGACAATTGATTCTGTCACTCCAAATGAGGTTGTAACCATAGTCAAAAGTATGGAGACCAAGTATTCTTGTGGTTATGATGAGATCTCAATATCCGTAATTAAGGAACATATCTCTATGCTAGCTGAGCCTATGTGTGATTTTTATAATAAATGTATTGAGGAATCTATCTTCCCGGACCAGCTTAAAGTAGCCAAAGTAATACCTGTCTACAAAAAAGGTAGTAGGGCTGATCCTAAAAACTACAGGCCTATCTCCTTGCTACCAGTTCTGTCAAAAATATTTGAAAAGATCATAAAAAAACGACTTATAGCTCACTTGCGTGTAAATAGAGTGTTAAGCCAAAGACAGTTCGGTTACCAAAAAGGTGTTGGCACTTCCGACGCGATATATACTTTACTTGATGACGTTATAGGAAAAATAAATAATAAAATGAGAGTATCCGGAATTTTTCTTGACCTAAGTTCCGCGTTTGACACTATAGACCACGAATTACTTCTTACAAAAATGACGCATTATGGTATAAGAGGTAAGGCTTTGAAATTATTCTCTTCATATCTCAAAAATAGAAAAATGTTCGTAGAAATTGACAAAATGCAAGATGGCTCCAAAAAAATTTACAAATCAGCAACAGTAACGATGACTACGGGCATCCCGCAAGGATCTACATATATTGGGACCTGTTTTATTTATCTTATTTATTAATGACTTAATTAATTACATGAATACAATTTTACCTGACATTGATATAGTAATTTTTGCAGATGACACAAATGCCATAGTAGCAGCGAATGACATAGAGAAATTAACAGAGACAGTAAATGCAGCATTACAATCATTTCACGTCTGGTTTACTAAGAACAAATTGTTAATCAACACTGAGAAGACCAAAATACTATTGTTTAGAACGACAGCCCGTAATAAAGACGATTTAGAGGTTGTTTTGAATGATAACAAAATTGTTCTCGTCAAGGAAGTTAAATTCTTAGGTACACATATAGACGAACAGCTAAATTGGAAGAGAGAATTAAATGCTATAAATGCATCAGTATGTTCCGCTTGTTATGCTTTAAGAACCCTTAGAACAGAAATTAGCATTGAGCAATTGAAAATGGTTTATTTCGCGTTGGTAGAATCAAAAATTAGATATAGCATAATGTTTTGGGGAAAAAGTTATGACTATAATATCAAAAGAGCTTTTGTGTTACAAAAACGCGCAATTCGCACATTACTCCGTATCCCGCAAAGAAAAAGTTGCCGTGAACATTTCATTAATCTGAATATACTTACAGTGCCGAGCATTTATGTATTTGTACTTCTAAGTAACATGGCCAAATATATACATGAATATGAGACAGCAGAAGAACGACAGATAAGAGAAGGCACACGTAGACAAGACATTATACGTTACAAGATACAGCCTAATTTGAATATTGTGAAGCACAGTCCCAGATATCAATCGGTTATATTATTTAATAAGTTGCCTCTAGATGTAAAAAGCGCTATTTACTCGAGCTCTTTTAAAAAGCAACTTAAAAGTTTCCTGTTGAGTAAGTGTCTTTATGATGTTGCAGATCTATAACGAAATTCCTATATATTGTAATTATGCATTGTTGTAATATTTACCTAGCGTGTTTCTTCCTTCTGTAATTTAATTTTCTTTTTTTTTATGCAATGTAATTTCAGATACAATTTATTGTTCATGAATAAATGACTAATGACTAAATCAGGCCACCACAGTGTTGGACTCGGAGGCTGGTGCCCAACTGGACGTCGCTTACTTCGACTTCAGGAAGGCATTTGATAGTGTGGATAATGACATACTTTTAAGTAAATTTGCGAGGGTCGGTTTTACTCCAGCCCTCCTAGAGTTCTTTGCTAGCTACTTGGGCAACCGCAAACAAATAGTAGAGTATGCAGGTTACATCTCGGACTCATATTTCACCCTTACGGGGGTACGTCAGGGGACTAATTTAGGGCCTTTAGAATTTATTATTATGATTAATGATCTTCCAGAAGTCATTAAAGACGCTGGCTATTTGTTATTTGCTGACGATCTCAAGCTATTCTTGCGGATCACAGACGAGTCACACTGCGGAATGCTACAGCGAGACATTGATCGGGTGGTAGCGTGGAGTGAAGAGAATAAACTACTCTTCAATGTGACGAAGTGTAGCGTAATGTCCTTCACGCGGGCCGTGGTACCCCGACGCCATGATTATTGCACGGGCGGTCGCGTCATACCGCGGGTGGGGTTAGTGCGAGATCTCGGGGTTACTTTCTCTGGGGATCTTTCGTTTCGTGCTCATGTAGTGCAAGTTTGCAAAAAAGCGTTTAAAAATCTTGGTTTTGTCATGCTTGGTTTTGGCGGGAAACCCGTGACTTCACTAATATAGCAGCAGTGAAAGCACTGTACAATGCGTTGGTGCGAAGCAACTTGGAAACTAGTTCTATCATCTGGAATCCGTATGAAGTGAAGTATTCTCAGATGCTGGAAAAGATGCAGAACAAGTTTACCCGATACCTGTACTGGAAGCAGTTTGGTGTCTGCCCTTTCTACCCGCTTATGTATCCAACTCTCTTTGTTATAGGGATGGTTGGGTACTATAAGTTGGAAGTAAGGCGCAGCCTCGCTCTGGTAAAATATGTTTTTATGGTTTTTCGTGGTATGTTAAATAATCCGCAAATATTGGAATCGTTGGGATTGCTCGTTCCAGACAGGAGGCTACGGTTGGGCCCGAGGGAGGGACTTTTTAAAGTTCCGGCAACCCGTACAAATTTATTAAAGTTTGCTCCAGTGATTCGTGCAGTAAGAATGCTTAATAGTGTCTCTCTGCGCTTGGACATATTTTCTTGCTCTTTGGCGGAATTCCAGAGGGTGACACTTAGTATGCTGTCCACTGTGTAACTTGTGCTGTACCCAGACCCGGCACTCGGGCCTGGACAGTTAGCAACTGATGACTACTTTTGTTAGCTTGGGTCTTACCTGTTAGAACAAATGTATGTGTTGATTAATAAAATAAATAAATAAATAAAATGCGTAATTAATTAAATAGAAGAAATGGCGCAGACAGTTACGCGCCAAGATAACCTTGAGGCCGCGTCTTAACCAAAAGCGATCGTCGCGCGAATGTGATCGTCGCGATTATTTGTCCCTTTTCGTTCGGAAAACCGGAAGGCGCCCTCTGTCGGTGCGACCACAAGTTCCGGCTCATCGCGCGACGTTCGCTTTTGTTTAGGACACGGAGTTATTGTATAGACTTTTCAGAATAGTCTGAAAAGTTGGGTATACAGGGAATAAAAAATAGGAACGTGGGCAATAAAACAAATGTATTAGAAAAAATCTTTATTCATAAATAGGTACCCAAATCACATGGTATCACGTCACCACTTCGGCAAAGTTCTCTCTGTGAGAAGAAAGATATAACAAAATATTCTATTCCATACAAACTATACAATAAAAATGCGTTTACCAAATACTTTTGCAGTAAGTATTTCAGTATCATTTCGTAAAGTGCCAAACTAACAGTGGTAATATTGCTAAGAATTACAGCATAATTTTAAATTATTCTTTTAGACATGGTATATAAATTCCATATCCTAGGTGACTACATTGGAATGTTAAAAATGTTCCTATTAAAATTATTCTTCCTTATAAGTGCTCATACACGAGCGGCACGCGCTAACGGCTGAGGCAACTGCAGCCTTCGACGCGTCGACGACAGCCGTCGACGCGTCGCCGCTCGACGTCGTTGCCGTTGGCGCGTGCCGCTCGTGTTTATGAGCACTAACATAAAATAACATCACGCCTGTAATCCCCGAAGGGTTAGGCAGCGGCGTACCTACAGTCCACCCACATTTCGCCAGTTATGTTAAGCTTCATGTCAGTAATAGGTCTGTTATTCCCTATAATATTTCTAAATTATTTTTAAGTTTCGAACGTCACAGTTCAGCACTTTAACATTTTTATAAACACTATCCATAATTTTTTAAGCTTTTTTAAATCACTGTCATGATTTACCTCCTACTAACTTCCTAGCAGTAATATACTGCCAGTATCTATACAAATCAAATTAAATTAGCCAGCGATATTTAACAGATGTAACGAGACGGGTATCGATGTCTAGTGACGAATCACAATAAATTTCATGTAGCTTCACCACCACCAGCTGTTGGTTTCCTTATCATCTGTGGTTACTTCTTCTATAAGCGCTCTTTGGGCTCTTTCTGAATAGTGAACGAAACTGAACCGTCACGCTCGGGTAGGTGACGCTGAACCGGGTATACTCGGCTCCAGTCGATCGGTGGTCACACACCCCCTTTTTTTGTTTTATTGTAAATTAGATTTCGATAACCGTCACGTGTGTGAAGTTCCGCCAGCTTATTTAATATGACCCCGTATATTTTACAGAAGATAATTATCACATATTCTGCAATCCTAGAGACAAACAAATATAGTTATTAGCTATATACAAGCTTCCTTTCACAACTTTTTAAAAACCAATTTGAAAAATATCTACCAATTTTACCTAACTTTTGGTTAGAAAAAGAAAGAGAGACAAAGTAAAACAATCCTTTATCAAACTAAATATACCACATAACCGAAAATATAGATTATTTAATTAGGTTTTGAACCGATGTTACGGTCGATCCACACTTATTAAAATATAGTTTTAATATTGGCAATACAAACATATTAGTTGCTTATTAATAGGTCTCTGTAAATATTCACTTGGATATTTTAGATACCTAGTGCCTACCCTCTTGTCATAATAGAAAGCGAACATCACGCGAATATGCGATCGTCGCGTTCGTGTGTTATTTTTGTTCGGAAAACCGTTCGGCGCCCTCTGTCGGCGGGACAACGCGTTCGGTTCACCGAACAAAAAGTGACATAATTAAGAACGCAACGATCGCGTATTCGCGCAACGGACGCTTTTTATTATGACGCGGCCTTAAGCAGTCATCAGAAATCACATGTTAAAGATTTTCTGAACATAGTTATTTTAATGTCCACTAGATAGCGCTACTGTGACGAAAAAATAAGACGAAAATATGTCATTATGGCTCGATTCCCTTACCGATGAAAGGTATGCTATCGATTTTAATGTAATTAAAGTCAAAATACTTTAGTATAATCGTTCGTATTAATAAATTATTTGTAACAATTCGCTACTGAATCCGATTTCACACCAGTTTCAGCACAATTACTGTACGTGTTATACAGTGCATGTGTGAATCGACCTTAATAATAAGGCCTTATAATCAAATGCACATTTTATTTTGTATTTCGTTCATTTTACTATCAGACAAGAATAACAGATGGCTGCCATTACTTGTGTAAGTTTTACTATTAATTAGGTACTAAAATTTAAGTACTTGAAATGTTTATCAAATTACCTACCCCAAATGGGTAAAAATTACCCTTAATCACCAAACCTTTTGGGTAGGTAAATAAGTGAGTGAATTATTATTTTCCCAACATTTTAGTTTATCGGTGATATTGCCTGTTTGGCTAAGGTAAACATGCAAGATTCAAGCACCAATCCACTATCAATGTAGCTTGAACAGAATTTTATTCAATAAAAAATACTCCAACGCATCTTGAGCAAGCGTGCCTTCTCTGTATGAGAAGAGGCCTTGCCCTGCAGTGGTATAGTAATAGGCTGGAATTATAAGTATCAAAACCTTACGAAATCACTTACACAAGCAACCTCAAACAACCAACTTGCTGTCTTCAACATCACATCACACTCTCCATAAAAAGTCCTTAAACTCAACATTACCAGTTCCTATAAAACCTACGTCTTCTTTAACTTCAACCGTAAATATATTAAAGATAGAGTAATTGCTATCCATGCGAGCGTCGTCAGGAAGCCGTAGATAACTGATGGGTCCATGATGGTGGCTCCTTTCTCCATGATGTCTCGGAGAGACTTGGAAGGGATCGTGAAGGGAAGGGTGAGGGCTACGATGCGGAGGGTGTATGACATACCTTCTAGGGGCCAGAGGATACCTGGAAATAAAGAAAATAAGGTGTTAATAATAAAATTTATGGTAGAAAATTTCATTATAGTTGGATACTTTCACCCTATCATAGTTGGTGAGCAGTTCCATTTCAATATGACCTCACTGTTGGGTTGGGATCAAAATGGAAGACTGAAAGACAGATGATGATTCTGAGAGATGTTAGATAATATTTTTTTTTAAACATCAACATCAGTTTAATTTTTGAGATGATCACATCATATTTTTCATGCAACATGCCTATACTTCTCAGACTGCAACTGACAAATTCCTTATACAAGGTGTAAATTAAATAACGCACAACCTCTTCAGAGGTCATTGTACACATCATTACGAACAACTTTTACTATGGGACCAAACCTGAAATCGCGAAAAAAATCAGCTGGTCCCTTCGTTTTGACGAGTTACGCGAACATAAATGAAGGGTACGGCTGATTTTTTAAGAGTAATTAATAACGCGTTTAATGGAGTATTAGTTTTATTGTACCTTTTATTTGAATGATAACCTGTACTTGACTAATGTGTAATTTTGTTTTCAAATAAGTAATAACGTTCTACACGAGCGGCCTGTGGGCAAACTTTACACAAAAAGCCTACAATGTCTCGCGTGTCCAGTATAATAATGTGTTCAGGGCTCTGTTTCGGCTCCGTCGATATTGCAGTGCATCCGGCATGTTTACTGACGCCAGCGTAGATGACTTCTACACAATTATGCGTAAAAAACTTGCGTCAGTGGTGCGACTAGTACTGGGGAGCCCGAATAGCGTCCTAAGGATGATTGGCGAGAGAAATGATACTGTTCTGCTCAGTAGGTTCACTGAACTCCATGTGTTGCGGGACCGATGACCTACTGTGCAGGGTAGACGGTGTGTCTAGTTTCTTCTTTTATACGATTAATTACTAACACTAGTTATAAGCAAAATTCTTGTTACCAACAACATTGCCTTGTCTATGGACTTTTTGTCTGAAATAAATGATTTTTATTTTATTTATTAATTAAAACTCTGCGTCGCGCTGACGACGGAGTTAAAAATAAAAAAAAAAAAAAAACTGAAAAGTAAAAAGCACTAGTGTGAAAAGTAGCACTTTCCGCACAATTTGATTGCTTGGAAAAAGCTCTTTTCGAGCACATGCATTGTAATTTTCTTTTTTTTAGTTTCTTGAGTTCATTGTTTTTTGTTATAACTAGACTAATATATTTTTCTCGAGCGCGATTTAACTTGACCCTGTATATTAACTTACCACACAACAAAATCATAGGATAGAAGCTCCCGGTGGCCACAAAGAAGGACATGGTATGGCTGGGGCAGTAGACCGACAGCAGGAAGCCGTAGCACATGCCGCAGATACCTTGCAGGAACAGCAGCAGCCCGCACACCAGCTTGGAGCCGACTGACGGGATGCCGTAGCCTATGAACGCTAGAGCCATCATCTCCATCGTCTGGAATTGAGAAAAGAAAGGAATTAGGTGGTTGCTCTTGTATAACGATTAAAAGCTTCCGGATGTTGAACTGGAATAATTTTGGTTTACAAATTCATGGCAGTGAATTCTACTAATACGGCAATGCTTATTTTAGATAGAGTGAGTAAAATAAAGTCGTAATTTATGGAATTAATAATAAATGTGTGGAATTTAATAGGTAATTGTAATCCTAAACCTCAATTGTCAAATGAAAAACATCGATAAGGTTGTAGTATGTAAGTACCCTACAAGGTAATTTAAAATTAGAATTTTGGGTTAGAAAATTTGAATTAGAAAATCAAATCGAAGACATCAATTTGTAAGTGGCACGAAAAATGTTTCTGATCATTGTTTACATTTTAACAGATACTTTTGGAACAGGTTATACAAGGTGTAATTTTAAACAGTGTTAATCTCTTAAGGGGTCATTGTACTCATCATTATGAACAACTTTTATTATGGGACAAAATCTGAAATCGCGAAAAAAAAAATGTAGGGAACACCTGATTTTTTTTTCGCGATTTCGTCCGTAGAGTTTCTTGCCCGTTCTTCTCCATAGGAATCTACTTCACTTTGGAATGGACAATTAGCTTCATCTTTCTGATTGACCGACCCCTTGACAATTCAAAAGTGCCTGTAATTGGTTTATTTGAAATAAATGCTTTGAATTTAAATTAATATTGGTGAACTCCGAACTCGGGGCTAAGTAGGTACTTACCTGCTTTAGTCTGGTTAAAAGCAACCTACGGTTAACTTCCTCCTTCATCATTAACCAAGTCATGGCCAATGACGCCCCAGGCGCGTCATAAGCAAATATCACGGGAGGCCATTGACGCACCTGGCGCGTCACATCGAACTTACTTAAAAACAGATTTAAAAAAAATGAGATAAAGACGCAAGATAACGGCGAAGTACGCATAAAACATCACAGGGGGCCAGTGACGCTCTAGGTGCGTCATCCTTGATGTAGGCCCATGACGCGCCTGGCGCGTCATCGTCCAATGTTCGGGGCCTGGCTAAAATATGCATGAAAATGATGGTGGCAATGAGTCGGTTAATTAGTCAAGTACAAGCTTATAAATCAGTAAACCAACCTGCAACATAATGATAGTGGACTGCAGGGTGATGTGCACGTTCAGCATCTCCTTGGGCTTCACCCCGGCCACCGCCGAGCGCTCCCACACGCCCTCCAGCCGGTCCGAGATCATCAGCGTCGACGTCACGATGGCCGACAGGAAGAAGATGACGCTGCGAACATTGTTTGTGAGTCATTAAGGTGGATGCGCACAGGAAGTTAGATTTATTCAAATGTGAACAAATCTAACTTCGAGAGATGTATTTGTATAAGGAAATAAAATAGACCTCGTTAGTGTCCATTTTACTGGCCAGTGATCTTGCAGTGATGGTTAGCGACGCAGAACGTTCAATGGCCAGTGATTCTTATGGTTATAATTATGTAAATATATGTTTGATATAGTCGCGAACATTGATATACTCAAAACCCAAGAAACACACTCAGCGTCTCAAAACCGTCCGCAAAAAACGGGCGCACAATTTTAAAGTGTCACGTACGTACATTTTTTTGCGTGATGAATGAAAAAAGGGGCTCGTGGCTTAGTAATAACAGCCACACGGGTCGATCGATTAGATTAAGCTACGCTTGCCGCGGTCGGTCAGCGGATGGGTAACCATCTTTACATACCAAGACCCCTCCGTGCCTCGGAAAGCACGTCAAGCCGTTGGTCCCGGCTGTCATTCGTGGATCTCTGACAGTCGTTACGGGTCGTCAGAAGCCCGAAAGTCTGACAACCAGTCTTACCAAGGGGTATTGTATTACCCAGTAACTGGGTTGTGGAGGTCAGTTAGGCTCTCGCTCCATATAAAATACTGGTATTCAGCTGCATCCGGTTAGACTGGAAGCCGACCCCAACATAGTTGGGAAAAGGCAGGCAGATGGTGATATAACTTACGTGATGAGGATGCCTGGCGCCATGAAGCTGACGACTTGCGGCTCACTCTTACCGAACACCGGCTTCTCAAAGTGCACTGGAATCTAACGCACACAATACAACATTACAAACAGAACTTTAAGAGATAGCCATATACAGTGTGTCTGTACACAATGTGGCGAAAATTAAGGGTGAGGTACAGACCATTAAACTGAACAACTTTCTCCCGGGGATCAACATCGTAATCGCAAAAAAAATATCAGTCGGCCCATACATTTGGTCGAGTAGGTATTGAAGTTTTGTATGGGACGACTGATTTTTTTTTCACGATTATGATGTTGGTCCCCGGGAAAAAGTTGTTCAGTTTGATGGTCTGTACCTCCCCTTTAAGTTTTGCTATTCCGAAACCGGACACCCTGTATATGTATAGATAATTAATGTATCAATGGAATGGAATGGAATGGAATGAATAAATAAATAATATTTTATTTGAACACAGGCCTCCTCTCTTCGAGAGGGAGAGGGCCGTAATCCACCACGCGGGCCCAGTGCGGGTTGGTAGATGTCACATGTCTTTGAATTTTTGGTTCTAGGACCAGTCGGTTTGCTCACGATATTTTCCTTCACCGTTTTGAGAGCAGTGGTGATGAAGTTATTTACATAAAGTGAAGCGCTTGCCTGGGTTCAAACCCACAACCTGTAAGTCGGGGTCGTCACCACTGGGCTACCACTGCCCTTGCATCCTGTATATTGTATAATACCAGCTAATAAGCTAACAGGCTTGTACTTACTTGCATGTACTTAATATGGTGATGATGAGTGTGTTTCGATAACAAAATATCTGAAGCAGTGCAGTAGTAATGGCAAAAGAATAAAAATAATAAATTCATGGTTGACAGCAGACGCAATAAGTAGGCAAGGTGTAAAGAAATTACAGTTAAAGGCTCCTACAAACAGGCGCGACTCGCGATACAAAGGTACCGCTTGTCGCGCGACACGCCATGCCTTCGTGTCGCGTGTCGCACCTTTCTGCAGAAGCTTTAAATAAATTATAATTTTATTAAAGGTCACAGGAACCGGCCTCGTACTCACGGGCGATTTTTTTACGCGCGATTTTTTCTCGCGTGCTAGATTTTCAACGCGCTGCTTAGAGTTGCTCGCGAGAGTAGAAAATCTGACAGTGTGTTTTTTGACGCGCTGCACTCTGTTCGATTCTCAATGCTCGGCTCAACAGCGAGAGTTGATAATCCAGTGCGCGATAAAAAAACGCCGCGTCAAATATCACCCGTGTGCACCTGCACCCTAATTCTTTCATTTTGACAGTTCAACGGCATTCATTGCGTTATTTACGTTGTTGAGCAGACAAATTTTTCTAACATATGAAACAATGGATTAGCAATATCATTCAAAATCATTCAGATTGTGTGTTACGCAATTAGGGTGCTGGGCTTAAGTAGTTATAAATGAGTTATGTTCATTAATAATACTTTGATTATAATAATACACTAATAATTATTATTATTATGAATTGTGTCTGTCTCACCTGTGCTAAGTTTTCAGGTCGGCCGCATGCTAACATGGCTCGTTTCGTGAAGCTCTCGTAAGCTTTGTGGAGCTGACTCTTCATGAAGTTCGAGATCTGATGGTCTGGACGGGACAATACAATTATTAATAACTAACGCTGTTGTTAAACACAATGTCATCATCTACCTCGCCACTGGTTTTAAAACACTGCATTAAAGTAAGGATGTTTGTGGATGATGCTGGCATCCACTTCAACACCCGTCACTTATTTGTCCAGAGATGAATGATGATGGATGATGCTGTATCAACGGTTCCCGTTAGATAAAACTCTACTAAGGTAAGGATGATAATAGATGAGGTCATCCACCACTTATTTGCCCAATGTTGTATTAAAGTACCTAAGGGCCTAAGGTTGATGGTGGATGGTAGTGGATGATGCTGTCATCCACCTTGCCATTTGATAAAAACATCTCTATTAAGGTGGATGTTGTTGGCTGTTCACTCACTAGTCATATCCAGCCACACGCTGACACTGCTGTCATCCACGATGTCGTCATCCACCTCGCCATCCGCGATCCTCTTCCCCAGCGCTGAGCTGAAGTTTCTGGAGAAGTGTAGCGCTCCGTATAGTTTGCCTGTCGATACTGCTAGTTTCGCTTCCTCTGATGTGTTGAATGGCGTCTGAAAATGTGAAAAATGTATAAATAACTAGCTGTGTCCCGCGGTTTCACCCGCATGAGTCTCGATCCCGTCGGAATATCGGGATAAAGAGTAGACTATGTCCTAATCTAGGCCATGGTCTAATCATGTGCCAAATTTCATTTAAATCCGTTCAGCCGTTTTGAAAGCGTAACAAACAAACAAACAAACTCACTTTCGTATTTATTATAATATTATTTAGGATTAAAGCAAAGTTATTTTTTAATCATGAAGGCCCTTTTTTGAAGGTTTTGAAAAAACGGAACCTCAAGGTGTAATATCACTTTTTTTGAGTGGCAACTAATTTTATATTGGAGCTGCTGGTATTTAGCAGCGGAATTTCAAGAGTTGTCAAAATCTAAATGCAATATGACCCAGGATATCAAGATTTGAAGCTTCATTAAAGGGGTCTTGTTTCACCAGCTTAATCTTCATTAGCAATCCTTTTGCAGGTCTAGCAATTTACAGAAACTCTTTGAACTCTAGGTTGGTGCCTACCATCACCAATCACCATTACCGTCACTTTTACGGAAACTATTCTTCCACTGTCACAATTTTGCTCGCCAAACACTAGGACCATAAAAGAATAAAAAAATTAATGAATGTGTGATGTGAACTGAGGTGTGCGTATGTGTATGTGTGTGAGAATGTGGATGTGTGTGCGTGTGTGTTAATAAAGAATGTCTACTCACTTGGAACAGCATCTTTTTCTCCATTTCCTCCAGGAACCAGCAGCTCAGCATGTACAAGTCGCAGGACTCGTCTTCGTTGAGCGTCGTTGTTACTAAGCTTGTGTTCCTGCATATGTCTAGTCCAACTGGAAAAATTAAAGAGAACTATTACTACCCAATTTGATAGGTTCAAGACTAATTATCACATAAGCATGACTTAAGACACAGATAAATGCCCTAATGGCCTTGAGTGCATAGCTTGCGTGTTCTGTGCTGAGCTCACACAACGCGTCGTACGTCCACCCAGTAATAGGACTCGCCCATCAAGGAGCGTTGTCCCAAAATAGACGCATTATTCATTTATTGTGCATACAACAAAATGTATATTAAAACACGTATACTAAAAGATAAATAATTAAATTACCTTTACAATGGTGAAGGTTTCATAAAAATACACTTGATAGTTTTTGCGTGATTCTGTTTTTTATCTGGTTTAGATATAACTTTACAAATTAATTAATTACACTACGTAATATTAACATAATCTAAAATATTCACATATTAAGTTATTAAGAAAATTTTCTTATTTAACATATATTTTTTCCAAATCATTAACCCTACTCGTTTAGACGTGATCTTCAGTTTAAAATCATTAAAAGTCGGTTATCGTCGCCTTAATTATTATCAATCGACTGAGTAGTATTTTCCATGGCTGACGAAAGATGGTTCTAACAATAGAAGTAAAAAAGAAACACAAAAAGATACGAAACTCCTTCAAGAAGTCAGACAGTAATTTTACGGACACAATTAATAAGGTAACCATTTTTTCCCGTGATATAATCTTCTTGAATATCCTCCGTCTGGGGAGACCAGAGGGTTATGAATAGAACAGAATAGAATAGAATAGAATGACATTTATTTGCATTATATGTCGGGCTCCTACCGACTTAAAGCCCACGGCTCTTCCATCTTTAATGAGCCGGGAGTCCTAGAATGTCCTCAATTGACTGGCAACCCCTAATCTTTAATTAGGTTTGTGCTCAAGCAATAAACCGTGGATGTCAGCGTTTTATGCGTCAGTATTTCGAGATACTTAATATGTATTCAAGATATTACTTACATGGTGAGAAAGAGGCCTCTTCATTGACCACACCGATGTGTAGATCCCGCGGGTCATGACCCACTGCTGCGAAGAACGCCACTACTTGGATGATGGGGAACAGGATTGAGAAGATTAGACCACTGAAAACGAAAATATTTTACATTATTAGATGCATTTTAAACCTACCTTAATGTACAGTAAAAGCTTTATAACTTGGTTGGAGACCGACCGTATTTAAGGCGAAAGCGCCAGGGTAGCCCGCGAAATTAAAATTTTCTTACGTTTTTTGCAATTTGCAGGGGGCCAACCACCAACCTCTTAAAGCAGTATTATTTTAATGTTACTTCAGTGTGAGAAAGAGATGGAGCTATACAGGACGTCTAGCTCCATCTCTTTCCCACACTCAAGTAAGATTTCAATAAAACTGCTTTAAAAGGTGGTGGTCTAGCTCCTGGACAGTATTAAGTTGTATGTTTTACATGTCATATTAAAAAAAAATGTAAGCTAGATGGAGTCGACATTTCCTGTCTGACTACCCCTGAGAAGAAATGGCGAAACAAACTCAGGAGTCAGTCTCTTTTAAAGTCCAGACATAATCTTGGTCAAATCATGTGAGGACTATGTAGATCCGTGTCTGAAATGGTCTTTTGAGGAAAGAACCACACAGATTTGAGTGGATCTGTCCAGTCAGTGTAAGCATTCGCCAGTAATCGTGTAGCTCATCTCAGGGCATGAGGAGCTCAACGACTCGACGAACAACACCAAAGAAAGGACATTTGGGTTGACTCACCCTGGATGCCTTGAGAACTGCTGTATACTCTTGATGAAGACTGCCTTATACCTCGACTTTGTTAATCTCTTGCTGTCCTTTGGCCTTTTTTCTTTTTTGGTGAGCACCTGAAACATGATATTTACGATGTTTTATAAGAGCGAGCTCAGATCCAGTGAAGGCAATCCCTGTAGCGCTATTCTGTAAAAATATCACCGTGAAAACTAGGTGAAGTGAGCTGTCAGTAGTGTCATCCATATTATATCATAAGGGAAATGATAGCTCACTTCACGCTTACTTCACCAAAGGTTACACGGTGAGATGTCTACAGAATAGATCTACTGGTTGAATGTTGTTCTGTTTATAAATTATAAGTGGTCACGGGATTCAGATCGCCGCAATCACCCATAACACAAATTCAACTCCAGTAACAAATCTTAGCATTTCAGTGCCAAATTGCCATTTGTCTTTCATTCATCATTGGCACTAAGATTCCAATATGGTAGAATTATAATATTAAGACTGCCTCGTTGGTCTAGTGGTCGCGGCGCTACTGCTGAGCATGAACTCTTGGGTTCGATTCCCAGTTTGGGCAAAGTGTTATTGGGTTTTTCTGACAGGAATTTCTCAATAGCAGCCCGGAGTCTGGATTAGTAGTGCCCGGTTGATGTCAATAGGCTCGCCCCCTGTTACATGAGACGTAAACATAACTGGCGAAATGTGGGTGTACTAAAGGTACACCTCTGCCTAACGCTTCGAGGATTACCAGGCGTGATGTTATGTTGTAATATTAAGGCTCTAAAGAGTCAAATAGCATTACATAGCAGTCAAATAGCAAAGAAAGAAGAGTCAATACTTGAGTAAGATCGACGCACAACATCCTGCTATCAACTAACTTTTATCTACTGCACGACACCGAATAGGAGAAAATCTGTGTGGCTACAAAGTAAGGATGATGATGATGAGAGACTTATAGCAATGATCTTGGCGAGTGGCCAAAATCGGAATTAATGCCGCCATTACTAAGCCTCCGCTGTCCGTCCGTCTGTCTGTCAGCGGGCTGTATCTCATGAACCGTAACAGGTAGACAGTTGAAATTTTCACAGATTGTGCATTTCTATTGCCGCTATAACAAAAAATAAAATAAAGTTAAAAATGACTCCATACGAGAAACGTGTTTTTTTTTTACTAAAGTTAAACACGTAGTGTTAAATATGGCATGGTGGTACGGGATCCTGCGTGTGCGAGTCCGACTCGTACTTGGCCAATTGTTTCAATACATTTTACAAAACAATTTACACTAATGTTTGCCAACAGCGTTACCCTGTCGACGTGTCACCCTGTAGAAATAATAGACACGAGAGAGAAATACAAGGAAGAATGTCCGAAGCTATAAATGATGAACTTAATCGACTTAAACACGCTATTATTATAAGGGTACTCACGTCAGTGCTAGTGGTGATGGTGGGGAAGTCATCTCGCGAGTGGTAGCGGCTGTCGACGCCGTTGCAGATGCTGCTGTCTGGGATCACGTCCGGGGAGACTGTCAGTGCTGTAATTGTAATGAATGACAAATTAGATCGCGAATAACATTTTCTGAGCAATGAAAGACTGATATTTACGGATAATAGACTTATATAATCAGTCTTTTACTTCCCACACTTCGTAAAGTAACAGCAAATTAATGAAAATTCTTAAAATAATCTTCGTGTCGATGGCACGACATTCTTGGAATTCTTTGTCCCAAAACTTTTCCACTCCTACGGCGACTGCGGCGCGGTGATGTCGCTATAGTAGGACACGGACTCAGGCAAAAGAAGGAATTAATACCAGATCATCAAAAGACTAACTGCAGAAACTGGTGGATGGTTTAGCAGAGTAATAACTACCATGGGTTTTAAAGTACGAGTATCTTACATTTCCCACCTCACTATTTTTCTAAATCAGCAAAATTCAAATTAAATTTCAATCATTCTCGTGTATTTTTTTTGTTTTTATAAACGGTAGAGGTGTAGATATTGGTACTTACTAGACCTCCGTCTCGGCGTCTCATGTTGCCTCATCGCCAGCTTCAAGAACGCTTCCTCAAGAGTGTCACAGTCGAACTTCCGCAGCAGATCCTCTGGAGAATCCTCGGCTAAGAGTTGACCGTCGCGGAGTAGACCAATCTTTTAGGAAAAGATTCAATAAGTACTCGTGGTAGAACTAATCAACAATATGTCATATGAACCTTCAACTGTTATGATATGAAACACAATTTTTCTATTGTTACTGACCACTAGCCGGTAGATCGACATTTGAGGGATAAGTAACTGTTATCCACTTTAAACTAAGTACATCGATGTGTGGAATAGAGATGTTTGGAAGAAGACGACATGCTGTCAACCCTAGATAAATTGGGATATATAATTTATTAAAACATCTAGATTGAATAGCTACATTAATCCTAAGTATTATTAAGTTGATCAATAGATAGCTAATCGATAAAATCCATTTCATATCTGGTCAAGCTGTTCCATCAACGATGTCATGTTGAAACCATTGCAAATAATAAAACTTCCACGACAGAAAACTTTTTAAGGTTGTTCAAGCAATTATGTTATAATAGCTCATTATTACAATGGGTGGATGTAACGCAATCATTGATTTTAATTGCTGCTTACACATTTTATTACATTCATAAGAGTAGGGGAAGATCTAAGAAACGATGGATGGACTGTGTGAAAGATGATTTGGCTAGAAAGGGGGTGACTACCGAGATGACGACTATTAGAGAAGTATGGAAGAAAATGACATGTTGCGCCGACCGCAAATAAATTGGGATAAGGAGAGGAGAATGATGATGACAATTATTACAGTTTATTCATGGTTTATAGGACTGCATTTTAATTTATTACTCCCGCTTTCTGAAGGCCTGAGAAACACAAAAAACTATGATGATCATTTCAGGGTATAAAATTCATGGTTTTCTCAACTTTTTTTTTTTCAGGCAGTTGAACTCCAGCACCCCAATTGCGTACACTTTCAGTCGCAATCTAACGGATTTTGAATGAAATTACTAATCCATTGCTTCATATGTTTGAAAAATTCATCTGCTCGACAGCGAAAATCACGCAATGAATGTTGTTGAATTGTCAATGGAAGACATTACCATTGTAAGTATGTTACGCAAAAATCGTCAAAATGAAGTTTGTTGAACAAACGTCAAAATGAAGTTCGGTCGGATCCGAACTGTCCGAACGAAATAGAATGAAGTGTAGTAGGAATCGTCCGAACATTCGGCCGATACTTCGGATTTTTCGCTTCGGAGTAGACCCCCTGGTTTCCTGACGATGGTTTCTACAACGTATCACCGTATATTTCTGGATATCATCGTTTTCTAGCACTGTCGGTTTAAAACCCACCAAATGAAGAAAATATAACCGTTTTCTATCTGGAATCTCTCAGTAGCAGCCCGGAGTCTGGATTTATGCCCGGTAGATAGCAATAGGCAATAGGCTCGCCCCCTTACATGGGACTTACACATAACTAGCGAAATGTGGGTGTACTATAGGTACACCTCTGCCTAACCCTTCGGGAAAACAAGGCGTGATGTTATGTTATGAAGAAAATACTCTTCTAAGTAGGCTTGCAGGCTTCTTCAACATCCTTAGGTCAAAATATAGGCAGTATCCGATTAGTTTTGCTCACCTTGTGTGCTTGTTTCGTCTCGTCTATGTAATGTGTGGTGATGATGACCGTCGTTCCACGTCGTGCTTGCTCGGCGAGGAAGTCCCATATCCTGGGAACAATAAGTATAATGTTTTAATTCTTGAATTAAAGACTACGATGAACATTAATACAGTGTGGAAATAAAGAAACAATATCGTCGACCCCTGTAGGATGATGGATGACACTCTTTAAAACGAATAAAATCAATTGATATTTCGTTCTTTCAGTGCTTTTGTAGAGTACCTACTAACTATATTTATTTTTTATTTAAAAAAATATTATGTATTTTTATTGATTTTACAAAGCTTAAATTAATATACAAGGTAACACTGAAATATATTGTTATGTAGGTACAACTGTAGAGGGTTCAGGATTTTTGAGATGGGGCAGTAAGGACATGTGCCATAACCGTTATCGCTACAAGAAAACGGTCTTAGGAGACTGTCCTTAACTTTTCGAGAAATTTTGATTTGCATTCACAGATTTTGAAAATAATGTACAGTCGACAAGAAAATGGGCAGTTTTCACAATATTTTTTTTTGATGCCAATCGATTCTGTTTCTTATAAGGATCAACAAACTCTATCGGACCAACTGAGGTTTGTGTACTAGAAAGGTCAAAAATCGCAAAAAACTTTTCCCATACATTTCACGTGACGATTCGACCAACCGCTTGGCGACGCGGACGGCACGATTCTTTCTTAAAGAAGAAGGGCAGAAGGGGGGTATGTGTCAACCCAATCGTCTTTATTTTACTGTGGTGTAGTTTTATTTCTTTGGCATATTGTAGCTGTATTGTTGCCATAATGTTGCTTATCTCTATTTTCATGTCCCGCTGTAATTTTCTTCGGGCTCGATAGATAGAAAATTATAGCTATTGTAGTGTCTACGAAACGACAGTTTCCTAAAAACTGTGCAAGGCATGTTTTTGCTTTTTATGTCAAAAAGAAAACTGGTTGCAAATCTATTATTATTTTATGTATTCTGTCAGTGCATGACGATCGAAATGGTACCTTTAGTTTACAGTAATACCGTGTATTTAGGTCCTAATTAGGCCTTATTATAATGGGATTCTCACCCGTATTATACAAGGTGTAACATAATTAACGCACAACCTCTTAAGGGGTCATTGTACTCATTATTATGAACAACTTTTACTATAGGACCAAACTTAAAATCGCTAAAAAAAACAGCTGTTCCCTACATTTTGATGAGTTATGCGAACATAAATGTAGGGAGCAGCAGATTTTTTTGCGATTTCACGTTTGGTCCCATAGTAAAAGTTGTTCATAATGATGAGTCCAATGACCCCTTAAGAGGTTGTGCGTCAATTATGTTACACCTTGTATAAGGTATCACCCTCAGTGCCGGATTAAGCCAGCGCGGGGCCTACAGCAAATTCTACCAAGGGGTCTCCTATGGTAGAATTTGGGAATTGTCTTGAATATTTTAGCCCCTCGGATAGGTTAGGTTAGATTGAAATATTAAGACCTAAGGGAAATGAAAATGCGAGAGCGAGCGAAGCAAGCTCAAAAAATTATAGCACCCGGCCTGTTCGAGGTTCTTTTGACAATTCATACAGAAATGGGAGTTGCTTTATACGACTTATACAGGAAAACAGAAGAATAAAGAGAAATTAGGATGCAAGAGCGAGCGAAGCGAGTTCGAAAATATATAGCATCCCGCCTCGGAGAGGTTACATTTCTTTTGACCATTCATACATAATATTCCATTGGAGCTACCGGTGGTATAGGTAATCAGACTTGAATTGGTAACCAAAGTGCGAGGACCTGTATCATTTGCTACAACTGCTTCGTGGCTAATCCGGCCCTGGTCTCCCTATTGATGGGACTCACCTCCTTTTACATAATATGACGCGTGCCCCCTATTAAATAGAACTCTGGGCCTCTATTAAATAGATCTCTCGCGTCCTAATAATTGGGACACTTACTCTTTCTCAGAGGAATCCTTAGTGTGGGGTAATATTTTACTAAAAAGTCATGAACATTATTTTGCGAAATGGCTGATATAAAACAAAAACATGTTAAGCCGAAGAAATGTGCTTAGGTTAAAGTTGAATACAATGAAATAAGTTAGTGGGAATTATAACTTAGCACAGTGACCTCAATCGGTGTTATTAAACGAATAATAGTGTTATGGGAAGTAGAGTGTTTGATGAAAATATTTACTGTTCCAACTAGGTTGCGTGCTTATTTAATCATTGCGACGCTAGTTAAATGGCGCAGGCAGAAGTTGAAGCTGATTGTTTTAGGTCATCTCTTACATAGTGGTCGACTGTGAAATAGGGTGACTGGGGAAACAACTAAACACTTGGCCCTACTTTTCCCGTTTCTGCACAAAAATGAAACCGTAATCACCGATATAGCCGGAGGAACTGCTAAACTGAGTTGGGAATGGGCGGTACACATTGTTCTTAAAAAGTGCGGGCGATGGCGTTGCTGAAGAGTTTTCAAGCGCCGACCACACACTGATATTTAAGGCATAGTGTGGGTACTTGGGTAGGCCCTCCAAGTTGGTAGGTCACAATCAACACAAGTACCGGTCATAAGGACCGACAGTCAATTTAGTGAAGAAATCGGCTGTATATGTGCAGCACAGGATGGGTCGTTGTAACAGGACTTGAGGGAGGTCTATGTCTAACGCTGCAGTGGTGGACGTCTTAAGGCTCCCGCAGACAGGCGCGATGCGACTTCGAAAACTTCATGGAAATTGTTCTATCAGAATCGCGTCGCACTGTCTCATCGCGCCTGTCTGCGGGAGTCTTTATGGCTAAGATGATAATGATTATCTTATGTATTGACTACCTTCCGATATTCTAAGTAACAATTACCTAATGAAACACGTGATGGTACCAACAATGATCTGTTGTTTGAAGAACAAATGCACAAATAACGCATAAATACGAGTTACCAGCTTAGGTATGTTCTATTGATTTACTATTAAATAGCATATTATGTGTTATGTAATTATGTTGTTACAATGTTTTATGGCCCACAGTGCAGATAGAGCGCGCGTAAGTTCGGTCCAAGAGTCCAAGATGTAGTGTCGCTGTGTAGAAATATCGGCTTGTTATTTTATAAGTAAAAATATAAGTACAGTGTTATTTACTCACATAGATTTACTTGTTAGATTTACTTAGTTTTCTTAGTTTTCTTTTGCATACTATGTTGATTTAATATTTAAGTTATAAATATGTATAAAGTAATCAAGTTAAGGGAGAGCGGCCTTTCCTGGCGCAAGTGTTTTCACACTTAAAAGGAGAGGTCAACCTCAATACTGTTGAATGAACTTTGTTTGTTATTGAATAAAACATTTTTATATTTATTTATATTTATATTTTAAATTGGCTAGCTAAACTCCGCAGACGCGAAAAAATAAAAAGATAACTTTTTTAGATTACTTCGTTGTCCGTCTGTCTGTCAGTCTGTCAAGACCCTTTTGCCCCAATAACGCGTGGAAGTATCAAGTTGAAATATCAAATGCGTACATAGGTCAACGGTCCCTTGGAGCTCAAAAAAAATATGGCCATTTATGCATATATTTTGATAATCGCCAATAAATCAAAACCTATAGGGTACTTCCCGTTGACCTAGAATCATGTTTGGCAAGAAGCCAGGCCTCACAGCACAACTAAAGAAAAAGTCCGAAAATAGTTAATTTGTAGTTTTATCACATAAAAAAGTGCGATTACAAACTTACATTTGCAGTTGGAGAATTGACCGTGACGTGTATCGGCACGGAGTGTATCGGTATATGGGAGACCATGTTTTCCAACTACATTGTAAAGTATGTTTTTGGGATAAATTGATCTCAACTACGGAACCCTTCATTGTGCGTGATCTGACACGCACTGGCCGGTTTTTCACTTGGGTGCCCGAAACGATAAATTGTGATTGATCAATTGCCATCAACTTATATTGCAGTAATACTGACAATCGCTTCAATTGCACTTGGTAGACGATCAATTTGCGAATTAATGTGTCAATCACGTAAAAATTGACAATTGTAATTAATCCAATGACAGGTATTATGCCCGCCTTCCACTAAAAAGGGTAATGAGCGGAAACTGAGCTGATGATCTGAGCGGACCGGAGTAAAAATAGTTGTACGCTTCCACTAAGAAAGAGATTCAGATTTTGCCTTTCATTGCCAGAGGGCTTTGCGGAGCGAGTGAGGCGGGAAATGAGCGGGGTCGGATGAGCGAGTTGTTTGCCTTCCACAGTGTAGGCCCAAAGTTAATCTGATTAACGATTAAAAATTAATGATTAAAAATCATAATCAAAAAATTTGATTATGATTAATTAATCGTAATCAAATTTTTTGATTATGATTTTTAATCATTAATTTTAATCGTTAATTTGATTATTTGATTAACTATTAACTACTCATTTATTTATTTAATTGTTCTCCCGATTTTTCTACCGATTTTAAGTTGGCAAACCTTTTCATGTATGCTTAATTTTACGGGGAAGCCCTCAATAGTATGTATGGATGGACCTAGTGCAGAATCTTCCATATATTTTGGGGAATACCCTTGTGTCCTACAAGGGGGCTTCCCGCTCCGGGATTTACCTGTCTAGTCTATATAAATAGGAATTCGGTATTATTTTTTTCATTAATTTTCTTAACTTTGGAACTAACAGTCACGTTTTAACACTATCTGGCTGACACACGCTCGCTTGCACTCGGTTGGGGATAATTTTTCCAGATTTTGCAACATTTTGTGATATTGTTTCACTCAGTGAGTAACTTAAAAACAAACATGAATTGTATCATGACTCTAATAGTAGTGGTGTTTCAAATGATCCGTCGGTGTCGGGAAACAATTCCGAGAATTTAACAGTGCAATCGGAATCAGATCTTTCTTCTTCTGCTTTATTTGACGGTACCTATTATAAGCTTCTACTAGACAAATGCACAGACAAGAACACAGTAGCAGTTTGTATGAAGTGTTCGGACCATCAAAATAAAGAAGTTAAGGGCTATGGCAAAACGACATCTAACTTTTTGGGACACTTAAAACGGAAGCATGGCGCTGACACAGAAAAGGAATGTAAAAAATATATGAAAGACAATAAGCGAAAGAAAAATAAAAATAATACAGTTCTGACTTCAAGGCAAACTCCGAAAACACCTGTAACTCAAGAAACTTTTGACCGTAACTTAGTAAATTATTTCGTTAACTCAATGATTGCTTTTCGAGCCGTGGAAGACCCCTACTTCATTAAGATGATGGAGGATTTAAATGTGACAAATAGTGGAATCAAGATACCCGGGCGACGTTCTCTCAGAAAAAAAGTAGCTAAACAATCATTCGATCTGATTTGCGAAATAAAACAAAACCTAGCTGCTGTGAAATATTTGTGCACCACCGCTGATATATGGTCAGGGAAGAAAAGAAGTTTTTTAGGTGTTACAGTGCACTGGATTGATAATAACTATAAGAGGCGTTCTGCAGCTTTAGCTTGTCGCCGATTTAAAGGGGCACATACATTTGACCGCATAAAAGATTTGCTTCTGGAAAATATACTCAGATTTTGATATTGACCCCACTAAAATAGTATGCTCTGTTACTGACAATGGGTCAAATTTTGTGAAAGCCTTCAAGATATTCGGAATAAATACGACATCCTTAATCGAATATGATGAAGATAATGAATCTTCAAGTCCAAGTAGCAGCGAGAACGAGTTAAGTGGAGAAGAACTCGAAGTGACTGAAGGAGAGTTCGGCACAAGACAGGAACACGAACATGATGATCTTCTGTTAGAAGCAAATATAGTAGACGACCATTCACAAAACAATTTGTTACCATTTCACTTTAGGTGTAATGCGCACACTTTAAATTTGATTGCTAGTAAGGACGTCCAAGCCTTGTTGACTGATAAATCGACATGTCTTGGAAAATTGCATTCCACAATAATGGAAAAATGTAACGATCTATGGAGTGCTGCTGCTCGCCCAAAATCAGCTGAGGTGATACATAACATTCTTGGACATACGTTAACACGACCTGGCATAACTGGATGGAATAGTTACTATGACGCTTTGAGAAATATATTGAATATCAGAACTAGTTACTCTCAACTAGCTAGAGCACTTAGTATAAGAAATCCATTACGAGACTCTGAATTTCAATATATTGAGGAATACTGCCAATGCGCTGCTCCAGTTGCAACTGCTTTGGACATATTGCAGGGCGATGACTCATTTTATGGAATATTATTACCTTGCCTGCATGCACTAAAAAAAAATTTACAGAAGATCACGACTACTCCAAATCTAAAATTCTGTGAACCACTTGCTGAAAAATATCTACAAAGCGTAGAGAAAAGATTTGAAGAGTTTTACACTCTTTCGAGTAAAACTAGTAAATATGCAGCCGTTGCAGCTCTGTGTTACCCCAGATTTAAAAAAAAGTGGCTAGTATGTCTAACTGCAGCTGATCAAAAGAAGTGTATAAACATTTTTAAATCAGTCGTAAGGAAGGAAATATCAGAAATCCCAGAGCTTTTAACAGTCAACAATGCAGCCAATAACACACGCCACCAAGAAGACGAGTTTTTTTATTTCAATTCCGACTCTGGCAGTGAAGCGGAATCAGTTGATGATAAAAAGAGAGCGGATATGATAATTTCAATTTTTTTTGCCGAGGGAAGCCAAGAACGAGAGCTTCTACGAAGTTATCCTGTTATAGGCAAAGTGTTTATTAAGAACAATACACCAATGCCGTCCTCAGGCTCGGTAGAAAGAATGTTTTCTTTTGCAACTATGCTAAATAAACCTAGGTCACACAAATTATCTGACGACTTATTTGAAAAAAAAGTAGTTATGAAATGTAACTTGAACATCAAGAAATCAGAAATGTAAAGATCGGAGATTAGTTGATTGAAAATATTCTTCAAAATTAGAATTCAGTGTATTTGAAAGTTATAAATTATTTTTTTGTTCTTTGAATAATTAATAAAAATATTTTAATAAATGTGTCATTATTTTCCATCATTTCTTTTATATAGAATTAATAACATTGATGGATGTAATAGTTTACAATCAAGTTAATCAATTAATGATTAATGATTAACGTCAATAATCATGATTAAGATTATTTTTTTATTTTTTTATCTGATTAAAATTAATTAATTGATTAAAAAATTAATTGATTAATGCCAACACTGGCCTTCCATTGCCAGCGGTGCACTGAGTCAATGAACAGCCGACACGGAGCCCGCTCCGCTCGCAGTGGAAGGCGGGCATTATAAAGGCTCCCCGAAAATATTCGGGGAGCCTTTTAAATAAAATCATTGGGTTGATGAGTCGAAAGATTTAGCCCAGGTTGAATTGAAGGTTGCAGTTGTGGAAATTTGAACGATTTCATCTGGTAGCAGTATGGGTAGCAAGGATTAAATGGCTATGTTTGTAAATTGATTCGGTTCCGAAGTAGATTTCTTGGTAACAAAGGTTTTCTTTTCGACTGTGTATAAAAAGATAAGAAAATGGAAGCAAACCAGAAAGGTATTGTAGCACATACTTAGCATTTTTCAGTTTCTCTCTATCGTCACGGAAAAGGTGTGAGTTTCAGGGCCGTTTGCACCTTAAATCGCTAAATATGCGTTTAGCACTAAACTCATTTAAGACAACATTCTGTTTCTTTCAATCGTTTGAAGATAGAATTATTTAGCGTAAAACGCATTTATGGATTTGTTAAGATAAATAAGTAACATTATGTAGCGTAAGATTGCAAAATACTTACCTACTTATCCATGTAAATTAACATACGTTTACCTTATTTGATGATAAGTATAAAGTAACTATTTATTTAACAACTATATTCTATCGTTATTTGTATTTATTTATTTACGTATCTTTTACGACTCACGCTCAAAGTTCCTACTATGAGAGACATTCTAACTGTGAGTGCTGATTTGATCAGTAAATCGGCTAACACATTACTACTCATAATCAGACATTAGTAGGTAAATCAGCCATTAAAATTAACATCGATGTTAATGGTATTTACATTTCATCAGAAAAAATAATGCCACATTAAGAAACCTGGCGTTAGGATGTATCATTCACCCTTAAAATAAAAAGTCGTAATGTCACATGACAATGCATCATTTTAGCACTGACAATGCATCATTTTAGCTAGCCGTATAGTATAGACTCACGTTTTTCATTTCGATATTTTAGGCAACTGACTAAATTTCGGTTCGTAAGTTTTAACGGGCAATTAAATTGAACGCCGGATTAAGACAGCTTAGCGTATGGTGAAACAGTCGCTAATCTTAATGTCCCGTTAATATTTTAACAGAAGATTAACTAACATGGTCTGGTGAAACTGGGAGATACGCGAAGGTAGCCCGTGAAATTCAAAATTTCTTACGTTTTTTTTTTGTAATTTGCAGGACAACATCAGGTTGTATGGTAATATAAGAGTTGACGCTCCCGTAAGAAATATTTATGTATCTACAGAATTATAATCATTGCTTATTACATTCATCAATACAACTCTCTAAGTTAGAATAGGCTTTAAATGTCATGTTTTCATTACATAGTCTAGTTTTGATGATTTTAATGGTTCTATTTCGGTAAATGTACGAGCGCGTCTAACTTTTTTCTTACCATGCAACCTGACGCCTACTGAGCTACAATTGCATAAAACGTAATTTGAATTTAGTGAGCTACCCTAGCATTCCATAAAAAACATACGATATGAAGTTTAGACATACATAATTAACATAAAATTATGCTTAACAATTTTTTTTTATCTTGTAGGCCTGTTACTATGAACAGGCCTAAATAAATAACATACATACATACATACATATATAAACCCACGCCTTCTACCCATGGGGGTAGGCAGAAACTACAGAACGACACCTGCTACGAACCTTACATACTCCTACTCGATTAAATAAATTATAAATAATTTATCGTTTTATGTAGAACAAAAAATCTAAAATCGAGCCTATGCGATTTGAGATGATAATTTGGGTGGGATTCCCATCACCATTGGTTATTGGTATAATCGAGCAAACGATACAATTTGTTGAATATTCCACCTGTATAAAACGTTTCGGATTCACGTTCATTGCGCGTATTTGATGTATATTTTTTCTACTAGCTAAAACTGGACCCCACTCTTGGTCATAGGTCTCCCCCATTCCTTTCCAATTCTCTCGATGTTGTGCTTCAGCTTGCTAATAATTCAGGAAGCCATCCAAGGCGTCCCGCCATCTCCTGGGTCAGCCGTCACCCACGACCACGTAAAATGACAGTAGAATAGAATTTTCATGTAAATTGTTTTACATCTCGTTTTCCTTGTAAACAATTCACCTACTTAGCTATCAACAGATATCTAATCGAACCAAGAACAGAGCAATCACTATCACACAAATTAATCACTATCACATCAACATCAACAACCAGTAACGGAGCATGCAACGGTTGCGCAAACGCACGTAATTGCGATCGGTTGCAACAGCCGACAATTGACGACCGCGACATTGCCAAGCCGAGTGACACAGCGTGGAATGTTGCGAGTGATACACGTAATTATATGCAACGGGTAATATTGGTACATTTGGCAAGAAACTACTGAATGGGAGAATTAAAAGTTGACCACAAATTAGCAGCTGGTTTAGAGTAGGGTTTATAGCGTGCAATTGGAGAGGTCTATGTCCAGCAGTGGACTGCTATAGGCTGATAATAATGATGATGGTAGCAAGCAGCGTAATAGCAATTTGTTTTAAAAATCTACGACCCCCAACTACCAACCCGCACTGGGCCCGCGTGGTGGATTACGGCTCACTCCCTTTTACAGAGAAGTGGCGTGCAGCAGTGGGTGCATAATGCATTTTTTTTTAAATGATAACTTTTTTGGCGCGTTGAGCACTTTTTGGTAGGGAAAATCATACGGGCTCGCGGCATGCGACATGCTCCAACGAGTTCAAAGACTCAACGCTAGAGGGCGCTGTAACCAAATTACTCTATTTAACGCATGCAACTGTTAGTTTCAAGTTTTTTTTCTTTTGGCTTCGCACGGTTTGCAGTGGGGTCATTATAGGCTGATAATGTAATTGTGCATACATAATTACTTTGTGTGTTTATATTCCTTTTACTATGCATGGATTATTTTATCGCAGGTTTACCAATGGCAAATTCCAATAAAATATTTTATTACCATCCTATTATGCTCTATGGGTATACCTATAGAACATTTTAATATTTCCTGTGTTGTTGTGTATTTTATTGGAATTTGCCATTGGTTGAAACCTGAAGGCCAGTTCTTTTACGTCAATTTAATATCTTCCTATTGAACGTTCAAAATCTAGTTTCTATTTAAGGGGACTACAGGACCTAAAGCGCGGTCACTGTCGGACTGCATAGAAAAGAAAGAGAAGTGCGATGACACAACGCTGGTATTTATTGCAAAATATGAAGCAATTATCTATTTACAAAAAATCTATTGATTTGATTAAAAAAATAGAACACTATTACGTTAATATGTTGCTTGTAGAATAATCTGACAAAAAATCAGAATGATTGCATGTTTTCTAATCGTTAAAAGAAATTTTTAGAGGTATGTTCGTGATTTTTTTCTATCATATCAAATTAGTTGTATTATGTTTTCAACACACTATCTAACTAGCATATATCCTGAAGAATATCATATATTTTTCTGATATTATATACTGCAGTGGATTATATGCTTTTTTAGGCATTATAAAACTTGTGTTTACATCGTGTAGCCCTCTTAAGCAAAATGTTGAAAATCTAGTTTTAAAAAATATCGAACAATAATTTACTTAACAACTTTTAACAATTTAAGTTTGTAGTATTTTTGCTTAGCAATTAATTTTCCTGACTTTACGCACATTTGAAAAATTCTTCCTTTTTTTATTTCGGACGTATATTGTTTCAGTGTTGCCAATTCTCCTGCCCTGAATGTAAAAATATCGCGGCGGGATTTTATCACGCACTGGATTTTCAACTCTCGGTGTTGAGCCGAACATTGAGAATCCGACAGAGTACATTCCAGCGCGTCGAAAAAACACACCGTTCGATTTTCAACTCACGGCGCTAAGCAGAGCGTTGAAAATCCAGTGCGAGAAAAAAAATCGCCGTGATATTTTTACGTTCATGCGAAAGTCGGCTTATCCGTATTTATTTGGGGTCGGTACAACATGTCTTTTTTCCATACAAGACTTCTATTAGTCGTCATCTCGGTGACTACCCATCATAAGATTAAAAACCTACAGATTTATGTCTGAGTTTATGAGCCATATCATCTTTCACACAGACTCTCCATCGTTTCTTAGGTCTTACTCTACCTACTAACAACATACAGTCTAAAAAAGTGAACTATCACATTGGCGCCATTTCTTAACGGATTGCGATCAGAGAATGACGAGATAGACTCTGATTTGGCAATAATGGCTGACAGGCATCACTGAGCACCTTACAGCACCTAAGTGTTGTAAAAGCAATAAATACAACAGTTGTTAAATAAGTAAACATGGACGAATTGCTGTTTGGAGAAGAATTGCGGCATAATGAGAAAACCGGCCAACTGCGATTCGACGACACGGAGGGTACCGTATCACCGTACAATGTTTAACACTATATATTAAAAAAAAAAATACTTCAGTTTCAAAAACCACGTTGCTTGTACCCCTGAGATTGTTAACTTTATTTTTATTATTTGTTGTTATAGCTGCAATAGAAATACACAATCTGTGAAAATTTCAACTGTCTACCTATTACGGTTCATAATATACAGCCCGCTGACAGACGGACGAACGGACGAACACGGAGGGATAAAGATGGTAACCCATCCACGGACCAACCGCGGCAAACGTAGCTTAACTTGATCGGTCGACCCGTGCGGCTGTTGTTACTTAGTCACGAGCCCCTATCACCCATTGATATGAATAAAGTCAATATTATGTGTGAAACGAGTATTTTAAATTGTAAAAAACGTTCGAATTTCCGTTTCTCCGTTCGTGCTAGAGACCCACAGATTAATGAAGATTTGACGTAAAATATCAATTTGACAAATAGGCAAGTTTGCTAATGGCAGCACTACTAATACTTTGAGACAGACATCATAGTCAGTTTCTATATCATATGCACATGACTCATGGATAAAGGAAAATTTATTCCTTTTATGGTGTATTTCTGACTGTTAAGACAATCATGTGAATTGAATTGTGAGATAGTTTCTGCGTACTAAAGGGTCATGTGTGCTTTTGACATTGATAAACACAAGGATGAGAAATATTTATCTTGTAATGTTTACGAGCTCTTTATGTCATCTGAATATTCAAATCGGCGAGTTTTGGAGATTTCGCGAAGGTTCTTCCGAGGTGATTATTTATCATATTGATTACTTTATAAAGCTAGGTCATATTTTAGAGGCTAGACGGATAAATTGTTAGTTTAGCCTACTCTGATTTTTGCTATTTTTTTACCTTCATCATCTGCCTAGCCTTTTCCCAACTATCTTGGAGTTAACCAGTCTAACCGGATGCAGCTGAATACCAGTATTATACATGGAGCGACTGCATATCTGACCTAACAACCCAGTTACCGGGTAATACGATACCCCTTGGTAAGACTGGTTGTTAGACTTTCGGGCTTCTGTCGACCAGTAACGACAGTCTAAGATCCACGAATGACAGCCGGGACCAACGGCTTACCGTGCTTTCCGAGGCACGGAGGGGTCTCGGTATGTAAAGATGGTCACCCATCCACGGACCAACCGCGGTAAGCGTAACTTAACTTGATTGATCGATCCGTGTGGCTGTTATTACTTAGTCACGAGCCCGTATGAATAAAGTCATTTATATATAGTCATTAAGATGAATAAAGTCTTCAAGCTAAGTTAATATTAAGGGCGAAACGAGTATGTATTTTCAAATTTAAAATCGTTCGAATTTACGTTTTATTTACTCCGCGCTTTCGTGTTAGATCTACAGATTAATAAAGATTTGACGTGAATTATAAATTTGACAAAATAAAGGCAAGTTTGCGAATGACAGCACCACTAATTTACCAAAGGAACCACTTTGAGACCGACATCATAAGAGTTACCATGGCCCCTGGCACAGGAAACTGACTAAAACCCACCCGTGTTAATTGGGTTTTAGTCAGTAAAAGTCTGACACGCCCTCCCGCTCCGCCCAGAGCGGGAGAAGTCATTTGATGATTTCCCACCGAAAAAAAAGTCAGTCTCTATGTCATGCTTAAATGACTCATGGCCTACTTTTATTACTCATAGTTCATGGCCATTTTCAAATTAAAACAAAAGAAATTTTATTCCTTTTACGGTATGTTTCTGACTTTTATGACATATGAATTGAATTTATTGTGAAACCATTTCTGCGTACTAAAGGGTCAGGTGTGTTGGTTTCTCTTGACACTGATCAGCACAAGGATGAGAAATATTTGTCTTATAACGTTTACGAGCTCTTTATAGGTCATCTGAATATTCAAATCGTTGAGTTTTTGAGATTTCGCGAAGGTCACTTCCGCGGTGATTATTTATTATTTTGATTGCTTTATAAAGGTAAATCATGTTTTAGAGGCTAGACGGATAAATTGTTTTATTGGTAATGTACTAGGATTGGATTTTTACCACCTTAAATGCACACATTGTTTATTAATCTTTTGTACATTATTAAGAAACTGAAAAAGTAATTCAGTTCGAGTTCAGTTGTTACACTTCCTAGTGTTATAAAATATAATCTAGGTATCGTAAAAATAATAAATTGGTTTCTTTATGTACCTATTCGGTACACGGAAGCAGCAGCTATTTTTGGTCCTCAGTTCCAAACAATAGGTGTTTTAATCATTCTGATTAAATAAAGGTGATTCGCCTATATCTCTAATTAAAAGTTGAATTATGAAGAACTAAAAAAGTCAGACTTTTGATCTTTTGATTCAAATGTCTGCTTTTAAACCTTGACATTAAGGAGAACAGTCCATGTTTAACTTTATGTTTGTTTTAATAATGTTTTGGTAGCCTCGCAAGGGAAATGATTGCCTCAAGGCATTGTGCATGTCAAATATAAATACCTAAATAAAAGTCGCACGAAATTATTATGAGTGCTAAAAGTATTTGTCGATTGAGAATAAAAACAAATATAATTTATAATTTTTCGTCACACACATTTTTAAATTGAAATGATTTTATTTCTGGTAGGTTCGTACAAACACGTCAATCATATTTAAAAAAACTAGATGAGATCGGCGTTTCCTATCTGACTACTCTGTGAAGAAAAGCCGAAACAAACTCAACCGAAACAAACAAACTCACACTCACACAAACTCACTCACACACACAAACTCAGTCTCTTTGAAAGTCCAGACATAATCTTGGTCAGATCATGTGAAGACCATGTAGGTTGGTGTCTGAAATGGTCTTTTGAGGAAAAAACCACACAGATTAAGTGGACCTGTCCAGTCAGTGCACGCATTTGTCAGTAATCGTGCAGCTCAACTCAGAACCACCAAAGGACATTTGGGTAGGCGGCATTTTATAAATTACTTAAATCGCCAGACCATGATTAAAACTAGCTGAGAAAAAAAAACAATGACCCACATAGTCTTCACATTCACATTAATTAAAATAATTTATTACTTTACAAAGTAAATATTCATGTAATTGGATTCATTCAAAGGATTTAAGACGTAATAATTTCAAGAGCAACAATGAGAAATTAATGGTTCATTTCCTAAAGGTTAAGGTTTAGTCCTTTAGACCGCTTTAAGATTTTGGGTCATAGTGAGCAGGTTGGCCCTTTTAAGATTTTTTTATTTTAGCTGGTTATAGTATTCGTTCACGTGGGTGGACATGGTTGTTGAGCAAGTCTATTCTTATATGTAAAAAAGATGCACTTACCTACCTACTGATCTACATACTTTAATTAGATTTGCCAATTCCTAGTGCCGTTAAATTGCCTTTTCTTTCAAATTGATTGAAGAATGACAAAAAAACCGGAACGTTTTTGAATGTATTACCAAATAATTATGACGAAAGACAATATTGTAAGCAGGATGAAACTGCTGTGTCATGATTGCACACCTTTTGAAGTTATGATTAACCCATTAATGTGATGAAAGAACGTGTCTGAAAGCGAAGGTCGATGTGGAAAGAAAGAGCCCTATTAACGGCCATTGTTGGACTTAGGATAAGTACGATGTAAACTGCTACAATTACCGCCATGTACGCGGTAATTGTGCGGCAAAAAAATCTGCTGTTCCCTACATTAATGTCCGCATAACTCGTCAAAATGTAGGATCGCTAATTTTTTTTCGCGATTTCAGGTTTGGTCCTATAGTAAAGGTAATGACCCTTTAAGAGGTTATGCGTTAATTCCGCGACATGTTATATGTTCGTGTGCATCTACGCAGTAAGACAGTGGTGGGGGCAGGACTGTTCTGCACTGTTCTGCACTGTCCCTTACATTGATGAGCATAGAGGCTATTGTGTGTAAAACTATTTAGTGTATCTAATTCGACTGAAAGTGACCAAAAGGATATCCAAATTGTTGAAGTGTGTATAGATTTTTTAATGTTTAAGGCTCCTTCGAACAGGCGCGACACGCGACGCGAAACAAAGGCACCGTATGTCGCGCGACGAGCGGTACCATCGCGTCGCGAGTCACGCCTGTTTGAAGGAGTCTTTATGTCGACCTGAAATACTAAAAGGCAGATAATTGTGTGAGAAATGTCCTTGTGTAGTTTATATAACAATAACATACTTATATACCTATTATGACCTGGAAGATTTATTGCATGTAAACATGCTTTACGTGACTAGAAATAAATAAATAAAATTATAAACAATAGAAAAAGTCAATTGTGTATAGGTTATTAATGGATTTTTATTCTTAATAGTCTCTTTTAATACCTAAATAATATGAGTGTTTTTTAAATCCCATTGACGAGAATTTAGTCCCTAACCAATGTATAGGGTTGTCAATATAGATTTCATGAATTTCACTACCTGAAACTACATATTTTTTTAATTATTCTCTCAATTTGTGTCAATTTAACATAATACATTTAAGGTGAAAGCGCCAGGGTAGCCCGCGAAATTCAAATTTTCTTACGTTTTTTGCAATTTTCAGATCAGTATTAGGTTGTATGTTCATTGAAATATGATTCGCGACCGTAACAAATATGAGTTTACAGAATTATAATCATTAAAGTTATCAATACAACTCTCTAAGACCAAGTACATAATTCTATTGAATGACTATGTCATGAAATCTTAACATTTCAGGATTATACTAACTTAAGGAATTGTATTACTAATTCTAATATTATAATTCTGTAAATACATATTTGTTACGGTCGCGTATCATACTTTGATCAACATACACCCAGACACCGAGCTGCAAATCGCAAAAATCGTAAGAAAATTTGAATTTCGCGGGCTACCTTAGCGCTTCCACCTTAACAAAGAACATATACATACATAATCTCACGCCTTCTTCCCATGGGGGTAGGCAGAAACTACAGAACGCCACCTGCTACGATCCTGATACTCCTTTTGCTACGTAAACAAGAAATTTCAAATTATAGTCTTATTTTTATGCAAGACCGACCGTAGCTTTCTTTTGAAAAAGATACGTGATAATAAAACTTTATTACTAATTCTCATTCCAAATTAAAATTCATTTATTCACATTTAAATAGAGTAAGTACAATTGGTGGTTTCACATGTTACATTATTTGGTCTTATATTCTATTTAGCCTTACTACGACCAATAAAGTCAATACTACGTAATAAGTCCTCTGCCTATCCCTTCGGGGATTACAGGCGTGATGTTGTGTTGTGTTGTTACCGAATAAGTCAACTTTTCCGAAAGAAATTCAATGGCGTCTGACGTCACATTTTCTGTTGGACAATAGATGGTATATCACTGATCAAACTTGACTCATTGTGATTTAAAACAATGGACATCCGCGGTAAAACAATACATAATATATTATTTGGGCAATGTTAGTTCGTATTGATAAGGAAAGCAAGTTTTTGGGACAGTACGTGGTCTTAGTGTCACGTTTTATTTTGCCTGTGAAAAGGGACGGCTCACGTCCGGCAGGCTCTGGGTAGCCTTAATACTAACATCGTCATCTGCCTGCCTTTAAATGTTGGGGTCGGCTTCCTATCTAACCCAATGCCAGTATGGAGCGACTGCCTATCCGACCTCAAACACCACAAGTTTCTGGGTAACACGATACCGTTTGGTAAGCCTGGTTGTCAAACTTTCGGGATTCTGACGACCCGTAACGACTGTCAAAGATATACGAATGACAGCGGGGACCATTGGCTCTAAAAAAAAATCAGCTGTTCCCTACATTTTGACGAGTTATGCGAACATAAATGTAGGGAGCAGCTGATTTTTGTTTGCGATTTCAGGTTTGGTCCAATAGTAACATTTGTTCATAATGATGAGTACAATGACCCCTTAAGAGGTTGTGCGTTACTTAAGTTACACCTTGTATAGATCACAGTGATTTAGTTTTATTTCGTATATTCGGGAGCAGCTAACTCCCGCAAATATGGGATTATTACGGTTAACAGTAACAGAATTTGCACACTAATGAAATTTAACATTTTGTCATAGCGTGAAACTGAACAATCGGAGACGTAAGACTCATTTTATATTAAGTAAGTACTTAAATATAGAAATCTAATTATTTTTACTTAGTCAAAAGGCAATTTTTAATTGGAATATATTTAACTGGCCCTTTAAAAATCTATTGAGCTTCTAATGATAGGACACTTTTTAAATTAGTGAACCTCTGAAAACATTTCGCGCTTCTAATGATGAACACTTTTTTAAATAATTGATCGTCTTTTTCTTTCTGACCTTTTTTCACAGTTGGTCGAAGTAACTAAGTTACCGCCCGGGTAGGGTACTCCGACCAAACGGGTCAAAATAGGAATTATTTGAGGTTCACAAAAAGAGGCGCAATCATTTATATTAGTGTGTTCAATTATATATTTAGGAGCACAAAATAGGTATTATTAGGGGTTCGGTTAAATACATGCCTTTTTTATTTCCAATGTCATTTTCCTTTTCTGAAAATTCAAGAGTTATTAACATGTTTTATTGTTGAAAGAAACCTTGAAATGTTCTTATGTACTTACGAGTACTCTGATAAATCTAAGCGACAAGTGACACGTGTCATGCATTTATAAGATGACACTTATTTTGCTTGGCATTGCGTAATTTTGAATTGTAAGGTAAAGTTTGCACTGTGTAGAATTAATTCCGTATGTTAAGTAAACATTTTGAAGAGTGTCTGTTCACCTCAGGTGTCTGAATTAAGGCGAAAGCGCCAGGGAAATTCAAATGTTCTTACGTTTTTTTTCAATTTGCAAGTCAGCATTAGGTTGTATATTGATTAAAATATGATTCGCGACCGTAACAAATATGTATTTACAGAATTATAATCATTAAAGTCATCCATACAACTCTCTAAGACCAAGTAATTCTTTTGAATGACTATTTCATGACATCTTAACATTTCAGGATTATACTAACTTAAGGAATTATATTACTAATTCTAATATTATAATTCTGTAAATTCATATTTGATACGGTCGCGTATCATACTTTAATCAACATACACCCAGACACTGAGCTGCAAATTGCAAAAATCGTAAGAAAGTTTGAATTTCGCGGACTACCTTAGCGCTTCCCCCTTAAGGAAACCATTTTCGGTAGATAATCGCGGCTGAAGATACTATGTGTTTATCGCTTCAGCTTCGCTCATCTTAGCGAAACGGATGAGTATACTTACTCATGTTTTTACAAATAAATATCTTGATACATAGACCCTTATTTCAGCGAAAGGAGAGAGAGGCGGATCGGGCGGAGAAACAAAACGCAAGTATACTAGACGATCCTTAAAATGAACCTTATTGCCAACCTACTTAACCCATCCGCCCGAATTTGAGCGGTTATTTGTGACGTTATTTTACCATTATTTTGCTTAACCGGTGATTTGACAGCTGACAAGACATTGGTTATCGTTAAAGTTAGTTGGTGCAACTCACTCTAAAAATCTAAATTAAGAGGGTTTTGTGAGAATTTTGTCTTTTACCAGTAATCTATCTAGCATCCCAATTACGTAGATCATTTTCTATCACGATTTTGAATGAAAAATTCTTTTGCTCGACAACATAAACAACGCAATGCATTTTGTTGAACTGTCAAATTGAAGAGCATTGCCATTGTAAGTGTGTTACGCAATTACCCCAGAGGATAATAATTATGCTACGGCGATGCCACAGCACTAACTTTGGACCCAACCATTCTATCTGCCAGACTGTACTAAAGAAGCTTCCGCTCGCAGCTCTGTCCACGTAGTATGTCGATAAAAAGTAGCCTATGTCCTTCCCCAGAGTTCAAAGTATCCCCATACAAATTTTCATCAAAATCGATTCAGCCGTTTAGCAGTGAAAGAGTAACAAACAAACAAAACATCAAATCTTTTCTCTTTATAAATTAGCAATACCTAAAGATAATTGAAAGGATCTTTTTTCAGGCAGTGTTTCTTTAGAAACGTACCTATCAACTAAATGCGTCATCAACTTATAGGTATGTATGCCTAGACACTTATGAGTAGATCCCAACTTAAAGTTTTTTTGTACAATTAGTTATCAACGACAATCGCTTTGATAGCCGTTTATCATACTTTACAAAATGAATAGTTTTGAATTTAGCACATTACTCAGCAAAAAAAAAAACAGGAAAAATCTTCAAATATTATTCAGTGATATTTTTTTCCGTTTGGCATAATAGCATTACTTTGTGTCAAATAGTGGCTGTAATTATGAGAATTAACGTCAATATGCTGTCATTTGTCATATAATTATATTTTGAATAGGAATAACTGGCGAAATGTGGGTGTATACCTACCTAAGTAATAATTCAAATATTGTTTAAACGTGTAAGCGTCAGATTTTGACTAATAAAGTCCTTGATAGGAGTATCAAGTAGCAGACGTTTAGTTAATTAAACATTGGCCATTGTTATCCCTTTAAACTTTACGATTATATTAAAATACATGAAGGAATCCTGACAAAAAAATATCAGGAAGTTCCAACTATTTCTGTTTACAACTATATTTTCCCTACAAAACTGGTCCATCGGTCCACTACCTTAGACTTTCGTTTAATTTTGAGGATTAATTGCGGCGATCAAATTCAATATTAGCATTCTAAACAAGTACTAGGATTTTCAACTCTATTAACAAAATCAAAATTCATTTATTCAAACTAGGCTGAGAATCAGTACTTTTCGAACATCAAAATTACATAACACAGTCCCCCAAAACGTCCGCCCTTCACCACTTCCTAATGCTTTAGCTGGGAAGAAGAAGTGGCGCAACAAACTCCCCAGCAACAACAAATCAAACACAAAACATTGACTAACCTTTCTCTCAACACCGGATCCAGTCCAACAGTCGGCTCATCCAAAATGAGGAGTTCAGGTTCATGCACTAGGGCAGCTGCCAACGACACCCTTCTCTGCTGACCCCCAGACAGGGTCTTGATGAGGCGGTTTCCACTGGGCAGGTCCAGAAGGTCCGAGAGGAAGTCAAACCGCTCCACCATTTTTTCCATCTGCATGCCGTAGATCCGGCCGAAGTAGTATATGGCGTCACGGACTGTGAATTCGCCGACCAGGGCTATGTCCTGGGAAGGAAGGGAATGTTTTTGTTAAGATTACTTTGTTGAATAAATAATGACATTGGCTTCACTCGCTGCGCGAAAAAATAAACACAAAGGGTTGGCAAAATTATAAACTTGGACGGTTTGTATTGAGTTGTATTTGGTTAATCCAATTAGTCAGAATATGGCAATGCCCTGCTGAGAATAAGCCTTTTCTGAGTTGTATCATAAGCACCCAATTACCTTCTGCATCCAGTAAATAAAGAAGAACTTCATATATCTATCTATCTATACATATATAATTACTTGTCCCGACTGATTCATCAACGCAGAGCCTAAACCGCTGCGGCTACAAACTTGAAATTTTGGCAGTTGATGCCTTTTATGTTGTAAACATCCACTAAGGAAGGATTTTTGGAAATTCGACCTTTAAGGGGGTGAAAAGAGGGGATTTTGTTTGTATGAAAAATCTTATTTCTTGAGTTTATAAACTTGAAACTTGGCATGGATACATATAAGAAAATTATGAAGTTTGTCATTTTTGTTTTTCTAAGCTACCCCCTAAAGATCCCTCTTTAGGGAGTAGTTTGGGGGTATCAAAGTTTGTATGGAAAAATTTCATTGTCGGTTCGGCAGTATTTAGCCGACCCGAAACAATTACTGCACTTATTCACATCTACATATATTCGATTTTACCAGCCTACTGCCCGCTTTTGTGTAGGTATAGCAACGACAGTCAGTATTTATACTTAAGACCAAAAATAAACAAAAGCGTGTATCAGGGTTTTTGAAATCTACCCCTAACGGGGTATTAAAGTACGAAATCCACGCGGAAGAAGTCGCGCGGGAAGTACATAATATATAAGCTAATAGACTTACAATAATAATATGGACATGGTATATAAAAAAGGTGGGTGAAGAATCAAACAACGAGTCAACAGAAAAAGTGCCCAAAAGGCTGGCAGCATTGCAACGTTGTATGAGGAAGGACTTCATTAGATCTTATGTAAACGGATGTAGATTTTGCAGCAGGTACGTACCTACACAGTTTTTTGTTAAGAGCTTGTACGTAAAGATCTAGATACCCAGATCTATTTCTGCCGTCAAGCAATGCTGCGTAAGGTTTGTATGGTATGAAGTTCGATGACATGAGACTTTAAAGTGTCTAATGTCGAAAACGCTTCGGCGGTCGCAAACTACTCGGTGTTGCAAGTTTCTATGTAAAGGCGGCGGTAGACACTTTCCATCCGATGCGTCATTAGTAGATAGTGGGGCTCGTGGCTAAGTAATAACAACCGCATGATCGATCAAGGTTAAGTTACGCTTGCCGCGGTCGGTCCATGGATGGGTGACCATCCATTACATACCGAGACCCCTCCGTGTCTTGGAAAGCACGTTAAGCCGTTGGTCCCGGCTGTAATTCGTAAATCTTTGACAGTCTTTACGCGCAGTCAGAAACCCGAAAGACTGACAACCAGATTTCGGGCCATGTAACCTTTTTTAGAGTGATATTTGCCATGGATACGCTAAGAAAAAATAGAAGCTTAAGGGTATCGTGTTTACCTTCTTCTGCGAAGCAGTAATGCTCGCGAAGGAGGAGGCAGGACGCGTGAGGGAGAGGCAAGCTTTGCGCCCTCACGCCCCTAGTCGCCGCAGGAGACGCCCTGGGCATCGGGAATTGGCAGCCAATTCCCGGCCACCGTAGGCGCGCGCTTGCGGACGGCGAGCAATGGGTAGCTCGCCGTCCGGTAAGGACCAAGCCCGAGTCGACGGCGCGTTGTGTTCCACGCGCGCCTCAAAGAGATGTCAGCACTATTGACGGGGTCCGCTAGGGCCGATGCCAGCTAGGGTTGCGGGATGTTCGAAAGAGTTACCGTGGCCCCGGCACAGGCAAGAGAAGGAACACGGGTGGGTGGGTAGTCAGTAAAAGTCTGACACGCCCTCCCGCTCCGCCCAGAGCAGGAGAAGTCGTTTGATGATTTCCCATCCACAAAAAAAAAAAGAAAAAAAAAAGGGTATCGTGTTGTGTTACCCAGACACTGGGTTGTGGAGGTCAGATAGGCAGTTGCTCCATGTAAAAACTGGTATTCAGCTGCATTCGGTTAAAGTGGAAGCTGACTCCAATATAGTTGGAAAAAGGCTAGGCAGATGATTATGATATACATTGTAGGTTTCATACCTGAGGCATATACCCCACCCTGGGTCCGGGCACACCGCTGCCCTTCTCTCCAGGTCTTCCACCGAGCACCCAGACGTTTCCACTGTCCAGTTTCCTCCTGCCCACTATGCAGGACAGTAATGTGGTTTTGCCACATCCTGAAGGACCGAGTAGTCCGTATCTGTGGAAAAGATGTATTCGTTAGTGGATGTTGCAGGGGTCAAGATGTGGGGAACCTTATAGAGGTGCTGCTTACAAAGAAGATTTTTGTTGCTACATAGGGTCAAAAATCAAAATGAAATCAAAAGTATTTATTTTCCAGAGTATGGTATAATAGATATTACAGTAATTTTGGTTTCAGCACATCCTGCCAGGGGCGTAGCCTTCATACAATCCGATTCCTATCGGCTTCCCTTCGGAACAACCGCTCTTCATAATGTCTACTATTGCCAAATAATATGGTACACCTGTGTGTGTAACTGTGTATCCCCATCACATTACATAATTATATTTAAATATCAGTTTAATACATGATAAGATTAAAAACCTGCAGTTTTTGTCTGAGTTTATGAGGATCTGAACAATTTTTTCTTCGGCTTCCCTCTAATGATAATTGTAGCTGAGCCTTTGCATCCTGCCATGATATGGCATGCAAAAATACATTTCATGTCAGTGACAAAGTCATTATGATTATTAAAAATTTTCATTAGGTATCGACCACGTCGTTGTTTCAATTTTAATTTAAGCTGTTTTTGGTGCATCTGTATACATTGGTTTTAGTTTCATTCTATTAAGGCGAAAGCGCCAGGTAGCCCAGGAAATTCAAATTTTATTACGTTTTTTGCAATTTGCAAGTCAGTATTAGGCTGTATGTTGGTCAAAATATGATTCGCGACCGTAAAAAGTATGTATTTACAGAATTATAATAATTAAAGTCATCAATACAACTCTTTCAGACCAGGTAATTCTATTGAATGACTATTTCATGTAATCTTGTCAATTATACAAACTTAAGGAGTTGTATAATATTAGTGATTTTGATGATTATAATAATTCTGTAAATGCATATTTGTTACGGTCGCGAATGATACTTTAATCATTATACAAGTTAATACTGACTTGCAAATTGCAAAAAAAAAATTGAAAGTTTGAATTTCGCGGGCTACCTGGAGCTTCCCCCTTAAAGCAGTATTATTACCAAAGGTTATCTTTAAAAGTTCGCTCTTAGCGATAAGACCGCCCATTGTATCCCCCCTTGTAAAATTTCTCATTTATATCTGTAGTATTTATGGTGTGTGTACATAATAAAGAGTATTTGATCTTATATCTATCTATTTATTATTTTAATATAACTCCAGTGTGAGAACCAGATGGAGCTATATAGGACGTCTAGCTCTATCTCCTTCCCGCACTCTAGTATGATTAAAATGATACAGCTTGGTGGTGGTCTAGCTCATGGTCTATCTATACAATTATGGCTACTAATATTACTAGCTTAGGATGCTTACATGATACCCCTATCAACAACCATGTCCATATCCTTAAGGACGGGCTTGAAGTCAGCTTTATCAGGTCTGCCATAGTACTTGTTGGCCTTCTCGATGATCACGGCGGCTGAACAGACCGCCATCTTGGATTGTGTGTGCGCTGGTCCCGGTTAGAATGCTGACATCTTCTTTCTGTTGACAAGGAAAAGATTTTATGTTAGTTATGATAATTAATTATATCCATTGAGGGCAAAATAGACTGAAGGCTTGGTGAAGGTTGCGGGAAGCCACTGATAATAGACGCATAATTTTATCCAAGAATATTTAAGTTCAGATGGCCAGTTTGAGAAAAACAATAGAAAAATCAGTCGTAAGGACCAGACAAAGACTATCGATTGTTAACCTCGGTTCGCTGATTTATTGATGACTATAATCTGTGACTAACATGGTAAATCCATTCGGACCTTCTTATAATTAATAATTAATCGATTGAGTTATCTTGCTGTGTCTTGCATACACAATTGGTTTTACGGAATTGTTGATTTAAGACGCAGATATATGCCAACGGCCTTGAGTGCATACCTTGCGTGTTCTGTGCTGAGCTCACACAACGCGTCGTAGGTCCACCCAGTAATAGGACTCGCCCATCAAGGAAAGCTGTCCTAAATTAGACGCATTATTAATTTATTAAGTGTACATACATAAAAAAAGTGTTAAATTAAAACACGTATACTAAAAAATAAATAATTAAATTATCTTTACAATGGTGCAGGTTTCATAAAAATACGCTTGATAGTTTTTGCGTGATTCTCAATTTTTTATCCGCGTTTGACATAACTATACAAGTTAATACACGTTAGTTAGTTACACTATGTGATGTACACATAATCTAAAATATTTACATATTAAGTTATTAAGAAAATGCTTTAATTTGACATATATTTTTTCCAAATCATTAACACTACTCGTTTAGACGTGATCTTCAAATTAAAATCATTATAAGTCGGCTATCTTCGCCTTAAGTACAATGTTTTGTTCCAGCTGCCAGCATAGCATTATGTTAAGTGTAATTTTTCAATCTAATCATCTTTTGTTATGTTCGTGTCTAGTCTAACAGCAGGTTTATATTATCCCAATTGAAGAAAGAAAAAGAAAGAAAATTTGTTACTTCTGCACAAACAAAACGCACATTAAAAAAAAGCCAAGAAAGCCTCGTATTCAACAAATAAAAGTTTAGAGTTTGACAATCTTGTCCATTGCTTGATGTCAGGGCAGGTCACGATTTTATGGTCACACCAAGAGCAAAGACGAATACATATTGCGTAATTTTTACTCTGTTTTGCGACACCGGCAAATGACAACAATCAAATCAAAACAAAATGTCGATTGCAGAGTGGAAATTATCTACTTTTGTAAATCGAGTCTCTCGTTACTAAACCTGCTGTCAAAATACTTGACAGACAGTACAATAGCATTGAATTCGGGTTACTTGATACGAGATTTGACAGTACAACAGCATTTTAGAAACCGGGTTAAGTACTTTATACGAGATTTGACAGTACAATAGTATTTTAAAAACCGGGGGTAAGAACCAAAACGAGGGGTATCGTCAGATAAGTTACAGACTGATGAAATAAGTGGTCTTTCATTTCGAAGTCCACTTGCTGGGCTTATATCGGGGTGAAATAACTACTAGCATTATTATAACTTAGTCGGAAGAGTTAACAAGAAAAGTAGGCTATATAGTGGGGAGATTTTAAACGTCATAGTTTCCAGGGGGCCTACTCCGAAGTATCGGCCGAATGTTCGGAAGTTTTCTACTACACTTTTTTCTATTTCGTCGATGGTCGGTTCGGATCCGACCAAACGTCAAAATAAAATTCGTTCGGTTCCGAACCGACCGAACGAAATAGAATGAAGTGTAGTAGAAAACTTCCGAACATTCGGCCGATATTTCGGATTTACGCTTCGGAGTAGGCCCCCAGGTCTAACCGTTTTACATGCCATGACATCTCAGAAGAAAAGATATATCCCACCAAAAACAAAAAATGCCAAGTCTCTCCATGCAATCTTTCCACCGTAAAAAGGTTTGAGATCTCATAGAAGCCAAGTCGTATTTAATTTATTTTGTAGTTACTTATCTATCAAAATTTAGTGACTGTATCAATACCGTCAGGGCGGGTTACTTTGACTCTAGAGCGTAACTTTGGCCCAAATCGAGACAAATATTTGAACTGCCCGCAGTGTCGCGACCTCACAACCGAACGTCGTATTCCTTCGGTAACTAATAGATGGCGATATAGACGCGTACTTGCGGAACTGTTGCGTGGATTTAATGACACTAAACATTCGTCTCGATTTGGGCCAAAGTTTTGCCCCACAGTCAAACTAACCCCGCCTTGACGGTAGTTTTATTTGAGCACCCATATCACTTATGAGCACTTCCGGTCGCCACGCGAACATAGGAAACGTGCAATTATACATAACCTCCAAGGTTTCTCTAGTACCTATTTAACTGTTATTTCGTGAATTACATGACTGGAAGATAATTCTTGAACGTGCCGAGTAAAACGGCTATTTAGAAGTGTGGATTACACGGTTTATGTTGCCCTTCTAGTGCTTTTAATACTGGTTATTATAAGATAGATTTTTATGCTAAGCTAGATTTTACTGCGGTGTGGCCTTGTGAGTATAGTTATTATTTACGAAGAATCCTAGGGAGAAAAGCGAGGCTTTCGACTTACTAAGATACTTAGGTCCCATTGAGATGAGCAAATATTTCGCGAATCAAAGGTCCAATATTCTCTGAAAAATTGACCTCCGGAACGGCTCGTCTTGAGATTGGAAGCGGAAAGAAAACGGCCAAGATTTCTTGAGCAACCAGGGCGAGTTTATAAGCAGCAAAGGTCTGTGGGATAGGCAAAATACAAGATCAAATTAATTTAGCTAGCGAAACTCCGCAGACGTGATTGGTGTCGATATTTAAACAGAAATGTGTTTTTTTTTTAATTTTATCATGTTTTGATATCGATACCCACCACGTCTGTGGAGTTTCGCTAGCTTATTTAATTTGAACTAGTATTTTGGTCAGCTGTTTGAACCTTATCTCTTATTGTTTAACAGCTCTTAGTCGCTTAGTGTTGCTTATTGTTTCAGGTTGATTGATTCAATTATACTTGTTAGTATCGTATGCTGGCCACGAACGATAGTATTGAAGTAGGTACGAATAATAATTAATTTAATTAATGATGCTACAACGTGAGGAATCTATGATTACGATTAACATTCTAATTCAATGATGAAGATACATCGTGATTAGTTTCATAATAAAGAAATGATGCATTATTTTACATAAAATAAATATACTAAACAGGTAGTTCCCTATTACATGGGACTTAAACATAACTGGCGAAATGTGGGTGTACATACTATAGGTATACCTCTGCCCAACCCTTCGGGGAAACGAGGCGTGATGTTATGTTTTGTGTTCATGTAAATAGGTAGTTTTATCATTTATGTGAAAGACAAAAAATTTGATTGTCGCTAAAACGAAAATATTGCACAGATTAATTATTGTTTGTTTTTAACCCTCGGTATGCCTGGTAGGGTCTGTCAGACCCACCTCTGCACATAAACCTTTGTTTTTCATTCAAATTTGAATTTCGCGCCTAACCGCACTCAATAGCTGGCTGTTATGAATCGCTAGACGCCCCCCACCCGCTACATCAGTCCGGAGCACTCACTCATAGTAGTAGGATAGTAAGTGCGTATAGTTCCAAGAGTATGTTATAAGTCTAATATATGACGAGAAACGAAATCTAGTTTTTTGTCAAAAAACGGTACCTGAGTTTAATTAGAAAAATAATTAAATAGTTCTTGATTTGTAATATTTTTTTATTTTAATTTTTAATATATACCCCTAGCAAAATGATTAACACATTATAATAACTTATTTATCAAAACTTATTAGACAAATAACAAGTTAAAAATCCGGGTCTGACAGACCCACCAGGCATATCGTGTAACTTTTTGCCTCCAGGCATGCCGAGGGTTAATGGCGAAATGAGAATGTATCATAGGTACACTTCTGCCTAACTCTTCGGGGATTACAGGCGTGATGTTATGTTTCTTTTCTGTAGTTATTTATTCTGTGAGCATATACTCGTAGGTACAGGGTATTTGTGTGAGAATTGAGATTGGACAGTACCTAAGGATAATTTTTTTTTTATTACTACCGTAATAAAATACTTATTGCTGTTTTATTTAAATGAAATGGTTCTGTAAATAGCATATCGGAATCACTGTTACACGTCATATTTAAAAAAAATAAGAAAAGTTAGATGACAGATGACTACCCCTGAGAAGAAATGGCGAAACAAACTAAAAAGTCAGTCTCTTGAAAAGTCCAGATTTTTTTTTTGTTAGCCATTTTTAGCCCACTGCTGGGCAAAGGCCTCCATACTCTCCTTCCACCTCTCTCTCTCCAGAGCTGCCAAGGACCAATCTTTATTAAAGAAATCCAGCTCATCCCGCCATCGCCGTCCATCTAAAAATTAATTGTCAAAAATATTGTGTAACAAAATGCATTGTGGACTGGCCTTTTGTGGAGAGTCCCAGAGACAGTTTGAGCTCAACCCTATCTTAGGGAGCTCAACAACCCGACATACAACTGTGTCATCAGTGTCAGCATAAAAAATAGGCATAAAAGTCACCCAAACAGACCATTAGTTGTAACTAAAAGTTTAAATACCTTCTGAATAAAAGTATAATCAAACTAAATAAATACAATAATTAAAATATTAAAAAAAAAGATACGCTGAGGACAGGATTCGAACCTGCGCGGGTATAACCCATTGGATTTCAAGTCCAACTCCTTAACCACTCGGACACCTCAGCTCTATGATTTATATTTAAAATTGTTGAATAAAAGGCAAGCATTCGCTATTGTTTATTATGTAAATAATGGATTTATTTGCTTAAGTGTAGATAACAATAAAGCTAGCTTGTATAAGAACCTGAATGAAATACATTATAATTATGTATTCTTTGATTAACGTATTGTAAATAATTATGTAGTGTTAAAATTAGACACAAGTGCAAATTATTTTTTTAATATTTGAGATTCGGTCTTTTGGTGACGTACAACAAAAGTATACTTAATGAATAAGTAAAAACTATTTAAAAAATAAAAAAAAAATCTAGCTCTTTAACTAACAAAAAAAAACAATAAGTAGTATTTAGGTACATACTATGAAAACGCAATTATCTAAGCGGGTAGAGGGACCAAAAACTGAACTTCGTGTTTCTTTTTACTGTAATTTGTAACGTCGCCGCGTCGTTAAAAACGCAAGATTAGATGGTAAAATACCTAAATGTTTGATTAGATGTAGACCTCTTAATAAAATTGCTTTACTGTTTTCGACAAAAACTCCCAGTAAATTGAAATTTCACTATGGTTTAATCTATCTAAAATTCGTTTTTTAATCCCAGATACTAAGTTGACATTTCAAATGTTCCATGTATCATTTTTTCATTTCGTTGTTTGACATTTGTACCTATCAAATTAATATCTGGGATTAAAAATCGAACTTTATACCCGAATCGCTTTAGCGTGGCAATAGCGGTCATTGACCAACCTACATTTTCCAGCATTCTTTATTTAAAAAAACTGGAATAAAGTTCGTTAACGTCCTGAATCAATATCTATCGTGATCTACATGTTACAATAACAAAAAACCATACATAGTTCAATGACCGCTATTGCCACGCTAAGGCGATTCGGGTATAACAGTCTGAAAACAAAAGTAGACCGCTTTCTGACATGCAAGTTATACTCGACCTTAGGATGGCAAAGCAATAACGAGGTCCTTACCAAAGGGTAAGACAGAGATACATACTAAATCCACTTTTCGTCAGTTTTAAGTCCCATTTCAAAGAATTATTTATTTAAATATTAATTACATAAAACACAACTAATCACACCAGGCTCATCATAAATGCGATTGCGTGAATACCCAGCTGTAACCATTCCCATAATCGTATGTCGCGAATCATCCAGAACGACACTCAGACATTTTTGGCGTCGTTGAGTCATTTGGCGACAGAACGTCAGTGAGTGCGAGCCCTTATATGAGAGTGTGGCCAATTTACATTGCTAAGTCTAGTGTTTAGAAGGGAACTATTGGTTTCAATGTGATTGTTGTCTACGCACGACGATGTATCAAGATTACCTTTAAGGTAAGTTGTTATTAGATATTGTAAAGAGGTTCTGATTTGAATAGTCTGAATTCCCTAATCGTGCTCTGTTTTTTTCGGCTTCGTCCAAGAATCGCAATAGGGACCAAGCGGTTGGTCGACTCTTATCCCAAAGAATCAGCATCGCCATCCAACGTGGCAATGCTGCCAGCCTTTTGGGCACTTTTCCCATTGACAGCGATGCGGACGAATTTTTTGATGCCCAATGAGCTCTCCCCATTTTTGTTTTTCATTATATACTTGTACATAATATATGTATATATGTCGTGGCCAGATCTTAGAATTGATCATTTCATGAAGTGTTCGACCATTTCATGAATCGGTTGTATTTTATGAAATAGAACATCGACCACTGGTTACATCATGATGTGGTCTGGCCAGATCATTGAATACTCAGCGTTTGATGATATGAACAGCTAAACACACGACTACTTCGTGATGTGGCCAACCATTAGTTAACATTATCTTAAAATAGTTAGATTATCTACCGGTAGTGGCGTTGATGTCGCTTTGCTTTTTTTGTGCATAGAGAATAATTTCTATTTTAGAGTCCTAAAAATACTAAATAGCTAAGTAACTGCGACCATACACTGGATGTAGCGCTCGCCGGCCGCTGCCGCGGTATCGCTCGCTTCGCTTGCTCGGCTCGCGCGCGGTTGGTCACAGTTCTAACTGAACTAACCCATTTGGTTGGGGTGCCACTAGCGGCGTGAAATGCAACTACTTTGCGATATGCCCAGTGGTCAGCTGTGAATGTTGGATAGTGATAGTGCCCGACTTTTGATCACCATCGGACCACGACAGATACCCTAAATTAATAATATGGCCGAACGTCGACTGACATATCATTAAACGTTGACGTTTAAATGATATGGTTAATTTTAGATGGCCATTTTATGAAATGATAATCAATTCTAAGATCTGGCCACGACATAATATATTTTAGTTTTAGCTTGTATAATTATTGTAATTAAGTTCTTTACAATTATATGGTTATCTCAGTTATGTTATAATTATGTAATGATGACGTTACGCTTACATTATATACGTTTATGATCTATCGGTCGTAATATCGAGTCGCTGTACCGTGGGCGAATAATTGTAAATATTGTAGAGTAGTTAGTAATAGAGGTCGTCATTTTCTGGGTCAACGCGTGAACGTATGTTGACTAAATGCAACTATTTTGGAAACAAAGTCACATTAATAAGTGCCTAGCCTTTTCCCAACTATGTTGGGGTCAGCTTCCAGTCTAACCGGACGCAGCAGAATACCAGTATTTTACATGAAGCAACTGCCTATCTGATCTCCACAACTCAGTTACTGGGTAATATGATACCCCTTGGTAAGACTGGTTATCAGACATTCGGGCTTCTGACGGCCCGCAATCCACGAATGACAGCCGGGACCAACTGCTTAACGTGCTTTCCGAGACATGGAGGGTTCTCGGTATTAAAGATGCAGATGGTCACCCATCTACGAACCTACCATGGTAAGCGTAGCTTAACCTGTACGATCGACCCGTGATGCTGTTATTACTTAGCCACGAGCCCCTTAGAATAGTCCTTACATGTATTCTATAAGGAAATAATGTGTTTGATTGAAAATAATATCAAAAATATCCTTGTAAAATTGAGTGCTGATGCCGATCCAAAGATTTGTATATGCACAAGACGGGGAGCCCATGTTTTTTACGGCACTTACGGAATTAGAAATTTAAGAATCACAGGACGCTTTTTCTTTAGGTATTTTAAATAATAAAATAATAACAAGGTCCTCTTTTGACTAAACTACATGCCATCGGCAAAAAGAAGGTTACATTTTCTTTTCTGGAAACCGTCGCGTCGCAAAGATGATTCAGAAAATGGACCACACGAAGAAGAACGCGAAACTTACATTTGAGTCCACTATCAACACAATATTAATTTAGCATACGAATTTTGATAAAACAATCGTAGTATCTGTAAGTCGGCGACGGAAACGGGGTCGCATCCATAGACGTGTGCTCAAACCTGTTGGTTTGGCCCACTGAACTCTTTCGGTGTCCGCACACAGACGCGGCCGTATGTTAACACGTGCGCCGAGCCTTTATTTAATGAATGTGCGTGTGCGCGTGCGATTGATGCGCTTGTCCAATGCTACACGTGTTTTTTTGATCACATGTCGATTTCTTTTTTGTTGGATTTTTTGTTGATTTGTAAAGTCATCGATGCAGTGAAGTCTATTTGTTGTTGGTAGTTGTTATTTACACAGTATATAGGCAAAACATATACGTATTACATGAGATTTCACAGTAAATTAAATTGATTTCAGGCTTCAGAATGATTTACAATTGATTAAAAATTTTAAAGATATTTTTTTTTATCTGTTATTTTTATGGTGTACATAGTAAAGAGGATTCTATCTTCTATCTATAATTTATACACAACAAACGTGTGTCGAATTATTCAAGAATTGTTTGGTCAAAGACCAAAGATGATTATTTGTGTAACATATTAATGAGTTGGTATGTCAGCTGGTTATGTGTATGTGTAAAGAAGTTTAAACTATGAGCATTTCTTGTGTTTTATTTTACAGGCAAGTTAAAAAGTCTGAAACTGTTCCAATTATTATATTTAAATTATATATTATAAATATTCTCGTATGTAAGAACAAGCAATGATCACTTACTGTTGTTACAAAGAACAAAAATAATAACCAACAAAACTCAAATTCTTAATTACTTACTTTTTTATATAAACAAGTTTCTTAACTTGCTTTTAACAAAGGTGGCCATGTCATAAGTAAGGGTCATTGTTTAATATGTACATAAGAAAAAAAAGACGTGACAAATTACGCATTTTTGATATTAATGTCCAGTATTCCGTGACAGTGAATTGATGAATTATGTAAGTTACTAAATTAATTTATTAAACTTTGTTGTCTATTTCTAAAAATCACTAACATATTATTATAAAACAAAGTCCCCCCGCCAAGTCTGTCCGACTGTCTGAACGCGATAAACTCAAAAACGGCCGAATTGATTTTCATACGGTTTTCACCAATGGACGGAGTGATTCATGATTCATTAAAGTTTTATGTAAATTGGCCGAAATATGACGATGATTGTTGAAGATGTCGGAAAAAATCTTGCCGACTAAGAGCTTTATTGGCGTGGAATTCACGATAGTATTTCAATAATTAGTATTATGCTGCTAAAAGGATTTGGATGGATTTTGGCACACATTTAGTTTATAACCTGGATTAACACATACATTACTTTTTATCCCGGTAGTACCTACGTTTCCGTGGGATAATTTCCGACTCCCACGCAGGCGAAGCCGCGGGCAAAAGCTAGTAAACTAAAAAACATAACGAAGACACCATTGTTTGTATTCAAGAAGTTAATAATAACGTTATGAGAACATTGCTTCTTAAAAAATACATCATATTATTTAGCTAAATAACAATAGCAATAATATATTCCAAACACGTTCTTTTTACATAAAGGGGACAAAAAACGCAAATTAAAATTTTGTTTTTAGACACTCGTCTGTAATAATAAAACAGTTTGGTAGCAATTATTAATTCCAATAAAGTATTTACAGTGGAATAATAAGTACGTAATAATAATTAGCTATAAAAAAACATTATTTTATTTTTAGTTTATTTTTTCGGGAAAAAAACAGTTATACATTAAAATCTTATACTAAGTTCAGAATGATTTATACACAAGAATTATAAATGTATAACCTACGACATTTTCCACAACATATTAAAAGTTATATCTAACAGTGCGCTATTCTAAGCAAACAGAAAAGTAGTTATTAGTGAACTTAAACATCGACAGGCATGCAAACAACAGATAAAGAGTGAAGGAGAGAGTATTTTTTCATTTTAACAATCTAAATCATTCTGTGGACAAGACTTTTAAATTTTTGAGCAGAGACAGAAAAGAAGTCGATGTCTTCAAAGATCTTGTTGTATTGATTGGTAAGGCGGCGTAGGGGCGCTCGCAAGCCGGCATTTGTACGACAAGAACAGACTGCAAATAAAGGTTTTGCGCGCACCCCACGGCATATCGTTGTATCGTATTATGAATCGGAAAACAATTATATCAGCGATATGAAGAATTGTTTTATTTGAATTCTTCTGTTATTGCCAAAGAAATTAAAGCCCGTCGTTCTTTAAAAAAAAAAAATATGCAAGTCAATGATAATTTTTAGTCTTTGCGTGTCGTTTGAACCCCATAGGTACAAAGTCAATTGTTTACTAATTGTGTCTGTAGTTACGACATGCGAAAGGTTAATGAATTATTTGCAGCAACGGTTGATTGATTGTAAAGTTATCTATTTAAACTTTTTATATTGTAATATTACAGAGTCACTGCCTGCATTCTATGACCGATTTGGGTAAGTAATATATACTAAACCATTCCGGATCAACATTAAGTATCTACCTTTTAAGTAATTTAAAGTTTTTTTTTAAATATATTGTTTATGAAATAAACCTGACTCACTGCCTTCATAAAATGGTTTGGTTTAGTAATACCATCTCATTTAGGATCGACATTCGGCAAAGTAGTAAAAATGTCGACACACCTAATATCTGAGGGGCATTTCCCGTATTTTTAATAACGTTTGCATTTTATTCTCAGTCTCAATCTGTCAAAAATATCTCTAATTTTCTAAATTTTAAATTTTTGACATTGACATTGTCGTTGAGGTGAGATTGTGATTTTGAAAGTTTCTAATTACGGGAACTGGCCATCTGAGCTGGGCCTGTAGTGTAAAAAAAAGTTGTGTTATCAAAACCGTGTCGGCGGCAATGGACACAAGCACTCTCGTAGATACTTGATGCAATGCGTTACGTGTGATCTCGGATGACCGGAACACAGTGAGCCAACCTTAGTTATGTCATCGACCTCGTATCTTAGCGAAATTGTCGACTCAAGTGGATAACGACATTTTTGTTAATCAAGTGCCCTAGTGACTCGTGTTGGGGTTCCTGGTCTAGGCTGGAGTGTAAAGAGAAAACTAGGAGGTTATAATCAGCTGTTTTATTAAGGTCGGCAAAAATTAATTGTCTGAGGAAAGCGGGTGGCCATTCTCAGCCCATGAAGAAGGAATGGAATGGAACCCATGGAATATAACTCTTTCTGTGGGAATACCGATCCACACTGCATTGCAATGGACCCCAATCAGGGTTCTGACTAATGATTCCGTTTCCTAGCGACTGGTATACCTTATTCAATAAAAAAAAAATAGTTATGTCATCGACCTCGTATCTTAGCGAAATTGTCGACTCAAGTGGATAACGACATTTTTGTTAATTAATTCCCCTAGTGACCAGTGTTGGGCTAGAGTTTGAAGAGAAAACCAGTATGTTATGATCAGCTGTTTTCAAAGGTTAGGGAAGCGTAAGGCACTGGTGGAGATTGCCTTTTACATGTCCATACATGTCATGCAGAGTGCACTTTATGAGGGGAATTTCGATATGACTCCAAGAGCACGTACTGAGTTCTCTCGTAGTAGGTACACCTGGATTGATATGAATCTCAACCAGGCCTCTGACCGATGTAGCTACGTCCTGGGCTAAACTGGTGTCCTACACGAAAATACTATTTTTGTAATTTTGTAATCACAATCTGTTTAAAAAATACGAACAAATTTTGTTCCAGTTTCAAGTTTAAATAGAACGATTTACGAGACAGCTTTGATGTACTTATTATTGATTATTGTTTGTTAAAATATATAATAGATATATCATCAACAGCATGCAAGCGAAGCCGTAGCGTGACATAAAATACGGAAATAAAAGCAAAAAAAAAACAACACAAGATCTGTCGCAACAAAATTAACAAAAGACTGACGTATTCATTATAATATTGATATCTTACATAAAATAATTGAAATGTCCCACAGTCATACCGTGTGATGAGTGAAAGTGACAGCTACGGTGGCTCGATACGGTGTGATAGGCAGCCAGTGAACAGGGACGAGTGAATACGTGATTAGAGGATTGATCGCTACTGTGTAACTGTTTTCCTATGTGTTTAGATTATGTGTGTGTGTACTGTGAAGGTAAAGGGGATGTAGATTATACAGGGTGTATCAGAAAGGTGTGCTCAAATTTAAGGGTGTGGTACAGACCATCAAACTGAACAACTTTTTCTATGGGACCAACATCGTAAACGAGAAAAATCACACATACACTCGCACATTCACGTATTTATTTGCAAGCCTTGCAAATGAATGGAATATCTACCAGAGTACTTTGCTAACGAATAAATAAATGTCAAAAGCAACCAAAGTACACGTCACCCAAGATGGCAATAGAAGGGTAAAAACACCATTTATTGTAACTACTTTAATACCCTTGAAATCAATAAAAAACAGACGAAATAATTTGCATATATGTACATAGTGTTGCATGACATGCATTTTAAATAATATAAATATTTTTACACGGTTAGAGAGAGGCCCGTCGACCTTATAGTAAGGTTATGGTGGATAATAAATTCGAATAAGATTAGTGATACTTAGGTACTACCGTCTAGGGATGGGCAAACATTGTTTAAAACATATTAAAATCTCTTCTTTAAAAAAAAAATACACGATTTGTGTATCGATTTTTTAAATATTTTTTTTATTGAAATTGTTATTTTTTATACAAGACACTGTGTCTTGCTCTACTAACTTTAACACTGTATAAACCATTACTTAACCATCAACATTGTGCTTGTTTTTCTTCAAAACAAATTGTGTTTTCGTTTTCATAATTTTCATTCAAGTAAACGATTGTTAAAAAAAATAATTTCATTTGAATCATTAATTTAAAAATCAATCAACCCTGCTGCTGTCGGATTGTAGTGGCTTACAAAGGTCACTCTCGATAAGGACAGTTAAGTGCAACGACTGGTTACTTAATAGGTATGTATTATGTATGTAGATATACGTGTGTTGTGGGGAGGCCCGAAAGTTCAAATGATGACATAGAATTTTTCAGTGTCATTGTGCAAGCAAACTTAATAAAATATTTTTTTCTAACCTACCTAGCGTCTAAGTTAAATTGTTTACTAACATCTACAATAATAATTATTGTAAGTATTTTTATAATTTGATCTTGTAAGTACATGTTATCTGATAAATAAATTCTGATAAATATTTTTTTAAACAGAGAGAAATGGAAAGAAAGTAGGGAGGCCTTTGCCCTGCAGTGGGGCATCACAGGCTTAATCATTTTTTGCCACTCACTAGGAATTGACCCTGTATCGTGGCCTGAGGGTGTGTTACCTTCACACACACACACAACCACCCTCTACCATTCACATACAAAAAAACAGTAAGTAAAAAAATTGAGTAGAGACTAAAATCTGTCTAAAATCTTTGTGGGACAGGACAGTGTTAACTAGGTAACTAATACTACTTCCTCTTTGAAAGCAAAGGTTAAGAAAATTAGCAGCTACTCGGAAATATAAACTGTTTGTTGATAAGGATGTATAATGTATTAATATGATGATCATATTGATCGTGATATCAGATCGAAATGTTATCCTATATTTACTAGTCATACCCATTTTTATAATAAAAACCAGCCATAGAAAAGAAAGACATAGTATTAAAGTCATGTGAGAATAAATGCTGACGCTTTACGCTGGAAAGTGGCAAGGCAACGTAATGGGTTGATCAAATAGGTTTAATCAAAGATTTAAATCGTTAGATTTACCCTCCCGGTAATACTTATGTCACGCGAAAGTGTCCATATTAAGAAGAGTGAGCTCACTCATCTCGCATAGAACGATAATACCATTTTCAGTATGAGTGAGCAAGTCAATCTCAAGGCATTTATGCTGAACTGGGCCTATTTGGCGGGGCGTACAATTTATACTATTTAAAGTTTATTTTTTATTTTCTGTTTTTTGTTTTTGTATGAATATTGTGTGCCTTAAACTGGGTCGAATAAATGTATTTTCTTTCTTCTTTCTTTCTTTCAATTAGGATTCAAACGTGATCATCTTTTGACACAATCGGGCGAATCTAACGATTTATATCTGTAGGTTTAATACGTACCATTGACAATATAAAAGATTTTCATCTAGGTAGGTGTAATTCACAAACAATCCAATCGTGACACTATTTAATTTGATCACTAAATTATAGTTTTAGCATTGAAATAATTTGTTACACCGGTATTTCCTTCCTGATATCCAATATGGCGCCTGTTTAGATTCGGCTCACGTTGACATACAAAGGAAGCGTCCGTATGTCCGATTGTTATAATAATATCGGATTGTCAAATGATAAATTAAAAATTAAAAGGAAAACAATATTCCGAACAGGTCAAAATGGAAAAAAAAACATGATTCTTTATTTATTTTGCAGAATAGCCAACATGGTTTTGCCAACTGACCCACATTTAAATTTGTTTAGTGTCTCTAATAACATTCATTTATTTTATAGTCAATTAAAACGGTGTAGTACCTACCTATAAAAGTAATTAATCTGGAATCATAATTATGTACTTATCCACGAAAGAAACTGCGAATATTTTTGTTAATATTAAGTAATAAATCTCTAATAATGTATTATGTAATTCACAAAATGCCATCTAAGGACGTCCGGTAGAGAAGTGGCAAAACTAGCGTATTCTGAGGTCAAAAAACATACGATTAAAACGAGGTCACATCACTAGTTTATTAATTTATCAATTATTCATGAGAAAAATTTAGATTGCCACTCAAATTAGGCAATGCACTGGCCTTAGCGAGCTGGTTCAAATATATTTGTAAAACTTTCAAATGTTGCAATTACATATTTTTAAACTAATATTTTGAATTATTGATAAAAGACGGGTATCGGGACATTCACCTCTGTTATCTGCATAGTTTTCCGCTTTCTTTGAAGGTTAATTTTGTATTCCGATTTTGAAATATTTTATTTTGTTTATGACCTCAGATTGAACAAAATAGAGAGGCTTGGCAGGCAAAAGGGGAGGCCTTTGCCTAGTACCCAGTGGGACAAAAAATAGGCTAACCGAAAAAAAAATTATGTAAAGAAAGATAATAACGAAAAAATATCTGCGCTACATCCTGTATACGTATACCTACGACATACAGGACTTGTGTGTAAAAGGTATTAATATTTTTTTCTTTATTTATTATAAACTATATGGTTTACTAAGGGTTGCATCGAGGTGGTTTGAGAATAGGATGCCTGGAAGGATTTGGGGGAGGCCTTTGCTAAGCAGTGGGACAGTACAGGTAAAAAAAAATAATGTTAAGTTTTATGTACCGTTGCAATTTTTTACATTCTTTTGAAATGTAGAAGAGCAAGTTCTTTTAAAACGGGTTATTATTAAAAATACGTAACATTTTATGGCAAATATTCAAAATAAGCTACTTATTTATTATATTTAAGTTACTAACAATAGTGTTTTAAGTGCAAACCTCTTACTAACAATATATGGATCGTTTAGTTGTCCGAAATAATTTGATTTGATTATATTTATTGTAAACAATTTTTAAGTTGCCAAATGTGGCCAGTGGTTAAAACATAATTAATGAAATAAATACCAGCCTATTACTGTCCCACTGCAGGACAAAGGCCTCTTCTCATACAGAGAGGGCACGAGCATTGGTCACCACGCTTGCTCAAGACGGGTTGGAAATATCAGACTTACATTAACTTTAACTCCTGCTTTCCTCAAGAAGTCACGATGTTTTCCTTCACCAATGTCAGTAATGCTAAGATATATTCAGAAAGTGCATATGAATTGAAAAAGTCACATTAGTACTTGCCCGGATTTGAACCCACAATCTAGTGCATGAGAGTGGAGGCGTTACAGTTCGACAACGTTCAACGGCTCCATCGTTTATAACTATGACTATCGACCAATGGAAATTGATTTACATTCCCACCTAAATTATAATATCATACATTGACGCACCAATTCCGTCACTTCCTTATTGGATCAGTCACATGTAATTCGGCAAAGTTCGGTTTTTCCGAAAATAAACGATGGAACCTTTGAAAATTGTCATACTGTAGCCACTGGGTCATCACGACATATCAAATCATAAGTTCATAACTATAGGACTAAAAAAGTCACGTCCTCTTAATAAAAACCCTTAAGGCGAAAGCGCCAGGATGGCCCGCGAAATTAAAATTTTCTTGCGTTTTTTGCGTTTTGTTTTTTTTTTTTTGTTTTTTGGTTGTATGTTGATTAAAGTATGATTTGCGACCGTAATAAATATGTATTTACAGAATTATAATCATTAAAGTCATCAATACAACTCTCTCAGACATAGTAATTCTATTGAATGACTATTTCATGAAATCTTAACATTTCAGATTTATACATACTAACTTAAGGAATTGTATTAATTATTCTAATTATTATAATTCTATAAATACATATTTGTTACGGTCACGAATCATACTTTAATCAACATACACCCAGACAATGAGCTGCAAATTGCAAAAATCGTAAGAAAATTTGAATTTCGCGGGTTACCTTAGCGCTTCGCCTTTAATTTTATTAACGTTATTAAAATCAGCGTAAACAATAACGGGCAGATACTTAGTAAACAGCACTTAGCCACTCCAAGATCAAAATAGAACGATTTGCGTAACAAACTACTGTTACCTACCACTATGACTGTTTTTACGCATTGCTAACTTAATTTTCCGCGGTTTTGCCCACGTAAGTAGGTAAATAATCTTTTTTTTTTGGTCATTTTTGACGATGATGGGTTGTGAATTTGTTATGGGATGTACAAATGAAACCGATCGTGATGAGTACTCGTAGGTCGGTAATAAAGGCTCCTGCAGATAGGCGGGTCTTGTCGCACGACATTAGCCGACGTTTGCACGGACGTAAAAATATCGCGGCGGGATTTTGTCGCGCAATGGATTTTGAACTCTCGGTGTTGAGCCGAGCATTGAGAATCTAACAAAGTGCATTCCAGTGCGTCGAAAAAACACTGTTGCATTTTTAACTCTCGGCGCTAAGCAGAGCGTTGAAAATCCAGTGCGCGAAAAAAAATCGCCGCGATATTTTTACGTCTGTGCGAACGTCGTCGGCTTAGTTCTGTGGTTTTAATCAAAATGGGTGCCAAAAATAGACATTATTGTCAAAAATTAAAATAATCATTTATCCATAATACATATGTACGTAGGTATTAGGTTATGCCGCAGACTTCGTTTTTTTGGAAGTAAGAAACTATAATGCGAATGACTTTGTTTTTGTGACAGTTGTTTCGACAAGTGTAAATTTCTTAATTCAAAATTGAGAGCGTTGATTCGGATTTAACGTCATTTTTTGTCATTAATAATTAATAGAACTTATACATTGTCATAATTACTAGAACTTAATCATTGTAGAACATTATTTTTGTATTTAGTTTTTAAAGTGAAAATTGTGTCATTACTAACATTAGTTTCTCATAAGCTTTTCTGTGTTACTAACATTATATGGATCTTTGGAAATATGAAATAAACGAACAATAATAATTCATTTTGAATTAATTAAAGTTTGAATTGAAAAATGGCTGAATGGTTTAAATATGGGTCTAAATATTAACCTTTTTTTTTGTAATAAGACAGTTTGACTATAATAAATGCTTTGCCGATCCTTGTGCCAGCCATAAAGAGCTGACCAGGCTCTGTAGTGGACATTTACAGGCCGATACGGTGACTCAATCTGACTCAATCCATCGACAAACTGTGGGTGTGACGTAATATGTCATGGCGCGTCTGATTGTTTATTGCCAGGCCACAGAATAAAAAAAACTTCTCTCAGTTTCTCGCTGTTTGATTGTGAAACCTTGTTGGTTATGCTTAGTTCCTTGTCTATGACCCGTATTCTAGAACATGTAAGTTCGAATCGAAGAAAACTATAACATAACAAGCCTGTTATCCTCGGCGTGTTAGGCAGAGGTAACCTATAGTACACCCACATTTCGCCAGTTCTGTTTCAAGTCCCATGTAATAGGGGGCGAGCTTATTGCCACCAACCGGGAACAAATCCAGACTCTGCTACTGAAAAATTCTTAAGAGAAAAACCAATTAATACTTTGCCCGACCTGGATTCGAACCCAGGACCTCATGCTCAGCAGTAGCGCTTGCGACCACTAGACCAACGTGGCAGTCAGTCAAGAAAACTATAAACTATCGAATGAAATCAGATTTAAGGGGGAAGCTCCAGGTGGCCCGCGAAATTTAAACTTTGTTATGTTTTTTGCAATTTGCAAGTCAGTATTAAGTTGTATGTTGATTAAAGTATCATTCGTGACCGTAACAAATATGCACTTACAGAATTATAATCATCAAAATCAGCAAAACAACTCCATAAGTTTGTATAATCCTAATTCTCAAGATTTCATGAAATAGTCATTCAATGGTCTTAAAGTCTTATCACATGGTCTTATAGAGTTTTATTGATGACTTTAATTATTATAATGCTGTAAATAAATACTTTTTATGGTCGCGAATCATATTTTGATCAACATACAACCTAATACTGACTTACAAATTGCAAAAAACATAAGAAAATTTGAATTCCCCGGGCTACCTGGCGCTTTCGCCTTAAGTAGAAATTTGTATGTTAGTGGGTAGAATCCTCCCGTTTCGAATAGATTCAAGCTTGATCAATTTGTTCATCTTTTTAAAATACGGTCGGTCTTTACCACCATAAATTAATTAAAACTTGAAAGAGTATTCCGGGAGAGATAATTCAAGAATTTTAAAAGAGGATTAGTAGGTATTGTAACGGATTACATTAATTATAATATTTTATAACCACCCCGGAAAAGTCAAGTAGGTATTGACCAATCTGTCAAAATATTAACATAACCTCAATAAACTATCTCTAATAAGACTCTTGTTACCAATGTTTACAAAGGCAACACTCCACTCGCGCGTACGCATCTAATTTCTAATGTATGCTCAATAATTATACAGTTAGAGGATCGGGGTCATTGTACAGGTGACAGTTAGGACAACGAGAGTTAGTGGTAATGTGTGGTACAAAAGTCTAGGTGAAAAGCATTATCACTAGGTATTTGTAGCTTGTTTGGTTATACTCGGAAAGTTAATGCAGTTGATCAGCATTGAGGTGCTTTAGATGTACAACAAGATTGGAGATTATACAACGTGTTTTTTTTTTAATATATCACAACTCTAGGTTTATATTCTATATGTAAAAATAATACAGTAAAAGTCCTAGAATATGTGGTCCAAAAATGCATAGTTTCGAAGATATCATCAATCATAATTAAATTAGGTTCATTCTAAGTTTCATTGATAAATACGAGTAATTCATTTTCATTCATACCAATCATTCATAATTAAAGCTAAGAAAAAGCGATGTTGTCATATTTCACGGTGTGTTGGTGTTCGTGTGTGTTCACGTTGTGTTTTACATTAATAATCGTGACTTTGTCGAATTATTTTATATGAAAAATGAAAACAAAAAAAAAACATGTTAATTGAAAAATAATTCATATGCCAGTTGTTTCTTTGATATGGTCTCATTCATACCAAAGAGTTATGACATATAAAAAACACCTTGCGTGTATAGGTCACTCAGCGACCACAATCAAAGTCAAAGGGTCTTTGATTTGGATCGCTAAGTGTGCTTTAATATATTTCATAGCATCAGCTATAGAATATTTTCTTTATCCATGAGTACTCAGCATTATCCTTTATGTTTTATGACACTAATTTTACATTCTGTGCTTACTTTGGCTCACACACTGACTACTTGTTAAAATTTTAGGAAAATCGTACACTTTTATAATGCTTGTGATTATGTGAGCACCGTGTATCTAACACATATTTAATTAATCTGTCATTGCTTCATTTTTAATTGTTTACCTATTGTGGTGTAGTAATTTCATTCTAGGTGCATTATACAAAATATTGTAACATTTTAAAAGAGTAACGGTGGAGTTTCTTGCCCATTCTTCTCCATACGAATCTACCTTTTGGAAGGTGTGACTAGTAAGACAAATTTTGACGTTCAAAAGTGCCTTTAATGTACCTATTTGAAATAAATGATTTGACTTTGACTTAACTCCAATGAGCCATTTTTCTTAATCCCCCAACAACGTACTCTGACTATTGCAGGGTAGGTACCTACACCGATACAGATCAGAAATTCAAGCCCTTGATCGTAAATTGATGGTCTTGGCAAGATGGAAGCTGAAGATTCAAGATTTTTGTTTTTTTTTTTTGCTGCTTTTGATGTTCAAAACCACGCCGTTTTAAAAACTTATAATCATGCAAAGGTCAATCAACCTACTTTAAAAATTATCGTCGTCGAACAGCTAAGTAAAATATTTCGGGCTTATTAAATAAAATACAACCACTTGGTATTATTAAGTAGCAAAATAATGATCACAACTGCTATTTTAACATAGATAAGTGCTGCTCATCACGCGAATACCAATAACAGTTTTTGTTGACAGTTTAAATTTGTCTTTATACCATCGCATGCAGTCAATAGCTCTGGGAACGGGAGTATTTAAATTATTGTCTATAAGGTGTTTATTGCATTGTTATCTATATACTATAACTAGCTGTTGCACGCGGCTTCGCCCGCGTGGATGTCAATACTTCCCTATTTCAATCGGATTTTATTCACAATTTCATTGGTCTTAAATTTTATGCGCGCAACCCTAATTCTTTTTCTAAAATAAAAGTACCCAAGTTATAACATCAGCTATCTGCCAGTAAAAGTCCCGTGAAAATCAGTTCAGTCCTTTCGGAGATTAGCCGGAACAAACACACAGACAGACAGACAGAACGACAGACAGACAGAAATTTTAGAAATTGTTTTTTGGTTATAAGTATCGTATACATATAAGCATTTAGTAAAAAATTGTTATTTTGACATTACAGAAAGACACTTCAATTTTATTTATTGGTATAGATAAAGAGGTAAAAGTTTGCAAGTTTGTATGTAGGGGGTAATCTCTGGAACTACCCGACGGATTTGAAAAATTCCTTTTGCATTTGATAGCCCAATTCTTGAGAAAGGTTATAGGCTATTTAACATCACGCTATGAGCCTTAAGAGCTGAGCAAAATGAAAAAAAGTCAGAAAGAACACTAAGCGAAAACGAACGAGTAATACCGCGGGCGGGCGATGCGATGTGACGTGGTGGGGGGACAATAAATTTTCCGCAGACGAAGTCGCGGGCAGAAGCTAGTTGTAAATAAAGGCTCATTTACAAGAAGAGAGTTTCTCGTCTTAATGTCAATCGCCCGATGAGTACCTACCTACCCACCGCCCAGGCATATTCGCACAAAAAGCCGTGTGTCTAATGGGTTTCCTATTGACAAAAACATTACGAACTATAAGTTCATATTACCCCATTGAATGACTATTTCATGAAATCATGAGATTTGAGGCCAATTCTAACTTATGGAGTTGCACTGCTGATTCTAATGATTATAGTTTTGTAAAGCCATATTTGTTACGGCCGCGAATCATATTTTTATCAACACACAACCTGACACTTAGGTACCTGCAAATTGCAAAAAACGGAAAAAAAATTGAATTTCGCGGGCTACCATAGCGCATCCCCCTGAAGTAGATTTTAAACGTTAAGTCTACCTACAGCATCAAAATGGAACTTAGCAATGTTGCTAAGTGGTAAAATGAGCTCTTAGAAAATCCCTTAGACGCAAAGCACCCACAGAATGGGTCATTGTAATAGGGGGGCGAGCATATTGAAATTAAATATTGAAATAAGGATCATTCTTTTAAAAGGCAACTAGCCAATAATTATAACTTGCTATCAAAAAATTTCAGCAGCTGTGAATTTCCATCTGGATTATCTCAGTAGCAGCCCGGAGTCTGGATCTGTGCCCGTTTGATGGCAATAGGCTCGCCCCCTATTACATGGGACTTAAACATAACTGGCGAAATGTGGGTGTACCTTGGTACACCTCTGCCTAACCCTTCGAGGAATACAGGCGTGATGTTGTTATGTTTTAAAAGCACAAAGTCCAATCACCACCAAGCGACGATTACAACCAGTCTTAGCATTCATAATGATTTGGCTGATTGTACGGTCAGCATGCAAGACTAATGGTTTGAACGCAGTCGACCATGCCGCCGTGCCGTCGAAATGGGCACATCTACCGTTTGATTAACACGCAATCTTTTTTGTTTTACGTATTTTTTGCAGGGGAAATTATATAAGAAATGCGCAGAAGGTCAAAAAATAGATTTTAGAAACTATTTTTAACCGACTTCAAAAACCTTTTTTTTGGAGTTTCTCAATTCGACTGCATGTTTCTTTTTTGCATGTTTGTTACGTGATTACTCAATGACGGCTGAACCGATTTGGAAAATTCTCTTTTTTGTTTGAGAGGGTATATGTGCTAAGTGGTCCCTTTGTCATCAGCTTAGGATCTGATGTTGGGATCCTAAAGAAATCGAGGGAACTCTTCACATATTACAGGCACACATTACGATTTGGGTATTTTTTTATAGTAACTCGTGCATTTGCTCTTGGAAAGCATCATGTGGTGAAGTGGAACTGATGATGAAGACCACAGATAGCCACCGGAACTACTCAATAATAAGTATTTCACGGGTTACGATTCGATTACTTTAAAATGGTTGGTAAGCAATTTATGCTCGTCACAATGCATATGGTGAAATGGTGCTCATGGTGAAGTACCAGGAGAACTCCTCAACAATTAACGTCGCAGCTGTTGATGTGTAACTTAAATAAATTACAAACCGACCCACTAAAAATCAAAAATAAAAAAGAAGTCGGTTGTTTTTTTGTAAAAAATTTTTTCAGTACTTTTCAGTGGCGCAGCTACAATTATCATTAGAGGGAAGCCGAAGAAAAAATTGTTCAGTTCTCATAAACTCAGACAATTTTTTGACTGTAGGCTTTTAATCTTATAATGTATTAAACTGGTATTAAATAAAATTACAAAAAGTTAGAATGAATGAGTAAATAGTATAATTACGTCTTTATTGTGGACTAGCTGGGCATCCGGCAATTATAATTAAAAGTAGGTACTCGTATATCAAGTACATGCCATCCTAGTGCCAACTATGTGCCTATAAGTATATTGGTCCATGCCCATATACGCCCCGCAGATACCCATACAAACATACATATTATACATTTGTATACATTTATATAAATAAATAAAATTGAAGTGTCTGTTTGTAATGTAAAAAACAGCTTTTTACCAAATTCATACTCGTATGAATGTATAAATACGGTATTTTAACAAAAAAATAATTTTTAAAATTTTTGTCTGTCTGTCTGTTTGTTACAGCTAATCTTCGAAATGTCTGGACCGATCTTGACGGGACTTCCACCGGAAGATAGCTGATGTTATAAGAAGTAACTTAGGCTACTTTCATTTTGAAATGAATTTAGGTTCCGCACAAAAAAAATTAAAAACCATGAAATTGTGAACAAAATGCAATTCAAATATACAGGCTGACTTTGAAAACATGCAACAAAATGTAAGAGGGTGTTCTACCCATCAATATGAACAACTTTTACTATGGGGCGAACTTTGAATTCGCAAAAAAAATTTCGACCTTATTCCAAATGGACCAAAAGGGTATGTAAAAAATATACGGGAAGGTCGAATTTCTTTTTTGCGAATTCAAAGTTGGTCCCATAGTAAAAGTTGTTCATATTGATGGGTAGAACTCCCCCTTAAATTTTGTCGCATGTTTTCAATGTCACCCTGTATAGGAAAGTATTGACATCCACGCGGGCGAAGCCGCGGCCAACAACTTGTATTACATATAATAGTTAAGATGGTAGTACATACTTACTTTCTCGGAAAAACAAGAGCTATCAAATCAAATCCAATAGGTATAATTAATTCTCTCTTCACAAGTGGCATTAGAAATTAACATTGGTTGTGACTAATCAGAGGCTTGTGGCTAAGCAATAACAGCCGCACGGGTCTATCTATCAGGTTAAGCTACGCTTGCCGCGGTTGGTCCGTGGATGGGTGACCATCTTTACATACCAAGACGCCTCCGAAAATCGGATAGCACATTAAACCGTTGGTCCTGGCTGTCATTCTTGGATCTTTGACAGACGTTACGGGTCGTCAGAAGCCCGAAAGTCTGACAACCAGTCTTACCGTGGGGTATCGTATTACCCAGTAACTGGGTTGTGGAGATCAGATAGGCAATCGTTTCATGTAAAATACTGGTATTCAGCTGCATCCGGTTAGAATGGAACCCGACTCCAACATAGTTGAGAAAAGGTAGGCAGTGACTAATGCGTGGACTACATTCCACCATTCTAAGATACTGGTGCCTGAGCTCAATTACCTCTAAAAATGACTAAAATCACCACTCTTCGACCAACCACACGAATCGCCAAAATCACCATGCACGTTTCCTAAAAAGGATCTTAAATTCTTAATCACCAGTTTTCCCCCATACGGGTAGTCAGAAGCCCGTAAGTTTGACAACCAGTCTTAACTAGGGGTCAGATCGCTAGTCGCTCCATGTAAAATATTGGAATTCAGCTGCATCCTGTTAGACTGAAAGTCGACCCCAACATTTTCCCGGTCAAAGGCAAATAATTTATTTCAAGTAGGCCATTAAAAGGCACTTTTGAACGTCAAACCCGGGAACCAAAATATCCCCAGAATACGAACAACTAATCAAAAATCTCAGAATTCTCTGCCGGAAAACATTACGGTAACCTCATTGGCTGACACAGTGCTCCCTACCAACCGGTTAGCCGACCTACAGACGAGACGTAACGCATTACGTCACGGAATGCATTCAATTATATCTGTGATACCTGTTAATGTTTGTGTAGGTTACGGCAGATGGATGGAATGTCTTGCAGTGGCGAGGCTTGACATTTCGTAGGAGGGAGGGAAGCCGAAGAAGAAATTGTTCAGTTATAAATAGTCATACAAATACGATTATCACGTTGTGGCGCCGGCTTATTTAGAACAATTTGTGTTGATGTTGGAATATATATTACTTGGCAATCGTAGACATTACTAAATGAACTATTTTTCAATAGTGGTAGGTGAAGTTACTCTTTCGATCCTCCAAAGGGAAGCCGGTAGGAATGGAGTTGTTAGCACCCTTCGCCTCTGATGTCTTGGTTGAATTTAATGGTAAATGTTGTGTCCTTGACTGGTGCTGTAACAGAGGCTTTTCAGACATAACACATTATTATGGCTGTCCAGCCGTCTTGGCAAAGCTCCATTGCTCTAATGAACGTGAATATGATCAATTACCATACTTGCTCATTGCTACTAGCGAGAACAAACAGGTCTAATTTTCTGTTCGATAAAAGCTCGCGCACACAGGCGCGACATGACTCTATAGTAAAACAATTTATATGAAAACTTCATGGAAATTGTTCTACCTGTCTGCGGAAGCCTTAATATTGCGATTCCCACCAACTGTAAGGTACATCGTCTACGACGCTCTCAAATGTAAGGCGTTACAAACTCAAATCACCAACGAGTAGCCAGAATGTCGCAGCACTGGTATTTCAATAGTGGTCTGTACCTACATGACGCGACTTACTGACGCTAATTTGTGATTGGTTACGGACTATGGGGCAAAATCAGTTTTGATTACTGTGCGTGTTCTTGCTGAACTTAAAAAGTGGGTACCGACATTAATGACATTGAAAAATAAGTTTAGACCATCTGAGCTTGATCTGAGCCAAAGTTATTTTTCAATGTTTATGTCTTGAACGATATAGTGAACCCACAATTCGTTGCTTATGAAGTGCTTCCTTATAACCTCGGACCACCATAACTTCTGAATAACTTAAATCAGTACAAAAGTTAATAAAACATCTTCCGACATTACAGCCAAACATTGCAAAAGACACCAAACAAACAAAACTAGTTTGTAATAAATCGAGCATCTGATTCAGAATAAGAGTATATCAACTTTCACTGAGAGGAATTCCGGTTGCGTTCGTAATACTTGATCATCGCACGCGAAATCTTAACGTTTTGCTAACTCATAATGTGAGATCGTGTACTGATAAACGTTTTTTTATCTTGGTAAATCTTTTTGACACGTTTTTGTATGATTTTTTGTAGATGTAAGGCGCTTTGTGAAGGATCTCGTCCGTGGAAGTACTTCCTAGTACCATGCCTATTTCTGCCGTCAAGCAGCTTGTTATGTTCCAATTTCAAGTGTCGTTGTAATGTATATAGGTAGTGACATGAGCAATTTCTGCTTTGTCTCTGGAATGTCAACACACCGCCGATATATTTGAGTTTGCAGACGTTCATTGGCGATGATGACCTCTTATCATCAGGTACCCCGCTTGCTTGCCGCAAAGAAAATAACATAAAAAAGATTTTGCCATGTTTCAACTTGATTTTCACCCACATTTCACAAGCATGATAATTTCCTACTGGGTCGTTCTGTAGATGGGATCCCTACGCTTAACTGCGGACATTTTCGGGCTTCGGCAAAAACATCACACGTTGCAATTACAATAGCAAATAATTTGGCAATTGCGGGTTCGATGACTAAGCGCCACGACAGGACCACAGCCAAAGCTGTCATGAATAGTCCCATTTGTATGTTAATATTTTTAAACAGTCACAATGTACCTACTGCTCTTCGTTCACCAGACTTTTAAATCCCGGGATTTCCCCAGTTATAAATAAAGTGTATATGGGTTTTTTATACAGTGATCGAACTAGGGATTCAGCCTGTGCTCTGAATTTCAATACTGTTTCTTGTTAACATTTTGATCTGATGTTGTCATCGAAGAATTTTAGTTATGATTCAATGACAGTAGCTATATTTATGGCCAAAAATAATAATGGTGTAAGTACATGAAGGAATCTGCTGGATGCGAGAAACACAGGAGCGGTAGATGTGGCGACGCTTGGGGCAGGCATAAGTGATGATAATGGTGATTTTATATGGAGCTCTCTTGATCAAGGCAAATATGGTGAGCCACCATACTTTTTATCAGAGCTGTAGTGCAGTGTATTGAGGAGAGGGAAGGTGTGTCAGTTGGGACTGGTCATCTCTTAGCTACCACGGCTTATTTTAAATATTTTATTTTTGGTTGTTTTTTTTGTTTCTGTTAGCTACTTTTGACCCTTTTAACGTGTACCTACGTCTTTTTAGTTTGTTCTCTCATTTCATAAATTCAACATAAAGATGTTACTAAGATATTTGTACCTAACAATATAGTGTCCATGGAGTTTCTTGCCCGTTCTTCTCCACAGGTACCAACTACGTTGTGGAATGGGCAACTAGCTTCATATTTCTGACTGACCGACTCCTTGACAATTCAAAAGTGCCTGTAATGGTTTGGTAATTGAAATAAATGCTTTGAGTTTGAATTTGAGATCTTTTGCAAAGATTTTTTTCAATTGTATGCCAGGCAGCGATTGTTTTGCATGGGAAGCCATCACCTCCTTCTGCGAAACAGTAATGCTCGCGAAGGAGGAGGCGGAGCGCGTGAGGGAGAGGCAATCTTTGCACCCTCACATCTCTAGTCGCCGCAGGAGACGCCCTGGGCATCGGGGATTGATAGCCCGGCATCGTAGGCGCGGGTTTGCGGACGGCGAGCAATAGGTAGCTCGCCGTCCGGCAAGGATCAGGCCCGGGTCGACGGCGCGTTGTGTTCCACGCGCGCCTCAAAGAGTTGTCAGCACTAACTGACGGGATCCACTAGGGCCGATGCCTGCCAGGATTCGCGGAATGTTCGAAAGAGTTACCGTGGCCCCGGCACAGGCAACAGAAGGAACACGGGTGGGTTTTAGTCAGTAATTAAAGTCTGACACGCCCTCCCGCTCCGCCCAATAAAAAACAGCAATTGTTTGTGATTATCATATCCCTGCTATGTGAAGCAACATACGTAACTTCCTAAAATTAGTGTTTATGAGGAAACCTTCACTTTAGAGGTTTGGGTAGCCATAACAACCATAAATCAAAAAACAACACACAAAGCAATAAGCCATATATTCTAGATCAGATGTCTGTGGTTGCCAACGTCAATGTTTGTGTGATTGTGAGTCGTATTACACATCCGATACGCGGTGGTGTTTCCTAGCCTGTTGACAACACAGTTATCTTAGTAGCCTGGGGCAGTCTGAAGGCTAACACTTCGACGTTTGTTATTATTATGACGATTGCAGTTGACAGAAGGTACCTATTTTACATACGTATCTAAAAGTAAGTGACCCTTTTAGAAGCTAATTTACGAATAATGAATGAATTGTAGTGAAAGTATCAAATTAAGAAATAAATTTATTTTATCAGTATGAATACTTATATCAAACTAGCTTCCGCCCACGACTTCGTCCGCGTAAAATTTCTTGTTCCCCTGACCCACCCCGTCGCATCGCATCGCCTGCCCGCGCAGTTACTTCGTTTTCGCTTAGCGCTCGTTCTTCCTTTTTTTTTTGTTTTTGCTCGGCTTCTATAGGTCCTAGCGTAATGTTACATACCCTATATCTTTCTCAAGAATTGTGCTATAAAATGCAAAAAGAATTTTTCAAATCAGACTGGAAGTGACAGAGATTAGCGCGTTCAAACAGTCAATAAAAAATAAAATGTGGAGGTAACTAATAGACTAAGCGCATTTTTCTGACTTTAAGCATTTTTATACCCGTCGTAATTTCTAAACGAAAGATCCGAATTGAATAATTCAAAAAGGAGTTTAAATGTACTTAATCAACCTTGATGATGAAACTATTTATTTGGATAAGGGTTAATACCATGTTTATGAAAACACTTTCGCAAGTAATGCATTATTTTATAACAAATTTGATTATCATTAAAAATGTTATAGTGAGCCAACCTTAAAAGATAGGTATATGTTATCGCGGATTTTTTTTTTACAACTTTTTAAGAGGAACAATCCCGTCATACTCGGTCATACATGATTTTTGCGTAACTTTAACCGTTTACGCAGCGCACGCAACGGAAGCTCGCAAAAGGAATAATTTTTCCCCGTTTTTGCAACATTTTTCATTGATGCTCCGCTCCTATTGGTCGTAGCGTGATGTTATATAGCCTATAACCTTTCTCGATAAATGAGCTATCCAACTCTAAAAAAAAATTTCAATTCAAACCAGTAGTTCCAAACAAACAAACTCTTCAGCTTTATAATGTTAGTATAGATTAGTCTAATCCGAACAGTTTCAGTAATATTAAGAAAACTTTAGTTATAACTTATCAGATATTTATATAAATATTTTGATGACTAATATATTTTCATTTATAAATGAAAATTGTAAGCGTATTAACTATATTAGGGTCATCAGAATATTTTAACACACAAAAAACAATTATATCATAATGTTATCGCTAACGCAAGAACCAGCCAAATGTCTGTCAAGGAGCACAATGTTCTGTGACTGACTGGCAGACAACGCACAACCCAAATATTTTCCTTAGAGGGTGTACATTTGGAAAATATTTTCGTAACACAACCCAAGAGGAGTTCAAGTTTGTATGTCTGAATGTAATCACAGAAAGGCTAGTGTGATATGCACATGAGAAATCTAAACTACAGTTTCATCACGTTTCTCTATTTTATTTACGACTGCAATAAAGCGAATTATAGTGCATTAAATAAACAATTATTTGTTGTTGTAAATACGTGCCATAGTTTAAATAATTATGCTAACGATTGTTTTAAAGAACAATTGAATTGCATCTGATCATGTTTACAATGCATTCTGCATAATCTCATCATTGGCTTCTTCGGTTGGCGTAATTTGCAGTTAACTATACACGCTGCTTTTTTATTTGGCTAGGGAGCTGCCACGATAGTGTTCTACTCACCAATAAGAATAACTTTTACTATGGCACCAATTCTGAAATCGCGAAAAGAAAATCTGCTGCTCAGCAACATTTATCTTTTCTCGTCAAAATGTAGGGAACAGCAGATTTTTTTTTCGCGATTTCAGGTTTGGTCAATGATGAGTACAACACTATCGTGGCAGCTCTAGCCCATAAAAGGCAGTGTGTATAGAGTGTTACATCCTTGTAACACTCTCCTCATGGTAAAAGCTCCTGCTTTTGGCGCCTGAATGACATTGACAGGCGGGCGTTGTTAGTAAACATTTTGTGAAATTGTCACAGAAATTGTATTGAAAAGATGATGGCGGCGGTTAGTTCCGATTTTGAAAAGAAGATGGCGGCGGTTAGTTCCGATTTTGAAAAGAAGATGGCGGCGGTTAGTTCCGATTTTGAAAGAAGATGGCGGCGGTTAGTTCCAATTTTGTAAAGAAGATGGCGGCGGTTAGTTCCAATTTTGAAAAGAAGATGGCGGCGGTTAGTTCCGATTTTTGACCGCGCGCCAAAAAAATTGCGGATCCTCGGAAACCCAAAAACTTAAAGTTTTTGTGTAGCAGACCATAGTTTTAGCTTTAAACTTAGCGCTTCCTGTTAACCGACGTTCGCGCGGACGTAAAAATATCGCGATGATTTTTTTCGCGCACTGGATTTTCAACGCTCTGCTTAGCGCCGAGAGTTGAAAATCCAGTGCGCGATAAAATCCCGCCGCGATATTTTTACGTCAGTGCGAACGTCGGCTTAAAATAGTATTATCAGTACCCTGAACGGCTTGTAATCGCTTAGTTTATAAGTCTATGGCCTGGCTGGAGGTCTTCATTTATAAGACAATCCACAGGATAGCCCGGTTCGTAGTCTTTTTCATGGAGCGACTGCCTATCTAACCTCCACAACCCATTTAATGGGTAATAATACGATACGCCTTGGTAAGACTTGTTGTTAGACTTTCGGGCTTTTTACTCATGTGATATCATGGTCTCGAGATAATTATGTAAACATAAACATAAAATAATAATCAAATGACCATTTGAAAACCTTTACACATAAGTACTACTGAAACATTGTTGCAACTTTGCAAGCCACATATGGTTGAATTAAATATAATTAATTCATAATTGTGATTGTACCTTACCATATAATGGTTGGTCGACCCAGAAATATTTGTCTTGATGTTACCGGGTAATCATGATAATTGTTACACTTATGTGCATTGCATATACCAATTCTTGCCATAATCTTTTCTACCTTATCTTTACAGTCAGCGATTAATCAAAACACTAAAAAAATATTTATCTTTATTTATTTTTCAAAATATATTTTATTTGGGACACGCACAGGAAATTCAAATAGTAAAAAAAAATAGCATTTAAATAACTAACCAAATTAACATGATTTTTTTCGAATTGATTGAAAAAAGAAAGAACAGGTCTTTCTTTAACTTATGTTATACCGCAAATAATTAAATCGCATCGTGTAAATCAGGCTCTTGATGACATTCGAATGCGATACCTCAGCCGAAAGACTTTTAGACGTATTGATTTGGTGGTTATTCAAATAATAGTACATACGAAAATTCTTGGTATGTATAATAAATACCTACTATGAAGGACGTAAAACATACACGAGTTCTTACGCAAATATGGCAAATTAGTATTAAATAGAAAAAAAAACAACACTAAACTACAATTGATATTTGCTTTATACAAAAACTACATAATCAAGTTTACAAACAGTCCTTCAGAAACCCGACTCTTGTACTAAGGATTCCGTACCACGAAAACTATAGTTTACTTTTTTTATTATTTGCCATGATACAGCTTATAGGTAACTGAACTTTTTCAATTGGCTATCAACACTTTGAACCGTAAAAACAGTTAAGAGCGTTGTCACATTTTGCACCTCTCTCGCTCACACAAAACCTAATTTTTAAGAATGTTAAATGAAAAAATGCTTTTTTGAAAAATGTAATCAATGGGCGGTCTACAAAATAATATTAATTTAATAGGTAGTTATTCAAAAACACATTTCTATTGTGTTATCTAATAAACTTATGTAATTAAGTGTTATGATCTGTTTTTGAGATGATGTAAATAAATGCCACAATAAAAATGTGTTTTTAATAATTACCTATTAAACTAATATTATTTTGTAGACCGCCCATTGATTACATTTTTCAAAAATGCATCTTTTCATTTAACGTTATTAAAAATTTGGTCCCGTGTGAGCGAGAGAGGTGCAAAATGTGACAACCCTCTTAAAAATTTACAGCCTTGTGAGTGCCTGTGACATGAAACTAACAGATGGGCAGTCAGACAGACTGAAGGCGTCGGCTTATTAATTATTTATTTATTTATTTAATACTTCATGCACAGAAAAGTACAGAGGCGGACTTAATGCCATAGGCATTTTCTACCAGTCAACCTTTTATTAATTGGCGCACATGACATACCTTCAGTACGGACCCCCGAAAGGTCTCAAGAGCCTTGATATAAGTCGTTAATTGTTTAAATAAACATTAATATCTACTGGTACAATAGTAGTATAGGTATTTATTTTAACAGATTACTTAGTTGATGGTAAATGCGTTTGCTCTTGCTAGGTACAAGAAAATAACATTATGCTGACATAAGCGTAGTTTTCCCGTTTCCTATATATTTACGTTTTACTCCGCAGATGATTTCCGCCAGTCTGTCATACGGTGGAGAAAGCGCGTTGAATAATTTTAAAGAGGATGCTCTAGATTGCTGTGTGTTGCTTGTGTCTTTTATACATTTGACTTTGAATCTTTCTAACGGTGTGTGTACATAATTATTATTTGGTCTAGAAAGACTTAAAACGAAATACTGATTCGGCAGTAAGTAAGTCTAAAGAACGGAAATTCTGTCAATTGTTTGATGTTTATAGCGACAGAGTGATGTTTTAAAAGGCTTTTAGTGATTTGTTGTGCAATGAGGGTTTTCATCAGTGGCGTAGCTACAAACATCATTAGGTAGAGGGAAGCCGAAGAAAAAATTGTTCAGTTCTCATAAAGTCAGAAAAAAAAACCTGTAGGTTTTTAATCTTACCTATCATGTATTAAACTGGTATTAAATATAATTGTGTAATGTGTTGTGATACACAGTTCCACACACAGGTGTACCATATTATTTGGCAATAGTAGACATTAAGAAGAGATGTTGTTTCGAAGGGAAGCCGATAGGAATCGGGTTGTATGAAGGCTTCGCCCCTGGTTTTCATGCAAATTCATGCCACTAGTTGGCGGCACTTTGACAAGAGGTCTTCCATTTCGACAAAGAATATAAAATATATGATGACGTTCATCATTAGTTTCATTCATTCGTTCATCATTCAGTAACGACCAAAGAAAATATAGGCGCTTTGAGACATTTGACAGGTCCTGACGGGACCTGATGTCTCAGTGCTGCCACCTTGTGAACGTCATTTAAGAAAACCCTCATTGGGCCCTAGTATTTATGCTGGGAAGATGTGGCGCAACAAACTCCTCTTTCGGGACACTACAAACTGTCCCAAAGAGAATTAAAGACTGACGTAGATTGTTTATAGTCCCACAGACGTATCATTGTTATCATTGTCGTCACTGTTTCACATTTTCACAAAGCAAAACAAACAATAGATGCACCTTATGTCCTACAGACGTGTGAAGAATATTAATAGTCCGGACGCTTAAATTAATTAAAGTTTGATGAATGCGATCTTCAATGCAAGGAAGATGAAACAGTCAATACGGAAATGTAGGTGTCCTTTATGCTCAAAACCATTGTTTAAAATTGATGAGGAATACTGAAAATAGGAATATAGATATAACTGGACAAGGAATTCTAAGTGTCCATTTGTGTACTCAAAGTCAAATAGTTTCAGAGAAAACCGTTTGTGATAGACAGACATTGAATAATTGCGATCATGGATAGTACAGTAATACAGGGTGGTATTTTATGGCAAAAAAATCAGGTTCCTGCTTAAACAAGGAGCTTTTTCAAGAAAACAAAAATGCTGTTTGTTTTCTCTAAAATCGAGCTTAGGGTACCCAGCATTCAACACTTTTTTTGACCACTTTGCCCTATTCATCATAAAACCGGATATTGCCGAGACCCGATCTCAGAAATTTACCTTGTATTCCTAGGGGTCAGCACATAAAAAGGGGGTGAGGGACACGGGTATTGTTATCACAGATCTATTAATATTGTTACACTCGTAAATAAAGCAATAAACGTCAAGTGCAACGATTCAATTGACTATAAATTAAATATTATCATGTTTTACTGTACTACTAAAATGGCGTTGTACCTACATCCACAATGATATAAAAAATAATCATAATAATAAATTCAGCCTATAATGTTCTTACTACCGGTTCACAGGCTCGCTTTAAGTGAGAGGGAGTGGGCCGTAATCTACCAAGCGGGCCCAGCGCGGTTTGATGAATGTCTCATGTCTTCGAATGCTAGGCTCTACCATGGGTCATCTTGGTTTGTCCTTAACCTTAACTAAATTTTGGAAAGAGGTTAGTACTGAATCTTCTTGCGAAGGCTGGTTCTTTTAGGCTGCATTCTCGGCGGCGCGGGGAGCGGTGCGGCGATGCTGACCCGTTCTCGATGACAGCGGGCAGTTTGCATGGCGTCGCAAAGTCGTAGTGTTGTTTAACGAGTGTTAGACTATTCCATATTGGTGACCTATCGAAAATTGCTGGAATAAATTCCTTCACGTTCATTTTGTCACTTTTTCGATAAAAATGAAAAGTGGTACAACACTACGTCAATCCCAGCGCTCAGGCACTACTTGACTGGAGCGCATCGCTCGTGCCTCGCTCCCCGCGCCGATGCCATCGAGAAAAGCTCCATATAAAATTATGCATTTAAACGCGCCGCTCCCCGCGCCAACATGCCCTAATGCCCAGTAATGCAGACCATCAGGATATAGTCCCTCCTTAGTGCCCTAAAAAGCGCTACTGCTGAGCATGGAGTTTCTTGCCCATTCTTCTCCATAGAGATCTACGTTTTGGAATGGGCGACTAGCTTCAATTTTCTGACTAACTGACTGACTCTTTAACAATTCAAAAGTGCCTGTAATTGGTTTAATTGAAATAAATGCTTTGAGTTTCATGAAGTCCTGGGTACAAGTCCCAGGTCGGGGAAAGTGTTATTGGGTTTTTCTATATGGAATTTCTCAGTAGCAACCCGGAGTCTGGATTTGTGCCCGGTAGATGACAATAGGCTCGCCCCCTATTACATGGGACTTAAACATAACTGGTGAAATGTGGGTGTACTATAATACTGGGTGTACTATATACTATGTGTGTGGATATGTATGTGTGCCTAACCCTTCGGGGAAACAAGGCGTGATGTTATGTTATGTGTTAGTGCCCTAAATTAGGCCAAAACTCATAGCAGCTAAGTCAACAGTTTCACCCACTCCAAACCGACCATCTTACACACAATCTCAGTTGGCACATCATCTACAATTACTCTTTTACACAAGAATCGAACCGCACACATACATATCCGCACTTTAGCTGGCTCAAGGGCGGGTTACACCGTACGACGTGAGCTGCATCAGTTAAACCAAGGTTAATTTCACTGGCGGTGGTCGTAGAATACCGTATGTAACATTTTTGTGGGCAGTCAAACGGTTTAATGACACTTCTGTGCTCGTGGTTTGCATGTTTAAGTTGGGGTGTTCTGGTTATTCGTAAGCTTTTGATTAGGGATTTGGTGAAAGGTTTGATACCATCGACTGTTTTGTTTTTGTTTATTCTAGTGTCTTGTTAGATCTGTAGGTTTCTTTCTCATACCTACATTAAAATAAATGGCACTCAAACTGACCAAACTGAGGGTAAAGATTCACGGTTAGTCCATAGCGCCAAATGGCGTGATGTACCATCGCGGACATTTTCATTTTTATTACTTTAGTAATAAGGTCGAAAAGTGGTTCACCGCAAATTTCCGCAGTGGTACATCCAAAATTTGATCGTGAATGTTAAACTCCATTGGCGTGATGTAAAACTCTGGATGTCCAATCGCCCCATTTGATTTTAGTCAACAGTGATTCCAACCTTTGGTGGGCACCGCCGCACCGCCTACGGATGGACATCTGCAATATCAGAGGCATAGCAGATGCGTTTGCATCTCGCAGAGAAAGTTAAATTGTTTCATGTGCCTATAATTAAATTATACCGGGACCAGAAACAGGTTAAAAGGCAATAGGTACCATCGCGGACATTTGCGGTGAACCACTACCACAATTTTTGAAAATTGTAACCTTATTACTAAGGGAATAAGGTCCAAAAGTGGTTTACCGCAAATGTCCGCGATGGTACCTACTTGCTCAAACATTTCTGAAATATTAATACTACCGCATTTGATTGGCTTTTATGTACATACACTGAAGAAAGGACCAAAGACCGTGTCATCACTTGCTGATTGAATGTAGGCCAGTAAAAATGTTTAAGCCATAAAACTAACTTAATAATGCTTGGTTTTATAAAATATTCTTTACCTTTATAACCAACAATTACAATAGGTAATTACTCTAGAGTCATAGACCGCTTGTAAATGTTTATGGCAAAACAGCAAGTACAGACAGAATGAATGAGACAATGATTACTACAGGCTGGTTAACAGGATTAGAAGGGTGCGTAAAAGGAAAAACAATCTATAATGGACCCATTTGGTACAGTACGCGTCAGTGGTGCAGCTATAATTATCATTAGAGAGAAGCCGATGAAAAAATTGTTCAATTCTCATAAACTCAGACAAAAAACTGTAGTTTTTTAATATTATGATGACTATCAAACTGGTATTAGATATCATTATGTACTGTGATGTAATGCACAATTACACACACAGGTGTACCATATTATTTGGCAAAAATAGACACTAAGAAGAGTGGTTGTAGGGAAGCCGATAGGAATCGGGTTGTATGAAGGCTACGCCCCTGGTACGTATCAAACTTTATGGCGGCTCTGAAGTGAGCTACTCGCTGCGCAGTACCCCACCCCGCACCCCCGCTGACACATGAATTGTTACTGCGCGCAGCGACTCGTTTCATGTTCCTAGCCGCAATAAAATTTGCATCGGGCTGTATTCTCTGGATACGAAAACCGAAAAAGCAACCTTAGTTCCTACTTTTGTCATAGTAACTATCTATTTTAATTTCCCTGTATTATGTAGGTATGTTTAAATGTTGATGGATGGAGAGGGAGAGGAAAACCAAAGAAAAGATGGAAGGATTGTGTGAGGTATGATAATTATGAAAGAAAATGGAGTGAATGATAGAGTGACGGCTGACAGAGGAGAATGGGAAAAGAAAAGGTGTTACGCCGACCCCAAGTAACTATTAAGTATTATGTTTTTCTGAGAATTAATTAAAATAGATTTATTCGTAAAAGCGGAATCGTCGCGATCTACTTTTAAATCGAGTTTCGGTCGGTGAAATGTCAGTGAGTGCGCTTACCTGCACTGTTGCGTCGCAGAATAATTTAATATAATATTTTTGAGTTAATTCTGGCAGAGTTTGTTGCATAATGTCAACGAAATTTTCAGACAAGTTAGTTTTGTCCGAGAATTTAATTAAATAATTACTAGGTACTTACCTAATTTTTTTTAAGGGAACCGGATTTAGTTTTGTGTGGCGTTATCATTTTGTTTGATTAAAATACTCAAACCGAATAGACAGTACGATGTTTTAAATACGTTTAGCGCTGGACACATTACTTCGGTAAGTGCAGACTTGATTTTATGAACAGACTTACGGAGTGAGTCCTTAGGAGTATGAGTTGTGGATTTTGTTAACAATTTCATAGGTTTAATTTTTTTGCGCGGAATCTTTTTCTAAAATAAAAGTCTAATTTACTCCTTATAACATCAACTGTCTGCCAGTGAAAGTCTCGTCAAAATCGGTCCAACCGTTACGGCGATTAGCCGGATCAAACAGACAGACAAAATTTTTATAAATGATTGTTTTCTTAAAGTACTGTATATACTTTCACATGCATTTAGCAAAAAGCTGTTGTTTTGATATTACAAACAGACACTTCAATTTTATTTATTTGTATAGATTTAAATGGAAATATAATTTTAAATATTAGTCCGTCAACATTGTTGACTGCCAAAAGAGCGCCTGATGTACCATCGCGGACATTTGCGGATATTTTAGTATGGCCTGTTTCATAGGCATCTATGGCCAAAATGGTGAATGAAAACACCGAGTGGAAACCGGTCGGCCGGTCATACTAGCACGAAAACTTCGAAGACATGTGACATCCACCAACCCGCACAGAGAGGAGGCCAGTGTCCCAGCAGTGGGAACATTATAGGCTGATTTTGCTGAAGGCTATTTTATTGCACCTTGCCATACTGAAGTTATAGTAGATGTGGAAGATAGTTATCGTGAAGACTTGTACCTAGATGACTTTCGTAACAAAGGGTCTGTCTTTGTTAAAATTAATTATATCTACTGAGTAATCAAGCAGGTTTGTAATTAAAACATTGTATTTTTTTATTCTGATTATAATCTGGGTAATTATTTGCGTAATATAGTGGAAAATAAGTACCTATAATTGTATATTGTTTGAGTCAAACTATAGCATGAGTTTATTTGCGATGCGTCAGCGCAGTGAGTAAATGTTACACGCCACATAGTAGTCAATTCACAAGACATATTAAGTACCTACTTGGCTGGTCCAGTTCGGGCGAATGGGTACCATTAATTTACATAGTTTTACACGAAATTATACCACATTCAGAAACTTAATTTAGTGTCTTAGTTGAGTACCTATAATAATTGACTATTCTACTAATATTATAAACGCGAAAGTTTTTGAGGATGGATGGATGGATGTTTGTTACTCTTTCACGCAAAAACTACTGAAGGGATTTGGATGAAATTTGGCACACAGGTAGTTCATAACCTGCATTAACTTATATATACATTTTATCTCGATATGTTGTATATAAGCTGTACCTAAATATTAACAGAACCGGTGTAAGTCGGGAGGTGTCGCAGGACACTCGGTTGGAAGTGTTGGAACGAAGTTTCTTTCGCTATATATAATGTAAACACAGAGCTATCTAATATGGTCTCAAGTTTCAAGTGTCAAAAGTTTTTGTTGTCATGGGGTCAACAGGGCATAACGCTTCTTCGTTACGTGACGAAATCTGCCAGTAAACTCCTACCGCTAGCCGCGTCAAAGAACTTCGTTCTAATAAAAGTTAGTTAATAAAAAATACTGGATCATTATCTGCCTAGCCTTTTCAACTATGTTGGGGTCAGCTTCCAGTCTAACCGGATGCAGCTGAATACCAGTATTTTACGTGGAGCGACTGGCTATCTGACCTTCACAACTCTGTTACTGGGTAATAAGATACCCCTTGGTAAGACTGGTTGTCAGAATTTCGGGCTTCTGACGACCCGTAAAGACGTCAAAGATCCAGAAATGACAGCCGAGACCAACGGCTTACCGTGCTTTCCGAGGCACTGAATGATCTTGGTATGTAGAGATGGTCACCCATCCACGGAACAACCGCGGCAAGCGTAGCTTAACCTGATCGACCCGTGCGCCTGTTATTACTTAGCCACAGGCCCCTCTTAAAAATACTGGATATTATTATAAATTCATTAGACATACATATGTAACAGGCACTTTTGAACGGTCAAGGAGACAGTCCGCCAAAAAGATGAAGCTAGATGCCCATTCCAAAGCTAATTCTAACTTTAAGTAACTCAGTTCACCTATCCGTGACAGACATATTAACAAGACGTCTTCCTTTACGAAACATACAGACAGATGTTCGGAGGAGATAATACTTGAGGCGAATAATAAATGGATGAATACGTACTACTGTTGATTCATGGGATCAAGACTTTTGTACTTTGCTGTATCCTATTCTTAGTTTACATACACATTACATACATATAAAATGCAACGTTACTCTGTCTGTCTGACCGTTACCGTTTAGAGATCATAGAACCAAAAATTCAAAGACATGTGACATCTACCAACCCGCACTGGGCCCGCGTGGTGGATTACGGCCCACTCCCTCTTACAGAGAGGAGGCCTGTGTCCCAGCAGTGGGAACATTATAGGCTGATTATGCTAATTTAGAAATAATAGTAGGATGTAGGACGTCCCTAAATATTATCATAGATTACTACCAACCTTACTGAAGCATTAAATGATCCTTCAGAAATGACGAACCTAAACTAGATACTTATATCTAGGTACATTTGGCGCAACCAGCTGGGGAATATCGTAACACGTTTACAGTAGGAATCGGTTTCATTTTATTATTTATTTATTTAAACTTTTCACATTTAAAAAAGTACAAAGGCGGACTTAATGCCTTAGGCATTCTCTACCAGTCAACCAAGGGTGGTGAAGAGATTAGATGGCAGGTGCTCTGTTAGGAATGACATTGGAATGTCATTTTGACAGTTCAACAACATTCATTGCGTTATTTACGTTGTTGAGCAGACAAATTTTTCGAACATATAAAGCAATGGATTAGCAATTTGCTTTAAATGATTCAGATTGTGATTGATAGTGTTTTACGTCAGCCGGGGTTGCGGGATGTTCGAAAGAGTTACCGTGGCCCCGGCACAGGCAACAGAAGGAACACGGGTGGGTCGTAGTCAGTAAAAGTCTGACACGCCCTCCCGCTCCGCCCAGAGCGGGAGAAGTCATTTGATGATTTCCCATCCAAAAAAAAAAAGTGTTTTACGTAATTAAGTAGGGTGCTGGACACAGCTTCGTCACAAATATTGTGGACTGACAGATGATCCTCGCATAGCTCGGGCTGATACAACAAGTCAGAAGAAGATCAACATTAATGTTCGAAAATTTCTACTGCAAAGCCTGATGGCAAAATGAAGATCAACCGACCACAGAGCAGGGAACCGCCGCGCCAAAACGCTCCAAAGTGTCTCCGTGCTCTGTGAGACAGACATTTAGACATAAACAGCAAACATACAGCAGAAATATCCACTAATCAAAATGGAAAAACCCTTTGGATAAAGTTTTTGACACGAACTTCTAGTTTTATCATCGTCAGGAAGACTGGAAGCTGACCACAGCTTTTTTATTATTTTTATTAAGATAAGTTTGCTCTTGACTCTAGTCTAGGTCAGATATGACAGAGACAAAGTCGACGATGGAGCGAGCTTACCCAGAAGAAGCCTGTTCACTCTCACTTTGAAGAGATCGGATTAGATTTTATTAGTAGACAAGAGAACGCTGCAGCTTAAACTACTGTCGCAATCTAGCAGCTTCTTACGACACCAACATTGAGCGAGGGAGAAGCCATTATGTAGCCATCTGCTACTTAAAATCAAGGTGAAGTGACCACTGGTGGCTTGCTGTGTGGTTACCGGAACAAAGTCGACCACCCACTTACTTTGCGTGGGAGTTTATAAAGAAACCGACGCGCGGCCATGATGGCATTAGGTCAGAAGGGCAGCAGTAGCAGGCAGAGCATGGATTTTATGTTAGTTTGTAATTTGTTCAAATGTGTTTCTTACATACTGTAATGTGCCAAATAAACCGTGTTCTTTCTTTCTGTCTTTCAAACTCAAAACTCAAAGCTTTTATTTCAGTTAAACTAATTACGAGCACTTTCGAATTGTCAAGGGGTCGGTCACTCACATAGATGAAGCTAGTTGCTCATTCCAGAGCGTAGTAGATTCCTATGGAGAAGAACGGGCAAGAAACGCCACGGACAATCTTTAAGTATATTATCTGAGTTCACAACAACACCTCGCCATTACCAATTCGGTTTTCAAGGAGTGTTTATTATGAAAATAATAGGTACGATATTTTATAACAATGACTGATGCCATAGTTTACTACTGGTTCTTACATCATCATTATCTTCCTGACCTTGTCTCATGTTACTTGGGGTCGGCGCAACACGTTTTCTCTTTCCATTTTCCCCTGTCAAAAGTCACGCTATCATTCACTCCCTTCTCTTTCATATCATTCCTCACACAATCCATCCATCTTTTCTTTGGCCTTCCTCTCCCTCTCCATCCATCAACATTTATATTCATCACTCTTTTAGTCACATGCGTTTCCTCCCTCCTCTTCACATGTCCATACCAAGCCAAACGATTTCCTTTCAACTTTTCTGTCACTGGCGCCACTTTCAAACTTCCCCTTATATGCTCATTTTTTACTTTATCCATTTTCGTCACTCCGCACATCCATCTCAACATTTTCCTCTCCGCTGCATGCAATCTTTTTTCATCCGTCTTCTTCACGGCCCAGCATTCCGATCCATACAGTACGACAGGCCTTATCACGGACTTATAAATTTTTCCCTTTAATTTGAGGGGCATCCGTGGTCCTGTGACCTGTCGACATTTCATCCATCCTGAGTTGATCCGGTGCGCTACGTCTCGGTCTATTTCGCCATCCCCTTGGACAAACGACCCGAGGTACCGGAAGTCGGAGCAGCTCGGTACGGGCGTTCCGGCGAGACTTATGGGCACAGGACTGGAGAGACCGCCTAAATCACAAAATAAATATTCTGTTTTTACTACTGGTTCTTACATAAATACTGCAATAATAGAGCCTCCTAGTAAGAAAGAAGAAGAAAAAAATGCTTCAGAAACACGTGCATATATTGTCACTTTTAAGACATACATATATACGCCAACGGCAAGAACTAAAAGATAAATAATTAAATTATCTTTAAAATGGTAAAAGTTTCACAAACATACGCTTGATAGTTTTTGCGTTATTCTCAGTTTTTTTATCCGCGTTAGACCTAATTTTACAAATTTATTACACTATGTAATATAAACATAATCTTAAGTATTCGCATACTAAGTTATTAAAAAAATGCTTTAATTTAACATATATACTATATTATTATATTTATTTATGTGTGGGTGTACTATAATATGTACACCTCTGCCTAACCCTTCGGGGAAACAAGGCGTGATGTTATGTTATGTGTTTAACATATATTTTGCCAAATCAACCCCGATCTCTTCAAAGTGAGAGTGAACAGGCTTCTTCTGGATAAGCTCGTCCCATCGTCGACTTTGTCTCTGTCACCTCTGACCTAGACTAGAGTCAGGAGCAAACCCATCTCAAATAAAAAAGTCATTAACACTACTCGTTTAGACGTGATCCTCAGGTTAAAATCACTAAAAGTCTGTTATGAGATTGCGAATGCAGATTACATAACATTTCTGAGAAAAATATATTTCCCATACAAATACTCAATATCGCATGTCCAGTCAATATTAAAATAACATAAAACAAGATCAACCATATTTGCAATGGAAAAACAATGGACAATGCTCTTAACGGGAACGAGAAATATGTACTCGTAATTAGCAAAGAAGTGCGAATCTCTTTTGTTTACATAAATATATTTTATGAAGAGGAAAATGGAGGCATTGTTTTAGATTTATCTAGTCTTCTTGATATTCTATTAGATATTGTCACGTAATTTTTATAATAGCCATGGAATCGGTAATATAAATACATGAGTATGCAGAAATATTGATGATGACTACGCGTAGGTATGCAGGACTGAATAGAAGGCTGGAAAGAAAGTTCAAGTGTTTTGGCATTGGATAGTAAACAGAGCAGTTGAGCTGGGTAGTGGTTTAATTTCTTTTCTTAGGTAATACATCATTACATGACATAAGTAAGTATTCAAGAAATAGAAGGATGAGAGTGGCTGAAGATGATGCTTCGAACTTTGAGAGCATGACATTGGACAGACAATTGTGCAACAGTTGACTCCTATAGGCTGATGCAAATAAAGAAGAATGGTTGGTGGTTTCGCCCAAAAGAAGGATGATTAAGGCGAAAGCGCCAGGATAGCCCGCATAATTCAAACTTTTTTACGTTTTTTGAAATATGCAGGTCAGTATGTGGATTAAAATATGGTTCGCAACCGTACCAAATATGTGTTTTCAGAATTATAATCAAAGACCAAGTAATTCTATTGAATGACTATTTCATGAAATCTTGACATTTGAGGATTATTTTTGCTGTATAAGGAATATATTTAATAATATTTTGTTCCTAGTAGCGAATCGTGTGTAACCAAACCATAGTGCGAATTTAAACGGCACAACGCCATCTATCGAGCCATGGGACAACTTTTGCGATTATTGACATAGCATTCCGCTCACCATGGACAAAATTCATTTCATTTTTATTCATTTTTTATTTTTTTATTCATTTATTCAAGAATTAAGTCAAAATAAAGGTTTACATAATAACAAGCGAGGTACAATTTTTCTTAATGTAGTGTTCTGCCTGATCTAGGTTTAATTAAAACCTGTGTTTCAGGTCATCACTTTACAGTAAATTTTAAAAGCAGACAATTCATTAGTAGATAAATTAACAACAAGATAATAATTATAATACTTTTAAAGACTAAAATAAGTAATCATTTGGGTATAAAATACTAAAACTAGCGTGTTTATTAATATGTTTAAATAAATTACCGAATAATGCGAATGTCAATAATATAAAGACTAAATACTAAGCTTATGTTAAAATTTCCAGCAGTTTTTCCGTGTCTGTATAATTAAGTGTTCCCAAATATTCTTGCATTCGTAAATAACATTTTTATAAGTTAAATTATAAATCTTTAACAGTCTGTTGAACTGATTATATAAGTAGGGTCCTAAAAAGAAATAAAATCGTCTAGCGTAAGCATGTAACTTACCTAACCTAAGGAGTTGTATTACTGATTCTAATGATTATAATTCTGTAAATACATATTTGTTACGGTCGCGAATCATGCTTTAATCAACGTAGGCCAAACACTGAGCTACAAATCGCAAAAATCGTAAGAAAGTTTGAATTTCGCGGGCTACCTTAGCGCTTCCCCTTAAGGGTGAATTTTGTCAATGAAAGCAAATATTTTCAACACCCATCTAAACCACGTTCAAGAGCCGTCAGTGACATCACTATTGTGGAATATTGACTCGTGATTGATACTGACAGATCTTGAACGGGGTTTAAACGTACTGGGGGCTTACTCCGAAGCGTAAATCCGAGGTATCGGCCGAATGTTCGGAAGTTTTCACACACTTCACACTTCATTCTATTTCGTTCGGTCGGTTCGGATCCGACCGAACTTCATTTTGACGTTTGTTCAACGAACTTCATTTTGACGTTTGTTCGGATCCGAACCGACCGAACGAAACAGAAAAAAGTGTATAGAAAACTTCCGAACGTTCGGCCGATACTTCGGATTTACGCTTCGGAGTAGGCCCCCTGATCGCGTTAAGTTTCATTAGTGACATTCATCCTAAGGCTGATAAAACAGTAGGTAGTGTAGAGGATCATGTAGGATGGGAATAATAAACAACACCCCTTACCGTTTCTTGGACAAAAATAATTTACTAGATAATTCTATGAGTATGCAAACAAACTTCTTTCTTAAATTCTGCCAATGTCAAAATCATATTCAAGAAATTAGATTCGCATTTCTAGCTCATTACTGTAAGATATTTAACTTGACCTTAATGCCACATGAAGCCTAAATCGCTGTGAGAAAGTTTTCACGAGAAATATCATAGAAAGTATAATTGTACGACGTTTTTGGTATATTATAGCAATTTCGGTAATTTCAAACTGTTTATCATTTTAGCTTTCACCCCTTATGCAATTAAGTACTTCCTACTTTTTTTTTTATATTTCTGACCAATACTTGGGGCTTGTGGCTAAGTAAAAACAGTCGCACGGGTCAATCGATCAGGTTAAGCTATTTTTGTCACGGCTGGTCCGTGGATGGGTGACCATCTATACATACCAAGACCGCCGTTGGTCCCGGCTGTCATTCGTGGATCTTTGACAGTCGTTACGGGTAGTCAGAAGCCCAAAACCAGTTTTACCAAGGGGTATCGTATTACCTAGTAACTGAGTTGTGGAGGTTGGATAGGAAGTCGCTCCATGTAAAATACTGGTATTCAGCTGCATCCGGTTAGATTGGAAGCCGACCCTCACTCGGGAAAGGGCTAGGCAGATGATGATGATTTTAACCATTACTTATATTGTCTCAACGACGATTTTCTCTATGAATATCTTTATTATTAACTGTACTTGCAACCCGGGATCATAAGATGCTTCAAGCCTTGAGAGAATTAAGCCTGATTTACACGGTGCGATTATATTGCACTCCATAAGTTAAGGTAACAATAAAATAAACAGTATTTAGACTTCTAGGAAGAGTATGGTAAGATCAAAGAAACTGAATGGACTGTGTGAAAGATGATATGGCTAGAAAGGGGGGGGGGGGGCATGACTACCGAGATGACGACTAATTGAGAAATATGGGAAGAAAAAGACATGTTGCGATCCCGACCCCAAATAAATGGGGATAAGGGCAGGAGAATGATAATGACGATGATTCGGGGTCTACTCCGAAGTGTAAATCCGACATATCGGCTGAATGTTCGGACATTTCCTTCTACACTTCGTTCTATTTCGTTCGGTGGCTTCGGACCCGAACGAACTTCATTTTGAAGTTTATTCAACGAACTTCATTTTGACTTTTGGTCGGATCCGAACCGACCGAACGAAACAGAAAAATGAGTACATAATATGAAACATCCGAACATTCGGCCGATACTTCAGGTTTACGCTTCGGAATAGACCCCCTGGTCATTTATTGCCTCGATGTTATTGTATAGCCGCAAGAAACTGTATCGTGTAAATGGGGCTATATGGGGCATGGTTACATCTATGCAAGCGTATTGTAACATCGTTTTGGACACTATCAGATGAGTGAAACAAGTAGTGGTGCAACGTGCGTGAGCTTATTTTTATAATTTACATACATACATACATAAACTTACGCCTTCTTCCCATGGGGGTAGGCAGAAACTACAGAACGCCACCTGCAACGATCCTTACATACTCCTTTTGCCTCGTTTACATTCATACATCTGGTCATACATGCACGCCGGTTGCGAGTACTACGCACCTGACCTTTCTGAAGAACATCACCAATAAGATCACTATATGTCTTCCTAGGGCGTCCCCTCCCGGCGTTTCCACTGACATCTGCCGTGTAAATACCTTTTTACTTTCATTCATCCTCTCAACATGACCAAACCATCTAAGCGTACTCTTTTCAATTTTTGTCACTACATCTTTTAAACCGCATCGCATTTTATAATTTAGTGATTTATTTTATACTGTAAGCGCCAAACGCAAAACGGCATGATTATTGTGATACTTGAATAGGAAGTCGAAACTGTTACTTCTAAATACATATTACTCAGCGATGAGCAGAGATCGGAATAGGTAGAATATATTTAACTAAACTTCGAGGGAGTAAGTAACATAGAGTGGATAATACCTCCTCTAAAAACCCGGAACTTAAAAATCACGAGCTATTTATTGGACTTTTTATATAGTTAAACATGATTGATTTGAAGAATCATATTACATTTTTTAGGGTTCCTTACTAAAATTGTGTCAAATTCAAATGTTTTGTTTTAAGACGGTAAAATAAAAGTAAGTTGGCTGATTTATGTGTTTATTTGTTTAATCATTATCATTATTCCTTGACTTTAGAGAAGGTATTATGCACTCTGTGTTACTTACTCCCTCGAAGTTTAGTTAAATATACTCTACTCTACTCTATTCCGATCTCTGATAATGACGACGCTACGAGAGCAGTGCTTCACCCAACAATTCGTTGTACACCATGTAATTAGTAAAGCATGCTTTGTAAGTCCCTCATGACACAAAACCTTTATGTGACTAAATAAATAAATAATGATTATTTAACTTTTTTTTTTCAGCCAATTTGGTACTCATTTGGTAAACTGACATGAAGACTCGATTCCCAAGAAATCTATCAAGTCAATACTTCGTAATATATATTTTTTTTTTATATTTTAGGAAAGCTTACAGACTAATGACATCATAATAACAAAATATAAACTTAAATTGCTAATAATAAGCCTCCACAGATAAATACGAAAATAAATTATTAGTTCTTTAAATCAAAGTTACTTCTTAAATTATGTAAATCACAAACTATACTAAACAAAAATCTAACAGTATAGTATTGTCGAATTATTGACTATTTAAAAAGAAAGAAGAAAAGTTATATTGGTAATACATTATATCTAATTCGTTATAAGGCATAGATCATTCGTCATGCATAATGCAATTATCAAATGTAACCGTAATCACAGTTAGTAAATGTATTGTGCCATAATCGTTAATCTAGTAAGACAAGATTACGTGATAATTGTTTTTATCACGCATATAATAAAGAAGGCAGCATGATGGAAGCAGTTATAAAGTAAAAATCTACTGTTGATTGGACTTTTTGTGCTGAAAATTAATTGCTTAGTACATTTCCACTGCAGAAAACTTAGGATTACCGTATAGGTAAATAAATATAATACCCACTTCATATTTTATATATATTTTCGCGTTTTTATACATATATATTTTCTCTTATATTCTCGCGCTTACAAATATATGGCTATTGCATCTTTAAAATAGCCATATTATACCAATAGGTATAATAATTCCAAAAATACGTACGTGACAGTAAGAGTACTTCTTAAGTTTCTGTAAAATCAAAGCACGCATTAAAGTATGAATCGACGTAGCAGGTGCGCTCTGTAGTTTCTGCCTACCCACATGGGAAGAAGGCGTGAGTTTATATATGTTATGTGAAGGCATTAAAGTATAAACCATTATTTCGCGGACATTGGTGTGGGTTACACGTTCTACCTAGTTTTTAATTTATTCTGTCACGCTTACATTGTAATGTATAACTGTTTTATGTCCCATTAAAGTAAAATAAAAAACTAACTTAACATCACGCCTGTATTCTCCAAAGGGTTAGGCAGAGGTGTACCTATTATAGCACACCCACATGTCGCCAGTTATGTTTAAGTCACATGTAATAGGGGGCGAGCCTATTGCCATCAACCGGGCACAAATCCAGACTCCGGGCTAAATTCCAGATGGAAAGCCCCAATAAAACTTCCAAATTCAAATAATTTATTTTCTTTTTACGAACAATGGCATCTTATGACTTTAGACAAACTTAAAAACTATGTAACACCAGTTCGCGAGAGATTGGTGTCTGTACTAGGAATACTGGTATAGCAGATCACCAGTTTGCGAGCTGGTAATCGAACCAAGGACCTCATGCTCAGCAGTAGCGCTTGCGACCGCAAACCAACGAGGCAGCCGTATAAATATATATAACGATAAAATTGTTTTTCATTTCTCAATTTTTATTGAACATTATTTAGGACAATTTTATTAACTACCTACAATAAGTAGTTTAGCAGTAATAAAAACGGCTGTTCGAGCTTATGTATACAATTAGTAGGGTTTTCAATGTTTTTAGTAAGTATCAAAAAGTCTCTTAAATAAAGGTCACATATCATCATGTGCAATGCTATCTGAAGCTCAATTCCCGTAACTAAAAACGTACAAAATCTACTCGCAATCTCACCTCAGCGACAATCAAATGTCAAAAACTTGTCAAAAATGTAGGGAAATTATAGGTATTTTTTGACCGAGACAGATCAGACTGTGAACGTTCTTAAAATTACTGGAATTTCCCCTCTGTTTGCTAAACACGGTATTTTGTCTCAAAAGATTTAGTTTTCATTGAAACATTGCGATTATTTTATTAAGACCGTGACACATGACTTAAAAATCCCGGACCTTCAAAAATATTAGAGTCCAATATTTTACGACTTTTAATACTTTTGACCTTATAGTATTGACCTTCGTTGTCTAGTGCCAGTTATTAAACAGTATTAGTCTAACAGTTTCTAAGCCTTTAGTTTATTAAAATGACATTATCAGGTATTGACGTGGATGCCCCGGGTTGTCATTCGTAGCTCTTTAACAGTCGAGTCGTTACGGGTAGTCAGAAGCCCAAAACCAGTCTTACCAAAGGGTATCGTGTTACCTCGTTAACATGGGGTTATGGAGGTCAGAGGGGCAATTCTCGTAATTTTAAGAACATTCACAGTCCGCCCTAGGAAGACATAGTGATCTTATTGGTGATGTTCTTTAGAAAGGTCAGGTGCGTAGTATTAGCAAACGGCGTGCGTGTATGACCAGATGTATGAACGTAAAGGAGGCCAAAGGGGTATGTAAGGATCGTAACAGGTGGCGTTCTGTAGTTTCTGCCTATCCCCGTGGGAAGAAGGCGTGAGTTTATGTATGTATGTATGTGTTCAGTCAGATCTTAGTCTCACTAATAATATGTCAAAATTACCTATAATTTCCCTACATTTTTGGCATTTGATTGTGCCTGAGATGAGATTGCAACTAGATTTTGAAAGTTTTTAGTTACGAGAATTGGGCTTCAGATAGGCGGTCACACCATATAAAATACTGGTATTCAGCTGCATCCGGTTAGAGTGGAAGCTGTTCCTGACATAGTTGCGAAAAGCCTAGGCAGATTGAGTCTGACAGTCTGTAGATCTTTAGCTTATTAATGATATTATAAGGTTAGGTATCGATAGGGTTAACATACTTTTTTAGGGTTTCTTACCCGAACGTTGCCAAACGGAACCCTATTACTAAGCCTCCGCAGTTCGTCCGTCTGTCTCTCAGCTGGCTGTATCTCATGAACCGTAATAGGTTAGTCAGACAGTTGAAATATTTCACAGATTGTGTATTTCTATTGCTGATAACACCAAATAATAAAATAACGTTAACAAACCACACAATAAACTTTTGCTTTGATGAAAACTTTTTTTCTTACCCTGGCATGTGAGGTGTCATTGTCTAGAAGTCATCGAGTAGAGTACAAATATATATTTTTTCTTACCCTGGCATGTGAGGTGTCATTGTCTAGAAGTCATCGAGTAGAGTACAAATATATATTTTTTATCTTCAAAAATGAAGAAATAGGGGGCGGCAAAATTTGTCAGTTTTAGAGCATTTTTGTACGAGCTGTATCGCAACAACTAAACAAGTTAGGAATTTGAAACTTCTGTGTATCATGTACCTACCATATACTGTATAATACCATTTAATTGTGTACTTTAACTTGTATTACACCATTTAATTTTAAACAACAAGTACCGTGTTTTAAAACTGAAGTATTTTTTTAAAATATGTAGTGTTAAATATTGTACGCTGGTACGGAACCCTTCGTGTACGAGTCTCGCACTTGGCCGGTTTTTTTATTATGACTGGCGGAATCTCCCTGATATCAGTGGTAATTACCCTTATTAATACTATTACAAAAACAAAACAGATTTTTTTAGTCTATAGGTTTTAGTTTAGTCTATGGATTTCTCTTTACCTACTGCATCACTGCTGTGCAAAAGTTCTGTATTGCCTTTTCTTCTTCTTTTAAATGAAAAAAAAGATATCTTCAATTTTATATTGTACACTTGCGACTAAATAGTCAGCATTGCCATACAGGTAAGCTGCCTTTTGGGCACTTTTCCTGTTGACAGCGATGCGGACGAATTTTATGATTCTTTTCCCACCTTTTTTAAACATATACAATGTACATAATACATTATTATTACCTGCAACTTGAAAAATGTATTTCAATGTTTGTGTTTAAAAATATTCTTATCTGAAAAATCTTAGTTAAATAGTGTTGCCACTCTTTTATTTTAATTTTCAAAGTGTATTTTGACTCGAGGATTATCTTGATGAAAATCTCACATTTTGGGTTCGTAAGATTGAATTTGATAAATGGTTCCCAAGAAGGAAAACAATGAAAACATTGCATTTGTAGATAAAAAGAATACCTATATGGTTGTCAATTTCTGATAGTTGATTAATCGTAATAATCGTCTTTATGCGGACGAGACATGAACGTACAGTCGACCACATAAGTTGTTTGTCACAAATAAAAAAAAACCTTTTTTTTTCTCGTTTCTGGCCATAGTGAAGTAGGTACAAAATGATCTCCACACTATACTCGTATAGCTCTCTTATATCAGCAGTGAAGTATTAACTATGTTTTTGTCTTGTTATTTCAATTTCACGTTGTTTGATATACCTATCAAGGAACATTTGCCAATGATGTGTTAAATGAACAAGCCGAGTACATATTCATGAGACACTTTTTCAATGCGCTGACCGCCTTTTGTTGCTAACTGTACATTGAATAAACTGCCAGGAACATGTACTTAAATCTGTGTTGTCTCAGAAGTTCATTTCGTTAATTGGACAATTATGTATTTAGATATATTTGCAAAAGTGTGGAAAGTTCTACAGAGAACTGAAGACCAGTAGTTGGGGGAGAGTGGCGTAATTAAGAAGCTAAGGCATGTAATGGTTAATTAAAAATGAAATCCTGACTACCTCCTGATCCTCTCCGCTGTCGCCCGCTCTCCTAGAGGTCGCTAACAATAGAAAATTAATTGTGTCTCATAACATGACATGTGAAGGTCTACCTCATTTTGAGAAATGCAAAGTGAGTGTTTGCACAAAGAAAAAAAGAAAAATAGATTTATTTGTCACAGAAACACGCGCATACAAAAGATAAGAATAATCAGAAAATAAAACAAAATAGATCTACATTATAATCACGAGCTCAAAACAGAAATAGTCGACAGCTGCACGTCATGACTGCATCTGTCGTCTTTACTGATAAACTTTACATTGCGTCGTCAAAGGGAAAATTAAGTTAAAAACTCTGAAAATGACATTATATCACCTTTTAAGGTAGCCGCGAAATGCAATGTTTTTTACGATTTTTGCAATTTGCAGCTCAGTGTCTGGAAGGATGTTGATTGAAGTATAATTCGCGACCGTAACAAATATGTTTTTACAGAATTATATTCGTTAGAATTAGTAATACCTACAACTCCTTAAGTGACTTTTGAAGGAGCGTTGGCACACCAATAGAGACAGGACGACCGTCCATAGGTGGACGACCTACTGAAGATCGCGGGGAAGACCTGGATGAGACTCGGAAGCATGGCAAAAAGAGAGCAGGCCTATTGTACTCAGCTGTGGGTGGAACAAAGCTGCTAATGAATGAATGAAGTGACTTTTCATTCCGGTTAGTTGAAAAGTTCGTAGGAGGAAAGTTCGTAGGGGCACTGATAATAAAACTGAAATGCACTTGTATGCAATTATTTTCTTGAGAACAAAGCCGTTTTTGTATTTAACGACGACAAAAAACAGCGTTCGGTATTTAAAAATGTGTCAACGAAAGCTACACAATATATTTCAAATGACTCAGTCAGTGATTCTTGCAAAACACAGAAATGATATTGAAATACTTCTTAAAAGTAGGCAACGACAAACAACCATTCAGCCTGATATAATGAAAATTATTCATACGGAATGATTTGTAATTGCTCTAGCAAAGCTTTTAAATTCATTATTTATGGAGATAACGAATCTAATTGCTGGAAAATAAGGTTTCATAACCATGTCATAAGAAGTAGGCAATGATTATTTTTTCAATTAACATAAACTATACATATTTTAGCGTATCGTTAGCAAATACTGAATTTCAGCTTAATTTTTTTTTTCTCAAAATATAAAGATTTTTAAAATTAAAATAATAAATTCATACCTATTATACGTGTAACGTTCAGATTATAATCGTATGCTTAAATGCTAAAGTATCGGTGTAGATAATAAAATATTATTACATAAAAAATGAGAACGTTCAAACACAACTCACCGAAAAAGTAACAAACGTTTCACCTCCTTTTACTTTCGTACAACACACTCACACAAAATATATTTAAATACCACGTCAAATCAAACTGTAATACAAAAACACTTATATTTAAATGAAATTATAAAAAAGATGACTCTAATAAGAAAATTTATTTACGAAAACGGCGCGCAATTTGACGGCGATTCGGAAAAGGAACACGTTTATTTTTAAACGTCGCGCGGGAACCGAGACCGAGAACGCACTGCCAGTCAGCCAGCAGATCGCTCTCTCCGAAGTCAATGTAGTATCATAAAGTATGAGAGGGGACATCTTTACATGTTTTTTTTTATAATGCATAATAAATTGTTGTTTAGTAAATAATATTAAGACCCTATTGTTTATTTGATGGGAACTGAGACCAACCATTTGTGACTGGTAACTTCATAGAGCGGTAATACGTAAGATGCAGTTTTTTCTTAAAAATATTTTCAACAGCCTTCAGATTAATGCACCAGATCAGCCGATCTATTCTGTAAACATCACATCGTGAGCACTTAGGTGAAGTGAGCTCAATCCCTAGTAGAGTAAGAGCGATGCCACACTGCTCCGTTGCGTTGCGTTACGTCGTCGCATTTCAGTGACGCTTGCTCGGTTCTAAAACAAATTAAATTCGCATGTATTTTAGAACCGAGCAAGCGTCACTGAAATGCGACGACGCAACGCAACGCAACGGAGCATGAGTGTGGCATCGCTCTAAGGTGGAATGACAGTTCACATCACGCTCACTTCACCTAAATTTTCACAGTGGGATCATTCCAAAATAGCACCACAGATCGGGTGTTGTTTTATTTAATGGTATTTATTTTTATAATTTTATTTATTTTATGTTTTATTTATGTTGTTTTATTTAATTGTTTTAGTTAATGGAAATTAGTGTCTAAAGTCTGGATGAAGTTATCAGTTTTTTATAAGCCTACAAAGTGATAAGTTTAATATTATAAATATGTAGATGCATGTTAAGAGGAAACACAGCTTTAAATTAAGTTGTCCTTTTAGATGAAATTAATTAACCTTTAGTAGTATTGATAACCTTCATTATTAACAAAGGATCGTGATAACCTCAAAACACGGATTTAAGTAACCGATTGTTATTCACACGAATTTATTTTATGCATTAAGTAATCAATTTATTTATTCATTAATGTGGCTTAGACAAAATATTTTTTTTTTTTAAATTCCAACGTCTGAAAAATATAGGCGTGACTGAGTTGGTAAGGAATAAAAGAAAATCGTTTTTTTTTTAATTTAACAGAAAGAGGAGATAAGTAAGAAACAGAGTCTTCTTTGAAAGGAATTTGGGCTTCCATAAATATTTATTTAACCATTTATGTGCACACATATAAACAGATCAGAAGAAAGGAACAGAAAAATAAGCACAAAGGTGATGCTTATTTCTAAAGAAATCTCTTCCAGCATACTTGCGATAGGAAAGAAGATGAAAAAAGATGTAGACAACGAGTAAGAGTAGAAGAGAAAACCCAGAACCCTGAATTTTTAAAACTCTATCTTCTTTCATTATAACAGGGTCTTTGATGTTTTTTTAAATTCCAAAATAAAACTTTTCTTTTATCATCAAAATTTTTCACACTATTAAGAAAGAATGAAAATAAGTTAAGAACAAAACAAAACACAAAAATTGCAATGCTGTCAGCCTTTTGGGCACTATTCCTGTTGACAGCGATGCGGACGAATTTTGATGCACTATGCTCCCGTTTTTATATACATGTACCTAATAATAATAATAATTTTAAGACTGTTAGCTGTGGATATTATGTAAATATTGTAACATCACGCCTGTATTCCTCGAAACCTACCACAACTGGCGAAATGTGGGTGTATCTATAGTACACCCACATTTCGCCAGTTATGTTTAAGTCCCATGTAACAGGTGGCAGGGGCGTAGCCTTCATACAACCCGATTCCTATCGGCTTCACTTCGGAACAACCGCTCTTCTTAATGTCAAATAATATGGTACACCTGTGTGTGTAACTGTGTATTACATACAATTATATTGAATACCAGTTTAATACATCACAAGATTAAAAACCTACAGTTTTTGTCTGAGTTTATGAAAACGGACAATTTTTTCTTCGGCTTCCCTCTAATGATAATTGTAGCTGCGCCTCTGATAGGGGTGAGCCTATTGCGACCAACCGGGCACAACATATTATCTTGTTTGAAAATAAAATACAAACCCAAAAACAGAACAAGTTGAGGATTATGCAAAATGTATTCGGTGCGTTACCTCTACCACCTCGTAGCTCTATGTGCACCGTGACAACGAAAGTGACGTCACGAGAAATAAGACACCTTTCTCTGTAGGTATCGGAACGCAAACGCACCGATACTAGGGAGTGCAACTAACCAATTATTGTAATTGTAATTCTTATGACACACTTTCCGGTCCTTTACCCTTGGCTTTTTATATTTTATTTAAATGTAGATAAAATAGAATAGAATAGAAAAAAAAAAATTGAAAAAAATAGGCAGTCATGGGGACTGCCAACAGAAATGAAAACTTAATCTTAAAACTATTTATGCATAGCATGTCGCATGTTGGTGACGTGAACCTGTACGATTTCCCCGTACCAACATAGCATGTCGCATGTCGTTAACGCGAACCCGTAAGATTTGCCCGTACCAACATAGCAAGTTGCATGTCGCATGTCGGTGACGCGAGCCCATAAGATTTCCCCCTACCAACATAGCATGTCACATGTCGCATGCCGGTGACGCGAACCCATAAGATTTCCCCCTACCAACATAGCATGTCACATGTCGCATGTCGGTGACGCGAACCCATAAGATTTCTCGCTACCAAAACCCGCTCAACGCGTCTATAGAAGTTTTCACTTCAAAAAGCTGGGCAATTTTTTGGTTGCTAGTGATTGTAGCACGTGTGGTTTATCTAATTGACCCTACTATCCTCAGAACTGTCTTTGAAAGACCGAAAAGGGTTGCATCTGGAGCAATCTGGAGGGTAGACAAAAATTCACCTATATTCTACATTCTTCAGGGTTTCTCAAACATGCAGTCAACCGGATGTAGTAGCTGCAGTAAGGGCGGTTTTCGTTTGTTCGTTATCATTGACGTATGGTTGACCGTACCAATAGGGATGATGCCAGGATAAAAAAAAAATCTATTCAGTCCATCAGTCGGATAATAAAAAAAATATTAGACACCTATTTTTTGCTCTATCAAATTAATAAAAAAATGTCTTAAATAAAACGCATTAAACTTGGGGAGTGGGGGCTCGCTACGTCACAACTGAGTATAAAATCTACAAAGACGTGACGTCATACCACATTTTAACTCAATGTATCGCCGTAATCTTTTGATTACAAAAAAAAATATTCGTAAAATATTTTTTAATAATCTACCTGATGGACAAAAAACATTGTTTAGTCAACATCCCTGTTATCCTGAGTTTACAGCAGCTATTGGGTTTTTGGATTAAACTACATAACATATTATCTTGACGCCTGTAATCTTCGACGGGTTAAGCTGCAGTCCCACGGCCCGCTTTCTCACAGGCCAGGAGGTCTACTCCCATAAGCACGAAATCCGTAGTTACGGGCGATTCCTACTCAGTATCGCCTACGGATATAATATTAGTTTGGGTCCCGACCTAAGAATGAATAACATTTGACAGTTGTTCCTACTCCCAATGTGTTTTTCATCCAAAAAAGTTAATTAACCGATGTAATATGGGGCGAGCCTATTGTCATCAACCGGGCACAAATCCAGACTCCAAATAACACTTTTGCCCGACCTCATAGCCAGCAGTAGCGTTTGCGACACTAATCCAAGGAGGCAGTAAAACGAATTAAAAACTAATTTACAATAAGTATTTCGAATTTCGAACCACCCAACAAGACGTGTAAAACAGCGTAAAAACACTTACAGTAGGAATCGGTTTCATTTTGACAGTTCAACAATATTCATTGCGTTACGTACCTTGTTGAACAGACAATTTTTTCGAAAATATGAAGCAATGGATTCGCAATAAGCCTCAAAATCATTCAGATTCTGATTGATAGTGTGTTACGCAATTAGGTTGCAGGTTAGCTTCTACCGATTAACGTTCAACTCGGTTCATGGCGGTTCCGTTAAAACTGACCGTATCTTGAAACTGCTATAGGTAATCTTCATCACCTATTGCGTAAGCAAATTAAATTAGACTATAGCGACCATTAAATAAAGTCTTATTCGCCATTCTAAGAATTCGAGCAGTTGAGAATTTCCATCTGGAATTTCTCAGTAACAACCCGAAGTCTGTATTTGAAGCCGGTTGATGGCATTCGGCTCGCCCCCTGTTACATGGGACTTATATATTACTGGCGAAGTGTGGGTGTACTATATAGGTGCATCTCTGCCTAACCCTTCGGGGAATACAGGTGCGATGTTATATTATGTTAAGAAAGAAAGAAAAGAAAGAAAAAACGTTTATTGGCTCATGCCACAAGTGCACACAGTATCACGAAAGGAAACAAAGAAAAAGAACTTAAAACTAACAATATTTAAAAAGTACAATTACCTACATCTAAGCCAAAAAAAAAGCATGTAGATAAATACTGTGTGACTCACGGCTGCGCCAAATAGGCCCATTTCAGCATAATGTCGAACAACAATACAACATACACACACACACACACACACACACACACACACACACACACACACACACACACACACACACACACACATATATATATATATATATATATATATATATATATGTGTATATATATGTGTGTGTGTATATATATATATATATATATATATATATATATATACACACACACATATACACACACATGCACACACAAACACACATACACACACACATACAACACACACATACATACATACATAGTCATCATTCTATACCAAGTTTCCATACCAGCTTATTGAGATATCAAGGCCAGAAAAGCTAGAATTTCGAAAAATTGTCAGCAGGTTTCTCTTATTCATAGTTCGGTCTATCAAATCATTATCTAAGTACTTAGTTTTTTATTTGGAACTAGCTGTGCTCCGTGACTTTGTTCGCGTGGAAATCGTAAGATACACAATGTACTAAAATAACAGCCACATTTTCATAAAACTCCCTCATCCCCCGACCCGCCGCGTTGCATCGCCCGCCCGATTCGTTTTCGCTTAGTGTTCTTTCTGACTTTTTTCCTTTTGCTCGACTCCTAAGGGCCGTAGCGTAATGTTAAATAGCCTATAACTATCCTTCATAATTGGGCTACCAAATGCAAAAAGAATTTTTCAAATCCGACTTTTTGTCAATTTCATGGATTTTAATTTTTTTGTGCTGAACCCAAATTTTTTTTTTTAAATAAAAGTAGACTAAATTACTCCCCGTGATGTTGCGGGGAGTATCATCATCATGATTTCGACGGGAAGTTCGCTGGTAGATAGCTGATGAGCTATCTGCCAGCGAACTTCCCGTCAAAATCAGTTCAGCCGTTTCGGAGATTAGCCGGAACAAACAGACAGACACACAGACAAATATTAAAAAAAAAATTGTTTTTTTGTTATAAGTACCGTCTATACTTTCATATGCATTTAGTAAAAAGTTGTTATTTTGACATTACAAACAGACACTTCAATTTTATTTATTTGTAAAGATTTTAAGAAATGACGAAACCGCAGGTTTCAAAGTTAGAGGTACGAAAATTATATATCTAAGCATACCTAGGTACTTTTGGACTTTTTCTAAGCATAATAAAGTAACAAGTGATATTGCCATCGTTTTTGATTTTTTTTTAATAAATTTTGACAGCATTTATAATATTTACATGTTATTATTATAAATATTGATTGCCCTGTCATATTTTAAGTCTCTAAAAATATCTACATAAGTATGATTTGATTGTTAGGATTCCTCATTTAGTATTCATTAGTATCCAACTCAATGGTTTCAAACGGTGGTAGCCAATCATTGCCTGACTGCATCTACGTGGCAATGCTGCCAGACTTTTGGACACTTTCCCAATGACAGCGATGCGGACGAAGTTTTTGATGCACAATGAGCTCTTCCCCTTTTATAAATACTTGTATAATGTATAATATTATTTATTTCAGTGTTAGCTTCTGCATTTAAGTAAACCTTAAATTAAAAATTTTAAAACCTACCGCGGAAGAATGTATGAAACTCCGAATCGGCATCAGGTTATAAGGTCTTCGACCTGTTTCGGGCTAAAAATAGAAACCCTAAACTCCTTTGCGACGCCCAAAAAAAAAAAAAACACTGGTAGACCGTATGTTCTTTGTCAGATTTTCCTGTTTTAAAGGTATCATTGGGTACCATTTAGAATAATAATAAGTAATTATTATCTTTCGGAATAATGCTAAATTTGTTTGTGAAAAGATTTCTCTTATTCCGAATCACATAGGATACTTAGTAGTAATAAATATAATAATAATACCAGCCTAATAGTATCCCACTGCAGGACAAAGACCTCTTCTCATACTGAGAAGACACGTTGATCACGACGCTTGCTCAAGACGAGTTGACGATTTCAGACTTTTATTTACTAATAGCTGTGCTCCGCGACTTCGTTCGTGTGTGTAGAAGTCGTAAGATACACAATATACTAAAATAACAGCTACATTTTAATAAAACTCCCACGTCCCCCCCGACCCGCCGCGTTGCATCGCCCGCCCGCGCTATTACTTCGTTTTCGCTTAGTGTTCTTTCTGACTTTTTTTCTTTTTGCTCGGATCCTAAGGGTCGTAGAATGATGCTAAATAACCTATAACTATCCTTGAGAATTGGCTACCAAATGCAAAAAAGAATATTTCAAATCCGACTATTGTTCACAATTTCATGGGTTTTAATTTTTTTGCGCGGAACCGTAATTATTTTTCTAAAATAAATGTAGCCTAAGTTACTCCCCGTAACATCAGCTATCTGCCAATGAAAGTCACGTCAAAATCGGTCCGACCGTTTCGGAGATTAGCCGGAACAAACAGACAGACAGACAAACAAAAATTTAAAAAATTGATTTTGTACCGTTTAAACTTTTGCATTTAGTATAAAGTTGTTATTTTGACATTACAACCGGACACTTCAATTTTATTTATTTGTATAGACAAGTCCAGCGGGGTAATTTCACAACACAATGTAGAAATCGGTTTCATTTTGACAGTTCAACAACATTCATTGCGTTATTTACGTTGTTGAGCTGACAAATTTTTCGAACTTATGAAGCAATATAGTAGCAATATGCTTCAAAATCATTCAGATTCTGATTGATAGTGTGTCACGCAATTAGGGTGCAAGTTTCCTCACGATGTTTATTCTTCATCGATGTCAGTAATGTCCAAGATAAACTCAGATAGTACATAGGTAATTGAAAAATTCACATTGGTACTTGTTAGCATTTGTACCCACAACCTCGTGCGTGACAGGCGAGGTTTTAACCACTGGACCATCACGACATTACTTAGTAGTAGATGCGTAAATGAAAAAGAGGCTTATTTACTCGTATTTAAAAAGGCGATCACCATTAGAAAATCAATACGTTTTTAAAGGATCAATAATAAATATTTCCCGAATGGGTATGGGATTGAATCACCACTCTTGGAAGTTAGACGCAACTAGCAAAAACTGGTCTTATTGCCAAGAGTTTTTGCATTGGTAAATGATTCTTGCAATAGTTTTGTAGTGTCTAACAAGTCCCGATTTGGGCACAAATTTCAAGACCTATAAGTTCTGCTTTGGTTCTGTAAAAGCATTGTAACGTGCTAAATTAGTCTTAATTTTATCTTGTAAGCACATTCATTTATGCTTTAAATAACTGACTTTGCTAATATGAGATAAAATCGGAATCAAAAGCATTTACTTTGCAAATCTGGGGGCCTATGCCGCGGAAATCCGAACTATCGGCCGAATATTCTGAAGTTTTCTGCTACACTTCATTATATTTCGTTCGGTCGGTTCGGAACCGACCAAACGTCAAAATGAAGTTCGTTGAACAAACGTCAAAATGAACCGACTGAAATAGAATGCAGTGTAGTAGAAAACTTCCGAACATTCGGCCGATAGTTCGGATTTAGGCTTCAGCCCTTGAGCATAATCTGAAAAGATTCCTTTAAAATTTTTTTTAATGTTATTTAAAAAATTAATTATGTCAAACGTAAAACCAGTCAGCGTAGAAAGATAATGCTTCACGTGGAAAGTATGATGTTGTGAGTTCGAGCCCCGCAATCTGCATGTTCTTTTTGTATGATTTAAATTTACGTAATTGTTCGAGTTATATCAAAATACTTTACCGAACCGAACTTCAACAAATAAATAAAACTGGATTCACAAAAATTAGCTCATAAAAGTAATGAGTAACATGCAGAGCAAGAAGTCGTCGTGCGTTCGCGCCCCGCTATCCATGCAGATCACTTTTTAGACTTTTTCAAGATTTGTTTACGAAGAATTTATTATTTTCATTGGAAACTGGGTGTATTTGGTTGCCGTAGCTGCCGTCGTGAGCAAGTCGAGTGTTTCAGTCCTGGCGTTGTGCATTTGCTCGTACAATTAGCGGAAGCGCCGCTGTAAACTAACAAGGAGGGACGTCGCGTTAGTGAAGTACGTAGCGAGGGTGCTGCGCGGGCTGGTGCACCACCCAGATGTGCTGGAGGAGCTGCGGCTGCGAGTCCCGGATGGGTATCTGGGAGCGCGCCGTCACCCCGCCTTGTTAGAGTTGCCAAGGGCTAGAACGATTTTACTGGAGTTTGCCCACAAAGGTGCATTGAAGGAGGCATATTATGTGATTTTTATTATTTTAGTTTTATTTTGAAATTTTATGTTTAGGTATATTTTATAAGAAACAGAGGGTATAACATCGTCTTGGGTTACCGTAAGATGTTGTACTTATTGGTGTGTGAAATAAATAAATAAATAAATAAATTTATATAAATAATATTAGATATTTACGTTTTGTAACTGTCAAATATGAGCTCTGCGTGAAATTGGGTGTAGCCAGGTTTAATTTATTGTATATGTTGTTTAATGCGAGCACTGTTCGTAAATATATAGACGCCCAAATGAGTGCCCTGTCCGCAATGTTGTCTTGTCCTCACTGCCCTGGGTCTTCACGTGCATTTAGCTCGCATGGGCTCAAGATCCATATGGGCCGTATGCACAGGAATGCGCGTCAGCCGGTCACCACTCCTCAGACGTCGTCTACTGTCTCCGATTCCCAGCCAGTGAGCCAGGTGCCGTGGCTTTCGCGCCCTTGCCCTCTGGAGAGGCTCTCGGCCTGGAAGGTGAGTACGCCAGTACTTAGGCACATCCCTAAGGGTGCGCGGAACCAGGCGGCGGGCAAGCTGTGCGACATTATCGGTAAGTGCGTTAGCTGTAACGGTGTGGAGGACTGGGGCGCGCTTCTCACTTTTGCATTTGGTGGGCTGAGAGTTCCTTCGAGGGACGCACCTGGAAACATGACTGCAAAGGTGAAGGCAAACGTCGAGTCGGTTGGTGCAGTCCAGTTTGTGGACGAGTCGGGTTGTGTGGCAGGGGTAGCTAAGTCACGAGGGATTCGAAAAGCCATCGAGTCTAAGGTGTTCGAGGGAGACCTCCGAGGGGCGGTTCGGTTGCTGGTTTCAGACGACTCGTTCGCGCGACGCGATCCTGACACGCTAAGCGCCCTTACGGTCAAGCACCCAAGCCCATCGCGTCCGCTTAATTTTCCATCGGCGCCGGACTCGTCATTTCCAAGGGTGACTGCGTCAGTGGAGGACGTCGCGTTGGCCTTGAGCTCTTTTTATAGTGGCTCTGCGGCAGGCTTGGATGGAATTCGTCCGGGGCATTTGAAAGAGCTAACATCTGGTTCTGCGGGTGAAAATGGGCGGCGTTTGCTGGAGTGTTTGACAAAGCTCGCAAATTTTTTAATGAGTGGTCAGCTCAATCCGGTAGTTTGTCCTTATTTGTATGGTGCTTCTCTTTGCGCACTCAAGAAAAAAGACGGAGGGCTGAGACCAATAGCTATCGGCAGCGTGTTCAGAAGGTTGACAGCTAAGCTGGCGTGCCGGTCCATAAGAGTAGCTATGTCCGAATACTTGCAGCCGCAACAACTAGGGTTCGGGACGCGTCAGGGGTGCGAGGCTGCTATCCACGCGACGCGGGCGTTCGTCATGGACTCTGAAAACTCGAACTGCGTGATGCTGAAACTCGATATCCGCAATGCTTTTAACACCCTGGAAAGAGACGTTCTCTTGAGTGAGGTCAAGGATAAAATTCCTTCTCTATACCCCTTCCTCTATCAGGTATATTATTCTCCTTCTAATCTCTTCTTTGGTGATAGTCTCATTTCATCTCAAGTGGGAGCGCAGCAGGGGGACCCATTAGGGCCGCTTGTTTTCAGTTTAGCAATCCACAAAGTCATCTCTGGACTAAAATCGTCTCTGAACCTGTGGTACCTTGATGGTGGCATTATTGGGGGATCACCGGAAGAGGTTCGCCAGGATCTGGAGGCTCTTGTCCCTCAACTTAGGAAGCTGGGTCTGGAGGTGAATCCCTCCAAGTGCGAATTCTTTCCCTGTGGCATTGGGGCTCGTACTCACTTCTCACGCTTTGGTTCTCATTTACCTGGCCTCAAGGAACTTTCTCCTCTTTCTTTCTTCCTTTTGGGATCTCCCATTTTTCTTGACGGAGTGCCAGAAGCCATTTCCTCCCGTAAACAGCTACTCCTCAATGCTCGGGAACGTCTCAAGGATCTCTCCGCGCACGTTGCGATTTTGTTATTGCGCATGTGTTTCGCCTTACCCAAGGTTACAATCTCTTGCGAACCGCTCCTACCTGGCTTTGTCCTGGGGAGGTTAGTTCTTTTGACTGTGCTCAGAAGTCAATGGTTGAGTCTATCCTAAACGTGTCCTTTAATGATGCGCAGTGGAAACAGGCGGCTCTTCCTATCCGGTACGGAGGTCTGGGGGTGCGGTGCGTGCATGATGTGGGCCTGCCGGCTTTCCTGGCGTCGACACATGGAGTGGCTGACCTCGTCACTGGAATTCTCAATTCCAATGGCGACGGGGCAAACATACCATTTATGTCGGATGCCGAGTCAGCTTGGTCTGTCCTCAGCATGGGTGCAGCGAGCCCTAACGTGAAACATGTTCAGCGAGCTTGGGACGACGTCACGTCTAAGCTGATCCAGGAACAAATGTTGGTGGGTTTCTCGGAGGCTGATTTAGCCAGACTAAGAGCTGTGTCGCAGCCGGAATCGGGGGCATGGTTGCATGCGCTTCCTTCGCCTCACCTGGGCACATTGCTTGATGACGACTCTTTGCGTGTGGCCGTTGCCCTCCGCCTGGGCTGCAAGGTGTGTGAACCCCACAAATGCACCTGCGGTTCCATGGTAGAAGCCGATGGCCATTATGCTTTGAGTTGTCGTCGTTGCTCAGGGAGGTTCCCGCGTCACCACGCGCTCAATGATATTGTGCGGAGGGCATTTATATCAGCAGATGTCCCCTGCGTATTGGAGCCTCCGGGTCTATGCAGGACTGACGGCAAGAGGCCGGATGGGCTGACCCTGGTGCCTTGGAGGGACGGCAAGTGCCTAATATGGGACGCAACTTGCGTCAGCACTGTTGCCGCCAGCCACCTTGGTCGCACCGTCCTCTCGCCGTCGGCAGCAGCGGAAGACGCCGCTGAGAGGAAGAGGGTGAAGTACGCACCGTTGGTGAGCCGTTACCATTTTGTGCCCATTGCCGTTGAGACCATGGGTGGTTGGGGCTCTGAGGCCAAAAAGCTCATTAGTGAGATTGGGCACAGGCTCCGTGACAAAACGGGTGACTCCCGCTCCGGCTCGTTCTTGGTGCAAAGGTTAGCCATTGCTATCCAACGTGGCAATGCAGCAAGCGTGATGGGCACCTTTGCGCCGGGAACAGTTAGGGGTGGGTTATTCGACTAGTTGTTTGACGTATCGTTGTGGCTAGAGATTAGGGTAATTTAGGTTAACATGTGATGAAGTTTTTAGTATTTGTGTAATAAGTAGTTAATAGTTTTATATTAAGATTTTATTGTAAATACAAAATATGTAATTGATTTTATATTAAAGGTTTTATTATGACTTTGACAATTATTAAGATTGGTTATCAGTGTCATCATAGTAGCGATGTAGCAATCGTGGTGCTAATCTGTAAAGATCCCACCGTAAAAATTTAGGTGAAGTGAGCGTGATGTGAATTGTCATCCCACCTTACTCTACTAGGGATTGAGCTCACTTCAAACTCACTTTACCTAAGTGCTCACGGTGTGATGTTTACAGAATAGATCGGCTGGAAGACTTTCCGCTCGTGAATTTGGATAGAAGGATATGCATTGATCTACAGAATATTTACGCAGTACGGATCACAGAATCTACAAAGAACTTGTGTTTATGTAAATAGGTACACGTATGTACATCATAATAAACAGTACATTAACTTGTACATTTACATTAAGTGCTCATTTTAAGTTCATTGTAAATAGTTTACATAACATGGCAAAGCTCAAGTTTATGTTATTCTGATATTCGTTTTTTTGTAGCATAAGCATAACCAGCCTATAATGTTCACACTGCTGGGACACAGGCCTCGTCTTTTCGAGAGGGAGTAGGCCAATCTACCACGCGGGCCCAGTGCTGATTGGTAGATGTCGCATGTCTTCAAATTTTTGGTTCTTAGAAATGCTAGTTTTTTCCTTACGATGTTTTCCTTCGACGTTTTGAGTGTAGTGGTGATGACCTTATTTACACAAAGTAGAGCAAATGTCTGCCTTTTTTTGTAGAATAGCTTGAATTATTTACTGGCTTTACTTTTTCATAGTCAAGGTTTGCGTTTACTTTCAGTTACCTACCAACTTGACCAGCTGAAAAGGTTTTAATACACGATTCATTCAGTTAGGTAAACCCATGTTAAAATTACCAAACTCTATAAATGTACCTACTTACTGTCAAATTGTCAGCCACATAAAAAAAAAACAATAATGCTTTGATTCTATAAGAAAAATAAAATATTGATTCGCAGCTTACATTATTTTAAAGGATGATAAAAATCATAACACCAAGTAGGTCCAGTTTAAAAATATAATAAAACTAGCTTTTGCCCTCGGCTTCACCCGCGTGGATGTCGGAAAATATCCCACGGGGACGTACTACCGGGATTAAAAGTAACCCACGTGTTAATCCAGGTAAACAATGTCTTCTCGTACTGCGTATATTGTATCCGAGGAGCGGCGCGCGGATTGATATATTATGATTGCTGGATGATAAAAAAACGTGTGCGCTCGGGGGACAACAGGAAGGAAGTTTCTTCTCATTATTCACTACACGATTTAAAAAAAAAAAAAAAATTTTCGCTGCCGCTATCTTGGATTTTCATTTTGACCTCACTATCGGCTTTAGCACCCTCGAAAACTATGAAAACGATACTCATGACGAAAAATTTGAAAATATTCGCAGTCTCCATCATTATCATACAAATATGAACGCATTTTATTTATTTATTTATTTAAACTTTTAACACTTAAAAAAGTACAAAGGCGGACTTAATGCATTTTCGTTTGTGACGATTTCTGCCAGTTTACTCCTACCGCAAGCCGCGTAAAAGAACTTCGTCCAGAAAATCCTAAAACCTAACAATAGTAACGCAATATATAACGGAACGGAAAATTACCTACTTGCGTGCCAAAGAAGGCAACTTTAAAGTGAAAATATAAATCCTCTTTAAACCTTATCCCGTTGGAATTTCGAAAAAATATTTACCTAAATAATTACCAGGTACGGAACTTAGTAAAGTTATTGTTCTCTGAATTATCTACTAAAGTGTCTCTGGCGATGGCGAAAATTGGGCTGACCAATGATGAGTTAGTAAGAATTTTTAACCCCCTAGGGGATGATTTTCCAAAAATGCCAAAACATGTCATAATTTCTAAAAAAGCTTAAGGCGAAAGCGCCAGGTAGCCCGGGGAATTCAAATTTTCTTATGTTTATTGCAATTTGTAAGTCAGTATTAGGTTGTATGTTGATCAAAATATGAGTCGCGACTGTAAAAAGTATGTATTTACAGAATTATAACAATTAATGTCATCAATACAACTCTTTAAGACCTATTGAATGACTATTTTATGAAATCTTGACAATTAGGAATTGATCAATTGATTTTTTTGATGGAATTGATTGATCTTGATTTGATTAATTATAATTCTTTAAATGCATATTTGTTACGGTCGCGAATGATACTTTAATCAACACACAGCTTAATTTGATTTGCAAATTGCAAACAACATAAGAAAGTTTGAATTTCGCGGGCTACCTGGCGCTTCCCCCTTAATACCAATTTCTTCCTTACAAACTTTCATCCTCTATTGTTGGGGACCACAGTGCCATCTACTGGCAACAGATGAAACCAATCGATGGGACGAAGACAGCGCGCGGGGAAGGAGCGACACAACGGCGCGACACTATAGCGACGCGATTTTAACTGTCTGAGTGACTCGCCAACGATCTCACGCAAATTACAACGCTAAATTAATAAATTGTAAAAAAAACAACCACATATTGTAGAAACGATATTACACGTAATCATAAGGAGCCTTGTGTCTGATTTCATCCAACGACGCTGACACGACAACAACCTAACGCAGAAACCCCAACATATTTGGTCCTTCGAGCCGGATGTTCATCCGTCCGTAGCAGCGAGCACCATCATCAGTAACGGTCAGGTCAATCCACCCAAGTTGCTTCCAAACTTCTGTGCTCAGTTTGTGCTAGAAATCGTTATCTTTCGCAATAATTCCAGTGTTCATCGTGAAGATATCATTCGCGATTTAGTTAAGAAAAGAGGCATCGTTAAACGAAAATTAACTTTTTTTTCTAAATATGCGCAGTCATTAAATGTTTCGCAAATAACGGACGCTCAGAAAGCGGAGTTAGAGGGGCCTTTAAATTACTAATCGATCAATTTTCTATTAAACAAGGTGAATTAGATTCCACTGTGTCAGATGGTCAATTGGATGGGGAACTGCTAGAGAGAGAAACGTTTCAAATTTAATCAGTTTTATGCTATTGTGGGCAAGGCTAAATGTATTTTAAAATATACTTCCACTCAAAATGTCGGCGGTCAAAGTTGCATTTTTAATTGCATGAAGTTATCCACTACCCAAATTCGACGGTTCATACGATCAATGGCTCGAGTTTCGCGATACTTACTTATCAATGATATGTACATAATGGTGACAATCTAGATAATGTTCCGAAGTTCCACTACTTACATTCAGTTCTTACAGGTGATGCACTACAAGTAATTAAGGCACTAGAGTTTTCTTCGACAGCTATTTAGTTGCGTGGAGTCTCTTAGAAAATAGATATAACAATGACAATTTGCTAGTTAGTAATCACGTCAAAGCTTTGTTCTATAATCAATCAATTAATAATGAATCAGCTTTTCAAATTCGTAAGTTAATCGATACAGTTTTAAGAAACATTCGGGCGCTAAAAACGTTAGAAGAACCTACAGATACATGGGACGCTTTAATTATCCACGTAATAAGTTCCAAGCAAGATTCATCGACCGATCGCGAGTGGAAAAGTTACAAAAGTACCTTCCCTAAAGAAGGAAAATTAAAGCTGTCTGAATTAATGAATTTTCTCAAGGATCGTGCTGATTTTTTAGAATCGATTAGGCCTCAAAGCAAACAATCAGTAGACGCTCACACAAAGAAACACTCATGATATTACACGCAAAGATAATAATAACAAAAAACTATCAAATTCACCACGTTACAAATGCGCTCAGTGCGGTTCCAATCCCTCGGTTCATTCGTGTGAAGATTTCCTTAATGTATCTCTTAAAGATAAATTTAATTTAATTGAGGAGAAAAAGTTATGTCGTAATTGTTTACGATCAGATCACGTAGTAAGGCTGATTTTCCACCGGAGATGTGCTATGCTACGTGGCTATGGACCAATCATATTCATTGGTCCACATAGCATGGCACTGGTGGAAACGAGTTCAACTAAGCAATGTTTTTTTTTATAGAAGGATAGGATGTATGGATGCGCGAGTGGTGTAGCTATATGTTATGGCCTTCCCTACTGCCGATGCATCGCATAGCTCGAGCTGCGCATCTTCCTCGCGCAGCTACCTCGCGGCGGCGCATCTTCATAGCACATCTTACTCGTTCCGCTACACAGCTTAGCATTAGTGGAAACGGTCACATAGTTTCGTAGCTTAGCTTTCACATCCTCGCAGCATAGCTACACAACACATCTCTGGTGGAAAAGCAGCCTAAACGAGTGTTGATTTGGCCCGTCCAGGCATATTGTAACAAAAAACACAACACGTTAATTCACACAGATGCTGTTGTAGACGCTCGCACATCATCCGCTGTTGCTCAAGGCACTCAAATAGTGCCACAGTCTGAATCAAATAACATACAGACCCCGCTCACCACTTCTCACAAATCTTACACAATTTACAAGGAAGATAATAACACCAAAGTGCAATGTTTTCAAAAGTGCATGCGAAGATTTATTCAAAGATACGACTTTACGTGACGTTAAAGGCCGTTTTTCTGTGCGCATTCCACTCAGTCAATCGGCTGAGGTTTTACATGACACATTTTCTGTGGCGAAAAACAGGTTTCTTGCACTCGGACGCAAACAGGCTTCTTCTGGGTAAGCTCGCTCCTTCGTCGACTTTGTCTCTATTACCTCTGACCTAGAGTCAAGAACGAACCTATCTATACAAATAAATAAAATTGAAGTGTCAAAATAACAACTTTTTACTAAATGCATAAGAAAGTATAAACGGTAATTATAACAAAAAAGCAATTTTTAACATTTTTGTCTGTCTGTGTTTGTTCCGGCTAATCTCCGAAACCTCTCCGATTTTGATGGGACTTTCACTGGCAGATAGCTGATGTTACGGCGGGTAACTTAGGCTACTTTTATTTTTCAAAAATAATTAGGGTTCCGCGCAAAAAAATTAAAGCCCATGAAATTATGAACAAAAAGTCGGATTTGAAAAATTCTTTTTGCATTTGGTAGCCCAATTATCGAGAATGGTCATAGGCTATTTGACATCACGCTACGACCCTTAGGAGCCGAGCAAAAAGAAAAAAGTCAGAAAGAACACTAAGCGATAACGAAATAACAGCACGCCGAGTTTTATTAAAATGTGGATGTTATTTTAGTAAGTATCATATATTGTGTATCTTACGACATCCACGCGAACGAAGTCGCCGGGCACAGCTAATCTCAAATAAAAAAATAAAATAAAAAATAAAAAAACTAACCAGGAGCGCGCCTAGCTATAGAAAAATGTATATCGATTTTATGAGTGAATATTTAGGTCTGGGTCACATGAGCCGCATAACAGAATTCTCTTATCAAGGATAATGTGTGGCTTTAAGGAATTTATGTTGTACGATTTCGAGATTAGCTATGTATTTTTTGTACAAGGGGTTCCATACCATTACAGCATACTCTAACTGAGATCTAACCAAGGATTTATATAAATGAATGTACGTGCGAGCACGTTTAAAGTCGGTCATGCATCTCATTACAAATCTATAAATGCGAAACGCGTTATTAATAATATTATCAATGTGTTCATCCAGGTGAAGTTTCCTATCCAGAAGTACCCCAAGGTCCCTGATTACAGTGACTTTATACAATGCGGTTTTATTTAGATTTTATGTGTGAGTTATTAAATTTTTGTTTTTAGTGAATGTTATAGATGAGCATTTTAGGAAGTTTAACTTATTTTTTACGTCTATTTCTTAAGGAATTAAACCAAGAACGGGGTGGCAACCTTGAGGATCTACACGACTGTAGCGCTCTTCCCCAAGACCTTGCCACCCTACTGCCTCTGAAGGAGGCGGCAGGGTAGGCCTGCATCTATACTACCAAGCAAAGCAAAGCAAAGCATGTCGTTGTGCAACCCCTAAAGCATAAATCCAGACCCTCCCCGACCTGACGCAGAAACCCCAACACCTGTGTTTCCCCCCTTAGAGGATGATTTTCTAAAAACGCTGAACCACATGGTTTTTAATTTTTTAACCAGAATGCCAAATACCAATTGTCATGGTTTAAACTACGAAAATGACGATTATCCATACAAACTTTCATACCCTATTTTAGTCCCTTAGGGGTTGAATTTCAAAAAATCCTTCCATATTCCTTGTCTACATTAAAAAAGGAACCTGTGTGCAAAGTTACAGCTTTCTAGGTCTATGGGTTTGGGCTGGGCGTTGATGAGTCAGTCAGTCAGGACTTTTATTTTTATTTATGTAGATCTAGGATTCTGTTTTATGAAGATGAAGACAGCCACTGAAAATAACAAAATAATGGCAGCATAGATATAATATTTGTATGAATGGCAGCAATAAAGCATGAATTATGTAAATGGAAAGTCTCGTGCAAAAGTCGCTGACTCCATTTTCTTTTGAAGTTTTCATTAAGTATTACAAATAAATCATCATAATGATATCTATTTCACATTACCATTATTTAAGTGTCACGTCATTTTCAATCAATCATTTTAGTAGAGAACTCCAATAATTCGTTAACCTAACTACAAAATATTGTAAAACATTTTAAAAGAGTAACGGTGGAGTTTCTTGCCTATTCTTCTCCATACGAAACTACCTTTTGGAATGGGCGACTAGAATCAATTTTGTAAATTTTAACGTTCAAAAGTGCCTTTGTTGTGCCTATCTCCGAAACGGTTGGACTGATTTTGACGGGACTTTCACTGGCAGATAGCTGATATTACGCGGAGTTTCTTAGAAAAATAATTAGGGTTCCACGCAAAAAAATTAAAACCCATGAAATTGTGAACAAAAGTCGGATTTGAAAAATCCTTTTTGCATTTGGTAGCCCAATTCTCGAGGGTAGTTATAGGCTATTTAACATCACGCTACGACCCTTAGGAGCCGAGCAAAAGGAAAACAGTCAGAAAGAACACTAAGCGAAAACGAATCGGGCGGGCGATTCAACGCGACGGGTCGGGGGACGAGGGAGTTTAATTAAAATGTGGCTGTTATTTTAGTATACTGAGTATCTTACGATATCCACGCGAATGAAGTCGCAGGGCACAGGTAGTTTGAAATAAATGATTTGACTTTGACTTTGGGTTGTGCAGGTCACACAATCAGTCATTCCATGTAAAAGATTAATACCTATTCAGCTGCATCCGGTTAGACTGGAAGCTGACCCCAACATAGTTTTGGAAAAACTAAGCAGATGATTTAAGTGGAAAAATGGTTATTAAGTTTTGCAATAGGTGCCTAAATATTATTTTTATTACAAGTGACTAGGTACCAGTGGCGAAACCACCATCTAACACGATTCCTACCGGCTTCCCTTCGGAGGTTAATATAGCAATAATTATTATTCATGATCTCCTAAAACAGAGCTTCCTCTCTCCTACCCTTTTGCTGTGCCCTACTGAGTCCATAATGATCTCAATTATATACTATAGTTACCACCTAAGTACACATTATAATAAATAAATAAAGATATTGAGTATTGAGGTTCGCTCTACCGCTACAACTCTAAAAATTGCAACTGTATTGTATTCGTTTCATTGTATTCCTATAATAATTTTAGAATAAATTTATTTCTTTAAAAATTTGAAAGTTTAGTTTGTGTAGTGATAGCGTCTTTTTGCTTCTGCTATTTGACGATAGATGGTGTTTAAATCAGTAAAAAAAGACTTTTATTTTTAATGTAATATATGAATTTTTACTTTATTGGTTAAAACCGGCTTCTCTCTTCCAAAAATTCACACCTCGCCGCTGCTAGGTACTTAATTACGTATTTTTGTATTGTCCTTGTACAGGACTTAACTATTAAAATGCTTTGACAATGAAATATATAAGTATATAAGTTTTATGTACAATAAATGAATGCACATAATATTAGTGGACTTACCTTTGATCGACCTTGGACAAAAGGTGTAGGCAGGTAGCCTACCTTTTGTTCAAATCAGTCATCAAAGGATTTTGTAGATAACTTGAAAAGCAAGCGCTACTGCTGAGCATGAGGTCCTGGGTTCGATTCCTAGGTCGGGCAGAGTGTTATTAGGTTTTTCTATCTGACATTTCTCAGTAGCAGCTCGGAGTCTGGATTTGTGCCCGGTTGATGGCAATAGGCTCGCCCCCTATTACATGGGACTTAAACATAACTGGCGAAATGTGGGTGTACTATAGGTACACATCTGCCCCTTCGGGCATTACAGGCGTGATGATGTGTAAAAAAGAAAAATTAACAAAAAAAAAAAAACTGTGCGAGGCCAAAAAGGCTCTAAAATGCACCCAGAAACGAAGTGAAAATAGGTAGGTATATATGTGTATCTTTCCCCGGATGAAATCCTTTACTAACAATCTTGAATATATCAGGAAATCAATCTTATGAGCATTGCTCTATCTATTCTTGTTTGGGAATTTGCCTAGCCTTTTCCCAACTATGTTGGGGTCGGCTTCCAGTCTAACCGGATGCAGCTGAATACCAGTACTTTATATGGAGCTCAAATCCCAAAAACACTGTAAGTTTAAAGAAGGTTGTAGATGAATCCTTTGCTGCGTTTTTCATATAAAAAATGTATGGTAAGTATACCTAAGGTCATCACAAATACTTTGTATTGTTTAAATTTTTAATAAAATTTCCCAAATGTTGGGAAAAAATCTCATTAAATAGGTCCTTTTTCAATCTAAATTGTAAATTCCCTCTGTAACGGCTGAATAGTTCGGCATGAATTTAGTACCAAAAAATATGTAATGATGTATTTTACAATTTGTATTGTTTATTTTTCTTATTTCTTTTAATATTCTTAAATAATGAATAAAAACCCGAAACTTCAATAGTACCCCACTGAAGCACCCCCGCTAAGCTCTGTGACGCGTACTCGGCACGCGAAGAGTGTCCGCGAGCTTCTTGCTCGTTCTTCTCCATAGGAACCTACTACAAATAATAATAATAACAAACGTTTAATTCAGGAGCTAGACCACCACCTCTTAAGGCAATATTATTGTAATCAACTTCAGTGTGGGAAAGAGATGGAGCTAGACGTCCTGTATAGCTCCATCTCTTTCTCACACTGAACTTAAGAGGTGGTGGTTGGCCCCCAGAATATCACTTCCATATTTGTTAGTAACAAACAATGTAAACTTATAAACTAGTGTTAGTACCATTTAAGCTGCGTGAGCCGTGAGGCACGCCGATCCTGGAATGCCTACTTGACTACGCGCAGTCGTATCCACCGCCCCAAGATCGGAGAGTCCCACCTATCAGCCAACGTTCTAAGAATGGGGATACTACACTTTGGAATGGGCAACTAGCTTCATATTTCCAACTGACCGACTCTTTGACTATTCAAAAGTGCTTGTAGTATTGGTTTAAATGAAATAAATGCTTTTGAGTTGAGTTTGAGAATGAAAATCTGTCAAATCATTACGTTACCTACCTACTTATATTATATTTAAGTCCATAAAAGTTGAACATTAAGTATGTAGGTACACTGCTCTGTGGACATTATATAATTATTTTTCGCAAGAGTCTGTTGAAATTGAAACTTCCGCAACCATGAATAAGTTTCGTTTGACATTATAAATTAAATTTTATACTGTTAATATTTGGAATTTGAACCGAACTCCACTGTTATTAAAATGTTAGTAGGTAAAATAGTGGTCTTGTGGTGGCCCATCATTTTGCTCATAATTGCCAACGGACATCATCTGCCCGGCCTTTTCCCAACTATATTGGGGTCGGCTTCCAGTCTAACCGGATGCAGCTGAATACCAGTATTTTACATGGAGCGACTGCCTATCTGACCTCCACAACCCAGTTACTGGGTAATACGATACCCCTTGGTAAGACTGGTTGTCAGACTTTCGGGCTTCTGACGACCCGTAACGACTGTCAAAGATCCACGAATGACAGCCGGGACCAACGGCTTAACGTGCTTTCCGAGGCACGGAGGAGTCTCGGTATGTAAAGATGGTCACCCATCCACGGACCAACCCCGGCAAGCGTAGCTTAACCTGATGGATCGACCCATGCGGCTGTTATTACTTAGCCACGAGCTCCTCATAATTGCCAACGGACGATAAATGATAAAAATTATTTATTTATTTTAGAGAAACTCCATATAGGTTACATAATAATCAAAATGTCTTAGTGTTAGCCGACGTCGCAAAGACACACTGTTGGATTTTCAACTCTCGGCGTTAAGCAGAGCGTTCAAAATCCAGTGCGCGAAAAAAATCGCAGCGACATTTTCACGTCCGTGCGAACATCGGCTTTAGGATCCTGGAAACTGGCGCGACACGCAACAATACAAAGGTATCGCTCGTCGCGCGACACGCGGTGTATTTGTGTCGCGTCGCGTGTCGCGCCTGTTTGCAGGTGCCTTTAGTGTGTTAGTATCTAATTGTACCTAAATTATGTTAGTAGGTATTGTTAGTACTTTCCTAAGCGATGCCTGTGACTGTCCTTATCCACTGATTTTGGAAAGGACAGTCAAAATAATGATGTTTATTTCTGTAATTGGGTTTATACAAAAACTTTAACATGTAAAATATATTTTAAAAACTAGATGAGGTCGGCGTTTCCTAACCGATTACACTGAGAAGAAACCCCGAAACAAACTCAGGGGTCAGTCTCTTTTAAAGTCCAGACATAATCTTGGTCAAATCATGTGAGGAACATGCAGAGCCGTGTCTCAATGCAATGAATCACAAAGATTTGAGTGGACCTGTCCAGTCCTATCAGTGCAAACATTTGTCTGTAATCGTGGAGCTCAACTCAGTGTTGTATTCCAGCTTAATGGGGAACGGTGCCGTACTGCTGATGTCTAAAGGAAATGGTCACCACTTACTATTAGATGGGATAGCGATATGTTTGACATCCAATAACATAAAAAATATTCATTTGTACACAGTACTTATTGCTCAGAAATAGGTGTGGAGCTGGCAGTATCTACCTTCCAGGATTTTTTTTTACAAATAACTCTACCATTTCTGTTTTTTTTTTTTTTAATAATAATTTCAGTTTCCTCATTTGACTGCTAATAGGTATAAAAACGAGATCCGTGAGGTAAACCACCACGTATTTAAAATATGTGGGTGGACCTTTTTGGTGAGCTTCTCCGAAATATTAATTTAGATGCAATAGGTATTGAATGATTTTATACAAAGCATGCAAGTCTGGTCATGAACCGAGTTCTTCTAAAGGTTAAGGGGGTCATACACACACCGAAGATAATATATATTATAGCGCTTAATGTAAAGATATGTTATCTTAACAGAGCACACACACTTATGATATTATATGTAATACATCGCGAGAGCGTGTTTTGTCCCTTGTACAGGCTGTTCAGTTTTTGTAATGAAGCGCATACAAAACTTAATATTGCTAGACCTACTTAACAGCTCGTCTGACGAAGATAGGGACAGTGGATTCAATATTCAAGTTGCACCGACAAATAAAAATCGTAAAATCTGGGTAGAAGAGCACATAATAACCAGAAAACGTTCACGTCGGGCGGCTGCCCTCGGCCCCCGACCCACTGCGTCTCATCGGATCCCCGCCCGCCCTACTTCGTTTTCGCCTTAGCGTTTTTTCTGACTTTTTTTCATTTTGCTAAGCTCCGAAAGGTTGTAGCGTGATGTTAGCCTATAACCTTCCTCAAGAATTGGGCTAACAAATGCAAGATTTTTTCAAATCCGACTGACGAGCAGTTCCTGAGATTTAGCGCGTTCAAACAAAAACACTCTTCAGCTGGATTATATTAGTATAGATAGAAAATCGTTAATTTCTAATTTTATCACAATATTTGTTTTTATTTTTCGCAAATACAAACTATTTGCGGTTGGAGAATTGATCGTGACGTCATTGGTGCCGATTCTCTTGTAAATTAAAGTTATAAGTACTTACCTACAAGAAACGTGTTTTTTTAACTGAAGTAATAAAGAAAAACCAGCCAAGTGCGTGTCGGACCACGCACAATGAAGGGTTTTGTAGTTGGGATGAAGAAAGAAGAGATAGAATTATCCCAAGAACAAACATAACATTGTATATGAAAAAACGTGTTCTCCCATACATTCCAACTGCTAATGTAAGTTTGTACGCAAAATATCGAGAGATTTACCGTTTTATTTATAGGTTTTCCTGTAATCTATAAGTAAGTATAGAATTATTTTCTGAATTTATTTCAATGGTCAATTTTCGTATATTTTCATAAATAACTTTATAACTATTTTTATTTTACAATTATAAAAAAAAATCTATTCGAGACCCCCACAGTAAGCCCTTTCATTTGATATGTCACACGGTATAGTTTGGAAAACTTTGTTTTTAAATTTTCTTATTTGCCCCCAAAAATGACCTCCATATTCAAAATTCATTTATTTACGTAACACGTCCGTGGTTGGGTCACAGAAATTGATGTGTACCAAGTTTCAACTTAATTGGTCCATTAGATTCGGAGCAAATTGGCGGTGACAAACGGACAGACAGACAGACACACGAGTAATCCTATAAGGTATCCTTTTGAGCCCTAAAAAATATATTATCTAGTGTTAAATATTGTATGATGGTTCGGAAACCTTTGTGTGCGAATCCCGCACTTGGCCGGTTTTTTACGATCTCAGGTGTTCAAAATCAATCTCTTATTGTCCTCCCGGCTCCCACATACTGGGACGACTTGTCTTGCGACTGGATGGCGACTGGACTTGAAAGCAGCAATTCAAATTCCACTTAACTGGTTGAAGGTTCTAAAATTAGCGAAATAAAACCAGTTTAATCAAACCGTCAAGTTATTGACCCAACGCTCTGAACCTTCACGAATACCTTCGGCAAAAATATGTAGGTACGAAGATTTCTTCATTTTCGTACCCATTTGCGGCCCATAGATATGTATGGAGGAAGAAGACATGATGAGCCTACCCTAAGTTAATTGGAGTAGGGAAATATTGGACTGATCCTCTAAAAACTTTATGCGCTTCTAATGATGCACACTTTTTAATATAATTGAGCCTCTTTGTAACTTCCTGATCTCTCCTCACAGTTGGTGGCAGTAACTTAGCTAGGGTATACCCTGGCACAGGCAACTGAAGGAACACGGGTGGGTTTTAATCAGTAAAAGTCTGACACGCCCTCCCGCTCCGCCCAGAGCGGGAGAAGTCATTTGATGATTTCCCATACAAAAAAAAAGGGTATACCCCGATCAAAGGCTAGGTTTGGTTCCAATCTAACACATCCCGTCAGTTCCAACTAGAGAATATAATCCCGGGATCCCAAATCCCGGGATCCTGGGATCCCGGCCGATTTCTGATCTCGATAATCCTGGGACTGTACCTACTTAGCTAATCTCGGGATTTTCGGGATTGCCACAAACAAGTCTAGTTTTCATTCCGTAGTCCGTTGCGCCTTGACAATGACCTTGCCTATATTATATTAATAGCATTTATTACATAACGACTAAAAACAACCCTTAGATACGCCGTACGATACGCACTAAAAATCAGTTATTATCGGGTTTGGTTACTACACAACACAGGCTTTAGTGAGGAAGCAAATAAAGAGTATTGTTAAAATACTTAATAGTCGAGATGACGCGGAAGAAGAAGAAAGATCACAAACAGATGATGAGCCACAAACCTCCCAATTCCAACCACGGTTGACACTAAAGGAAAAGTTACAGCTGGAAATTGACAAGAGTATGAAATCCCCAGAACCTGAAGTACAAGTACAAAATGAATCGGGGTTGGCAAATAGTATTAGACGTGAAATGAGCCTGTTTGAAAATGGAGGAGTTCGTGGATATCACTTAGAAATAGCATATAACTATAAGTATCTATTGTCTATTCCTCCAACCAGTGTAGAACCTGAGCGATCGTTATCAGCTGCTGCTTCTACAATAAACTACGAAGCAGGATTGGAAGTCAGACATTGGATGCTTTGATATTTCTACGATTGTATTTTGGAAATTCTAAATAGGTTTTTAGTTTTGTCTTTTTTCTTTTCTTACTATATTGTGATTTGTGTTGTGTGCAACAGTATTAAAAACATTTCTTATGATTTTTTTTTTCATTTGAGCCCAATTAGAAACTACATAGTCTAATCCCAGAATAGCCCCAGGATCCCGGGATTACGCTTCAAAAGTCCCGTAATCCCGGGATTGAAAAACATGTTCGGGATTGTATTCTCTAGTTCCAACTGACCAACCGCGCGAGAGCCTAGAGAGCGCTACATCCAAGATGGTGACAGTTACTTGGCTATTTAGTATTTTTTAAGATCTCAAAATAGAAATTACTTGAGGTTCACAAAGAGAGGCGCAATCATTATATTAGAATGTTCAATAATATTTTTAGAATTGCAAAAGAACTGAATTTACTGCAATAACTGATGTCACTCGGAAAGCTTTCATGGAATCATGGGCTGGACACACCTGCCGCATGTCAGACGATCAATGGGCCAAACTTACGACCCACTGGGTCCCACTTAATGGCAAACGACATCGCGGCAGGCCCAGACGGAGATGGCAGGATGAGCTGGACTCCTTTAATAAAGATTGGTCCTTGACAGCTCTGGACAGAGAGAGGTGGAAAGAGATTAGGGAGACCTTTGCCCAGCTGTGGAACAATAATGGCTAATAACACTAGTTTACAAAATTTCGCAACAGCGTAACCGCATATACTTTTTGGTTAATTAGGCATTACTAATATAACCATCACGGTATTTTATTATTTTGTTTTTTGAGGGTACACAGGAAATTAAATGTTTGTAGTCATTTATTACGTTTTATTGCTTGATCTAACTACACAATATTTTGTTGCTTTTTTATTTTTGACTATTTTATAAACTTTCTAAGTACAAAATCAGTAAAATCGCTAAACGTGGATGTGTTAATTCTCCAGATTAAAAAAAAAATAGCTTTTTAAATAAATATAGTTTTTTGTAAATTTATTCGTAATATCAATTTATTTTTCCAATAAACAACAAGACGTACGTAGATATTTGAGCAATAAAAAATAACAATAACTAAAAATCCTGACGTGATGGCGAACTTCTGTTATCAGATTTAGCTTCAGCATCAGCGTTTTACCCAGGATACAATATTTTCGTTTCTGTTGCGAACCAAAACTGTTTATTTGTAGAGTAGTGTAATTAAAAAAGGGGAATTATTAGAGGTTCAATTAAATCATGCCATTGGAATATGAGTAAAAGAATGATGATGGTGCAGCCATTCCATCCTAGTCCTATGTTATAAGTTCGATCTGGATAATTAAAGTTCTGCGCCCAGTGGTAACAATAGGAACCTATAGGTACCGATAGCCATGCTTCGTAGTCTCATTATCATCACTTTTCAGTTTCATGTGCCTGTTACTGAATTGGCATCTTCGAAGGAAGATCGGCTCTTGCAATGGAATACGGAGCAAGATTGCTTTATTAACCGGCAGAAATACTGAGGCATAAACCTATCACACATGCCTACTACATGGCCGTAAGTATGTAGTTCTTAATTCTCAGTTCTTTATCGCGTACCATAATCAGTAATACTTGGTCAGGAATTATTATATTAGTCACAATTATGGATCCTGTCGGGCACAGCAAAGATCAAGTTAGTTACGAGAGACAACTTTATTTATCATGAAGAAGAAAAGTTAACTTAAAAAGAACATGTTTTGCCATCTGTTGGATTCTAAAGGAACAATTTATGCTAGAATGAGGTTTCCTTTGTAAGTAAATTTAAACAGCCTAAGAACGACTTAGTTAGTTCTGTTGAAGATAGATGGCGTTAAACCAAACTACTGCTAAAACAAAACCTTTTCCGTGATACCTTCCTGCCATGCTGTCGACTTACATAATTAATTTTGTCACTCGATAATAGATGGCGCTGATGTAAGCAATTATTTATTGTTTTGTTTTATTGTTTAGGTTTAGGCTCAGGATACCTAATACAAGAGCAAAGGGCAATGCTCGCCTATGCTATTAATCATAACTACGTGATCTGACTAGAAGATTTTTAATGAAAAGCGATGTTATTTATGGTCTTCAGTTTGAAATATTAGGATGATTTGGTCTTTAGCAAAAAATTGTTAACTTGAAACTTGTTTTCAACTAAATTGCAAATTAATAGCATGATAAGCTATAATATTGTTGTAGTAACTTTTGTAAAGCTCAATTCATATAATCAATGTTATGTTATAAAAGAAAGTGCCGCTAAAACTCAGAAATGAGTCCCGGTATCAAATATAATTAAAATAGTCTTTGCCCGGTACGATCAAGGGAGTTATATATTGTGGTAGCCCTCTATCTCTCATCCATAAAGAAGGCTCCCGTTTTTACCTGAAGGGCGTGCTTTTGAAGATATAAGGGCTGGAAGTTTCGCCCTCTAGAATTTTCTAGAACAGTCCAGAACATTCGAGAGTATTCGAGAACATTCCATAACATTCCAGAATGTTCGGGAATATCCCAGCTCATTGTGGAATATTCCAGAACACTCTCGAATGTTGTGAAATATTCTGGAACTCCCTGATAAGTAATAACGAGGGCGGGCGATGCAACGCGGCGGGTCGGGGGACGAGGGAGTTTTTTTAAAATGTGGCTGTGATTTTAGTATATTGTGTATCTTACGACATCCACGCGAACGAAGTCGCGGGGCAACAGCTAGTTTAATAAATAAAAGCGATTGTCACGCGATTACGCGATCGGTCGCGTGCATATAATATCATGTCACGTTTTGTTCGGAAAACCAGAAAGCGCCCTCTGTCGGCACGACCACGCGTTCAGGTTCACCAAACAAAAAGTTCGAACGATCGTGTATTCGCGCGTCGATCGCTTTTTTAAACAGGACGCGGGGTAAGGCTCACAATAAATTGCCAAGGTAGTCGGCACCTACATACATTATGAAAAACTTGTGATACCTAATGGAAACGCTGCAGAATAGGTACAATTCATTATTAAATAGATAGAATACTCTTTATTATGTACACCATAAAAATAACAGATATAAATGTAGAAATGTTACATAGGGAGGGTGATAGAATGGGCGGTCTTATCGCTAAAAGCGATCTTTTACCTTTAGATGGATTAAAGGGAGGAGAAAATACTGTTGTCCATAATCCATCACAACTCACAACCACTTGAATCACTAGTTTAGTAGCAAACAGGTCAGGTAGGTATTGTTAGCGCTGGGTGCGTTGGGGCTAAATCCTCTACAGTACATAATAAGACGGCGGCGAGGACAGACTGGAAGCAGAAGGCGGAGACCCGAACGAGGAGCCGCAATCGGGATAGAAAGAAAATATAAGGGAAGAAAGAATACGTTTATTTGCGGTAAACATGACGTAAAGAAAGAACACAGCAAACACGAAAAGAGCAATTTGCGGGAAAACATGCGTCACGTCCACGCAAAACGGCCATCGCTCAGCATAATGCTGCGACCCTAAGACCCTGCATGGAAAGTCAGTCCAACAGTGGAATACGAACAAAATGGGTTAGTTGGTTCGAAAATATTGGCTTCACAATTAATCCAATCACCACACATGCACACATATCAGATGATGATCAGATTTCTGACAAGACAAAGCCGTCATCCATTTTGACTTGGGTATCCTTCAACTTGTTTTTCACGGCTCTCCGCTCGTCTGATAAAAGATTGACTCCACATAAAACCAGAATTACCGAAATCGTTTATTACTGCTTACCCCGCGTCCTATTTAAAAGTGATCGTCGCGCGAATACACGTTCGTTCGATCGTTTTGTTCGGTGAACCTGAACGCGTGGTCGCGCCGGGAAAGGGTGCTTTCCAGTTTTCCGAACAAAAAGTGACATATATATATATAATATATACACATACACATATAAACATACATATACAGTGCCATAATATTAATAAATAAACATGCTACAAGATGTGTATTACAGTTTTAGAGTACAGTGCAGTGAATGTTTTCTCAGTAGCAGCTCGGAGTCTGGATTTGTGACTGGCTGATGGCAATAGGCTCGCCTCCTATTACATGGGACTTAAACATAACTGGCAATATGTGGGTGTACTATAGGTACACCTCTGCCCAACCCTTCGGGGAAACAAGGCGTGATGTTATGTTGTAGTTAGTAAGATGCATCCTTGGGTTTATTTATAAAAATAAGTCTGCGGGCACAAACCAGAGGCGGTCGAGCGATGGCGACTGCGGAGCGGCGCGAGGCGGGGCGATCTGGCAGCGGGCTCATGAAACTGGTGGTCGATCCAGTAGGAAGTAGTTTCGTGCGCATCTCTTCAGAATGCTATGCTTTTGATTACGCCGCCGCGCCGCGCCGCTCCGCATTCGCCGTCGCTCGACCGCCGCTAGTTTCGTGTCCGCAGACACAGTCATAATTTTAATGTAAAATCAACATTGAAGCTGACCTGAATACGGGCCTTCCCCGGATACCGTTGCTGGATTTAATTAACAATTATAGGTAGGCTTGTCTATGGATCAGAAAATCTGAATTTTTAGGGTTCCCTACCAAAATTATTAAAAAAGAGGTCATGGTACGACTTCGTATGTCTGTCTGTCACAACACAGCTGCTTATTTCAGCAACTACTAATTCTATCGACTAATGGAAATAGTATTAAAATAATGCTTGTTCACTTTTAGTGCGAGTGAAATAATTTTATTTCCATTACGATAGGGTACGAAATGGGGACCAGTTATTTTATTTAATTAATTATTTTTCTCATTTGACATGACGTGACATCCAAGCTTCTATTAACTTCTGTCAAACACCCAATGTAAAAAATACAAAAGCTGTATGGCAGGGTCGAGGTTAAATACCTTCTAAGAATAGATTGATGCGTATTGTAGTAAGAATTTTAATATAAACCTGTTGTTTATTAAAATATAAAATGGGTTTATCTTTGTAGAAGCTTGAAATAGCCTAGGCGATACCAAAATAAATTGTGGGCATTTTCGTGACCATTTATTTCATTTACGTCATGTTTACAGCATGTATGGATTTAATTGGTGGATATATTTGTGTTTATTGACTATTCTAAAAACGTCAGTAATTTCATCGCAAAACTACATTCAAAATGCGCGTAGGTAATTGAAAACTCTGGCTGAAAATATTTTTGATAGATAGCTTAATTTATTTTTAAACAATTTTTATTTGGTTTGGCGTTTGTTTTTTTTTTTTATCTTGGTTCCAGCGCATTGTTTCGCTCTCGTTTTTCGCATGTGGAAGTACCCGACTCTGTCACCTTCTTATTCTCGCCCAGTTCGGTTTTCCCAGGTCAGCCTAGTTGCCACACTGCCTGGCAAATAATTTATCCACAATACTACATGAATTATTTTTATTAGGTCGTGCCGAGCCGATCCATAATAGGAAATATGGATGGCCTCTCCAGGAGTTTTGATAAAAGAGCCAACTGGACGCACAAGGTGAAGAAACGAGTTTTGTGGCGCAACTTGGGAGAGTCCTATGTCCAGCAGTGGACTGCGATAAGATGAGTTGATTGATTTTGTCTTTAAAAGTTTCTAGATTGGAAAACATCAGGAGGAAACCAGCATGTCCCAGAACCGAAAAGAAAGACATGTGGCTTCCACCAAACCGCACTTCGCCCTCGTGGTGAATTAACCTACTCCCTCTCACAGATAAAGCCCCCTGAGAGGAGACCTGAGTCCCTGCAGCTGATTACTTTCAAGCAAGAGTTCAAACGGCAAATGTAAGGTAGGGCGTACTCAGGCTAGTTGGAGCGACTATCTTCGCCAGGTGGCTGATAACAGCTGGATGAGAGTTGTCGAGAATCGAGCTGAATGGTGTGTAATAAGGATGATGCCTGGCTAAAATAAAGAAATTATGTTTAGTCCGTCAGTCAGATAATAAAAAAATATTAGACACGTATTTTTTGCTTTATCTTATCATATTAATAAAAAATACTTAGATAAAACGCATTATTGGGGAGTGGGGGCTCGCTACGTCACAACTAAGTATAAAATCTAGCAAGGCGTGACGTCATGCCACATTTTAACTCAATGTATCGCCGTAATCTTTTGATTACGTGTCCAATATTGTTTGATAATCTACCTGATACCTAGACAAAAGAAAAACACTGTTATCATCCCTATTGGAGAGGCCTATGCCCAGCAGTGGACTGCTGTAAGCTGATGATGATGATGAAAGTTTCAAAGCATTTGAACGGAGCAGCTTCAATAAGAACATTAGCATAAAAACCTGATTGTGTATGCGGAAATAAGATTGCTTATTCGATTACAACCTCGCGACAGCGAGAAGTGAGCACGTATTATATTTGTGTGATTTTCAGATACATCACGTTGGATTAGATTCGTGCTCTAATTAAACTAAGTAATTATACAGGGTCAAATCAAAATAGCTAGCGAAACTCCGCAGCCGCGATGGGTATCGATATCTAAACACGACAAAGTAAAAAATAAATTAATTTGGTGATTTTTTTTTGCGGTCATCAACTGCAATGTATGTAGTTGAAATATCAGTTTCGAAGTTCTGTTTTTTTTTTGTACAAACTTCACAGACGAGATGGGTATTTTTCGATATCTCAACACGCTAGGGTAGCCGCGAGATTCGGGTTTTCTTGCGATTTTTGCAATTTGCAGCTCGGTGTCTGGGTGTATGTTGACTGGAGTATGATACGCGGCCGTAGCAGGTGTATATTTTTTATTTTTTTTTATTTGAGATAGGTTTGCTCTTGACTCTAGTCTAGGTGAGAGATGACAGAGACAAAGTCGACGATGGAGCGAGCTTACCCAGAAGAAGCCTGTTCACTCTCACTTTGAAGAGATCGGGGTTGTATGCGTTCGGAAACACAGACGCAGGCAGAGAGTTCCACTCCTTTGCTGTGCGCATCACAAAAGACATATGGAAACGCTTAGTGCGAATTGGTGGGATAGCAACTAGGTAAGGATGGTAACTAAAATGTATTTACAGAATTATAATATTAGAATCAGTAATAAAATTCCTTAAGTTAGTATAATCCTGAAATATTAAGATTTCATGGAATAGACATTCAATAGAATTACTTGGTCTTAGAGAGTTGTATTGATGACTTTAATGATTGTGGTTCTGTAAATACATATTTGTTGCGGTCGCGAGTCATATTTTGGTCGGTATGAAGCCTGATACTGACCTGCAGGTTGCGGGAAGCGTAGGAGAATTTGAGTTTCACGGGTTGCCCTGGCGCCTTAAGTTATTGTTAGTTTTAATTTTATTTTTATTGTTGTATTTCCTGTGCGTGTCCCAAATAAAATATTTTTCTTTCTTTCTTTCTTTCTTTATAAAACAAAACAGATTTCTCAATTCATACTACAAGTTTGAGTGGTCGTTGACTCCTAAAAAAAAAATCATCAAATCTTTTTTTATTTTTATTTTGTCGTGTTTAGATATTACCCGCGGAGTTTCGCCAGCTAATTTAATTTGACCCTGTATGGTAGGTACCAATGTGACTTGTTCAATTCATATGTACTTTCTGAGTTTTTCTTGGACATTAGTGACTCTGACTGAAAGAAAAACATTGTGAAAAGTATGAAAAAGTCTGAAATCGCCAACCCGTCTTGAGCAAGCGTGGTGATCAATGCTCGTGCCTTCTCTGTATGAGAAGAGGTCTTTGTCCTGCAGTGGGACAGTAATACGCGGGTATTATTATTACGTTCTTTATTAATTTTCTTTCTTATTTAGTTACATTTTTAATTAATATATTTTTTAAAATATATTATTTAAAAATAAATAAATTAAAAATATAAAAAAACCCTCCTGATGCCCATCGGCATCAGGAGGGTCCAAGGTACCGGTGGTCAGGACTTTAGAAAGAGGAACCTCCTCACTATGCGTGCCGTGACCAGGAGTACTGCTTTCTGGCCCAGCCGCACAATTAGAGCCTCCTGAGGTGTTGGTCGAGGCTCTCCACTATTAGGCCACTAACCATAACGTTTATTGGTACAATGATTGCAGAGTCCACGTCCCACACGTCAACAACCTCGTGTGCTAAGTCAAGATACTTGATTTTTTTTTCTTTCTCAGCTTTCACGAGATTCTCGTCATGAGGAACAGCGATATCAACAATCATTGCACGGCGCTCTCGTCGATCTATTACCACAATATCAGGCTTATTGGCTACAATAGCCCTGTCAGTGATGATAGATCGATCCCAGTACAATGTGGCGTGACCATTCTCGAGTACTGGGTCGGGCACATACCTGTAGTATGGTACTTCGGACTCCACAAGGTTGTGCTGCAAGGCAAGTTGCTGGTGGATAATCCTAGCCAGTAGATTGTGTCTGTATAAGTACTCGCCGTTAGAAAGACGAGGACAACCGGAAACAATATGTTATTATTAGTATTATTTTTTTACGTCTTTGATATTTCTCGGGACCCTGGGGTCCCGGACCTTTGGAAGGCATACGAGGGGCCGAAACCAACTCGCAGAGGCCCGTTAGACGTTTTCAATGAAAATAATTTTTGGGCTATGGGTTTGGGTGGCTAAACTGGTTATCTAAAACTATGGAAGGACTATGGCCCCTGCCTGACCAATGATTTATAAATACAATACACGGATAAAATAGCAAGGGGTGACTTGCACACTCAATAATGGGCCCCCGGAAACGGTCACTAGCACATAGTGTGATAGCGACAAGGGGGCAACATGTCCTGAGGTGCTTAAGAGTAGTGGAGAGGTACCACAGCTATCAGGACAATCCCGGAAGTACGGTCAAGACCCCTACCAGCATCTTACTTCCTTCCTCCGAGCACGTTTACTCAAGCCGGCCAATAAAGGGAAGAATGAGGTGGGAGGTCAGTTTCTCGTCAGCGTTCACTCCAGCCGGCCAATAAAGGCAAGCCAGAGATGAGGAACATGACTTCTCCCGGGAGATAGGGTACGTGGGGTCGCTACTGCTCAACAGCTCGCCACATGGTGCCCTGCGGGTTTCTGTATCTCTCTTGGTCTGGCTTCTCACCCTAGACCTGTTCCGACAAAGTTAACTCTACCGGCACAGACCTAGCGTTCGAAGCGCGCAAGCCCCACCACGACGTCAACGTAGAGATACGGCGATGGGGTTATTATTATTATTAAATTGATTCAATGAACATATTTTTATTTCGAAACTCCTTGCTAATCTATCCTATAAACTAATAATAATATTATTAAAAATAGGTGAAATTTGTTTGTAAGTAATGTAGGAGTAATCTCTGGAACTACTAGTCGGATTTCGAAAATTCTTTTTACATTTGATAGCCCAATTCTTGGGGAAGGTTATAGACTATTTAATATCACGCTATGTCCCTTATAAGACGAGCGAAATGAAAAAAATCAGAAATAACGCTAAGCGAAAACGAAGTATTACAGAAAAAATTTCACGCGGACGAAGTCGCGGGCAGAAGCTAGTGTTCGATAAAATAAAATGAGATGAGACCCCCAGTTTACCGTAGCTCTTTAGAATCCCATAGAGTTTCCTAGAGACTAAACCCATAGATAAGTAAGTACTCCTAGCTCTATAGAGCTACTTATGTGTCCTTTAACTGCCACCAAGGGTCATTGGGAGTGAAGGTCTAATCCTTATTGCTGATTTGAAAAAAGTCTCGTAGTCACTGAATTCTATGGGACTTTTGAGGAGTAACTTCTCAATTTGTAGATGACGCTGTGTTATTAACCTGATAGTCTGATAGTCCCAGTAAGTGGATTGTGGAGGTCAGATAGGCAGTCGCTCCATGTAAAATCCCAACATAGTTAGGAAAAGGCTAGGCAGATGATGCTTTGTTATTAACTGAAAAATTTTTACTGACGCTATGGTCCTCGAGCCTAAATCAGGATACGGGCTATAAAAACAGGGCTAACGGCCAAACTACCCATGAGCGATTTGATATCCAGCTCACTGTTAATCTCAAAGTAGACACTATAAGAAGATGTTTTTTTTTTCACTTCACCAGAGTAATAATAATTAAAGATAAAGATATATTTACTTGATCAAACATGTGTAGTGTACACATACAAGAATAAAATCCATCCAGGATAACAAAAAAAAAAATATATATATATTGGTTCAGACATGTTTGCCACATACTATGGCGTGCAAATATTATGAATGGTAATAATTAATTTCAACACAATATCAGTAATTTAACGTCAATTCAGCAAACAATAATAAATTATGTATAAATAAATGTCAACAGTATAAAAAATATAATAATAATGCATTAAAAAAAATCTATGTCAAAATAAAAGATTCTGTTAAAAATTCTATAATACGAATATGCTTTGTTAGTTAGAAATGACTTTAGCTGTTTTTTTAATTCTACATTACTAAGCTGCCTCTAACTTTTGGGTAACTTATTATATAAATAATTATTTTATTCCTGTCAACATTTACAGTCCACATGAGTACAATTTAAGAACAATATTATAGCACTAATTAACAGTTTAAGTATAATAGTTTATTGTATGTTTTTGTATATTAGTTTTTAACTTGATTGCCTTTTTTTATTCAATGAATTTTGGAAAGCTTTCGACAGCCTGGGATTACATATCCTTCGATTCTGGAAGGGTACCACCCACGACCAGTTTACTACAGCAATTCTTGCAGAAGAACGTCTGTTCAATAATTCAATTTCTGAACTCCAAGACTACTTTGGTGGCCCAGTGGTAACGGTCCCGATCTTCGAGTTTGTTGGTCGTGAGTTCGAACCCAAGCAAGTGCTTTACTTAATGTAAAAAATTTCATCACCGCTGCTCTCAAACCGGTGAAGGGAAACATTGTGAGAAAATCGCCATGTCCTAGAATAAAAAATTCGAAGACATGTAACATATACTAACCCGCAATGGGCCTGCGTGGTGGATTACGGCCCACTCCCTCTCACAGAGAGGAGGCCTGTGTTCCAGCAGTGGGAACATTATAGGCTGATTATGCTATGCTTATGCTAAGACTACTCTACAATCAATATTGCCAATATGTATTAGTTACACAATACCTTGACACGCTTGCCTCAAGATAGACCTTGAGGGATGTCCAAAAGTTCTCTAGCTGCATGTCGTAAAGGCTAGCGAGCCGGCAAGGATGTCCAAGATAGGACAACCGTGCTAGGTTAGGTAGGCAAGGCATCCTATGAAGGATTGGAGAAATAGAAATGGCTATAAAAGGATTGGCTGCTCTAGTTTCACCAATTTGGTTTAGTGACGTAAGATTCCAAGGCAATCGACAAGTTTTGAAGTTGGAGTTATGCAATGGCTAACTAATTATCCAGCATCCTCATTACGTAACACACCTTTAATCGCAATCCGAAAGATTTCGAAGAAAATTGCTAAGCCATTGCTTCATGTGTTTGAAAAACCGGCCAGCCAAGTGCATTCCGTACCATCGTACAATTAAAATGAAAAAAAACTAAACGAAGAATATTTTTCATGTTAAATTTTAACAATCGCAAAGATAATTTTGTATTTACTGTGAATTACAAAGTTATTTTCTGCAGTTGCAGAAAATTTCCCGTATTTAAACAAAATACCTTATGAATCGGCGTGTTTAGTATTCGCTGATTAAATACAGTATATGGTACGTGATATACAGAAGTTTCAAATTCCTAACTTGTTTAGTTGCTACGATACAGCTCGAACAGAAATGCTCTAAAACTGACAAATTTTGCCGTCCCCTATTTCTTCATTTCGGAAGATAAAAAATATATATTTGTACTCTACTCGATGAGTTCTAGACAATGACACCTCACATGCCAGGGTAAGAAAAAAAAGTTTTCAAAGCAAAAGTTTATTTAGTATGGAGACATCCTCTAATTGTTTACTTTATTTAATTTGTATTATTTGTTGTTATAGCAGCAATAGAAATGCACAATCTATGAACATTTCAGCTGTCTACCTCTTACGGTTTATGAGATACAGCCCGCTGACAGACAGACGGACGGACGGACAGCGGAGGCTTAGTAATAGGGTTCTGTTTGGCAACCTTCGGGTACGGAACCCTAAAAATCTTCTGCCCAATAACATAAATAACGCAATAAATGTTGCCGAACTGTCAATATTAAAAGTGTCGCTATTAAAAGTGTGTTCCCAATTACTCCGCTGTATACACTGTATATCCTGGGCAAAGGCCAAAGGCTCTCCTTTTTCACACACGTTTGTCCTCTGCCATTGCGGGCTAGTACTATCGTTATAGGCTTACCAGATAAAAAAAAATAAAATTCCGGAGTAAATTCCGGACATTTCAAGAAAATTCCTGACTTGCAAATAAGTATAAAAAATACAACTTGTGAAATGTTTTACAAAACTATTATAGAACTGGAAGTCTTAAACGGTATTTCTGGGAGTAATAAATAAGATAAGAAGATAAGATAATTTTTATTTATGCTTCAGTTTACAAGCGAGTATAAATGTAAATATAAGTAAAGTGATTTTGACACTTCAGCGGTTAAATTAATAATAAAGGGTTTAATTGTTGTTGATTTTTAATACAAATATTGAATGAATATAATTTTTATTTTATTTTTACATACATTGTACAATTCTTGACGGCTTAGAATTCCGCCCGACGTAACACTTATATTACCAGACATGTCCGGAAAATTCCGGACGTATGGCAACCCTATTTCGGTAGGAATCAAGTTCGTCTTGGTCTGACGCGATGTCACTTAACATTTATTAATGGGACCCGCACCCTAATTGCATAACACACTAACAATCACAATCTGAATCATTTTGAAGCAAATTGCTAATCCATTGCTTCATAAGTTCGAAAAATTTGCCTGCTCAACATGTAAATAACGCAATGAATGTTGTTGAACTATCAAAATGAAACCGATTCCGATTGATAGTGTGTTACGCAATTGCCCCGCTATCAGTGGTTATTTTAGCCCACAGCTCATCTGACATGCGGCAGACGTATCCGGGATTAGCAGCTTTCCGGGTAACATCCGTCATTGTGGTTTTAGCGCGTAGTTTTGTGTTCCAATGGTTACTGTATTTGAGATTTTACTAAGTTTGGTCCTTATACACAAAGGCATCAACTTTATTTGTCTGTGAATGTTTCATGTGGACTGGACCTCGTTGACCTAGGCGCAAGCGCAACTGATGAGTGAAAGGTCCTGGGTTCGATTCCCAGGTCGAGCGAAGTGTTATTGGAATTTTCCGTTATAAATTTTTCAGAAACAGCGGAGGCACTAGGCTTGCCCTCTTTTACATGGGACTCAAACCTAACTGGCGAATTGTGGGAGTATTGTTAGTACATCTCTGCCTAACCCTTCGAATACAGGCGTGATGTTATGTGAAGTTTATTTTAACCACCTTTCAACCTTATTGCCTTAGTAATAAGGTCGCAAAGCCGTTCACCGCAAATGTCCGCGATCGATGGTACCAATCGGTAAATTATTCGACTGTTAATCATTTGCTCGCTGTCACTGTGGCGAAGTTGTCAACAGCCTCGGACACCACGGCCTATCTTGCAGCCGAAGTGCGGGTCGCATAGCGCGGCACGCGAACATTAATGACATCATCCGACGGGCTCTTGTCACCGTCGGCGTCCCAGCTGTATTAGAACCCAATGGCTTGGCACGCGACGATGGCAAGAGACCGGACGGCATGTCTTTATTTCCATGGAAGGTGGGTAGGCCTTTAGTGTGGGACGCAACTTGTGTCGACACTCTTGCGCCATCCCATCTTCCCGGCTTGGCGTGCTGTGCTGGCGCTGCTGCTGCGGCTGCGGAAAACCTCAAGCGGCGAAAGTATAATAACCTTATCGGTAATTATATTTTCGAGCCGTTTGGGGTTGAAACCCTCGGGCCGTGGGGTCCGAGCGCTCATGGTTTGTTTAACGAAATCTCCAAACGGCTAGTTGACACTTCCCGTGACCCAAGGGCCGGCTTTTACCTTGGCCAGAGGCTAAGCATTGCCATACAACGTGGCAATGCCGCCAGTCTCTTGGGTACATTACCAGTCGACAGCGATGCGGAGGAATTTTTCGACGCCATATTTTAGTTTGTGAATAGTTTTAGTTAAGTTAGGATATAATTTTGTTATTTTATTAATTAATTAGGTATAAGTTGTTATCTAAAATATTAATGTATTGAAAAAATAAACAAACATTCATTTGCTCTATATTTTTAGAATATATTTTCTTACTAGAAACATAGGCCTTCAGTGAACAGTCATAGGGCAAATTACCATCATTCTAGCTAGATTATCCTTTATGAATTATTATGCAAAAGTATTAATGTCGACGGTCAAAGTCCAGCTGGATTAAAAAAACCGTGACAGCTTCAGTATTAACAAAGAGCATCCAGTATATTGACCAAGCTTAAGTGGAAAATCCGCAAAATATATAAATTACAAGACAAGCATCTGATTATTACCTTAAGCGATTATATACTCTATTTTCTAGGTCTAAAAGTATGCTTTTGAAAGGAACTTCTTGAAGGTAATCAAGGCGCCAACCTGCGCCGGAGTTGCACGATTCTTATTTCAAGTTCAGTGTTATACCAACGTTCGAAGCGCTCGGACGTGGAGGCTTTATGAAATAAGAACGCGGATTTTATTAATTTATTTACGAATTAAGAATTTCGCAGTGTTTGTGTTGTGTTGTGCAGTTACTTGTATTTTGTAAAGTTAATGTTTTCAGTGTCTTCGAGGCTTGAAAGTTTAACCGTGAGTTTTTATTTTTTTTAATAGTAGATAATAGTGTGGGAATTTAATTAGGAATAAGAAAAAAAATTGAGGTAAACATCATTGTTGTCTACCTACCATTCTTCGAGTGACCATTTTTTTAAAATCATTGGCTACGATAAAAAAAGAATATAACGCTTATGTCTGAAGTTACTGCTAATCGACAAATGTCGTAATTTACACAAATTGCCGGACATTAAAGACAGATACGTTAATGACAGCTGTGGTCATTTCCAGAATTATTGTGATGTAATACAAAAAATACAGGCAATTTTTATAATTGATAATTGTCAATATGATCCCTATGTCCTTTTAAGAAAGAAAAAAAAAACAGCTTTGGGTTCATATGCGGTGAACGGTTACACAACAATGGCTGTCCAAAATCAGAGCGTTTTGACAGCTTGATGTCAAATACTGGTGAAAATGACAGATTTTCATGACGGCCGTTATATTATGACGGCACCGCTTTCATAAGAAATCATTAGATGATAATTAAGAGTTTTTTCGAAATACAATTGGCAATAAAGTATTGCATATTAGGAAAGGATTCGAACGTGTGACCTTAGAGGACGCAATCCAGCCACTTTACTACTGAGCGACTATGCTTACGACATAAATTAAAAATAAATTAACTCGTAACTAAGCTTGATTATGAGCTAACTGGCTGGCTACTTAAGATCAAGAAGAAAAAGCAGCCAAGTGCGAGTCGGACTCTTACACGAAGGGTTCCGTACCGTATTAAGATAGAGCAAAAAACGCCGAAAAAAACTTCTTGTATGGGGATGGGGACCTCCTTTAATTTTTTACTTTTTATTATTTGTAGCTATATCGGCCATAGTAGTTCACACTCTGTGAAAATCTCAAGTGTTTACCTATTACGGTTCAAAAGATGAAGCCCTGTGACAGACGGACGGACAGGGGAGCTTTAGTTCCTTCTGGGTCCCGTTGGCACGCTTTGGCTACGGAACCCAAAAAATTACTTTAATATTTTTCTAGTAATGTTTAAGTAGTTAAGTACTTTTAATACCTAATTAGGTAAATACAGGGTGTTCGGCGCATGGTTGAACAAACGAAAACAGCGAAGTGGTGCGGTCATGTGCTATGTATTCACGCTAAAAAACTCTGACTTTTCTCCGTTTTTTTTTAAAATAAATTTTATTAAAATTTACCAAAATTCATCGCTTAAAGCTGCTTAGTTCTGTTGTTAAATGTTGTTGTTGTTATGGTCTAATAAAATTCATATTTTGAAAAGCTTTGGAACAGTTTTCTTGGCATTTTGTGGATATCTATGGGCTTAAACCCATTCAAGCCACTCCAACCCATTCAACTCATAAAACATTCAATTTTGGTAACTTTTGAATAAAATACCTACTACGCTTAGGAATGGGTAATTTACCCATTCCTAAGTGTAGTAGGTTCCCATGGAGAAGAAGGGCAAGAAACTTCACGGATACTCTTTTGACCTCTCAAATGTCGAATGAATCCGATAGGTACGCAAATACTCTCGAACCAACAATCAATATAATCGTGAAAACCGTTGAGCGCTCACATGCATACGGCTTCTAGTAGGCGAACATTTGACGGGTCAACCCGTCAAATGTTCGGCTCGGTTTATTGAACGTTCAATAAATCGATTAAAACTATGTAGAAATATTTAAAGACCAAGCCACGTTGTAACTCTTAATGTCACACTCAGAGACGCCACTTAAAATAATCAATCATCAACTTTTATTAATTTTATTGACCAGCGTTATAGGCTCCAACAGGCGCGACACGCGACGCGAATCGCACGCCACCCAAAGGCACCGCTCGTCGCGCGACACGCGGTGCCTTTGTATCGCGTCTGTTTGCAGGAGACTATATGGAACGCTGGCAGTTAAAAATATGGCGGATTAAGAGCATTTAAATTGTGTTGAGATTTGCTAAGACAACATAAACACACCTAACATCACGTTTGTTCTCCTCTATAGGTTAGGCAGAGGTGTACCTAAAATATGCTGGTCAAAATTCATGATGATTAACTACTAATAACCTGTCGTGATGGCCCAGTGGTTAAAGCCTCGCCTCTTATCCACGAGGGGTGGGTCAAATCCGGGCAAATATAAATTAGACTTATTCTATCCATTATTTACTTTCTGAGTTTATTGGACATTACTGACAGCAGTGACGGAAAACATTGTGAGGAAACCGGGACTGTATAGTTAACATAAGTCTGAAATCGCCAACTCGTCTTAAGCAAATGCTCGTGCCTTCTCTGTATGAGAAGACGCCTTTGCCCTACAGTGGGACAATAATAGATTTGTATTAATTGCCGACTCTGAGTGCGGCAGTAAGCCATTCAAACGCAGTGATAAACCCAAAGATGTGCTTACTAAGATTGCTATTGTTTTTGTTTCTGACTCACAGTGTGGTGTCGAAACAAACATACAATTAAGCTGGAAGAGACCTATCACGAATGCACGACCGACGTAAAGACGTGCATTCTGAGTAGGGCAAACAGTGTATTTTGGAATGGTATCATTGCTTCACGCACATGTTTCCGTAAGAAATATGCAGAGGTTTAGTGCACTCATAAGTTACAATAAGTCTTATGTAGGAGCTATGCAGGTATATGCCCAAATATCATGGAAAACAGTTATCGTGATAAGGGAATGAGATGCGGAAGAATGAGGAAAATGTCGTGAGGAAAGTTTTGGAGTATGAATTACGTTTGGGAAACGATGGATGGACTGTGTGAAAGATGATATGAATGTAAAGGGGGTGACTACTGTCATCACGACTTTAGAAAAGTATGGAAGAAGAAGACTGGCTACGCCGACCCCAAATAAAGGCTCCTGCAAACAGGCGCGAATCACACGAGACACAAAGGCACCGTGTGTCGCGCCAGTTTGCAGGAGCCTTGCATTACGTAGGTGCGGGGCGTTATTACCCCTGAAAGTGGAACGCACAGGACGGGGTGTTGAGGCTTAACTTGAGAGAGGCCTATGTCCAGCAGTGGATTGCGATAGGCTGAGTTGATTGATTTATTAAAATCCAGGGTCCCATCAGATCAGAGCTACTAATGCGAAATTTTGAACTGTAACGCTTCTTGTGGAGGCTTACGTTAAGACGGGGGGTCTACTCCGAAGCGTAAAACCGAAGTATCGGCCGAATGTTCGGACGGTTTCCTACAATAATTTTTTTCTATTTCGTCCGGTCGGTTTGGAGTCGACCAAACGTTAAAATGAGGTTCGTTGAACAAATGTCAAAATGAAGTTCGGTCGGATCCGAACCAACCGAACGAAATAAAATGAAGTGTAGTAGGAAACAACCGAACATTCGGCCGATATTTCGGATAAATTACGCTTCGGAGTAGACCCAAGGTTACATCTATGTACAGTTATTAAAGTTTCTGTAACTTACAATAGTTTTAGGAGAGGACCCAACTGAAACCAAAAATATTGGTAAAGTATCAATTTGATGTCAATTTTTTTTATTGTACTCGTACCTTATCAACATTCTCTCGTCCTTATCACATTTTTTTAGTGTACATTTATAAATGAGTTAAAGTCTATAAATAGCTCTAAAAATTAAAAAAAAAACATTTAAAAAGTATGCCATTCAAAAGACACGTGTATTTATTTGTTTCGAAAATAAATATTCTTGATTATTTATGCATCATACGATTTTTATGACTAGTTTGATAAAAAAGTTAATTTGCATCTTTATTATAACCTTGTGTAGGTATTTGTAGATATTTTTAATATTTCTTAATCTGAATAACAACGGTTTTTTTGGGGATTAGGAGTCTTAATACAGGTTATTAGATTAAACGCGGGATATATTTTAATGTAGTACTAGAAGAAACCTCAACTCTCTCGTTGGTCTAGTGGTCGCAAGCGCTACTGCTAAGCATGAGGTCCTGGATTCGATTCCCGGGTCGGACAAACTATTATTAGGTTTTTCCATCTGGAATTTTTCAGTAGCAGCCCAGAGTCTGTATTTGTGCCCGGTTGATGGCAATAGGCTTGCCCTCTATTACATGAGACCTAAACATAACTGGCAAAATGTGGGTGTAATATAGGTACACCTCTGCCTAACCTTTCGGGGAATACAGGGGTGATATTATTAGTTTAAGACTGTTAGCTTTTAAGTTATGTAAATATTATGTTACAAAAATAATAATTATATCTTTCAGCCAGATAAAATAATTAATGTAAATAACTCCGACAAATGGGCACCATTTTGGACATTTATGAATTTAATCTGATAAAGCATGACATGGAATTCATTAATTCGACGGAAAATTACCCGCGATGTTATCTGCAATCTTAAGTGTGTGTTATTTTTAACATAAGCTTTACGTTGCGCCTGTATCTCACGAAGGGTTAGACAGAGGTGTGTCTATACAGTGTTTTGACGATTCACGTCATTTGTTGCTTCAATTTTAATCTATGCCACAGGCAAGACACATGTATCGTGTAAATGGGGCTTTACTAAACCTACTCTTTCGAAGATTACAGATGTGTTCTTTTTCTCTTGAACTAGGGAGAATAAATGGAAAATGGTTTATGATTATGAAAATACAATGTTTTACTATTATGTAAAATAAAAATCTTCATTCAGGGCACAACAATTTTCTACTGGGACCGAGCTTCCCTTACAAAACGGGCAATCTCCTTTAATAAAATAGACGATTGTCTCTAAAAATCGAACTAGTCTTTATAATTCTTAATTACTACATAGTTACAAGATAACACTAATATATATATATTATGTACAAGTATACAATAAAAAATAAAAAAGGGGAAGAGTTCATTGGGCATCAAAAAATTCGTCCGCATCGCTGTCAATGGGAAAAGTGGCCAAAAGGCTGGCAGCATTGCCACGCTGAATGGCAATGCTGATTTCTTCGGGCTAAAAATAGGCCAGCCCTCTGGTCCCGTAAAGAGTCGACCAACCGCTTGGCGATGTCCCGAAATAGATGTGTTGTTATATTCTTTCTTATACAGGTCATTTTTTTAATCACTATCCAAATTTTCGCAGGGTGTTCTACCCATGAATATGAACAACTTTTACTATGGGACCAACGCTGAAATCGTGAAGAAAAAATCAGCTGATTCATACAAATGTTCAATACCTACTCGACCAAAATGTATGAAACAGCTGATTTTTTTTCGTGATTTCAGAGTTGGTCCCATAGTGAAAGTTGTTCGTATTCATGGGTAGAACACCCTGCGAAAATTTGGATAGTGATTAAAAAAATGCCCTGTATCTATGGTTGTTATGTTATGCATGTACGAATGATGTCTTTGGTAGGTACCTAAAGCACGTATATTAAGATTTCCACAAAAAGTCATCTCGTAATTATTCGTCTGATGATGTGACTACCGCGCAATCATTGCGTCTTGTGACTATTACGTTGTAAAGTATATCTGTAATGATCTTTATGTAGACAGGATCGTTTTAAGTATATCTGTAATGATCTTTATGTAGACAGGATCGTTTTAAGTATATCTGTAATGATCTTTATGTAGACAGGATCGTTTTAAGTATATCTGTAATGATCTTTATGTAGACAGGATCGTTTTAAGCCCATAAGTCTGATAACGATAAGTGTTAGTCGCTCCATGTAAAATACTGATATTCAACTGCAACCGGTTAGACTAGAAGCCGACCTCAACGGAGTTCAGTTGCAGGTCAGTATTAGGTTGTATGTTAATTAAAATATTATTCGCGACCGTAACAAATATGTATTTACACAATTATAATCATTTAAGTCATCAATACAACTCTCTAACACCAAGTAATTCTATTGAATGACTATTTCATGAAATATTAACATTTTAGGATTATACTAACCTAAGGAATTGTATTACTGATTCTAATGATTATAATTCTGTAAATACATATTTGTTATGCTCGCCAATCATACTTTTATCAACATACACCCAGACACTGAGCTGCAAATTGCAAAAATCGTAAGAAAATTTGAATGAAACCTTGGCGCTTCCCCCTTAAATATTATTGAACAATCTAATATAATGATAGCGCATCTTTTTGTGAACCTCAAATAGTTCCCATTTTGGGGTCCTAAAAATACTAAACAGGCAAGAACCTGTGGTTGGTCACAGTTCCAACCTAAGTCTACCTAAGCGTCTACTCGGAGTACCCTAACTTACTAGATACTGCGACCAACTGTGAGAAAAGACCAGAAAGTTTAAAGAGGCTCGATTTATTTTTGAAGTGTGCTTCAGTAGAAGCGTAAAACGTTTTATTCGTAAGAGGATCATTAATTAATATAAAAAAACCTCCATCGATAGAAGAATTTTCCAGCATCAGTTATATAACGAGCCGCTACAATAGTGACATTAATTTAACACACGGGCAGGACTAGTGGCCAGTAATCATAAAAATTATAATAAAATAATTAATTAATTTAAAAATTAAAATTTTCAAATAAACTAAACAATAAAGCTCTCTCTTTCCTTCAATTCGCCTACTTGTTGCACGTTATTCATTTTAATTTCATTGATGCGATGTTATGATCCGTGACCTCGGCAAGTGACCTCTGCGCTAGTAGGTCTTTAAGGTTGCTTCGAGATGCTATTTTAGAAAATTTCAAATAAATCATTAAAATAATAACGTTTAATGAAATTAAAATATCTTCATCATTCTCTGACCTACACTAGAGTCAAGAGCAAACCTGTCTCAAATAAAAAACTTTAAACAAATCAAAAGAAAAAGCGAAACCGTATCTTTCCCGATTTAGCTACAACCAATCCAGTTTTGTCTATTAGAATGATCACTTTGTAACCAGTTGTTTAGTAAAACAATAATAATGTTATTGTTAATTCTCTAATAACATCAATACGAGAGCATCGAGGAAAAGAATGAACAACATTATCAGTCAGTGAGAATAAGAAAAATAAACTTCATTCTGTGATAGTTCGTTTTATAAATCTGTGGAAGTATGTTAAAACGTATCAGTGGCGAAGAGTTTATAATAATAAATACGTTGTCGAGCAGACGAATTTTTTAAACATACAAAGCAATGGATCCATGGATGGATTTATTGTTGCTTCAAAATCCTTCGGTTTGTGATGGACTGTGTGTTATTTTGGATGTCATTTGGGATGCGGCTTTTCATATGTGAACATTCGCCACTGATAAGCAGGCAGTGTAAAATCCACCTGTCTAGAGGTGACTTTGAAAATTTCTTTCATGTTACCTAAATACCTACTTGTTCTGTAGGTACCTATTAGGTATTTATTAGTTGAGTTTTAGGGCTCCCTCGAAAAATCATTGCGCTGAATGTATACTTGTTTTCGCCAGGAACAAGAGATGAGGGAAAATCAATTATTTTATTATGTTTTACATAACATAACATAATTTAACATCACGCCTGTATTTCCCGAAGGGTTAGGCAGAGATGTGCCTATAGTACCTACACCTACATTTCGCCTGTTTATTATGAAGTCACAAGTAGGTAATAGCTGTGGCGAGCCTATTATGTTTTAAATAACAAATATTAAAACATGCTATTTTTTATAGCAGATAAATTTGTACATTGTTAATTTGAAGTTAGTAGTTATAAAACAAGTTAATTAGTTTGATTTTGTAATAATAATTGCTCTCCTCATTATTTCTGTGTTCATCCGGTCGGGGAAACAGACCTTAAAGATAATACTTTAGTTTAAAATATAAAATAATGCGGATAAATACAGAAAAAGAAACTAGAAATAAAGCCAACTAAAGAAATAATAATGACCATAATGCCTTGGTAGGTAGGTAGGCCTTTGGTGTGGGATGCAACGTGTGTCGACAGTTCGACACCCTTGCGCCATCCCATCTTCCTAATAATACTCCAATTTTATTGAGACTTGTATGTTCGAGCCGTTTGGGGTTGATACACTAGGACCATGGAGTCCGAGTGCCTACTTAGTTTTCCGAGACATCACCAAGCAGTTGGTCGACTCTTCACGTGACCAGAGGGCTGGTCTATTTTTTGGTTGCCATACAACGTAACACTTTTCCTGTTGACACCGATGCGGACGAATTTTTTAATGCCCTCCGATTACTTCCCCTTTTTTTATATACTTGTACATATTATTATTATTTTAAGTATGTTAGTTTATAAATTATGTAAATATTATCTTGGAAATGGAATTAAATACTAAAGCATCTCCTGTTGCCACTGCTTGCATCAAAAACTGCCAATAAAGCAGTCACCAAAATGACTACACAGCGTCGTCCATTGTTACAATATTTAACGACTCGACTTATCAACCTAAATGTTAAGCGGACGTGTTATTAATAAGATATTTAGAAACGTACCTGATAAAATGGATAATGTAATTAATAATCTGCTAATTAAACTGGTTTTAAAACATTAACCTAATTACATAAGTATTCAGTCTCTAATGTTCCTACTGCTGGGACTCGGGCCTCGTTGCTGTGAGAGGGAGTGGGCCGTAGTTTACTCCGCGGGCCCAGTGAGGGGTTTATGACGCAAAATCATATCAACGGCCTAGAGTGCATAGCTTGCGTGTTCTGTACTGAGCTCACGCAACGCGTCGTACGTCTACCCAGTAATAGGACTCGCCCATCAAGGAGCGCTGTCCCAAATTACATGCATTATTAATTTATGATACATAAAACAAAAGGTTTTATATTTAAAGACGTATGTCAAAAGATAGATAATTAAATTATCTTTAAAATGGTGAAGATTTCATAAAAATACGCTTGATAGTTTTTGCGTAATTCTCAGTTTTTTATCTGCGTTAGACATAACTTTACAAATTAATTACACTACGTAATATAAACATAATCTAAAATGTTCACATATTAAGTTATTGAGAAAATGTTCTAATTTAACATATATGTATTTTTCCAAATCATTTAGAGTTCTCGTTTAGACGTAATTTTCAGTTTAAAATCATTAAAACACGGTTTTCGTCACCTTTAAAATATAAGTTGCGGGAAATTGTCTCGTTGTTTATAATAGTGGACCCAAGCGCTTCTGCTGAGCATGACGTCCTGGGTTTGAGTCCCGGGTAGGGCAGTGTTATTGGGTTTTTCCATCCGGAATTTCTCAGTATCAGCCCGGAATCTGGATTTGTGCCCGAATGATGGCTCGCCCCCTGTTACATGGTACTTAAACATAACTGGCGAAATGCAATGAAATACTATAGCTACACTTCTGCCTAACCCTTCGGGGAATACAGGCGTGATGTTATATAAAATATAAGATGTTGTTTTTCAGAGCCAAACAATCGTGCTCTGTGGAAAAAATACTGATAGAACCAGCCAGTAATTTTCACCACTGCGAGAAGAAACGAAGCTTGGTCGCCGCTCGCTAACAGCGTGTTGCAATTAAACGCCTATATTTTTAACGAAACTCTATTCTATTTTTAATTCAAATGTTTAAAATCAAGAATATCGATATCGTTCTAGAATATAGGCTTCAGACGATTAAGTCTACGTCACGATGTTCTCAATAATTATTATTTAATGGAATTTTAGTCTCAACTTTCATCAATTAAGAAACTACATTAATGAGGGTTCAAATGCAACAAAGGTTTCTTAATAAGGATGCTTTAGACTGTAGCACAGTGTCTCAAAGGAGCCAAGAAACAAAATAATAAATCGTCAATATTTTTCAGGTTTATATTGTGACGTTTTCATGCCATCATGATTCCAGTGCGAGAGAAAGATGGAGCTATACATGACCGATAGCACCATCCCTTTTTTCGGACTGGAATCGTGATGGAACTAAGCAGGAAACATTAAATTATACAAGCTGCTAAAAATAAATAAAAAAAAACCTTCCTAAGTAAAGGCTTATGAAATCCAACTGTTTCTTTAGTAGGTAATTACGTTTTCTAACTTACTTAATTAACTAAGTAACTTAACTGTAGTTCAAGATCACGCCACTCAAAATGTCACGTCACGTCTTGTCACATTTTATCTAAGAAATTGTTTAGCAAAACTTTAAACCCTCACCCTAAGCATTAACTTTAAGACCTTGTAATATTCAGTAGCTTCCTAAAACCAGCCTGTAGAGGTTAAAGATTACCTGTCAGCTAACTTGACTCCGCCACAAAGTCATATTCATATCTAATAGCACGGTCAAATTATTACAAAATATGTCAGTGTCATCTAAAATTATCTTTGCGGTTAGTGAAATATTTTAAAAACCCCGTTAGATATCAAAGTCAAATAGGGTGATTAATATACGTCATAATATATATTTGAAATAAATCTGGATTTTATTATGTATCAACTCGAGTTACCCTGGGCCCGGAGCCCTATACAAGTCGTACCATGTGCTTTACAACGCTGACCTAGGGCCATGTCGCTTAAGTCCAAATATACAGTAGCATCCAAAACCTGTAGGGGTCAAGTGTTATGTCAGCTACCTTGACTAGACTGCAAAATCATATTCATAAATAGCACGTTAGAGCAAATAATTACAAAATCTGTCACCCAAAGTTATCTTGCTGTTAATCAAATATTTTAAAAACCCGCTAGATATCAAATTCAAATAGGGTGATTAATATACATCATAAATATACTTGAAATAAACCTGATGGATGCCATAATTACAGAAACAATTAAAAAGCCATTGTGTATCGCGTACATCTGCCTTTCCGACAATCGAGTGCTTACATAATGATGTTCCCATTGCTGTGACACAAGCCTCCTCTCTTCGAGAGGGAGTGGGCTATAATCTCCGCGCGGGCCCGGTGCGGGTTGGTAGATGTCCCATGTCTTTGAATTTTTCGTTCTAGGACATGCCGGTTTCCTCACGATGTTTTCCTTCACCGTTTTGAGAGCAGTGGTGATGACATTATTTACACAAAGTAAAGCGTCTACCTGGGTTCAAAGCCACGACCTACAACTCATAAGTCGGGGCCGTTACCACTGGGCCATCACTGCTCCTGAATGAGTAAGTGATTAATCAGTATAAACTCGAATTACCCTGGGCCCGAAGCCCTTTACAATTTGGTCCATGTCCTTTTCAACCCTAACCTAGGACCGTGATGTCGCTTAAGATCAAAATATACAGTAGCTTCCAAGACCTGTAGGGGTCAAGTGTTATGTCAGTTACCTTGACACCACAAAGTCTTCTTTGTAACATTAGCACAGTAGAACAAATAATTTCAAAACTTTTCGAACAAAAGTATCTCTGTTGTCAGTCAAATATTGAAAAAACCCCGTTAGTCATTAAAGCAATATACGAAATCAATGTTCGTCGTTACTTAACCTTTTGCATGTCGTAATTACAGACAATTAGTAAACAATTGGCTTTGTACTTAAGGGTAAGGGGTTCAAACGACACGCAAAGACTTAATACTTGAATAACCCTAAGTCTTATTCAAAATCCACTGTACTTATTCTGGGCCCGAAATCTCTTACAATTTGCTCCATGTGCTTTATAACTCTGACATAGGGCCATGTCGCTTAAGACCAGTAGTCACCTGTAATAATTTACGAAGAACACTTTTGAAGTTTTATCACATAACATCACGCCTTGTTTCCCCGAAGGGTTAGGCAGAGGTGTACCAATAGTAACACCCTCATTTCGCCAGTTATGTTTAAGTCCTAGGGGGCGAGCCTATTACCATATAGCGGGCACAAATCCAGACTCCGGGCTGCTACTAAGAAAATCCAAATAGAAAAACCCAATAACACTTTGCCCGACCTGGGAATCGAACCCAGGACCTCATGCTCAGCAGTAGCGCAGTAGCGCTTGCGACCACTAGACCAACGAGGCAGCAAAACGCAAGGCTTTTGAAGTGTTATCAAGGTAATAAATGTCAGCTATTTATAAACATTGACTTCTGTTGGATAACAATAGAAATTTAATTGTATCTCATAAGTGACAGTTGAACTCCTAATACATAATTATGTACTGAATAAGATTGCGTACCGGGTGAGGGATCACTGTGGAACAAAATGGCTTCAAAACATTTCACGCAAACGTATCTCCGCTGTCAGTCAAAATGTCAATGTTTTGTGGGAAACTGTGTGCATGACCATATCGGTTTTTCGACATGCGGGGCCGAAAATTGAAATGTTGGTGGGTTTGTAAGGGTTGGGGTCGAGGCAATGCTGATAACATTCACGGTAAACTCTTTTGTTTGTTTTAAACTTGATATCGGGCTACAAAGGAATGCTTGCAGCGTTTTTAACTCTTCCGTCATTGTAACTGGGAGTAGGCCTATGATTTGATCTATGTTGTATATTTAACACTAGCTGTTGCCCGCGGCTTCGCCCGCGTGGATGTCAATAGTACATTTTGACGGGACTTTCTCTTTCACTGGCAGATAGCTGATGTTGCGGGAGTAACTTAGGCTACTTTTATTTTAGAAAAGTAATTAGGGTGCGGCGCAAAAAAATGAAAACCCATGAAATTGTGAACAAAAAGTCAGATTTGAAAAATTTGCATCTGGTAGCCCAATTCTCGAGGATAGTTATAGGCCATTTAACATTACGCTACAACCCTTAGGAGACGAGCAAAAAGAAAAGAGTCAGAATACTAAGCGAAAACGAAGTAATAGCGCGGGCGGGCGATGCAACGCGACAGGTCGGGGGACGAGGAAGTTTTATTAAAATGTGACTTTTATTTTAGTTTATTGTGTCTATTGTGTTTATCGAAGTCGCGGGGAGCAATATAATATTTATGGCAGCAAAAATGGAGTATTGAATTCTAGCTTATTTCTATAAATAATCCGACTGGTATAAGGTAAGAAGCTCTAAGTAAATTTAGCTAACGAATGTGTTTAAAACCGAAGTGGTTAGCCTTGAAAACAGCTGCTCATTTTGTAAGTAAAGTAAATAAAGCTACACAAGAGTTAAGTAATTTTAGACCCACTTGCTACACAAATCGCTAAATGCATTTAACGCTAAACGAATTTAAAATATCGTTGTGTTTCTGATCATCGTTTGAAGATGACAGAGACAGAGTGATGTGTTAACCCTTTACAACCGACGGTTTTTTTTCGAATTCCATGTTTTTATAGCTTTCTATACAGCCTAAGGAGTTTAAAAAAAAACCCGCGTTTCTTAGCGTTTCGAGTGACACCCTTACGATCGATCGGTGCCGGTTCCGTTCCGCAAAAAGTAAACGGTTTGGCGCCAGAATTTTTTTAAAGTGAAAAACTCAAACTCACGCTCGTTTCAGCGCCTGTGTTTAGCGTTAATGTAAATGGAAGGTTAAAAGGTAAAACTTTCCACTTTTTAGGATGGCATTCATAGCTCATTTTCGACCAAAATGTCGCTTATGCCTATGACCTTTCAACCATCGAAATATTTAGTGACTGGATTGGTGGTGTGTAAGCGGGTCTTAGACCCACACAGTATCAAATACATGTAGATAGACGTGAAACGGAGATTTGATACAAGATAAATTTAATCGATCCTCAAATAATTATCATTTTGTTTTCCTGAAAATATTATTGAACACTCTCATTTAACGAATGCGACTCTTTTTGTGAGCCTCATATAATTCCTATTTTGGGATCAAATACTAAAGAGCCAAGTATCTGTGACCAATTTGGTTGTAGCGCGGTTGGTAGTTCTAACCTAACCCATCGGAAAGAGTACCCTAGCTTAGTTACTATGCCCACCTGTGAGAACAGGCCAGAAAGTGATAAAGAGGCTCATTTAAAAAAAAAAACTGTGCATCATTAGAAGCACAAAAGTTTTCGAGATTCATTAATTTAAAAATGCGTACATCATTAGAGGGTTATAAGATTTTAGAGTATCAGTTAAATATTTCCTTTTAAAAAAAATTACAGAAATCGCTCTAAAAGAACATTATTTTACCAAAATTTTTATTTAACCTTCATCATAATGATAATCGGTTTATAATAGGTACCTAAGTTCTAAACTTGCTTGATCATCGTGACACTGCACTAAATACTGTTTTTCATAGTTCTTGGAACTATTGCGTCATTGTGGATCATCGTAATGTCTACGGTCATCCACGGAGAATAAAATGATAACTACAAAAACACAACTTTTCTGGAAAAATAAAAAAACACGTTTTCGTCGATTGCAATAATTGCATTTATCATTATCTAGCTAGGCGAATATTTTTTCACGAGAACATAATTCAATGGCTGTTTGACAAACTAACAATCGGGAATACATTATAATAATATTATATTAACACTTTATTCTTGTAATTTAAGGGCTGTGTTAATTTTTTGCGGATTGATTAAGAGGCTTTTGGTTAGGTACTTTATATGTGTACTTTGTAATTTTTTTTTTTTTTGTAATGTGCGTTTTGTTTGTGCGGAATAAACAATTTTTCTTTCTCTCTTTTCTTTTAAACCTTTGAATATAACATACCTACGAAAAAAATTGAGCAGATGTATTAGCACCCACATACCCAAAAATGACATAACACTATATATCTAAAATTTAGTGTTATGTCATTTTTGCACTTATCATATTATTCTTCGCGGACGCCGCTATATTTCACATGTCAATTCACTAAAATAATTAAGACAGACAGGACGTAAACTTTGTATCTTTGTATACCTAACTATGGCCGATTCCTATTAATAACGGACTGTTATTGGTAAATATTGGTTAACTTGAAATCGCGAAAAAAAATCAGCTGTTCCCTACATTTTGACGAGTTATGCGAACGAAATGTAGGGAGCAGCTGATTTTTTTTTCGCTATTTCAGGTTTGGTCCCATAGTAAAAGTTGTTAATAATGATGAGTACAATGACCCCTTACGAGGTTGTGCGTTATTTATGTTACACCTTGACACATTTTTTTATTTCGGAACATAATACTTACATAATATATATATATAAGCTAACAGACTTAAAATAATAATTATAATATGTACAAATGTAAAAAAAATATATATATATATGTATAATCATAGGGCATCAAAAAATTCGTCCGCATCGCTGTCAACAGGAAAAGTGCCCAAAAGGCTGGCAGCATTGCCACGTTGTATGGCGATGCTGATTCTTTGGCCAAAGAATAGGCCAGCCCTTTGGTCACGTGAAGAGTCGACCAACCGCTTGGCGATGTCTCGGAAAACCAAGTGGGCACTCGGACCCCATGGCCCCAGTGTTTCAACCCCAAACGGCTCGAACATATAACTCCCAAAAAGATCGGAATATTTTCGCCGTTTGAGGTTTTTTGCACCTGCAACAGCCGCCCCAGCACAGCGCGCCGTGCTAGGAAGATGGGATGGCGCAAGTTGCATCCCACACCAAAGGCCTGCCTAACTTCCAAGGCATTATGGCCATTCCGTCTGGTCTCTTGCCATCGTCGCGTGCCAAGCCGTTGGGTTCTAAAACAGCTGGCACCCCGGCGGTGACAAGAGCAGGTGTTACACCTTGTATAGAACCGTGAAATAACTAGCTCATGGAGCTTTTAAACTATGAAAGTTGGTAGAGTTTTGGAATTCCCTGTAACCATAGCTGTACCTGTATATAACTTTTTATTTGCCGATACATAGTCCTAACTGCCAATTTTTAACATCAATAATATACAATGGCGTACATTGCTGCTTTACTTCGCACCTCCGTCTCCTAACTCAACCAAAACCTTCAATGTACATCGTCTTACCTTCAATTCTCACCGGCCTTCATGTAAATTACTATTTGCTTGCCCATTACGAGTCGTTGTATTACTGATGTGACGTCACTGTTTCTTCACGTCCGCTTGATCATGGTCATCTGTTAAGAAAAACCTCATGTTATGTTCATGCTCTCTTTCCCTTTGGGTTTGTGAAAGTCTTGGTTATGTGGTTGAAGCAAGGATATTGGTGATAATTTAGGAATCCACGAGAGTACCCTTTAGATAATAATGGAGTCTACAGCCGACTAAATGTGAATGAGTACTTAAGGAAGTAATATGATTATGACAAAGCAGGTTGAAGTAAAGGAAGTAACTAGTTTAAACAGCCTTCCAAAAACAGGAAAATATTAAAGGAAGAAGCCATAAAAAGAAAAGATTTTGTTTTTTTCCAAAGTAATCCCAAGATTTTTATTACAGCATCAAAAGCACCTACTAATTGAACAAAAGATTGTTCGCCCTTAACCTTAACATCTTTGCAATCTCAAGGCACAAAATGAATAAAAACTCTCTATGATCAAGAATACACCCAGCATTCACAACATTCACTGTACGTTCAAACCTGTTCAGGTCCTGAACCTCGTAAGGTCTTGTCGTAAGGCAAGTGCGTCATTAATAACCAGTTTTGTAAAATTACTGGGATCCTGTTTAGCTTTAGCTCTGTTTTTTGTATGAATGGGGTTTTAAAGGGCAATTATTTATGATTATTATTGAGACAGACAGCGGAACTTGTGTTTTTCTTCCTAGAACCCAACAGAAGAGAGGACAATGGGATCCCTTCACTTCATGCCCATGTCGTTTCATCTTCCCATTCCTCTCCACAAGAAACTTCATTTTGGTATGGGCAATCCGACTCAGTTCTCTTTTCTTGTTAATTTTTTAAAGGATAATTATTTATGATTATTATTGAGACAAACAGCGGAAATTGTTTTCTTTTTGGTGATTTTATCTTTATATTTATCACAGCTAGGGGCATAGCCTTTATACAACCCGATTCCTATCGGCTTCCCTTCGGAACAACCGCTCTTCTTAATGCCTACTATTGCCAAATAATATGGTACACCTGTGTGTCTAAACTGTGTATCCCATCACATTACATGTTTAATACCAGTTTAATAGAGTCATAATAAGATTAAAAACATTACAAAAATGCCTACAATTTTTTGTCTGAGTTGATGAGAACTGAACAATTTTTTCATCGGCTTCCGGTTCGGGTTTAATGATAATAATAATTGTAGCTGCGCCACTGATCACAGCAACATTGCTTGGCGGCCAAAATATTAGAAATGATGGTTGTAGGGTGGTAACCCTGGACAAGGTCGTTCACAAAGAGATATTCTCCCAATAAAAGTTATAAGGAAAAGCAATTCATTTGATGGTCAAAGTTAAATCATTTAAATATTTCAATTAGATCATGAATACCAAGGTACTTTTGATATGCATGAATTAAATGCCGACCCCAGCGTGGTTTGATCAGACCCGATTACTCGAATGAACCCAAAGATTTACACTAGCCCCTGTAGCCTCATGTTTCATGGGGCTACAGAGACCATTGCATATCAAGGAGTAGATATGGAAGGATTTTTTAGCCGTACCGGATATGCGCCCTAACATTAATACCTAGGTACTTTTGATAGTCAAAAAATTAACAAGAAAAAGAGAATTGAATTGAATTGCCCATTCCAATATGTAGTTTCTTGTGGAGAAGAATGGGCGAAGGAAACTACATGGGCATGATGGGATCCCATTGTCCTCTCTTCCCTTGGGTTCAAGGAAAGAGAGGGGATGGCTTGTTATTAATTAATCGTTGGCACGGCAATACGCACGTATCTACGATGCTTACCTCAAGGCAAATCGCTTAATTAGGTAGGTGGTATTCCGAACCAGAATTTTAATTAGTCATAATTGGTGTGGTCTAATGGACAAACGATTTAAGGGCCGTCTTTTATATAGCATTCCGAAAGAACTCCTACCTACTAACTTCCAACGTGCATTATTAACATTTCATTTCATTTTAATTGAATGAGTTTTTGAGTTTGGACTGCCTCGTTGATATAGTGATCGCAAGCGCTACTGCTGAGGTCCTGGGTACGATTCCCGGGTCGGCCAAAGTGTTATTTGTTTTTTCCATCGGGAATTTCTCAGTTGCAGCTCGGAGTCTGGATTTGTGTTCGGTTGATGGCAATAGGCTCGCCCCCTATTACATGGGACTTAAACATAGCTGTCGAAATGTGTACTATAGGTAGACCTCTTCCCAACCCTTCGGGGATAACAAGGCGTGATGTTCTTAAAATATATTTTTAAAAGAAGATACTAATATTGTTTATCTTATATTATTTTGACGTGCTTTAAGCCTGAAATTACAAGCTTACGTAAAAGAAAGCAAACACAAACTATTGTGTACTTGAGTTATTGAGTTTGAACTTAAAAAAGAGCAAAGTTTTAGGTAAGTTGTACTTTTCATCTAACGTTAATAAACTCGTGATACTGTTCAATGGCGTACATTCACAATCTCTATAAATTAACCTCTTTTACTATGTCCGAGTAATCCCAAAAGTCATTTGTAAATCTATTTATTAATCTAAAAGCCTTCCAAGTATTCATATTGCAGACTAAACCAGACAGATTAGTGTAAAATGAATGTTAGAAATACGTGATGAGTTGAATGTGATATGTTGTAACACCTAGCTACTGTAAGATCTCGCGATATATCTTTGTGTGAGCCAATATGAGCAATTGCCCAATTTTTTGACGCCTTCCAGTGTGCCCAAATATTACACACAGTTGCTATGTATATTTTGTTCTTTTGTGATGGTTTACATCACTCATACAACAATCTTTTACGCTTATAAATCTATCATAGTATAAATTAAAGTCACATTTCGTGTTTGTCTGTGTGACCGCGTGGTTCTTCTAAACTGCGCAACGGATTTTGATGCGCTTTTCAGTATCATTTAGAGAATTGATTCCGGAAGGTTTATGTGTATAATATTTTAATATTAAACTTGCATATAATACTGAAATCTCGATATTTTGTCAAGTTTTAATAACCGTACGAAGCAGGGGCGGGTCGCTAATTTCTTAATAAATATAAAAAATACACAATTAAATTGATTAGTTAGCTGTCGCTAGTTCTAGAAGAATTGATTGATAATCGAATCAATAGCTCTTAAAAATATAAGAATTTGCTGTGTGAAATAGTGGAATGGATGCGCAAATAGACTTTAAACTATACACGCTGTTTTTTTATTGGCTAGGGATTGCGTTGTACTCATCATTATGAACAACTTTTACTATGGGACCAAACCTAAAATCGCGAAAAAAAATCAGCTATTCCCTACATTTTGACGAGATAAGCGGTCTTAAATGTACGGAACAGCTGATTTTTTTAGCGATGTCAGGTTTGGTCCCATAATAAAAGTTGTTCATAATTATGAGTAGGTACAGCACTATCGGGGCAGCTCCCTAGCCAACAAAATGCAGCGTGTATAGAACTCAGATTGCTCATCCCAACGGTCTTTTTGTCCCACATGTGCGTTATTGCATAGATTTCCATACGTTCTATCGTCGCGAACATTGTCCATGCACAAATTGTCCATCGTCTGCTCAGCGTCTAAGAGGAAAAAAACAACAAAATATTAATCAAAGCAACATTATAATTCGTACTTCAACATTTGTACTGAGCAATTATTAACACAATGTCAATTGTTTCACTCTTGCCTAATGGGAGTTAAAATCTTTAATAAGGAAAGTCGTTATAATGAGAACCGTGTCGACGATTGTTTCAGTTTTGTTAAGGTGCATTCGTATGGGACGATTAGTCGCATTGTGATGCGACTAACTACATTGGATAGCTTATTTTAGACGTGCTTGCTTTAATATTACTTTTAGTTAGGATAAGTCTGAAATCGCCAACCCGTCTTATAAGTAAGAGTAGTGATCAATGCTCATGCCTTCTCTATACTCAGAATTTTTTTACCACTGCCCAAATTTTCACATGATGTTTTTTACCCGTGAATATGAACAACTTTCACTATGGGACCAATCCTAAAATCACGCAAAAAATCTGCTGTTTCATACAAAAGTTCAATACTTACTCGACCAAAATGTATTAAATAGCAGATTTTTTTTTCGCGATTTCAGAGTTGATCCCATAGTGAAAGTTGTTCATATTCATGGGTAGCCTGTGAAAACTTGGGTAGTGATAAAAAATGGTCCTGTGTAAGAAGAGGCTTTTGCCCTGCAATGGGACAGTAATACGCAGGTATTAATATTATTTATTATTTGTGTTAAGTTTAAGATCGGTTTTTAAGTAAATGGAAATACGGAATAGCTAAGAAAACAATGTTTGGGAGTTACTCTTTATTTAAACTTATTTTTACCCAGTGCTTGGTAGCGTACAATGTCTAGACACTGGTAATGTCCCAGCCGGTACACTGGTGTGCCGGCTAGGACTGATTGAAAGTCTAAATTCATAACTATTATTATTACATGTGAATCTTTGTTACCATATTTGAAATTCACAACAGAATTTTAATAAAATTACAAAATCGAATAGATATTTGCAGAGCTTTAAATCGGTGTAATATTCGGTTACAATAATACCTGAATTATTGAGATGTCATAAACTTTCCTACGTCAAAAAATTACTTATAGCCAAGCATGTCTTGTTCAAGGTTAATCGAAAATTAAAAGTTTTTGTATCAGTATCATTAATTTGAGCGTCAAGATTAATATTAAATTAATAATCAAGTATTTTTATCTCGCGTAGCAACGCGCGCTCTACTTGTGGTTATCAAGTGTATGAACACGCTGTGAATGTGTGTGTAAGCGCAGGAGCTCCCGGTACCGTCCGAGACAATGGTGCCGATTCTCTTGCACACCGAACTAAACTAACTAAACTATCACTAAAATTCCTTACTTTTGGCTATTAGAATCTTAAAGCTATTCTGCAAAAAATATCACTAAATTTAAAAATAATTTTGACACAACTAAATCGAATTTGACAATCGCGACTCCACGTGGTAAATACTTGCTTGCTCTACCCCGTGATTTTTTTTGAGCCGGAGGCGCGCAGGGGGGCGGCAGCCTCGACGTGTTTTTTATGGAATTTTTCAGTTTTTGTATGGAAAATATGAAAAATTAGGGTTTAAAGATTTTATAAAGTGGGTTGAAATTTTCATTATTTTTGTGATAGGACACACCGTTTTCGAGATATAAGCAAAAGGAAAAAAAGCTACAGTACTGTTTCTGCACCCGAAGTCGAGGTGTTGGTGTGAATTTTAGTTCATGCCAACTAATTTCATTCCACATCTTTTTAATCGCGATTAAAAATAGTCAGATTTAGTTAGAAAATCTAAATTTTAGGTGAAAAACATCAAATTCAGAATAGAAAAATTACCATTTTCACTAAACTAATAACTCAGTGCCATCTTAGTGCTGTCAAACTAAAATATAGTCAAGTTGTGTCACTTTAGTCAATTTCAGAATGGGAATTCGTCGTTTGACAGGAATAAACTAAATTTTGGTGATTTTTAGTCTAGTTTAGACTGATTTGTGACAAGAGAATCGGTACCAATGGCGAGGTCGGAAGTGTGTGTGAGTGTTACGTGCTGACGTTACTCGTCTTCACGCACACATTCTCAGCGTGTTTGTACACTTGGATACCTGTACAGCGAACGTCGCTTCGTGAGACAAAAGTACCTACTGTAAGTTGTAGGTACCTATGTTCATTAGGACGCACGTCATAGGTAACAAATCCAGTACAAGCTGGCCTCGCATTCTATTGAAACTCCGTATTACGCTAGGTCAGCTAAAGGTCAGTGTTACCACCGAGGTGCGGCCGACTGTACCTTTTTTTGCTTTTTAATAACAACAAGCCAACAACATGATTTTTTGTGGTTTATTGCGTCAAGAGTTTTTGTTATTATCTTTTTTGCTTATATACAACACGTCCCGGAATTAACGCATAACCTCTTAAGGAGTCATTGTACTCATCATTATGAATAACTTTTACAATGAGACCAAACCTGAAATCGCGAAATAAAAATCAGCCTTTCCCTACATTTTGACGAGATGCGAACGTATTTTTTCGCGATTTGCAGAGCAGTTGTAACGGCCCCCACTTATGAGTTGTAGCTCGTGGGTTCGAACCCCAGCAGGCGCTTTACTTTGTGTAAATAATTTCATCACCACTGCTCTCGAAACGGTGAAGGAAAACATCGTGAGGAAACCGGCCTGTCCTAGAAGCAAAAATTCGATGACATGTGACATCTACCAACCCTCACTGGGCCCGCGTGGTGGATTACAGCCCACTCCCTCAAGAAGAGAGGAGGCCTGTGTCCCAGCAGTGGGAACATTATAGGCTGATTATGTAATGTAATTGAAGTTTAGACGAAGTATCGATATTATGTATTTGATTGTCGGCTTAAACAGGTATCTATTATTGTAACAACTAAGTAATTATTCTCTGTTCATTTTATGAAAATTTGTATAACACTCATTAAGAGCTAAAAGCATAAAAAAGAGTATTCTATCTATCTAAGAGCTACTAAAGTAAATCAACCCACACTTTCAATGAGTCGCAAATCTGCCTAGCCTTTTCCCAACTATGTTGGGGTCAGCCTCCAGTCTTACCGGATGGAGCTGTATAACATTATTTACATGGAGTGACTGCCTATCTGACCTCCACAACCCAGTTACTCCGTAATACGATAAGACAGCTTGGTAAGACTGGTTCTCAGACTTTTGGGCTTCTGACGACCCGTAACGACTGTCAAAGCCCCAAGAATGACAGCCGGGAACAACGGCTTAACGTGCTTTCCTAGGCATGTAGGGGTCTCGGTATGATAAGATGGTCACCCATCCACAAACCGACCGCAGCATGCGTGCCGTGTGGCTATTATTACTTAAATGCTTAGGCTTCACAGCCTGGCTCATCAGCGTAATGTTGCTTGCCTCTCGGTCTTCTACAGACTGTACTTCGGAGAGTGTACGCAGGAGCTCCACGACCTGATCCCACCATCGCCCTTTTACTACCGGACTTCAAGACGTACTGCAGGGTACCATCCGCACTTGGTTGATATCCAGACCAGTCGTACTAAGCCCTTCTTCTCCACATTTATTATGCGCACAGCCAAAGTGTGGAACTCTCTGCCAGCGTTCCCTTCAACATATAACCCGTCTGCCTTCAAAGAAAGAGTGAACAGGCATCTTCTGGGCACGCTCGTTCCATCATAGACCTCATTCATCGCTTTCCGTCAGGCCCAATTAGTGGTAAAAAAAAAAAAAATGTTTGCAGCTTAATCAGTCGCAAATCGCAACACGGTCATGTCATCAGTTTAGTCGTCAATGCGACCAGTTCCTTTTAACTTGTAGCGTTCAAAATAAAATCATAATTACTGACAATTTCCTTTCCTTGGTCGCGAACGATCTAATTAGTGACATTGGACCCTTTGTGGTTGTAATCAAAGGGTAAAGGGTAGAAGTAAGGTTAATCGAAGGTCGAATCGAAGATTTTTTGACGCGTCATTGTCAATACTGTCATTAGTAAAGGCATTGAGGAAAGTTCAAACAAATTGTCAATTCCTTTGATTAAGCGGTATTTATTTTGACACACATACATACATAAACTCACGCCTTCTTCCCATGGGGGTAGGCAGAAACTACAGAACGCCACCTGCTACGATCCTTACATACTCCTTTTGCCTCGTTTACATTCATGCATCTGGTTTGTTTTGAATCTTTCCAAAAACACTTTAGCTCATTGTACTACTAGCTGGGGTACCCGGCTTCGCTCAGGGAGTTGTTCCAGAATATTCCACAACATTAGAGAATGTTGTGGAATGCTCTCGAATACTCTCGAAGGTTCTGGACTGTTCTAGAACTTTCTAGATGGCGGAACTTCCAGCCCTTATATCTTCAAAAGCACGCCCTTCAGGTGAAAACGAGAACCTTCTTCATGGATGAGAGATAGAGGGCTACCACAACATGTAACTCCCTTGATCGTACCGGGACTCATTTCTGAGTTTTAGTGGCACGCACATTGTACACTTTCTATGGCTCAGTGCGATAATAAAAGGGCTTTTTTTTTAAAAAAAGATTTGCGGGTAATTGTGTAACAGGCTTGCAATGCCTTTTATTTTTACAGTTAAATAAAATACATTGCGTTATACAATGTGTCTGTACACGGTGTGGCGAAAATTAAGGGTGAGGTACAGACCATCAAACTGAACAACTTTCTCCCGGGATCAACATCGTAATCGAAAAAAAATTATCAGTCGCCCATACATTTGATGGAGTAGGTATTGATATGTTTTGTATGGGACGACTGATTTTTTTTTGTTGTTCAGTTTGATGGTCTGTACCTCCCCTTTAAGTTTTGCTAATCCGAAACCGGACACCCTGTATACGTACGTTGTTGAGCAGACGAATTTTGTAAACCTATGAAGCAATGGATTACCTAACAATTTCCTTCAAAATCTTTCGGATTGTGATTGAAAGTATGTTACGCAGTTCGGGTGCTGGTTCAATTTATGGTAAAGAAGAAATTAAAAAAACAAGTACGCAGTCATGACAGGCCGATGCGCGTCGCCAGTCTGGCCCAACACGTCACATTAGCATGTCGGTGACGCGGGCATGTCGCATATCGCGAACCCTTAGGCTTTTCCCCTATCAAAAAACACTCGACGCGCCTATAGAAGTTTTCACTTCATAAAACTTAAAACAGTTTTATTCGTAGTAAAATGGTCAAATAAATATGGTTTCTTTGACTATTTTGCAAAAAAAAAAGAGCCTATTTTTTGGAACACTTCGTTTTGACACTGAGCAACGGTGTATATTCTCTAAATATTTACGTACCATCGCGGACATCTGCGGTGAACCACTTTTCAACTTTGTTACCTTAGCAATAAGGTTGAAAATTCGTTCACCGCGAATGTCCCCGATGGTACATTACGCGCGTTTTAATTAGATATCTAGCAGGGACCTTTTACATTAAATACAATGTAAGTACCTACTTGGCTGGATAACACCACCCACGCTGAGTTTTCTCACAAAACATTCTATTAGTCGACCGATATAAAAACATTGACCATTGAGTAATGTAAACTTACGTTAGCATTTAATTTTAAGATAATAAAATGGTGAAAATTCATATTTATTTAAGAGGGGGCATTCTGAAAGCAACGTTGCAAATGACTGTCACATATTTGGTTGTTTTGATTAATTTTTTAACACTACCAAATTAAATTATGAAATACTAGCTATGCCCCGCGGTTTCACCCGCATAAATACCGATCCCGTGGGAATATGAGGATAAAAATATCCTATGTCCTAATTCAGGTCATGGTCTACCCATGTGCAAAATTTCATCAAAATCCGTTCAGCCGTTTGAGCGTGAAAGCTTAATAAACAAACAAACTGACTTTCGCATTTACATACGAGTATAATACAAATTATAAAGTTAGGATTGCTCTGTAGTCGTGTAGGAGTAGAATCTGTCTACCCCCATGGGAAGAAGGCGTGAGTTTATCTATGTATATATATGCTCTGTAGTCTACTAAAATAGTGATTATGATTTCCATTCAGAATGCCTCTTAACGTTGTTCTCTACAACACTACTATATGTACCTACTTTAATATTGGATAGGAAGCCTTTGGAATGTTTGTAATTAGGGAGGGCCCTAATGTGAGTGAATGCCATTTTCGGCCAAACTTTGGCTAAGTTTTATTCGTCTGTGTGAGAGTGACAGGACCGGGGCTCAATTGTCACCCTCTGTAGGTACCCGGCGACCCTGCGGCTTCTATTTCACTTGCTATATGTCCCTCTGAATGTGAAGCGTGTTTGTGCAGTCAGGGCCTCGATCTTGCCTGATGGAAAGCGATGGATAGGTCTACGATGGAACGAGCGTGTTCAGAAGAAAAAACAATGAAACCGACAGGTGCCAAGCGACGATCCGACAATTTTACGTTAGTTTCTTTCAAAGTTTTCTCCTTTATTAGGTATACAGCACCTGACGTGAAACTGTGGCAAGTTTTTTAATATTTTGACAAATATGTCACATTGTCAGTTAGGCCCTGGTCATCGCTTTGACCACCTCTTTGGTCTATTGATTAATAGTGCGGCTGTGAGTCCAGGTATAGAGGCTTCAATGCCATCGATAAAAATAACTTTAGCTTCATCTACCTAATGACGTGAATAAATGCTAATAACAATTATCACTATCACGTATCTGTTAAATTTTTTCTTAAAATAACATTATTGTTCACACTTCAATCCTGTATATTAGGAAAATATTAACGAGGTGTGTAAACTGGTTTTGTTTTTCTACTGACGTGTCTTGGGAATTCTTATACATTATACATTCCAAACGAATACTCACCCGGCGATGTAAACAGTCGGCGATTAACTAATAATATAGATATAATAATATCTCTGTTACTTACCTACAACCTTTTGTATGTACGTTTCTTGAGCGCGAAAATGTTGATAGATAGTCGCTTCCTCGTCGGTGCCGGTAGTGGGACAGGTTCCTAAGGCTCGATACTATCCATCAGAAAATGTTTGCGCAACTAATTCCCATAGATTTGTCAACTTTACTTAACCTTGTAAGTACTAATATAGTTACAAAATAAACTTGAAACTACGTCAAGATCCTGAGATACATTTGGGTTTAAGTTTGTGTATTTCTTCGAATTAAGGCACCTGTCCCACCGCCGATGAGGAAGCGACTTTTTTTTCGTTCAACCTATGTAGTCCCACTTCTGGGCAAATGTCTTCCCCATATTTTTCCAATTTTTTTATGCTGTGCCTTTTCCGTCCTATCAGTTAGGAACGAGTCCAAATCGTCACGCCAGCGTTTCCACGAGGAAGCAACAAGCGATTAAATATTCTCGCTCAAGAAACGTACAAAAGATTGTAGGTCCCGTGTAATTAAAAGATATGCATATATTAATAGTTTATCTCTGACTATTCACACCGCTGTCCGGCGAGTACTTGTTTGTCGCAGTGACAAGAGCTTTCAAAGAGAGTACCTAGTCTTTTAGCCACGCTCAGTTGGCGGGAAGAAAACTCGCTGAGAGCGAGTAATCGCTCGTCGCCGTCGTGCACTCGCTGCTCGTTGCTCGCCAACTCGGTTTTAGACGGCGGTGGGACAGGTGCTTAATGCGTTGCTCATTTTACTTCCAACTTTGTAATGGTATGCATAAAGTGGTGTTGTAATAAGTTGTTTTTAACTTTACAAACAGCGGTGACGGATTTGACATTTGGTTTTTACAGAAATATGAAATAATTCAGTAAATATACCGTGCTCAATTGACGATGATGTCTGTCTGTGAGGTAAAAAGTTACAACTTTGAACTCATTGGCAAGGATTTTATTACTTCATACAGTTTTTCAGTACCTTTTAGTAATAATATGCTGGCAAAGGCCTCTGCTCATGCGGGAAAGGCACGAGCATTGATCACCACGCATGCGCAAGACGGGTCGGCGATTTCAGACTTATATTATTAACTATAAGTCCAGGTTTCCTCACGATGTTTTCCTTCACCGATGTCAGTAATGTCCAAGATAAATTCAGAATGTACTTTTCGCCCTTATTACTAAGGTAATAAGGTTGAAAAGTGGTTCACCGCAAATGTCCGCGATGGTACATATGAATTGAAAAAGTCATATTGTATTGGTACTTGCCCGGATTTGAGCCCACAACCTCATGCAAGAGAGATCTTAACCACTGCCCACTGTGGCCTTAACCACTGGATCACTACGACTTGAAATTAAACCTAAATTATCAAAAATAGTCACTCTTTTCTTTTTCTGGGCATTAAGGACAAACAGACCGTAAGTCTCTGATAATCAAACCGTTAAAGTCAAATGATTACTTTAAAACTGCTGAAGTTGCGTCGTAAAGTACCCCATGGGTCTATTATCCCCTTTGGCGTAGTGGGGGTTGATAAAAAATGTGGAGAACAAACATTAGTGTCCTATTTGGGAACTTTATGGAAGAAAATATGCGTTTGAAAGGTTTGCAGTAATCTTTTGATTTTCGAATTCGAATGTTCCGAAGATTTGAATTTTTGAGATATTGTAATGTTAGAATTATTCGAAAGAACAGGATTTTTAGTTTCAAATTGAATGTTAAACGAATAATTAAATCAATTACAAAAAAAGTTGAGAGTAATATTTAACATAGCCGATGACTACGGTTCGTTTTTTCACTCAAACTACTACAGGTATGGGGTTTTAAAAGAGGTGGTGGGTACAACTAGTTACTTTTCAAAAGTTGTTTAATTGATCTTTAAAGACCTTAACGTATCATAAAATGTAGTCTGCATCTTGAAGGTTAGAGCAGACAATAAAATTAAGACACAATAAGACGACCTATTCGAAACTTGAAAGGACAATAAATTCCACGATTCGCTTATGTAAAACCTGAGAATTTAAGAAAACAAAGAATTCTGTACCTACTTATAAACTGACTGAAGTACATACATAGATTAGGGTAGATCTAAGTATTATTTGCACGACTTTGAATGTAAAACTAATAAAAAAAAGCAGCATTGTTTTACAACGTGGCAATGCCAGCCTTCTGGGTAACGGGTGTAATGTCAAAATAACAGCTTTGTACTAAATGCATAATTATACTGGATGATTTTTTTTACCGTCTCGAAATTTTTACAGGGTGTTCTACCCATGAACATGAACAACTTTCACTATGGGACCAACTCTGAAATCACGAAAAAAAAATCTGCTGTTTCATACATTTTGGTCAAGTAGTTTTGAACTTTTCTATTAAAAGGTACTGTTTAATAGAAAAGTTCAAAACTACTTGATCACGAAAAAAAAATCAGCTGTTTCATACATTTTGGTCAAGTAGTTTTGAACTTTTCTATTAAAAGGTACTGTTTAATAGAAAAGTTCAAAACTACTTGACCAAAATGTATGAAACAGCTGATTTTTTTTTCGTGATCTCATAGTTGGTCCCATAGTGAAAGTTGTTCATGTTCATGGGTAGAACACCCTGTAAAAATTTCGAGACGGTAAAAAAAATCATTCAGTGTACGGTATACTTATAATAGAAAAACAAAGCTTAAATTTTTTGTCTGTCTGTTTGTTGGTTCCGGCTAATCTCCAGAACTGCTGTACCGATTTTGACGGGACTTTCACTGGCCGATAGCTGATGTTATGAGGAGTAACTTAGGCAACTTTTATTTTAGAAACATAATTAGGGTTCCACGCAAAAAAAAAAACCATGAAATTGTGAACAAAATCCGATTCAAATAGGGAAGTACCTACTTATCGACATCCACGCGGGCGATGCCGCACGCAACAGCTAGTCAAACTATGCCTAACAAATACCTTCTGTATACAAAGAGCATAGTTTTTATTCGCTCTCTTTCGCAATATTGCTCTGCTCACAGCGCTCACCCTTTGTACCTAAACGCTAAAGCTAGGATGTAGAAATTTTCATCAAAAACCTTTGCCAAATATCAATTTGCTTGCCTTTGCTCAACTATGTTGGGGTCGGCTTCCAGTCTACCCGGACGAAGCTGAATACCAGTACTTTAAATGGAGCGAGTGCCTATCTGACCTCCACAACCTAGTTACTGGGCAAGACGATACGCCTTGGTATGACTTGTGGTCAGACTTTTGGGCTTGTGACTTAATAAACCCTTAATAACAGTCAAAGATCTACGAATGACGGCTAGTACCAACGGCTTAGCGAGCTTTCCGAGGCACGAATCGATCGCGGCAAGCGTAGCTAGTTTAACCTTTGCTCGTGAAGGAGGAGGCGGGACGCGTGAGGGAGAGGCAAGCTTTGCGCCCTCACGCCCCTAGTCGCCGCAGGAGACGCCCTGGGCGTCGGGAATTGGCAGCCGATTCCCGGCCACCGTAGGCGCGGGCTTGCGGATGGCGAGCAATGGGTAGCTCGCCGTCCGGTAAGGACCAAGCCCGAGTCGACGGCGCGTCGTGTTCCACGCGCGCCTCAAAGAGATGTCAGCACTACTGACGGGGTCCGCTAGGGCCGATGCCAGCTAGGGTTGCGGGATGTTCGAAAGAGTTACCGTGGCCCCGGCACAGGCAACAGAAGGAACACGGGTGGGTTTTAGTCAGTAAAAGTCTGACACGCCCTCCCGCTCCGCCCAGAGCGGGAGAAGTCATTTGATGATTTCCCATCCACAAAAAAAAAAAAAAAGCTAGTTTAACCTTCGCTGGACCCGAGTGGCTGTTTTAATTTAGCCACGAGCCCCAAAAAGCGTTGCCAGTTGAAATATTTATGGTAGCAATATCAAGGTGTTGTATGCATCGGTGAGTTTTTAATTTTAGAGTTAAATAAACTAGTAATTTGTGTAATTAATTGTTATTACTTGACAAGTAAGTTTTTAATTAAAGTTGTTTTGTTTTTGGACAGAGATCGCCTGTGTTAATTGTTGATATAGTCTGTTTAAGAGGCCAATTTACTAACCAGATGTTGCCAAATAGTTTTCTTGTAAGACTTTACAATTAATTTTCAGGCATTAGGGGAACTTAGCATTAGGGGAAGACAAAACGGTGGGTGGATTTTGTGAATCTATACATATACAAGATGTAACATAAATAACGCACAACCTCTTAAAGGGTCATTGTACTCATAATTATGAACAACTTTTACTATGGGACCAAACCTGAAATCGCGAAAAAAAAATCTGCTGTTCCCTACATTTTGACGAGTTATGCGAACATAAATGTAGGGAACAGTTGATATATGGGTGTGAGTGAAAATTCAATTGAAGGATCTTCTTACATATGGTAGTTACAGGTTGAGCTTAAACAATGTTATTTGAAATACTGAAAATGATTTTAATTAATCGAAACTATAATGAATGAATAAATGAAAAAATCGAAATGAATAAATATATAATTATAAAATAAGCTCATTAATAATTCAAATCAATTAATTTGTTAAATTCGGAGGTGATAATTGGGATTTCGTTAATTAAATTGAGATGGAATTTTGACAGGTTTACAATACATTGTCAATTATAATAAAGGCTAGGATTATTTTTCATTTAAATTTATCTGCACAATAGTGAAATTTTCCGTCCGGAGGAGCTCGTGGCTAAGTAATAACAGCCGCATGGGTCGATCCATCAGGTTAAGCTACGCTTGCCGGGGTTGGTCCGTGGATGGGTGACCATCTTTACATACCGAGACTCCTCCGTGCCTCGGAAAGCACGTTAAGCCGTTGGTCCCGGCTGTCATTCGTGGATCTTTGACAGTCGTTACTGGTCGTCAGAAGCCCGAAAGTCTGACAACCAGTCTTACCAAGGGGTATCGTATTACCCAGTAACTGGGTTGTGGAGGTCAGATAGGCAGTCGCTCCATGTAAAATACTGGTATTCAGCTGCATCCGGTTAGACTGGAAGCCGACCCCAATATAGTTGGGAAAAGGCTAGACAGATGAATAGTGAAATTTTCCATAACTACAATAAACTGGAATATTAACTTTATTTGAATGAAAACTAAAATGATATTTATTATCCTAGTCCAAGTATAGAGGTAGCTAGACTAAAATAACAAATCCAATCATTGTTTCAAGTTTATTATAAAATAACTGAGAATTTCTTCCGATCCGATTCTTAATATTTCTGATAACTTTAGACCTTATGATAATACTGGTATTTTAATCATTCATTCATTCACTGCTATACAGGGTCAAATAAAATTAGCTAGCGAAACTCCGCAGACGTGATAGGTAAACATGATAAAACATAAAAGAAATGAATTTGATGATTTTTTTTGTGGGGTCATTAACCGCAGCTAGTGCATTCATTTGAAATGTTAGTTTAAAAAAGGTTCAGGTTTTGTGCACAGACACAGACGTGATTAGTAAATACCGATTACGTATAAATCTGTTTTGTTTTGTTTAATCGTGTTCAGATAACCGTATATATCTAAACACGATAAACCATAAAAAAACTGATTTTCTCAACTCGTACTTCTAGTAACATAACATCACGCCTTGTTTCCCCGAAGGGTTGGGCAGAGGTGTACCTACTTAAAGTACACCCACATTTCGCCAGTTATGTTTAAGTCCCATGTAATAGGAGGCGAGCCTATTGCCATCTACCGGGCACAAATCCAGACTCCGGGCTGCTACTGAGAAATTCCAGATAGAAAAACCCAATAACACTTTGCCCGACCTGGGAATCGAACCCAGGACCTCATGCTCAGCAGTAGCGCTTGCGACCACTAGACCAACGAGGCAGTCTAGTAAGTAACAACAAAAAAAAAACATCAATTCTTTTTCCTTTTTATTTTAACGTGATAAGATATCGATACCCATCATGTCTGCAGCGTTTCGCTAGCGAATTTAATTTGATCCTATATAATATGGAGTAAAATATAGATTACAAAAAAATCAGTGTTAAAAACAAACTAAATAAAATTTCGAGTTAAACTAAGCCATCCTGAGTGTATTGTGTTTATAATAATAGCTGATAGCGAAAAAAATCAATGAAAGAACTTAAGCTAAATATTCAGTTATTTAAAACTATCCTAGTAGCTTGATCATAGTGCTGCCAGACCTCAGAAAGTATTCATAACTATTTATGTTACTCAATCCAGCGGGGCAATGGCATAACACACTTACAGTAGGAATCGGTTTCATTTTGACAGTTCAACAACATTTTTACGTTGTTGAGCAGACACATTTTTCGAACATATGAAGCAATGGATTAGCAATTCGCTTTAAAATCGACATAGCCAGCAGAGTTAGCAAACTGAAGTGGCAGTGGGCTGGCCATGTTTGTCGAAGGACCGATGGCCGGTGGCAGAGACCACGTATCGGCAAGCGTAGTGTGGGACACCCTCCAGCTAGATGGACCGACGACCCATGGACAGACTGGATGCGGAAGGCGGAGGACAGGGTGTTGTGGCGCAGACTGGGAGAGGCCTATGTCCAGCAGTGGACTGCGATAGGCTGAGTTGAGTTGATTTAAAATCATTCAGATTGTGATTGATAGTGTGTTACGCAATTAGGGTGCAGCTATAAATTTATTTTTTGTTCCAATCCAATGACTCGAAAGCTTTGCCGATGCTTCTTATACATTTTTTTACTAACGGTCCTTATTTTTCCGTTCGTTCACCTTTAGGAGTTAATAACTCGCTGGCTGCAAGATGGTGACGACGTAAATATTGAATAGAAAGAGCTGAACATTTTAGCTCTAAAGTCTGGGCTTTTATTGGAGACGAAGCTATCGAAAGGTACTTACTTATAGTAGTTTCGTATGAAAATGGTTGGTAAATAGGAAATTCTCAGAATCGGTTCCTAAAATTCATAATAGATGATCTCTCAACAGTTATTGATTCGATAAACCTCGGTAACATCATGCCTGTGTTCCCCGAAGCCCGGTTAAGCAGAGCGACACCTCTGCTTATCATCTGCCTAGGGGTTCCCAACTATGTTGGGGTCGCCTTCCAGTCTAACCGCATGCAGCTGAATACCAGTATTTTACATGTAGCGACTGCCTATCTGACCTCCACAACCCAGTTACTGGGTAACACGATACCCCTTGGTAAAACTGACTGTCAGACTTTCGGGCTTCTGACGGCCCGTAACGGCTGTCAAAGATCCACGAATGACATGAATGACTTCGCCATTTATGTTCGCATAAATCGTCAAAATGTAAGGAACAGCACATTTTTTTTTTGAGATTTCACGTTTAGTCTCATAGTAAAAGTTAGTCATGATGATGAGTACAATGAGCCCTTTAGAGGTTGTGTGTTAATTCCGGGACATGTTGTATATTGTCAAGTAAATGCCAGTAACTTGCACTTGCAAGTAGCTTGCACACCATGACAACTGCGTATTTAAATATAATTTTCAGCGTTTTGATATTCACACTGTAAGATATTGTAGAATAAATAACGATACATCATTCGATGAATAGACACCAAAAATAAATAATATAAAAACGTCGGACATTGAATTCTATTGATACTTTTTTATTTAAAAAGTCAATGCTCTTGCAGTTAGAGGTGATACGAAGTTGAAAGAAACTAAAAAAAAAATTGTTTGTTTTTAAAATGAACTTGGACTAGACAAGACTCTTGATAAAAAAAAAAACAACTGAAGGAAACCTGGATTTTAATTACGAGTACAATCAGAACAATATAAATTATGGAGATAGGTAACAAGCGTTGCAATCAATGCTAGTTGTTTTTCTGTATGAGAAGCTGTCTCTGAACTGCAGTGATTGAGAGAATTACTGGCGTACTGGTTAGTAATTCTCTGTTGTTATCAAAAGCAGTAAAATCATCCTTTTTTTAGGCATGACATATCATAAGAATAGCCATAGAATATCAATCAATCAACTTAGACTATCGCAGTCCACTGCTGGACATAGGCCTCTCCCAGTCTGCGCTTCGACACCCTGTCCTCCGCCTTCCACATCCAGTCTGTCCCAGCCACCTTCTTAAGGTCGTCGGTCCATCTAGCTGGGGGGCGTCCCACACTACGCTTGCCGATTCATGATCTCCACTCCAGAACTCGTCTGCTCCACCAGCCATTGGTCCTTCGACAAACATGGCCAGTCCACTGCCACTTTAGTTTGCTTACTCTGCAGGCTATGTCGGCCATAGCATATAATCACTCTATATCGTTTCCACTGCTCGGACACAGCTATTTATTTATTTATATGTAATAAATAGAACGGCCGAAACCAATCACACTATTTAAACATATAATTTATTTAACACTTACACAGTCATGCATTCTTCCCACAAAAATTCAAACTTTTTGACAGTATCGTCTTCCAAACATTCGCAAACATATCAAGATCCGTGTTTGAGTTCAGGAGAGCGTTAATAGCGGCTAATGTCCGAGGAATAGGTGACTTGGAGCGTGCAACAGTACCGCAAGTTGGAACAGCCAGTAAGCGGTGTTTTCTGCTACGACAGTAATTGTCTGGGACAAATAGATTGTAGATTTCATTATGCCTCCTCACTGTGAGATGTGAGGCGCCGTCCTATAGTCATCGCTCGCGCGGTGATGCGATGCGATTTCATCGTACAATGAAAGCGCTCAAATGATCGCGCGACTTTCAATAGGACATTCAGTAGACATCAGTATGTTTGTACGCACGGTCGCACGATCATTTTTGTCGGACGCATGCATCATCGCGCGAGCGATGACAATAGGACGGCGCCTGAGAGGGCAGTAATTTACCACGCAGGCCAAGTCTTCAAATTTTTGAAGAAAACCCATGCCGTAGAAAAAAAAAATTTGCCAGGTAGGGGGCTGACTGGATAGTCAGTCCTGCTAACACCTTGCTCACTTGCACCCTGGACAGTTGACAGCGCAGGACGACCATTTAAGTATCCCCCCCTCCCCCTCGTGAAGCCAATTTCAGTGACGTTCGCACGGATGTAAAAATATCGCGGCGATAGTATTTCGCGCACTGGATTTTCAACGCTCTGCTTAGCGCCGAGTTGAAAATCCAACAGTGTGTCGTTTCGACGCGTTGGAATGCACTCGGTTGGATTCTCAATGCTCGGCTCAACACCGCGAGTTGAAAATCCAGTGCGTGATAAAATCCCGCCGCGATATTTCTAGCCCCTGTCCCAATTAACTTGGGGTCGGCGCAATCTTCCATACTTCTCTATTCGCATTCTTCCATACTTCTCTATTAGCTGATCTCACTAGTCACTTCCTTTCTAGCCATATTATCTTTCATACAGTTCCACCATCGTTGCTTTGGTCTTCCCCTACTCTTATGGTCATCTACATTCATATGCAAAATTAAGTCAAATCAATCTGCCTAGCCTTTTCCCAACTATGTTGGGGTCGGCTTCCAGTCTAACCGGATGCAGCTGAATACCACTATTTTACACGGAGCGACTACCTATCTGACCTCCAGAACTCAGTTACTGAGTAACACGATGATACCCCTTGGTAAGAATAGTTGTCAGACGTTCAGTTTTCTGACGACTCGTAACGACTGTCAAAGATCCAATATGTTGATATAGATATGCAAAACTAAATATCTAACAAAAATCCGCAAAACAGCAAAACATTATTACAACATAGATTCTTTGAACTGTTGCCTTTAAATTTCTTAACACATATATCACGTTTTCCTTGCAGTAGGTACTTCGTCGTTCATCAGTTTTTGTGAGTCATAATCCTCAGTTAATATAGTGGACGTGTTTTAATATGAAAGTTATGATGTTTCTAACCTTCGGGTTTTGCCTTACGTTTGTCGGTTATAGACTGTTAGAACTTATTTATATTAAGGTTTGATTTGAAGGTATTTGAGGAATAATTTAATAAGGCAACGGTGCGGTTTAAAAGAAGATGTAGTGACAAAAATTTAAAAGAGTATGCTTAGATGGTTTGGTCATGTTGAGAGGATGAATGAAAGTCGACTAACAAAAGGTATTTACACGGCAGATGTGAGTGGAAACGCCGGGAGGGGATGCCCTAGAGGGAAATATAGTGACCTTATTGGTGATGTTCTTCAGAAAAATCAGGTGCGTAGTACTCGCAACCTGCGTGCGTGTATGACCAGATTCATGAACGTAGACGAGGCAAAAGGAGTATGTATGGATCGTAGCAGGTGGCGTTCTGTAGTTTCTGCCTACCCCCATGGGAGAAAGTCGTGAGTTTATGTGTATGCAATAAGTATCTTATTTTCAATAATAATGAACTGTAGGTATAGTAGGTATCTTCGAATATGGGATTGTGCCATCAAAGAGCATGCTTTTATCATTTCCTCCCACAACTTCAAATTAATATTGCCTCCTATAAATCCTAAGGGGTTACAGATCCATTCAAATAACATAATAACATTTTGTTTTAATGGGAAGTCTCCTTTTGTGATCACGATTTACTGCCCTTAGGGTTCAGGTAGACAGTTACTGTTATATCTTTAATTACAATCAATTTTGATAGTTATAGTTAAGAACAATGGGAAAACAGATATTTCCGTTGGTGCCGCCATTTTGGATTTGGGTGAGTTCGAAGTTTGAATGGATTTGGTTTGGAGAGTAACGGCGGTCACGGTCACCATTTTGTTTGCTTACCGTGGTTAGAAGGAGTAATAGATAGTAATATTTAGATTTTATAATAATATCGTTTTGAATGAGCACACAGGTGAAAAGTTTTTACAGAAGGCATTGTACTCAGTTTTGGAGTTTACATAATCAATTTACAATAAAATCTATTAATTATATAATTAGGTAAGTACTTCTATTTGTTTCTTTTAGAAATTTTAGATTAAGGAAGAATTTTGGTTTTATATTTCACAGGAAATAAGTGACAAGTTTTAAGTATGTAATTAGTTTATTCCAAATAATTTTATGCAACTTGGCATCGATTCGATCGACTTTAACTTAGTTTTAAAGCTATTTTAACCATTATTAGGTAAGAATCAAGCAATAATTTGAAACAAACAAACAGACAGGAACATTATTATCATACATTAACTCTCGTTTCAACCAATCCTTGACAGAACTGCGTATGGTCGGTGGCCTTAAATTCTGGTTAGCAAGTATCGCTTCATTACAATAGGACCAATGTTAAGGAAAATACACACAAGTTCGACCAATGTTGGTGGAATAGATATTGATTAGGTATAATATTTTAATGAGACTAATTTCAAGTTGGACATTTGACATTGGTGAAGGAAAACATAGTGAGGAAACCTGGACCTATAGTTGATATTAGCTATGCCCCGCGACTTCGTTCACGTGGAAATCGAAACATACACAATATACTAAAATAACAGCCGCATTTTAATAAAACTCCCTCGTCCTCCGACCTGCCGCGTTGCATTGCCCGCCCGCGCTATTACTTCGTTTTCGCTTAGCGTTCTTTCTGATCTTTTTCTTTTTGCTCGGCTCCTGAGGGTCATAGCGTGATGTTAAATAACCTCTAACCATCCTCAAGAATTGGACTACCAAATGCAAAAATATTTTTTCAAATCCGACAAAACAACCGGAAAACAACATCCCTATTTGAATCGGATTTTGTTCACAATTTCATGGGTTTGTTTTTGCGCGGAATTCTAATTATTTTTCTAAAATAAAAGTATCCCAGTTACTTCATATAACATCAGCTATCTGGAAGTGAAAGTCCCGTCAAAATCGGTCCAGCCGTATCGGAGATTAGCTGTAACAAACAAACAGACAGACAAAAATTAAAAAAATAGTTTTTTTGTTATAAATACCGTATACCTACACTTTCATATGCATTTAGTAAAAAGCTGTTATTTTGACGTTACAAACAGACACTTCAATTTCATTTATTTGTATGTACTATGTGTTGTATTTATAGATAAGTCTGAAATCGCCTATCCGGCTGGAGCAAGCGTGGCGTGGTGATCTTCTTTTTTTTCTCTGTATAAGAAGCGGCCTTTGCCCTTTAGTGGAACATTATGAGGCTGCTCAATCCACCGAGTGTATATAGGTTAGAGATCGCTGATGTACCAATCAATCTGTCTGCCTTTTCCCAACTATGTTGAGGTCGGCTTCCAGTCTAACCGGATGCAGCTGAATACCAGTATTTTACATGGAGCGACTGCCTATCTGACCTCCAGAACCCAGTAACTGGGTAATACGATACCCCTTGGAAAGACTGGTTGTCAGATTTTCGGGCTGCTGACGGCCCGTAACGACTGTCAAAGCTCCACGAATGACAGCCGGGACCAACGGCTTAACAACTTCCCTGTCCAATGAGTCATATATGACTCACGAGAGAAGTTTTTGCCCTACGTCCATGAGTCACATATGAGTCATAAAATAACCAAAATAGGATAAATCTACATGTTATAATTTATGAAAATTATATTTTATGGTATATAAGAATGTTATATATAACTCATCAGAAGAAAAAACTGTGAAAAATGCGTTGTATGGGGACAGGGAAGTTGTTAACGTGCTTTCCGAGACACGGAGGATTCTCGGTAAAAATGGTCACCCTATCCACGGACCAAGCCCGGCAAGCGTGGCTTAACCTGATGGATCGACCCGTGCGACTGTTATTACTTAGCCACGAGCTCCTCTCGTTGCGGTCGCTGATGTATAACGCGTAGCAATTTAGTTAGAAATGTCGACGAGCCCTAATAAGGCGTAGTATTGAAATCTGAAAACCAAACCGAAGTGCACTCATAACATGCTCAGGAAAAAATCACATACTTCATTATTAAGCAAAGTTTTAAAGTACATAATAAAAGAAGCTCATTTTTATTATAACCGCTAAAAGAAACATTCCGCCATACGCAATAAATAACTTAATGTTTATGTCAATCATTTGTTTTTATACAAATTACCTACATTTATTACAAATATTACCAAACAATTCAATTGTTTACTTTAAAATTTTGGCATAACCAATGACATAACGATACGAAAACAATTTAATACATAGCTTGAAAGCAAGTTCCGTTGGCCCAAACCTTGGCCCCAATGCGTGCCGAACATTGGCCGGTTACGTTGCGTTGAAGTGCACAATTATTATGTTGTAACTTAACTATTACTTAATGATAATGACATTAAGTATTAATAAATTCTTGGTATTTTTTGGGTGAGCAATGAAACTTGGTATACGAAATTTATTTATGTCTATTATTGTTTTCATTGCCTCTTTCAACAGAATGCTCAATTACCTATATGTTTTATGTATGTGTGTATTTATTGTATACTAGCTGTCCCCCGCGACTTCGTTCGCGTGGAAGTCGTAAGATACACAATATACTAAAATAACAGCCACATTTTAATAAAACTCCGTCGTCCCCCGACTCGTCGCGTTCCATCGCCCGCCCGCGCTATTACTTCGTTTTCGCTTAGTGTTCTTTCTGACTCTGCCCAACTCTTCGGGGAAACAACGCTTCTGTAAACAGCCAGGTTTTAGACCTGTAATCTAAAATCCGGTCAAAATCCTCTAAGCCAGACAGGCAAATAAAACTAGCCAGACTGAATAGCTTTTTTTGTTCTTTTAACCGCAAATTACACTGTTTGCGAAATTAGTATTTGGGGTTTTTCCATATCAAATTGCTACATTGCATTGCTGATTTATAAAGGAAATAATTATCAACGTGTTCATATGTAGGTATCTCAGAGTCCATCTTTTATTAGATTTAATCAAAAACTACATGAACATACATAGTATAATTTATTTTTTGCGCATAAGCACCACTTAAATCAAAGAAAAAGTACCTGGGGGCTACTTCGAAGTGATAAATCCGAAGTTTCGGCCGAATGTTCGGACGTTTCCTACTACACTTCATTCTATTTCGTTCGGTAGTTTCGAATTCAACCGAACTTCATTTTGACGTTTGGTCAACAAACTTCATTTTGAAGTTGGGTCGGATCCGAACCTACCGAACGAAATAGAAAAAAATGTAGTAAGAAACGTCCGAATATTCGGCTTTACGCTTCGGAGTAGACTCTCTGCACTTTTATTTAAGACATTCTTGCCCAGAGCCCAAATTTGTGCTGTTTTAATGGCTTCCTTCCTACATGGGACTTAAAACATAACTGGAAAAATGAGTGTATCCACTGCCTACTCCCTTGTATTTTAGGGATGATACAGTACAGAAACTGGCATGACGTTTTGTAACATCCACTCATAAAGTCAAAGTCTTATCACTTATTTCAAATAGGCATGTACAAGGCACTTTTGAACGTCAAAATTGATTCTAGTCGCCCCTTCCAAAAGGTAGTTTCGTATGGAGAAGAATGGGCAAGAAACTCCACCGTTACTCTTTTAAAATGTTTTACAGTATTTTGTATAAGCAAGTATGTACATTTATTACATAATTATACAGGCAGGCGATTAGGTTATCACATTAATTGAAACCACGCATTCAGTACATGATTCTGGACCCCGCTGCATTGAAATTTTTCGTCGGTTATTAAAAAAAAAATTTGCTGCTCCATACATTTTGACCTCGTAGGTAGGCAAAAATGTATGGAGCAGCAAATTTTGTTTTTTAATAACAGACGAAAAATTTTAACGTAGCGGGGTTCAGAATCATGTACTGAATACGTGGTTTCAAATAATGTGATAACCTAATCGCCACCCTGTATGTGAAGACGATGCACCTAGAATGAAATTACTACACCACAATAGGTAAACAATAAAAAATGAAGCAATGACAGATAAATTAAATACGTGTTAGATACACGGTGCTCACATATTTACAAACATTGTAAAAGTGTACGATTTTCCTAAAATTTTAACAAGTAATAAAGTCAGTGTGTGAGCCAAAGTAATCACAGAATGTAAAAATCAGTATCATAAAAAATAATAAATTATAGGTACAATTAAATTAGCAACCAGTTTGATTTTTTCTAGACTCTAGATTGTCTTATGGAGCAGTACCAACGTACCGTTGGCTATAAATGGGTCAAACAGGTATATGAGTGGGTGTATAAAATGTCGCAGGAAATATCTAGTTTATATCTATCTCTTCCCCAATTCTTCCCAGTAGAGGATACGTCTGTAATACTTCATTCGTATTAATAAACAAAATTATCATCATCACACTTCTTCGTAATAATTGTGTAACAGCTCAATGTGGACATGCTCCGAATGGCAGCGGTGGCGGTGTAGCAAGTCGGTCAGCGCTAGTGATGTAGCGAGTAGGCGAGCACTCGAATGATCCAGTTGCGACTTTTATTACATTTTGGTGATTATGGTAAGGTGTGTCACGATTGTGCTCTTTTTGGGGTAAAGTAGCCTTGTTCTGTTTTGTTTTTGTTTTTTATTAGTATTTCAGCATTCTATAATGATGGGTATTTTTTGTATAGTTGTTTATTCTATGTTCAATGTTTTAAAAATATCTGCGATGTTTTTAGATAAGGAATTTTTTTGTGAGTTTTTCTACAAACCGTCAGAATATTATACCCGGAAAAGGTAATTTGGCAATTATTAGTTAAATTCGCTGCTTAACAAGTCATTTTTAAATATATTTTTAATTATGTATCTACTCTTTGCTACTTTCAATGCGTTGATTGATCAGTGAAATGATAATTGTTTGTCAATCACTGTTTGAAGCTCTATAAATATGTCATTTTAGTACTTACAGAAATCAAATCTATGAAAAGGTTATTATTGAAACTCTTTTTCATTTTAACTACCAAAGCTGCGGGGAAATTGCGTAACACAGTAACAGTAGGAATCGGTTTCATTTTGACAGTTCAACAACATTCATTGCGTTTTTTACGTTGTTCTCGACAAATTTTTCGAACTTATGAATCAATGGATTAGCAATATCCTTCAAAATCATTCAGATTATGATTGATAGTGTGTTACGCAATTAGGGTGATGATTTTTAGTTTAATCAATCACTTTATTCACAGTTACCGTTGGTCAAACATAGAAGTATTGAAGGTTGATTAATTTTCGTAATAACAAGTTACTTTAAACGTGAATCAAGTTTGAGAACTTATTTATTTCTGCAATGTGGGTTACTAAATCCAAATCTACTTGCGCCATATTTGTTTATCAAATAAGGCGCTTCCCCGACCAAACGACCTTGAGCGTTCGCTCCTTCTCTGTCCCGCTGCTCTGACTCGCTCTGTCCCGCTCCCTCCGCACGCCCATTTATCATAGAATTCACACAATTTATGGAATTAATTTAATAAAAAAGAAAAGTGATCTTTTGAAATAAAATAAAACGTGAATTATTTAGATTTTTAAATTATCTTCGCATTAGTGTATTCCTCAAATTAAGAGAACGTCACCGTTATCAAAAGATGCAAGCAATCAATAATTTTAATAATTTTTTCAAGGAGTTTTTAAATGTATTTATAACACATCAAAACAATCCTATCATCAAGTGTAATGTGATGATAGGATATTGAACATTAATAATGTGCTTTTAAATGTAGTTTATTCATCATAATTAATGAGTTAATAGCCTCTGAATCACGCACTATCGCTAGGTTTTACTCGGGAGGAAATTAATGTGTTTTTAAATGCTTATTTTAATCGAAGTGGTTTTTGGTTTAATTCATATCACATATCTAGTGTTTCTTACAAATACCAAGACTTCATACCCGGCTATGATAGGTTGCGAAAACTTGTGATTTTGTTTTATACCGTTTTTGTTAATCAAAAAGAAAAAAAAAAACCTAGTGATAACTACACTGTAATACGTTTAGCTTTAGCTGCAATTTACCTTTTTGGTTTTTGCTTATGATCGATTCGATGTTACCTAAGTAATAAAGGCTCCCGCAGACAGCCGCGACGCGACGATGGCGCGACGCGACTCTGGTGGTACAAATTCTATGAAAACTTCATTGAAATTGTTCTATCGGAGTCGCGTCGCACCTGTTTGCGGGAGCCTTGCTAGCTTCTGACCGAAGAATCATTGAATGTCGCTATTTTTTGTAAGAGCTATTTCTTGTGAGTAGAAATATTATTGTTTAATGTGGGATGTGAGAATTCACGAACTTGAAATTAAGACAAAAAAGCGGACCAGTGCGAGTTGAACTGGCATGGTGAGGGTTCTCTACGATGAATAGGTACGTTATTTACCATGTTTTTATCCCAAGAACAAACTTAACACTGTAGTTGAAAAACATGTTCTATCATACATTCCAACTACAAATGTAAGTTTGTACGCACAATATTGAGAGATTTACTGTGTTATTAAATGACCATAGACTTCTTATATATTTTCCTGTAATCTGTAAGTAAAGAATCATTCTCTGTTTTTAAAAAGAATTTAGGTTCAGTAGTTTCGGAGTTAAGGCGGGGGGGATGGTCAATTTTCATCTATTTTCTTCAGAGCGTTTACGACGTACGGCATTTCATACAAACTTTGAAGTCCTTTTTTTTCAAATTCAAATTCAACCGTTTTTAAATTTTCATAGAAACAGAGATTTCCAATTATCTTTTTTTAAATAAGACATTTTAAAATGTTCTTAAATAACTTTTTAGACCTATGTATTATCCTGCTTCCGTGTGTGTGTCAAATTCAAATGTTTTGTTTTAAGAAGGTAAAATAAAAGTAAGTTGGCTGGTTTATGTGCTTATTTGTTTCATCGTTATCATTATTCCTTGATTTTAGAGGAGGTATTATCCACTCTATATTACTTACTCCTCGAAGTTTAGGTAAATATATTCTACCTATTCCAATCTCTGGTTATAAGTTATTACTTGGGAATCTATTTAGTCTAAAAATCCGAATCTTCAAGTGGTCACATCCCTAAAATTCATGTAATTTAAGCTCGTATTCAAGTTGGACGTTATCTGAACTTGTGTGACACAATTTAGCCGACTTTAGAAGAGTTATGACACATTTAGTCGGAAAATTTGTCACGACACGACACGACATTGTCACAGTATGTGTTAAATTAGAGATGAGCTGGCGATAAAATAATTTGACTTAAATATTTAGTTAAAACGATTTGTTTATTATTTATAAAGGTTTACCAACAGCTTCTGTATTATACAATACATTACAAGTTATCATCATCTGCCAGCCTTTTCCCAACTATGTTGGGGTCGGCTTCCAGTCTAACCGGACGCAGCTGAATACCAGTATTTGACATGGAGCGACTGCCTATCTGACCTTCACAACCCAGTAACTGGGTAATACGATACCCCTTGGTAAGACTAGTTGTCAGACTTTCGGGCTTCTGACGACCCGTCACGACTGTCAAAGATCCACGAATGACAGCCGGGACCAACGGCTTAACGTCCTTTCCGAGGCATGGAGGAGTCTCGGTATGTAAAGATGGTCACGCATCCACGAACCAACCCCGGCAAGCGTAGCTTAACCTGATGGTTCGACCCATGCGGCTGTTATTACTTAGTGACGAGCTCCTCATACAATACATTACAAGTATAGGTAATAATTATTAGTTTAGGAGTCAAACAGTCGCCAATTATAAGTTAACCAGCATTTTCCAACATAAGTGAAATACAGAAAAAGGAGAATTTAAAACTAGTGCCGCTAGAATTAAGTTATGGCAAAATTAAGACATAAAGAAATATGAAATTATAAACAAAACTATACAGACAATATTGCAATTTTGCCCAATGACTTATAACTAATAAAAAGTGATCGGAATAGGTAGTGCTAATTTGCCTAAACTTCGTGGAAGGAAGTAACATAGAGTGGATAATACCTCCTCTAAAATCCCGGAATAATTTTAATGACGTTTAAATCCCGGGATTTAAAAACCACGAATTATTTATTGGACTTTATTTATAGATAGGTAGAATTTTCTTTACTATATATGTACACCATAAACATTACAGATATACCTAAATGTGTGTGTGTGTTAAATAAAAAATGTTATGATTTTTCAAATCAATAATTTGTAACTACAAATAAAGTTCAATAAATAATTCGTGGCTATTTAAATCCCGGGATTTAACCGTCATTAAAATTATTCTGGTGTTGCCCGGGGCTTCGCTCACGTAGATGTACGTGAGCGAAGCCACGGGCAACAGCTAGTATACAGGGCTAATTCTTTGATAGAAAACAAAAACCCTTTTCTCATGCGTTTTCGTGGTAGGTATTTAGTTTTTGTGATCATAAGTGAAGAAGTTTAGTTTTTACTGAAATCTGTAAGTTTTTGCTCCCCATTCTTGTCATATATCAAAGTAGGTAGGTATTATGAATATACTTACAATAATTGTAAGGTCATTACAGAGTCTAGTATTAACAATGAGTCAGATTTTTGGTAATTGTTTTAAAGTACCTAATTCACAGAACTGCTGAATTATGTAAGAGGTTTTTGATAATTGAGGAAGTAGGTACACTTTTGTTTTAATTGTACGCACATCAAAAGCAGGATATCCTTACAAATCTTTACCCATTTTTTATTGTATCACAGTTGAAAACTCATTTTAGATACTAATCTACATGGCCCTCACATAATCTGACCAAGATTATGTCTGGATTTAAAAAAAGACTTTGACCCCTGAATTTGTTTCGCTATTTCTTCTCAGAGGTAAAATATATAATATAGTTAAATATAGTAGTAGATAGGAAATGTCGACACCATCTATGTAGCATATTTTTGTTAAATTGATTCCGTTAATTATCCTATTTACAGAATAAACCATTTAATTAAATTTCATTTCATTTACAAAATTATGTGGAGCATTCATATTATTCATTAGGGATAATCAATTAATTGAATAATTCACAATATAAATAATTTGATCATATAAATCAACCACAATTTAATTGAAATACTCAATCAAACCAATAGGAAAAGCAGGATTTCGCGAAAGCGGAAGGGAAGGTGTACGAGTTTAGTTAAATTGTGATTTAAATATGGATAATATTTTTGTGTTCACCAAAAATCTAAAGGTACATCTATGTATGCTCCCCGAAAAATACTGATCGTGCACCAAATATTCCTGAATGTTACACAAAATATTTAGTATGCATCCTAGTACCGTATACCCATTTACATATTTTAGGTTAGGTTAGGTTAGGTTATATTTAGTATGCATCCTAGTACCGTATACCCATTTACATATTTTAGGTTAGGTTAGGTTAGGTTAGGTTAGGTTTAATTTTTTATTAATAAAGCTACATTGGACATTAATTGGTGTTTCATTCAAATACATTTTGCAGTGCATTATCTGAAGTAAAACTAAAAAAATAAATGCTTGTTTTTAAAATTAGGTGTATTACTATTTTTACAAATTTGCAACAGTTGTTAAATAGATGCTCGTTATGACATATTTTAATGAACATATTTTGGTGCACATTCAGTATATTTGGTGGAACACAGGCAAAATTAGGTAAATGAAATGGGAATAAATTGAAGTACTTTTAAATACCATCCTTTAAATATAGGAAGTATGAAATTACCACGAAATTATAAGGTTTCAGGTTTAACAGGATATAAGTCATTAATAATTAATAATGCCTTAATTAGTTAATGTTACCTAATGTGATACGCTCGAGGTACTTCTCGATATGAAACAAAGTCAAATCAACCATAGTCATTTATTGAATTGGAGTGTATTAAAACGGCTTCCACGAATGGCCAAATTTAATTGTATATCGACATTGTGTCTGGCGCACCCTTTTTTTTTTTTCTCCCTCCCGCTCTGGGCGGAGCGGGACGGCGTGTCAGACTTTTACTGACTAAAACCCACCCGTGTTCCTTCAGTTGCCTGTGCCGGGGCCACGGTAACTCTTTCGAGGCCATTGATTGGTTATTAGTACTAAAATATCAGTTTTATAAAAAAAAAATGTTTGCAGTGATGACAGAAGATTTTTTAATTTTCATTATATAATATATAATGTTCTGCATCCTATGCAGAACATTATATCTGACCACTATGTTTGTTTTTTTTCTAAGTTGCAATTTTCCCACTGCTAGGCAATCCCATTGTCTTTTACATCTCTGTCTGTTTCATTTATTACTTATCAGTCATAAATACATCTAACTCATCTATACAAATGAATAAAATTGAAATGTCTGTTTGGAATGTCAAAATACCAGCTTTTTACTAAATTGCATATGAAAGTATATACGATACATAATAATATATATAAAAAAAACAATTTTAAAAATTATTGTCTGTCTGTATGTTCCGGCTAATCTCCAAAACAGCTGGAGCGATTTTGACGGGAGTTTCATTAGCAGATAGCTGATGTTATAAGGAGTAACTTAGGCCACTTTTATTTTAGAAAACAAATTAGGGTTCCGCGCAAAAAAAATAAAACCAATGAAATTGTGAACAAAAAGTAGGATTTGAAAAATTATTTTTGCATTTGGTAGCCCAATTTTCGAGGCTATTTAATATCACGCTACGACCCTTAGGAGCCGAGCAAAGTAAAAGCGCGGGCGGGCGATGCAACGCGACGGGGCGCTGGACGAGGGGGACTATTAAAATGTGGCTGTTATTTTCGTATATTGTGTATCTTACGACTTCCACGCGAATGAAGTCGCGGCGCACAGCTAGTTGTCAATAAATTCGCTAAATGATGGTGAAAATCGCATCAAAATCCGTTGCGAAGTTTAGAAGAACAACGCAGTCACACAGACAGACACGAAAAGCGAATTTGTTTTATACATTACTATTTATACAATATACCTCCTTGTTATTGCATTGTTCACCTGTCTTCATAAATTATCCTACGCTGACCTACAGTAAAGAACTTATAACTATAAATTAAATGATACATCAGCTGTGCGGAAGGAACAGTCTGTTCATGTATTATATACCTAACCTTCAACATGAAAGGAAAGAAGTGTTGGATATCTTTCTTTTCCGGATGTTTGAAGGTCCACTTCTTTCTTCGTGGTATATAGAATGCGGAAATTTATAAAATCAATTATTTTAAACGCTTTTTTTCTACCGTCCGCGTCGTGGAAAAAAATGGCTTTTGCCCAAGGCTTTGCCTGTGTGGGGGCCGGAAATTATCCCTCGTCGGGAACTTATTACTGGGATAAAAAGTATTCTACGTTTTAACCGAGATTATGGTCTAAGCGTGAACCAAATTTCATTCTAATCAGTTCAGCCGTTAAAGCGTGATAAGGTAATAAACAGAAAGACAGACAGAGTTACTAGCTATACCTATCGATGGCCTCCTGGTGATGTTCTGCATTCATCTCGCAGGTCGAGGATACGGATTTTCCATGAGAAAATGGTTAGTATTGTAGCCCAAAGTCTGGATTTGTGCCTTGTAATTTGATTAGAGACACCATAAGGTAGATATCATCTGGCTAGCCTTTTCCTAAGATAGATAATATTTATTTATTTTGATTAAAACTTCATGAAGAAATAACAGCCGCACGGGTCAAACGATCAGGTTAAGCTACGCTTGCCGCGGTTGGTCCGTGGATGGGTGACCATATTTACATATCAAGACCCCTCCGTGCCTCGGAAAGTACGTTAAGCCGTTGGTCGGGCCGTTGGCCCGGCTGTCATTCGTGTATCTTGTGACAGTCGTTACGGGTCGTCAGAAGCCCGAAAGTCTGACAACCAGTCTTACCAAAGGGTATCGTATTACCCAGTAACTGGGTTGTGGAGGTCAGATAGGCAGTCGCTCCATGTAAAATACTGATATTCAGCTGCATCCGGTTTGACTGGAAGCCGACCCCAATATAGTTAGGAAAAGGCTAGGCAGATGATGATTAAAACTTAAAAAAATAATGTAGGTACCATCGCGGACATTTGCGGTGAACCACTTTTCGACTTTATTACTAAGGCAGTAAGGTTGACAATTGGTTCACAGAAAATGTCCGCGATGGTACATAGGCGGACTTAATGTACTGAGGCATTTTCTACTAGTCAACCTTTGGGTGATGCAGAGACAAAACATGGCAGGTGCAACATACGGGATAGATAATTCGAAAAAAAAATACTAATACAATGATACATATGCACATACCTATAAACAGAATAAACTTTGTCAGGAGAAATAACGATAGGTGGAGAAGAAAACAAATCCAGCAAAATTTCGCCAGTTAGTAGTAATATCTATTGGATACAAAACTGGCGAAAAAATTGTGACCACCATACCACTGCCTGCCACTTCAGAGAATTCAGGCAGGCAGCCCAAATGTTTTGTTTTGATTGCCAGAACCTAAAGCTGGCTTCCCACGGTGCGTGATTCTTCGGATTATCACGCACGGCTGACGACTACGGACAGCCACGCACCGCACACAAGGCTCTTCCAACGGTGCGTGTCAGTCTGTGTGGGTCTTGAGATTCCAAGCCATTTTATCATTCCAAAATGTTGGTAAAAGAGAAGCTTGCACCGCACCTTTGAAGTTACCGACTTGCTCTGGGTCGGACGCACCGCGACGGACGTGTCTGTGCTACCACGGACGATACTCGTCCCATGATGCGTCGGTGCGGGCTGGTCCGCGTCCGTCCGCAATATCACGCACCGTGGGAAGCCAGCTCAAGAATCACACATTTTCTCGGGCATTGAACACGCCATTTTATAGAGAGTGCTATAAGTGTACTAATACTTACCGGAAAATTAACAAACTAAACTTCAAACCACACTTAATAAGAGCAACCCAGCTCATTCTGCTAACAGGTGTATTTAATAGTTAATTTGGAAGCACCATAACAACATTAGTAGTTAATGCAATATGTACGGGATTACCATTTGTTTGTCACGAAATGTGTCACCCGCTTCTTGGTAAAAAAATATTACAGTGCCATTGGAAAATTACTGTGAAATTCGCGGAAAGTAAGATGGGTCATGTCCTTTACTTATAAATGACTAACTACCAGTTTCTGAAAAAATCAACACAAAAAGCTAAAAAATTGTCAAACGCATACCTATCCATTTGCTGTAATTGATAACCGCCGCACGGGTCGATCGGTCAGGTTAAGCTACGTTTGCCGCGGTCGGTCCGTGGATGGGTTATCTTTACATACCGAGACTCCTCCGTGCCTCGGAAACCACGTTAATCCGTTGGTCCCGGCTGTCATTCGTGGATCTTTGACAGTCGTTACGGGTCGGTAGAAGCCCGAAAGTATGACAACCAGTCTTGTATTGTATTACCCAATAACTGGGTTGTGGAGGTCAGATAGGCAGTGGCTCCAATTTATAATATTGATCTATTTAGCTGCATCAACATAGTTGGGAAAAGACTAGGCAAATGAGGCAGATGATGGTTGACAGAATTATCAACAACCAAGCAGATTACTTGTTCAACAATCAGATAAGGCCAATTTTCGAAATAAAAAACATTCAAAATCGGGTCCCAATCTCATCTCAGCGACAATCAATGTAAAAAACTTGTCAAAAATGTACGTAAATCTTGAGGCATTTTTGACAGATTTAGACTAGAATGTGTTCTTAAAAATATGGTAACTGCCCCTCAGACGACTTTGATGTTGTTTTGATTAATAGAGTCTGCACTATAATAAACCAAAGTTTGACGCAAACAAAAAAAAAAAACCGTTGAAAAAAATAATGTTTGCGGTTAAAGGAAAGAAATAAAGAATAATGTTTATTTAGTTTAATCTTTTTTTAACACACATATTGAAGCCCATATTCACCCCGCCATCAAGCCCCTTAGTAGGGGTTTTCCAATAATATTAACAGCATACATTTCCGCACACGAAGGTTTAATACCTCGAGGCTAGTGTCTTGTTGACATTATGTTAATTAATAATATATCGAGACGTCATTTGCATGAATACTAGGTTTATTTTGACAACACAATTTGCCTAATTTCTGGGAAGACAAAGCTATCATTAACTTAGTTATAGGGAATGCCACATTTACGTACTGAAATGTAGTATCGATAGAGTCCTTGCGATTGTTCCAGAAAGTACTACCATCAAATCTTTTAGATATTCTGGGCAGGACTTAATTGTTTTTACGACTTGACAAAACATCGAGATTTTTTTATTATGGCTACGAGCATGTAACCAGTGGCGTGAAACGTGGCCAAGCGGGGTGATGGCAACGACGGTACAAAATTGTTTCGCCGCCGCCGCCCCGCTCAGCCACAGCTCCTCGCTGCTAGTTTCATGCCCGCAGTCTCAGTGTTGTACACATAAACCTGGCGGTGGTGGCAGTTGTAGGTCGTGGGTATGAACTCAGGCAGGCTACTCTAATCTCTCTCTATCTCTACTTTGTGAGATTTATTACCATCACCACTGCACTCAAAACGGTGAAAGAAAACATCGTGAGGAAACCGGCATGTCCTAGAAGCAAAAAACCACATCTATCAACCCGCACTGGGCCCGCGTGGCCCACTCTCAACTCATGAATATCTCGACGAGATATTGATCACTTGAATGATTACAATTCTGTAAATACACATTTGTTACGGTCGCGAATCATATTTAAATCAACATACAATCTTATACTGACCTGCAAATTGCAAAAAACGTAAGAATATTTGAATTTCGCGGGCTATTCTGGCGCTTTCGCTTTAATATCATCCCAGAAAAGGGTGCTTCTTATGTTTTCATGCTCTTCATGTTTGAGTTAAGTGGGAGTTCACTTCAACAGTGCAATGGATGTGTATCGAACTCACGACTTTAGTTTGCCAATCCACACTCAAAACTTTTGGGTTTTTACAGCATAAAAATTGTTTGCCCTTTCATATAGCCCGTTATCAATGGAAGTTTACAGACTAAGTATGATGAAAGACATGTATACTAATCTTGTTCTGTGAGCCTTTCTTAATACCACCACGACAACCAAGGTCAACCGGTGGTCACACCACACGACGTCACCAGAAACGGACCACCTAGTGAGGTGAATGGATGAAGCAACTACTGATCTGAAGATTTCTTTTTCCTTTTTTATAAAGTAGCAAGATTGGTGTTACTTTGTTCAGATTAGAATCTAGCCTAAATTTCAATTAATAACTTTAAAGTGTTAACTAACTATAATATCATACAAAAAAATCGTTGAATAACTTCTTTCTTATTTACTTATGTTAAGGAGAAGACAATTCACGTGTTTTATAAAATAGTCAGCCATTGCACTGCAGTTTAAGCTCTCAAAAGTTTGCAGCGCTTTATGAAAACGCTGAAATGGATCAAATACAATCAGCGTTTTAGAAATTGGGGTTGAGAATCAACTTAGTTTTTTACCTGTCTAAGGGAAAATTATCCCTATTCAGTAATGAGAATAAGGCCCTTTGTACACGCACGCTTTTCTTGCCGTGAAAAACTACGGTTTATTCGCCGTCTGTAGGCACGGTCGTCAGTGTTGTATGGGTCACTATGGAAGCTTGTTGACAGACACGTTTTTTCTACGGCGCGATTTATACGCCGTACCGTAAAGAAACTGTGCCGTGTACAAAGGGCCTAAGGGTGGAACAGAGCATCCATGAGTGACGATCTTTATCTAAGTACTACTGGTGCACCCTGGTAAGTCACCCCCGATACCAACGTTGCTGACTGGCTAATCTTTTCATCTCGGCTCATAGTATTCTCTTTTAAATAGCTGATACCGATACGAGAGCAGGTTATGAGGATCACGAAAACTGTGCGATATAATGTCGAATTAAATAGTTAAAAATCAAATGCACATATAATTATTAAAATGGCTTAAGTAGCTATTTAGTCGAACCTCACGTAATTTCCATTTTGCTTTCTTAAAAATATTATTGAGCAGTAATATAATGTTTGCGCCTCTTTTTGTGAACCTCAAATAATTCCTATTCTAGGGTCCTAAATACTAAATAGCCAAGTAACTGCGACCAAATTGTAGCGCTCGCTAGACGTTGCCGTTTAAAAGAGGCTCATTTATTTAAAAAGTGTGCATCAATAGAAGCCCAAAAAGTATTTAGAGGTTCATTAATTAAAAAAAAATACAATAATTTACCGGAGGATTTCAAGAAGTGTGATGGTATAAACAAAAAAAAAAACTTTAGAAACATGCATGTACCCTGTAACGTCACCAACAGCACAGAGGCAAATATAATGATTATTACTTAGATGTTAGCACTTTGTATCTCATTTAAGTGAACTGTTTATCTTAGTTCTTATGACAAATAAAATTCTTTAAGCCTAAAAAAGCGTAAGCATACGTACATCATTAGAAGGATTGATGCCCAATGAGCTCTTCCTCCTTAATATTTTTTACTGTATATATGTGTTTTTTACTGTAATATATATATTAGTGTTACCTATATTGTAATTAAGAAATATAAAAAATCCATAATAAAAAAAAAATGGCAGATCAATAAGTTTTTTGAGGATCAGTTTAATATTTTCCTGATAAAATTATAGTAATTTCTTGCGGCTGTTCAACTCCTTTTCGTCCAATTGTGTACAGCTTCCATTCCAGCCAGTTGCAATTCTAGAGCATTGTCAATATTATCATGGCTCTTATAAAATTATGAATTAATATCTTATTGCATTGTTTGTTAATAACTTCCATTTTGTTTCCGCATGGATTGAGCCAAGGCTAAGTAACGTTATTGTTAGGTTTCCTCTGTAATCAGTAGATTATTGTGTCATAGAGCCGTAATACGAAAAAGCAATTTTTAACATTTCTGTTTGTCTGTCTGTCTGTTTGTTCCGGCTAATCTCCGAAATGGCTGAACCGATTTTTGACGGGACTTTCACTGGCAGATAGCTGATGTTATAAGGAGTAACTTAGGGTACTTTTATTTTAGAAAAATAATTGGGGTTCTGCGCAAAAAAATTAAAATTTATGAAATTGTGAACAAAATCCGATTCAAATAGGGAAGTATTAACATCCACGCGGGCGAAGCCGCGGGCAACAGCTGGTACTTTAATAGAAATTAAGTACTTTAACAAAAATTAAGTAACTGAGAGAAAATGATCTAGTATTTGACGTTTATCCTTTGCTAATTATTCAGACACTAAAGGCGACTAAGATTGATTTATATCTGTAATTTTTATGATGTACAATAAAGAGTATTCTATTCTATTGACTGGATGCGGAAAGTAAAGAATCGGATCAACTTTGGAGAGGCCTATCACAAGGCTCCAAGGCACAAAGATTTTACTATATTCTGATGTATGTTAATCATGTAGGTAATGTAATCGATGATCGGATATTATGTCAATAAAAATTACAAACTTCTGGCATTTAAGATCTTTTTACAAGATTATAATTGCAGCCACGAGCATAGCTAGTAATCCATCAAGGGATTCTTGTTGCCATGCCGAAATGCTTGATTTCATAACCTAATCACCTTGAAAATATTCAAGATGCAACGAAAAGCCTTTAAAATTTACTCGACCACACAACATAAAAGGAATCCTATACAACCTTCCATAAGTAATGAACAAAACCAGTACTTACAACTACTTAATATATCTGTACATCCGACCAAATATGGTTGGAGATGACCCGTTCTGATCAATTGCATAATTATTAAACCATAAGTGACCATAGCCAATCGGTGTCAAGGCAAAGGCGTGGCTGTATATGACCATAAATTCATTGCTATGTAATAATCTTCTTCCTTATAAGTTCAATAGCCATTTACTGGTTAAAAATAGTGTGTTATTATTGACGATACAAGGCTGTCATTGGTAGTACTTTATTAATAAACTTATCCATTTTTTTGGAGCTCCGTCGTGGTTTCGTCGTGGTTATTAAAGATTTTGTTGTACCTATAACATATATCATTGAAAGTAATTCATCATCATCTGCCTAGCCTTTTTAAGGAAAACCTCGTGAGGAAACCGGCATGTCCTAGAAACAAAAATTCGAAGTCATGTGACATCTACAACCCGCACTGGGCCCGCGTGGTAATTACAGCCTGCTCTCTTTCGCAGACATGAGGCCTGTGTCTCAGCAGTGTGAACATTATAGACTGATTATGATGTTTATGATACCGGAATGTTTATATCTATGATACATTCATATCCAACTTAGATTATTATACTTTACGCCAGATGATGGTGCAACAAAAGTCATTAACTCCACTTGTACTAAAAAGCGTCGAAACTTAAAGACACGACTCTAGTAGAACAATTTCTATGAAAACTTCATGGAAATTGTTCTACCAAAATTGCGTCGCACCGTCGCGTCACGCCAGTCTGCGGGAGCCTTAAATGCAAACAAAAAAAAAAACGTGCCACGTGCACGCGTCAAGGACGCCTCTTACCGCGATACGTTTGTTTTGATCGTGTTAGCAACACTTTTCGTATCGTTTTGAAATATTGGCATACATTGGTAGAAGGTGTCAACGAATTTTATTGCACGGTTATCTGGCGGAAGGTATAGTAGATTTTTTACACGTCGCCATTGCACCCTTGTGGGCTAGCTTTATAAGCACAGATGGGTCGCTAGTACTCGTAGTAGATCTATACTACTAAATTATTATAAACAGGTAAAATTTGTTTGTAAGTTTATATGTAGGGAGTAATCTCTGGAACTGCCAGTCGGATTTGAGAAATTCTTTTTGGATTTGATAGCCCAATTCTTGAAGAAGGTTATAGGTTATTTAACATCACGCTATGACTCTCAGGAGCTGAGCAAAATTAAAAAAAAAAACAGAAAGAACGCTAAGCGAAAACAAATTAATAGCGCGGGATAGATGCGATGTGACGGGCTGGGTCGGGGAGACAAGAAATTTCACACGGACGAACTCGTGGGTAGAAGCTATAATATATAAAATGGAGCCGTTTTTTATCATCATTATCAACCTATAGCAGTCCTCTGCTAGGCAAGGATAGGCCTTTCCAATCCCATGATATTTAACTCGATCCTCGACTTCCCTTATAGCGGCTATCAGCCACCCTAAAAGTAAATATTATCTCTATTAAGTATCTAGGAATATATTGCTGTCACATGCTTAAAAAGTCAACAAAAAATAAGCAAAAGAATGACAAATTGTCAGATACTGGGAAATACGATTAAATCAAGCAACTCAGTTATAGTTTGACAATTTATGTTCAAAGGCTCCATCGTTTATTTTCGGAAAAACCGAACTTTGCCGAATTAGATGTGACTGGTCCAATGAGGGAGTGACGGAATTAGTGCGTCAATCTATAACAATTTAGGTGGAAATATAAATCAATTTCTATTGGTCGACAGTCACTTGTTGTTCGCTATATTTCGGTTTTTCCGAAGATAAACGATGAAACCGTTGAAAGTTTCAAACTGTCCACACGTCACAACAATGTTATAGAAATACATTCCAACATTGTGCATAACGTTGTATGTTATTTTTACATCTCAATGTGCATGGAAATTACCGCCTGCAAAGGTCATTGCGTCGGGACGCCCACACAGCCTTGCGTGATCAATTCACGCGAACAAATCACTGCCTTGTGTAAATGAAAGATCTTGCGCGTTTGTTTGGTGAATACAATACCTGCTTTTATTGCAGTGATAACTTCTTAAGGCGCACTCTGTGCTCTTTCTGAACAGTGAACGAAACTAAACCATCACGCTCGAGTTGGTGACGCTGAATCACTTATACTTGGCTCCAGTCGGTCGGTGACGCTGAATCTCGTGTACTCGGCTCTAGTCGGTCGGTGACGCTGAATCTCGTGTACTCGGCTCTAGTCGGTCGGTGACGGTGAATCGCGTATCCTCGGCTCCCGTCGGTGCGTGACGCTGAATCGCGTATACTCGGCTCCAGTCGGTCCGTGACGTGTAAGTTTTCACTTGTATCGTGTGGTCATAAGCACATCTTCTTTTTTTCACTCTTAAGATTTCTTTCATTACAATTAGAAACTTTGGTACCTATTTATTCAGGGTGCTTTGTAATTAAATGGCGCGCTATTGCCTAGATAGCTTTTAGCTATCAACAATAACCTTTAAACAGATCTGAAAATTTCCTCGTTGGTCTAGTAGTCGCAAGCGCTACTGCTGAGCATGAGGTTCCCAGGTCGGGCAAAGTGTTATTGGGTTTTTATATTAGGAATTTCTCAGTAGCAGCCCAAAGTCTGGATCTGTACCAGGTTGATGGTAATACACTCGCCCCCTATTACATGGGACTTAAACATAACTGGCAAAATGTGGGTGTAATATCTTTACACCTCTGCCTAACCCTTCGGGGAATACAGGCGTGATGTTATGTTGTGTGAAAATTTATGTGGTGTTAGTTGTGTAATGTAAATTAACCTGAGATGAAATATTGGAAAGGTTAATATTGGTAACAATTTTTTTTTGGCATAAATGCATTATGTTAAAATCCTTACCGTTAATCAATCGAGATATTTATTTAAGCAGATAACAGAAGCCCAATTCCCGTAATTAAAAACGTTCAAAATCTAGTCGCAATCTCATCTCAGCGACCATCAAATGTCAAAAATGTAGGGAAATTATAGGTATTTTTGACATATTGAGACTGAGATCAGACTGTGGACGTTCTTAACATTATTAGAATTGCCCCTCTGGTTGGCAATAGAGCTATTAAAAAACACAACATAACATAACATCGCACCTTGTTTCCTCGAAGGGTTACGCAGAGGTGTACCTATTATAGTACACCCATATTAAAAAAACACAAAATTAAAACAAAAAATCTATAAATGTTTGCAAAAAATAACACAACAACAACCTACCATGTACCTACAATATTAAAAACAAAAACTGTTCCAACTTTTTGCTTGAGATAATGTAACTTGCGATTAGGTTTTTTCTTGGAACGATCAATGTTTAGTAATTACTGGTTTTAGACCGGTCAGTATGTGTATAGACGTCATAACAGTGCGTGTATGAATGACGCAGAAATCACCGTTTGGAGAGCAGTGGTGATGAAATAATTTACAAAAAGTGCCAGCCTGGGTTTGAACTCACGATCTACAACTCGTAAGTCGCGGCCGTTAACACTGGGCCACCACTGTTCCACAAAACGATGAAGGATAACATCGTAAGGAAACCGGCATGTCTTAGAACCAAAAAATCGAAGATACATATGTGACACCCACCAACCCGCACTGGGCCAGCGTGGTAGATTACGGCCCACTCCCTGTCAAAGAAAGGAGGCCTGTGTCCCAGCAGTGGGAACATTACAGGCTGATTATGACGCAGAAATGCATATTCTAGGTTTTTATGTAGAACGCTTATGAGATGTAACTTTGACTGTTGGATTTATCAGTGTTAGGGTCCATTTTTCAATGGTCAGATATTTTTATCAGTAGAATTTCTATAGGTCTGTACAAAAGCTGTCTTATATTGAAAAAGCGTCTCGCACTAATGAAATTAATAACTGTACTGGTCCTTTATCAAGACCATATTTTGAGCTATATTTTAAGAAATAAACTTGGCTTTATTTCTTTCTTTTTATTTACAAAATGTATTTACACGGCAGATGTGAGTGGAAACGCCGGAAGGGGACGTCCTAGGAAGACATATAATGATCTTATTGGTGATGTTCTTCAGAAAGGTCAGGTGCGTAGTACTCGCAACCGGCGTGCGTGTATGACCAGATGTATGAATGTAAACGAGGCAAAAGGAGTATGTAAGATCGTAGCAGGTGGCGTTCTGTAGTTTCTGCCTACCCCCATGGGAAGAAGGCGTGAGTTTATGTATGTATATATGTATTAATTTATTATTTGCTTTAAAGACCTAACACTTAGGTAATTGTTTCTATCGTTATAAAAATGTTAAAGTTTATAACATTCCCTATGCAGATAGATCAGATTTTTTTTACGCGTAACAATTAATTATTAAAAATATTTTGGTTTATTTTTCAACACTGATTTAGCGTGGTTAGAAAAAGACTATACACTACAGTCAATGACACCATCCACTTTGCTGACTAGCGATGTTTTTATAGGTAGCTGTGAGTAACATAACATTACGCCGGTATTCCCCGAAGGGTTAGGCAGAGGTGCACCTGTAATACACCCACATTTCGCCCGTTATATTTAAGTTCTATGTAATAGCAAGCGAGCCTATTGTTGTCAACCGGGCACAAATACCTGGATAATAGATGGAAAAACCCAATAACACTTTGGATGACCCGGGAATCGATCCCAGGACCTCATGCTCAGCAGTAGCGCGACCAAATAAAACAACCGCGCACGCACCGTGCAAGCGGAGCGAGCGAGCGCTACATCCAAGTTGGTCGCAATTACTTGACTGTTTAGTATTTTTAGGAGCCCAAAATAGGAATTGTTTGAGGGTTACCATAAGAGGTGCAATCATTACCTATAATAGAGTATTCAATAATATTTTTAGGAGCGCAAAAAAGGAGAATTATTAGAGGTTCGATTGCCGAGATAAGCCGAGGTTTATTAGGTAAACTATGTAAGTGATGGTTGTCTATAACAATGTTAAAATGATTTACAACGCCATTATGTACAAGGCAACAAAACAAGTTGTACACATACAAGTTTTATCGCTTTTAACCCCGGACATCGTTTAAATCTTTTGGTTTTTGTTACATTGTCTATTGTATTATTCAACAATGAATAGTACATAATTAGTACCAAGCTTATGTACAAAATATTCGAAAACAGTCGAAAATACTTGCAGCTTGAGATCAGTAATTTATGTCTGGTTTTTGAAACCAGTAATTCCTGACGGACGTGTGTTACATTACGCGTAGCATGACCGCCGTAGAATCGGAAGAAACGAAAGACAAAATGACAGATCAGTAGATCACAGTGACAGATTGACAGTGAGATTGTAGAAATACTCGTACATATTTCTACGGCACGATGCAATGTTTAAATACTCGGTGCAATTTCATTGCCAGTGGCATACCTATACTAATAAAATCTGAATATTTAAATAGTCTGAATTCATTGAGTTTTATTTATTTTGTTTATACCATAACTTGAAGTATCAGTAAAAGTTGCTCCATCTAAATAAACGATGCAAGTCATTTGTTGCTTCAATTTTCTTGATATGCCACACGCAAGAAACTTGCATCGTGTAAGCCGGGCTTTCATGTCACACTGTGTAGAAAGAGATAATAATTGTCTTTTCTTCCTAACACATATTCTTTACTGTAACCGGTGATTTTGACCCATACATTTTTTTTCATCCCGGAGAATAGAGAGATAAAAATATCGCTCACTGGATTTTCAACTCTCGGCGTTGAGCTGAGTATTGAGAATCCAACAGAGTGCATTCCAGCGCGTAGAAAAAACACACTGTTGGATTTTCAACTCTCAGTGCTAAGCAGAGCGTTGAAAATCTAGTACGCGAAAAAATATAATCACCGTGATATTTTTAATAATAGATTTTCAAAAAATATCTCGGGAATTGGTTACTTAGATGGTACGGCTTGCTTAGTGACTGAGAAATGTGTTGTTGCGTGCCACAGGATCGATACCCGTGCGGAACAAATACACTGCTAGAGCTGGTCTAAGCTGAAATGACGCGCCCCACTACCGCATTTACCGCAGTTTACTAATTTTTAAGTAGCGGGACGCGTCATTCCAGCTTAGACGAGATCCACAAGGATCTTCTGGCGCTCGAATGACATGACAGGGGGCGCTGCTGGTAAACCTTTGTCTGGTATTTCCGTCTAGGTTTAATTTATTATTGTGAGAATGTACACTACTTTCACGTGAATAAACGGTTTTTCTTTCTTTCTTTCTTTCTTCAAAACTCAACCTACACTTGGCAGTTCAATTGCACAACTCACTCATGCCATTACTCACACACACACACACACACGCACACAACAAAACCTACTCTCATACATCACATCACACAAGTGCGCTCCTTCCTTTTGTATTTCCTTTTTTTTTCTGTTTTGTTTAAATTAGAATATTTTTATTTTTGTTATTCTTGATTCAGTTATTCAATTGCATACCTGTTATTTATGATAGTGGAAGAGCGGAGATCACCTAACACAAGCATCTTCTTGCTTAAAAGGCGATCTCTAACGTATTTGTGTTATAATTGTATGTAATTGCAATAAACATTTTTGATTTTTGTTTTTTTATTTCTTTCTTTCTGTATTGTTGTGTGAAATGTATCGAAATAACACGACAGCGGCGTTAGTTCCGATGGTGGCCACACGCCAAAAGAAACATGTTCAGCTATATTGTAAGAGCCACAGATATCAAATAGTGGTTCCTTGACAGTCTGTTTGTGTATTGATGATTCTTTGTAATATAGAAGAAATACTGGGGCAATGTTCTAACTAAAATAGTATCTAAAACATTGGCCTAGGACAACCTTGTTTGGTCCAAGATCGAGTTTGACCGGTAACAATCTGATACCCACATTCTCGATTCTAATATTAAATTCTGCTATACGTAGGTACTTGAATGCTGTATTTAAGATAAACAAAATGGACCCTCAAGTATCAACTTTAGCGTTATGTTAGTTTTTTTAGTGATCATTTTTGCTATAAACTGATCGTAAATGATGGCAATGGAATTTGAACTTTGTCTTGTATGACACTGAGTTTGAGGTTCTGATAATCTGAGATTCTGAATTCAAGTTTGGCCAAAACCCATTTTATATTCTTTGGAGAAACGATAACCTTGATTCCTTGGATTATTGGGTATTTCTGATGACGTCAGAATAACCGGTCTGTGGACATGGGCTCTAGCAGTGAGGTTGATTTAATTCATAAGAATTAATCACTCCGGTATTTCATAGTCATTAGCTTATGTGTTATTAATACTATTAATCTGTGGCGTATGTAAATTGTGTGAATTCTTTGAATAATAATGACATTGTAAAGAATAACCATTAAAGTTAATAATTCTATTGTAAGATTAAAAAGATTTAAGGGTTTCCATTCGAAATGGAAAAGTTTGTGCACACGATAGGAAAATTCTATGTCGTTGTGATTACATTAAACAAAAACGATTAGGTATTATCATGCCTAGGCAGCGTAATCAGACTTTCCTATTCTATCAGAGAGCTGTACTGCTGGGAAGTTTGGTGTGCCACTACAAAACCTCTTCATTGACGGCTGTCATGCATGAAACTAATACTACCGGGGACCGTAACAAATATGTAGGTATGTTCAGAATTATAATCATTAGAATCAGTAATACAACTTCTCAAATGTCAAGATTTCATGAAATAGTCATTCAATAGGATTACTTGGTCTTAAAGAGTTGTTTTGATGACTTTAATGAATATAATACAGCAAATGTTAGTTACGGTCGCGAATCTTATTTTAATCAAGATACAATATAATACTGACTTGCAAATTGCAAATTTTCTGCGTCAGGGTAGCCCGGCTACCCTGACGCTTTCACGTTATTTTTGAGTGGCTTCGTAGACCATAGATGTAATAAACATATGTGAGCGTTCAAGCAAAAAGGTTCTAGTTCTCGGCATTTAATTTCAGAGATACGCAGTTTTGTAAAGTTGGGTGAAAAAATTGCATTTCTCGATTTTAATTCATTGTTAATTAATGCTCAATTATCTACAAGTTCATATAGTAAATGACTTTATAATTATGATGTTACTAAGTACCAGAAAATGTGCTGAATTGTAGCAAAAATCAAACTTTGAAAATGCTTTTTCTCAAATCAAGTCTTTTCAGTTTCAACTTCAAATGTCTGATAAAAAAAAATGTGGCAGTTTTGAATATTTTTTTAATCCTTATTATCAATTGACTATTATACAAGGTGGAACAGGACGATTGACAATCCTTTAAACCACGTGAAGAGAATCATGTTCTTTACCCGTATACAAAAAATCAATCAAATCCAATGAATACTTTAGCCACAGGAAATTACAGGAACATGATGTAGATCTGAGTCCGTAATAATAGGTAAACATTGCCGCCGCCGCGCTCCGCACCCCGCACCGCACCGTTGGTCAGTGACTTTTCGTAGATAAAGCGTGTGTACTTTTTATGCAGTTGCGTCTGCTATTAATTTTGTTTGAAATCTGCAATTTTTAATATTTCCATTAACTACTAATCTTCGTGTTTTAAAATGTTTCGATGGACTAGTACTGCGCTCGTTTTAATTTAATGTCGTACGTCCAGATCCACATTGTATATACCGAAATATCTCACTACTGGACCCTTTTTGCTTGGACGTCCACATATATTTCTATGTCGTAGATGATGAGCCTAAGTTTACATCGATCAGTTTTTAGGACCTATTTTCAGAAGTGATAAAGGTGGCTGTCAGTGTAAAGAAAGAAAAGAAAGAAAGAATAATGTTTACTTGGACTGGACACAGTTCGTGAAACACAAAACACAAATAAAAAAAAAATACAAATATGTCCAGGGTACCTAACGGTAATCTTTAGCTTCTTTATTATACCCATCGACCTTAACCATCAGCAGCCTACAGAAGTCCACTGCTGGACATAGGCCTCTCTAATGCTCGCCATTCATCTCGATTCTCGGCAACTCTCATCCAGCTGCTACCAGCCACCCTGCGAAGATCATCGCTCCACCTAGCCTGAGGGCGTCCCTTACGTTTGTCGATTCGCGGTCTCCACTCAATATCACGTCTACCCCAATGGTCATCGATTCTACGGCTGATTTTGTGAGCTATGTCGACAACTTTGGTTCTCTGTCGGATCACCTCGCTCCGAATTCGATCCCTCAGAGAGATTCCTAGATTTATAGCTCGTTCCATAGCTCGCTGAGCGACGTTGAATTTATCACCCATAATATAATCATTTCTACTGTATTGTTGGCTAGTTTACAATAATCCCCCCGATCTCTTCAAAGTGAGAGTGAACAGGCTTCTTCTGGGTAAGCTCGCTCCATCGTCGACTTTGTCTCTGTCACCTCCGACCTAGACTAGAGTCAAGAGCAAACCTATCTCAAATAAAAAATACAAGTCTTACATGTTTAAACATTGTCATCAGAACTGTACCGTTTACCATTCCTAGAAGAGTTAAATACTTTATTGTTTACTAGCTATACCCCGCGATTTCGTTCGCATGGAAGTCGTTACATTTTAATAAAACTCCCTCGTCTCCCGACCCGCTGCGTAATATCGCCCGTCCGCGCTATACTCCGTTTTCGCTTAGCGTTCTTTCTGACTTTTGTCTTTTTGCTCGGCTCATGTCTTAGCGTCAAATAGCCTATAACCAGCCTCGAGAATTGGGCTACCAAATTTAAAAAGAATTTTTCAAATCCAACAGGTAGTTCTAGAAATAAGCGTTTTATTTTTCTTGCGCGGAACCCTATTTTTTCTAAAATAAAAATAGCCTAAGTTACTCCTTGTAATATCAGCTATCTGCCAGTGAAAGTCCCGTCAAAATCAGTCCAGCCGTTTCGGAGATTAGCCGGAACAAACAGACATAGGTACAGACAGACAATTTTAAAAATTGATTTTTTTTTATACAAGTACCGTATATACTTTCAATTTTATTTATTTGTATCAGATTCGTTCAATAAGTATCGTCTTCTACGTAACAGAAGGTTGTAATTTTCCATTCCCGTACTTTGTACTAGCTATAATTGTTGTTGTGATGTTCAAAACAACATTTTTTTTACACACATCGTTCAGGAAATGTTGACGTACGAGTAGATTAAGTTAGAGGTTATTAATTAATTAATTTTAATAGTAGTTTTTCTGAGGTTTGTATACGTTTCCGTATCTTGGATCTTCGCATTTTAGGCCAAGGCTTGTTGTCAATAAATATTTTAACTAATTATTTTAGGCTTCAGGGGATTACTACATACATAATTTACAAAAGCATACATAATTATACAGTTACGGAAATTACCTCCGAAGCTAATAGACACCTCACGTCAAATTTGATTTGCCGGGTTTTAGCAATTTCATACAACTGTCATTCTAACTGTCAAAGAATGATATTTGTAACTTGAATTATGGGCTATTTAAGTTCGTAGCCAATTTGCTTAACAATTAATTTCCCTGGCTTAACATGATAGCGGCTACCTAACCAATAAAGCATTATGATTACTTATAGGCCTTGTGGTGAGCAGAGATCTCCAGAAGAACGCTTTGTAAAATCTGAATCACGAGAGCATTTTCTCTGTGTACCATCTAACTAATTGATAGTTTTGTGTTGGAAAAATTCTACAATCGGTAGCGTTCCCCTTAAGGGGGAAGCGCTAAGGTAGCCCGCGAAATTCAAATTTTCTTACCATTTTTGCAATTTGCAGCTCAGTGTCTGGGTGTATGTTGATTAAAGTATGATTCGCGACCGTAACAAATATGTATTTACGTATAATCATTAGAAGAAGTAATACCTTACGTTAGTTATACTAACACCTCAAATGTCAAGTTCATGAAATAGTCATTCAATAGGATTTGGTGTTAGAGAATTGTAATGATGACTTTAATGATTATAATTCTGTAAATCCATATTTGTTACGGTCGCGAATAGTATTTTAATCGATATGGGTAGAACTAAATAGGTAAGTATTAGGTTGTATACAAAATGTAAAAAAAAAAACGTAAGAAAATTTGATTTTCACGGGCTACCCTGGCGCTTTCGCCTTTTCAGAGTAAAGGTAAGATCAGATGTCTAAAATTGTTTCCCCGTTTTTGCTTCAGTTAGAATCCGTAAGCATAAAATGGCCGACTGATCTTTAGGGTATCAGAGAAACTTTGATGGTTTCAGAGCAAAATGAAGATACCTTGTATTAAGTATAGTGTCATCATCATCAGTCTAGCCTCTTCCCAACTAAATAATATGTTGTGGTTGGCTGCCAGTCTAACCCGATGCACCTGATACATTTTACATGGAGCGACTACCTATCTGACCTCCACAATCTAGTTTAGTTACTAGGTAATACGATAACCCTTAGTAAGACTGGTTGTCAGGCTTTTGGGCTTCTGACTTCCCGTAACGATTGTCAAAGATCTACAAATGACAGCCGAGACCAACGGTTTAACATGCTTTCCGAAGCACGGAGGGTCTCGGTATGTAATGAATGGACACTGTACTAAGTTTAATGTAATTGGCCATAAATAAACCATTGTCCCAGGTAATCACATTATAATTTTTAGGGTTCCGTAGTCAACAATTAACCCTTAAAGTTTCGGCATGTCCGTCTATCTGTCTGTCCGCGGCTTAGCTCAGAGACTCTTGGTACTAGAAAGCTGAAATTTGGCATGGGTTATATGAATCACGCCGACAAAGTGGTAATTTTTTTTTTTAAGGTGCCTCTCCTACACGTAAAGTGATAATGACTGGATAGGCCGTTCAAAAATATTGCGGTTGTATCAAACCATTTTTCGGTTCAGGGATCTGTTTGTGAAATGTTAAGCTTTGAAGTGCTAATTTTTGTTAGAGTCAACCGTCCCCCTGCCAGCTAGATGGATGTTTTCGGCCATGTGAAAAAATTCACGGCAGTATTTTATGTAGCGAAGTTACAAGGAAAACTATCACAGCTAAGTAGGCTTTACAAGTTATCGAATAATAGTAGGCTAACTTACATTAAAATTTGCAGTTGGAAATGTTGGAATGTATGAGAGAACATGTATTTTCCGACACGCACTTGGCCGGTTTTTTTTTAATATTATCAATAATGTTTTCCGTGTACTTACATTAATGTCATCGCTTACGGTAATGGCTGCCTAGTAATTGACTTATAACCTAAGACAATCTGCGTGTGCGCATAATGAAAGGTAACTACGAGTATCTACCTACTGTCTAACATTACGACCAGCCATTTGTTATGTTATGTCTGACGGTAAATTATGTTATTATTAATATTATATACTTAATCTATTTATAATAATGTTGATGGTATCTTCATGTGAGCTATGATAATGATAAGAGGTCAGGTGGCTTTATAACAGCTGTTGTGCGAGTCTTAGAGGTTAAGCTGCGGTTGCCAAGGTCAGTCTGTGGATGGATGACCAGAGATATTTTTAAGAATTAGGCTGTAAATGCACGAAACTGAAAGTAAAATAAAGATTTTATTATGTTTTATGTTTATGTAAATTGTTCTCTTCAAGACAGAGACGACTCGGGATTTGTTCGCCTCACAATAAGGTTCGCCCCTCATAATAATATTCCTAGTTCGCCCCACATTTAATTTCTTTTAGCCCCGAAAATATTTTTTCTGATTATTTTAGTACTGATTCAAGTTTCTTGTTTTGATAGGTAACAAAACATTCCTCGATCAAATCGAGCCTTTTCAGGAAAAACATCGTAAGCGCCAAAAAATCACAAAACTATTTTTTCTTCGTAACCTCTTCAATAATTAGACAGTTTTACATCTTGTCGCGATTACTCTTAAATTTTATTTGAAATTTACACGACTTTATTGTTATAAGAAATTATCATCGTAAATGACAACATCGTTAATTAGGAAAGAAAAACCCTTTCCTGTAAAGAGTGCAAATTGTCGCTTACCGAAATGTTCTTATCTATTGTATTTTATTAAATTAAGTACTTACATACATTAAAAATTAAAAATTGACATTGATACTACTGAATTATTATAAATTAGTTTACTTAATTGGCAAAAGCCTCCCATAAATGTATATTTATTTATTTATTTAAACTTTTCACATTTAAAAAAGTACAAAGGCGGACTTAATGCCTTAGGCATTCTCTACCAGTCAACCAAGGGTGGTGAAGAGATTAGGTGGCAGGTGCTCTGTTACAAATGGAACAATTTGTACATAAATAAGTCATAAACTTATAATACACATACATACATATTTACTATAATATATACCTATATTATATATATATTATTTACAAATTCACGAGAGAGAGGTTTTGAGATGACTCTACGCTATTTATTTTGAAAATAACTCCGCAATCTCCACTTAAATGCATACCGACTGGTGGCCATCCTATTATAGTGGTGGTATTGTAATATTGTAGTGGTGGCATATTTGTACGCGAGATGGCAAAATACAGAGAAACTATAATATAACAATTGCAACATCTTGCAAAATGTTGGAACCTATGTTTACAAATAAAGACTATTGATTGATTGATTGAAAAGGCTCGAAATAATGATAATGATGTTAACCAAACCGACCATACTATTAATTTGCGTAACTTTATTATAAGTATCATAAAAAGGTTGTGGACCTTGGGCTTTAACCTTTTCTGTGCCGGAAAATGACTAGTTACATAATTATATTTCTTACTAGCTGTTGTCTGCGACTTCGCCCGCGTAGCTGTCAATACTTCCGTATACGAATCGGATTTGGTCTAGTGGTCGCAAGCGCTACTGCTCAGCATGAGGTCCTGGGTTCGATTCCCAGGTCGGGTAAAGTGTTATTGGGTTTTTCTATATGGAATTTGTCAGTAGCAGCCCAGAGTCTGGATGTGTGCCTGGTAGATGGCAATAGGCTCGCCACCTATTACATGGGACTTAAACATAACTGGCAAAATGTGGGTGTACTATAGGTACACCTCTGCCTAACCCTTCGGGAAAACAAGGCGTGATGTTATGAATCGGATTTTGTGCACAATTTCATGGGTTTTATTTTTTTTGCGCGGAACCCTAAATATTTTTCTAAAATATAAGTAGCCTAAGTTACTCCTTATAACATCAGCTATCTACCAGTGAGTTCCGTCAAAATCAGTGTAGCCATTTCCGAGACAGACAGACAGACCGACAGACAGACAGAAATTTTGCTTCTAAGTACCGTTACTTTCATATGCATTTAGTAATAAGCTGTTATTTTGACATTAGTAACTTAACTTTAATTTTATTTATTTGTATATAGATAGATATTAATCGATATCTTAGAGAAAACCGTTACCTATTCGTGTTTAGTTAAGTAGTTGTTATGAGTAGAGATATATATTATATTAAGTAAGGAACAGGTTTTTTTTTTGCCAAGAGTTAGAAAGGTCGTTAGCCAGACGTTTTAATCATGGATTCCGATTATGTTCTAGCTAGCGTGAAAACGCCTTTTGAAAACAGGAATGGTTATTTATTAAAATGGTTAATTATGTATTAAATTTTCGTGAGATAACAACATAAATATTCATAGATTATTTTCATAATTTAGCTCGCCATTGTTTCAATATAAGATGCAATGTTAATTAGAAAAACTTTGTTCTTGTGATTTGGGACGGTAAGAGATAAATGTGTGTTTTTTTTTGTATATGAGCTGGCGCTACACCCAAAACAAAACAAAAAAATTGGAAAAACCTATACAAATAAATAACATTGAAATGTCTGTTTCTAATGGCAACATAACAGCTTTTTACTAAATGCATATGAAAGTATACAGGGTGTAAGGGACAGCCCTCCGCAAACAAATAGGGTGCATTCAGCTCCTTATTTTGAATCATATTCCACCGGAAATATTCTCAGGAAGAATTTCGTTTTTTTACCGTATTTTCAGTTACTATTCCTTTATTTCAATTTAAAATTACATTCTTTGTACGCAGCACTCCATTTATGTGAATAAAACAGCTAAAATAAAAATAAAAATCAGCAATGGATGTTGAAATACTCGGCGGCCAAAGGCTCGCTGCACTGCCGTTCGCTACGCGCATTTTACCACGGTAACGATACATTGCGTGTGAGGTAATAAAACAAATCTGGTTTATTGGATTCCCGTAACGTTCCTGAAATATTTCATGTACCGGTCATCTTAGCATGATATACTGACTTCGCCCCATCAGTCTGCGTAGGGCTGTCCGTTACACCCTGTATACGGCTTAAAACAAAAAGAAAAAAACAATTTTTAAAAGCGCGGGGGGGGGGGGGGGGGGGCAGTGAGACGCGGCAGGTCGTGGGACGAGGTAGTTTTATTAAAATATATGGCTGTTATTTTAGTATATTGCGTATCTTACGACTTCCACGAATCCACGCGGACCAAGTCGCGGAGCTCAGCTAATTAATAAATATGATCCGTTGTTGAAGTATAGGAAGTTGACCACTGCAAAATCTACCTAAGTATATGAAGGATTTATCTAGATATTCTACCTCGACAAAGGTCGTTTGGTAATCTAATCACATTATTGCACGTTATGTATGACGTTTTATGAGACTAAAACGAAAATTAGACAAAAATAGAGCTCCTAATGTATTTTATTCCATACTAGTTTGGTAAAAATTTTAGTGACACAGTATTTTTTGAAGGTTTTTTTGTAGCATACAGCTTTTAAAATAGACATAAATTGACATTAAAGACAGCCGGATTTAGACGTTTCTATAAATATATTTTGTTTTTAGGCTTATTGACATGCCTTCACTTCGTCTGCCCCGTTGGTCTAGTGCTCGCAAGCACTATGCTGAGTATGATGTTTCTGGGTTCGATTCCCAGGTCGGGGAAAGTGTTATTGGTTTTTTTCATCTGGAATTTCTCCGTACCAGCCTAGAGTCTGGATTTGTGGCTGGTTGTTGGCAAAAATAAGCTCGCCCCTATTTCAAAATGTGGGTGTACTATATGTGCACCTCTACCTAACCCTTCTGGGAATACAGGCGTGATGTTAAGTTATGTTATGTGAATGCCTTCGTTACAAATATTTACAAAAGTCTTTCTAGAATTTTCACATCACCGATTTCGAAATTTATATCGTGAGACAACGGAGCAAAAATAACGAACGCATTTTAAACAAAAACCAAAAAGTTTGGACAAAACGCTTTTAAAAATTACCTGAGGTAAAATGACACGTCGCAGGAATGCAGCCGGAGAGATGGGCTAAGATCGTCACTCACTGGACATCTCAGGGAGGACATCGAGGTAGACCGCAACGATGATGATGTGATGATCTGATAAGGTTTGCTGGGCCAACATGGCCAGATATTGCACAAGACTGGCTTGGAAGGAAAAAGGGGAGGCCTTTACCCAGCAATGGGACAATATACCTAGGCTAAGCAAAAAAAGAAAACATTTATGAGCAATTATCATAAAAATAATGTAATTAGAATTAATGTAGTCATCATTGTGTAATAAACTAAAGTTAGAAGAAAAAATAACAAAAGACTATTGTCAGAAAGTCAAAAAAGTTTGACACCTTATTTGCATTCAATGTAAGAGAGATCTTTTAATGTTTGGATTACGATATTTACGAATAGTCTAGACTTCCTAGCTTTATATTTTTAATTAAAGTATAGATTTTAGGAAACAGATAACAATGATTTCAGCAATGATTAACGCATTCATGGATTAAAGCAGTGAGGGTTTTCTGAAATGACGTTCACTAGGTGGCAGCACTGAGACGTCAGGTCTGGACACCTGTCAAAAGTGTCAAATCACCTATATTTCCTATAATCGTGACTGAATGATGAACGAATGATGAATGTCATCATAGATTTTATATTAATTGTCGCCAACTGGTGGCATGAATCTTCATGAAAACCCTCATTGTATAATATGATAATTACAGGCATTGGTGGTCATTTAGAATGACATAATAGTGACCTTATTGGTTATATTCTTCAGAAAGGTCAGGTGCGTAGTACTAGCAACCGGCTTGCGTGTATGACCAGATGTATGAACGTAAAGAAGCAAAAGGAGTATGTAAGGATCGTAGCTTTCTGTAGTTTCTGCCTACCCCTATGGGAAGATGGCGTGAGTTTATGTATATATGGTAGTCATTTTTACAATCTGGCATGAAAAAGATTTCATTTAGACATAATCAGAGAGTATTTTAGTAAAAACTTACAATATTTCTGACTTGCGTGTCGCTTATGGCGTGTGTTCGGTTTTCTTTCGTGCTAGTATCGCCTTGAACGGTTGACAACCCTGTACATTGACATTCGTTCAGTTTGAACTTACGTCGTCTTTAGTAAGCACTAACAAGTCTAGCGTTCATTTGTTTAATTTAGTTGTTTGCTCATTTTATTTTAAGCTAACTTTTGCCCGCGTGGAGGTCGGACATTATCCCACGGGAACAACCTATCGGGATAAAAATTATCCTGTGTCCTAGCCTAGGTCTACCTGTGTGCCATATTTCATCAAAATAAGTTCAGAGTTACTTTCGCATTTTTAATATGGTATGGAGTTATATTCGACCTCTGCATTCGGACATTAGCATATGAAGTTTGTTTACATAAGATGTGTAATTAGTCTCTTGTTCCATTATTTGTTTTGCATCGAGGTCTGTGTTCTTGTGTGTTTTGTGTTTCCAATGACACCCTGGACACACGTACGACCTGCCAAGTCTATAATTATATAGAAAGTAACTCGTTTCCTCCTGTTTCCAAACAAAATTATTTTACCTGACTTCAAACACTAACAATTCCATTTCTTGTTACAGTAAAAAATGCCAGCATACGACAATGAGGGGGCGACGATATCCATGGAGGATGTCCGAGCTCCGGAGGCGCCTATTACTATCAGCACCATTGAGGAGGAGCTCATTGCCAGGAGACACAAGATGTTCAAGACGCAAAAGTCTACTGTCGCTTCTAGGTAAGACATTTTAGCTCTTTGTTTTCTATTAAAACCTCTGACCGAAATCCGTACCTTGTATATGTAAATATATATAAAATACAGCATCAAGATAAATCGCTTTCAACAGCTAGAGTCCGTGAAGCGTGGGGTGAACCTCCGAGAGTGACAATTTTTGAAGTACCCCAGTCGCACTTTGGTATCTACTCATTCTTGCCTGCCTTTATTATAACCTGCAGGGCAATTGCGTAACACACTTACAGTAGGAATCGGTTTCATTTTGACAGTTCAACAACATTCATTGCGTTATTTACGTTGTTGAGCGGCCAAATTTTTCGAATATTTGAAGCAATGGATTAGCAATTTGCTTCAAAATCATTCAGATTGTGATTGATAGTGTGTTACGCAATTACGGTGCTGAATAATATTGCATCTGTTATGAGAAAACTACTACAAGATGGACAATCAGATCTGGAATGCAAGAAGCACATGGCTGGTCGTTATGGGGATGCTTTTGGGATATGGTGGATGACTGTTGGTTTAGTTGTCAATGATAGTGTTTATAGTTTAGCTGGCGATACCAGAAGATATTTTTTAAATATTTATTTATATTTTTTATTTATTCGTTTAATACTTCGAACACATTAATGTACATACAGAGGCGGACTCAATGCCATAGGCATTTTCTGCCAGTCAACCTTTGGGTGACCTACATCCAAAAAAGGCGTTCTATAGAAAATGACGTAAATATATTGTTTATGTCCACAGGAAACAGCAGGCAGTCTGCGTGAGAAGAGCTCACAAGAAATATGGCACACAGAAGAATCCCAACATCATTTTAGATGGATTGAACATGACAGTACCCAAAGGAGCTATGTAAGTCAAAGTAATATTTATCATCGTCCTCCTGTACTTATTCCAATTTACTTGGGATCGGAGTAGCATGGCTTGTGCTTCCATGCATCTCTAGCATCTGTCATTTAAAAGGCAGACAACAGCTAAAGCCCGGTCACTGTCAAACTGCATAGAAAAGAAAGAGAAGCTCGATGACACAACGCTGGTAATTTATTGCATAATATGAAGCAATTAACTATTTACAAAAAAATCTATTGATTGGACTAAAAAAATTAAAACATTATTACGTTAATATGTTGTTTGTACAATAAATCTGATAAAAACAGTGTGTTTATTTAATCGTTAAAAGAATTTTTTAGAGGTATCTTCGTGATTTTTTTCTATCGTAAATTAGTTTTATAAAGGCTGCTGCAAACAGGGGCGATACGTGACGCTACACAAAGGCATTGAACGCTCGTCGCGCGACCCCCGGTGGCTTTGTGTCGCGTCGCGTGTCGCGCCTGTTTGCAGGAGCCTTTATGTTTTCAACACACTATCTTATTAACATAATTCTGCCTCGATAGTAAAAAGGACGTATGTATCTAACATTTTTCCCGAAATTGAGTTACATATATTTCTGGAATGAGGAAAAAAAGACGAATCCGCTGATATTTTTTATTTGTTTTTAATCTCATTTAGTTTCGGATTTACCACAGTGAAGAAGGGCTCATCTCCATTATCAATTATACTTTAACTAAGATGAAAGGACACATTTTCATGGAAGTTAAATGAAAAGACGTATTTGCGTAGATGAGTCTAATCTTTCAATGAATAACTAGTCTGATCGAGAAGTAAAATGGCGCATCTATTCACTAAGTTCCACGTGTGACAATGAAAAGACGTAACTGGCTATTGCACCTTTCAATTCATTAATTGAAAATTAGGGCTAATACTAGGAGAAAATGGGTCCTTAAAGACCTATTTACCACTTGCGTCTTTTCAATTTAGTACACCACTCCTTTCAATAGACGTATGTGGTAGATGCGTTTTATTTTTAATTTTTAATTGCATTAAGATGAAAGCGCCAGGGTAGCCCGCGAAATTCAAATTTCGAATAGAGTAGACTACTCTGTCGAAATAAGATAAGTGTTCCTGCACTTATCTTATTTTTTTTGGGGTCAACGCAGCTTATCTTCTCCTTCCATGCATCTGTATTAGCCATCATCTCTGTATGAATACAGAATCCCCTTATAATCTTTCACACAATCATCTACAGTTTCTTTAATCTACCCGTAATTTCAGTCATCCCCATTCAATCTACAAACATTCGTCAAGACATGCTATGAAAACTCACCTAATGTAGGTACACCACATTATAAATCATTAGAAGTCTTGTTTATAAATATTATGGCATTTTCGTGGGACTCATTCGTGTAATAATTGTTTACGGTTTTAAGCCGTGAATTCATTAGGCAACAATTGACGCGCTTCCCATGACGCTCAACAATGTTTGGTAGCGATTGACAATAGCGTGTGAATTTTGGATGTCTCCGTCTTGTTCACGAAACTAAACAAAAGCTGATCGTTGTTGTTTATTATACTGCATGTTGCAGACAACCATTACGGCACGTCATCTACGACATACTCAAAACTACATACCGTGTTAAAAACTCATATCACCAATGAGTAGCCAGAATGACACAACACTAGTGTTTCAATAGTAGTCCGTACACGACTAGTTTGTGATAGTGTCGTTTACAACAGGTCTAACACTGTGTGGTGAGCTTGCTGACCAAATAACCAAGGACTCTCTCCGGTGGAGCCTGGAATAATCAAAATCAAAATATTTTATTTCTCATAAACCAACATGGGCACTTATGAAACGTCAGAAGCTAGGTGCACTGTGCCAACTGCTCGTTTCCTATGGAGAAGAACCGGCAAGAAACCCCACGGTTACTCTTTTAAAATAATTGCCTTTTACAATGTTTTCGAATTATAGTGTTAATAAGTATGGGAGGACAGTATAGGCCTGTCAACAAGATCCAGGTACTTAATAAAATAGGAAAAGGTCTACAAATCTACAGTCTATTAAGCCTACAACATTCTCACACTCACAAAATATTCGAGAATCTAAATAAAAGTTAAATAAAATAATAAGAATATATTTAAACCAAATGAGATGAATGCCATTACAACTGAATCAAATCGGATAATATTTTTGTGTTCACCAAAAATCTAAAGGTACATTTATGTATGCTCCCCGAAAAATACTGATCGTGCACCAAATATTCCTGAATGTTACACAAAATATTTAGTATGCATCCTAGTACCGTATACCCATTTACATATTTTAGGTTAGGTTAGGTTAGGTTATATTTAGTATGCATCCTAGTACCGTATACCCATTTACATATTTTAGGTTAGGTTAGGTTAGGTTTCATTTTTTATTAATAAAGCTACATTGGACATTAATTGGTGTTTGATTCAAATACATTTTGCAGTGCATTATCTGAAGTAAAACTAAAAAAATAAATGCTTGTTTTTAAAATTAGGTGTATTACTATTTTTACAAATTTGCAACAGTTGTTAAATAGATGCTCGTTATGACATATTTTAATGAACATATTTTGGTGCACATTCAGTATATTTGGTGGAACACAGGCAAAATTAGGTAAATGAAATGGGAATAAATTGAAGTACTTTTAAATACTATCCAATCAAATCTGAATTAATATCCTGTCTACAATCCTGAAAAAAAAAACAAATTACATTATGGGACGGTAAAATAAAATCGATTAGAATCACAGAAAGATTTTTGTCTATAAAAGCCCTCAATTACCAATAATTAAATTCGTTTGAGTATGAGATTCTTTTAATTCAAATGACCTCATAACGTAGGTCATAAGAATTAGTTGCAGACTGCCATAACGACTTATTTCAACAAAACTTGACCACATTTCCCTAAAAAACTAAACCGCTATCATTCTTAATTTTCCGCATTACCATTTTAAGAAACGTCACCGACTTTCCCGCCAAAAATAATGTCAAAAGCGAGTCTTTTCCATTTGACAAACGGCTAAGATCATTCGAGGGAATGGTTTAGGACGTTTTTAAATAATTTGAGCCGAATGGTTGGACTAAACGATAATGTTTTCAATTTACGGACCGAGACGGAAAAGCCTGAATGAAAAAATACATTAGAAATTCATGGAAAGTTGAAAAAAATTAATTGATTACACAGCTGTGTAATCAATTAATTTAATATGAATCATGAAAATTAATTTAAATCGAATACCATGAATTTCGAATGTATTTTTTTGAAGTCGGTTGTTTTTTTTTTTGCAAAAAAGTTTTTTAATAAGGATGTTTCACGAAATCCAATTAATATTAATTTATTCCTAAATTAATATTAATTGGATTTCGTAAAAATTCATTATTCACATAGTATTTCACCTGGAGCGACTGCCAGTTAAGACGAAAGCGCAGAGTAGCCGAAATTCAAATTTTCTTATGTTTTTCGCAAATTACAGGTCAGTATCAGGTTGTATGTTTATCAAAGTATGATACGTGACCCTAACAGGTATGTATTTACAGAATGATAAGAATTAAAATCATCATTATAACTCGCTATGTTCAAATTACCTTATTGGATGACTATTTCATGAAAGCACGACATTTGAGGTCATTTCTAACTGAGAGAGTTTTATTGTTGATTCTAATGTTTATAATTCTGTAAAAACATTGTTTGCTGTCGCGAATCATATTTTGATCAAAATACAACCTGACTGACCTGCAAATTGCCAAAGTAAGAAAATTGAGTTTCGCGGGCTACCTTTTTCGATCTATCATCATTTCAGGCAAAGACGTCCATTGCTGGACATAAGCTTTCTCCAAGCACCGCCACGACCAGTCCGTTTGTTGCATCCAGCGGGTTCCCGCGACCTTCACCACGAGGACAATACTTTTTTCTTAACAACGTTCGTATTCTAACCTCAGACTCAATCTACCAATTACCTTGTTGTCTTTGCTGTCGCGTAGTCCGGTAAAAACAGAATCAATTCACTTAAATTTTTATTAAGTTTTTGATATCGAGATGAGATTGCGACTTGAATTTGAACGTTTTTTTAAGTAAAGAAAGAAAGAAAATACATTTATTTAGCTCATACTAAATATAATATACTTATAGCAGATAAAAAAAAAAACAAATACAGTAAAGTGCGATGTAAGAAATTAGCAGAAAAGTACGAGAAGTGGCCTTCAGGTCGTTTATTTAGCACATACTAAATATTATATACAGTAGATAAAACAAATCTAATAAAATATGTAAAGTGCGATGTAAGAAATTAGCAGAAAAGTACGAGAAGTGGCCTTCAGGTCGTTTATTTAGCACATACTAAATATTATATACAGTAGATAAAACAAATCTAATAAAATATGTAAAGTGCGATGTAAGAAATTAGCAGAAAGGTACGAGAAGTGGCCTTCATCAGATCGTTGGTGTACTTGGTGTGGGAGCCCACACAAGCTACGCTTTGGAAACAGTACGATCCAAACTACAATAATAATTCCTTTACAAAACCAATCGAATAAATAAATTGTCATACAAAAGTTTCCTAAAGTCAATATGACGTGTAGAAACTGGAAGTTATTCTCCTTCGTCGTCGGTTGTAGTTTTATAAGCAAACTTTTGCAATTTTTCAAACCGGTACACTTCAAGTATTGTTGTTTGACACTGTTTAAAGAAGTAACTTGATTTTGTATCTTTTGTGTCCCCTTACTCACTGTTCGCTTTATTGACGGTGACTCGGAGAAGTGAGATTTTGAATAACTTTGCCTAAGTTTGTCCGGAAATGACCTGTGACTCTGTGAGTGAATTTAATTGTACGAGTATAAGGGTGAATTTAAGAGATGGGGATATCAAAACGTAATCCTACCTTACAGTAGTGCAGCTACAATTATCGTTGGAGGGAGGCCGATGAAAAAATCGTTCAGTTCTCATAAACTCTAGATAACATCAAAATGAATCAACTCAAAAATTAAAGCGATTACTTTACTTTTCTTAATTTTTACCGCCATCTATGGTCAAGTAACATAACCAAATAGACGCTAGCACAACACAAACAGAATATTTTATCAATGTTTTACAGAAATAAACGATAAAGTTACAGATTACAGTTTAAATTCTGAAAAACATTATATTACAAAAATATTCTAATGTACAAATAAAATGCAAAAGAGCAGGTAAAAACTAAATACACGTGAATTTATGTGTCAAGAAATCAACATTTTAACAAAGAACATTAATTAAGAACATAAATATGTATATTTGCGGTAAACAGGACACAAAAAAGAACAATCATTCATTCAATCTCGTTCTCGCCTACATACTTTTCTATTTATGTCCCTGTCATAACTAGCTGTAGATCGGCTTCCCCCCAGTTACCTACGACGCCGTGCTGTGGGACACGAAATCACGAGTGTTCGTACTTACGAATTTAGTACCGCTGATGTTATCGGAAATCTTTGTTTAGACAAAAAACTTTAGGCATTTTTGTAATGTGTTTAGTCTTATGATGTATTAAATTAGTATTAAATATCTGTAATGTGATGTGATACACAGTTACACACACAGGTGTAGCATTATTATTTGGCAATAGTAGCAGTGGTCTCGAACCTACCGATTTTTCGGTATTTCTATTTCTATTCTATTTTTGTTATATTTCGGTAGAACAGAGCCCATATCGGTACAAATACCGAAAAATCGGTAGGTTCGAGACCACTGAATAGTAGACATTAAGAAGAGTGGTTCTCCCGAAGGGAAGCCGATAGGAATCGGGTTGTATGAAGGCTGCGCCACTACTCCCTTATGAGGCTTAGAAGAGTCACGAGCTTCATGAAAGAGAAATGAATAATGCTTTTTAGTTTTGAGCGTAGAAGTACAACTTACCTATACAATATCACCCTTGAATGATTAACTTTTATGTTTATATGATTGAACTGGAAGAAAAGTGATTTCTGCGTATTTCTGGCGTAAGGATCATAATTATAAATGATATTTCTGTAAATTGATTTTAACAAAAACATTTACGCGTCATAAAAATAATGTGTGAATAAATAACGGTCGGTGTTTTCTATCTGACGACTCTGGTCGGATGAGCTTTTGAGGAATTAACCACACAGGTTTGAGTGGACGTGTCCAATCAGTGCAACAGTACATGCATAAATTCCTGCCCAAGAATTTTATACGTCATATCCACTGTCAAATCTAAGAAAATGACATTTTTCACTTTCAAATTCCGAATTCTTTTTTTTTTCTTATGGCTCGTTCTTTTGTTTCCAGATACGGTCTCCTAGGAGCATCGGGTTGCGGGAAGACAACCTTGCTATCCTGTATTGTGGGCAGAAGAAGACTGAACTCGGGAGAAATCTGGGTGCTTGGTGGAAAGCCAGGCAGTCCTGGCAGTGGAGTGCCTGGACCTAGGATTGGTTATATGCCTCAGGTTAGTATCTAGATGGAGCTTTCCTTTTTTATTTGAGATAGGTTTGCTCTTGACTCTATGTAGTCTAGGTCAGAAATGACAGAGACAAAGTCGACGATGGAGCGAGCTTACCCAGAAGAAGCCTGTTCACTCTTACTTTGAAGATATCGGGGTCGTATGCGTTCGGAAACACAGACGCAGGCAGAGAGTTCCACTCCTTTGCTGTGCGCATCACAAAAGACACTTGGAAACGCTTAGTGCGAATTGGTGGGATAGCAACTAGGTAGGGATGGTAATTTTTTTGGCGATGGTTTAAAAAAATCGAGTTACAAAAATGAATAGCTACAGAAGAAGATTTTGTGTTGACGTAAATTATTTCGCTTTTTCCGTAAATACTTTTGCGCGGCAGATCATGATCACAACAATACGAGATCACGAGAATACGAGATCACAACAATAAGATTTAAATGTTATTTTTTACGATAACTATTTTATTAAATAGGATGATTTATTAATTTTTTATTTTTTATTTTATCATTTAAAGATGACAGAGGCACTTTGACAAAAAGCTATAACCAAAAATATTAGTTCTATGATATAAAATAAATCTAACATAACCCTCTTGACATAACATCTTCAAACTTATTCTTCTTTATTAATACTTTCCCAGCTAATTGATAACTAGGACAAACTACATACCAAAACTAACTCCTAAAGGCTCCTGCAAACGCGAATCGCGCGCGACGCAGAGGCACCGCGTGTCGCGCGATGAGAGGTGCCTTTGTGTCGCGCGCGATTCGTGTCGCGTGTCGCGCCTGTTTGCAGGAGCCTTAATCGCTTAGAAAAAACTAGGATCACCCATAATTCTTGTTGTTTCAAAGTTTCTGCTAATGTCACGGCAATTTGTGTCCGAAAGCGTCTAATATGACACTTATGTAACATTACATAACGTCTTAACACACAACAGATTGCTGAAGAACAATGAATCTTAAGTAAAAGAAGTTAAGGTTGACAGAGGTTTTAGTCATTGTCAGTAAAAATAATAGCATAGTGAGCAGTGAATCGTTATTCATTTGATATTATGTGGGTAGTTATTTATAAGGGGTAGTTATATAAGTGTTTTGTAGGTAATTATTTTGTCATCTATTATACCTAGTTTGCTTTTCTTCTGAAGGAAATTGGTGTTATGATGACAGGACCTATCTGTTTTGATATATGGTATCTAAATAAAAACTGTTTATGACATCTTTTCATACACACATAAAATCACGGCTGTATACCCCGAAAGGTTAGGCAGAGGTGTTTCTATAGTACACCCACATCTCGCCAGTTATGTTTAAGTCCCATGTAATAGGGGGCGACCCTATTGCCATCAACCGGGCACAAAACCATACTCCGGAGTGCTACTGAGAAATCCCATGCTAATGACAAAACCCAACAACGACTCATCGTTTCATATCTTTGCGAAATAGGAATATGTTGTAGTCATTTACCAAAATTGCGAAGTAATGAGAATTATTTGGGTAACTATTGAAAATTTTAATTTAAAACACTTAAAAATAACACATTCAACGTCAAAAAACTCATCACATGATTTTAAATTAGGTATGAATAATTTTAAACTTTTTAATGCAGCCAAGTTCACTTACATATATTCTAAAGTGTACATAAAAACAGCCCAAATTGTATCATTTGGGATTTTACACTAAAATAACCCACAATAATTACAATTTGGGTTATTTTTGTGTAAAACCCACTTGATAATGACATTCATTTTAGCTTTTCTGACTCATTAGAAAACCCTAAAGATATGTGTTTCAAATGATTAACAAAAATAGTTGTATGACCTTACTTAATTCTGATCGAATTCAATGAATCCTTACTTTGAAGTCTTATCAAATCTTGCAACATACATGAAATAATAACCTGTTAAACTACATAGTTAATAATGGTATTTAAAGATTGTTTTGATCTCGTTTGCTAGTTTGGTAGATATGATGGTCAAGGTGCGATAATATTTTAAGCAATTTTCAAACAAATTGCATTCTTGCATAGCGGGCACATGTCGCCTTTTCGAACTGTCATTTTCTTTTAAATATTGGCAATGACGTAATCGGAAAAAATAATAAGGTGCTAATACAAATGAACCTTATGATGCTTAACATTATTTAATAATTGTCTGTACCTAACTATGTATATATACATAAATGACTGCTCAATATTTATCATGATCCACGCGGAATTCCTATCAACTCGATCTACAAATACATTCCATGCACAACTGAGCTTAGCTCTGCCAAAACGAACTAACCCACATCAAAATTGCCATTTTCCGAAGTAATTGTAATGGCTATGGATGTCATCTGCCTAGCATTTTCCCAACTTGCCGGGGTTGGTCCGTGGATGGGTGACCATCTTTACATACCGAGACTCCTCCGTGCCTCGGAAAGCACGTTAAGCCGTTGGTCCCGGCTGTCATTCGTGGATCTTTGACAGTCGTTACGGGTCGTCAGAAGCCCGAAAGTCTGACAACCAGTCTTACCAAGGGGTATCGTGTTACCCAGTAACTGGGTTGTGGAGGTCAGATAGGCAGTCGCTCCATGTAAAATACTGGTATTCAGCTGCATCCGGTTAGGCTGGAAGCCGACCCCAATATAGTTGGGAAAAGGCTAGGCAGATGATGATTAAAAACTGACTGTGCCCCGCGACTTCGTTCGCGTGGAAGTTGTAAGATACACAATATACAAAAATAACAGCCACATTTTAATAAAACTCCGTCGTCTCTTTCTGACTTTTTTCTTTTTGCTCGGCTCCTAAGGGTCGTAGCGTGATGTTAAATAGCCTATAACTATTCTCGAGAATTGGGCTACCAAATGCAAAAAGTATTTTTCAAATCAGACATTTTGTTCAAAATTTCATGGGTTTTATTTTTTTCGCGCGGAACCCTAATTATTGTTCTAAAATACATGTAGCCTAAGTTACTCCCCGTAATATCAGTTATCTACCTCTGAAAGTCCCGTCAAAATCGGTCCAGCCGTTTCGGAGATTAGCCGGAACAAACAGACAGACAGACAATTTTTTTTTTAAATTACTTTTTTGTTGTATATACCGTATACTCGTATACTTTCTTATGCATTTAGTAAAAAGTTGTTATTTTGACATTACAAACAGACACTTCAATTTTATTTATTTGTATAGATATATAGATTTTAAATGATATGTGGCCACCTCTGCTTTACCCCATATGCCTTTGGACCACTCGGTCTGCGACATTATATGCTCATGCACCTCTTTTACCAACTCCTAATTTTCATTAGGAGTTGATGAAAGAGATCTAAGATACAGACTGGAAATTATGAAGGATCTGTCTTTTCAATTACATGGTTTTTCATTTCTTCGTAATTGCTTTCACAGAGCCTTCATTAGTTTGCCTTTTCATTTAATAAGTAGAGATCGTTTGCTTATCAAGTTTAGATAATAAAATAAGTGAGCAATGAGTCGTCTTACAGCATTTTCCGTTTCGATGCCGAGAGATAATCTGTTTGTTTATAGTAAAGTAAACTAAAAATATTAACTGATTTCATTACCCGGAGTTTACACCAAAATAAATATTAATATTTTGATACTTGTTTGCGTGCGACACGTGTTGTAAAAACTTGTCAAAAACATGTTATGTATTGTGTAAAATATGTGTAATACATGTATTGTTAACTATTTGTTCGTCTATTTGATTTTTAAGATAAGTTTTTTTAATATAACAAGTAAGTATACAACTAATGTTCACAACTTAATTTGGGGTGTACAGTCACGAGCACTAATATGTATACCAGAGGCGAAGCGCGCTAACCACTCCAATCCTACCGGCTTCCCTTTGGAGGATCGGAAGAGTAACTTCACCTACCACCATAGAAAACTAGCACATTCAGTAATGTATACGATTGCCAAACAATATATATTCCAACAACAACACACATTGTTCTAAATAAGCCGGCGCTACAACGTGGTAATCGTATTTGTATGACTATTTGTAACTGAACATTTGAAAATCGCTATTAAATTTTCCTAAGTGTATACATAAAATATTAGTGCTCGCGGCTGTACCTACACGATAATCGAAACTATTAAACGCAACATGTAGAATACATATTTTACACTTTGCACAATGTACATATCATGTACGTATATTTAAGAAATAAAATGTACCCACTTATTTCTAGAAAAAAAAAAACTATATTGTGCATTGTTGTTACTTTGTAAACGATGTGTGTTTACGCTACTTACACAATATAAAACACGGCAATCAAGTCCAGTGATTTTCAAATGAGTTAGTACTCATTTCACTACTATTTACAATGATCTCAAGTACCATAGACACAATGGATAATGGACATACTCACAAGTCAGTAAATCTACCTATAACGTGTTTAGTTATGACAATGATTTGTTATTGTTGGTATTTATTTTTCTACAGCGTGCTGCTTTTTAATGACGACATTAATTTAACACACGTATATGGTTTCGCGTTTTCGTTTTATGAAGATATTTTTGTTTCATTAAACGTTATTATTTATTGGTTTGTTTAAAATTTTGTAAAATAGCATCTTGGAGCATCCTGTACTTAAAGAACTGTATCGTAGAGGTCATTTGCCGTGGTCACGGATCGTAACATCGCAACAATGAAATCAAAACGAATAACGTGCAAAGAGTGTGCGAATTGAAGGAAAGAGAGAGCTTTATTATTTAGTTTGTTTGAACATTAAAGTTTTTCTATTTACGAATTATTTTATCTTATTATAATTTTTATGATTATTAGTCACTAGCTGTTAAATTAATGTCACCATTGTAGTGACACGTTGTATAATGTTTCTTTGTGATTTCCTTGGAAAATAGTAGGTCGAAGTGGCTCATGACTTTGTATCTCAAGAAGTAGTAAGTAAGTACTTATACTATTGCAGGATAAAGGTTCCTGCAAACAGGCGCGATTCGCGTCGTGAGTTGCGCCTGTTTGAAGGAGCCTTTAGTGAATGCTGAGGATGGCCAGCAGTTAGCACCACCCTCTGCTTCTAACTGTTTTTAGGTCCTTTAATAATATACAGGGTGTTTGGAAGCTCGGTGCAAAGCCTTAAGTGATGGTTGCCACCATTTATTAGAGCATTTGCGTTGGGTGCCATTCGTTTACGCAGCTAAGTCTTAGACAAAGTATGTTTTTTTATTTTTTATTGCAAACTTTTAGTTTTTTTTAATACTTAACACAATTTCAAAAATTAAAAAATAATCTTTCAGGTCACAAAAAACTTTTAAAAATTTGAAAAAACTTGAAAAAACAGAAATTGTGTTATTTAAACTTACTTACTTTACTACGTCTACTTCAAATTCTCAATTTACAAACGGAGTGTTAGGAAATCGTTTTGTTAACCGGAATTATGACTATCCGTAGCAATTCGTTCGACTGACTACTGACCAAAAAATCAATCATTTTGACAAAGGCTCTTAACTAATTTCATAAATAGACACCCAGACACCATAAGCCGCAGATAGGCGCGACGCGACGCGACTCCGGTACAACAATTTCGGTTCCGGTACAATTGTTTCACCAGAGTCGTATCGCGCCGTCGCGTCTCGCCTGTCTGTGGGAGCCTTAAAAAGCTGTACCTACAAACTAAGGTTTTATTTATGTTTTTACTACCCAGGTATAATCCTCATTCTATACTACGTCGCCGAAGGTAATCCAGCGGATGTTTTTCCAAGAGTTTAGTCGTTAGTGCTAATATTAAGCACTTTGTTACACAAACAGATACTGTTTAGTATTGTAAATATACATTAGTGACCGAAGATTAAATATTTAAAGCCTTGACCAATAAAATAGGGATATATTAGGTAGCTGTAGCCAATGAAGGTTTTCTAAAATGATGTTCACTAGGTGGCAGCACTGAGACGTCAGTTCCGGCCACCTGTCAAAATTGTCATAGCGCCTATACTTTCTTTAGTCATGACTGAAAGATGAACGAATGAATGAAACGAATCATGAACGTCATTATATTTTATGTGCAGTGTCAAAATGGAAAACCTTTTGTCGAAGTGGCGTTAACTGGTGGTAGGAATTTTCATGAAAACTCTCATTATGCTTTAAAACTTTCAGTGGTAGCGCAGTAGCGCTACAGCAGTAGCTGAGCATATGTCCTGGGTTTAATTCCAAGGTCGGGCAGTGTTATTAGATTTTTCCACCAGAAATTTCTCAGTAGCAGCCTGAAGTCTAGATTTGTGCCCAGTTGATGGCAATTGGGCTATTACATAGGACTTAAACATAACATAACATAACATAAACTCACGCCTTCTTCCCATGGGGGTAGGCAGAAACTACAGAACGCCACCTGCTACGATCCTTACATACTCCTTTTGCCTCGTTTACGTTCATACATCTGGTCATACATGCACGCTGATTGCGAGTACTACGCACCTGACCTTTCTGAAGATTGACTCTGACTTAAACATAGCTAACGAAATATGGGTGTACTAAACAAGGTGTTTTTATAAGTCATAACTCTAGGGCATGAATGAGACTATATTAAAGAATCAACTGGCTTATGAATAATTTTTTAACTATCAATATTTTGTTTTCATTTTTCATACAAAATAATTCGACAAAGTTATTAATGTAAAACATCCTTACATGAAATATTACAACGTCGCTTTTTCTTAGCTTCAATTATGAATGATTGGTATGAATGAAAATGAATTACTTGTATTTCCAATGAAACTTAGAATTAACCTAATTTAATTATGATTAATGATATCTTCGAAACTATGCAATTTTGGACCACATATTCTAGGACTTTTATATTATTTTTACTTATCTATACTAATATTATAAAGCTGAAGAGTTTGTTTGTTTGGTTGAACGCGCTAATCTCAGGAACTACTGGTTCGAATTGAAAAATTATTTTAGTGTTGCATAGTTAATTTATCGAGAAAGGTTGTATATCATGACGCTACAACCAATAGGAGCGGAGCATCAATGAAAAATGTTGCAAAAACGGGGAAAATTTATTCCTTTTGCGAGCTTCCGTTGCGTGTGCTGCGTAAACGGTTAGTTATGCAAAAATCATGGATGACGGGATTGTTCCTCTTAAAAAGTCCTAAAAAAAACCGGGTTAGCATATGTCTATCTTTTAAGGTTGGCTGACTATAACATTTTTAATGGTAATCAAATTTTTTTAAATAATGCATTACTTGAGAAGGTGATTTCATAAACATGGTATTAATCCTTATCCAAATAAATAGTTTCATCATCAAGGTTGATTAAGTACATGTAAATTCCTTTTTGAATTATTCAAATGGGACCTTTCGTATAGAAATTACGACGGGTATAAAATGCTTAAGGAAGGCTATAGGATATGTAACATTACGCTACGACCTTTAGAAGCCGAACAAAAACAAGAAAGGAAGAACAAGCGCTAAGCGAAAACGAAGTGCGTCAGGGGAACAAGACATTTTAAGCGGACGAAGTCGCGGGCGGAAGCTAGTAGAATATAACCCTAGAGTTATGACATACAAAAAAACACCTTGTTTAGCCTGCCTAACTCTTCGGGAATTACAGGCGTGATGTTATGAGTGTGTATAAATTTTTTAAGTAGTATTAATAAATTATTACTTTGTTACAGGAACTAGCACTATTTGGAGAATTTTCTATCAGAGAAACACTAATCTACTTCGGATGGATTGCGAACATGAAAACCAAAGAGGTGGAGGAACGCATAGACTTCTTGATCCAGCTGCTGCAACTACCAAACCCTACCAAGTAAGACATTTATTTGATTTACGTGAGAGGTACCTACTTGTATATAAAAAAGCAATTAGGTATGTCTACTCCATTTATACATTAGAAACATAACGGTTATCATCCTTTCGTTATTTCGATATAAACGTTTAATAAACTCCGTTATTTCACGATAAATACAAAGCATTGTAATCTATTTACTATTTACTTTAAAAAAAATACTCTAAAGTGCAGTAATTTTAACAATATTACGTAATAACTGTCGTTATTTTTCTAATGCTATAATAAATGGTGTATAGATTCATTGATAAAACGCTCAATGCGCAGCTACAGTTTTGTAGTCATCATTATGAAGAAAAGAGAAGGATCATCTCCTGAGGTAAAAGAAAGCTATATAAAACATGTCCTGGAATTAACGCACAACCTCTTAAGGGGTTATTGTGCTCACCATTATGAACAACTTGCTATGGCACCAATCCTGAAATTGCGAAAAAAAATCTGCTGTTCCCCACATTTTGACGAGTTATGTGAACACAAATTTAGGGAACAGCTGTTTTTATTATACATAAGTATAGCCGTAACCTTGGCGCACTAATAATACCCACAAATAGCGCAAAAGCGCTAACTCCGCAACTAGTGCGAAAGATGAACTTACCGTTTATTGCTTTAGAAATTGAACAAAGTTGTTCTCAACTATTCTTAAGTGTTTCTAGCCTAGATCAATATACGGCAATTTGGCTTCATAAAAACGACATGCTGCCAAATCTCTTAGTAATTTAAGGATAGAAGAAGAAAAATTGAGATATAAAAAACTTCTTAGTGGTTTTTTTTAATGTTTTAAATTAGATAACGCTATTTGGCTTATACCATTAGATTTGAAATTGTTATAGCTATTGAATGGTATAAAAAAAAACTGAGGAGCTCGTGGCTAAGTAATAACAGCTGCATGGGTCGATCCATCAGGTTAAGCTACGCTTGCCGGGGTTGGTCCGTGGATGGGTGACCATCTTTACATACCGAGACTCCTCCGTGCCTCGGAAAGCACGTTAAGCCGTTGGTCCCGGCTGTCATTCATGGATCTTTGACAGTCGTTACGAGTCGTCAGAAACCCGAAAGTGTGACAACCAGTCTTACCAAGGGGTATCGTATTACCCAGTACCTAACTGGGTTGTGGAGGTCAGATAGGCAGTCGCTCCATGTAAAATACTGGTATTCAGTTGCATCCGGTTAGACTGGAAGCCGACCCCAATATAGTTGGGAAAAGGTTTTTTTTTTTTTTGTGGATGGGAAATCATCAAATGACTTCTACCGCTCTGGGCGGAGCGGGAGGGCGTCAGACTTTTACTGACTAAAACCCACCCGTGTTCCTTCTGTTGCCTGTGCCGGGGCCACGGTAACTCTTTCGAACATCCCGCAACCCTAGCTGGTGGGAAAAAGCTAGGCAGATGATGATGGTATAAAAAAACTAAAAGGGCGTATCTCAGAAAAACCGCCTTTCGGCCTAGCACGGCATGGGTTTTTCATTGCTGGCACCCCGTTCTGATTTCTACGCAAATAGATTCGACAGAAGCACACAGATATAAAAAACATCAACCTTGAGATTAATTATATTTATTTATTAATACTTTACACGTCTGCTCCACCCGCCATTGGTCCTTCGACAAACATGGCCAGCCCACTGCCACTTTAGTTTGCTTACTCTGCAGGCTATGTCGGTTACTCCGGTTCTTTTCCGGATAACTTCATTCCCGATTTCAGCTAGATGGACCGACGACCTTAAGAAGGTGGCTGGGACAGACTGGATGCGGCAGGCGGAAGACGGGTATTGTGGCGCAGACTGGGAGAGGCCTATGTCCAGCAGTGGACTGCGATAGGCCGAGTTGATTGATTGATTGACTTTAGCATGAAAAGTGTACCTAGAGAGGCGGACCTATGGCTCAAGTCATACCCTAATAATTATTTATCTGCTCAAAGGCTAACCGCGATAGCAAGATCCAATAAACTAACTAAGAAAATAAATTCTATTCCAGACAAGTCAAGAACCTGTCAGGAGGTCAGCAGAGAAGGACTTCGTTGGCGGCCGCCCTGATCCATGAACCTGAGCTGCTGATCCTTGATGAACCTACAGTGGGAGTCGACCCTGTGTTGCGACAGGGGTAAGTTTATTTTGTGAAAAAAGTATAGCCTACAAAGTTTCTATTGCTGGGGCTCCTGCCTCTATTCTGTGACGGAAAGGGTCGTTGTGGACAACGTTTTACGAAAATAGTCTCAAGTCCTGTAAAAGCGATTTTCTCTTCAATTATTGATTTAAATTATGAGGTGTTGGTTCAAATCGCTTTTGAATGACGTATTTAATTGGTATTATAAAAGTGACAGGGTAAGAGCTCGCATCGATTGCATAAAAAAGACGCTTGGAGTTGGAAGCTTTTAACGGAAAGAAAGTTATGTATATATCTGCTAGCTTCTTAGCGCTATTGAAAAATAACGAGACTGTAAAAATGAAGCTTTTCCGAAAATAATATGAATTCCTCTCCTCTTGCATTGGAAAAATGCCCATAAATATTGCATTGAAAATGTTAACACGCTTAAAAATTGACATTAAGAATCAAATTTTAACGATTTGGCCTCTCTAATATCTAATGTTTGGTCGCAAGTTCTAAATGCAATTTTAAGAAAATTTTAATTAGGTATACCTATTATTTAAATGTTTCTTTGCAGCATCTGGGACCATTTGGTGGATATTACCAAGGGTGGACGCACTACTGTCATCATCACGACCCATTATATAGATGAGACTAAGCAGGCCGACATGGTAAGTGCATAATGCTTTATTTAATTTTGTTTAGGATGTGTGTTCATTCAGTTAAGTTAGTACTGCTAGATAAACTGGATGTTTTGTGAACTTTGTGAAATTAAAATGAGTTAATAACTAAATTATTCTATGGACGAATTTGAAAATTGAACCATACTTTCTGGAGATTTTTTTCAAACATGGGATCTATTAAGGCGCTCCCTCACCGGGAGCATGCGCCTGTAATCTCACCTTTACCCGCGACCTAGCTGTGTTACAGACCTATTTAATTACATGTATTAATATATCCTGCTGGTTACAATTATCTATCTACATAACCTAGCAGTGGACGGTCTGTGCAGCTTACTTGCAAAGCCCTAGCCGTTAGTCTGCGGGCACGAAACCAGCGGCGGTCGAGCGATGGCGACTGCGGAGCGGCGCGGGGCGGGGCGATCCGGCAGCGGGCTTTTTTTTTTTTTTTGTGGATGGGAAATCATCAAATGACTTCTCCCGCTCTGGGCGGAGCGGGAGGGCGTGTCAGACTTTTACTGACTAAAACCCACCCGTGTTCCTTCTGTTGCCTGTGCCGGGGCCACGGTAACTCTTTCGAACCTCCCGCAACCCCAGCTGGCATCGGTCCTAGCGGACCCCTTCAATGCTGCTGACATCTCTTTGAGGCGCGCGTGGAACACAACGCGCCGTCGACTCGGGCCTGGTCCTTACCGGACGGCGAGCTACCCATTGCTCGCCGTCCGCAAGCCCGCGCCTACGGTGGCCGGGAATCGGCTGCCAATTCCCGACGCCCAGGGCGTCTCCTGCGGCGACTAGGGGCGTGAGGGCGCAAAGTTTGCCTCTCCCTCACGCGTCCCGCCTCCTCCTTCGCGAGCATTACTGCTTCGCAGAAGGAGGTAACGGCTTCCCATGTACTCTCGCTCCGTACCATGGCCTGGACCAGGGCCGGACGCGAGAGATCGCCGCCGCCGATCGCTTCCGCGAGGACACGGCGGTGCTCCGCCCAAGCCGGGGGTGGGTCCAAAACTGGCGCTCGATCGAGTAGGATGTAGCGGCTGTCGAGCGGCGAAATCAAACAAGTTTGTTCCCGTCGCTTGCGCGTCGCCACCGCGCCTCTCTCGCCCGTTTCGTGCGCGTCTCTTCAGAATGCTATACTTTTGATTACGCCGCCGCGCCGCCCTGCAATCGCCGTCGCTCGCTCGCCGCTAGCTTTGTGCCCGCAGACTACAGTGGAATCTTGGCTGGTACATTACAGGCGAATGCTCCCGGTGAGGGAGCGTCTTTACAGTTAAAATAAAACTATGGAACACTTTCTTTCTACATTTTAGAATTTTTAATTACGTATATATGCCAAAACTTGAGTATTAAGCGGTATTTTATCAGCTTTTTAATATAATCTTTCAACAGATGCCTTGATTTATCTTGATAAAACAAACACTGCCTTGTTGGTCTAGTGGTCACAAGCGCTATTACTGAGCATGAGGTCCTGGGTTCGATTCCCGGGTCGGGCAAAGTGTTATTGGGTTTTTCCATCTGGAATTTCTCACTAGCAGCCCGGAGTCTGGATTTGTGCCCGGTTGATGGCAATACGCTCGCCCCCTATTACATGGGAATTAAACATAACTCGCAAAATGTGGGTGTACTATAGGTACACCTCTGCCTAACCTTTTCGGGAATACAGGCGTGAGTGATGTTACGTTGAAAAACAAAAACAAAAACTACTGATTTTGAAAACACACTACACTTCCAAAGACCAGAAATTTGTACTACTTCAAATTAATCGTATTTCATCTTTTTCTTTCTCTCAGATCGGACTCATGCGAGGTGGTAGATTCTTAGCAGAAGAATCACCGACTGAGCTCATCCGTCGCTACCAGGGCGAGAGCTTAGAAGACGTGTTCTTGAAGCTGTCGGTACTCCAGAACTTGGGCAAGAGAAGGAGATCCAGTATCCTTGCTGATGTAGTGGAGAGAGTGGAACTACCGGCTATACCAGTAAGTATATAATTATGTATATAATGGCCAAGAGTAAGTAAACCTACAGAAGAGAGGATAAGCAGGTATGGGGAGGTGGAGTTAAGGATTATACGACGTGTACATCTTTTGTGTTTAGAAAGGTGTCGACTACTGATATGACGGCTAATAGAGATGATTATAAGGCAGGAGGATGATTATCACGATGATAGCCAAGAGATAAAACGAGGAAGTTCATTAAGAGGGAACAGGGCTTGCGATTCTCCATACAAATGTATGCCTCGTTTTTCTTCCTTAATAATGTCACTAGAGCAATAAACAGACAAATTTGAAAGGTTGTTAACGTAAATGAAAATGATAGGGGCCTAGACATAGGTACTCTTTCTTAAAATGTTAATGTAAAAAATAATTGAATCGGCTTAGTTTTCGAGGGAAAAAATATTTTTGTGATTTAGTAATCGGTCTGAGCTGCAGCTGTCCCTATCGCACTGATGACTTGGTTGTTCGGGCGCAGCGCGACGGCTATAGTTTCTTCTAATACCTGTTTTTAAAATTCCTCGCAGGCCCCGTCCCCTCTTAAAACGTACAGTAAACCGCACGTTCATGGAACATATTTGCCTTTAACAGCGTCTTTATTGAATCTGCGTAAATCAAGATAAAGGGAGCTTTTCTAAGTTCAATAAATACTACTGACGTTTGTTTGACCGAAACAATTTTCCTTATGTCTTGCATTTATGGGCTATCAATGTAGAACCTCTATACAGGGTCAAATTAAATAGGCTAGCTAAACTCCGCAGACGTAATGAGTATTTATTTATTTATTTTATTTGGCTCTTCGACAATGAGTACACTATTACATATATAATTATACAATCCAAACTTAAGTCTAAGTGCTCCATCACTTAAAGGAGAGCACTGCTTGCACTTTATTTTGCGCGTAACCGCTGTTTAAAGGAAAAAAAAAAACAAAACAATAAAAACACATGAAAAATTAAAACTAATAATTATACATATTAATATAGGCAAATATTTGTGACGAATATACAAAATTGAAAACAATTATTTTATGAATTGCAATTTAAAATTCTTATTCGTATCTATTTATATCTAAACACGTCAAAATAAAAAGAAATGATATTTTTTTTTTTGAGGTCAGCAAGCGCTGCGCTGGTAGTATTCAACGTAACTGGCGAAATGTAGGTGTGTACGTTCAATAGGTGCACCTCTGCCCAACCCTTCGGGGAAACAAGGCGTGATGTTATGTTTTGTATATTATTGTTTTTTCCCACTTGCCAGAACCCTTCAGCAGTAGACTTAGAAGAAGCAGAGATTGGCGAAATATCTGGTGAATTCGGTGACAATGTGTCCATGAGCAGCAAAGGCCGCGTGGTGGTAACCCCGGAGCTGATCAACCCCATAGAGGCGATGCCCCCAGAAGAGAAGCCGACCAGAAGCTTAGAGATGTACATGCCTATGAAGTGGCATCACATGAAGGCTTTGATTTGGAAGAACTTCTTAAGTTTGTTTAGGAATTTTGCGTAAGTGCGTCTTAAGTGTTTTAAATCATTTTGATACGGTATCTCTAAATGGCTGGTTGACATTTTCCGTGACCCAAGGGCTGGCTTTTATCTTGGCCAGAGGCTAAGCATTGCCATACAACGTGGCAATGCCGCCAGTCTCTTGGGTACATTACCAGTCGACAGCGATGCGGAGGAATTTTTCGACGCCATATTTTAGTTTTTTAATAGTTTTAGTTAGTTTAGGATATTATATTTTTATGTTATTAGTCTGTTTTAAATAATTACCTATTAAAGTCGTTTGTAAATTCTATATGTGTGATGATAGCCTATGGCAGAATATGACTGGGTTCAAAAGTCCTTACCTTTTGATACATCAGCATTTTGTTAAGGATTAAAAAGATGGCAATCTATATATACTTATTGTTAATTGACCATGCTTGATAGGCTTAATTTAGTTCTAGTGAAACACGAGAACCTCATGTTTATTGCTGGATTTCATAATATGAGATGATCGTTTCTCTGGAAACGGGGGTAAAGACCTCCGTTTCAAAACAGGCAAAAAACATAAGTAAAAAACCAATAGTATTTCTTGACATGTCGGAATTAAGATAAGGTGCGTATAGGAACTATCTCTTACGGTCTTTTCTTATTCAAAAGAAAATAATATATAGGAATCTCTTACAGCAGTCGTTCAGGGTCTTAGTTCATCCATGGGCCCCTACTAGGGCCATAATTTTAGTGTTACAAGATATAAAGTATGTCCCTAATCATTGTTTATTTCTTCCAGCGCCTTAGCCTTCCTCCTTGGCCTGCCAGTCTCCCAAATGGTATTCTTCTGCCTCGCCATTGGTCACTACCCGGTCGGCTTACCGATCGCCGTGGTGAATTACGAAGTCAACTCTACGGAACCCCTCTGTAGTTACGACAAGGACCTCTGCCCGCAGGACCCTAATACGTATGAATGGAATTTGACGAGATTCAGCTGTGAATATCTGGACTTTTTGTCGAAACGACAATCTAACTTGGTGAGTTGTGATAAATGTGTTTTCTTGGTAATGCTAAGCTGATAAATTACTATCTTTTGGTGTATTTAATAGGGTGTTTTCGAAAGAAAGAAAAGAAAACGTATTTATTCGGACTCGCACAGGAAGAATACAAAGAGTTTTTGAGTTTTTGCTGCAATATAAAGTAATAGTACCTATATAAAGTAACTCACGACAAGCCATTAGCAGGCCGGAGGCATTTTAATGGCGGTAGTAAAACTAACTGTGCTACAGTTAGAAATGGAGTAACTAATTTTGTAAAAGTTTTAACTACATGAAACATTGTGTTGCTTGCATGACCCATTTTCATACCATATTAACCTGTAAACTGTCAAAACTGATGATTACATAGGAACCGCGTTTGAGTGCAATACATATTGAGCAACGAAAATCAAACTAATTAAAAGGATGTACACTATAGGTACTATCGAGGAAACTTGCATCTGACTAATTTGAAAACAAAATCCCGTGCACATGATGACCACATCTGTTCGCAAGCGTTACTATAGTGGTCGAGCGCTGCAAGCAAGAATAGTCCTTACGGTGTATCGATGTTCATTTCTCCCGTGGTACAGTCAACGCACATCTATGATAACAGTTTGACTTTTACAGCGCATTTACTTCATAGCAGTGAGCATGGTTTTCGTAGTTGTGTACTGTGTTACTTATAGTACTCGCGTTATGAACTGAGTCGTCGGGCCATAAATGTTAGTAGCAATAAGAATGTGCAACGCTCCCTATTATTACGCACATCATTATTGCACTCCATAAGTGCGAGTGAGACAGACTAATAACAATGATTTATGGTCCGACGACTCAGTTCTTAACGCAACGACTATAGTACCTACTACTGACACACAGCTGACTACTGCTGAAAACTAGATAAAAGAAGATACTCAATACTTTATTACAGATAAAAAAAACTTCTAAGCCTTTTACTTCCTCGTCGCAGATAATACAGCGTGCAGCTTCAATGGCGACGTTAATTTAACACATACATACGGTTTCGCGTTTTCATTTTAAGAAAATATTTTAATTTAATTAAACGTTATTATTATAAGATCTCGGAGCAACCTATACAGCGCAGAGGTAATTTGCCGTGGTCACGGATCGCAACATCGCATTAATAAAACTACAACGAATAACGTGCAAAGAGTAGGCTAAGTTAAGGAAAGAGAGAGCTTTATTGTTTAGTCTGTTTGAGTATTCAAACTTTTTTATTTACGATTTATTTTATCTTATTATAATTTTTATGATTACTGGCCACTAGCCATTTATTTCAAATAAACAAGCATTTATTTCAAATAAACCAATTACAGGCACTTTTGAATTGGTCGGTCAGTTAGTCAGAAAGTTGAAGCTAGTTGCCCATTCCAAAGCGTAGATCTCTATGGAGAAGAACGGGCAAGAAACTCCACGGATACTCTTTTAAATCAAAATATTGAGAAAGAGGTGCCTTATTGGCAGAGTTAAAAATTAGTAAGTTAGATTTAGGTGCTGTTCAATGTTTTTTGTCTAAACCCTGTAGTGAGGAGGCTAAGAAAATTTATAGTTTTGTTTGCAGCTATTTAGCTAATAGAGCGTCTCTTGTCTCTTAGTTCGTAAAAATAATTTTGTTATGAGTTATGATGGGGCTGACATGGTTATGTATGATAACCAAATAAAGCCTCTAAATAAATAAACATTAAAAAAAATCAAAATATTGTTACAAAATATTGGTTACATCATTCATGTTGAAACTAAGTATGTGAGAACAATGTAGAAAGATGTGCACGTTAAAAGCGTCCGCAACAAAGAGGTAAAAACCAAAAACGATTGAAAAATTAAAATAAGCCAAGAGCTAAGAGCAGCTAAGAGATGACCAGTATAGTGAGTTTAATTAATCTCGTTATTGTAGCGGCACATTATATAATACTACCGTGTAATCTCGTACTAATTTATAATTTTTATCGTTTCCACTAGATATACTACCCCAACAAAGAGTTAGCAATGGAAGAAGCCTCTCATGGAAAAACACGAGCTGTTCTGGTGTTCGCTGCCAACTTCTCCGAGTCCTTGCAGCTCAGGATCACAGACCCCAGGAAAGCCAGCTTCTGGACTGTGAAGAGTTCTGACATGGAAGCACATATGGATGAGACTGGTGAGTGATACCGTTGAATTTTTTTCAATTTTTTTTTATTTGAGATGGGTTTGCTCTTGACTCTAAGTCTAGGTCAGAGGTGACAGAGACAAAGTCGACGATGGAGCGAGCTTACCCAGAGGAAGCCTGTTCACTCTCATTTTGATCAGATCGGGGCTGTATGCGTTCGGAAACACAGAGGCAGGTAGAGAGTTCCACTCCTTTGCTGAAAGATTTATTTATTTTTTGATTTTGTAGAAAATAATTGACGAGCTAATTATCCAGTCGTAAAAAAGTAGTGTTACATTTTTCAATTTCACGTAGGTTTAACAGCTTAAAATAAGCCTTATTCTAGGCTGTTTCCACCAGAAATGTGCCAGGATACGTAGTGAGGGATGTGTGTGAAATTAATGAATAACATCGCTTCATTGTCGTAGTTTTTAGCTAAGCTAGTTTTGTTATTGGTTAGTTTTACGCACATTCCTGCTACGCATCCTCGCACATCTCCGGTGTAAACACACCTTAATGATGCAATCTTACATTATGCTGAGCTGAGGCCCTTTTGGCGTTGTATTTGTTTTCTTTTAAGGCCTCATTCACACGGCGATAATCACTACGATATTTTAATGTATAATTTTGAAATCACCATGGCAGTTTCTTACTGCATTTGTTGCAACTTCCCAAGTTTTTACCGTAAAATATCGTAGCCGTGTGGAAAGGGCCCCGGGTTCCGTACCAGAATGGTAAAAAGGGACCTTTATGGCGCCGATTTCGTTCTACTTCAACCATATAACCAGGATATACGATATAAGGATATAAGGCATCGCTACCCTTGTAACATGCAGTGTTTAAACTTCTTTTGAAAACAATCTCAATTCAGAAAATTAATAAAAATCTACTATTGACGTAAATGCAAATATATGCCCCTCTAATAAAGGAACTCTCAAACAACAACTCGTATTCACGAATTACAAATGAAAACTTTTGAGCGTTACCATTTCTTTTGTTTTTAACCCTATTGTATGGAATTTTAATTGGAAATGCACCTTTATGCTGAGTTTTTTTTTCATTGTTAAACTGAAATTGGCTTAGCTTTTGTAGCCGATGAACAATAAGAATTTGTAGTATAAAGGCAGCTTTGTGCCTTAAAGCCTAATTTATTCATTTATTAATTTTTCAGGCATGTTTCAACAGGCAAATATTATGGTCCAATAAGTTTTTAGAAAAAGTTCGGTTTTCGGTTCGGGGGTCTCTGTCACTCATACATGTACGGCAGTCTCCTTCTAAATGTGTCATAATAATTATAATAAAAGTTTATTAAATCAAGTGTTGATTAGATCCCTATTTCTAAGCCTTCACTGTCCGTCCGTCCGTCAGCCTGTCAGCGGGCTGTATCTCATGAACCGTAATAGGTAGACCGTTGAAATTTTCTCAGATTGTTTATTTCTATTACCGTTACAACAACAAATAATAAAAAAAATAAAGTTAAAAATTAAATACAAGAAACGTGTTTTTTTTTACTAAAGTGAAAAGCGTAGTGTCAAATATCGTATGGTGGTAAGCAACCCTTCGTGTGCGAGTCCGACTCGCACTTGGCCAATTTAAAAAAAAATATTCACAGCGTTTTGAAACTCAATTCTTGTTAAACATGAATAGTATACTATAGCAGTTCGAAATCGCGCGAAGCCTGAGTAGGCACACAAACACCGTAATATCTCATTTTCAAAGACACTGAGCACAAAATAAATATAAGAAATTGTTTTTTCGGATGATTGATCGCAATATTGTCTAGATCCGTCTGAAAGAATCCTGATCCGTTATATTGTCGGTAAACAAGCATGTTTGTTACAACGTTGACGATTTTGATCCCTTATAAGCTTTGCTCGACAGGATCCTAAGTAAATAAAATATTTAATTTATGTATGTACTTACATATTTTGAATACCGGGAGGCGTGTGTCTGGCACGAAAAAGATTTAGCGTTGTCGGGAACTCGTCACAAATTGATAGCTTTTATAATCGACCTGTATTATAATGTTCCCACTGCTAGGACACAGGCCTCCTCTCTGTGAGAGGGAGCGGGTCATGCTCCACAGTACGGGCTCAATGTGGGTTGGTTGATGAACATGTTTCCACACGATGTTTTGCTTCACCTTTTTCAGAGCAGTGCTGATGGTATAAATTTCACAAAGCAAGGTGCACGCTAGTCGTGGAGACTTAATAATAACTTGTAATGCCCCTGGATATTCTGTACATTGATGCTTCCGGGAGAAGGCGACATAATTAGAAAAACAAAAATTTTATTAGTCTTGTGTAATTTATTGTGTGCCTAATAGTCAAGGTTAGTCTATACTATTATTATAAAGAGGTGTTTGTAAGTTTGTATGTAAGGGGGAAATCTCTGGAACTACCAGACGGATTTGACAAATTCTTTTTGCATTTGATAGCCCAATTATTGAGGAAGGTTTTAGGCTATTTGACATCACAAGCAAAATAAAAAAACGTCGAAAAGAACGCTATGCGAAAACGAGTAATAGCGCGAGCGGGCGATGCGATGTGACGGAGTGGGTCGGGAGGACAAGAAATTTTATGATGATAATAAAAAGAGGTGAAATTTGTGAGTTTGTATGTAAGGTGTAATCTTTGGAACTACTGATCTGATTCCGAAAATTCTTTCACTAATGGGAAGCTACAGTATTGCCGAGTGTCATAGGATATTTATTCTATGTTAAAACAAGAAATTTTACGCGGACGAAGTCGCGGGCAGAAGCTAGTTATTGATATTTTTTTGCCTTTTTATACACGGAGGTTGTGTACGGTCCTATAAGTAGCATTTTGTAGGTCCACCGTTAAAATTGAAGGTCCCTACAAATAGGTACTTGTATCATTTGCATTTAAATTACAATTTTCATGCCCCAATCACCGTGATTGGGCCATTGATGTTATGTTTTATTGAAACAGGGAAGCCATAAATGTCATGGACTTTAATTTGAAAGCATTAGAGTTTAATTTTGAATGGTAACAAACGTGCTAATCATGCAAATCTGCGGAAGCAATTTAGATTTGTATGTATTTTCTTTTCCTCAAAAGAAATGGTGATATTATGAAATACGATTTGTGTTATCATTTGTGTGTTGGAATGAATGAAGGACGATTTGTTAAGGGTATTATAAATTTTGCTTACTGAGGCAAACGCCTCAATTATAAGAACCACAATATCGAATAGCGAGTTGATATTGCTATCCTTTTCTTCTATACTAATATTATAAAGAGGAATTTGTTTGTAAGTTTGTATGTAGGGGGTAATCTCCGGAACTACCAGTCGGATATGAAAAATTATTTTTGCATTTGATAGCCCAATTTTTGAGGAAGGTTATAGGCTATTTAAAATCACGCTATAACCCTTAGGAGCTGAGCAAAATGAAAAAAATCATAAAGAACGATAAGCGATAACGTAGTAATAGGACGGGCGGGCGATGCGATGTGACGGGGTGGGTCGGGGGGACAAGAAATTGCACGTAACGTAAAACTAATTAATAGAAATAAATAAAGGGTCAAAATAAATTAGCTAGCGTAACTTCTAAAACGGGGTACCTATATCTTAATGAGGAGAACACAAAAAAATAAGATTTTCTAAACTCTCAATTTCAAGTAACCTACAACTGATTACGGGATCAAAGACCGAAACAATAAATAAATAATTAACTACTTAAAGGAACTTATGAGTTTAGAAAATCTTCTTTTTTATTGGCAAGTAATAACAACCGCACGGGTCGATCCATCAGGTTAAGCTACTCTTGCCGGGGTTATCCGTGGATGGGTGACCATATTTACATACCGAGACCACTCCGTGCCTCGGAAAGCACGTTAAGCCGTTGGTCCCGGCTGTCATTCGTAGATCTTTGACAGTCATTACGGGTCGTCAGAAGCCCGAAAGTCTGATAACCAGTCTTACCAAGGGGTATCGTATTACCCAGTTACTGGGTTCTGGAGGTCAGATAGGCAGTCACTCCATGTAAAATACTGGTATTCAGCTGCATCCGGTTAGACTAGAAGCCGACCCCAACATAGTTGGGAAGAGGCTAGGCAGATTGATTGATTTTTTTAAGTGAACACTTCTTTAGGCGCGATGAGCACTTTTTGGTACGGGAAAATTTTACAGGTTCGCGACATATGACATGCTTCAACGAGTTCAGCGATACAAGGCTAGAGGGCGCTGTCACCAAATGACTCTATTTAACACGCTAATGTCTTTGAAATATATGTCATATTCGCATGCAACTGTTAGTTTTAAGTTTTCACTTCTGTCGGCAGTCCCTATGACTACCAATTTTTTTTTGCTAGCCGTTATTGTCCCACTGCTGGGCAAAGGCCTCCCTACTCTCTTTCCACCTCTCTCTGTCCAGAGCTGCCAAGGCCATTAACTCATTAGCACGCATAGCATGACCACCATAGAAACGGGTTTTGTCGACGGAAGAATAGACAAAGTGACAGATTGTAGAAATACTTTTAACGTCTAAGCATGGCGATGTGTCATTTTGTCTATTCTTCCGTCGACAAAACCCGTTTCTATGGTGGGCATGCTACACGTGCTGTGAAGGTTTACCAGCGTTTAATTTGACCCTGTACAGGTAAAGAAACATTAATTCCAGGCCCTTCGTTAACAAAGGCTCTTCCTGTCTCGAGCCCCATTATACGGGCTCTAATTGTTGAATTAAGTGCCAGTTGTCTTAATTTTCGTCCAAGGCCACAAATTCAGTGGAAAAAAATAGAAGTGGGAAGAATATTTACGCACGATTTTTTTCACAGTTTTCCTTGTATAGGAAAAATTATGGTAGCTTATTATTCTGGGTATTTTACCTTGAGTATAACGATTTCTAAGGAGTGAGAATTTTGTTGTTGAATAAAATTGCAGACCAAAGTTGACTGTCATTAAAACAATACAAAGTCGAAAAAAAATGTGTGCACTTAAACCTGTGGCTTAAACAAATAACAACTTTATTTCTTTGTTAATCAAGTTCATTTCAGGATAACTGGAACCAACTTTTTAAAAAGTCATATTTTTTTTTAGAACTTGTAGCGCAAACTATACTTTATGTACTTGCAGCACCTCGCGGTTTCACCCGCATAAGTTTCGATTCCGTGGGGATATCAATAAAAAGTATGCTATGTGTTAATCCAGGTTATAAACTATCTGTGTGCCAAATTTCATCCAAATCCGTTCAGTAGTTTTTGCGTGAAAGAGTAACAAACATCCATTCATCCATCCTCACAAACTTTCGCGTTTATATTACTAGTAGGATAGTAAAGTGGTTTTTCCAAAAACGCAGTCATTTGTTTACATACTGGAAGTTTGGAAACTAAATTGCGAACGCAGGACCTCCGATCTTGAGTCACGTGACTCACGTGGCGTCACTGTCAAAATCACAATAATCTTTATCCTCGATATAATAAGGTTTCTTTTGGGTTGCTACCACTGATAAGTCTGTCGAAATCACAGTGATCTTTAGTCTTGCTACAATGAGGTTGCTGTTGGGTTGCTGCTGTCAGAGGTAAAATAACTCTGATAGGAATGTAATCCATTGTCTGGATACAACCATCACTGTGTATGTTAATACCATAGTTGTATCTGCACTAGAGATTTTCGTAGTTTTCTCTAAAGGGACAGTCCTGTGGTGTATTTTCGTAGCCGCTTTGTAAAGACTCCTGCAAACACGCGACGTGAATCGCACGTGACAGAAAGGCACCACGTGTCGCGCGACGAACGGTGTCTTTGTGTCGCGCGTGAGTCGCGCCTGTTTGAAGGAGCCTTAATACGCCCAAGGGAACGCAGTAGCTCATTTTTAGAGTAAGGAAGTTTTCTTCAGACGACTATGGTTCGACAGTTTGCTTAGACGAACCATAGGTAATAAATTATTCGTTCAGTAAATTGTAACTTCCTTTTTGCATGTAAAACTCACAAAAAAGTACAGTATAACAAGTCAAGGGGCTCCTTAGAGAGGTTCCTTTATTTATAGTTTTGCTACCCAAATAGGTTTGGGAATAAAAAGACATTTAACTTAAAACTAAGTTATGGAATGCTATGTTGTCCCAGTTTCTTTTGACTTAAAAATATCGTTACATTTTAACTTTGCAGTTGTATTAAACTTTTTCGTGACACAGTTCATGTCTAACTTGGAAACAACATTTTTAGATGCTTCATCGCGTCTTGGCGACTTTTCAGCGTTTACGTTTCCCGTATTATATTGCGTTTTAACTAGAATGAGACCGACACATCATTATTACAAACTAGCAAAGTGTTTTTATACATTTGTACTAGTTTTAAACAACTTTACACAACGACAATTGTTTCTTTCTTTCTTTTGTATTTATTTTAATAGTGTAACAAATTGTGTAAAATTCACGGACTTGCTCATCATTTATTTATTTATTTAAATTTTTCACACTTAAAAAAATACAAAGTCAAGTCAACCAAGGGTGGTGAAAAGATTAGATGGCAGGTGCTCTGTTAGAAAGGAACAATCTGTATATAAGTAGACAAGTTATAAACTTATAATACACATTATTTACTATAATATATACTTATATTATATATACATAATATTATTTTGATATATCAATTACAATTATATATTAAAAAACTTAAAATATCTTTTTCCACTAACTAACGAACTTGTGGCGGCATCGCCACAGTGGAACGCGTCACACTGAGGTCACGCAAAATCCTGCATCGCGCGATCAGAGTTTACCGCGCGACTAGCATATATACAACATCCCGACATCAACCGTCGGGCAGTAGCCCACCAGACACAACACCCGTCTGGTCGGAGGATCCTCCCTTTTCTATGGAGGATGAGTGAACTTTACACCCTGTTCCTCATGCCTCTATAAACTAACTAACTATACAAATAAATATACAAAACAAAAGGAAACTTAGGCGTCGAAGTACTCGTCCGCATCGCTGTCATCCGGAAACGTGCCCAGAAGACTGGCAGCATTGCCACGTTGAATGGCAATGCTGATCTTTGGCCAAAGAACGAGCCAGCCCTCTGGTCACGTGAAGTGTCGACCAGTCGGCGAGAAATTTCCTTAAAAAGGAGACGCGCACTCGGGCCCCATGACCCGAGCGTTTCGACCCCAAACGGCTCAAAACTGTAGTTACCGATAAGGTTACAGTATTTGCGCCGCTTTAGGCTCTCAGCAGCCGCAGCAGCGGCGCCTAGCACATAATTATATTTATAGATTCTATTGATACTTCAATTTTAAACGTTTTTCTCAAAAGAAAATCCCGTAAGTTTGATTACAAACTTCGTTTGTGACGAACGAGTAGGTTCGTTCGTTACCCGTTTTGAGGTTAAACCGGGGTTCAGCAAAGAGATTAACCGTTTGTTTATTTACTCAGACGTGGTAGGGATTAAGAGTGTTGTTTGATCTTCATTAGCAGCTTAAGCGGACTTGGAAATTAATCTTTGAAAGGTATTTACAAAGAATGAAGGGAAGGATTGGGAGGGAGAAGTATTCAAAAGCAAAGGTAAATCATAAAACTGAAGATAAGAACTTACAGAAGAAGATTTAGGAAGTAGAACTATTTAGGTACAGTCACATCCAAAATATGTTCGTCACCTGAAGGGCTATTTTTGTCTGCTCGTTGCAAGATAGAATCTGGTTTACCGACTTAGCATTATACATGTCCCGGAATTAACGCACCACCTCTTAAGGGGTAACTTTTACTATGGGACAAAACCTGAAATCGCGAAAAAAAATCAGCTATTTCCTACATTTTGACGAGTTATGCGAACATAAATGTAGGAACAGCTGATTTTTTTTCGCGATTTCAGGTTTGGTCCCAAAGTAAAAGCTGTTCATAATGATGAGTACAATGACCCCTTAAGATGTTGTACGTTAATTCCGGGACATGTTGTATATTTCGCAGTAATGTCAATACGGTAGAATGACATTCAGCCACCTTGTTTACAAGTCAGACCGAATTAAAAATGTGACACTGACAGCGCTGAAAGGTTAATAAAAAAAATATGTCTATTAGTTCCACAAGTAATTAAATATAGTTTTCTATGTAAAAGTCTGCTTAGTGCTGTAACTTAAAAAGGTATTGTGTCCTGACTTAATGAAGGAAACATTTTGAAAATTGACGAACATACAGGGCATTTTTTTAATCACTATCCAAATTTTCGCAGGATGTTCTACCCATGAATACGAACAACTTTCACTATGCGACCAACTCTGAAATCACGAAAAAAAAAAAATCAGCTGCTTCATACATTTTGGTCGAGTAGGTATTGAACATTTGTATGAATCAGCTGATTTTTTCTTCGTGATTTCAGAGTTGGTCCCATAGTAAAAGTTGTTCATATTCATGGTTAGAACACCCTGCGATTTGGATGGTGATTAAAAAAATGCCCCGTATGAAAGACTCGATTGTACCATAAAGTGACTGTTAACTGACTCGAACGTAATTTAAAATCTGTTTTCGCAAAGAAAATGTTGGCCCTAAATACAAAGGTACACTAGGATGCACTTCAGTGATAACAATACCAATGTAAGATGGCCTCTGATTCTATTGAAACTGCTAACAACTCAAGGTGAGTTCAAGTGTGGCCACCGACATGCGGCCTACTATATCAAAGTATAATAACTTTATTATACTGTAACTAGATCTTTCTTTTTTAGACTGCCTCGTTGATCTAGTGGTCGCCAGCGCTACTGCTGAGCATGAGGTCCTGGGTTCGATTCCCAGGTCGTGCAAAGTGTTATTGGGTTTTTCTACCTGGAACTTCTCAGTAGCAGCTCGGAGTCTGGATTTGTGCCCGGTAGATGGCAATAGGCTCGCCCCCTATTACATGGGACTTAAACATAACTGGCGAAATGTGGGTGTAGGTACACCTCTGCCCAACCCTTCGGGGAAACAAGGCGTGATATATGTGGATCTTATATTTACCAACATTTTAATAAATAATCGATCAAAGGATTCCCAATTTACATCTTTCTAAAGTAGATTCAATTGATCAGTCAATAAAGTCAATTTTACAGCACTACTGTATTGAGGATTATTTGACAGCTCAGAAACATACTTCCATTTATTTTAAAAAAAAACTTAAATCCACAAACAAGTCATTTTTTCTTAGCCAGTCAACCGGAAGTAAAATATATTTATTACTATTGTAACCCACTGCCTGCTTCATTCGCCTTTAATTAAACAGTCAATCACGAGGTCTCCTCGACCCCCAATGTTAGGGTTTTCTTAAAATTAATGCGCCATTATTAGACGCGGGTTTCCGGGTGAAGTGGCTTTTATTGCTAGGGGGTATCAAATACCCCCAACTTCATTGTTTACTGAGAGCAAAGGGTTGAATTAGGTGAAATGTATGGGTTTAAATGTTTGGTGTCTGTAGAAGTCATTGCTGTCTCTGTCGCGTTTGAGGCAGAAAGATAAAATTGAAATCATCCATTTTATAAATACAAAATCAAACATAAAGCCAAAATTACATTACGAAAGTTGTTTGTTGCTCGCCCGCGTTTACCAAAGTGTGTGAAAAGTCACCCTATACATTTTATGTCACGAGTTTCGTAATGTAATTTTGGCTTTACAGTTTAAGTTTCAGAGAACAATCGCGGCCATGAAATGCGAGACCGAGACGACACGAGAGTCAGCAAAAAGTTTTGTGAAATGTCGTTTTTAAAAATTCACCGTCCTACTCTCACGTTTTATGACCGCGACTGTCATGATGAATCTTGTCGTGTAGTATAAATAACTTGCCTCCGTGCGAAGCCAGGTCGTATTGCTAGTTTACAATAAAATTTATTGTTAATTTCTTCCTTTTTGTTCACAGACAAGCAAGTTGAATGGATGTTGAACAGAGACCTGTCGCTTGCCTTCATGGAAGCCTCAGAACACCTAGCCAAAGTGTGTGATCTGCCATCCAGAATCATGTCCAGTCCTGTCTATGTAAGTATCCCATGCATGGTGTGTCGACTTAAGGCGAAAGCGCCAGAGTAGCCCACGAAATTCAAATTTTCTTACGTTTTTTGCAATTTGCAGGTCAGTATTAGGTTGTATGTTAATTAAAATAATATGATTCGCGACTGTAACAAATATTTATTTACAGAATAATAATCATTAAAGTCATCAATACAACTCTATAAGACCGAGTAATACTATTGAATGACTATTTCATGAAACATTTGAGGATTATACTAACTTATGGAGTTGTATTACTGATTCTAATGATTATAATTCCGGAAATACATATTTTTTTTACAGTCGCGAATCATACTTTAATCAATAGACACCTGGGTGTCTGGACGCTCAGCTGCAAATTGCAAAAATCGTACGAAAACTTGAATTTCACGGGCTACCTTAGCGCTTCCCCCTTAACGTATTGTTCGGCTTTTGCTTCTTCCGTTGGTAATTTCTCAGTGGTAGCCTGGAATCTGGATACCTATGTGTTCGGTGGAGGGCAATAGGCTCGCCCCTATAACGTGGGATTTAAAACATAACTAGAAGAAGAATCCCTAGACTTTTACCTACTTTTAGAGGTCCGTACCTCAGAAGGAAAAAACAGAACCCTTATAGGATCACTACGTTGCCCATCTGTCTGTCTGTCTGTTTGTCAGTCTGCCAAGATCCTTTTTCTCAGGAACGCGTAGAGGTATCAAGTTAAAATTAATATCAAATACGTAGGTTGAAGTCCCTTGAAGCTCTAAAAAAAAAAAAGCTTCTAAGTCAATGCAATAAAAAAATACGGCCATTTTTGCGACTTATTTTGATACTCGCAAATAAATCAAAACCTATAGGGTACTTCCTCTGGGCCTAGAATCATGAAATTTGGCAAGAAGCAAGGTGTGCTGTGAGAGCACAAGTAAAAGAAAAGAAAAAGTCCGAAAATCGTTAATTTGTAGTTTTATAACATAAAACATTTTTTTTTACGATTAAAAACTTTAATTTGCAGTTGGAGAATTGACCGTGACGTATATAAATTTATGGGAGAGCATGTTTTTCAACTACAATGTTAAGTTCGTTTTTGGGATAAATTCTTTTTATCTACGGAACCCTTCATTGCGCGTGGTCCGACACGCACTTGGCCGGATTTTTTTACTACATTTATATGTGCCTTATATTTTTATCTCCCTGTATTGCTTAAAATAGTTCTTGTCGGTACATTAGTATTTTGTGTACCTTATCCATGATAGAATATTCTTTTTATGTATTTTCTTATTATTGTACAAATGTACACCCTAGAGCAGCGGTTCCCGAAAGGTGGTCCGCGGAACCCTGGGGTTCCGTGGAAAGGCCGCAAGGGTTCCGTAAAAAATATTATCACACGTTTCGTGACCAACGTTGTTCGCTCGCGCGCATCAATTTAATGTGACGAATGAAATATTTTGTACGTTTTGTTACTTTATGTACCTACCTACATATTCACAGTAAATGTATAAAAATAATTTCATAAAAACTTAATTGTTTTTCATTTATACCTTTTTTAAGGTAGGCAAATTTCCAGTCATCAACGTAGGGTTCCGCTAGGAAAAGTATAATCAATTAGGATTCCTTGGCAAAAAAAAAATTGGGAACCCCTGCCCTAGAGGAATGTTGTAGATTTTTTTTTTAAATTTTCACTAACGTTATTTGTTAACCACAATCAATAATATTCTATTCCATTTTACATACGTAAGTACATACAAACTGATACAGCGTGTAACATTAATTTAACACACGTATACGGGTTCGCGTCTTCGTTTTATGAAGATATTTTATTTTCATTAAACGTTTTTATAGATTTTTTTACAATTTTCTGTAATTCCCCGAAGGGTTAGGCAGAGATGTTTCTTAGCATGTACACCCACATTTCGCCAGTTATGTTCCAGTCCCATGTAATAGGGGGCGAGCCTATTGCCATCAACCGGCCACAAATCCAGACTCCGGGCTGCTATTGAGAAATATCTGATAGAAAACCCAATAACACTTTGCCCGACGGGCCCAGCCTGGACCTGGGAATCGGACCCAGGTCCTCATGCTCTGCAGTAGCGCTTGCGACTACTAGACCTTAACCGGTCAAATACCGAGTAATGAGACACAACTGTTTAATCTAGGCTCAAATGAGATTGCGACTCGATTTGAAACCTTTTTAGTTACGGGAATCGGGAACTACATAGAATTTTTTTTCTTTCAGTTCAACAAGCCAGTCTATGGTTTGGACGTCCCCAACTTCACAGACTTCGCCGGCCCCGGTGTTATTCTTACGTAAGTATTATCATAATGCCGTTAGAGAAGAAAATTTAATAAATTCGGAATTTTCAAATCGCTTCAAAACGTTCACTATAACACTAATCTTTTACCTTATACAAGTAACAGAGTGGCAATGAGGTTATCACACAAAATAGAACAATGGTTAATACAAGTTGATATATCATAATTATGTCTGCCAAAATAATGTAATAAAAGTTATCCACCTCTAAAAACTACAAATTTTTCCGCCGCTTCTGACTGTAGCCTACCCCACTCCTCAGTCACCATTCACTGCACACACTATAGAAGACGGGATTACACCTTTGTATACCTATGACTTGATATTATTTGTCAACAGAATCATCTTCTTTTTGGCTGTTGCTCTGACTTCTGGCTCCATGTTGGCTGAAAGGAACGAGGGTATCCTGGAGAGGTCACTGGTTTCAGGAATCACTGGTAAGTTTGCATTATTAAATTATATTTCTTTTCTTCTTCTCTTATCGGCCCAGAACTTGGATTTGGAACTTGGATACGAGATTGGCGACTCCCGTAGCGTCTGTCACTTCCTGATGTAACGTGCAGATAGTAGAATACGCTATTAAGTGTCCCATCGTTTGTGAAGCATCACCACATTGACACTTCAGGGCGGAGTCGCCTATGAATCTCCACCTAAGGAGGTTTTCCTGGCTTTGGCCAACTTGGGCCTGGAGATTGTTTAAAGACTTCCGGGTTAGTCAGGTTTTGTTGTTAGATGAGCTTTAAGGGCTGCAAGATCCTAGTAAAAGGATATTACCACCATTTTTTTTTCCTGCCGCCAAGCAGTATTTGTGTGCATAACTCGAAACTTTCTAAGTTCTATATCTCGAGAAATGTTTGTCCTAAGTGAATCTTATGCAACACTTTTCTGTGCAAAAGGAGATGTTTCAAAATGTATGGAGCCCCGGCCATGTATTGGTACACCCTACTAAAAAATGGGGAAACACAATTAAAACAGTTTCCAATCATCCAATTACTTTTAATTGGCTTTGTTTGGTAGTACAGTACAAGAATGTACAACTGAAATTGCAACACACAACAAAAACCCATCATGGCGGTAAGTTGTCATGTTGATTGATTATTGACGTTTCACATGTTTACTTCTGTCATATTACATTGTCAAAGAGAATCATAACATTGTCGTACTTTTAGTCTTTTGCAATATTATTTTAGATCTAATTTTGCAATCAGATCAGAATCAGAGGTTATTGTAGTAGCTTGATGTACTGGCGTCTGTACATAAAGTATAGTCTTTTGCCGATCTTTTGATTCAACTATCAAAAAAAAAAAACCACAAAATCCAAAAAACGAAAGCCAGGTTGTTAAAAATAACTCGAGAGAACAGAACATCAGAACACGATCGACAACGAAAGCGACTGAAGTGACAGTAGACAATTCACGATCTATGATCAATGGTCGATCTATGGTTTACTGTCATTGGCTTTAACCACAGAGTTCCTAAATTGGCGAAACGCCATATTGAAAGTCGATAAAACAATTGATAAATATCAAATTATTACAAGAGAAATATGCGTTTATGCAATTTATCAGTATTTTTCCCGAATTCCACGGATTTTTCTCGATTTTTCGAGGTATTGTACATATTCTGGGCCCATTTTGAAACATCTCCTTTAATAAGGAATGAACTTGTAGTAGAATAAATTGACTTAACGCCAATACTTTACGAGATTTTTGCAAAAAAACAGGTTTTCGGGACCCTTGATAGCTATATTTTCTTCACACACGATTTCTTTGTGGACTTCCACACAGCATTGTTACACTACTAGGATAAGCATAACTCTGGTGAAAAATCTTCACTAGGATTTACATATTTAGCCGTTTTGCCGTTAATTTGTTTTATTGTCCAGGGGCCAACCACCATCTCATAAAGCAGTATTATTGTAATGTTACTTCAGTGTGAGAAAGAGATGAAGCTATACAGGACGTCTAGCTCCATCTCTTTCCCACACTCAAGAAACATTACAATAATACTGCTTTAGCAGGTGGTGGTCTAGCTTCTAGGCCTTATCCCGGGCTAACACATACATACATAAACTCACACCTTCTTCCCATGGGGGTAGGCAGAAACTACAGAACGCCACCGGGCTAATATGTCTAATAATAAAGAAAACAAGACAAAGATTAAGAAAATGTGATGATACATAGTATTTTTGTTTTCCTTTAACACAAATTGTTATTTGTTTGTATTGAAGGAAAATGGAGTATTAAGAGATTTTGATCCATAGGCGGTGTTTGCTTAAAACGTAATTTAGAAATGCCTCGGGAATCTTGCAATAATAGAATATTTATACTTTCCATTAAATAATTTCTGAGAATATTTTCATTCATAATCTGCTGGCTTTAATGTTTACGTTTTCATTTTAGTTGTAGCTTTTATAGACGTGAGGTAGTAAACATTGTGTTAACGTTATCATAAAAGCTTTTTATAGCCATTTTTTCAATATTTTTCTGAAGTTCTTGTATTCATTGAGCAGGTTTTTGCTAAAAGTCATGTAAAAATATAGCTGGTTTGGAAAATATTAAATGGGTCAAAACTATGAGGTAATTAAACGAACAATGCTGTCCAACTCCTAATCTATTCAAAACATTTTGTAACTCGTTTAATAGTCTAGGAGTCAGTTTGAAAACCAGTTACGGAACCCAACCTTAATCAGTGTTAAGAACCACTGCGGTTATATGTGGCACCCAATTACGCGTTTGTGAAACCTTAATTAGATTTTCACCCCATCCGGGGAAAATAATGACGCTGAAGCCGATAGCAAATAATTCAATACAGGCTGGTAGGGATATCGATGCACAAGCTGTTTCCATGGTTTCAGTGCATATTTCTGGACCGGGCGTTGAAATTTTTCATCGATTATTTAAAAGAAAAACAGCTGTTTCCTACAAAAGTGCAATAACTCCGCGGTCAAAGTGTACGGAAAAGCAATTTTTTTTTAATAACCGACGAAAGATTTCAACGGAGGCGGGTCCAGGATCATGTACTGAATTCATGGCAACAGGACCGTATGAGCCCCACCGTCCCCGATCGGCGCCACCCGCGGATGAGCAACATTCCGTCACAATTTGTTGTTAGATGTTTGCCATGTGATGTTATATGCCTTTCCTATTCTTTTTCCTACACTCTGTGTAAATTAAAACAGGGAAGGTATACTCTAGATTTCTAGAATGTAATATTTCACATTACCCACCGTCCCCGAATCGGAGCCGCGCTTATCTAGACTCGACTTTATTGAGTGCAACATTCCGTAACAAATTGTTGTTAGATGTGTGACATGTGATGTTATATGCCTTTTTTTATTCTTTTTCCTACACTCTTGTGTAAATTAGAACAGGAAAGGTATACTTTAGAATGCAATATTTCGCATTAAGTCCAACCCGAATAACGCCGACCCATTGAGTCGACGTGACAGATGCACGTCTTTTGAAGTGGGCCGAAGGGTTAAGGGCATTGTCATTGTAAGTGTGTTACGCAATTATCCCGCTGGTTATTGACAAGAGCTTTATGAAAAAAAAAACAGCATTATTACGAAGCTTCCTTTGGTTGCCATGAGTATTGGTCTAATGGTCGCAGCAGTCACGCTTCCTGCGACCAATATGGCCTATATTGTTTATGGAAATGTGAAAAACAGCCAGAAAATATGGGCTTAACTTCTATATAAATTCTTATTATATAACTGCTAACTGTTATACACGTGTGAACTGTCTAGACACGTTCCTTCAAAGCCTGTCCCAGACATATTTAAATATTGTTTTCCTAGAAATCGATCCTTTTCAACTGACTTCAGAAAAAGTAGGAGGTTCTCAGTTAGTCAATTTTTCCCCTATTACTCGAAGACGGCTGAACCAATTTGTATTTTTTTTTGTTCTTTGAAAGGGCATCCTAAGTAGTCCCATAAATTTTTTATTATCTTTGCTTGGGATAGTTTTTAAGTTAGCTTCAATAATAGGTTTTTTCCCACTTTGTCTATGTGGATGATGTTATTACATAAATAACTTCCTGGTACTGTAATTTATATGGAATTCCAATTTGTGTGGGGTAGGTACCACAATTAAAACGTGAAAAAACCAGCGTACCGCGTGCGTTACTAGTTTATTATAATATATTTTTACGTTAATAGTTTGTTAGCTAATTTAGTACTTGTAAGAAGTTTATTAAACAGTTTTGTTTTTTATATATATTTACGATTGTGTTTAGTTTGTGTGCAAGTCACAAAAAATACTTTTTCTTTCTTTCTTTTTAAAACCATTTGTGCTTTTTTAGGATTTTCTGCTTAAAGATAGTTAGATATAGGAAAAACTAACTATTTATTTAGCCCGTAATGTCCCACTGCTGGGAAAAGGCCTCCCTCTATTTCCCACACACGTCTGTATTCTGCCATTGCGGACCAGTCCTTTCAGTGGGAGTCAAATTCGTCCCTCCGTCTGAATACGTCTGGCCAAAAAATAAAAAAATAAGTTTGAAAAATTGGGAAAGTCATAAGCTGCGGCCCCACAGCCGCCTTCCCACAGACCAGATCGCGCCTGGCCAGACCGACAGGTCGAGGGAACCGTCGATCCGTTCAGGCATGTGGTGGGAATGCTCAGCACGGACCGCGACAGGTCTCGACAGGCGTGGCCGCGCGCTAGGCCACGACAGGCTATGAGAGCGCGGCATTAATTGAATTCTTATGCTGCGGTCCCACGGCCCGCTTTTTCATGGCTAGCACGCGCTAGGCCAGGCCGACAGGCCGTGGGAACTGGTTGTCTAATGAGGCCTGTGGTGGGAATGCTCGGCGACAGGCCTCGACATGCCGTGGTAGCCGTGGTACCGCGGCATTACTTGAATTCTTAGTAAGGTAGTACAAAGAGAGTGATGTTATTGTACGACATACTTAACAATAAATTTGACTGTCCACAACTGATCTGCAAATTATACTTCAACGTTCCACTCAGACGTACCAGACATACCACTTTGCTATCAGTACCATCGGCCTCCACTAATTATCAAAAGATGTCACTATTCTTGCGTCCACCCGCATAATATAATGATAAATTCTCGTCTCTGGACCCCTTTAATACCACACGAAACAGATTTAAAAAGGAGATTATCCAAATCCTCCATCAAAAGCCGGATACTCCGCTTACTAAGTAGTGCCAGTATAGTCATACATATACGCACATAGACATACATACATAATCACACACATTTACAGCACCTACACACGCACGCACAGACTATAAATATTAATAATTATGTCACTCTCGGTATTTCTTATTTTTCTGTGTACTTCGTAATTGGCGTAATGTTTGGAATAATAATAATGTTATACTTACTGTCAGCTGTGAAGCTACCTTATATGAAATAAAGAAATAAATGGACATAGACTTTGGATAAAGCAATATGAACTCTAAGCTATGGTCTATAACAGTTTTCTATCATATGTACATCTGCCATTTCGTTTCATCTACTTTGTGGTTAAGAAAACTCATCTTCCTATGCCCTTAATTTCCAAGGACACCACGTCGATAACACCTTAATATTATTAGACCAAACTGTTACCTAAAAGATACGTCCAACTGCTGTACTGAATAGCTGTTAGCCCTTTTAATGTGGTCATTAGTTTTGGTATTGTTGAAAGTGTTGAAAAGATAGGTTGAAACCCTTTTGAGGTTAGCTTTTTGTTTTTCTTTTTACGTCCTGTGCGAAAGGTGTAATGACTGAATCAATGTAGTATTTATCTAGAATTTACTGTGTATGGTAATTAGATTAGTCCTTTTCGGTTTCCCGAAAAAGTACTACCTTAACTACCAATTCCTTTGACCAAGCAGTTTTTTGCGTTGGTTGGAAAGGCACATGAACTAGTAAAACTGCAAACACAGAAGATACATTTCATATTTGCCTCTGACCTACGTTTTTTTTTATCCTCTGAAATAAGATGTCCCTACACCTTCGAATTTCTGAATAGATCATAGATTCTCTAAACATAGTTCGAGAAGAAGAATAATTCAGAGAATCTATGAATAAACCATAGATTCTCTAAACGTCAGTTCGAAATTCGAAATTTGATTTCGAATTAGGTACTTTGTATGCGGTCGGCACTAATGAGGTTCGAATTGAACTTTAACCGAAAAACAAATTCTAACCAACTCTTTTCTTTCCCTCAGGTACGGAGATCCTGTTCTCTCACGTGCTAGTTCAGATGCTGATCATGGTCCTGCAGTCGGGAGTGGTGCTGCTCCTCGGTTTCCTAGTCTTCGGTCTAACTATCAAGGGATCTGTTGGATGGGTCATCTGCCTTACTTTAATGACGGGACTTTGTGGAATGACTTTTGGTAAGTGGAAGTAGTGATGCTATTTTTTTGTGGATCATGAAAGATGTGGCGTGGTAAGACGACATAGTGATGAGTTATGAGGCTTGCTAAAAAAGGACTGTTAATGATTATGGCAATACGTTGAGAAGAAAGGCAACGGTGAATTATTTACTTTTTATCAAAGATATACTGTCTGTAGATCTACCAAGCAAGCTGATTACCACAGTAATTTTTGTTCTCTCTGAAAGGAGAGAACAAAAGTTTACTTTGATCGAGGAATCAAAGTAACTGGTAAGTCCTGTGCCGGTCCTAAAAAAAAAAAACAAAAGCGACACACTTTTAGTTTATTTGAAATTGAATAAACTTTGGCATTTAAACAAAAATCTGGTGTAAGCAAAACAGGTTTGGGCATAAAATATGAAGCCTTACTTGAAAACAATTCAGCGATCATTCAGCGTCCATTTGACATTGTGAAACTGTGTAGTTATCGACAAATAAAATAAAGAAGTAATTAATAATAAAAAACAAGTTACCATTTTTCCTCGAGTGTCGGCGTCGTAACAAATGATCAAGCGAGAGGCACAAGCTAAAAATTTGAAGTTATAAATTATTTTCTGTTAACATTTTTGGTGTGGTGTGGAAATGTGGTATTCTGTTGTTTTAGCCTACCCTAATGAGAAGGCGTAAGTTTATGTGCACATATATTTTTGATGTCTTCTAAAATGTTGTAATAATTTTGTTTTCTTTCTCAGGTTTTGTGGTATCCACAATTTGTGATACAGACCGGACGGCTACGTACTTGGCTCTGGGTTCTTTCTTGCCAATGGTGCTGCTGTGCGGAATCATCTGGCCTGTTGAAGGTACGCATATTATATAATACATAGTCATAATACATATGACGGAGAAGGTACATACATCTCTCTAGTTATCGTCAGCCATATTTTAACTACTGTGGGCGTACTAGTGGTTATTGCGCAACAGAAAAACTGTTTGCAGTTCAAATCAAATTAATCACACTAGCTATTCACACTCTGTAGGTACACGACACAACTATACGGAACGCGCGACAGTTTCATAACGTATTCACTGCTTGACAGCCACCGACAAAACCTGCTTAACTCCGGTCGATGAGCGTTATATTGTAGACTTTGACGAGCGCCGCTTGGTGACGCTGGCGTCCCGACTAATCAAACGACGACTCACATCTTTCCGACACATCTTTATTTGACTTTTAATATATATAATATAAAAAAATTATAAACAGAGTTTTGAATTTGATTAACGAGTCATAGCAGATTTTTTCTAGTTCTATTTTAACTGTTTGGAATCTTTGTATTCTGCCAACCTCCAGTTTTTACGCCACATTCCGTGGGATCACATCCTACATGTACTATCGAGGAAACTTACATCTGACCAATTTGAAAACAAAATCCCGTGCACACGATGACCACATCTGTTAACAAGCGTTACTACAGCGGCCGAGCGCTACAAGCAAGAATAGTCCTTACGGTGTATTGATGTTTGTTTCTCCCATGGTATATATTTTGAAAGTAAAACCACATTTACACGGTGCAACTTCCTTGTCTAGGCACTGTTTAGATGTTGCAACTTTTTTTGTTGCTTCAACTTATTGTATGCCACTGGCAATTAAATCGCCCGTGTAAATCAGGTTAAAGCCAAAAACTTTTCTTGACCTATAGAGGCTTTAGCACTGAGACATCTGCAAATATTAACCTAACATTTTTCATCGACAGGTATGCATTTCATCCTCCAATGGATAAGCTACTTCTTACCCCTCACCTTATCCACTGAGGGTCTTCGCTCCATGCTGCAAAGAGGCTGGGATATCAACAAACCCACAGTCTATGCTGGTTTTATTTCCGTCACGACTTGGATTGCTGTCTACCTTACCACAAGTATCCTACTCCTCAAATTCAAGAAGGGCTGAGGATATTTAACTTTTATCTAGTTTAGTCATCGTTTGTGAAATTGCTCAATGCTTTTTGTGTTAGTTAGTTTGCCATTGAGTAGTTTTGGGCTAAATTACAGAGTGACAAACTGTAGTACGTTTAAGAAACAAATAAATGGAATTAGTTTTAGGAATATTTAAATAGGTATTGATGTTTGAATAATAGAAATAGTAAGTCTGGGGTTTTTGTAAGCTTATTTTATTTTCATGGACCTGAACTTTTGCTCAAAGAATTTAATATTTTTTTTAAGTTTTGCAGTCGATAAAGTCGATATTGGTATAAACTTTTGTCTATTATTTTGCTTCGGTGCAGGTTCATTGCAAGTGGGTGGGTTTGTCATTTTGTATGTTATTTGACAATTATTTCCTTTTCTATTACGAGGTATTATAATAAGGACTATTAATTACTTTAGCTGTTCCCTTGTTCGTTTAATTTATAAGACATCTGGGGCCGTATTATGAAGAACTAATGCTATCATTTTTCCAGCGTCAGGGAGAGACGGAGCTATACTTGACCACCATCCCTTTCTCGCAACGGAATCATGATGGCATTAACTAATATGGACCTTGTTAGTAGCAAAATTTACCCGAAGTAGTATGAAATGGAAGGCTCAAATCATTACTCTGAAATAATGTCGACAGCGTCATCTATCTACGTGTTTGTCTGTATGACCGCTTAGATATTCTAAACTTTACCATGGACTTAGAGAATTTATTCCGGAATGCATTCATACATTTTAAAATATTTAAATTAGATATAGCACGGGAATCTCGATGTTTTATCAAGTGACATGACTTATGGCGTGTTTTCAGTGGAAAAACACGCGTAGCCCATTTTTATAAAAATCTGGATTTAGTATGAACAAAGGAAATTATAATTAGTTTCACAAAGCATCTCACAAAATGAACAAATAGGAATTCGTATTACTTTATGTATTTATTTAGATACGTATTAGGTAAAGGTTATTTTTTGAGGAAATCAAATGTAAATATTATATGATGTAGTTAATTTAGGTTAATTTATTTAAGGTACAATTTGTACGTTTTTTTTTTACGAGCCGAAGTTCTATACCGACGGTTGAAAGGTTATGCCCTATTGGGCATAAGCGACATTTTGGTCGAAAATGAGTTATGAATGTCATCCTAAAAAGCAGAAAATTCTAAGTAGGATGGCATTCATAACTCTTTTCGACCAAAATGTCGCTTAGGTATTATCTTTTAACCGTCGATAGTTTTTCTGTTGTTTCATAAGTTTTGTTTCGTTTCTTGGCTCTATTTTTGTAACGATTAATCAGTAAACTTGACTTAAATAATATTATATTTGTGTTGTGCTTTTCATTGTTAAATATAGGCTGAGGCCAAATTTCATTGAACAATACACCGTAATTTGTTAATATATGGTATAAATTTGTTTGTACTAATCGTTGCCAGCTCAAACTGTATTTTGTAATTACAATGACATTGTGATAGTATATTTTAAGTCATGAATTATAGTATAGAATATTGTAACCATGTGTATCATTTCGTAAATAAAGCCCGTTATCACCATTCATGCGTAAATAAAAGAGTTGCTGTTGGATTTTCCACTTTCGTTGCTGAGCCGAGCATTGAAAATCGTGCTAATGAAAACAGGTAAACGTAACTAAAATAGATAAGCGATATAGATAAGCGTAACTTTAAAATTTTAGGCTGAGCACTATTCCTGTCACTGTTGTACAATTGTCAAACTACAAGTGCAAGATAGAGACGGGAACATAATTATTTAAAACAAAGCCTGTGCTAAGTTTATCGATCTCAGCCTAAGATCCCATTATGGACCTTAAAACTGAAAGCTCGTCATAGGTGGCAGCACTTTTGTCCGTCTTCAAACCACCATCTGTTCACTGTTGTGTCAATTACAAAATATACGAAAACGGGACAAAAATGTCTACGAATCTGCTTTCAGCTGATGGGTTGACTGGTTTAACTTTCATAAATGAAAAAATAGAGGGTACAGCAGTCTTCCTCAGCCTATCTTTCATAGATATTTTCATTACCTAGAGCACGCAAAAAGGATCTATCTATGTGCGAAACATTCTAAATAACTATGAGATTCAGTGCAGGATATGTGTTAATATTAGGCAGTAGGTAGTTTGTTAGGAAGGTATTAAATACAATGCAACATAGCGAATGCTGCTCAGATGCTACTTAGATATTAAATATTATATTTTGGTCGATTCAAAAATAATCTTATCACACACACCCATAAATAATGCATTTATATAAATACCCACAAGTGCCTGTAACGAAAACACACTTAGTTCTCTGTTTTATGACAAACAGCATCACCTGTGTACAGTGGCGGTACCTTCATAGAAACCAAAAAGCCGGGCTTGCCCTAATAAAATCATAAATTACAACAACAAACGTAAGCCTATCAATAAAAAAAAATATTCCAAAAAACACCAAGTCAATGAATTCGAACTCAAACATTCATGTCTTAATAATAAAATTTCGAATTCCACGTAATTTGCCGCGCGCACTAGCACTCATTGGAACTCGATCATTCATAGGTAGTCATAACTCTGGTGCCGAACTACGCGTTCAAATGCGCCTTCTCGCTCACACTCGTCTCGGCTTGGCATCGGGCTTTTTATACCTGTCTTTGTCTCGCAGTTTTCGCCTACAAATTGCTATAGAAACGTTTACATTTGTTGACATATTGGTAAGTACCATGTAAGTACTTATACGCAGATTTCTATGAAATCAAAAGCCAGCTTGAGCGGCATTAAGTTCGCGCAAATGCACTATCCGCGTTGACCCGCGTAAAGTGAGTAACGAGAGGGATTCCACATGAAGGCAGTTTGATATACTGAGTTTGTTATTTGTTTTGATAGGTATTTTACGAATAATATTTTTCAGGTGCTGAGGTTATGAATTAGTTATATTATTTAAAATGATGTGATAGTTAGTGCGGTGCTGTGATTTTGTGATTATATATTTAGTATTTTTATCAAAATGTGAATTCGGAAACTGTTGTCGAAAAGGTATGTAAATACATTAGGTTTTCTGATAATAAGTAACTCTTTACTTCACCGTAACCAACCTCTAATTACTGAATGTATTTCTCTGAAATAAAAACAAGTATTTTTGTTACTCGAAGAACAGATTAAAATAGGTCCTAGTCCTACCTACTCATTCGATTGTTTACAAGGCATGAATATGTTGCACATGAAATGACATGAATGGTGTTTTTATGGCATTTGTAGTTTTTGTATACCACTGAAAAAATAAATTCTTATCGAGACAAAACACATTAATTTTCGGTTCGAAGAGGTTCTTCATAGGTGTTTTGAAATTAAGTATAAATGTTTTAGGGGAACATTTTCAATGCATACGGAAATAGAACAACAAATCGATAATTTGGAGGCCATCTAGTGGCATTTGATAGAAAAATTTTGCATGTGACAAGCGAATTGTGAATTAAGGTGAAAAGGTGCGGGTAAGCAATGCGTATCCAATAATATAGATGGCGCTTATGTTAATTATGTACCAATTAACATAAGCGCCATCTGATGCTTGAAATATACGTAGTACTCTTCGTATTGTAAAGGTTATGTAACCGACATTTTAATAATGGTTTTAGTATGAACAACGTAAGAAAATCCGTTTTTTTTATTGCTTTTTTATTTATTTTTTTTAATCGTTGGCTTGCCCTAATTTTCACCCTTAGGCACGCCACTGCCTGTGTACGAATTTCTCTGATAAAAGTCTTCAGGTTTAAAACGGATAGCACATAACCTCGACGTATTATATTGAGCTATCATTTTTTTCTTCGGAGAGCTCTGTCCCACAGTTTTCTTCTTTTAACATCTTTGGGGAATACATGGGTCCTCGGATTGCAGTCAACAGCTGCGCAAAGGGGCATATTTATTATTTATGAATAAAAGAAGTTGATTGTATACAATAAATGTATGGATATTGACAGCTAGCTGTCAAGTTTTAAGACGGACAATGGTGGCGACATCTGAAGTGAGCAAGTGGCAGTTTTTATCCTCATTGCATAACACACAGTAGGACTCAGTTTCATTTTGACAGTTCAACAACATTCATTGCGTTATTTACGTTGTTGAGCTGTTAAATTTTTCGAACATAAAATGCAATGGATTAGCAATTTGCTTCATTCAGATTGTGTTTGATAGTGTGTTACGCAATTAGGGTGCTGTATCTTTTAAAAATCTAAGTAGGACAACAAACAAAAAGCCACAATATTCATGTCATTGACTAAAATTTTATTACCTCTTGTATCACAATAACACAATGTCAAACATTTCAAAAGTTATCATGGTCGTTCTAGTTTACAATCAAACACATATGCATATGTTGTGGTCAGCGTCAATCGGCAGGAGGCAGCGTTGTTGTGAAAACTCTGCTCCGCTATTCTTGCGTGGGGATTTACTGCCACCTGGAAAAATAATGCCATGATTTCTTAAGAGGATACCGCGCGCGAAGTGGCGCCCTCATCATTTGTTTGGTTATTTATTTTAATTTAGAGCACGTTATGTTATTCTACACAAGATTATACGTTGTTATTATTACAAACAGTAGTTTTACATTGTTAAGTTTTATTATAATCCTAAAATTTACAATAGCATTGATCGTTTCGGGGCGGAAAATAATGGCCACTAAGTTCCATTTTAAGGATTATGATGCTTATCATCTGCCTATAATCCGTTCGCGTTAAGAAAATTGTGAGTCATCAGTGCAACTGCAGGGTAAAGATGTTTTCACAATGGAGTAAAACTTCAAACAATTTATATTTCAAAAGATTAAGTTTAATGGATTAAAATCAAAATTAATTGTCTTAAATTAAAAGTAAAGTCATTAGTAATATTTTTTAATCAGTCGATTTTATTACTGTACTCTCCATAGTCACATTTAAATCACACATTTTAAAGTACTTAAAAACATTGTAAATCACTCTTCTTTCTCCACTATGAATTACCGATCCACTTGTATTCTTACGAACAGGCGAGATATTCATTTTTATTATTTTATGTAGGTAACGCACAAAAGACAACCGTTTCGCCAAAAGATCTGCCGTCATCTGGTCACTGTGAACTTAGCTTTCTAATTTGTTGCGACCTAATTGGTCGAGGGGCGGGGCTAGGCCGGCGGACAACGATGACTCACTATTTTCTTAACAGGAATGGACTATACCCTTTTCCCAAATATGTTGGGGTCGGCTTCCAGTCTAACCGGCTGCAACTGAAGATCAGTATTTTACATGGAACTGTCTAATTGGCCTCCACAACCCATTTACTGGAGATGATGTTGAGCATGACTTAAATGTATAATGTACGTACCCTGAACTTGTAGTCTCCTGGCACCACATCAGTAACGTCTACCCACTGGCAGTCAATATTGTACATGTAGACGTCAGAGCAGTTCACTGATATACCTGAAACAAATCACCAATCTTGTCACCGATCTGAGAGGTAATACTACTACAAAGAATGAAAAGTTAAAATGGGAGTAGTTGGTCTACTCCAAAGCGTAAATCCGAAATATCGGCCGAATGTTCGGACGTTTCCTATTACACCTCATTTTGTTTCGTTCGGTCGGTTCGGATTCGAACGAACTTCACTTTGACGTTTGATCAGTGAACTTCATTTTGACGTTTAGTCGGATCCGAACCGACCGAACGAAATAGAAAAAAGTGTATTATGAAACATTTGAACATTCTGCCGATAATTCTTCGGATTTACGCTTTGGAGTAGACCTCCAGGGCAGGCAGAAAAAGAAGAATTTCAGCGGGGAAATTGCGTAACACACTTACAGTAGGAATTGGTTTCATTTTGACAGTTCAACAACATTCATTGCGTTATTTATGTTGTTGAGCAGACAAATTTTTCGAACATATGAAACAATGGATTAGCAATTTGCTTCAAAATGATTCAGATTGTGATTGATAGTGTGTTACGCAATTAGGGTGTTGGTTAGCTTCCATTCTATTTTACATAAGGCTGGATTTTCAACTTCCATAATATTATCAACTTAGTTTCTGAGCATTTTTAGACACAAATACCTTGGTTTTCTGGCACCTGATAATCAACAGCAGCGGTTGTAATGGGTACAATATTTATCAAGCTGTAAATTTCCAGTATAAGCTGACCTCTTATTGTACAGAAATCCTATACAATGCGAGATCAGCTTAAACTGGAATTGTATAGCTTGATATTGCAGCGTAACTCTGCATTTTATACTTTTTGGTTTTCTTATGACAACCTTTTTCTTTCATCTTGATTCTGGTCGATATTTTTTATTTCGTTATTTTGAATGGTTTTTCTAACATATGAGTCCTTCACTTTTTCTTAGAGCAAGCGTCAGTTACAAAAAGTGAATGTATTGAAATTGATCGAATAATGTGATAAATTAACGTATGATATATTTTACATCAGCCTTGGATTTCTAAAAAGTTGTCCTTCGATCGTTGTTGAATTTAATATTACAAGCAAGGTTGCTTCCCATCTCGCGTTTCCTCTACTTACGGTACTTAATCCTTTTAGTAGTTGCCGTAGGGAAATTATGGTATTTTTTCCTGTTCTAATGTCCGTTATTGTTTGTCATAGGATTGTATTGCAAGCTTGAATCCCATCCATCCAAGTTTTAAGACGAGAAGTTTTAATTTTACTAACCTGGTACGTATCTTTTAATTTTTTTCTCTATCGAAAGTTCAGTCTCGTCTCTCTGGTCTAACCCTAATTCATTTGTGTTAGGATTAATCAGGTAGAACAGGTCGTCTTTCGGGCTCCAAGTTTGGGTCCTGAAAACTCCGCTTGAGGTTGTGGGCCATTTTCGAACCATTTGGGTCAACCGACTGCGAAGGCTACTACAGCATCACCTTCTACTTGCGAGTTTTTCAAGCAGAGGATATTTTTTCTGTACTCCGGTTAAGTGATGTACTTAGATATACCTTAACTGCAAACTTATTATTCAAAGACAATTTTATTTTAATTTACGACCGTGTTAAACTCGATCTAGCTTAGTTATCTAATTTCTATTTCCTATACCGTAAAGCACGTTAGCGAACCCTGAATAAGCGATTGCAATCGATTAGATAGGTCGTTAACGATATTCCTATATTTTATCCAGAATGACCTTCTCGTGGCCATATTACAAAAAAAACCAACTAGCAACTTTTTTATATTCAAATTGTTCTTTTTTTTACTTTTTATATTAAAGTTAATCTGTTTTTTATGTTTTTTTTTTAAATCAAAATTATACGTAAATTTTAAAGTGCTGAAAAGTGTGTACAAGTATGACAAGCAGGATAGAGAAGGAGAATCATATTTATTTGGCGACAGTTCATGAAACACGAATCATAAAAAAGTGAAATACTTTAAAAACATAGTGTGTCCCTCCTTCAGCAGTATGCGATACAGATGCTGTCTGTCGCTAGTTTTCTAATGAACATTTAAGGATGAAAATAAATATTCACACTGAATGGCGGTAGCAATACACTGGTGTTGCCAGGTTTACAATAATTTTTATTATTTTTTTATTTAAGATAGGTTTGCTCTTGACTCTAGTCTAGGTCAGAGATGACAGAGACAAAGTCGACGATGGAGCGAGCTTACCCAGAAGAAGCCTGTTAACTCTCACTTTGAAGAGATCGGGGTTGTATACGTTCGGAAACACAGACGCAGGCAGAGAGAAATAATTCTGTTCACTATACCTTGATCACCATAGTTCTTGCAAGAGTACGTCTTCTGAACTCCTTCGTTGCAAGTGTTGTCTTCTAAACAGAACGATGCCTTATGACCTTCAGCTACCCGCAGACCATTTAAGTTCAGAACATCAAATGTGGCAAATACTTCCATGCTGTGGTAATGCCTGGAAAATCGGAAATTATCCACAATTTTTATATGCCTAGAAAATTTCTAGCTTTGTAAGTAGATACAGCTAAATATTAACAAGTTTTTCTTATGCCTGCTGTTCTTTGTAACACAATAACTAGGTAGTCAACCAATCAAATAATTTTATTTCGGACAGCTAAAAAGATCCATACGTTGTTAGTAACAGGTTTGCACTTAAAACACTATTGTTAGTAACTTAAATTGTTAGTAACAGATTTGCACTTAAAACACTATTGTTAGTAACTTAAATTGTTAGTAACAGGTTTGCACTTAAAACACTATTGTTAGTAACTTAAATTGTTAGTAACAGGTTTGCACTTAAAACACTATTGTTAGTAACTTAAATTGTTAGTAACAGGTTTGCACTTAAAACACTATTGTTAGTAACTTAAATTGTTAGTAACAGGTTTGAACTTAAAACACTATTGTTAGTAACTTAAATTGTTAGTAACAGGTTTGAACTTAAAACACTATTGTTAGTAACTTAAATTGTTAGTAACAGGTTTGCACTTAAAACACTATTGTTAGTAACTTAAATTGTTAGTAACAGGTTTGAACTTAAAACACTATTGTTAGTAACTTAAATTGTTAGTAACAGGTTTGAACTTAAAACACTATTGTTAGTAACTTAAATTGTTAGTAACAGGTTTGAACTTAAAACACTATTGTTAGTAACTTAAATTGTTAGTAACAGGTTTGAACTTAAAACACTATTGTTAGTAACTTAAATTGTTAGTAACAGGTTTGAACTTAAAACACTATTGTTAGTAACTTAAACTAAAGACGAATTAGTAAGAAGACCACACATCAACTAGACACAACGATAAATGGAAACTAGGGTATTAGTCTTCTTACAACAAATTGCCTTATTATGGCGGAGGAAACGTCTGCCACCACAGCCTTCAGGATACTGACTGCCTCTCTTTCTGCTCAGGAGTGAGGCGGCTTTAGCCATTTTTTTTGCGGATGACGTCATGAAATCCATCGGAATGGGTTACCGCGAACATTTTCGAGGCACTGCAATAACGAGGCAGTTGCAACAGCATCCTAAAAACATCATTGTATTGGACGTGTATAACGTCCAGCGACCCAAACCAAGATTTTTTGTCTTTTGTTCTTCAGACTACATGAGACGGCTGTTGAATTTGTTATGTGTTTGTCAGGGGCAGCTAATAAAATAATCTAGTAGCATTTTAGTCTCGCTTTTCATCAGTTGAGTTGCTCTCATAAGACCATCATTGCTTAAAACATCATTTAGCTTAAAGATTCTTTTAGGAACACAAAATTGTATCCATGGTTTCGCAAAAGGTATCCTTGCATGTCAGAAGTATCTAGAGGCTTCTGTACTATATGGTATTGTCCGTGGTGATTTTGATTGTACCGATCTCACGAGCAAACTATGTTATCTAGTTCCACGCACTGTTAATATGCGTAGTATTCGTGCAGGTACCCTATTTGCTGTCAATACCTGCCGAACTAATTCCGGTTTGCGCTGCCCTATCTGTCGAATGGTTGAATCTTATAATTGTAATGTTGTTAGTATTGATATTTTTGTACGCTCAAAATCCAAATTTAAATGTAATGTTATGAAAATTGATTGGTATTTCTCGGGACCCTAGGGTCCCGGACCTTTGGACGGCATATGAGGGGCCGAAGCCAACTCGCAGGGGCCCGTTAGACGCTTTCAATGGAAATGAGGCACCAACCGACGATTATCCCTGTGCGTACTATGCAAGTGCACCCAAGGACAACCCCCGGTTGGTGTAGGACTAATGCAGGATATGGAGACAAAAAAAAATGGCTATGGGTTTGGATGGCTAAAGTGGACTGGTTATCTAAAACTATGAAAGGACTATGGCCCCTGCCTGACCAATGTTTGATAAATACAATACACGGATAAAATGGCAGGGGGTGACTTGCACACTCAACAATGGGCCCCCGGAAACGGTCGCTAGCACATAGTGTCGTAGCGACAAGCGGGCAAGATGTCTTGAGGTGCTTAAGAGGAGTGGAGAGGTATTCCACGGCAAAGACACAACCCAGCAACAATCCAATCAGCAGGACAATCCCGGAAGTACGGCCAAGATACCTACCAGCATCTTACTGGACCACTTCCTTCCTCCGAGCACGTTTGCTCTTGCGAATCTACTCAAGCCAGCCAATAAAGGCAAGAATGAGGTGGGAGGTCAGTTCTCGTCAGTGTTCACTCCAGCCGGCCAATAAAGGCAAGCCAGAGATGAGGAACATGACTTCTCCCGGGACATAGGGTACGTGGGGTCGCTACTGCCCAGCAGCTCGCCACATGCTGCCCTGCGGGTTTCTGTATTTCTCTTGGTCTGGCTCCTCACCCTAGACCAGTTTCGGCAAAGTAACCTCTATCGGCACAGACCTAGAGTTCGGAGCGCGCAAGCCCCACCACGACGTCAACGTAGAGATACGGCGATGGGGTTATGAAAATTATTATTAACCAATAATGTTATAAGGAATGTAAGCTAGTCTAGATTTTATTATTTATTTGTCTTTAGTGTTAATAATTACTCTGTTGCCAAGCAATCATTTGGAATTTCTATTTTGCATGATTTAATTAATTATTATTCATGTGATGTAATTATTTACTATCTGTCTAGTGGCCCTCATTATCATATTTTGTTTTGTTAATATGCGGATAATGTAGTGGGCTGCAATATTGTTTATATTTTGTATTATCTTTTCTCTGTCCCAACACATTGTAACTGTTTATTGTCCCTGAATAAATAAAATTAAATAAAAATCAAACCGTTCGTGAAATAAGCAGTTTAAAAGTCAGCAAATCAGGTGATTTGTTAACTTTTATGTTCTCCTGCTATATCGGGCTCCAGTTTTATAAAATAGACCTTGTAATGGGTCTTATTCAGCCTATAATGTTCCCAGTGCTGGGACTCAGGCCTCTATGGGAGAGAGTGGGCCGTAATCCACCACGCAGGCCCAGTGCGGGTTGGAAGGTGTCACATGTCTTCATGCCGGTTTCCTCAGGATGTTTTCCTTCACTGTTTTGAGAGCAGTGGCGATGAAACAATTTATACAAAATAAAGCGCCTGTCTGACTTCAAACCTACGACCTACAATTCGTAAGTCGCGGCCATTACCACTGGACCACCACTGATCGCTGGGCCACTGCTCTTGTAATGGTTAGTACTCACATATGACATAGATGCCACTGCCACAAATGTTTCGGCAGGTACGGCCTGAACTCGGCATTGCCTGCGTTGAGCGATGCTGCAGTGAAGCGGAGCAGGCGACGAGTCTCATACTGCCAGTCTGGTATTAACTCCTTCACCTGGTGATGATAGGTTAAGAAAACTTAATTGTTTTGCTGTACATTATCCGGGTTGGGTAGTGTTATTGGGTTTTTCCATCTGGAATTGCTCAGTAGCAGCCCGGAGTCTGGATTTGCGCCCGGTAGATGGCAATAGGCTCGCCCCCTATTACGTGGCACCCATAACTGGCGAAATGTGGGTGTATATCTCTTCCTAATGCTTCGCGGAAATGTTATGTTTATTATTTCAAAATTGGTCATGAAGGGGATTTGTTATTCTGAGATATAACATTTTTTTACAATAATTATTCCGACAGTGAGATACCTTGTTACTTTTTGCGACAAAGGGGGTCATAATACCGGGAGAAGGGGCATTGAGCGTGTCTCATAAACGAATATGGTTAAGATAGGATAAGATCTCAAATTAGTAGGGGTAGTAGAAGCTTCGATCACCAGAGCGTCCATATTCCTACGAAAACTTTAGAGCTCCTCCATTACAAGGAGGTAAAATTTGTGAGTTTGTATCTAGGGGATAATCTTTGGAACTGCTGACCCGACTACGAAAATTCTTTCACTAGTGGAAAGCTACAGTAAGGCCAAGTACCGTAGGACGAGGAGGCGGACGAAGTCGCGGGCAGAAGCTATCACTAATATCTATCGGGCTAGTTAGATACTAATAAAGCAGAAGTCAGGTAAAAGGTACTCGAGTAACTTTAAAAGGTTTTCCCTTGAATATAAAACAGTGGGTAATGCAGGAAACCAGGGTAATGCAGTTGTAATGCGTAAAAAAACTAAAGAAAAGATTAAACTTATACTGGAAAGATATATAATTATAAATAACCTCATAAGCGCTTCTACTCAAGCAGTTCTCCTCCATAGCACATCGGAGATTATACATCATCACATCTTGTAGATGAGCTGTTCGTTCAATAGTTGACGTGTCCAGGACCAGGTCTGCTAGCATATGGGTGCAGACGACGGCTGCTGCGTGCCCTGGTTTAGGAATATGATAAGATTAATGAAATGCTAAACATCACTCATTCTCTTCTTCACGAAATGTCGCGAAGGTGGACAGACCAATGATTGTAATTCTGTAAATACATATTTTTACGGTCGCGAATCATATTTAGATCAACATCCAACCTGACACTGATCTCTACATAACAAAAAACTTAAGAAAATTTGAATTTCGCGGGCTACCTTAGCGTTTCCCCTTAAGCCATAATCCTCTATGCGCGAAATTTCAAGAAAGGATTAAGTAGAAAGCGAGGCCCCAGCAAAAAAAAAAACAAGCTAAAAATTTACTTACAGCTAACAACGGTAAGGCTCATTTCCCTTTGCATAAAAGGGGAAGGGGTGGGAGGGGGGATGTGAATGTTGTCGAGTTTCATATAATTATTCATTAGCGCGTGTACGACGTTGCTGCGACGGTAGGAGTTAGGCTTAGCGCGCACTGCGATGCGGGGGAATGCGGTGCGTAATTTCTGCCGTAGTACGGTAAAACACGCAGTCACGGGTCTGCGCACTGGCGGCGAGAGAATGCGACATTTTTCGTACTCAAACAGTTTTGGGTGCATCCCTTGACGGCCTTAAGGCTTATTAAGGTCTACTTTTTCGTAAGGTATAAAGATTTACGAGCGTACCCAAAAAACAAAAGAATATTTTTTTTTTTAATCTTTATTTATTAATGGAGGTTTGTTCATATTTGAGTATGTCACCCCCGTAAGAATATACATGAAAATATACACATCACAACACTAAAATTAACTACTGATACAAATCATACAATGGATTAACTTAAGGTGAAAGCGCCATGGTAGCCCGCGAAATTCAAATTTTCTTACGTTTTTTACTATTTGCAGGTCAGTATTAAGTTGTATGTTGATTAAAATATGATTCGCGGCCGTAACATATATGTATTTACATAATTATAATCATTAAAGTCATCAATACAACTCTCTAAAACCAAATACATAATTCAATTGAATGACTATTTCATGAAATCTTAACATTTCAGGATTATACTAACTCAAGGAATTGTATTACTGATTCTAATTTTATAATTCTGTAAATACATATTTGTTACGGTCGCGTATCATACTTTCATCAACATACACCCAGACACTAAGCTGCAAAAATCGTAAGAAAGTTTGATATTCGCGGGCTACCTTAGCACTTCCCCCTTAAGGTGATCTATTCTTAATACCTATATGAGTAAGCCTATAATGCAATTTGGGCTCCGAAAGAGGAAAAGAAAAAATGCTATTACACCATCCAACATTGAAAGCGGACACCACGTTTTGAAGAACCAAATATCTAAATGCTTCGTTACGAACAATTCCATCAAGATGTGTTATATACGTCCTCTATAACATAACATTCAGTACAGTGAGAAAGGTCGGGCAAAGCTAATTGTAGATGGCGTGATCATAGCTAGGTCCCCACGGCCTACAATAAGTTTGACATTTCGTTCATTCATGAGTTTACTTTTATTTCGCTATTTCGTTATTTTCGGTAATTTCAATATTTTAAATCAAGTATTTGACATGGAAAGTGTCAGAATTTAAAACCATAAATATATCCTCAAAATCACTTTCTTCAAAATGTATCTACTCTGTTTAATTTATAAAACATCTCTACGAATAGCTTTAAGCCACCATCTTTTAATTTTAGGGTCTCTCGGGAAATGGTGGACTCCAATTTCGGAGTATTTAGTAACACAACAACGCATCATTTTCGCAAAAATAAAATAAAACAACCTCACGCCTTGTATTATTGGCGTGTGTTGGGAACTAGCTACGACAGCGCCATTTTGACAGTTGCCTTCCCCATTCGAATAGTTGACTTTTCCCATCAGGAATCCAAACTTATTTTTAATGGAATGTGTCCTGAGCGAAGTCTAAAACTCGTCACAATGTCATAACTTCCCATATTGCATTTTTCAAACCAGGCAAAACTTATAACCGTTCTATACCAAATTCCTTTGGTAAGTGATCTTTTGTCAAAATATTCCAACCACAATTTATTAGAAAACTCTTTAACTGATTTACTGCTTCCCCGGTATCTCGGTGCGTTTTTTTTTTACTTCAGTGCGCGGTACTTCATATATCTCTGCGATACAAAATACGTGCGGTGGACCCACCGCAATTTGCAGCGGGACACCCCATTGTGAACTAACCGCATGTGTTTTTTTCAATTCTATGACATTCCATACTTCACAAAATTTTACGGTAAAAAACGCACGGTAGTGCGCGCTAGGCCTAATTTTTATCACAGTATATTATGCTGCACCGGTTGACGTCATCACGTCAACGCCAGCTACCGCTCAAACCCAGCGCTGTGGCTCTGTCTGCATAGGGTCGCAGCAATATGCTGAGCGATGGCCATTTTGCGTGGATGTGACGCATATTTTCCCCAACTTGTTCATTTTGTGTTTGTGTTCTTTCTTTGCGTCATGTTTGCTGCAAATAAATGTTTTGTTTTTCTTTCTTCTAATATCCAAGATAAACTTTAGTCTCCATCAAAAGTTACATAAAGAATTAAGCCACGACATCCTTGCTGCACACCACAAGACACAAGACCAAATACACCGTAAATCTATCCAGTGGAAATACTTAAAACCTTCATCACATAAAACTTTTAAAGAGTTTACTACTTTGAACCCGCGTCCCGACATAGGTAACCTTGGTGGTTTAAAACCGTGTAGATGATGCTTTACGACCAAACATTGAACTATTTCTGCCGGTCGCCAAGGTCACCTCTGTCGGGGATGCGGTTGGCCACGGTGTAGCAAGCGCGTAAACCTACACTACCAGAGAAAGTTGTAATAATTTGAGACTCGCATACATTTTCATTCGTCTTTACCAAGTGTCGGTATGATAAGAAACTATGACAACTAATATTTATGGCGTAAGAAATAATGTATTGGAAGTCGGTGAACTGACTCGAATGTGTGGAAAAACTGTAAAGGGAGCGTACGTAAAGTAAAGTGTGGGTTCCGTAGCTCAGGAAAACTAAAAATGCTGTGAGGATTAAAAAAAAACCGTCAAAACTCAAAAACTCAAAACTCAAAGCATTTATTTCAATTAAACCAAATACAGGCACTTTTGAATTGTCAAAGAGTCGGTCAGTTAGTCAGAAAATTGAAGCTAGTCGCCCATTCCAAAACGTAGATCTCTATGGAGAAGAATGGGCAAGAAACTCCATGGACACTCTTTTAAATCAAAATTGTTACAAAATCCTGGGTAGGTACATTGTTATTGTTCTTGTTGCTTCTATATGTGAGAACAATGTAAAAAATAGATAATTAAAACAATTTAAAATATAAGATTAAAAATAAGCCCTGGCAGCTAAGAGATGACCAGTCTCCACTGACGGCGCCCGTTCACGAACATGACGCGTGGATCAGCACCATCCAGCTCAACCATTTTGTAGGGAACCGAATGATCCAACACACGCGCCACCATCAGCGAGACATTTGAGTGAGCATGACATACTCTCAACTGCCATACTCTTTCAAGTCAACATACCTACATCATAACATAAAACCGCTCCATGGTACTCACATTTACAAAATTGAAAAGATGCTTCTAATTTATACAAAACTATAGTTTGCAATGATTGTAATTAAAAGATTAGTAAACACTAAATCTATAGTCTATATATAACAAAAAAAAAATAGGACGTGGATTAGGTACCCTAATAACTTAGTTGTCTAAACAGAAATTTTTAACTAGACTTTCAGTTTTTTTTTTTAATCATTATCTTGTATCGTCATACTAATTTACCTCCTTACTAATAAACGTATTATATCAGGTGAATAGTTACACACTGATTTCTCTCTTTCAGTCGTCAGTAATTTGACTTTTGAAAGAAAAAGACAAAACGTTGTGTGACTATACAGACGCTATACAACGTTAATTAGTAAGGAGGTAAGTATGAAGGTGTTAATCCGCAAAAACAATTTCGGTTAACAGATTTCATTTAATCAAAACTTTGTCGAAACCTGCATTAAAAAGTTTCTAGTTTACAGTATATCAGTGATAAACGAATATTGTAACAGTTATCATTAGAGGGAAGCTACAATTATCATTAGAGGGAAGCCGAAGAAATATATGTTCATTTCTCATACTCAGATAAAAAAAAATTTAGGCATTTTTGTAATGATTTTAATCTTATGATGACTGTGTTAAACTGGTATTAAATATATATAATCTGATGTGATACACAGTTACACACACAGGTGTACATTATTTGGCAATAGTAGACATTAAGAAGAGTGGTGGTTCCAAAGAGAAGCCGATAGGAATCGGGTTATATGAAGGCTTAGCCACTGTATTGTACATAACAAAATTGTGCAATTTCTGGGCCGTATATATTTTTTTTTGTGGTAGACAGACATACGCGCCGTACGTCTGAAATACAAGGATTTCATATTTGAATCCGGAACCATAAAAACTAATCTCATTGTTTGTACTCGTATTACTATCCATCACAGTTCGGAACATTTCTGTCGCAATTTTCTTTGTAAGTCCGTGAAGGCATAAAAATTTCTTCATTCTAACAAAGTTATTTATTTGAAAGGAATATCAAGTAGGTTTAAGGCTTATGGTTATAAAAATAGCTGTTATGCGATAATGTTTAAGCTTGTTATTACCTACTAGCTTTGGCCCGCGGTTTCACCCACGTGGACGTCGTAAATTATCTTACGGGAATGAACTCAATTTAATTCAATTCATTTATTTCAGACAAATTATAATCGCTAGTAGTTATTACAATCATCTATACATTTTTTTCTTTTTCAAATAACATAATAAAAATACAGAATTAACAATGGAGACATTGGATCAAGACCTCAGTACTCGTACTTGCTGCGGCTGGACCGATTTTAATGGGAAATTCACTAGCTGGTATTATAAGGAGTAACATAAGCTACTTTTTATTTAGAAAAAGAATTAGGGTTCCACGCAAAAAAAAAAAATTAAAACCAATGAAATTGTGAACAAAATCCGATTCAAATAGGGAAGTATTGACATCCACGCGGGCGAAGCCGCGGGCAACAGCTAGTGTTATGTCAAACAATAAATTATTACAAAACACAGTTCCAATTTGCGCTCAGTTTATTCGGGCGTGCATTTTTTATAATGGGAAGGTTCATTTTCCATTAGAAAAAAGGCACGCCAACGCGCAACCTGAACGGTTAATCTGATTAAATTATTATTATAATTCGATTACTCGGATTCTGTTTATCTTTTCACCAATACAACGTATTTAATTATTTCCTGGGATTTTTATTACTTCAACTGTAGTTATCATAGGGATCTTGCGGGTTAATCTGCGTTTAATACCTTGAATTGGTGATCTTTTATGACTCCATCAGCGGTGCTATTGCGTAAAACGCTTACGGTAGGAATCGCTTTCATTCTGACAGTTCAAAAACATTCATTGCGTTATTTACGTTGTTGAGCAGACAAATTTTTCGAGCATATGAAGCAATGAATTGCTTCAAAATGATTCAGATTGTGATTGATAGTGTGTTACGCAAAGGGTGCAGGGTGTATCAGACCCGGTTGTCACATAGTCAATACTTAATGCCATAACAGTCGTCTTCGAGGAGAAGGAACATTAAAGGTGAACGTCCACTGATCCACACCGGCCGCAACGCATGTACAGCACGCAACTGATTTTGGTTTGTTTGTATGATGAAATGAACCGAGCGCTCGGTGTGGGCGATACCTATGGTGAACGCAGTGCTTTTTTTTTATTTTTTTTTATTTGAGATAGGTTTGCTCTTGCCTCTAGTCTAGGTCAGAAATGACAGAGACAAAGTCGACGAAGGAGCTAGCTTACCCAGAAGAAGCCTGTTCACTCTCACTTTGAAGAGATCGGGGTTGTATGTGTTCGGAAACACAGACGCAGGCAGAAAGTTCCACTCCTTTGCTATGCGCATCACAAAAGACATTTGGAAACGCTTAGTGCGAATTGGTGGAATAGCAACTAGGTAGGAACGGTAACCTGCAGTGCGTCTAGATGTCCGATGGTAGAAGGGGGCAGGCGGAATGAGGTCGTGGAGTTTTTGAGCACACTCACCGAAGGACAATCTGTAGAAGACCGACAAGCAGGCAACCTTGCGGCGATGAGCCAAGCTAAGCTTGGCATCCACCAGTCTTACGTCGCCAATGAGCCTCTTAGCTCTGCGTTCCACCGAATCAAGCACGGCAAGTTGGTATTTAGCTGAGCCATCCCAAAGGTGGCTGCAATACTCCATGCAGGATCGGACTTGCGCTTTGTAGAGAGTTAAAAGTTGTCCAGGCGTGAAGTATCGCTTCGCCCTATTCACCTCACTTCACCAGTGCTGTATGAATTTATACAAAGCAAACCGAAATTTCACGTTCACCTTAAAAGTCTATCTCAGGGATACTGTTGTAGACTCCATCAGGCATTTGTATCAGTTCTGTTTGTCACATTGTCAACACGTCATAATTCATGACAGTCGTGACAGCCATGATCAGCTGTTAGGGATCGTTTGGTGATCGAATGACGTTGTAGGGGGCGCTGTTGGTAAACATTTGTGCAATTGTTTTGTGAAACGTGTTGAAACAACCGGTCACGTGCGAGTTGGTTTCGTACACGAAGGCTTCCGTACCACCGCACAATATTTAACACTACATATTAAAAAAAAAATACTTCGGTTTAAAAAAACACGGTCCTTGTTTTAAAGAGATTCCCCGTTTCATTTTAACCATTATTTTATTTTTATGAAAATACTAAACCAAGAATATTTTTCAATCGCAAAGATTACTTTATATTTCATTATTATATTGTTAATTAAAAACTTATTTTTTTGCAGTTGCAGAAAATCGCCCATCATCATCTTCCTGCCCTTGTCCCATGTTACTTGGGGTCGGCGCAACACGTTTTCTCTTTCTATTTTTCCCTGTCAAAAGTCACGCTATCATTCACTCCCTTCTCTTTCATATCATTCCTCACACAATCCATCCATCTTTTCTTTGCCCTTCCTCTCCCTCTCCATCCATCAACATTTATATTCATCACTCTTTTAGTCACATGCGTTTCCTCCCTCCTCTTCACATGTCCATACCAAGCCAAACGATTTCCTTTCAACTTTTCTGTCACTGGCGCCACTTTCAAACTTCCCCTTATATACTCATTTTTTACTTTATCCAATTTCGTCACTCCACACATCCATCTCAACATTCTCATCTCCGCTGCATGCAATCTTTTTTCATCCGCCTTCTTCACGGCCCAGCATTCAGATCCATACAGTACGACAGGCCTTATCACGGACTTATAAATTTTTCCCTTTAATTTGAGGGGCATCCGTGGGTCGCAAGTTGTTCCTGTGACCTGTCGCCATTTCATCCATCCTGAGTTGATCCGGTGCGCTACGTCTCGGTCTACTTCGCCATCCCCTTGGACAAACGACCCGAGGTACCGGAAGTCGGAGCAGCTCGGTACGGGCGTTCCGGCGAGAGATATGGGCACAGGACTGGAGAGACCGCCAAAATCACAAAACAAGTATTCTGTTTTGGTCCGACTTAATCTCAGGCCAGCGGTCTCCAGTTTTGCCCACCACACCTCCAATCTGCTCTGGTTCTCTAAGCTGCTCTCAGCAACCAGCACAATGTCATCAGCGAACAGCATACACCAGGGCGCCTCTTCGTGGATATCCGACGTAAGAGCGTCCATTATCATCACGAAGAGGTAAGGGCTGAGTGCAAGCCGACAGCCACATTGAAGCTGCTGGTAGTGCCCACTGTAGACCGGACTTGGGTACTGCATCGACTGTACATCGCTCGAATCAACTGCACATACTTCCCTGGCACACATTTCTCCTTAAGGGCCCACCACAGAACTTCACGAGGCACTCGGGCAGAAAATCGCCCATATTTAAACAAAATACCTAATGAATCGGCGTTTTTAGTATTTATTTAGTAAATACAGTTTAAGGTACATGATTTATAGAAGTTTCAACTTCCTAACTTGTTTTGATAGAACTCGTACAAAAATGGTCTATAACTGACAACTTTTGCGGTCCCCTATTTCTTAATTTTTGAAGATAAAAATAATTAAAATTATATATTTTGTTCTCTACTAGATGAATTCTAGACCATGACACCCCACATGACACCCCACATGACACCCCACATGACACCCCACATGACACCCCACATGACACCCCACATGACACCCCACATGACACCCCACATGACACCCCACATGACACCCCACATGACACCCCACATGACACCCCACATGACACCCCACATGACACCCCACATGACACCCCACATGACACCCCACATGACACCCCACATGACACCCCACATGACACCCCACATGCGAGGGTAAGAAAAATTTTTTTTTAAATTAATTTATTTTTATTATTTGTTATTATAGCGGCAATAGAAATCAGAATTTTTGAAAATTTCAACTATCTACCTATTCATGAGATACCTACAGCCCGCTGACAGACAGACGGACGGAAGGACGGACAGCGGAGGCTTAGTAATAGGGTTCCGTTTGGCACCCTTCGGGTACGGAACTCTAAAAACAAGATGGCGGCTTTAGTTCCGATTTTGACCACGCGCCAATAGATTCTTGTACGGCTATAAGAGTGACAGCTAGTTTATCTTTGGGATATGATTAGAGGGGAACAACATGTTTGCAAGCCAAATCTTATCTAGTGGAAAAGTACCAATGACATGCGGGCCAATTGCGTAACACACTTACCGTTACACATTTCGCCAGTTACGTTGAAGTCCCATGTAATAGGCGGCGAGCCTAATGCTATCAACTGGGCACAAATCCAGACTCCGGACTGCTACTGTTGAACATGCTGGCAGGAAGATCCCAATTCAAAGCTGTATTTAACTAAGATCTATTTACTTGCAATAGGTAATATCTAAATCACGAAAACAAGCGTAAACTGATAAATCACAACTATTAAACGAGATTCAATTTGCATCAGCAATATGAATTTGTAATGATTTTAGTTTACCTACGCTTCTCACGTAGTTAACCGGGGTGTTAATTACATTACGCTACACAATTAATGGAAATTGTGAACTGGCAATTATCATATTAAACTTGCCTACTTTGTTGGGTTTAAAATTTTAAAAAATACGCCAGAAGGACAAAAAAAAATCCTGATTATGTATTTTTTGCCAATATCTCCAAGAACTAAACCAGAAAATTGTATACAACTCATCGTTATCTGCCTAGACTTATCCCACCATGGTTGGCATCTGGTGAGGGGTCCAGTCTAACCAGATGTAGCTGAATAACTTTATGTTAAATTGAGCGACTGCGGTTTTAACACACTGGTAAGACTGCTTGTCAGACTTTCGGGCTTCTGACCTCCCGTAATGACTGTCAAAGTTCTCCGAATGACACGGCGGCGGTTACTTGTTGATCCCCGGTGACACCTCAAGGCGTCAGCAGAATTCAGCCAGTTAAGGGCTCCCACACAAAACTGCGAATTCGCTTTGCATCGCAGTTTTGTGTGGGTGCCCTTGACCTGCTGAATCCGCCGAAGCCAAAAGGTGTCCCTGGGATAAATAGGTAAATGTGCTTTCTGAGGCACGGAAGGGTCTCGATAAATTATGAAACTACTTACCAAAATCACCAGGACACCTCGCGTTGTCACCAAGCTGCCTAAATCTGCAGTCAAAAAGGCTGGTCTCGTTGCCGTCACAGTTGACACCGCTGATCATGATTTGGGAGAAGCCATAAATATAAGTTTGAAGAGCCTGCTCAGCATAACCCAGGTCTAAGTGCCTGCAGACGACTGAAGCTTCGTAATGTGTCCAGCCATCGGGGCAGATACTGCCCCAAATGTTGTTGTGGAAGATCTGAAAACAGATTTTCCTTGAATGGGATATGACAGCACGCGGAGCATGGTCAACGTAGAAACAGAAGAAATGACAGACAACCTATCAGATAGTAGAAAGATTTCTACGGTATGATGTCGAAAATGAAGAAAAGAAATGTCACTTTTGTCATAGTTGAGAATGTCAGAATTTAGGTACACGGTTTAGCAGGAGATTAACCTTCAATTTAGGAAGCTTCACTGTAACTCTTTAAAAATGGATGATTGTTGTAATGTTATATATCAATAAAGTGGTTGTTAATTAGGAAATATTTTATGTGAAAACAACGCAGGCCCCTAGATTATCTATTTCTACCCGACTAATCTAATCTTACCTCAACTCTTCCCTCATTGACATTGTTACCACCAACGAGCCTCAATTCTGCTGTTGTCTTATTTAAAAAGTGTCTATGATTTTTCCCTGACCATTTCTTCAATACATATTGGGTATTCTTGAGAGATTCAGATTTTTCCATGCATATAACACCTGCTGCTTCATTTTTTTCACAGTCTGAAGCTCCCCAACGGTTGAACACACATTTAGAAAGCGATGGTTCATCCCCTTGACATATGACGTCGTCCAACCAGTATTTTTCTGAAGAATTAAGAGAAGCTCTGAATAGAAAGTACATTATTTGGTAATGGTAACACTTTATCTGTCTCACACACAATAGTATTCCGCGGAACAAGGATTTGATAAAAAACGACCGACTTCCAAAAAAAAATACTACAAAGTGAAAAATAACTTTAATTTTGGAAGTCGGTGTCTTTGGATCTGTATTTTAATTTTATGCCACCGACTTCCGTAATAAAAGTTATTTTTCACTTTGTAGTGTTTTCTATTTGGTCGTCGGTTGTTTTTTGTTTTTGCTAAACAGTTTTTATTTTTCGCTTTTTAGTTGTGGTACCTACCCCACACTAAATCGTATACCACTACTTGCAATGTAAGTAACAGTGACGGAATTATTATAACATCATCATTATACACTAAGTGGAAAAAATACGTATTACTGAAGCTAACTCAAAAACCACTCATCAAAACTTGACCAAATTTATATGGGGCCAATGTGGAAGTACATCCTTTCAAATAAAAAATATTTTTTCAAATCGATTTATAAATGACGAAGTTCTGAGGTAACAAACATTAAAAAAAAATACAACTGAATTGAGAACCTCCTCCTTTTTTGAAGTCGGTTAAAAATAATACTTGTACTTGCCATCTGACTCTTTGATATTATACTAGTACTTTGGATGGTAAAGCATCTGGTAATCAAGTCAAAATGAAATAATTATAGAACAAATAACTTACAGTACTGTTTTCAACAAAAGAGCCAACAAAAAATGAACTGTCAAACAGTCCCGTTACTGAACTTAAAGCAAATTAAATTAGTGATACAAGAACAGAGTTAATTAATGATATAAAAACTGACCAACAGTGTGTCCATACGATCCTCCAACAGTAGCTATTCCAGTCATATTAAAGGATTTGCAGACCACTGCAGCCGCTTCATCATCCCAGGAGTCATCGCAGATGGCACCCCACCGCCCAGCGTGATAAATATATACGTTTCCTGAAAAAACCGTTACGTAAGATCATGCCTGCATAACTCTCATACATTTCGCCAGGGTTGTTATAAGGGTGGTCGTTTGCTGGGGAAATTCCAGGTTGATAGATTGTATATTTGTAGACCATTTTCTTTTCTGTTAATTACCTGGTACTTGTTGATAGGCCTACACTGTCCTTTCATACTTAATAACAGTGTAATTTGAAAACATTGTAAAAACCAATTATTTTTAGTTTCATAAGTGCCCATGTAGGCTTATGTGAAATAAAATAATTTGAATTTGATACTGAGCATTTAATCATCCTTCTTCCCTTATCCCAATTCATTTGAGGTCAGCGCAGTATGTCTCCTTCTTCCCTACATTTCCCTCCGCCCGCCCCAGGGCGGAAGACATCCATGAGGTTTTTCACCCCGAAACAAAAAAAAAGTATGTCTTCTTCTTCCATACATCTCTAAAGCCGTCATCTCAGTAGTCACTTTTTTTCTACCTTTCCACTGAGAATTTCTATTTCTATTTTGTAAAAAAAAAAAAAATATATATACCTAAATTCCGTACTCAATAATTAAAGTTTTGACTTAAATATCTGCCTTAATTAATATATGTCTTACCTTCATGTTTACTTGCACCGCCCATTAGCTTGATTTTTCCTTCTAATTTATTTTGTTTGTTTAATAGTTTCTGTATAAATTCGGCTCTCAATGCTCTTTCTGGCTCACTGAAATCTCTACTAAGCACTTTTACCGTCCGTTCCAACAAAATTATTAATACTATTAAATTCACCGTGTACTTTATTTGCAACATTTTTTTTATCGTTTTTATTAAATTTAGAACTTATTTCTTTCTACCACTGTTATTATTTATTTAAATAATGTTGGAACCAATATGCTTCCTTGCGGGAAACCATAAAAAAACAGTTATTTTGATTGCTACTTTGGGTAGCAATCACAGTCACAAAAATTCTTAACACAGTCTCAAATAATATAATTACAATAATCAATAAAATATTATTTAGCCCACATGTTTAGTTTTATGAAACGTACGCTAAAGGTTTTCAAATGGCGTCTTGGAAATAACTGAATCTAACGATGGAATCCATTATGCCATATAGTTATTAGTTCAATGTCACGATATATGGTATGTAAAGAGGACGCCACACGCGCGTAATTTTATATATTTAAGAGGAAGATATTCAAAAGTTTATTGTTTGTTTGTTCTATTAGATTCACAAGATCACAACCAGAAACCGTGAGTAGTAACAGCACCCACTTTTTCAACACTCCGTTTAAATTAATAAGAACAAATATAACATTTATACATGTTTCTTTAGAACAAGCGACCATTATGTAACATACAGATTTTAAAAAGAATAATAGATTCTATTCATTCAGACTTTTTTTCAAATTTAAAAGGGCTTACAAAATAAACAAGTACCCTAGATACACGACTAGTGCCCTCCTAATCAATTGTACCAGTGTGTTAATAATATACGTACCTATTTGTTTATATTTAAGAACAATTCACGAATTAAACAATAGAAGCTTCTATTCATATTATTAAGATGATCTAAAATGTTTAATAAGTCATCTGATTCTAGCAAAACAATGCGAACTGATTAAAATGAAATCATCTAAAACTATAATTATAGTTTGAAGCGTTATAAATTTATTATCTCTCAATTCACATAAGTATCCAAATAGGATTTACGAAAGGAAAATGAAGAAATAACACTATTGTCTACATTTCTTTTTTAATTTCTCCTTTCGCAGGTCTGCTGGAAGAAATTTCTTAAGAAATAAGCAGTACCTTTGTACTCAATGATCATAATGTCCTAACTATATAATGTTTCATTGTGTGTACATAAATAGTAAAATAAATAAACAAAATTTCATAATAAGGGATGGTTAGAATCCTAGAAACGCCTAGCTTCCTTATTCCCAAAATTCGATTGGTGTAGTAATCCTTTTGAGAGCTCCGTTATAAATTCACACCTACAAAACAATTGTAAAATAAGAAAATAGTTTTAAAACTCAAACGCAATTTATTTCTGTCAGAAAGATTTAGCTTGTTTCCCACTCCAAAGCGTAGTAGGTATCTATAGAGAAGAACGGGCAAGAAACTCCACGGACACTCTTCATAATATGGTTACAAAATATTGGTTAATGCAGGTGTAAGGAAGGAGCAAGAGCACAAAGTTAAATGATGAACACACCATTATCTGGACTACAGAAAAGCTAAGAGTTGTGAAGCAAAATAATTAAAAACTTCTATCTATCATTCGGTGGCATCTCCTTAATAAAAGCAATGTACACAACAAGGAACACTTTAAACCACATCAAACTATTTGACCTAAATATTGTGTCTGTTTTGTCGCAAATGACTTCACATATTATTGAATTGTTTGTTCGTGTATCACCGCAATCCAATATGAACCTTGTTTTCAAACACACTGAATGTAAAACTGAATGGGTTGTTGTTAGAAAATATGTTGGTGATAGAAGCAAAAATCTTTGTTAGGAAAAAAACTGGAAGCTATGTTGATGTCATCAGTGCAGTTTGGAAGATGATTTGATATGGTTTAGATAAAACAATTGAGTTAGCATTTAGTGTCACCTTGATATTGAAGTCTTCTTAAATTACATTGGCATTTAGATGAGTTTGAACGATTATAGAATTGTGAGCATCTGCTCAAAAAAAATGGGAAGGAAGTGTTAATTATATGCACTTCAAAGATCACGAATTAAAATGGTTAACACTAATTTTATGACAAACCATACAGCATTTGCTAATCTATATTTATTACAAAGTTTATGTCTCCGAAGAAAACTATTTTAAAGCTTACTTTTATTATTTAAAATTAAACCAAAACCCTGGACTAGCAATGCTTTGCCTGCCTACTTAACCTTGTTTTTAAATAATACTTGAGGTGAACTTTAATTTTATATTAATGGTTACATGATACATTGTTCACCAAACATTCCTATGACTCTTCAAGTCAAATACGACCAGGAATCAGCAAAATATTGTCATCGAAAACACACAGTAGGTAAATTCTTTAAGTTTACTAACTTTAAAACTAGATTCATTAAGTTAGTTCACAACTAACTAAGCGGACTCACTAAGCTACTTATCTTTTACTTAGCAACGTCAAAATTAGGACGCGGGGAGCGAGAAAAGTAGTCTTTAGGCAAAGTACTATGGTGTTTCACTTAAGTAGCTCAAACTTGGGCAGAATTGACAGAGTTTTGAAACTGCTGATTTATAATTAGATAACGGTTATTAAAGTAGCAGCACGAAGTCTGGATGGGTATCCGATTGATGACGGATCGCCCTCTTTACATGGGGTTTAAACATAACTGGCGAAAAGTGGATGTATATAGATCACCTCTGCCTAACCCTTCGGAGAAATACGGGCGTGAAGTAATAATAATGTAGATACATGTAAATTGACATTTAAAGTGACTGCTACACTGTCGCCAACCGCGTCCCGACAGAGGTGACCTTGGTGGTTTACAACCGTGTAGATGTTGGTTTACGACTAAACATCGAAACAGGGTTGCCGATCGCCAACCAAAGTCACCTCTGTCGGGGACGCGGTTGGCGACCGTGTAGCAGGCGCTTCAGTCGAGGTTGTAATAAACTAGCTTTTGCCCGCCACTTCGTCTGCTTGGATGAAACATAATATACATATATTAAGTAGTCATCCTATTATGGCACTCAGCATTCACATTGAAAGATTTTTGTTATCGAATCAGTACTTCCATAAAAAAACAAACAATCTTATCTTTTTATATTATTAGTTTAGTTAATAGGCCAGTCATTTAAAACATCGTCGGTCGCAAAAAATTGCATTGTAGGTACTGTTTTTTTAGGATATTGTTAAGACAGACACCATTAGAGTAAAATGAACTACAATTCTGAAAAGTGGCCGATGTTTGAAGTGATGTATCTCGGGTTCTATTGGAGCAACAGAGCTACAGATGCACTCAAATTGTACCAAACTGTAGTTTTTTATTTCGTAGATATATGTTTTAGAAGTCATCATCCACAGCCCGCTTTCACCTACTGCTGAGCATAGGCCTCTCTTTTCATGTGCCAATCCCCACGCTCCTGTGCCAACCTTGTCCAGGTTCTACCCGCGATGGCAACAATGTCGTCTGCCCATCTCGCCACCGGACGACCGACGCTTCGTCTTCCAGTCCTTGGACGCCACTCAGTCACTGCCTTACTCCACCTGTCATCACTGCGCCTTGCCAGATGTCCTGCCCAACTCCATTTGAGGTCCATAACTCGTTTTCCGATATCGAAAACTTTCGTTCGTCTTCGGATCTCGACGTTTGGAACTGGGTCTATCAATCTAATGCCGAGCTTATACCCAAGTCAAAATATGAAAGAAGTCCAACAATTTCGTGGTTTTTCAAGTACCACGCAGTAGCGCAGGTCTTTCGAAGCTGCAAAATTAGTTTTACACTATTGGTATCTATAACAACATCCCAAAAAATCAGTACAATGCAATTTTTTGCGACTTAACGCGATTTTTGTGTCTACGGTGACTGGCCTATAAATATGTATTTTATTTATTTATTAACTCATCATCACTATCATTACAGGAATAGGTTCGTGTTAACCTAGAATTTACTTAATATTTAGTAAACTTCTTATAGGTACAATTAACCTAACAAACTATTAAAATAAAAATATATTACCCTAACTAAAACTATTGTTTTAACAAACTAAAATATGGCGTCGAAAAATTCCTCCGTATCGCTGTCGACTGGTAATGTACTCAAGAGACTGGCAGCATTGCCACGTTGTATGGCAATGCTTAGCCTCTGGCCAAGATAAAAGCCGGCCCTTGGGTCATGGGAAGTGTCAACCAGCCGTTTGGAGCATTCGGACGGGTTTCAACCCCAAACGGCTCTAAAATATAGGTAATTACCGGTGGTGATATTTAGTGATATATTTTATAAAAGCAGGTAATTATCACGCTTTAGGTCTTCGCGTTCATCTTAGGGCCAGTTTATCGAACAAAAATTATCATACAACACTAAGGTAGCCCGCGAAATTCAAGTTTTCTTACGATTTTTGTAATTTGCAGCTCAGTGTCTGAGTGTATGTTGATTAAAGTATAATTCGCGACCGTAACAAATATGTATTTACAGAATTATAATCATTAGAATCAGTAATACAATTCCTTAAGTAAGTTTAATCTTGAAATTTTAAGATTTCATGAAATAGTCATTCAATGGAGTTACTTGATCTTAAAGAGTTGTATTGATGACTTTAATGATTATAATTCTGTAAATACATATTTGTTACGGTCGCGAATCATATTTTAATCAACATACAACCTAATGCTGACCTGCAAAATTGCAAAAAACGTAAGAAAATTTGATTTTCGCGGGCTACCCTGGCGCTTTCACCTTACAAAAATTATTATATTATTATTAGCGCGCGAAACCTGCTGTGATTGGGTTGAATGATTTATCTACAGCCAGTCGCAGCAGATTAAGCGCGCTTGACAATTTGTCACATATGCGATAATTTTCATTCGAGAAACCGGCCCTTCGTATCGTTTAACTACTGGATCGTCACGTAGGCATTAAAACTTGTTATTTTAGGATACAGGCACAGATTTTATTAGACAACATCATTTGCTCTTTGCTCTCTCTGCTCAGTGCCGAGAGTTGAAAATCCAACAGTTTGTTTTTTCGACGCGCTGGGATGCACTCTGTTGGATTCTCAATGCTCGGCTCAACACCGAGGGTTGAAAATCTAATGCGCGCTATAATCCCGCCGCGATATTTTTACGGAACTACCTGTGAACTTTTTAGACAAGCATTAATCATCATCAACGAGACTTAAAAACAAATACCATTAAAAATCCTTAGCACTTAAAATAGAGACGTATTGAAAAATCACGTTTCCGCCAACGCGTTGGCGGAAACGCTCACAAAAGGCAACGAAATTGGGAAAACCTTGAACAAACACTGAAACATAAATTGGCAGTTAAAACGGTCTGTCAACATCACGTTTGTTTAGCCAACAGTTAGTTAACGTTAGTTCAGTATAAGCTCAACAAAAATCGTTGGAAAAAAGCTGCACATATTGCAAATACACGTTCCAAATGTTTTATTTGAAATTGTTCTCCACGTTACGGCTGAAAGTAGGAACATAGTAAAAGATTTAAAAAACGTTTAGGTAGATGGAATGGGGCATTTTTAACTTGTCATTGCAAAAAAAAAAAAACAACATGCTAGTTTCTGATCGTGACTTTTAATTTTTCGTGATGATGAAAATGATGTTCGATTTCAAAATAAAATAATGCACGGCCAGTCTGTCGTAGAACACAGTGACTTTAAAAATCTTCATTCTTATCGTCATTAAAAATTAAAAACAGGAAAGTATTTCATCCTAGTTACAGTAAAGAAGGTAAAGCTATTAAAGCGTCCCTTTTGTGAAATAAAATAAATACGTCGTTGCACTACACACAGCTACATATAATATATCAAGCTATACATGTCCAGTATAAGGTGATCTACTCGTATATAGGATTTCCGTACAATGAGAGGTCAGCTTATACTTATGGAAATGTATAGGTTGATAAAGTCAAAGTCAAATCATTTATTATTTATTTATTTATTTATTTAGGCCCGACTGGCTGTTCACAATGGTGTGCTGGTGCCTACTCTTATGTATGGAAGTGAATGTTGGGTGTGGTAAAAGAAGCATGAAAGTAGAATGAATGCTGTGGAAATGCGTTCCTTGCGAAGCATGTGTGGTGTGACTATAAATGATAGACTGAGGAATGATGTGATAAGGCAACGGTGTGGTTTAAAAGAAGATGTAGTGACAAAAAATGAAAAGAGTATGCTTAGATGGTTTGGTCATGTTTAGAGGTTGAATGAAAGTCGACTAACAAAAGGTATTTACACGCCAGGTGTGAGTGGAAACGCCGGAAGGGGACGCCCTAGGATGACATATAGTGATCTTATTGGTGATGTTCTTCAGATAGGTCAGGTGCGTAGTACTCGCAACCGGCGTGCGTGTATGACCAGATGTATGAATTTAAACGAGGCAAAAGGAGTATATAAGGATCGTAGCAGGTGGAGTTCTGTAGTTTCTGCCTACCCCCATAGGAAGAAAGCGTGAGTTTATGTATGTATGTATGCAAATCATTTATTTCAAATAAGCACATAAAAGGCAATTTTGAACGTCAAAATTTACAAAATTTATTCTAGTCGCTCCTTCCAAAAAGTAGTTTCGTATGGAGAAGAATGGGCAAGAAACTCCACTGTTACTCTTTATGATATGTAGGCGTGTGTACCATTTATTTTACTTTTAAATGAGATTGAATCATTTATTTTCATCATTGTGGGTGTGCTATATGTACACCTCTGCCCAACCCTTTGGGGAAATAAGGCGTAATGTTATGTTTATGTTATATGAATCATTTTGAAACAATGAAATATGTAGGTAAGTATAACTTTGGAGCTTCGCCTGTGGCTCCATCTATTGTTACGTCATACCAAAAAGAAGAAAAAAAGAATGAGGAGTTTATTGGTAAAAAAGTCGGGAGGGCCGTGGGACAGCCGAGCCGTTTGGATTGAAGTTCCTTTCGCTCATAATTATAATAAAAAAATACTAACTTCGACTTACGGAGTCGGGGTTTGTTGAAGTTGGAGTTATAGATTTATTCGAGTTACAAGCCTAAATAATTCGAGAGACCTACCGCGTATTTGGCAATTTTTTCTACTTATGCTGGGGCCGCACCTGCGTCTCGTGACGAAGCTTCGCACAGTGATACGATACGCGCAGATGTGACCAACCATTATCGGCTATCGTCGCGATAGTTCGGGCTGCGTGTGCGTAGCACTTATCGCTCGGGTGGCGGTACATCAAAGGGTTTTAGCGCGCTAATTAACGTCGCGCGTGATCGAACTAGCATTGTTAATTTCGACTGTTGTTCCCGGACTGTGTAGACGCCTTGTCGTCTAAAGTCATCTTCTATTGTCAAAAAAACGCAGTGATCATCTTCTTTCTGGTCAAATGCCGTCTGGAACGACCATCTTAGATTAATTCGTTAAAATTATGAAGCCGCTAATGTGACCACCGCATTAGCGCGATAACTTTTTATCGAGCAAAACATACGAAGCTTCACAAATGTCACGGTAGACGCAAGTGCGACCGCAGCATTACTAAAAATAAGTTCGAGTTATCGAGGTTCCGGTGAAGTATGAACGCTTTCCGTCATAGGAAATATGTATTTTTACTAACGAAAATAAGAATAGGTATTTGAAAGTATCACAGATATAATTATAAATAATAAAATAGTCTGTTTATACAAAACAAAAAAATCATGCAAAAATCTTAAGTATTTAGTTTGAAAGTTATATAGTTTTTATGTTTTGGGTAACTGAATTTATTTCATTAAGTATTTTACTATAGTCCTAAAAAATATTCACAACTAGAATTAATTAATACGCGTTCTAGTTTAACATACATTTTTTGTATCGACCTATCTCTCTACTAAATATCATCAAAATCAGTTTTAGCAGTTTAGCAGAAAGAACGTACCAAACGTACCTACAGATAATTTTATGGTCGGAGTATCAAAATCAGCTTTCAGTTTGGTAGTTCGAATGTACAGACGCACAGACAATTTTGATCCGTTCCATAATATCCGCATACGTTTTGGTCCACTTATCATACCGTTAGTCTATACAAATAAAAAGAAAAGTCGTAACTGAATGACTCGTCAACGCCCAGCCCAAACCTAGAAAGTTGAAATTTTGCACAGAGGTTTCCTTCATAATGTAGACAAGGAATATAATGTAGAAAATCATCCCCTAAGGGGGAAAATAGGGGATGAAAGTTTGTAAGGAAAAAATTGGTATTAATATTTTGGCCTTTGGTTTAGAAATTACGAATGACGTGTTTTGGCATTTTTGGAAAATCATCCCCTATGGGGTTCACACCATAACTCAGTACGACTTTCGCCATCGATGAAGATACTTTAGTAATATTCAGAGAAGAATAGCTTTACTAAGTTCCGTACCTGTAATTATTTAGGTAACTATATTTTTCGAAATTCCCACGGGGTAGGGAATAAAGAGGATTTATATTTTCGCTTTAAAGTTGCCTTCTTTGGCACGCAAGTAGGTAATTTTCTGTTCCGTTATATATTCCGTTACTATTGTTAGGTTTTAGATTTTTTTATTCTCCAGCAATCATAATATCAATCCGCGCGCCGCTCCTCGGATACTAATATAAGCTGGCTTTCGCACAGATGAAAAATATCGCGGCGGGATTTTATCGCGCACTGGATTTTCAACTCTCGGTGTTGAGCCGAGCATTGGGAATCCAACAGCGTGCATTCCAACGTGTCGAAAAAACACACTGTTGGATTTCCAACTCTCGACGCTACTTAAGCAGAGCGCTGAAAAACCAGTGCGAGAAAAAAAATCGCCGCGATATTTTCACGTCCGAGCGAACGTCGGCTAAGTAGTGTGAGAAAACATTGTTTACCTGCACTAACACACAGGGTACTTTTAAACCCCGTAGTACGTCCCCGTGAGATATTTTCCGAAATCCACGCGGGCGAAGCCGCGGGTAAAAGCTGCTTCTATAGAAATTATTTCGTTTTTTAATATAACTGGTGGATATTTGGAGTCTGTGAAAAAGTTCTTATTTTTCAAATTAACGATATTATTATTATTGATCTCGTTGCGCTACGGAAATGAGAAATCTGTAGCAAATTGAGAACTGGAAGAAAATTAAGTTTTTAGCGGCGAGTAATATTTTTCAGTGGGTATCGAAATGAAAGAGTGCTTCAACGTTCATTTTGTACAAAATCGTCCGAATTTCGCTCAGCATGGTAACGTTCATTTTTGTACAAAATCGTCTGAATTTTTCTCAGCATGGTAGCTACTGTTAATCAGTGCCTTTTCAGCTTGATAATAATTTACCAGCTAGAGTCAGGTTAGGTTTTGGTTTTCATGTTATTCAAGCTACTTGATATAAAAAAAAAACTATTCGTTGAAGTTTTATTAAAATGTGGCTGTTATTTTAGTAATTGTGTATCGTACGACTACCACGCGAACAAAATCGCGGGGCACAGCTAGTACTACCTATAATGTGCTTTTGAATGTGTTTAAAAAAAAAAATTAAACTACTGGCTATTTCATTGGTAATTTTATATATATTTTTTAATTTGAGATAGGTTTGCTCTTGACTCTAATCTAGGTCAGAGATGACAAAGACAAAGTCGACGATGGAGCGAGCTTACCCAGAAGAAGCCTGTTCATTTTCACTTTGAAGAGATCGGGGTTGTATGCGTTTGGAAACACAGACGCAGGCAGAGAGTTCCACTCCTTTGCTGTGCGCATCTCAAAAGACATTTGGAAACGCTTAGTTCGAATCGGTGGAATACCAACTAGGTAGGGATGGTAACCTGCAGTGCGTCTAGATGTCCGATGGTAGAAGGGGCCGGCGGAATGAGGTCGTGGAGTTCTCGAGCACATTCACCTAAGTATAATCTGTAGAAGACCGACAAGCAGGCAATCTTGCGGTAATTGCTCTATTTAATCTTTTCTAACTTCAACTTATCAATAGGCTAATTATTTTCCAGGTGACTAACAACTTAAAGGGCGACTTACTAAACTGGCCTTCAAAACTCTTTTAAAATTGCAATAACTTTTAAAGTACACAAGATATATTTTCGAAATAAAAAGGATTACAAAAATAATTTAATTTTGTACCTATATAAAAACTTTATAGTCGACGACCTTCTCATAAGGAATGGCTGCAAAACACTTTATTAACAAAAACACATAACATCATCATAACATCACGCCTTGTTTCCCCGAAGGGTTAGGCAGAGGTGTACCTATAGTGCACCCACATTTCGCCAGTTATGTTTAAGTCCCATGTAACAGGGGGCGAGCCTATTGCCATCTACCGGGCACAAATCCAGACTCCGGGCTGCTACTGAGAAAAAACCCAATAAACACTTTACCCGACCTGGGAATCGAACCCAGGACCTCATGCTCAGCAGTAGCGCTTGCGACCACTAGACCAACGAGGCAGTCACAAACAACAAACGAAACACTCCTTTTCAAATTCCCGTTTTACTTTTGACTTCTTTGTGTCCGGTTTTGTTTTCACATTTATTTCTTGATCTATGAATTTTGATTCAAAAGCCAAGGTGTCTATAGCACGTAAACTTATTTATCATGCCTTTTTCGCCAGAAGAATGTGCAAGAATCATGGCTTTTCTGGAACTAGGCATTAGTATGCGTCGTACTGCAAGAATGGTGGGTGTAACATTAAGAACGGTCCGGCAGCTGAAGCGAAGTTACGAAGAAACTGGAAACCATCTGAGGATACCTTGTAATGGCAGACCCAGGTGCACAAGTACCCGAGAAGACCGCTATATTGTCTCCACTGTGAGAAATCGCCACCTCAATGCAGTTGAAGTCAAGCAACAGCTTCTTCAGACCCGAAGAGACTACATTAGTGATAGTACAGTGAGAAGAAGATTTGCTGGAGCAAACCAGAAGCCTCAAAGGCCAGCAAGTGACCCAAACTCGAGAGAGGGCATCGAGTAGCAAGACTGCGCTATGCCCGTGAATACACACAGTGGAGTGAAGAAGAATGGACAAGAGTTTTGTTTACTGATGAGTCTCGATTCTCGCTATTCACTTCCGATAGTTGGAGAAGAGTGTACAAGCAACCTGGTGAGTGATACATTCAAGCCTGCTTCGCAGAACGGGTCCAAGATGGTGGACGTTCTGTACACGTATGGGCTGGCATCTCTTCAGAAGGTCGCATAGAGCTAGTGGCCTAGAAAATGGCACCCTGACTGGGAAAAAATATGCTTAAGAGATCATTAATGAATGTGCAGGGCCATATTTAGTAAATATGGGTGATGGATCGATACTGATGCAGGATAACGCCCGGCCACACACTGGTCGGATCGTACAAGAGTACATTCAGAAGGTTGGTATCAACTTAATGGCAAGTCCTGACCTCAACCCGATCGAGCGCACCTGGGATGAGCTCTAGAGGCTGGTCAGAAGCCGCAAACCACCTCCTATCACCCTCAGAGCCCTAATACAGGCCCTGGGAGAAAATTCCCCAACATCGCCTCCGAAACCTTGTCTTTAGTATGCCAAACTGGCTCGAAGCTGTAATCAGAGCCCGAGGAGGCAATGCCAATTATTGAAATGTAAATAAGGCGTAAAACATACTTATAAATATTGTTTCAGTTTTTTGCCAGTAAATTAAAAATTGCTATTTTTAGGTTTTTTATCTTTTTTATGTTAAAAATGTTACTAATGTATAATAAACTATAATTTCAAAGAAAGTTTATGAAATTTGCTATAAATGTTTTTTATTTCAAAACTCTGACTTCTATAGTTTAGGAGAAATTGCAATTTTAAAAGTGTGGTACTAAGTTTTGAAGGCCAGCGTATTTGCTACTAAAATAATAACTTGGCAGCGATTAAATATTTTAGCAATAATTTATTTAGATGAGCTTCAAACTGCAAGGAATTATAAAAACTGGATAATGACTGCTACTTTACGGTAGCGAACATATTAATCAGGGCCAATTGAAATCATAGGCAAGCTACTATAAATAATGAAATGGTGACTAATTTTAACACGAAATTCATCACTTTTAGCCTGTTTTGCTAAATTAAGCTTTCGACTTAGTAAAATGGCAATGAGAACTTTGGATGCAAGAGCGAGCGAAGCGAGCTCGGGACTTGGGGTACCCCCACTCGACTTGGACAGGAAGCGAGCGAACAGACCCCACCATCCCCTTCGTGGTTTTTTTTTACACCATTCAGAAGTAGGAGCCCCGCAAAGCGGGACTCCGTCGACTACGACCACGTCGAGTGTGACCAAGTCGAGTACCAAAACAGAAACTCGATGCCATTTTAAATTAAAACAAAGCTAACAACTGATTATTAAGCTGCTACTTTCTACTTAAAATTATCCTTCGCTGTAGCTACCAATCTACTATTTTTGGTACCGGCTTTAATTATTTTTTAATCCCAAATTCAGATTAATTTGTCGGTGCGTTAAATATATGCCTTATCAATATACTGCTAAAGCTCATTGCTAAAACAAACAAACATGACTATGTCCTATACCCCGTTTTCCTCATCATTTGTTCGCCAGAATTTCTTCCGGTATTCAAAATGAAGGAAGTAAAAAATTACCCAATAAATTCTGTTCCCGTGCCCTAATTATACTGTAGCTACCTACCTGGGCTTAGAGGGTCACAGAGGCCAATAAAAACGCCACAGTGTATAGATCCGGCCAGATTTACGGGCGCAACAAAAGTTTTATTGGGGACCTCTAAAACCAGCCACACTTGGGCTCCTTTTCTTGAACATTTTCAAAGATCGCTGTGCATTTTTTTTGTGAGTGTGAAAGAGTAGAGATCTATTGGAAATGGGCTTGTTAGGTTATAGAACAGAATTTTTTCCTGCCATATTGTCTTGAATTATTTGTCAATCGTTGTAAGTGTAATAAGGGTGTTTCTGATATTTTAGTGGCGAATGAAAGTAAAATAAACAAGTTTATCGGTTATAAATAGTTCTTTTAGTGTTAATCTTTTATTCAGCTCTTGCTTGACTGTCATATACAGGACCATTTATTTATCACTACCCAATTTTTCACATGGTGTTTTACGCATGATTGTGAACAACTTTCACTGTGGGATCAACTTTGAAATCACGAAAAATAATCAGCTGTTTCATACATTTTGGTCGAGTAGGTATTAAACTTTTGTATGAAACAGCTGATTTTTTTTTCTTGATTTCAGAGTTGGTCCCATAGCGAAAGTTGTTCATATTTATGGATAGATCACCCTGTGAAAATGTGGGTAGTGCTAAAAAAATTGCTCAGTATTTAAAATTAATTCATGATGATTATATTCATTCATCCCCTTTGAGAACTGACCATTAATTCTCTTTCGTGTAGATATAAAAATAACAGTGCTGAAATTTAACTAAGATAATTGTAAGTTATGTTGGGGTAGGTAATAGGGTAATTAACAGGACAGTTACTTATTTATATGGCTTTATTAATATTTTATATGTGTTTTATATGACAACCATATTTTTCTCAATTGACATGACAAGTTATTATAAAAAGAACATCACTTCACTTTTTCTGTGAAGTAGTCGCATAGACAATTGAGGTTGTATTCCGACACTCCTCCTCGATTTTATGTGAAAATTTTGGAACATAGAAATCGTTACATAAAATTAAATATCAACATTCACTCCTCCTAGATAAATACCCACACAACTATGTGTATTAAATCAATACTTTGCATTGTTCTCTGAGCATCTTATGTCTTGCAGTCGCTAGTGATTTTGTTAACATATCAGCCAAATTGTTCTCAGTTTGTATGTACGATATTGACATCTTTTTTGTAAATATCAAATCTTTTATGTGATGATATCGAATATCGATATGTTTCGATCGTTTACTATTTTCATAATCCTTTGAAATAAAAATAGCTCCTTTGTTATCGACATACAGCATTGGCGTTAGATTTATTCCAAAATCTTTTAATATTCCGTTTAAATTTATTACTTCACATGATGCTAATGATGCTGCTATATACTCCGCCTCTGCAGTTGACAATGCAACACAGTTTTGCTTTCTAGAGAACCATGCTACAACATTCTCATTGTATTTAACTATACAACCGCTTATACTCTTTCTGTCTCTTTTACTGTTTGCCCAATCTGCATCCGAGAAAACTTTTAAACTTATCTGTTCACTCTTTTTATATTGAAGTGCATAATCTTTAGTTGAACTAAGGTAGCGTAATATGCGCTTGCCATGTTTCCAACATTCTTCATTTGGTTTGTCCAAAAATTGACTAAGATACGATACAGAATAGCATATATCTGGTCTTGAGACTGTACTCACAAACATTAAACTTCCTATTAGCTCTCTGTAAGGAACTTCTATAATTTTTTCCGTTATGTCTATGTTTAATCCCTTCTCCATCGGTGTATCTTTTTCCTTGCATTCAGTCATATTAAATTTTGCTCACATTTTCTCTATTTGTTTTGACTGTGTTATTCTTAACATTCCATCTTTTCTTTCTATCTCCATTCCAAGAAATTTCTTTATCTCTCCTAAGTTTTTGGTATCAAATTCTTTCTGTAATAACTTCATTATTCTGTCAGTTTCTTCTTTCTTTCCCATGACCAAAATGTCATCAACAAAAATTAATATCCAAACATTTTTATTAAAAAATAGACAAAAATCATTTTTTGATCTTTGTAGTCCACACTTAACCAAAAAATCAGTTAACCTTTCATTCCAGCATCTAGGACTTTGTCTTAATCCATATAGACTTCTATTCAATTTCAATACTTTCTTTCTATTTGCATTAACTCCTTGTGGTACTTTGATATAAACTTCATCTTTTAAATAACCATTTAAAAATGCTGTTGGTACGTCCATTTGGTAAATTTTGTAATCTTGCTGTACCGCTTGTGCTAAATAAGTTCTTACTGTACTCATTCTAGCTACAGGTGAATAATTTGTACTAAAATAGTCTTCTTCTTTTACTTGAAATCCTCTAGCAACTAGTCGAGCTTTCTTTAGACCGTTATCTTTTGTCTTAAATATCCACTTTGTGTCTATAGCTTTCTTTCCTCTTGGTAAATCTATTGGTTCTGTCCATGTATTCAATTTTTTTAATGAATTTATTTCTTTACTTATAGCTTCTAACCATTCTTTATCTTTTGCCGCTTCTTTATACGAAGTTGGATCTTTATTTTCAGTTGTTATCAAACAATATGCACTATAAAGTTCATAATCGTTCATGTGTTTAGGTTGATTTACAATTCTACCAGATCTTGTAGTTATTTTATTATCATCTTGTACAATATCATCATCGTCATCTGTTATGTAGTTAGATTCATTCAGATCATCCGAATCATCTTGTTCACTTAAACTTCTTCTTATTTGTCTACTTCCTTGTATAGGTGTCGATATGTTTTTGTATTTGTCTTCGTCTTCGTCGTTGAATATTGTTACTTTTTCATCGGGATAGTTTACTACCTCCTGCTTTTCAGGTTGGTAAATAATCTTTGATTCGTCAAATATGACATCTGTTGAAGTAACAATTTTATTACTTTCATGATTCCATAATTTATAACCTGACCCAGTATAGCCGACCATTATCATTGGTTTGGCTCTTAGTTGTAGCTTGCCTGGCTTTGGTATTGTTACAATCCATGCTTTGGAACCAAAAACTTTCAGTTTTGATAAGTCATTATAACCGTACCATATTGAAGCTGGTGTTTGACCGTTTAGTGCTTTACTCGGACTACGGTTGAGCTCATAAGCTGATGCACAAATTAATTCGCTCCATAATTCCTTAGGTAACTTCGTTTCTGCAAACTTGACTCTAACTTTGTCTAATAACGTTCTGTTCATCCTTTCGGATGTGCCATTTTGTTGTGGCGTGTACGGGCTTGTATATTCTAATATTATGCCTTTTTGGATACATGATTCTTTAAATCTTTTTGAAGTAAATTCTCCACCATTATCTAGTCTTAATCTCTTTGTTTTTAATCCAAATTGAGCTTTAATAAGCTGTATATGTTTCAAAATATTATTTTCTGCTTCATTTTTATTTTTCAATAGATATATCATTACAAAATGTGAATAATCATCTATCAATACTTGAAAATAGCATTCGCCATTTATAGACGTTGGATGGATAGGTCCACACAAATCTGAGTGTAGAAGATCTCCTATTTGTTTGCTTTCTCTTTTATTAGATATAAATGGTCTTCGTGTACTTTTCCCTTCTATACAACTCTCACATATTTTTTGCGAAAAAGGTAATCCAAGTAGTTTTAGACCTTTCCGATTTAAATGACCTAAACGTCTGTGCCATAAATAATCAGCCTCTTTATTTTTTGTAACATTTGCATATTCTTCTTTTTGTGATATAAGGTTAATTTCTAATGTGTACAAATTTTGGTATTTTGCACCATAAAAAAATGTTTTTCCTCTTCTTATGCTTACTGCATTATTTTTGAATAGTACTGTGTAGCCATTATTTGTTATTTTATCAACTGATAATAAATTATGTGTGATATTTTCCACAATCAGTGCTTCAAAGTTTATTTTTATGTTATTACAATATCCTGTTATTGTTCCTTTTTTATTTGCTGTTAATCCTTTACCGTCTGCTATTGTAACTATTATCGGTTCATCTAATTTTTGTATTTTAGTCATATATTTTTCTAATTTTGCGGTAACCATATGGTTAGTAGCACCGCTGTCTAATATAAATTTATTTTCATGAGTAGCTGATGCAGTCAAAGCTATAAAACCATTAAAATTTTCTTTCATTCCTCTTCTGTAATATCCTCTATTTCCAATTCCTCTTCCTCTAAAAGGACGTCTGGATCTTGTGTAGTTATTATTATGGTTTATTCCTGAGCCTGATGCTTTAAATATTTGTTGTGAGTGAGGTTCACATGTATGCTTATTTTTTATTTTTATTTCTTCATCGAGTAATCGTGATTTTACGAACTCTAATGTTATATCCGTGCTGATAGTTTCAATTGCTGTAATTACGTGTTCGTAATCTTCATTTAGAGACAATAATAAGTGACAGATTTTGTCAGAATCGTCTAATTTTTTATCAATATTTTCTATTTCAAAAATAATCTTCTCAAATTTTTGAAAATGTTCCTCTAACGTATCGTTTCTTTGTAATTTTAGAGTTAACAATCTCTTTTTCAATGTTATTTTTGTAAAAACACTTTTGCGTTGAAATACGCTGTCTAATTTGATAAGCATGTCTTTTGCATTCGAGCATTCTTGTATTATAGACAAATGCTTGTTTGATATGCACTGAATGATTATGGCCTTAGCTTTAGAATTGTCGACTTTTAATTTTTCATCTTTAGTAATTTCTGTGTAATCATAATCTAATATTTTGAGCACCTGTTTTTCTTCTAATAACGATTTCACTCTAAATTTCCAGTTTGAATAATTTTCGCCCTTCAATATTGGCAAAAAATTTATGTTTGTATTCATCATATTTTTTATAATACAATATGTAGATATATTTCTTCTTACTTACTCCATTTATTTGCCCATAACCTTATGTTGGGGTAGGTAATAGGGTAATTAACAGGACAGTTACTTATTTATATGGCTTTATTAATATTTTATATGTGTTTTATATGACAACCATATTTTTCTCAATTGACATGACAAGTTATTATAAAAAGAACATCACTTCACTTTTTCTGTGAAGTAGTCGCATAGACAATTGAGGTTGTATTCCGACAAGTAATACCTATTAAGCGAATTTTCATCAATGTCCTTTTGTCTGCTTATAACCTAACTGCTTTCGCCAATCTGTCTGCAAGCGTGATGATTAGATCAATTCTGTCTGATTGAAGAGTAATCAATATCCTACCCTGTATACTATACTAACTACTTACATTATTTGAAGTTTCTTAAGACAACGTTATAGATGAATGGATATATTCCTACCAGTGGCGCAGTTACAATTATCATTAGAGGGAAGCTGAAGAAAAAATCGTACAGTTCTCATAAACACAGACAAAAAACTGTAGATTTTTAATCTTATGATGTATTAAACAGGTATTAAACATACTTACTATGTAATGTGATGTGATACACAGATGTGCCATATTATTTGGCAATAGTAGACATTAAGAAGAGTGGTTGTTCCGAAGGGAAGCCAATAGGAATCGGGTTGTATGAAGGCTACGCCCCTGCTTCCTACACATGAAACTTCATCTAAACTTCTGCTAAACCTCAAACACCCGAACTAATCCAAAACGACTATCTTGATAATCAAAACTATTACTCACACAGCCAATTTGTGAGATTTCTAACAAAACTAAGAATATCGAAAGCATTTTGAACCCTTTATCCTAAGGATTGAAAATTAATCAAACAAGTTTTCAAACAATTAAGGGCTTGACGCCGAATAACACAGAAGGTCGGCTTCTATAACGAGCGCACCCACACATAGACGCGTACGGGTAAACCAAAAAAGCAATGCGTTTCGGTAATCTTCGTGTTTCCGAATTAGTACGAACATCGCGCCACAGAGTCAGGATTCACAGAGCCAAAGTTTCTAAGTTTTGTGTTTTGCGAGACGGGGGGCACTGCACGCCGCTCATTCGTCAACGCTCACGGCGTCCCGCCACTCATTCATCAGTCCCGCCCCCGCCTCGCCGCGCATTCTTAAGAGGGTTGTCACATTTTGCACCTCTCTCGCTCACACGGGACCAAATTTTTAATAACGTTAAATGAAAAGATGCATTTTTGAAAAATGTAATCAATGGGCGGTCTACAAAATAATATTAGTTTAATAGGTAATTATTAAAAACACATTTTTATTGTGGCATTTATTTACATCATCTCAAAAACAGATCATAACACTTAATTACATAAGTTTATTAGATAACACAATAGAAATGTGTTTTTGAATAACTACCTATTAAATTAATATTATTTTGTAGACCGCCCATTGATTACATTTTTCAAAAAAGCATTTTTCATTTAACATTCTTAAAAATTAGGTTTTGTGTGAGCGAGAGAGGTGCAAAATGTGACAACGCTCTTAAGACGTGGTACAGCGGTATCGGTCAAACTATAGCACGCATATCATTGCATCTTTATGTGAAGTTTTATCTCTGGCAAGTAACCTACTCCAATCACAGATGTCACTCACAAGTTTTGAAAAGTTTTTGGGAATTGCATAGAGTTGTTAATCTATAATTTTGTTAATACGGTATTTTAAACGTAAGGTAGGACGCCCTCAGGCTAGGTGGAGCGATGATCTTAGAGGGGTGGCTGATAGCAACTGGATGAGAGTTGCCGAAAAACGAGCTGAATGGCGTGCAATAAGAGAGACCTATGTTCAGCAGTGGACTGCTGTAGGCTGTAGATGATGATGGTAATCCAAAATGGGCAAGTAATTTTATGGTTTTAACAGCTCTATATTAGAACTTATCACCGCGCGTTGGTATTTTCGAAGATAGACTATGTTTACCGAAGCGCATACTTTTCTCGAAATATTTGTACGACGCATATCGCCGTATTAAACAAATGCCAGTCGCGAGTTCGCTTGCACTCGCTATACGTGAAGCGTGTCTATGTGTGCGAACATTTTCACTCGTTGTATGGAATTGACCTTCTGTACCTTTCAACTTTGTGGGCTAGAAATAACATGGGAACAAGTGAATTGTACTAGGTAACTACGAGTCGTTAGCGGGAAGATAGGTACCGGTTACGAAAGGTAATTGTCCATTATAATTCATCGGGGGATAGTTTTGAAATAGGTTGTGTTTATGGAGGGAGGAATGGCTGGATGTGGCTAAAGATTTTCCATCTTAAAATGTGTGTATCATCTACGTAGGCTTTAAGTCCCGTTTTGATTGCAAGTTACAAGTTTTTTGTTTTCGGCTCTTCTAGATAAAAACCTTCCAAATAAATCCCTTCAAAATCTATTAAATTTTCCCGAAATTGTACGAAAATTCTGCCATCTCTCTCTAGAAACACAGATCTGGACAAATAAAGTATTGGATTTGATGACTCCAAAGGAAACACTTTCTAAACAAATCAAATCACCACCTAAGTCAAAGTGGTGCTATTCTGTAACGATCCCACCGTGAAAATGTAGGTGAAGTGAGCGTGATGTGAACTGTCATCCCACCTTACTCTACTAGGAATTGAGCTCACTTCAAACTCACTTCACATAAGTGCTCACGGTGTGATGGTTACAGAATAGATCGGCTGTTTTGTTTTGCTTTATTTATAATTTTGTTTTTCATTGTAATGAATCATTTCAATTTTAATATTCTAATTGTATATAATTGACGAAGGTTGCTTTATATTAATGTCGTGTACACCTGTCATTGATTTTACATAAGAACCCATACCTGTTAACTTTTAGTATTAAATGTACAATGTATATTGTGTACAATGTGTACAGTATGTATATGCAGTTGGCGTACCTATTTTAAATAAATAAATAATTTATTTCTTTGCAAACATGGGTAGATAATTGGCATATATGTAGTGATTTTTATAACAAAGTCCTCCATGTTCTACCGTCATATGGGCACGCAAATCATGTTCAACTACAAAATATAATATATTTTAATTTTAAATAACAATTAAGAAATTATAATAGTCAAGCACTTTATGACGAATTAATTGACTTCTTAACAAAATCGTTTTTGTCCTATCCAGCGCACTACAAATCCATGTCAAAATAAGTTTGGTACCGATGCTGGGTCTACAAACTAATTAATCACGGAAAATGGGTGTACACTGTAAAGTAATACATCGTATGTGAGATCGCTTTATTTTCATGACAAACTGTTTTGGGTACCCTACTGTAGGGGCGATTATTTCGGGCCTACAATGTAAATTTTAAAGGAAGCTGTAATGAAGACAAGTAGTCGAATAGATGGGGGCCTAGGGTTGTGCTGAATTGCAATGGGAAGTGGGACAGAATGTGGTTGGAACCTGACTCGTTAAGGAAGTAATTAATAAGGGTGAAGTGGGTAAGTATCGGGCTGTGTTTTAGCATCATGGCAAAAGCAAGCATCAAGCATAGGGAATATTACGCAAAGCGGAGACAGCAGATGGCGCCACTTTGACACGAGGTAAACAAAGCAAACTGTCAATGGGGCGCAAAAATTTGGTAATACTGACGGAAATTAATTGTTGACAGTTGTATAAAATGCCTACGGGTGTCCACTTGCATAACTATTAATTTCCCTGGTTTTACATACTATGCTGTCATATAAATGGCCACTTATCCTTTTAAGTGTAAAATTCATGGGCATCCACAAAAGCCGTATGTCACACACACATCTTTGAGATTCATTATTTGGTGTTTCTCAGTTCGACCAGGTATCAAAGTCGAAACAATATAAAAGAAGGGAGAAAAAGAAATATCTCCACAAATGGTTTGCTCAAAGTATCAGAGGTATGTGATCCGAAGATATTTGTTATTTTCCTTCTTTTATTTGCAGGTAACATTGGAAGTTACGGTTGTAATTTTAAGGAGATATTTTTACGGCTGAACCCAATAACCTATTTTCAGTAAAAGACAGATCGCTATTAATGGTAGACAGTATAATTCTATCTGTCCTTATGTCAGGCCGATACGGTTCCATAATCTCTTTTAGGTAGATTATTGGGACGTTAAAACCGTAGATATATAGGTTTTTCTATCTTCAGTATGCCAAAACTGGTGATAGGTTATTGGGTTCGGCCGTTAGACAATTTTTTTTTATGGCTAGTAGAAAACATAGGCATTTTTAAGAGGACTTCAAAACTTTGGCATTTCTAGAGGTTTAGATTTGATTCCTGAACAGGCTTGGTCCTTTATTCATTATCATCATCATCACTGGCAGCCTTGTTCCACCCGCTGCTGAGTATAGGCCTCCCCCTTTTTCAGCTATGCTTCCCTGGTCTGTGCGAGTCCCATCCTGGTCCTTTATTGCTTTAGCATGAATTCCCAGATGCTACTCTACTATGTGTAAATACAAAATATACGATTAGAAAACAATCCGTGTTTATAACTGTTCCAAATCGAATAAAGGAAGACACTCAATTTTTACCAGAATTCGTACCTACACTACACCATTGTTTGCCTCCAGGAATCGTAAACAAAATAGCAATGGGATAAACGTTACAAGTATCTTCCATAACACCATTTTTCCCATCCCAAATCACGACGTAAAACGGCATAACTTGAACGCATTTAAAAACATGAATTCCTTCGTCCATAAGTAACAGAAATAAGACGAAGTTTTAAGATCTGTTGGGAATCGAAAAAGTTGTTTTTTCCTTCGTATTTTCGACGAAAAAGTTTCTATGCAATTAATTCCAGCAGCACGTTTAGAACGGAGGTTCGAGTTGTTGACAAAAGAATTTTTATTATTAGCAATCTTTTGACGTGAAAACGTCTTTTCACTCGGTGTATTTGTTTTTCGGCCAAAATCGGAACTGACGCCGTTATTTTGTTTTTAATAATGGGGAAGGCAACTGTTAAAATGGCGCTGTCGTAGCTAATAAATAATACAAGACGTGAAGAGGTTTTATTTTATTTTCTAAGTACTCCAAAATTGGAGTCCACCACTTTCAGCTCGTAGAGATTTTTTTTTATTAAACAGAGTTCCAGGTTATATCGGAACAGGCAACTGAAGGAACAGGGGTGGGTTTTAGTCAGTAAAAGTTTGACACGCCCTCCCGCTCCGCCCAGAGCGGGAGAAGTCATTTGATGATTTCCCATCAAAAAAAAAAATTATATCGGAAACATTTTGATGAAAGTTTCTAAATTCTGACACTTTCCATGTCAAATACTTTTTTGAAATGACTGGAAACACCGAAAATAACGAAATAGTGAAATAAAACCAATCTCATGAATTTTTACTAAATGCATGGTTCTTCTAACTTGTCAAACTTGTAACTTGTATTGGGTTGGTTGTGTTGATCAAGAAGCGCCTGCGGACCGTAAAAATAAAATAGCCAAGGGTGCTATGTCCGCAGCCGCTTCACATTTTGGTCCGTATAATGTATGTTGGACAGGCCATGGGAAGGTTGGAGGGAGTCCATCCATCGAAGCAAGCTTATATATGTAAAGCTTGTAAAAACAATTGCAGGCTTAAGTGTTTCATTTTAATTCGTAGATTTTAATTACTTAGTCAAGCTAGATTTTAGTATAAATTAACGAACTTTAATTGAGCCGTACCACAGTTAGTTCGCTATTTATAAAAATCTGTTCCTACAAAAAAATTTCTTCCCCGTATTTACTAAAAGAACGTCCTACCATAATGAGCTAGACAAAAGAAAACCGTCCGCTTTTCCGCTATCATTCAACCAGCTTTAACGTAAGCCGGCGAAGTAACATGATATCACCAAAAGATAGATACAGAAGGGCAGCTCTATACAACGAATGAAAACGCAAGAACACATAGACACATGTTTGACGTACAGACGCCAGCACGTCAAGCTACCCGAAACTGTCAAATCCCAATCAACTTTGAACTTTTTGCTTTAGCGATAAAGTTGAAAATCTATTAAAGAAATTTGACATATTGTAGTAGTTTGACGTGCTGGCGTCTGTACAACAGCTAATGCAAACGCATTGTACTTTGTTAAAAATGTTAACAAATGTATCAGAAAACGTACCTGTGAATGGCAATTTGTAGTGTTACTTACAAATAGACTGCTTTGATTTGAAAAACCAGAAACCGGACTACCTGTACAGTCACGAGCACTAATATGTATACACTTATGGCCGAACCCAATTACCTATTTTCAGTAAAAGACAGATCGCTATGGACGGTAGACAGTATAATTCTATCTGTCCATATGTCAGGCCGGTAAGATTTCATGATCTCTTATGTCTATAAGAGCCTACCTATCGATGGTTAAAACAGATAAGTTTTTCTATCTCCAGTATACCAAAACTGGTGATAGATAGGTTATTGGATTCGGCCGTTAGGGAGTTGTGTTGGATAGCGAGTAGGCGAGAATGCGGGAAAAGGCAGTGCTCGCAGCAGCTCTCCACTCAGTCACATGGTACAGCCGCTTTTAGAAGAAGCTTCCGGTATTTAGAAGACATCTACGGCAGTACCTCATGGATGCGCAACGGAAGCTAGACTTGATCAATCTAAATGTCTCATTTATATGAATTATGACATATATTGACGACAGTCCATTTTTGCTTGTGCAACCGTACCATTTTTTTTTTCGTAATCACCACTACATAATTACCTATCTATAATAATAATTTTTTAAACAAATATCTAATCGAGTTTATTATTATTTGCTAAACATATCTATATCTACTTTTTATGTAAATATTTACACACACTATAAAACTGATTTACTTCCGTAAGACGTCCTCGTAACATAAGGTCCAGTTGAAAATCAGCGCCTGGCACTACTTGTCTGGCATTTATGCTGATATGGGCCTATTTGGCGCAGCCGTGGGGCGCGCACTTTATCCTATTATAAGTTTTTTTTTCTGTTTTTTATTTTTGTGTGAATATTGTGTCAAATACATTTATTTTCTTTCTCTTTCTTATTTGGCTCTTTGAATACGTAAGCCCTAAATTCAAATTTTAAATCACCATAATGATGTTTTTATTTCACAATTGAGGTTAGTTTTATAACCTCAATTTTTGTCAACAATTTTCCTATGTCTATGTAATAATATTATTCAAGCAATAATTACTGATTAATTAGTGAGATATAAAGTTCAAACAATAAACATACAGATGAATATGTTGCTTATTTCCTTTAGTGAAAAATTGGGTACTAATTTTACCTGAACAGGGTTTGTTTACATTTTCATCAGCTACTTTTGGACAAGACCACAGCGTACTAGCATTCATATTTTGAGATCGCCGTACGTACGCGTCTATATGTGTACGTGTGCGTTTTCTTTAGTTGTAGGTATCCACTTTAATGTCTAGGCAACTATGGTTGCCCAAAAGTTTTTAGCGTTAAACGTTAAGGCAACTAGAGCGGCCTCGCTGACTTGTTCTCTTTTCGCATTTTTTACTTTATGAGAGCATCTAATCCTATCTTATCCCGATTTATTAGTGTAATATATCAAAACAATCCTCGAGTTTCATGCGATAAGAATATCTACATAATGCCATAGATCCAAAGTTTGTTTATAATAGCAAAACCAGCAATGGATAAACACATTCCATTGCGCGCCATTGCGGCTGGTTTTTTGTAAACATTTCTTATAACTACATAGTTATTAAGTTTTTAGTTGGAAATGGAACGCAAATGGCGCGTGGGACATATCAATCGCGCGGGGGGGCTTTTCGCGGGGTGACAGCTGTGTCACCCGGACATTAAAGTGGGTATAGAGCCTACCTTCTGTACCTATCTATTCTGTGACTATAGCTCATCAGATTATAATTAATGGATGAAATTCTATGGAGTATCGCGTAAACAACTTGGTAAATACTTAACAACTGCTTTACGTCGGTTTGTTAACTTGTAATTCAATTAAGTTTATATTAATAGAGTTATGTTTAGGCGTTTTATTGGGGAGGAGCTTTGAAGGACTTTTCTTCAAGGAATGGTCTCGAAATTTTTACAGGGTGTTCTACCCATGAACATGAACAACTTTCACTATGGGACCAACTATGAGATCACGAAAAAAAAATCTGCTGTTTCATACATTTTGGTCAAGTAGGTTTGAACTTTTCTATTAAACAGTAGATTTTTTTTTCGTGATTTCAGAGTTGGTCCCATAGTGAAAGTTGTTCATGTTTATGGATAGAACACCCTTTTTTTTTTTTTTTTTTTGTGGATGGGAAATCATCAAATGACTTCTCCCGCTCTGGGCGGAGCGGGAGGGCGTGTCAGACTTTTACTGACTAAAACCCACCCGTGTTCCTTCTGTTGCCTGTGCCGGGGCCACGGTAACTCTTTCGAACATCCCGCAACCCTAGCTGGCATCGGCCCTAGCGGACCCCGTCAATAGTGCTGACATCTCTTTGAGGCGCGCGTGGAACACGACGCGCCGTCGACTCGGGCCTGGTCCTTACCGGACGGCGAGCTACCCATTGCTCGCCGTCCGCAAGCCCGCGCCTACGGTGGCCGGGAATCGGCTGCCGATTCCCGACGCCCAGGGCGTCTCCTGCGGCGACTAGGGGCGTGAGGGTGCAAAGCTTGCCTCTCCCTCACGCGTCCCGCCTCCTCCTTCACGAGCATTACTGCTTCGCAGAAGGAGGTAATGGCTTCCCATGGCCTGGACCAGGGCCGGACGCGAGAGATCGCCGCCGCCGATCGCTTCCGCGAGGACACGGCGGTGCCCCGCCCAAGCCGGGCAGACTTCCACCGTATGCTCCACCGTGTCCTCCGGGCGATCCACACAGTGGTGACACCCGGGCGTTTCCTCCCGCCTTATCCGGAACAGGTACCTCCCGAAGCACCCGTGTCCGGTGAGGACCTGCGTCAATGGATAGAACACCCTGTAAAAATTTCGAGACGGTAAAAAAAATCATCCAGTATATTCAATATGAACTAAAATAAAATACCCTTACTAACTTACTTTTTAATTCAAATGTTAATTTAGCAATCCATGTATTTTTCAATCTAATTTATTAATCGCATTTAAATTAATCTAATATCTATTATTATGTAAGAGTTGTGTTCACCTTTCAGTGACATATTAACACAGAACGAAAATCCTATCTAAATTCAAATATGAAAACTGTAAATATGTATTTGGCCTTAATAAATAAATACCAGGTGATTTATACTTCAAAATCACTCTGCATAGTCCCACCTTCACGTCAAAGGCCGTTTTCTTACACAGAGAAGATTCCAAGATATGGTTGCTCACTTCATTTAAGTGATTTTACAAATAATAATTTGTACCATACCATATCTTATCTTATTTGGGCTAGCCGTATTCGGCTAGCCCAAATTACTTATGAAGTACTCCACTGCCATCCTAAATCTGTGAAGTCTGATGTTCTTTTTCTAACTAAACAGACAGCTGTGCTGCTTGGGAGTTTGTTGCACTACTTCTTCTTCTCAGCTAAAGTACTAGGAAGTGGTGAAGGGCGGGCGTATTGGGGCACGGTTTTATGTAATTTTTGACGTTCGAAAAGTGCTGATTTGAATAAATGACTTTTGATTATTTTTTTTTATACAAAGCAGACCAAAACAGTAAAAAACATCCACACTTTTCTTAAGCGTATGAAGCCTGGTGCAAAGCAGACAAAAACCACCCGTTTTTACTTGGATACCCATGCAGATATAGCAGACAAGTCCTTTGATGTCTTAAAGATTGCACTGATACCAAATCAACGTGCGCTCCTACTACCGGGCTCAAACAATACATATATACGTATATCAAAGTACCATCGACACGTAAAGAAGAAGTCTAAAATTATGGCCAAGTTCTACAAGTGTAACAGAAAAAAATGCAAGACTTTAATCAATCAATCTGCCTAGCCATTTCCCAACTAAGTATGTTGGGGTCGGCTTCCAGTCTAACTGGATGCAGCTGAATACCAGTATTTTACATGGCGCGACTGCCTATCTGGCCACTACCCAATTACTGGGTAGCACGATATCACTTGGTATGACTGGTTGTCAGACTTTCGGGCTTGTGACGACATGTAACGACTGTCAAAGATCCAAGAATGACAGCCGGGACCAACGGCTTAGCGTGTTTTCCGAGGCACGAGAGGGTCTTGGTATGTAAAGATGGTAACGCTTAGCCAAAGTGTGTGCTTAGTAACGTTTATAGATGTCGGCCTAAAACTTTAATTAGCCAATATTAAATTAGGCATGAACCCATCCGACATATGGAATCAAAGAACTGACACAAATGATGGTACTATCGAATTTAATTACGATCAATAATTTAATACAAGATCAAATCTTTTACTGACATGTGAGTGTTATTCATTGATATTGTTGTTTTTTTTTTTTGCCTTAAGTTGAGATTAAAAAGGAATATATTTAATCGAACTTCAAGTAATTCCCATTTTGCTTTCATAAAAATATTATTGAACACTAATAATTGCGCGCCTCCTTTTGTGAACTTCAAATCATTCATATTTTGGGGTCCTAAAATACTAAATAGCTAAAAATAACTGCAGCCAACTTGGATGTAGCGGTTCGTCACAGTTCTAAACAAACTTAACCAGTTTATCAGGGTACCCTAGCTTAGTTACTGCGACCAACTGTGAGAACAGAATAGGAAGTTAAAAAGAGGCTTTTTAATTTAAACAGTGTGCTTTATTAGTAGCCCTAATAGATTTTAGAGGTTCATTAAGGTGAAAGCGCCAGGGTAGCCCACGAAATAAAAATTTTCTTACGTTTTTTTGCAATTTGCAGGTCAGCATTAGGTTGTATGTTGATTAAAATATGATTCGCGACCGTGACAAATATGTATTTATGGAATTATAATAATTAAAGTCATCAATAACACTGTCTAAGACCAAGTAATTCTATTGAATGACTATTTCATGAAATCTTAACATTTCAGGATTATACTAACTTAAGGAATTGTATACTGATTCTAATGATTATAATTCTGTAAATACATATTTGTTACGGTCGCGAATCATATTTTAATCAACATACACCCAGGCACTGAACTGCAAATTGCAAAAATCGTAAGAAAATTTGAATTTCGCGGGCTACCTTAGCGCTTCCCCCTTAATTTAAAAAAGCGTGTATCATTAGAAGTTCAATAAGTTTTTAGAGGATCAGTAAAATATTTACCATTAAAAATATGGCCGACAACAGAGACATCAATGCCTGATTGCGGCCAAGGCTTGAATACTACTCTTGTGTAGTACTTTTCTCAAATAATGCGCGGAAATTCAACAATTATAAGCTCACAATAATAATTATAAGTTCTAAAATCAATGAAAAACAACAATTTTTCATGCGCCAATATGTTCGTTTGTTTCTTTTTACTTTAACCGTGTAGTTCGGGAGCGCCCCATTTTGGACCCGAATACATGAACCTTCGTCGGCTCGTGAGCGTATCCCATTGGACTCCATAATGACGACATACGACACACTAAATTGATATAATAGTCATTTGTTTCTTTTTACTTTAAACAGCTCTGTTTGCTAAGCTAGTTCCAGATTTAAATAAAATCATTGATAAGTTACCTCCTTGGTTGCCATGTGTCGAAGCAAAAAGTTCGTTCCTTTTTTAAATTACGCAACAGAAGAGTTTTCATAGTAATATAGGTAATCAGCCGCTAAATACAACAGGTATGTATTTTCATACTAACATTGCCGGCCGCTGCTCGCATGTATTTGACGAGTACAGCATTTTCGATTTATCTCGAAGAAGGTTGTCAAAATAATGCTCGAATTTCCAAGCATGTTTGAGAAAAGTATATTCTTAATTTCCATCGACGTTAGGCCTCATTCTAAGCTCGCATCTTTCATTTAAACTGTTTAGTTGTTTTTATGAAACTCGAAACATAATAACCCTCAGGAATAAAATAGTAACATTATCAAAACATTCACAAGTTTGTAAAGTTTAATTTGTTTTATTTTAAGTGCAATAAAGGGAATAGTCAGCTTCTGTCCTTTATTTTTTCAACATTTACCCGCCATATTACTTTTAATGAATCAGTAGGGGCATGCCATTTGAAGTGACGTTTGGACTGAGGCGTTCTGATTTTAAATGCAGTTGATTGTTTGACGTTAAAGTTCGTTTTATTTTTAATTTAAATTTTTGCTCGCATTATGGAGCAAACTGACGACCCTCTGTAAACGTCACGTTTGTATTTCCCGAAGGGATTCATGGTTTGCGGGCGGCGCAGGAGCTATTTAGTCTTGCGAGTAGGTAGGTATGTGAGTATCCGGAGCCATTTTCACCAGAAAAAGTAAAAAAAAAAATAGTTTAGGATTTGTTTGAAATTGTCTAATAGATAAGTTCTCGAGAACTTACACGGTACAGAAACAAGCCAAAAGACGGTTGTTTTAAGGTTCCGTACGTCCGACTGAAAAACGGATCCTTTATAGGATCATTTGTGTCTGTCTGTCTGTCTGTCCGTCTGTCACAGCTAATTTGCTCCGAATCTACTGGACCGGTAAAGTTGAAGTTTGGTACGCTTATGAATTTCTGTGACACAAACACGGAAGTGTAACGTAAATAAATGAATTTTGAATATGGGGGTCACTTTTGGGGCTAAATAGAAAAAAAAAATTGGAGACGATGGCGAGACGAGCTTGTCGCCTACAGACAGGATTGCTCCACACTAGCTCAAGACGGAGAGGAGTGGAAAGGAGAAAAGGAGGCCTTTGCCCTGCTGTGGGACAACACGGGCTAAAAATAAAATAAAATTATCCAATTACAAGGTCGGCCATCTTGATCCAGTGGTTAAGACGCGGAATTAATACCAGTCAGTGCCTTAGTCAGTAACAGTTATTAAAGTCTCAGGTTCGAGAGATAAATTTTGTGAAGTTATTGGGGTTGTTTCCCGGAAGCTTCGCCGCAAACGCTTAATAAACCTATTATAGTTAAAAAAGGGTTTTGTCAATTTATTTCGAATAATGATTTGAATTTGAAAGAAGAAGACAAAACACTTCATAGAGAAAATAGGTTTATAATACGTTTTAGTTTTTTTTTAGGAATAAAAGAGTTATTATTTAACTAGCTGTACGCCGCGACTTAGTTCGCGTGGATGTCATAAGATACACAATATACTAAAATAACAGACACATTTTAATAAAATTCCCTCGTCCCCCGACCCGTCGCCGACCGTCGCGTTGAATCATCCGCCCGCGCTATTACTTCATTTTCGCTTATTGTTCCTTCTGACTTTTTCTTTTTGCTCGACTCCTAAGGGTTTTAGCGTAATGTTAAATAGCCTATAACTATCCTTGAGAATTGGGTTACCAAATGCAAAAAGAATTTTTCAAATCCGATTTTTTGTTCATAATTTCATGGGTTTTAGTTTTTTTGCACGGAACCCTAATTATTTTTCAAAAATAAAAGTAGACTAAGTTACCCGCCGTTACATCAGCTATCTGCCAGTGAAAGTCCCGTCAAAATCGGTCCAGCCGTTTCGGAGATTAGCCGGAACAAACAGACAGACAGACAGACAAAAATGTTAAAAATTGCTTTTTTGTTATAATAACCGTTTATAGTTTCCTATGCATTTAGTAAAAACTTGTTATTTTGACATTACAAACAGACACTACAATTTTATTTATTTGTATAGATAAAGCTCGGCTCGGCTCGCTGGCTCATGTCCCCTGTGTCCTTGGCCTGGAGATTGTTATTGCGATATCAACGGCATCGCTGCGTCCCATTCGCAGATGTGAGACCTGTAGAATACAAGATAACACATCATTAAAATAAACGTTTATATCCAACTTATGCATTTCTGAACCACGTGGCTTTTCAACGTAACCGATGAGCCCGGCCTACTTGCGTGCGACTGAGGCGAACGATGTTGGGATGGCGCCATCGCATCCATCCTCCACCATGGCCTGGCAGTGGGCGAGCCTCTCTGCAGTTTGTGACTTGTCATCCCCACAAAGAAGCATAAGGCTGCAGGAAGGAAACGAAAGATTAATAATGACTTTTCACGTTATGAATTCATGACGCCTTTTTTATGGATACTAATAGACTAGCGCTTACCTATCATCCTTTTCTTCTTCGTTTATCTTCGCATGTTTTTTACTTCTATTTTCACTTTCGCCAACAATGTTCAGCTGACTTATTTAAACAAGGTGTAATTTTAATCACTGTTTACCTCTTAAGGGGTCATTGTACTCATTATTATGAACAACTTTTACTATGGGATCAAACCCGAAATCGCAAAAAAAAAAACCAAGTGTTCCCTACATTTGACAAGTTATGTGAACATAAATGTAGGGAAAAGCAGAATTATAATTATGTATTTAATAATTAGGTATCAAACTAAAAATTTTTTTTTACTGTTAAAAAATCTTAACCTAAAATACAAAATCAGACTTAACAGAATATTTATATTTAAACTAGCTTTTGCCCGCGGCTCCGCCCGCGTGTATGTCGGAATATATCAAATTAGTACCTACCCTACGTGTTAATCCAGGTTCTAAAACATCTGTATGCCAAATTTCCTCTAAATTCAATAAACCGGTTTTGCGCCAATCTGGAACATACATCCCGACAAACAACAAACGGACAAAAATTCTAAAAACTATAGTGTGCGCAACAGACTCGTTCAATCACTTCTTGTCAAATTATTTCAAATTGTTACTATTTTTAACCGACTTCAAAAAAAGGAGGAGGTTATCAATTCAGTTGTTTCTTTTTTTTTAATGTTTGTTACCGTTACTCTGTCATTTATAAAGCGATTTGAAAAAATATTTTTTTATTTGAAAGGATTGGACTTCCAGATTGGTCCCATTTTTATCCAAATCCAGTTCTGATGATATGATCCATGAGGAATTGAGGGAACTCCTCAAATATTATTGGCAAACACATAGTGAATTTGGTATTTTCGTCAACAAATCAAGCATTTGCATTCAGAAAGTATGATTTGGTGAAGTGGAACTGAAGAAGAAGACCATAGATGGCCACAGGAACTCATCAATGGTAAATATTTTACGGGTGGCGATAAGATATCTCGATTATAGTTAAACGACTATGACGAAGCAAATTTAAATAAATGTTTCTGATGAAAATGGTACCATTGAACTCAGATCAGTAATAAAACAATGTATCCTAGCCGTGTCGAGGCGTATTGGAAATGTCATGAGAAGCACTCTGGCTATAAATTATTTTTAACCGACTTCAAAAAAGGAGGAGGTTCTCAGTTCTTCGGAATCTTTTTTTTATGGTTCCCCGATTACTCGAAGACGGCTGGACCGATTTGGAAAATTCTTTTTTTTGTTTGAAAGAGTATACTTTCCAGGTGGTCCCATTATCATCAGGTCAGGATCTGATGAGGGGGTCCTGGAGAAATCGAGGGAACTCTTCAATATAAGAACACCTATAGCGATTTTGGTATTTTTTATAGTAGCTTGTGCATTTGTTCTGGAAAAACAACATTTGGTGAAGTGGAACTGATGACGAAGACCACAGATGATGAAGATGGCCACTGGAACAACTCAATAATAAGTATTTCACGGGTTGCGATTCCATTATTTTAAAATTATTGCTAAGCAATAGAAGCTCGTCACAATGCATATGGTGAAGTGGAGCTAATGGTGAAGTACCAAGATAACTCCTCAACAATTAACGTCCCTGCATCGGGAAATGCAATGTTTTGTAAAGGTGATGAGCAGTTGTCATTAGGATATTGTAACTCAGATAAATTACAAACAGACCCAGTAAAAAGTGAAAAATAAAAACAACCGATTTCCAAAACAAACACTATAAAGTGAAAAATTACTTCAATTTCGGAAGTCAGTGGCAAAAACCTAAAATACAGATCCAAAGACACTGACTTCCGAAAAAGTAGGTATTAGTACCGAGTTTCGAGTTAATATGAGAGCGTGTTAAAATTTTTCCTTACTGTTCCTTACTGTTCTTACGGTCCTAGTGTTCCTTACTTGTTTAAAAAAAACTAAGAGTGACAATTTTTATTATTTCCTGAGGCAAATATTGCCAAGTTTCAAGTGTATTAACCAAAGGAATAAGATTTTTTATATAATCTGGAAAATCGTTTCGGAAAAGAATTCTTATACCAATTATTGAGTTAATCTAGCCACAAAGTAAAATCCTCCTCTTAAAAATATAATTACCACTTCTCACCCCGTCAGGGGTAGTTTTAAAAACCAATAGTAAGAAACTTTATTGCTTATTTAGGCAAATATTCGTGCCAAGTTTCAAGTTTATTAACCAAATGAATAAGATTTTTCATCTAAATTATATCCCCAGTTTTTACCCCCTCAGGGGTGGAATTTTAAAAAATCGTCTAGGATATTTCCAAAACTTGACTCAAAGATTATTCATACCAATTTTCGAGTTAATCAAGCTACGCAGTAAAATTCTCCCCTGTAAAATTGAAAACCCCTTTTCACCCCGTCCGGGGTAGATTTTCGAAAAACCTTGATACAGGTTATTCTTTATTTTTGGACTTAAGTATAAATACTGAGTTTCGAGTTAATCGGACTGCGTGTTAAAATTCTTCCATACAAATTTTGACACCCCCCAATCCCCCTCGTGGGGGTGGTTTAGAAAAACAAAAAATGACAAAGTTCATAATTTACTTAGTTAAGTATTTGGGCCAAGTTTCAAGCTTATTAACTCAAGGAATACGATTTTTCATACAAACGAAATCCCCCCTTTTCACCCCCTTAAAGATCGAATTTCCAAAAACCCCTTCTTAATGCTCCCCTACGTTATAAAAGGAAGCCGTGTGAAAAATTTCACGTTCCTAGTCCCAGTAGTTTCGGCTGTGCGTTTATATGTCAGTCAGTCAGTCAGTCAGTCAGTCAGTTTCTTCTTTTATATATATAGATATAAATAACAAAGTTCAACAAAACTCACAGAGATTGCACGAACATATGTCAATTCTATCATGCACTTCGTTCAGTACACATATTGTGCGGGTGAGGGGTGTTTTTGACAGCAGGTTGGTTCGAGCTGCAGGCACGGCCAGCAGTGGCGGTCGCCGCCGCCTCCACACGTACCGGTCTGCCACGCACAGCTTCAGGTGACGCAGCACACCCGGGTTATGAAGTACTCCACTCTACTACATTTATGAAAGTACGAGCACGTTATTTTGACACCATAAAGTCAAACCCCGCTGCCATCATTTTTAAAATGGCCGGCACTGCTAGCTTTAGTAAATTATCTGTTTGTAAAGGGTGTCTCAGTAAGAGTGCACTTTTTAAAATTGGAATATTTTTTTTTCATGCAAGTGGCAACTCTGAAATTTGACAGCTGTCACCTCTGTTTATTTCGATTATTAAAAATGGAGCGCTTTTCGAAAGAACATCGCGTTATAATTGTGAAAACTCATTACAACGGTGAACGGCATTCGTTACAGGAATATGATAACGGACTTCTTGTGGGCTCAACTGGACGGCATGAATCTGGACAACATGTGGTTTCAGCAGGACGGCGCAACCTGCCACACCGCGCATGAAACAATCGACTTATTGCAGCAACGATTTCCAGAACACATTATCTCACGAAATTCTGATGTCAACTGGCCACCAAGATCGTGCGATTTAACACCGTGCGATTTTTTTTCTTTGGGATTTTGTAAAATCTCGGGTTTATGCGAATAAACCCGAAACAATTCCTGAGCTCAAATCGGAAATCCAACGCGTCATCGATGAGATACAGCCACATCTCTGTGCAAAAGTCATGGAAAATTTCATGAAAAGAGTAATGGCCTGTCATCGGAGCCGTGGGGGTCATTTGCCGGATATTTTATTCCATACTTAATCGGAACATGTCTTCTTTACAATACAATAAAAATATCACAACTCTGTCATAATATACTTGTTTTTATTTTAAAATGAACAAGTGCAGTCTTACTGAGACACCCTTTTTTTAAATAATCCGACGAATTGCAAAATGTGTGACTGTAGACAGTTAATTCTTTCCAAGGTATCACTGTGAGAGAGAACGTACTGGGACAGCTTGAAAAATCTTACACAATTTTAATTATACTTGCGCCTAAGTACTTATGCAACACGCGGCAATTTACAGTAGATATTGATTTGATGATCCGGTGGAGCAGACGAGTCCTGGAGTGGAGAACGAACATCGGCAAGCGTAGTCTGGGATGCCCCCAGCTAGATGGACCGAGAACCTAATTTTGACAGATGCCGTACCACGGCGTATGCCATTGTTCTTTTAGCAAGAACTCCTAAAACTCTTTTATTTTTCACACGCCACTTCATCTAACCAACTATCTCCAAGTAACTTGTAATTAAACAATTAATCAAGTACTTAACAGACGTCAGTGCAACTCTTTCCAATTGTTTCGATCCGTTGGCTCGTTGGATTGAACCCGATGTTTGAGACGGGTAGTAATTTGTTAGAAATTGATGAACCTTGTAGAGTGAAAAGGCAGAGATTCAATGTTTGCAAAACTAGGAACTTATCTGAGAAATAGAGGAAAGAATATTTCTATAGTACTTGCGTAAATAAGTACTGTGATTTGCAGCTATGTAGGGATATGACAATCTTAAGAGTTAGGTATATACCTGCATACATACATACATAAAACTCACGCCTTCTTCCCATGGAGGTATATAGAAACTACAGAACGACACCTGCTACGATCCGTACATATTCCTTTTGCCATCTGGTATTACGCACCTGACCTTTCTGAAGAACATCACCAATAAGGTTTTCACTCACATCTGCTTTGTGTTATCTTAAGAGTTATATACAAAAAACATAGCTCTATACAGTTCTATGCAAAACTTCGACTATCAAAATATGCAAAATCCTTAAAACTTGAGTCTGTTTCTTCTACCTGTAGGTATGTAATATCCTGTTATAAATCCACTATTAGAATAGAATAGAATATTTATTTGCGTAAAACATGGTATACAAGGGTGTTAAATACAAATTGAGGCACAAGCATGTTTAGCTCCGGGGTTGCGGGATGTTCGAAAGAGTTACCGTGGCCCTGGCACAGGCAACAGAAGGAACACGGGTGGGTTTTAGTCAGTCTGACACGCCCTCCCGCTCCGCCCAGAGCGGGAGAAGTCATTTGATGATTTCCCATTCACAAAAAAGAAAAAACAAGTTTAGTAACAACAATCGTTTCTTTTTTAAAAAAAAACATCAACATTTTTTATCTATAAATTCTTTTAAACTATAAAAACTACACTCGAGTAACCACTTATGAAAATTAATTTTAAATAATTTTGTATTTAAAGCTTTGAAATGCCTTGGTATTTTATTATAAATGCGCACACACATTGCCAAGCAGTCACTATTGTATTTAGACAGTCTAGGCAAACTAACCGAATTAATTACTAACTAGCTAGTCGAATTTAATTAAAACTTCTAGAGGCGCTAATTCGCTTAAAGTTCCATCAGCTACTTACACTCGTAAATCCGTTCTACTAAGAAAAGCAAATGGCGGAACTTCGTCTTTCACGGATTTAACACGTTCAACGCCATGTCGGACAATGCTGGGCGACACACACTTTCCCTATAAGCCACACAAAAAAATTGAAATTAACTAAAAATCGACTTTTCGTTTTATTAACAAATAAATATTCTATTCTATTCAAATAATATTAATAAATATGCATTTTTAACTTACAAAACATTGACATAACCGCGGAAATATTTATAAATATGAAGATAACTCATGTCGCCCAACAGTGTCCGACATGGCCTGAATGGAAATTGATCATTTTATTCCGTGGCGTTGAACGTGTTAAGCAAAGCCTTTACTACCAATCAGCTACCATTTCTTAGTACAATGAAAACATCCCAACTATCACAAAGCACAAGCTTACAGTGCAGCAATAAGTATCTAACAGAGTCCTTAACACGAACGCGCGATGTAAACGTCTCATATTCCAAATATTAATAAGATTTTTAGTGATTTTAAATACTCTAGGTATATAAAATTAAAATTGAAAGTATGTGATTTTTTTTTTACCTGGGTGCGATTCCCAGGTCGGGCAGTGTTATTGGATTTTTCTATCTGGAATTTCTCAGTAGCAGCCTGGAGTCTGGATTTGTGCCCGGTAGATGGCAATAGGCTCGCCCCCTATTACATGGGACTTAAGCATAACTGGAAAAATGTGGGTGTACCTCTGCCTAACCCTTCGGGGAAACAAGGCATGATGTTATGTTATGTTATGTGATTTTTATATCAGTGTATTCATGAAGTTTAAAAGTATCTCATTTAACATTCATTAATTCATGACAGTTACCGTAAAAGTACTGGTTTTTTAACGAAAGGGAATGGAAACATGATGTTTGGAGCATGGCGCCTGTTTTGTTAGGTTAGTTCTCTTCGAGCCTCGGAACCTAAAGGTTATCTTTAAGAAGTCTAAAGTCTATACTGTTAAATTGGATAGTAAGTAGTACCAAGTTTGTAAGAATATAAATACAGTAATATTGGTACTGAAAAGGTGTATCATTTCCAACGTAAAAAAAAATGCGAAAGATTTTTTAATAGAAAATACAACTATCTAATAGCATTTTGGTTAAAATTTTTGTGACAAACACAATTAGCATCATCCATAGATATGAATAAGGTGTTAAAGATAAGTAGTCGTAAATATTATTATGTGCGTAACGATTATTTTAGAATTTAAAATGGACCACAGGAAGCGATGTGAAAATTGAGCGTCGCGAAACACGAGGAAATATTGAAATTCTATCTATTTTTGAATGACCCATCAAAGATAGCGCGTAGTTTACAAGGTAAATTTTTTGTTATATTTATAATACGATATTTTTTTCTTTAAATATTGATCTTAACTTTACACGTCATAAAAATAATCAATCAATCAATCAACTTTATTTTTTTCTCACCACAATATACATAAATTATTTTACTTTGATCATTTTCGACAATGAACAATACAATTATATACTTAAATATTGTGGGAGACTGGTGCCTAAGCTAGGCTCATGGCCTGTGTTTCAGGACACCAGGATAGTAATATTTTAAAAGTAGATGAGGTCGGTGCTTTGATCACTAATAAAGAACTTAATTAGTCTTTAAAAGATCCCTCTTAGCGATAAGACCGCCCATTGTGTCACCCCTTGTAAAATTTCTACTTTTATATCTGTAATATTTATGGTGTACATAATTAAGAGTATTCTATCTATCTATTAGCGATTAAAAGGTCGCCGGTCGGTTTTTCTATCGGACTACTCTGAGAAGAAAGACAAAAACAAACTCAGAGGTAAAAATAAATAATATCAGTAATAAGTGATAAATAATTTTATTTCTTTAAGTACGTTTGTACAAACACTTTAACACGTCAATCATATTTTAAAAACTAGATGAGGCCGGCGTTTCTTATCTGAGGCCACAGTCTCTTTTAAAGTGGACATTGTCTTGGTCAGATTGTGAGTACCATGCAGATTAGTGTCTGAGAACCACACAGGTTTTAGTGGACCTGCCCAGTCATTGCACGCACTTGTCAATAATCGTGTAGCTCAACTCAGAACATAAGGAGCTGAACGACTCGACGAACAATACCAAAGAAAGGACAATGACATAATGATGGTTATCAATGCCTACCGTAGCTCTAGCATGAATAACTTTGACTTTAAGTAGTGTTAAGTAGCTGGAATTGTCCAAGGGTCATTGAAAACCATAGTAGATATGGCGAATGATTCTACCCTCCTTTCGTATCGCTTCACTGAAAACCGGTTTATTCCGATTCTAAGCGGTTTAATCCGATTTCGTATTTCAAACTTTTAGGGTTGAAATTAGATTACAGCTTATTAGGAAAGTTTGATGTTAGGTATTATCATTAGCAACTATTGTGAGTGACAGTTAATTTTGAACTTTATGACCGTTTGATAATTAATCTTGACTATGATTCGAAATGTTGATTTTTTTGGTCGAAAGACGAATAAGCTTCCTTATCAAATTAACTTAGGTTAATCTAATTATAAATACATGTAACATTGATTAACACGCCGATAAATATAGTTTTTTTTTGGGTTAGGTTTGCTCTTGACTCTGGTCTAGGACAGAGACAAAGTTGAAGATGGAGCGAGCTTACCCAGAAGAAGCCTGTTCACTCTCACTTTGAAGAGATCGGGGTTGTATGCGTTCGGAAACACAGACGCAGGCAGGGATTTCCACTCCTTTGCTGTGCGCATCACAAAAGACATTTGGAAACGCTTAGTGCGAATTGGTGGGATAGCAACTAGGTAAGGATGATAACCTGTAGTGCGTCTAGATGTCCGCTGATAGTAGGGTGCCGGCGGAATGAGGTCGTGGAGTTCTTGAGCAATCTGTAGAAGACCGACAAGCAGGTAACCTTGCGGCGATAAGCCAAGCTGTGAAGCTAAGCATCCACCAGTCTTACGTCGCCAATGAGCCTCTTAGCTTTGCGTTCCACCGAGTCAAGCGCGGCAAGTTGGTATTTGGCTGAGCCATCCCAAAGGTGGCTGCAATACTCCATGCAGGATCGGACTTGCGCTTTGTAGAGAGTTAAAAGCTGTCCAGGCGTAAAGTATCGCTTCACCGTATTCAGGACGCCCAGTTTCTTGGCCGCAGTTTGGGCTTTGTAAGTTGTTTTATTTACTTGTATTTTTAATTTGAAAGAAAGTTTTAAGTAGGTATACTTTAGCAGCAAAAACCTAATCCATACATATACATACATACTTAATTAAAATTGAAGTGTCTGTTTGTAATGTCAAAATAACAGCTTCCACAGGGTTCCGTTGTCAACAAGGAACCCTTATAGTTTCTCCATGTCCGTCAGTCCGTCCGCAGCTTAGCTCAGAGACTCTTAATACTAGAAAGCTATAATTTGGCATATTAATCACGGCGATAAAGTGGAAAAAAATTTTAGGTTACGTCCTGTACACGTAAAGTGACCCCATACCCATGACGTACCCCATGGGGTAGATGAGAAAAAAAAAACATCACCACCAAAAAAAAAAAAAAAATATAAAAAATATTGCGAGTTTGTGGAAACAATTTTTCGATTAAGACATGTGTTTCTGAAATATTAAGCTTTGAAGTGCTAATTTTTGTATGAGTCAAGTGTCCTCCCCCCTGCCAGCTAAACGGTTAGTTTTGGATATGAGAAAAAAATCACAGTAGTAGTATAAACAACTAAGTTAAAAGGAAAACTATCACAACTAAGTCGGCTTTACAAGTTTACGAGTAGTAGTCGACAAACTTACATTTGCAGTTGGAATGTATGAGAGAACATATGTTTCAACTACCATGTTATGTTTGTTCTTGGGATAAATTCATCCCAACTACGGAACCCTTCATTGTGCGTGGTCCGACACGCACTTGGCCGGTTTTTACTAAATGAATATGAAAGTATATGCGGTACTTATAACAAAAAATCAATTTTTAAAATTTTTGGGTGTTTGTCTGTCTGTCTGTTGGTCTGTATATCTGTCAGTTTGATCCAGCAAATATCCTAAACGGCTGGACTGATTTTGATGGGACTTTCACTGGCAGTTAGCTGATGTTATAAGGAGTAACTTAGGCTAGTTTTGTTTGAAAAAAAATAGAGTTGAAAAAAAAATGTAACCCATGAAATTGTGAACAAAATCCGATTCAAATAAGGAAGTTGTTTTCCAACACCCATGCGAACGAAGTCGCGGGCATAGCTAGTATTTGCAATAAAAACGTTTTTTTGGATGTTAGGCACCTGTCGGCGCAGAGACGGCGTAAGCTAAGATGAATATTAAGTCATAGGGCTGCGGCTGCCACAGTTTCGTTTCTTATGTAAGTAGTTCAGTTTGCTGCTGAGTCTTTTAAATCTTGTAAGGCTAATTAGTCTAAGTACCTTTGAAGAAGACGAAATAATTATAAGAATTTGACTAGGTATACAGATTACGTATGCAATGCATTCGTACAATAGCACCAATATTATGTAACAATATTTTTGATTTAAAAGAGTGTCCGTGGAGTTTCTTGCCCGTTATTCTCCATAGGTACCTACTACGCTTTGGAATGGGCAACTAGTTTCATATTTCTGACTGACCGATTCCTTCATAATTTCGAAGTGCCATGCTACACTGTCGCGATATGTGAAATACACTTCGCGCTCTCTCTTTCACCGCTCTACGTCTCGCTGTATAACAAAGAGCGCGCGAAGTGTAGTTTGCGTTATCGCAATAGTGTTAGCAATTAATAGCCTTAGCATAAATGGTTTACTTGTAAGAAATGTTTTGAGTTTGGGGTCAGTTTGACAATAGTCTTTTTGTCATACCAATTATCAAAAGCTTTCTTCGTACTGGTGCCGTCTATCTCGAAGATGTGATAGCTTATCAATGAAAAAGGTTAAAAAAAACAGGCACTTATAGGGACTGCTGGTAGAAGTGACACTTAAAACATTAACATGTACACAAGCCGCTGCACATCGCATGTCGCGAACCCGTAAGATTTTCCCCTACCAAAAAGCGCTCAATGCGCTCTAAGAAGTTTTCACTTCAAAATCCAGTCCTTTTAGTAGCTGGTCCACTTACCCTACTGGCCAAGCAGCATCATTCATCAACAAAATAATAATGATTGAAGAAAAAGTTCTTTTATCAGAAACAAGGGTGCGATAGACCGCATATCAGTGGAAACAAAACACGCGCTTTTTGTTTTTTTGGGTGAGAAATCATCAAATGACTTCTACCGCTCTGGGTGGAGCGGGAGGTCGTGTCAGACTTTTACTGACTAAAACCCACCCGTGTTCCTTCATGTGCCTGTGCCAGAGCCACGGTAACTCTTCGAACATCCCGCGATCCTGGCTGAAACAAAATCTGCTGGCAACCCTAGCTACACTGTTTCATTTTCACCTCAGCTTTTCCGTTTATTCAGCTCGGCGTGTCGCCATCCTTATTGCTTTAGTAATTTAAACCTTATTCACTACATAGGTACTCTATTATATGTTGGTATAATGTGAAGATGCCTTTAAGTACCTACTCCGCATTCTTACAGGCACAGTTATTGTATCAGGATTTTTGTTAATTAGGCGTGTTGAAATTGTTACAAACAATACCTGCTATTAAAGAAGATTTCCAGTTCACCATTTGATTTAATTAGAGTCTTCGAAAATAAACCTATAAAAACAGACGGGTTTTGACTAAATGCATATTTTTTCAATAATTAAAAAAACCTTTTATTCAATGCAAAAGTATAGTTTTTTTCCAAACTACTGCAAACTTGTAGGTAAGCAGGCTAGTTGACGCTAGATTTTGTTGACACAACGCTGCATTGAATAAAGTCAATTAGTTTATTTAATTCAATCAGGGCTGAAATATGACCCTTTGACAGATTTCGTGTACAAAATAATGTCAAACTGACACTTTTATTCTTCAGTTATGTAATAAATGAAGATTGAAAATTGATATCATTTAATTTTACGTCTATTTGGATAGCTTTAAGGCTCCTGCAAACAGGGGCGCGACACGCGGTGCCTTTGTGCCATGTCACGTGTCGCGCCTGTTAGCAGGAGCCTTTACGAATCGAAAAGCGCGTAACACACAAATCAAGCTCCTAACGAGTCCAATCAGCAAAATGTATTGATTAATGACCTGTGACGTCACATTAATGGCGCCTCTGACTTTTCCTCATTCTTTGTGATGGTGCGAACGTTAATAGTGCAACGTTATTGGATAGATAAAGCATTATTAATTACTTCACAGGGGGCCTGGGGGCCTATCACTTGCGGGACGTTCGAAAGAGTTACCGTGGCCCCCGGGCACAGGCAACTGAAGGAACACGGCCCACCCGTGTGTTTTAGTCAGTAAAAGTCTGACGCGCCCTCCCGCTCCGCCCTTGGTGGGAGAAGTAATTTGATGATTTATCACCCAAAAAAAATAGGGGCCTATCACACAGATTTCCAATTTAAACTCTCCCACTGCTGGGCAAAGGTACCCCATAAATATATCACCCTGGCCTGTCTGCTCTGATACATTTGACAATAAATTTTGATCTGATCCACACAGATTATGACTTATCTTTCTATCTAGCCTGAACCCACAGTACAGGTAAAACCTCTTTTATCGGTTCTGGGCCTGAACCAAAGCCGGAACCTATTGCCTCACTGCTGAATTATTATTTAATTTGTTTTCACTTAGCGTTCTTTCTGACTTTTTATTTTTGCTCGCCTCCTAAGGGTCCTAGCGTGATAATAAATAGCATATCAACATATAGCATTTATTAACACACATAAATAAATAAAATAAGGCTTCTTTTGTACACGAAGTTACGGTAGAACACTGACTCCATTTTTTTTTTGTGGATGGGAAATCATCAAATGACTTCTCCCATCTGGGCGGAGCGGGAGGGCGTGTCAGACTTTTACTGACTAAAACCCACCCGTGTTCCTTCTGTTGCCTGTGCCGGGGCCACGGTAACTCTTTCGAACATCCCGCAACCCTAGCTGGCATCGGCCCTAGCGGACCCCGTCAATAGTGCTGACATCTCTTTGAGGCGCGCGTGGAACACAACGCGCCGTCGATTCGGGCTTGGTCCTTACCGGACGGCGAGCTACCCATTGCTCACCGTCCGCAAGCCCGCGCCTACGGTGGCCGGGAATCGGCTGCCAATTCCCGACGCCCAGGGCCTCTCCTGCGGCGACTAGGGGCGTGAGGGCGCAAAGCTTGCCTCTCCCTCACGCGTTCCGCCTCCTCCTTCGCGAGCATTACTGCTTCGCAGAAGGAGGTAATGGCTGCCCATGTACTCTCGCTCCGTACCATGGCCTGGACTAGGGCCGGACGCGAGAGATCGCCTCCGCCGATCGCTACCGCGAGGACACGGCGGTGCTCCGCCCAAGCAGGGCAGACCTCCACCGTATGCTCCACCGTGTCCTCCAGGCAATCCACACAGTGGTGACACCTGGGCGTTTCCTCCCGCCTTATCCGGAACAGGTACTTCCCGAAGCACCCGTGTCCGGTGAGGACCTGCGTCAGGCGGAAGGTGAGGACGCCGTGGCGCCTCTCCAGCCACTCCTCAAAGAGGGGACTTATCGCCGCAATTGTGGCGTGCCCAGCGCTGGGTTGCGACAATCGCACTCTCCATGCCGCCATGAGATCCTGCCGGAGCTCTGTCCGCCGTGCCGCGATTTCTCGTGGCAGCGGGGTTACGCCCCGGCGTTTTGCCTCCTCGCGCCACTCCCACATGTGCGCAAGGACTTTTGCCTCCAAATCCCATGGCGGTAATCCGGCAAGGAGGTTCGCCGCCTCCCCGGAGACCGTGCGGTATCCCCGGGCTAACCGGATGGCCATGACCCTCTGGGACGCGTTCAACCAACGGACCGGTCGCCGCCTCACGGAACGCGCCCACACCGGAGCTCCGTAAAGGGCCATGGACAGGGATTGAAAAGGTTCTTAAAATATCGGTATAGAACCGGTATTAAGTGGTTCCGGGTACAAGAACCCGAACCGGAACCGGAACCTAAATTGGAACCTATAAGAACCTTTATGTTACCGGTTCTTCAAAGCAAGTCCGAATGCCCTTTACTCACACAAATGCATAATGTCACTAATTGGGCGAAACCAGGAAGTTTGTCACTAGCTGCGCTCCCGCAGAAATATTTTCGCGGAAATATTTTGACTCCACTGTACCTACGAGCGGCCGCCGCGCGGGTGAAAAGGACTACCTTTTGCTGACTGTAAATACTCAAGTATGTCGATATAACACCTAGTCCTGAGACATGGTTTAATATTCTTTAATTCTTTTGTAATCAGTTGAGAAAAAATTTGATTTCTCCCATCATGCTCGTCATCGTCGTTGTGGTGCAAAGCACAATCTTTACACTCCATTCTTTGTTGTTTTTCAATATTTGCAGTCTTAGGTTGACATTTTTCTTGAAAATTTCTTCTAAGCAATTGCTTCAAATTTAGAGGTAACTCTTGCTCTTGGAGTTGAGTGTCTGTATCGGTATCGGTCACAATACGGGCATGTTTTGTTCCTAAAAGTAAGATACCAAATATAACCAACGTGTAATTGGAATAGCGTAATACCTCGGCGGTAGTACCGTAACCCATGAAACTAAACAACCATAAAACACATAATATAATCATAAAACACTGTCCACACATGTTAAAACAAAATAATAATAATTTATATTAAAAAATCCTCCTCCTTTTTAATAATATTGTCTAAGTGAATACAATACGATGAAACTTACCTTTGTCCATTTTATATTAATGTATTAACAGTAACTGTAGATTATATAAACCACTAATAATAATTACTGACAATATTTGCTGACACTGTTCAGTACAGACTTCCACTCGCCAATAATTCGAAGGCGAACTGAAAGAAAAGATACGCCAGGCACGCGTCAAACATATCCCATCTTTCTTAGAGAACCTTTAAATCGGATGATACGGAAGCGGTATATTGGAACCTTTATTTGGAACCGGTACTTTGGAACCAGAACCAAACCGGAACCTGAACCGGAACCGTACCGAAAAGAAGAACCTTTTTAAGAACCAAAATGAAGAACCGGAACCCAAATTCGTACCGGTTTTCAATCCCTGGCCATGGACCGCACGACCCCCGCGTAGAGCTTCCGGCAGGAGGCGTTTGGATTGGCCCCCAGATTGGGCAGGAGCCGCCTCAAGGCAGCCCCGGCCCGCTCCAGTCTGGGAGCCAAACGTCGGAAATGCCCCATGAAATTCCACTGGCTGTCGAGGACGAGTCCCAGGTACTTCATCGTCGACTCGACACCGATGGGAACCCCTCCTACCGTTATTTGGGAACCCGACGGTGGCGCGTTCCGAGGACCATGAAAACACATGGCCTCGGACTTGTGCAAGGCCACCTCAAGTCCCAATTGCCGGATCCTCTCTACAATTGTCGCAACCCCGCATGTCACCAATTCGGCCGCCGCCTGGTGCGACCTCCCCTGCGCCAGGACCAGCGTGTCGTCAGCGTAGCAAACTACGCTGACGCCATTAGGGAGGTCGGCGCGCAGCATCCAGTCGTACCCGATGTCCCACAGATGCGGCCCCAGGACTGATCCCTGTGGGACACCGCACGACATCTCTCGCCAGTTCCACTGTCCCCGGTGACCGGGGTAGATGAGAGCCCTGTCCGTCAGATAGGCCTCGACCACGCGACAGAGGTAGGTCGGCACTCGGTGATACCTGAAATGAAATGAAATTATGTATAAGCAACAAAATTGTCAATATTAATTATATTTTTATGTTTCTATGTTATAACATAACATCACGCCTTGTTACCCCGAAGGGTTAGGCAGAGGTGTACCTATAGTACACCCCCATTTCGCCAGTTATGTTTAAGTCCCATGTAGTAGGGCGAGCCTATTGCCATCTACCGGGCACAAATGCAGACTCCGGGCTGCTACTGAGAAATTCCAGATAGAAAAACCCAATAAAACTTTGCCCGACCTGGGGATCGAACAGCAGTAGCGCTTGCGACTACTAGACCAACGAGGCAGTCAAATTGTTTCTATGTTAATTAATGTACATAATGTTGTACCATTTTAATTAACTACACATAAATAAATTATTAGTAGTTATAGGTATAGATTACAGGTCCTATCTGACTGAATGACTGACAAAGCATATACTAAATTACTGAAGGTAGATAAACAGGAAGACAAGACCAACCTTAGAGGATGTAGGTGATGTGGATACCATACACGAACGTTTGCACGGACGTAAAAATATTGCGGCGGGATTTTATCGCACACTGGATTGTCAACTCTCGGCGTTGGGCCGAGCATAGATAATCCAACAAAGTGCATTCCAGCGCGTCGAAAAAACTCACTATTGCATTTTCAACTCTCGGCGCTAAGCAGAGCATTGATAGTTCAGTGCGCGAAAAAAAAACGCCGCGATATTTTTACGTCCATGCGAACATCGGTTAACAGGATAGAGACGATGCTTCCTTATTAGTAAAAGTCTCACAGATAAACGGATCGTAGGAAAACTGGTAACGATCACTAAGGGCTGATTTCACCAATGAAACTGAACGCGATCAGCACATAAACCACGTTTAAGGGCTGTCATTGTCATTATTTTCTTTGGAATGATGACACTGTCAGCTCTGGATCTCAGTCTAAACTACATCAACATCTAAATCTAAACATCTAAATGTTCTGATCGCGTTCAGTTTTATTAGTGAAATTCGCCCTAAGTTTGCGGAATTAGGCATTCACTTTGCTGTTTACTCCGAATCAAATAAACATGGTTTTTAATGATTGTAACAAACAAGTCGATTCCGTATTATTTTGCCTAACGTATCCTAAGTTTAAGCATACAAAACATGTTTTTAAAGTTTATAAGTTTATCTTAGACATTACTGATATCGGGGAAGGAAAACATCATTAGGAAACCATGGAAAATGTATGTCTGAAATCGCCAACCCGCCAAGCGTTGTGATCAATGCTCCTGCCTTCTCTGTATGAGAAGAGGCCTTTGTGTTGCAGTGGGACAAAAATAGGCTGGTAATAATTATAATAGGTAGCAAAGCTATTGCTATCAACCGAGCACAAAGAGGATATTCTATGGGCTATATTGTATAAATAATTCACCAAATTGCTTTGAACGATTTCACAATATTGTTCAAAGCTTTTGGGAATGCCATCGAAATTATAACGATACTTGTTACTTAGATATTTCTTATCTTGAAGAAGAATGTCACTGTATACAACACAATCTTTGATAGCTCCTTACGGAGGATATTTGTGGGTTTTACATGTTCTAAAGACAATATAAGTATTGACAAAGATTGAAATGCTTGAGATAGTAAATACTTTGTTAGTTTGGATCTATGTATTTTGATATCTGTTTGATATAAATCAAGTCTACACTGAAATATGAAAATGAAAGGGGACTCTTTTTATAACGTGCCTTGTCCCAGTCTTCTCCTTAGCGTGTCGATGGCAATTTAAATAAAATTTGCAATATCGCCGGGAGAAACAGAGATTGTAAACTGTCGACAAAGTGTGTACTATACCATACTGCATACAATATAACGTATAATTTTCGATAGTTTATAGGTAATCTATCCGTTTCAAACCGTCAAATTGTGAACGTGACAGATTTTTTTTTGGATGGGAAATCATCAAATGACTTCTCCCGCTCTGGGCGTAGCGGGAGAGCGTGTCAGACTTTTACTGACTAAAACCCACCCGTGTTCCTTCAGTTGCCTGTGCCGGGGCCACGATAACTCTTTCGAGCATCCCGCAACCCTATCTGGCATCGGCCCTAGCGGACCCCGTCAATAGTGCTGACATCTTTTTGAGGCGCGCGTGGAACACAACGCGCCGTCGACCCGGGCCTGGTCCTTATCGGACGGCGAGCTACCCATTGCTCGCCGTCTGCAAGAGGGTTTTGTGACCCCTGGGCTCACAATCTATCCGATTTTATCACTCGTTAAATAAAATTGTGAACCGTCCCTGATTGGTAAGTCTCGGTGGTAGCTAAATTGGTCGCAGTAACTAAGCCAGGGCACCCCGACCAAATGGGTCAGGTTAGAACTGTGACCAACCGCGCGCGAGCTGAGCGGCGGCGGCACTGCGACGAGCGCTCCTTCCAAGTTGAACGCAGTTACTTGGCTATTTATTTTCCGGCTTTGTGAATTTTGATTTTGCTAATCGATTATTTTCATCAATATTCGTATCAATATAGCTTTCATTTTAATATTTTATACTGGCAACTTTATCCTTTATTCGTGGGCGCTCTGTGATTGGTTGACGAAAAATGGTGGGTAACAATCGGAGAACTCGCTTCTTCCCGCTTATAAAAATGTGTGGTTACGCGGGTTAAGGGAACGCTTGGCCGGTTGCGCGGCTCTCTTGAATTTTAGGACTCGACGCGATAGGCTTTTAGAGTTAATAAGTACCTTGTGCTAAGTATTGATGTTTGTATGTGCAGTTCAATTTTTTTTTTTTACTAATCCATATTTATTTTACTATTGACATAATTTAAAACCTAACAATCTTAAAATAATAATAATATGTACAAGTATATAAAAAAGGAATGAATGAATGAATGAAATGCACCGATCCCAGCGTGGTTTAACCAGACTCGATTACTCGAATGAACCCAAAGATTCACACTAGCCCCTGTAGCTTCTTGTTTCATGGGGCTACATAGGCCATTGCATATCAAGGAGTAGACCGGGGGGCACGGTAATGGTAGGGAAGACGTGCCCTTAGGATATGGAAGGATTATTAGAGTCTACCGAGTATGCACCCTAGAGTAAACATTGGAATATTGGAGAGATGGGTAATATTTATCTATGGATGGGCATCTTTTAACGTCGTCGCCGCTAAGTCGTTTCAAATCCGGCTTCACTGGTGAGTCTTTTGGCGGAGTTACTGCTATGCTGTATTACGTGTTGCTGTTGCCAAAGTCTTCGTCTGAGGTCTCGCTGCTATCCGTTTCAGGTTTCTTGTAGATCTCGCTAGCAGCCTTCTTAATCTTGTCTCGTTCATCAGCCGTGTCCATCCAAAAATTGATGTCCTTATTGAAGTAAGTCATGTCCTGTTTTAGGTTGTCATTCCATGTGTAAATAGGTCGGCCGACTTTTTTGGATTTGGCCTTGTACTGCATTACTGTGCGGTTCGCGGCGCCTGTGAACATGTACGAGATAGCACAGCCTGTGGTTTGTACAAGTATATAAAAAAGGAGGGGAAATAATCAGTCAGTTCAATTGAAATATAAGACAGTTACGTAATCCCGGAATCATTATTTGACTACTTCCTTATCCTGTTGGTGTTTCTTACATTTAGTATTAGTGCAAAGTGCGTTCGTCGCATGCAAGTTTGATACCAGTTCACAATTTGTGGATTAGCCATGGATAAGTTATAAAATAATGCGAAAAAAAAAATAGAAATAAAATGTCAAAGTCAAAAGTCAAAGAATCTTTATTGTGAGACAGTGGTTTCAGAGTTGTTATAAAGTTAATTGGTGTGCTTTTCCACTGCTCCACCATGTTAGGCATACAATAGTTTCCAAAGAAAGAAAGAATATTGTTTATTTGGACACAGTTCGTGTACCTCAAAATACAAATAAAAAAAAGTGAAAAAATCTGCTGTTCCCTACATACATATAAGTTCGCATAACTTGTCAAAATGTTGGGAACAACTGATTTATTTTTCGCGATTTCAATTTCGGTCCCATAGTAAAAGTTGTTCATAATGATGAGTGCAATGACCCCTGAAGAGGTTGTGAGTTATTTAAATTACACCTTGTATAGATACGAGACCACTGCGTAGCTCTTTCACTCTAGACTTCACATTCTTGTAGTCCGTGTTCTATTAGTCCACGAGTTCACTAATTTTCTAATTTGTTAGTTAGTCTATGACAACACAGATTTCAAACGAAGGTAAAGATCGCAAGGAAACTTGGACGTTATGGTCTGAAATTGCCAACGCAAACTGAGCAAGCGTTCAGTGATAAAAATCCTTTCTCTGCATAAAAAGTGGACTTCACCGTTAGGTGTGATAAAACAGGCTAATAATCGTGTCGTTTTATTTTAAATTCACCGCGCAAAACGGATTGTCAAAAAATTCAAATAAGCCAACACTAAAAGGGTCCATCACAACATTTTATACATTTTAAATTCAGAAAACAGGGTAACGGATAATTTATATTCTTGCAAAATATCATAATATCCGGGCACGAAGAAAGAATATTAATTTAGCTCGGAGCCGGAAAAAAGTAGTATTTTAAAGTTATGAAAAACGTTGGTTGTACAGATTTTGTTTTTATTAATAAACAACTTGATTAAATAAGGTTTGTTGTTGCGTGACAAGATAGGGAGCTTATGCTAAGATTTTTCATTACAAGGAAAGAATATAATATAGGTATAAATTGTGGCTTGTAACGAAATATCTGGACATTATTTTAAAGTAAAGTACCTAAGAATAAAGTGTATTTTTCCTGATGTGAGATACGTTCAGCGACAAAAATTGATTTTACACATCATCAAAATTGATACATAATTATTCGTTAGATTGTTCGTTTCATATAATAATAATAATAATAATAACCCCACCGCCGTATCTCTACGTTGACGCCGTGGTGGGGCTTGCGCGCTCCTGAACTCTAGATCTGTGCCGATAGAGTTTACTTTGCCGAAACTAATCTAGGGTGAGGAGCCAGACCAAGAGAGATACATGAACCCGCAGGGCAGCATGTGGCGAGCTGCTGGGCAGTAGCGACCCCACGTACCCTATCTCCCGGGAGAAGTCATGTTCCTCATCTCTGGCTTGTCTTTATTGGCCGGCTGGAGTGAACACTGACGAGAACTGACCTCCCACCTCATTCTTGCCTTTATTGGCTGGCTTGAGTAGAGATTCACAAGAGCAAACGTGCTCGGAGGAAGGAAGTAGTCCAGTAAGATGCTGGTAGGGATCTTGACCGTACTTCCGGGATTGTCCTGATAGCCGTGGAATACCTCTCCACTCCTCTTAAGCACCTCAAGACATGTTGCCCCCTTGTCGCTACGACACTATGTGCTAGCGACCGTTTCCGGGGGCCCATTGTTGAGTGTGCAAGTCACCCCCTGCCATTTTATCCGTGTATTGTATTTATCAAACATTGGTCAGGCAGGGGCCATAGTCCTTCCATAGTTTTAGATAACCAGTCCACTTTAGCCATCCAAACCCATAGCCCAATATTTTTTTTTCTCCATATCCTGCAATAGTCCTACACCAACCGGGAGTTGTCCTTGGGTGCACTTGCATAGTACGCACAAGGATAATCGTCGGTTGGTGCCTCATTTCCATTGAAAGCGTCTAACGGGCCTCTGCGAGTTGGCTTCGGCCCCTCATATGCCTTTCAAAGGTCCGGGACCCTAGGGTCCCGAGAAATATATTAAAAAAATAATAATAATAAGGTTTTGTCTCGCCCTTAACCCCTTATCTCACTTGTTGCGCCACAGTCAGGCCGGGTACAACCTTAAACATAATACTGAAGAAACAGTTATCTCTCACCTGATATATATGGATGACATTAAGTTATACGCAAAAACCGAAAAAGAAATGAATAAGCTTATAGAAGTCACGACAGAATTTAGCCAAGATATAAATATGAAATTTGGGTTGGATAAGTGCAAAACATTACATATCATAAGAGGTAAAATCAAACCTGGCAGCTATACAGTTAACGACACGGACACAATTGCAGCAATGGAACCAACAGATCTATACAAATATTTAGGATACAAACAACTTAAGGGACTCGACCACACAGCAATTAAACAGACACTAAATACAGAATATCGAAGGAGAATTAACGCAGTTTGCAAAACACAACTATCAGGAAAGCATCTTATTAAAGCCTTGAATACTTTTGCCATACCAATATTGACCTACTCATTCGGAGTAATAAAGTGGTCAAAAACTGACATAGAACAGTTAGAGAGGACCACGCGCACAATACTTTCAAAACACAACAACCTGCACCCTAAATCTGCGATCGAACGACTCACCATCAAAAGACAGAATGGAGGGAGAGGCCTAATCGACATCCATCACCTTTGGCAGAAACAAATCACTAGGCTAAAAACATTCTTTTATTCCAAATCTCGCACTAGTGACATACACAAATATATCTCTCTAAATGATTTTAACTACACCCCACTTAACTTAAATGAACAAAATATACAAGACACAAATAACACTGACCCACAGAACCAAAAAATTGAAAAATGGAAGAAGAAAGTCCTTCACGGTAGGCACCCTCGTGATTTAGAACAATCCCATATTAACATAGTGGCGTCTAATAAGTGGCTTAAAATAGGCAATCTGTTCCCTGAAACAGAAGGCTTCATCATAGCTATACAAGATCAAATCATCAACACCAAAAACTACAGGAAATTTATCATTAAAGACCCTACCACCACAAACGATAAATGCCGAAGATGCCACATTCAATCAGAAACCATACAACACATAACTGGAGCATGCACAACCCTCACACAGACAGACTACACTCACAGACACAACCAGGTTGCAAACATCATTCACCAAAAACTAGCACTCAAACACAATCTCATACAAAACTCTAACACTCCTTACTACAAGTACACACCACAAACTATTCTAGAAAATGATACGCACAAAATGTACTACGATCGCGCCATACTTACAGATAGGACTATCCACTATAATAGACCAGACATAACCCTACAGGATAAAATAAGAAAAATTACCTACCTTATAGACATTGCAGTTCCTAATACCCATAACCTACAAAAAACCATATCAGAAAAAATAAGTAAATATCTTAAAGAAGAAATCGCAAGAATCTGGAGACAAGATAAAGTATACGTTGTCCCTATAGTTCTCTCCACGACAGGCGTTATCCCCAACCATCTTCCCCGTAGCCTTAAATTAATAGATTTAGAAGAATTCGTTTATATCAACCTACAGAAAGCTGCCATATTAAACACCTGCAGAATAGTTAGGAAATTCATGCAGTTAGATGAAGAAAACACACCCTCATCTTAAATACACACCACAAGCTGCATTTACTTGGCTTTGACCCGTAAATGTAGCTAAAACCAGCCTAGAGCTGAGAAAAAGAACACTCCCGAAAATAATAATAATAATAATTTAGAATCTGTGGCCCGACTGTCAAGGTGACGGTCAAAAAACATTTTTCTCCGTAAAATTTTTTTGATTTTTAATTTTATTATATCACAATATCATCCACAATGTTATATTCTGTACCCATACACCACCCCTTGAAACCCAAGATTGAAATAAAAAACAAAAATTAGCCAGGATGCAAGAAGGAAATACGGAGAAAAAAATAGTACAATGTTGACGAGAAGTCGGGCACGATTGGCAGCAATCACACACCCAACATCTTCGGGTTCGTCGCTCAGCTCCGCCTCGCAGTTGCCAGAACCTGCTCCAACCGTGAGTCCAGTGATATCGGCCGCTGCAGTTGCGTCGAGCTCGAGCGACGAATACTTCTCGCCGCCGACGACACCACCACCACCAGTACGTCGACGCGGAAGAGACCGACCACCGGCCAGCTTAGGACTCCGAGGCCCACCGGCCTCTGATAGGGTCCCCACTCCCGGTGGAAGTGTGCAGCGCATGAGGTGGACACAAACTGTCAACGAAAATGTCATGCGCGCATACTTTGGGGCTACAGAGGGGGAACTAACTTGACTGCGTACCGTGGTCGGATGCTCTCTCTGTTTCAGGTGCTTGAGCCAGCTGTCAACGTGACGGCGCAACGACTGTCGGATCAGGTGCGGGTCATCCAGCGTAATCATATGTTAGATGACACTGTACTTGATCGCCTGCGACGTGAAATACAGAGTAGCCATGTCGTTGCCCACCCGTCACAGACTGTTATTGCACCACAGTGCAACACAAGTCAAGCTGACGAGGGAAGTGACGACAGGGCTACAAATGTAAGTACCCAGTGCAATGAGCAATTGAGGAGTGCTTTGGAGGGTGCGATTCGAGAATATCGGTTCATATCGCCCGAACTTAGACCACGCTTACCTCGTTTGCCCATGCATAACAAAAATAGGGCGCTGGTGGCCGTCCTGGATTCGCAGTTGTCAAACTATTTTGATGACTGCGAAGACCTCACCGATACTCATTCGATTTTGTACTGTGCGGCTGTAGCGGCATGTCGTGTAGCTCACGTCAAATTTGCTAATGACTCTAGAGCTACACGACCAAAACCAGCCGTACCAGCTTGGCAGTGCAGAATTGAGCGCCGTATTGGTGAGGCCAGATCGCTCATCGGCAAACTAATCTGCTTCAGGGAGGGCAATACTCGCCCTAGAGTGATGCGCTTTGTGAGGCGGGCGTTCTCAGGGACCGATATTAGCCCTCAGGACTATATATCGCGTGTCACAGAGCGCATCGACTTCCTGAAGCAGAAAGTGTATGCATGGGCGAACCGTATTCGTAGGTATAAGAGGCGAGTAGAGCGATACACTCAGAATCGCACCTTTCAGAGCGATGAAAGGTGGGTTTATAGGACTTGGGAGCGACCGGACCAAGGTGTGACTGATACGCGCCTGCCGGATGATGATACCATGTGCTCTTTCTGGCGCAGTATCTGGTCGGTGCCTGTCAGCCACACCGAAGGTGACTGGGCTCGGGAAGTCGAGCGGGCCTGTGATCCAATACCAGAAATGGGGGCTATTACCATCTGCCCCCAAGACGTAGCTCGTGCAGTCCGTCCGTTACCTAACTGGAAGTCTCCAGGGCCGGACGGGCTGCACAACTTCTGGATCAAATGGTTTGCAAGATCGCACGCTCGCTTGGCAGCTCAGTACCAGGCTGCTTTGGAGTCTGGTTCGCTACCCCAGTTCCTAACAACAGGAATTACCCACCTGCTCTATAAATCAGGTAACACCGCGGAACCCAGAAATTATAGGCCGATCACGTGTTTACCGACGGTCTATAAAGTTCTTACATCCATTTTGAGAGCTAAAATCAACAAACATATAGACACAAACTTCATCATGTCTGCCTCTCAAAATGGATGTAAGAATGGGTCCCGCGGTACTAAGGAGCTACTCCTCATTGATATGGCCATTAGCCAACAGGTTCGTCGTTCCCGAAAGGATCTGTCGACATGTTGGATAGATTATAAGAAGGCCTATGACTCGGTGCCACATACATGGCTCATGAGGGTGCTAGAGTTGTATAAAGTAGATGCAACTCTGCGCACCTTCCTGATATCGTGTATGGGGCAATGGAGGACGGTCCTTCGCTATCCAGGATGTCGAAATATCCAGAAGAATAGCGAGCCGATAAGGATTGAGCGAGGCATATTTCAGGGTGATAGTTTGAGTCCGCTTTGGTTCTGCTTAGCCTTGAATCCCCTAAGCACACTGCTGGAGGGTTCTGGTCTAGGCTATCGGCTGAGGAGAGGTGGTCAGGTTATATCTCACCTCCTCTACATGGATGACCTAAAACTCTTTGCCCCCAACAATTTGCAACTGATGGAGCTACTGAAAGTAACTGAAACTTTCAGTAGCGCCATCAGGATGGAATTTGGTGTGGACAAATGTGCGGTCATGCATGTAAAGCGAGGAGAGATTGTGGAATCTGAGGGAACCCAACTCTCGGATTCCATAAACCTTAGAGCCCTCTCCGCAACCGAAACCTATAAGTATTTGGGTATGTCGGAAGCGTTGGGCATTAATGCTGCTGACATGAAGCAATCGTTGAAGGAGCGCTTCTTTGGCCGCCTGAAGAAAGTATTTAATAGTCTTCTATCAGGCGGAAACAAGGTGCGCGCCTTCAACGGTTGGGTCATGCCGGTTTTGATGTACTCTTTCGGCATACTCAAATGGACTCAGACCGAACTAGACGCCCTGGATAGGAGGGTCCGTACGCTGCTGACTGCATATCGAATGCATCACCCGCGATCATCGGTAATGAGACTGTATATCCCGCGAAAGTGTGGAGGTCGAGGCTTTTTAAATGTCAAGACCCTCCACAATCGCGAGATATGCAGTCTCAGGGAATATTTCCTTGAAGCCGACGTGGGGATGCATCGAGATGTGGTCGCAGTGGACAAGGGCCTCACCCCGCTCTCCTTGGCTAAAGAGAACTGGCGGAAGCCTGTAGTGCTTGACACTAACGATCGCCTGGAGGTATGGCAGAGTAAGGAGCTTCACGGACGCTTTTTCCGGGCCCTACATGAACCCGATGTAGATTTCCCAGCGTCCGTAGCCTGGCTGCGTTTTGGTGACCTCTTTGGGGAAACCGAAGGTTTTGTCTGTGCAATTATGGACGAAGTTATCATGACGAACAATTACCGGAGATTCATTGTGAAGGACGGCACGGTTGACATCTGTCGGGCATGCCACCGTCCGGGAGAATCAATCCGACACATCATCTCCGGGTGTTCTCGTCTAGCTAACGAAGAGTACTTGCATAGACACAACCTTGTAGCCAGGATTATCCATCAGCAACTTGCTCTGAAATACAGTCTCGTGGAATCGGAAGTGCCGTACTACAGGTATGTGCCCGACCCAGTTCTCGAAAATGGACATATCACATTGTACTGGGATCGATCCATCATCACTGACAGGACTATTGTTGCCAATAAGCCTGATATAGTGGTGGTGGATCGAATAGAGCGGCGCGCAATGATTATTGACCTAACTGTCCCGCATGACGGGAACCTCGTGAAAGCCGAGAAAGATAAACAAATCAAGTATCTTGACTTGGCCCGCGAGGTTGTCGACATGTGGGATGTGGACTCAGCGATCATTGTGCCGATAGTCGTTACAGCCAATGGCTTAATTGCCAAGAGCCTCGACCAACACCTAAGGAGGCTCTCGTTGGGCAGCTGGATTAAGGGCTTGATTCAGAAAGCGGTACTTCTGGACACGGCTCGCATTGTTAGGAGGTTCCTCTCTCTAGAGCCCTGACCGCCGGTAGCTTGGACCCTGTTCCCGATACCGGTGGGCTACTATTTTTTATATTTTTAAATGTTTTTTTATAATCTTTATATTCTAATATTTAAAAATATAATTTATATGTATTTAGTTTAATAAAGGAGATAATAATAAAGAATAGTCCTCCAGACCGAGTTTCAGGCATGGCGACCAATCATAGCGGAGGCCAGCCTTCGGCGCGGGAGATATTATAGTGCAAGTGGTTGCGCAGACACAGGTGCACTCTCTCTTCCCTCACTCTCTTAGTCCGATGGAAAGGCAATCCGACACTACCGGAGAGAGATCATATAATAGCTAAGAGTTAAAAATCTTTTGATTTTACCGCTTTTAATTAAATGTTTAGCTCATCATTAAAAATAAAAAGAAAGGTTGTTAATTAAATTTTGTTGCTAACTGTATTATCAGGAACACAGGGTTGACATAATACCACGTGGAGTCTCTACCATTCATCCTTTGGATCAAAAACACAGGGTTTAAAAGAGCTAAATAAAGTGTTAAGACTCCTGCAAACAGGCGCGATACGCGACGCGAATCGCACGTGACACAAACCACGTGTCGCGCGACAAGTGGTGCCTTTGTGTCGCGCGCAATTCGCGTCGCGTGTCGCGCCTGTTTGTAGGAGCCTTTTAGTGTTGCTATAAACTCAGCATTATCTTTTGATCTAGTTTTTATTAGCAAACTGGAGGACGCTATTACCTTTACGGCCGAACCTAATAACCTATCTATCACCAGTTTTGGCATACTGGAGATAGAAAAACCTATCTACCTATGGTTTTAACGTCCCAATAATCCATATCTCTTATAGAATTTTACCGACCTGACATAAGGTCAGATAGAATTATACTGTCTACCATCAATAGCAATCCGTCTTTTACTGAAAATAGGTTTACTCCTTAAAGAATCTATTTTCATATAAAGCCCCCCGGTCTGAACATTTTATGAGAAGTGAAAATAATACAAGCGTTAACTTAAAAGCGTTATGTTTTACTGCACAACGTACCTTCCACGGAGTAAAGTCCAGCCGTGGGTCGGAGTTGACACACACACACTTTTTTTGCCAAGAAGCGAATTGAAAATCATGTCCATAAACTTTCGTTGATAAATGACTCTAATAATAAATAACCAGACACATCATATCAATCACTTCCCTAATTTCCTAAAAGCTATAGGACATAAAATCCCCTATGTATTTCACGATAACACCCGTATCAAAATTCACATAGATTCGTACGATCGCCATTTGTCATGGTATAACGGGAAAGGTTCACTGAAAATCATAATAAATCTGTCCCGGGGTTTACTCATCATGTAACTTTGACCTTTTGCTGGATGGATTTAGGGTTCCGTCTGCAGTCATATAAGGAAGCCATAGGTTGACGTTTTTAAACTGACTTCTGAAAGGAGGTTATTAATTCGACTAGATATTGCCCACGTAGAGGTTGGAGGTGGTGGTGGTGGTGGTGAATTCATCGAACTCCGGTAAGGCGTGAAAGGGTAGCAGACAGACCGAAAGACAAACAGACAGACAGAATTACTTTCGCAAATATAATATTATTATAGCTAAGCCCTGCAGTTTCACCCGCATACCTCTCGATCCCATGAGCATATGGGGATAAAAAGTATCCTATGTCCTAACTTAGGTCATGGTCAAATCAAATCATTTATTTGCTTGAATATGGGTAAGTACATGAGGTGTTACATAATTACAAAGAAAAAATAAGTTCTTAAGACCATATCCTACCTTAATAGGTGTGCAAATATCTATTATAATAAAATAAACACATAGATACATAAACTCACGCCTTCTTCCCATAGGGGGTAGGCAGGAAGCACTGAACGCCACCTGCTCCGATCCTTACATACTTATTTTACCTCGTTTACATTCAAACATAGCAAATCAACAACAATCATGGTCTACCCATGTGCCAAATTTCAACCAAATCCGAAACACCGTTTTAGCGTTAAAGCTTAACAAACAAACGAACTCACTTTCGTATTTATAATATTAGTTAGGATTAATAACATAAATATGAAGGGGCTTGTGGCTAAGAAATAACAGCCGCACGACCCGTGGGTCGATCGGTCAGGTTAAGCTACGCTTGCTGCGGTTGGTCCGTGGATGGGTGACCATCTTTACATATCAAGACCCCTCCGTGCCTCGGAAAGCACGTTAAGCCGTTGGTCCCGGCTGTCATTCGTGTATCTTTGACAGTCGTTACGGGTCGTCAGAAGCCCGAAAGTCTGACAACCAGTCTTACCAAGGGGTATCGTATTACCCAGTAACTGGGTTGTGGAGGTCAGATAGGCAGTCGCTCCATGTAAAATACTGGTATTCAGCTGCATCCGGTTAGACTGGAAGCCGACCCCAACATAGTTGGGAAAAGGCTAGGCAGATGATGATTAATAACATAAAGCCACCTTATATTACTCCAAATATTGGAGATAGCAAATTTTACTCAAAGGAAATATTCCTTTATTTTTAAAAAGAAAAAAAATCTGCGTTAAAAGATTTTCAGAAATTCGCTTGCCACACTCGGGAATCGAACCGGCTAAAAAGCTTAATATTTCAGAAATGGATCCCTTAATCGAAAAATTGTTTCACAAACCCGCAATAATTTTGAAAGACCTCTCCAACAACACCCCACACCATGGGGTAAACAAGAAACAAAAAACATCCCCACTTTACGTGTACAGGATACCCTATAATTTTTTTTTCATGATTTTATTTTACCACTCATGATGATCATTACACACAATGATTAATATGTATATCCATGCCAAATTATAGCTTTCTAGTACAAAGAGTCTCTGAGCTAAGCTGCGGACGGACGGATAGACGGACAGACATGGCGAAACTATAACTAAAGGGGAACAGCTTGATTGGCCATCAAAATATTCATCGGCATCGCTTTTAATGGGAAATGTGTCCAAAACGCTGGAAAGTTAAATTAAATAAACTTCCTTTAACTACTTGTATTCGGAAATCTGTAAATCCCTTGAATTAATTTTGTACGGAAACAAAATTATTTCAAGGGATTAACAGATTTGATGATGAACGATTTCGTGATGTTTGAATGTAATTTTCTGGGAATTCTGCTAGTTTGTATGTTACGAGGCTGGAGGGAAGTAGAGTACTGATAGAGTATCTCTTTGCGGAAATGGGAAGTGCAATTTCGCTTCAAATCTCATAACAACTAGGTGCTCATGTTATTTAAACGCCAGCTGTCGCTAAAAATCAGCGCTTCAGCTCTGGGGCTCTGTCTCACATAGGGAGCGATGGCCGTTTTGCGTGGATGTGACGCATATTTTCCCCCAACTTGGTCTTTTTTGTTGTGTTTGTGTTCTTTCTTTGCGTCATGTTTACCGCAAATAAACGTATTTTCATTCTTTTTTTTTTTAATTTGAAGCCTCGTGTTTGTGTTTAACAATACATTATTATCACTACTTATTATAAAACAAAGTACCTCCGCGGCGTCTGTGTGTCTGAACAAGATAATCTCAAAATTACCGAACGGATTTTCTTACGGTTTACATCAATGGACGGAGTGATTCATGCGCAAGGTTTATTAATAAAGGTTTTGTGTAAATCGGCTGAAATATGACGATGTAAAATACTCCAAGTTTGATGAACATCAGTTACATTTTAATCTAACCCACATGCTTGACGCAACAGGCTGATAAGACAGAAAAAAAAGTACGCATATTTTATTTATTTATTGCATTCATGTCGTTTACAAGGTCTTGTTATAAATATAAGTTTCGTACATGAACCCTGCTAGGGCACCGCAACATTGTTTCTTAATTATAATTAAAATTATTATTGCATGCATTAATACATAAAGTTTTTAAAAAATATATTATTACATTATTATTGTCATCATTTCATTATTTTATTATTGGATGTCTTTATTACATTTCTACATTATTACATTGCGTCAATCTTCAAATAATCTATGAAATAATGATAATACAGAATGTCAATTTGTTAAGAACTCATTTAGGCTATAATAACACTTTTGTATTAGGTGCATTTTAAGTGCGTTTACAAATTTATTGTCAAATTCTATGTCTTTAATCTCAATGGGTAATTTATTATAATTTTTTTATGCACATTACAAGAGGTCCTGAGTGAAACATAGCTAGTTTTGAACTCGGCAATGCTAATTCATTTTTTACTCTTAAGGAGCGTTGCACCGGACACGGGTGCTTCGGGAGGTACCTGTTCCGGATAAGGCGGGAGGAAACGCCCGGGTGTCACCACTGTGTGGATCGCCCGGAGGACACGGTGGAGCATACGGTGGAGGTCTGCCCGGCTTGGGCGGAGCACCGCCGTGTCCTCGCGGAAGCGATCGGCGGCGGCGATCTCTCGCGTCCGGCCCTGGTCCAGGCCATGGTACGGAGCGAGAGTGCATGGGAAGCCATTACCTCCTTCTGCGAAGCAGTAATGCTCGTGAAGGAGGAGGCGGGACGCGTGAGGGAGAGGCAAGCTTTGCACCCTCACGCCCCTAGTCGCCGCAGGAGACGCCCTGGGCGTCGGGAATTGGCAGCCGATTCCCGGCCACCGTAGGCGCGGGCTTGCGGACGGCGAGCAATGGGTAGCTCGCCGTCCGGTAAGGACCAAGCCCGAGTCGACGGCGCGTCGTGTTCCACGCGTGCCTCAAAGAGATGTCAGCACTATTGACGGGGTCCGCTAGGGCCGATGCCAGCTAGGGTTGCGGGATGTTTGAAAGAGTTACCGTGGCCCCGGCACAGGCAACAGAAGGAACACGGGTGGGTTTTAGTCAGTAAAAGTCTGACACGCCCTCCCGCTCCGCCCAGAGCGGGAGAAGTCATTTGATGATTTCCCATCCACAAAAAAAAAAAAAAACAAAAAAAAGGAGCGTTGCAGCGGTCTTTGATTCTTAGCTACAGGGAATAATGACGCATGTTTTCTAACAAACCTGCTTACTTCCATAATGTAAATGCTTGTTAAGGTGAGCATTTTATATTTAATAAAATAAGGTTTACAGCTCTGCATTTGGTCTATATTCGCAAGAATTCTTATACATCTTTTTTTGTAAAATAAAGAGTTTTTACGTCAACGCAATTTCCCCACACTATAATGCCATAGGTTAACCATGAATAGGCGTAGGCGTAGTATGCTATCATCGCTGTTTTGAAGTCAGTTGATCGTTTCAACTCATTTAAAGCATACGCGAAACTTGCAAGTTTGTTTGACACAACAATAATATGTGCCTTCCAATTTATATTCGTGTCAACTGTCAGACCCAAGAGCCTAAATTCATCGACGCACTGGAGCGGTATGTCATTGAACGAGTAGCTAATATTTAATTGTCGTTTTTGATAAGGTCTGTATTGCTTATGTTTTGTTTTAGAGAAATTTATTTCCAAATTGTGGTCCTTTAGCTAGTTTACTATTTTTGTAAGTATATCGTCCAGTATTAAATTTAATTTGCATTATGTATTTTAATTACGTTCAACTATCCGTGCGAAGTCTTGGCGGGTGGGTAGTTAGACATATTATTGAATTCTTACGAAAATTGTATGCCTTCGTAGCTACGAGCTATACCCAATACGGATTCCTGTTATTGAGTTTTCCAGTAATAGTTCGAATTTCGGCTCGTGGCTTAATAATAATAGCCGCCGGGGTCGATCGAAGATTAAGCTACGCTTGCCGAAGTTGGTCGTGCATGGGTAAGTATCCATTACATATCGACAACCCTCCAAAAAATAAAGTAAAAATTGAGTATACAGGGCATTTTTTTAATCACTATCCAAATTTTCGCAGGGTGTTCTACCCATGAATATGAACAACTTTTACCATGGGACCAACTCTTAAATAACGAAGAAAAAATCAGCTGATTCATACAAAAGTTCAATACCTACTCGACCAAAATGTATGAAACAGCTCATTTTTTTTCGTGATTTCAGAGTTGGTCCCATAGTGAAAGTTGTTCGTATTCATGGGTAGAACATCCTGCGAAAATTTGGATAGTGATTAAAAAATGCCCTGTATAAAGAGAAGTTTGAAAGTGGCGCCAGTGACAGAAAAGTTAAAAGGAAAACGTTTGGCTTGGTATGTGAAGAGGAGGGAGGAAACGCATGTGACTAAAAGAGTGATGAATATAAATGTTGATGGATGGAGAGGGAGAGGAAAGCCAAAGAAAAAATTGATGGATTGTGTGAGGAATGATATGAAAGAGAAGGGAGTGAATGATAGCGTGATGGTTGACAGGGGAGAATGGAAAAAGAAAACGTGTTGCGCCGACCCCAAGTAACATGGGACAAGGGCAGGAAGATGATGATGACATATCGATACCCCTCCGTGCGTCGGAGAGCACGTTATGCCGTTTGTCCCGGCTGTCATTTGTAGATCTTTGACAGTCGTTATGGGTAGTCAGAAGCCCGAATGTCTGACAACTAGTCTGACTAAGGGGTATCGTATTACGCATTAACTCGGTTGTGCAGTTCAAATAGGCAATCGCTCTGTGTAAAATACCGATATTCAGCTGCTGCATCCCGTTAGACTGGCAGCCGACCCTAAACATAGTTAGGAAAAGGCTAAGCAGATGATGAGTTCGGGTTTTGGATGCGGGATTATAGTAAATTCGATTTCACAAGCTTTGAAGTCTATTTTTACTTGCACAGTGTATAAGAACTTATAATTTACGAAGGGTCTCAAAAAGATTATTTTCTATAATTTTAAAATAAATAGTTTTAAAGTTATTGAAGAAAATTGACCATACGGAGCCCTCCCTTATCTGCGAAACTAACATTCTGAAAAAATACTAAAAATACTTAGTTCTTTATTTATAGATTACAGAATGACATACATTTATAAGAAGTCTCTTAAAATAACATGGTAAATCTCTCACTATTGTGCGTACAAACTTACATTAATAGTTAGAATGTATGGGAGAACATGTTAAGTTTGTTCTTGGGTTAATTATTCTTTCCCTTCCTTCTTCATCCCAACTACGGAATCCTTCATTGTGCGTGGTCCGACACACACTTGGCCGGTTTTTTGTTATATATTTTTCTGGCATCCAATAAAGTATCATCATCATCTGCCTCGTCTTTTCCCAACTATGTTGGGGTCGGCTTCCAGTCTAACCGGATGCAGCTGAAAACCAGTATTTTACATGGAGCGACTGCTGATCTGACCTCCACAACCCAGTAACTGGGTAATGTGGTACCCTCGGGAAGACTGGTTGTCAGACTTTCGGGCTTCTGATGACCCGTAACGACTGTCAAAGATCCACGAATGACAACCGGGAACAACGGCTTAACGTTCCGAGGCACGGAGGGGTCTTGATAATGTAAAGATGATCACCCATCCACGGACCAACCGCGGCAAGCGTAACTTAACCTGATCGAACGACCCGTGCGGCTGTTATTTCTTAGCCACAAGCCCCAAGTACAATAAAGTATATGGGTATAAATAAACAAAATAATGATGAAACTACTAGTGACTGCCATTTACACAGATATCCCCCTTTTATTATAATTCCTTTCCTATTCAGATACAAAATTAACCTTAACACAAATCATTAGCCAAGTTATCTCCTGACAAACTGGCTGCCATCACGAAACATTGATTAAATCGACGGCCGTAAGCCCACTTTCACAAGGGCGCTTTTCATAGCGATGTTTTTTACCGTACCTACTCTGTATTTTCAACGCTCAGCTTAGCGCCGAGAATTGAAAATCCAACTGTGTGCTTTTCAACGCACCAGGATGTGCTCTGTTGGATTCTCAACGCTCGGGTCGATGCCGAGAGTTGAAAATCCAGTGTACATACGGTAAAAAAACGTCGCGTTAAAAAAGCACCCGTGCGGACGTGCGCAATAGTCCAATGCTTTTGTTTTACGATATAATGGCCTTTTGGTTTGCGGCCTAAACCAAAATGACGGCATTGTCAAAATGGCGGGTTAATTTCGCGCGCAATCGGTGAAATAGGTTGTTTTGGCGGAAGCGCAGTTGTGTTTGTTGTTTTAAGAACAATGAGAGGATTGAAGGCTTTTATTGGATGGTTTAGTCAAAATGCTGTTGATAATAATGCATGAATTATAATTTGGTAGTGTGTGATTTTGTGGTTAAGACGATTATCGAACGATTGGTAATGGTCTTGTACACCGAACTAAAAACTATCACAAAAATTCCTTACTTTTGCCTAAGAGAATCTTAAAGCAAAGATATCACTAAACTTAAAAATAATTTTGACAGAACTAAAATCGAATTTGACAATCGCGCGACACCACGTGGTAGTTGTTTGCCCTACCCCGTGATTTTTTGTTAGAGCCGGAGGCGCGCAGGGGGGGGGGGGGGCAGCCTCGACGTGTTTTATATAGAATTTTTCACTTTTTGTAAGTATGGAAAATATGAAAAATTATTGCCTACATGTTGAGTTACAGGGGTTTATGTGTTTTATAAAGGAGGTCGAAATTTTCATTATTTTTGCGATAGGACACACCGTTTTCGAGATATAAGCAAAGAAAAAAAAAAAAGCTACAGTACTGTTTTTGCAACTGAATTCGAGGCGTTGCTGTTCACTCCAACAAATTTTATTCAACACCTTTTTAATCGCGATTAAAAATAGGTAGATTTAGTTAGAAAATCTAAATTTTATTTATTTTATTTTAAAATTACCATTTTCACTAAACCAATAACTCAAGGCCATTTTAGTGCTGTCAAACTAAAATATAGTGAAGTTATGTCACTTTAGTCAATTTCAGAACGGGAAATCGTCGTTAGACAGGAGTAAACTACCCCGGTCACCGGGGAGAGTGGAACCGGCGAGAGATGTCGTGCGGTGTCCCGCAGGGATCGGTTCTGGGACCGCATCTGTGGGACATCGGGTACGACTGGGTGCTGCGCGCCGACCTCCCTGGTGGCGTCGGCGTAGTTTGCTACGCTGACGACACGCTGGTCCTGGCGCAGGGGAGGTCGCACCAGGCGGCGGCCGAATTAGCGGCACGCGGGGTTGCGACAATCGTAGAGAGGATCCGGCAATTGGGACTCGAGGTGGCCTTGCACAAGTCCGAGGCCATGTGTTTTCATGGTCCTCGGAACGCGCCACCATCGGGTTCCCAAATAACGGTAGGAGGGGTTCTCATCGGTGTCGAGTCGACGATGAAGTACCTGGGACTCGTCCTCGACAGCCGGTGGAATTTCGTGGAGCATTTCCGACGTTTGGCTCCCAGACTGGAGCGGGCCGGGGCTGCCTTGGGGCGGCTACTGCCCAATCTGGGGGGTCCAAACGCCTCCTGCCGGAGGCTCTACGCGGGGGTCGTGCGGTCCATGGCCCTTGACGGAGCTCCGGTGTGGGCGCGTTCCGTGAGGCGGCGACCGGTCCGTCGGTTGAACGCGTCCCAGAGGGTCATGGCCATCCGGTTAGCCCGGGGATACCGCACGGTCTCCGGGGAGGCGGCGAACCTCCTTGCCGGATCACCGCCATGGGATCTGGAGGCAAAAGTCCTCGCGCACATCTGGGAGTGGCGCGAGGAGGCAGGACGCTGGGGCGTAACTCCGTTGCCGCGAGAAATCGCGGCACGGCGGACAGAGCTCCGGCAGGATCTCATGGCGGCATGGAGAGTGCGATTGTCGCAACCCAGCGCTGGGCACGCCACAATTGCGGCGATAAGTCCCCTCTTTGAGGAGTGGCTGGAAAGGCGCCACGGCGTCCTCACCTTCCGCCTGACGCAGGTCCTCACCGGACACGGGTGCTTCGGGAGGTACCTGTTCCGGATAAGGCGGGAGGAAACGCCCGGGTGTCACCACTGTGTGGATCGCCCGGAGGACACGGTGGAGCATACGGTGGAGGTCTGCCCGGCTTGGGCGGAGCACCGCCGTGTCCTCGCGGAAGCGATCGGCGGCGGCGATCTCTCGCGTCCGGCCCTGGTCCAGGCCATGGTACGGAGCGAGAGTGCATGGGAAGCCATTACCTCCTTCTGCGAAGCAGTAATGCTCGTGAAGGAGGAGGCGGGACGCGTGAGGGAGAGGCAAGCTTTGCACCCTCACGCCCCTAGTCGTCGCAGGAGACGCCCTGGGCGTCGGGAATTGGCAGCTGATTCCCGGCCACCGTAGGCGCGGGCTTGCGGACGGCAAGCAATGGGTAGCTCGCCGTCCGGTAAGGACCAAGCCCGAGTCGACGGCGCGTCGTGTTCCACGCGCGCCTCAAAGAGATGTCAGCACTATTGACGGGGTCCGCTAGGGCCGATGCCAGCTAGGGTTGCGGGATATTCGAAAGAGTTACCGTGGCCCCGGCACAGGCAACAGAAGGAACACGGGTGGGTTTTAGTCAGTAAAAGTCTGACACGCCCTCCCGCTCCGCCCAGAGCGGGAGAAGTCATTTGATGATTTCCCATCCACAAAAAAAAAAAAGAAAAAAAAAGAGGAGTAAACTAATTTTTGGTGATTTTTAGTCTAATTTAGAGGCATTTGTGACAAGAGAATCGGCACCATCAGTTTTAGTAGAATTATACAAAAACAAATGAAGAGTAATCTCCATCTCCCTCAGAGACAATTTTTTGGTGTCAGAAATCTATGACAAGAAAATTTTTTGGTGTCACAAATCTATGACAAGAAATAAAGACGTGATGTTGTGTTACTTGACGTATTTAATTTCTTATTGAATTGGCCTCTAGTACACAGTTCTTGACTACTATTATTAATCATCACACAATCACAAAATCTATACAAACACACTTTACGGAAGACTAAAAGAAAACCTTACATCACAAAAAAACATCTAGCACTGCACAGGCATTTAATATACAAAACAGTAAGCTTCTCAAATTGAATTCCTTTCAGCACCACACATGAAACATTTACGAGGAATTTCAATGCAGTGCAGTGTGTGTCAGAAAAATTGTACCAGCACAGAAAAAAAAAAAAACTTCAGTTGTAGCTTACCATATCTGTGCCCGGTTGATGGTAATAGGTTCACCCCCTATTACATGGGACTTAAACATAACTGGCGAAATGTGGGTGTACTATAGATACACCTGTGCTAACCTTTCGCGGAATACATGTGTGATGTTATGTATATATGTCATCAATCACTTGACAACGTGTAACAGATACCTCGCCCCCTGCTTTAGGGCGGAGGACATCCGGGTAAAGTAGATTAAAAAAAAACTTAAACAACACGATGGTCCTTCAGTTTTTTCTGATCAGAAGCTGAAGACGAAATCCACGACCCGTGATGCAACAGTCAATCATTCAGTACACAAAAATAATTGAGACTACGCCTGTGAAGCGAGGCTATTTAAAAAAATATCACTCACGTTTTCGATCCCCAAAGACCTTGTGTGAATGTCCAATGATTGGTAGTGCCACAGGAAACTCAGGGGGCGCGTTGGGATACTGTCTCAACCACGACCATGCAGCTATCACTGCGCATAAAAATATCACTAACAGCACTGTAACATACATTTTGTGAACCTAGTGATGATCTGCGAGGATTATAGTCGCAATCCTGTATTTATGCGCAGAAAAAGTAGTTAACATTCTGACTGTTTTACCGCAACCTTATAGCCTCTGCCTCCGTCAGCCAAAAAGCGGTAACTCAACAATTTATAATTATGAGGTAATCTATTTCCGGGTACCATAAAGACATACATTTTAAATTATTCCTACATAATTTTACATAATATTTTGATCTCCATATTGATTACTGTTTACATTTATTATATAAATATATATATATATATATGTATATATTAAACCATACACCACCATATATATACAGGGTGTCTGGTAATTAATGGATAACCTTGCGATAGCATATTATAGACCCTATGGCCGTTCTAAAAAAAATACAAAAAAAAATGTATATCCCAAGTAGTAAGTACCCAAGATATAATTTTTTTAGAAAAAAATTCTGTGTAATTTCTAGTGACATTATTTATTGCCTCTCTGTCGGCGGCATAGTCAACGTACAATATTATAACAACAGATAACCGATAGAATTCATTCATTTGTGGTTGTGGTGATGAAAAATGTAAAAAAAGTTAGTATTCTTTTTCAAAAAAATCTTAGTTATTACTTGGGATATATTTTTTTTAGTATTTTTTTTAGAACAGCCATAAGGTCTGTTATATGCGATTTCAAGGTTATCCTTTCTTTACCGGACACCCTGTATATATAATAAATGTAAACAGTAATAAATATGGAGATCAAAATATAATAAAATATTATAATAATAAAATAATGACCCCATCGCCGTATCTCTACGTTGACGTCGTGATGGGGCTTGCGCGCTCCGAACTCTAGGTCTGTGCCGGTGGAGGTTTCTTTGCCGGAACAGGTCTAGGATGAGGAGCCAGACCAAGAGAGATACAGAAACCCGCAGGGCAGCATGTGGCGAGCTGCTGGGCAGTAGCGACCCCACGTACCCTATCTCCCGGGAGAAGTCATGTTCCTCATCTCTGGCTTGCCTTTATTGGCCGGCTGGAGTGAACACTGACGAGAACTGACCTCCCACCTCATTCTTGCCTTTATTGGCTGGCTTGAGTAGAGATTCGCAAGAGCAAACGTGCTCGGAGGAAGGAAGTAGTCCAGTAAGATGCTGGTAGGGATCTTGACCGTACTTCCGGGATTGTCCTGATAGCCGTGGAATACCTCTCCACTCCTCTTAAGCACCTCAAGACATGTTGCCCCCTTGTCGCTACGACACTATGTGCTAGCGACCGTTTCCGGGGGCCCATTGTTGAGTGTGCAAGTCACCCCCTGCCATTTTATCCGTGTATTGTATTTATCAAACATTGGTCAGGCAGGGGCCATAGTCCTTCCATAGTTTTAGATAACCAGTCCACTTTAGCCATCCAAACCCATAGCCCAATATTTTTTTTTCTCCATATCCTGCAATAGTCCTACACCAACCGGGAGTTGTCCTTGGGTGCACTTGCATAGTACGCACAAGGATAATCGTCGGTTGGTGCCTCATTTCCATTGAAAGCGTCTAACGGGCCTCTGCGAGTTGGCTTCGGCCCCTCATATGCCTTTCAAAGGTCCGGGACCCTAGGGTCCCGAGAAATATATTAAAAAAAAAATAATGATATATATATATATATATCAAATCCGAAATCGGTCAGGACCATATGTATATATGGTCCTGACCGATTTCAGCCACAGCGACTTGGACCTGCCTATTGAGGATATCGCTGGTGTGCCCTCAGGTTGACTCATATAACCAATTTTTGCCGTGAAAGTGCGTCCACATTTAAAATATCAATATTATAAAGGCTGTGACACGCGGTGCCTTTGTGTGCGCCTTTGGGCTGTATCTCATGAACCGTAATAGGTAGACAGTTGAAATTTTCACAGATTATCTATTTCTATTGCCGCTATAACAACAAATAATAAAAATACAATAAAGTTATAAATTAAAGGGGCTCCCCATAGCGGAAACGTGTTATTTAAACTGAATAATATGTCGTGTTAAATATTGTACGGTGCGGTGGTTCGGGAACCTTCGTGTGCGAATGCAACTCGTAGTTGGCCGGTTTTTTAATCTTTGCATTATCAAAGATTTTTGGTCAATCATAAAAACTTCTACAGGTAAATATATTGTTATTTTGTTTGTCACTTTTTTTTTCAAACATGAGCAATCTGCATTTCAATTATGTCTTCAATCGTAATAATTTAGCGTTCATTTTCTTAGGCGGCTGCAGCTGTGTCTCATGTAGTAAATAATTTATGAAATGATGATGAGTAATATTTTGGAAAACGTAAGAGCGGTACCCTGGTGGCAAACGACGAATCACTGCTGCTTTGCTCAGCTTAGTAATCATAGTTTACGACCCAAACTCTTAGTAATTTAGGATAAAAATGAGTTACGCATATTTCTCTTTGTGCTGTTTCTGAATGTTCCACTAAAGATACAGTTATTTTGACTAGTTCATCTGATTCGAAATGGTTCAAGCTATGAGATGCAAGAAAAAACAGAATTTTCGATATTTTTGAGTTACCTCTTTTTGGCTTACGACTGATGCAGCATGTCTTGTTACTAATTAAAAGGCGGCTAGAGGCTTCTTGTAAATATATACATCAAAAGCATCAACTAGGGAACAAGGTACATACAAAAAAAAATTGATTAAATAAAATGTTTTCGTATAATATGTAGATCGACGTAGTACTTTCTGCTTTTGCTTATAGACTTTTCACGATTTTGACTTGTGCTGGAGTTTTCACCATAGTTAGTCTTGACATTAAAATGTGATAAAAACATAAAAATAAAAATTTTTAATTATGTAAAATCATCATCTGCCTAGCCTTTTCCCAACTATATTGGAGTCAGCTTCCAGTCAAACCGGATGCAGCTGAATACCAGTATTTTACATGGAGCGACTGCCTATCTGACATCCACAACCCAGTTACTAGGTAATACGATACCCCTTTTTTTTTTTTTTTTTTTGTGGATGGGAAATCATCAAATGACTTCTCCCGCTCTGGGCGGAGCGGGAGGGCGTGTCAGACTTTTACTGATTAAAACCCACCCGTGTTCCTTCTGTTGCCTGTGCCGGGGCCACGGTAACTCTTTCGAACATCCCGCAGCCCTAGCTGGCATCGGCCCTAGCGGACCCCGTCAATAGTGCTGACATCTCTTTGAGGCGCGCGTGGAACACGACGCGCCGTCGACTCGGGCCTGGTCCTTACCGGACGGCGAGCTACCCATTGCTCGCCGTCCGCAAGCCCGCGCCTACGGTGGCCGGGAATCGGCTGCCGATTCCCGACGCCCAGGGCGTCTCCTGCGGCGACTAGGGGCGTGAGGGTGCAAAGCTTGCCTCTCCCTCACGCGTCCCGCCTCCTCCTTCACGAGCATTACTGCTTCGCAGAAGGAGGTGATGGCTTCCCATGCACTCTCGCTCCGTACCATGGCCTGGACCAGGGCCGGACGCGAGAGATCGCCGCCGCCGATCGCTTCCGCGAGGACACGGCGGTGCTCCGCCCAAGCCGGGCAGACCTCCACCGTATGCTCCACCGTGTCCTCCGGGCGATCCACACAGTGGTGACACCCGGGCGTTTCCTCCCGCCTTATCCGGAACAGGTACCTCCCGAAGCACCCGTGTCCGGTGAGGACCAATACGATACCCCTTGGTAAGACTGGTTGTCAGACTTTCGGGCTTCTGACGACCCGTAACGACTGTCAAAGATAAACGAATGACAGCCGGGACCAACGGCTTAACGTGCTTTCCGAGGCACGGAGGGGTCTTGATATGTAAAGATGGGCACCTATCCACGGACCAACTGCGGCAATCGTAGCTTAACTTGATCGATCGACCCGTGCGGCTGTTATTTCTTAGCCACAAGCCCCTTCATTTTCTTCTCTTTTTTTTCTCTCTTCTCTTCCCCTTCATTTTTTTAATTACGTAAAATAAACAATTAATAGTCTGTATTTCCGCCGTTTACGCGTCTAACATTCATTTATTTTATTTATTTATTTATTTCTACAAACTTACACTATCATTACAGGTTCACACCCAATGCGAACATAATCGCAGCGATTCGATTTGGTATTAAACCCATCGCAGGATTATACAGGAATACGACTTGACAGAAGATTTTAATCTTTTGACCGAAATTAAAAAACTATTCCCTTGTCAGATGGTGAAATTTACTAAAAAAGTATCCCTAGTTACAAAAATATAATTAAAAAACCTGATTTTTAGTAATTGGCAGAAACGTGCTTGATCCCTAGACACTTTTTATGTGTGTGTTTTTCAATTCGTCACGGTAAAAAAAAATCAATAATGGAACCGGAAAAAATATGAAGTGTTTAGGAGATTTGGAGCCGGATTTACATTATGCAACTATGTATAATGTAAATCGGTTTCGGTCAAAAGATGAAAATCTTCTACTACATAGTTGCGGGAACTAGTTATGCTTTGATAGTTCCACGTGTAAATAATTATTTAATTACACGTGGAACAATCAATGAACTTTTAGATTGAGCTTAAAAATATGTTGTGCAATCGACGTTTAATGAGAGGTAAGTTAGCACGTTAGTTCTCGGCATTCCGTATAAGCCGAGCGTTATGTTAATATGAGTCAAACAATGTTGTGTTCAGTGAGGTATAAGGTAAACTCGAGAGACCCAAGGGTCACGAAGGTGTGTGCACACAATCCTTATCCCTAAGGCCCTTTGTACACACACGTTTTTCTTGCCGTGAAAAACTACGGTTTATTCGCCGTGTGTAGGCACGGTCGTCAGTGTTGTATGGGTCACTGTGGAAGCTTGTTGATGACACGGCGGCACCACGGCACGGCGCCAACGCCGGTATGTGCCGTGTCTGTCTACGGCGTGATTCAGATCAGCGTTGTATGGCGGTCTAGGGGAGTCTGTGTCGACGGTACCGGATATTTTCACGTTTCATGACGGCTTACCTACGCTGATTTTGGTTTTAAAATGAAGATAAATCAAGAATTATGAATTCATGAAAGGCCTATAATATGGGATAAGAATTGATAAGATGATCGGATGTACATATCCAAAACCTTCTTTTCCTTTTTTTTTTTCTTCTTTGAGTTTTCTATACACGTATTAAGCGTTTATGATCTTTTTGCACAGAAAAAACACAACTGAGCCGTACTTTTCCGATCAGGTTCTTTGGCGTGTTATGTACAAGCTCAAACGCTTTCTCTACGACGCGGTTTTTACGCCGTAGCGTAATGAAACCGTACCATGTACAAAGGGCCTTATGTAACTGGTCGAAAAAGTCTAATTCCGTGGACCTAGCACGAACACGCTAAGTACCTAAACGTTAACGTAAATTCGATCGATTTTGAAAAGAAAATACAACTATCCTATAGAATTTTGATTTAAATATTTGAGCATCATGCATTTAACCCTCCGTATAGAAATAGTTAACAATATAATGTTTAAAAGTATATTCTTCATTTAGGTATGTATTTCTTGTATATGTTAATGGTACACTGAACACTACCTGCAGTATTGTTTCTCTTTCTCCCTTTAGATCCATCCAAAGGTGTATCCAAATTGTGTCACCCCTTATAAAATGTTTACATTATCTGTAATTTTATGGTGTAGATAAAAAAAGAGTAGGTATTCTTTCTATGTTATCTATTACAGATTTTAGAAACTATTTTACACAATAGCTAAAAAGTTTTTTTCATGTTTTTATCAACAAACACCTACTATCGTTTTCATGGTTTTCGAGGGTCCTAAAGCTAATAGTGAAATCAAATGAAAATCCAAAATGGCGGCTGCGAAAATTTTGTTTTGTTTTAATGTAAAAACTTATACTACATGGCTCTGTATTAATACATAATATACAGCGGATGGAACTTTTTTCCAACCGGGTGTCCCACAATATCTCCCGACTTTTTACTAGATCAGAGTAACGCTAAAAAATGCATCGTAGGTATTTACTAGGCCCGGTTTAAACATTGCCAGTTCAATATAGTTGACGACGCAGCAAGTGGCGCCGTCTTCCGACGTTTGGCTCCCCGACTGGAGCAGGCCGAGGCTGCCTTGAGGCGGCCCCTGCCCAATCTAGAGGGTCCAAACGCCTCCTACCGGAGGCTCTACATGGGGGTCGTGCGGTCCATGGCCCTTTACGGGGCTCCGGTGTAGGCGCGTTCCGTGAGATGGCGACCAGCCCGCCGGTTAATCGCGTCCCAGAGGGTCATGGCCATCCAGCTAGCTCGGGGATACCGCACGGTCTCCGGTGAGGCAGCGAACTTCCTTGCAGGATTGCTGCCATGGGATCTGGAGGCAAAAGTCCTCGCGCACATGTGAGAGTGGCGCGAGGAGGCAAAACGCCGGAGCTTAACTACGCTGCCGCGATAAATCGCGGCACGGCGGACAGAGCTCCGGCAGGATCTCATGGCGGCATGGAGAGTGCGATTGTCGCATCCCAGTGCTGGGCACGCCATAATTGCGGCGATAAGTCCCCTCTTTGAGGAGCGGCTGGAGAGGCGCTATGGCATCTTCACCTTCCGCCTGACGCAGGTCCTCACCGGACACGGGTGCTTCAGGGGGTACCTGTTCAGGATCAGGTGGGAGGAAACGCCCGGGTGTTACTATTGTGTTGATCGCCCGGAGGATACGGTGGAGCATACGGTGGAGGTCTGCCCTGCTTGGGCGGAGCACCGTCGTGTCCTCGCGAAAGCGATCAGTGGCAGCAATCTCTCACGTCCGGCCCTAGTCCAGGCCATGGCATGGAGCGAGAGTACATGGGAAGCAATCACCTTCTTCTGCGAAGCAGTAATGCTCGCGAAGGAGGAGGTGGAACGCGTGAGCGAGAGGCAATCTTTATGCCCTCACGCCCCTAGTCGCCGCAGGAGACGCCCTGGGCGTCGGGAATTGGCAGCCGATTCCCGGCCACCGTAGGTGCGAGCTTGCGGACGGCGAGCAAGGGGTAATTCGCCGTCCGGTAAGGACCAGGCCCGGGTCGACGGTGCGTTGTGTTCCACGTGCGCCTCAAAAAGGTGGTAAAGTTTTATTATTGTTTTGACCGCTGCATAGATCCAAGTATATTTATATAATTTAAATTGGTTACACTGTTGCGCGCGAGCGGTTGAACCGAACGCACACGCTTAGCTGCATCGCAATTATATAGCGTGATTATTACTTTTATCCACATAATAATTGTGTTATTAAATTATCGTATGTTACTATTAAATGGCTGATATAAATATTTACGTGGATATTAGCGCTTTTAGTGGTAGTGATGACATAGTGCAGGAGCCAGTGCCACAAAAAGAACAACAACTTAACTTTTGACCAAATAGATGAAGATGGACGAAGAGAGTGAGCACCGACTTACATAAAGAGGGCGACAAGAAAATGAAGAAATAGTGGAAGAAGATAGATTTGTGACAGTATCTAGAAGGAATACGCGAGCAAATAGGAAAGATTCTATAAGTGATAATTTAATGGGAGAAAGTAGTGGAAACTCTGAAGAAAATTACACTTGTGTATGTGTAATGCCAGCTAGGGTCGTGGGATGTTCGAAAGAGTTACCGTGGCCCTAGCATAGGCAACTAAAGGAACACCTGTGGGTTTTAGTCAGTAAAAGTCTGACACGCCCTCCCGCTCCGCCCAGAGCGGGAGAAGTCATTTGATGATTTCCCATCCAAAAAAAAAGTGGCGCCGTCTAGTTTTGTTACGAAGTTACTGGAATCACCGAAAAGGTCGGATAGGAGTGATACTGGCAGGTCATAGCCACTCTAGCAGAGCGACTCATCGATGGATGCGTGGCGGCTGTCTTCTGATGACAGAAAGGATGTCAGGGGAGCCGCTGTCGTACCACGCCCACGACGAACTGCTATATTCCGACACAATCCTGATGATATTGAAGCTGCTGAACTACTAATACGATGACCACTTCTGGTAAAGGCTATCCAGCGCCGAAATGTTTATTTAAAAACTGTGCGGTAGTGTAGTGTGATTATTTTATGGTTTCTGTCTTCTCTCATTATTTTGATCTAAACCTACGTATCAATTATTTATTACTAGGTTACAACTTTACTTTCTAAAAACGAAAGTGGTTTTAGCTGTTTCCAAAAATAAATCCCACTCGTTTGCAGATATCTCTGTACGCCAGTGTACAACTGTTTCCCTGGAGATAAATATTTCATAGATGCGGGCATCCATCGTTTGTTCTTCTACTTTGCCTTATTCCAGCAAAAGATATCCATTTTAACGTCTGTTTTATTGCCCAAGGGTGTAGTGGCCTAAATATTCAGTTTTGATTTGAGTAATTAAAAGGCCTTCCCCTTTTAATTACTCTACTAATTTACAAGGGGCTCGTGGCTTGATTAAAAACACGTGCATCGATTTATAATTATCATAGTAACAACGGGATGGAGATGTTACTATACTTGTCGCGTTATAGTATGGCAATAGCGGTCAATGACCCACAATAATATTCAAGCATTTTTTATTTCAAAAACTGAAATAAAGTCCTTTAACGTAAAAATATCGATGCCTATCGCGATAGTCAATATTTCAATAATAGAAAACCATATATATATAGTTTATTGTTTGGGTTCCTATGGAGAGACACATATTAGGGAAAGGTCAATGACTGCTATAGCCATGCTAAAACTCTGCAACTATAGTTCAAGATTTACAAAACAACGTATGCCAAAGACAATGTTTTTGATAGTTATAATTGTAAAATAAAAACTTAATAGTCTCTATAGCCCCATGAAACATGAGGCTCCAGGGGTTATGCAAATATTTGTGTTCATTCGAGTAATCGAGTCTGGTCAAACACGCTGGGGTCGGTGCATTTCATTCATTCATAATAAATAAAACATTCAAATCTATAAATAAAGAAATAAAATCGATGCGAAATCAACTTTTAAAATTTAAATGGTAGTTGGCCATGTCCACCTCCGCTTTAAAACCACCCTGAGATTTAAGACACCCTGTATAAGAACGGATATTTCATTTAATTTTAAACAAAGCAATTAGCGGTTCGGTAAGTTCGATTTCCAACTATTGATATTTTTTGTGATTCTTTTTTTACATTTTTCTATACTATTGTATGATAGTTCGTACACAGAAAAGCATGTTTTTAACAATTGATTTTTATATAACAGAAAACGATGAAGAGTGACTACTCTTTTACTGAGAACCCTTTAAGGCCGAATCCAATAACCTAATTTCAGTAAAAGACAGATCGGTCGATGGTAGACAGTATAATTCTATCAGTCCTTATGTCAGACCGGTAAGGTTCCATAATCTCTTATAGATTATTGGGACGTTAAAACCATATATAGATAGGTTTTTCAATCTCCAGTATGCCAAAACTGGTGACAGATAGGTTATTGGGTTCGGCCGTTAGGCTACACGCGATTAATAGAGTCAGGGAAATGAATTGCTAATCAAATTGAAACTCTGCGGCAATTTGTCATGTTATAGCTATTTCATACAACTGTCAAAGAACGACAGTTATGATTTGAATGTACGGACAATAGTGGGGTCAAAGTAGATTACCAACATACATTACTTACTTAGATATCATACATAAGAGGGCCACTCGCAGTCACCACTAGAGATTATTCTTTAAATCCAATGGCAAGTATCATTATTTCTTACTACGAGTAGCTTCCGCCCATGACTTCGTCCGCGTGAAATTTCTTGTTTCCCCGACCCACCGCGTCGCATCGCATCGCCTGCCCGCGCTGTTACTTCGTTTTCGCTTAGCGCTCGTTCTTACTTTTTTTCTTTTTGCTCGGCTTCTGAGGGTCCTAGCGTAATGTTCCATACCCTATAGCCTTCCTTAAGAATTGGGCTTTATAATGCAAGAATTTTTCAAATCCGACTGGTAGTGACAGAGATTAGCGCATTCAAACAGTCAATGAAAAATAAAATGTTTAGGTAACTAATAGACTAAGCGCATTTTTCTTACTTTAAGCATTTTTATACCCATCGTAATTTCTAAACGAAAGGTCCCATTTGAATTATTTGAAAAGGAATTTACATGTACCTACTTAAAAAAACATTAATTATTAACTATTTATTTGCATAAGGATTAACACCATGTTTATGAAAACACCTTCGCAAATAATGCATTATTGCTTACCATTAAAAAAGTTATAGTGAGCCAACCTTAAAGGATAGACATATGCTATTGCGGACTTTTTTTTTAGAACTTTGTAAGAGGAACAATTCTATGTGTAAAATGATTGTTGCGTAACTTTAACCGTTTACCCAGCGCACGCAACGGAAGCTCTCAAAAGGAATAAATTTTCCCCGTTTTTGCGACATTTTTCATTAATGCTCCGCTCCTATTAGTCGTTGCGTGATGTTATATAGCTTATAGCCTTCCTCAATACAACGCTTAAAGAATTTTCCAATTCGAATTAGTAGTTCCTGAGATTAGCGCGTTCAACCAAACAGACAAACAAACTCTTCAGCTTTATAATATTACTGTAGATTTTCTTACAAAAAAACCAGCACACTTCCTCACAGAAATAAAGAAACATTGGCAGCTTAGCTCAGTTCTGTTCAGCATACGAAACGAAGAAAACCTTAGTGACAAGGTTATAATGTAAATTGTCATGAATACGTATTACGGGAAAACACCTTTTAAAGTAGCCAGCTCGAGTACAACACGACACTTAAATAAAAGAAGTAAGAACTGTGTTATATTAAGGACTCTGAAGTAGGAAATGCCAATTTATTGGGAGTAAGAATTATTTAACGTTAGATGTAACTTTGTGATTGGAGACTTGAAGAATGTTTTGTAAATTCTTCTCTTTCTTTTGTATCAAACAAAGCTTTATAAATAAAACATACCGTGGTTAAAATTATACGTCAGTCAGCAAATTAGTAGCGCAACGGATATGACTGCCCAAAGTGTACTGGACGTATAGTCGAAGAATAAAACCGGCAAAGTGCGTATCGGACCACGCAAAATAAAGGATTCCGTAGTTGGGATGAATTTATCCCAAGAACAAACTTAACATTGTACTTAGTTGAAAAACATGTTCTCTCATACATTCCAACTGCAATTGTAAGTTTGTACGCACAAAATTGAGTTATTTACCATCATGTTATTTTAAGACCATAGACTTCTAATAAACATTCCTGTAATCTATAAGTAGAGAACTATTCTCTGTATTTTTTTCAAAATTTTAGACTCAGCAGTTTTGGAGATAAGGGTGGAAATGGTAAATTGTCATCAATTTTCTTTAATAACTTTTAATTATTAATTTTAAAATTAAAAAAGACCAAACAGTAAGCCCTTTCATTTGATATGTCACACTGACGGTATTGTATGCAAAACTATTTTTTTTAAATTTTCTAATTTTTCCCCCAACATTGAACCCCATATTCAAAGTTCATTTATTTATGTTACACGTTCGTGTTTGGGTCACAGAAATACATAATTGTGTACCTTTCAACTTAATCGGTCTAGTAGATTCGGAGTAAATCGGCTGTGACAGACGGACATACAGACAGACACATGAAAATACAAACATACATTATTACATAACAAACAGTTCGGTGTTAAAAAAGGTCGTTCAACTACTGATGACGCCGGTGTTGATTTTTTGGGCTCGATTCTTGGTCCTTTCTTGTTTCTTATTTATATTAACGACTGGCCTTCTTATTTATATAAAAGACAATCATGATATAGTGTTATTTATTTATTTATATATACTTTATTGTACACCAGATTACACATTACATAAAGATACATCTTAAACTACAAAATATACAATTGGCGGCCTTATCGCATACTGCGATCTCTTCCAGGCAACCTTGGAATGGACAGTGATTTTATGGACATTAAATGGGGTTGTTCTTGGTGCAAATAAAAAGTATATAAGTACAGTATACTATAATAGATACACAGATACATACATATGCTATATAGTAGATAAATATGCCATGTAATATATACATAGATACATACATACTAAACATACACATATACACATAGTGTTGTTTGCGGATGACAATTCTCTTTTGTTTAAACTTAAACATCAGCAGCTGGTTACTGACGATGTAAATAGCGCGATCTCAAAAGTAGTTCACTGGTTCAATGTAAATAATTTACTTCTTAATGAAAAAAAAAACCAAATGCCTTAAGTTTACGTTGCCTCACGTTAGGCAGGTGAAAACTAATGTAGAAAAAAGAGCGAAGAATTGAATCCTGAAGATAGCACAGTATGTTGGGCTTAACTTTGGATGCTAAGCTTCAGTGGGGCCCACATATAGATAAATAAAATTGTCAAAGAAACTAAGCTCTGCAGCATAAGCTGTTAGAAAAATTCATAATTTAACCGAGATAGAGTCAGCCCGTTTAGTGTACTTTAGTGTAATGTCGTACGGTATTCTGTTGTGGGGAAATGCCGCCAACATTCAGACTATCTTTGTTTTGCAGAAAAGAGCTGGTCGATCAATGTATAAATTAAGACCAAGACACTCTCTCAGAGAGAAATTCAAGGCAATTAATGTAACGACAGTGCCTTCTCAGTCTATTTATAAAAATCTTTTAAAAATATAAAATTGTTTAAAAAATACAGTGATATCCATAATATGAACACTAGGAACAAACACAAATTTGTTGTACCTACAAGAAGGCTCAAGAAAATGGGTGGCTCGTTCAGAACCCCAATTCTCGTAACTAAAAACGTTTAAAATCTAGTCACAATCTCATCTCAGCTACAATCAAATGTCAAAAATGTAGGGAAATTATAGGTATTTTTGACATATTCAGACTGAGATCAGACTGTGGACGTTCTTAAAATTACGGAAATTGCCCTTCAGATGTCCAATGTATACGTCTTTCTAATAAACTTCCAAGCCACGTTCAAGATCTGAGCCTTAACAAATTCAAATCATTCATTAAACGTAAGTTGTGCCAGACAGCCTTTTATACCGTTAAAGATTATATTGAAGACAAAAAGGCTTGTGATTGAGCTGCTTCAATTCTTTTTTACATACGTACAGAATGTTTTATGTTTTTGTTCCTTTTTGAATTTTTTGACATTGATAAATTTTATATAATTAAACAATGACATGAATATTTACTTTGTAAATAATTATATTTTTTTAATTATTGTGAATGTGAAGACTATGTGGGTCCTTGTTTTTTTTCTCTCAGTTTTAATCATGGTCAGTTTGAGTAATTTATGCGGCCTACCCAAATGTCCTTTCTTAGGTATTGTTCGTCGTATCGTTGAACTCCTTAAGTTCTGAGTTGAGCTGTACGATTACAGATGCGTACACTGACTGGACAGGTCCACTCAGTCTGTTTGGTTCTTTTCTCAAAATACCATTTCAGACACCAATCTACATGGTCTTCACATGATCTTACCAAGGTTATGTCTCCACTTTAAAAGAGACTGTGATCTCTGAGTTTGTTTCGGCCTTTCTTCTCAGAGTGGTCAGATAGGAAACGCCGCCCTCATCTAGTTTTAAAAAATATGATTGACGTGTGAAAGTGTTTGTACATTTATCATTTATCAAGCCAAGCGAAACCGCAGTTAGTACAATAATTTAGGATTTTTCGCTACGGTTAAATACGTTAAATAAATAATACGTTATTTGTTATGGAAATCGTTGCAACAGGTATGTAGGTACCGTATTTTGCGAGAAGAGTTTGCAGTGCAGATTGAAATGAAGACACAACATGTCTTAGCATCCTGTCGACGCACAAGTGACAATTTATGCACCTCAACATCGTTAACCAAGTTGGAGGCAATGATCAGAATCCGTGGCAAGTAACAACACAAAGTCAGCGAGTAGGCGAGATCGAGTCCGTGTACAAAAGCCAAAATCGTTGTGAAAATATTAACAGTAGTATGATCGTGGAGAGATTAGGGAGCGTAAATAAAAAAAACAAACAACAATGGAAACAGAAAAGAGCGAATGCCAATTAATGACTTTTTGACATAGATATCGCGTCAGTGACGTTTCTTTATACCTAAATACCTACTAACGCTCAAATGCGAAATAATAATTAGAACATACATTCATAATAATAATTATATATTAAATAAAAAAACATTATTTTCATTAACTGTCTGTATTTTCTCAGTAGCAGCCTGGAGTCTGGATTTGTGCCCAGTTGGTGGCAATTGGCTCGCCTCCTATTATATGGGACTTAAACATAACTGGCGAAATATGGGTTTACTATAGGTACACCTCTGCCTAACCCTTCGGGGTTTACAGGCGTGATGTTATGTGTGTGTACATTTAAACCAAATACATATTAAAATCCGTACGTAATACATTAATAGATGTAATTTAAAAAAAATATATAACTCGTTTTGTTCCGCATGTATGCGTACGCAGGAAATGGGAACTTAATAATGTAGGCAAACAATTAAAATAAGTGTAAGTCTTGTGTAAACAATTGTTGGCTAACCAAATAAATAAATAAATAAATACGCCCTGGGTTTTTAAATTCCTTTCGTCACTAACTTTTTATCCGCAAGTGTGACAGAATAACAGTTAAGTAACCAAGGGTCCTATTTTCACGCAATAATTTTGATAAATCTACATTTCTTGTAAATTAATGAAAGGGACCTGGTATTTTCCTTTGCTAACAAAACCTTACAATTTGAAGTGGATTTTACGAACACCCTTTATTGCTAGTTGCAAAACTATGTAAATATCAAGAAGATAGGAATCAACTTTTTTCAGTGTTTTTTTATTTTATCTTATCTATTGATCAAGTTATAATATAATACACAGTTGGATTAGGTTATTAACTCTGTTTTAAACAATAAATCTTGCTGTTAAACATTACGTAATTAATCTTAATACACCTAAATCGGGACATCCAAATCTAATTAACTACCGATATAACCCCACAGTAGTCAAACAACCCAGTAGGTCCATTTATCACAAATCTAGGCCGCTAGTTGCCTGGGGCACTACTAAAGTGTACCAAATACAGGGTGTCCGGTAATTAATGGATAACCTTGCGATAGCATATAATAGACCCTATGGCCGTTCTAAAAAAAATACAAAAAAAATGTATATCCCAAGTAAGTAAGTACCTAAGATATATTTTTTTTAGAAGAAAATTCTGTGTAATTTCTAGTCACATTATTTATTGCCTCTCTGTCGGCGGCATAGTCAACGTACAATATTATAACAACAGATAACCGATGGAATTCATTCATTTGTGGTTGTGGTGATGAAAAATGTAAAAAAAGTTAGTATTCTTTTTCAAAAAAATCTTAGTTATTACTTGGGATATATTTTTTTTAGTATTTTTTTTAGAACAGCCATAAGGTCTGTTATATGCGATTTCAAGGTTATCCATTCTTTACCGGACACCCTGTATATCATACCCCAGTCCCCAGACAGACCTTAATAGATCTTCAACCCATTTAAGTCATGAACAGGTAAACAGTGCTTTGGGCTATGTTAGAAATTTATTGTTTGCAGGGCTGGCAATTTGAATGAAAGAAAATTGGCAAGCTGTTGGGTAAAAAGCACAATAGAGCGTCTGGCATGGACGGGTGTTAGAACCGAATCAGAATAAAATATATAACATATTTTTTGGTATCAACCATTTTGCTTTTTCTTGTATCGACAAAAAGTAGCGGTATATATTAGAAAAAAAGAATTCGTTGAAATTTTTTGTGCTAAATCTAATTCTGTAGCCAGTTAGGAGAATCCTGACTGGTAGACATATTAAATGTTCCGATTGCTTCAAAACTAACCTACAGTTTCGAGGTATATTTTGTGAAAGTTTTCGATGGATATCATGTGGTGCAGTTTGGGTTTCTTTGTGCTATTATCGTGTTACGACCGCTTCAGTACTACATATGTATATAGCTATATTATTAGCTAAGAATCTTATTTTCTATGCCAAGATTCCTTATTTCCTAATTCCCTTCACCATCTTCTCTTACCTTGTAAGTGTAGCCTAAATTATCTTATATATATCCAATTTCGTCTGAATGAACACCTGAACCCTGACAACCCTTATTGCAAGTGATATATTTGTCGTCTTAACTTAGCTAAAGGGATTTATGAACGCATGTGCTCTATGTCTGAGGACTATTTATAAACTCTGTTTTAGACATTTTGGACTTCTTGTAGTTATAACATAAAATATCACGCCTGTAATCCTTAAAGGGTTCGGCAGAGATGTAACTATAGTAACGTCTACATTTCGCCAGTTATGTTAAAGTCCGATGTAATAGGGGGCGAGCTTATTGCCATCTACCGGGCACAAATCCAGACTCCGGGCTGCTACTGAGAAATTCCAGATGGAAAACCCAATAACGCTTTGCTCGAACTGAGAATCGAACCTAGGACCTCGTGTTCAGCAGTACTTAACGCTTGCGACCACTAGACCAACGAGGCAGTTTTTGTAGTTATTAAAGTAGAAAATGCCTATGGCAATAAGCCCGTCTCTGTTCTTGTGTGTGCTTGAAGTATAAAATGATAAATAAATAAAGTTGGTTTATTAATTTTATATAATAATAATGTAGCTCGGACCCTGCTCCTGACATCGATGTACCACTATTTTTTATAATTTTAAATGTTTTTATATCTTTTTTAAGAAATATGTAAAAATGTATAGGGAAAGAAAAAGACATAAATGAAATAATATTATAATCTATACAAATAAATAAAATTGAAGTGTCTGTTTGTAATGTCAAAATAACAACTTTTTATTAAATGCATAGGAAAGTATAAACGATTCTTATAACAAAACAGCATTTTTAAAATCTTTGTCTGTTTGTCTGTTTGTTCCGGCTAATCTCCGAAACGGCTAGACCGATTTTGACGGGACTTTCACTGGCAGATAGCTTATGTTAAAGCGGGTAACTAAGGCTACTTTTATTTTAGAAAAATAATTAGGGTTCCGCGCAAAAAATGAAAACCCTTAAATTATGAACAAAAAGTCGGATTTGAAAAATTCTTTTTGCATTTGGTAGCCCAATTCTCGAAAATAATTATAGGCTATTTAACATCACTCTACGACCTTTAGGAGCCGAGCAGAAAGACAAAAGTCAGAAAGAACACTAAGCGAAAACGAAGTATTAGCGCGGGCGGGCGGTAATCGCTCCATACAAAATTTTCAATACCTACTGTTATGCCTACACTCCTTCGAGTCGCTAGACGCTGCGAACGAAAATATACCTAACCTTACAAGCGTAAAGTGAGTTTTGCTTCGTAGCTGCGCGCGCCGCGTGGTTATTGTGAGTTGCCAGGGTTGCCTTTTTCGATAAAGATATCAGTAGGTATTTGTAGTACACATTATGAAATAAAATGAAATGCCTTTTAATGTTTTAGCATGTTTAATTGCTAAAAATACTTATGAAAGACGAGGAATATTTTTATGCTGGGTAACTATTTAGTATTCTGTGACCACGCCCCGAAACTGCAGTTGTAAGACAAGTAAGGCACACATTGTACACAACGTGTAGTACCTAACTATTTAATAATCAGTGACGTAACCACTCCGCATGGCCACGAATACGAATGGAATACGAAATGGAGGAAACTGAAAACACGATTAATTGATTTGTTCGTTCATTTACACAATTAGCGTAATAGGTAACTACTATGTTTCTACACTATGAACAAACTTGCGCTGACGCCATATAGTGACGTCATGCACGTGTCGGAATATGTAGAATCACATAAAATTAATATTTGATTTCTTTTCCTAAATTGCATGGAATTAGTATGTATTATAATTCTTGCTAAACTGTCAAGAGTATTTCTAGACGAATCAATTCCAAACGAAACCGGTGATCTGTGAGTCGGTCTAAATAAATACAAAAACTTATTTTACTTTTACCTTAAAATTTAGAATAACAGAATTATAAATTGTACATAAAATATTTTATTAATTTTATCTGCTATTTTTGATATAAGTAAATAATAATAATAAATAATAAATGTAGTAAACTCAGTTAATGTGATGTTTAAGGGACTTCATCTAAATAAAGTCAGATAAATTGTTATAAAAAAAAAAACATTAAATATCTTATAATGTTTTAAAACATTTCTGCTAAAAAAGATTTACATAAGACTGTCAGTATTAAAAGTTATTTGGTCAAAATTTATTATTGGTTTGAAAATGGCGGGAATGTTGGAGGTACTTGGTTAATATGGGAAAAATATAAACGAGGTACCCGCCAAGGCTAAGGCTGCCAAGGCTGGGGGAACTTTGAAAAACATTAAAAACGACTGTGGTGATAAAAGGACTACATATATTATAATGTTCACGTGAGTTAATTGATCATATTTCTTGATGGTTGCTGATAACTATGGTTGCTGATGTTTTCTGTACTTAGGTGTTTTATTAAGTCTCATGATTGAGTGAAATCTAACTAAGGAATATTCAGGTTCTGTTTCTGTTCGTTGTTAAGTTGATATAAGTTTGAGAAATGATCCAAGTGAAACAATAATTAATGTTATTATAAAAATGTGTTGATAATATGTTAAAACAAGTTGCCATGAAAGTTTCATTGTCCTTCTTCTCCATGATGACCTAGTTTTGGAACGGACAACTAGTTTTCGCATTAACGTATTTAACTGACAAGCCTAATTGAAATAAATGCCTAGTCTTGTCTTTCTGTGCTTTTCTTCATAAAATCTTTTCCCTACACAACATAATCTTAGGTACTTTCATTCACAGTAATTAACTAGTAACCATTTTGACCCTCTAAAGCATGATAATTAAGTGGATAACATTACCTACACATATAGTTCACGTCCTCTTTCTGACACACGCTTTTCTAACACTTCCACGCTTTTAAATAAACAATAATCATATGAACATAACATTAACAAGATAATAACGATAATAAATATTGTTGAACATTAATTTGCACAAAGTAGATTTTTGCTAAATGCAATTTTCAAATGACAGTTGACAAATGGAGGTCATTGACCTTTCGTTTCTTATCTCGGATGCATAGTAGAAGTAATTACGTACCTACCAATAAAAAACAAAATACGAAACATGCAAATTTAAACAATTTACCTATTTAAAAAACGATAGTAAAACTGTATTAGCAGGTAAACTGAAAAACGACAAAATTTTATCTCTTCTCTTGCTGGATCTACATCCATCAACTACAACCCGAACCAGCCATATCATAAGAATTTGAAACTAAGTACGTCAGGTCGACCGAAATATATCCGTACGTATAGTACGCGCCTCGCGACTGTCGGCAACCCACTGAGAAATGGGTCGCGTGCGGCCCGGCTAGGTAGTTAGCGCGCGTAAATACATGGGAGTGATTTATCTGGTAATCTGTGGCGACGGGTCGGGGGACAAAGTAGTTTTATTAAAATGTGGCTGTTTAGTATATTGTGTATCTTACGACATCCACGCGAAAGAAGTCGCGGGGCACATTTATCTATACAAATAAATAAATTTGAAGTGTTTGTTTGTAATGTCAAAATAACAACTTTTTACTAAATGCATAAGAAAGTATAAACAGTACTAATAACAAAAAAGCAATTTTTAACATTTTTGTCCGTCTGTCTGTATGTTCCGGCTATTCTCCGAAACGGCTAGACCAATTTTACTGGCAGATAGTTGATATTACGGCGGATAACTAAGGCTACTTTTATTTTAGAAAAATAATTATGGTTCCGCGTAAAAAAATTAAAACCCATGAAATTATGAACAAAAAGTCGGATTTGAAAAATTCTTTTTGCATTTGGTAGCCCGATTCTCGAGGATAGTTATAGGCTATTTACCATCACGCTATAACCCTCAGGAGCCGAGCAAAAAGAAAAAAAGCCAGAAATAATACTAAGCGAAAATGAAGTAATAGCGCGGGCGGGAGGTTCAACGCGGCGGTTGGCGAACGGGTCGGGGGACGAGGGCGTTTTATTAAAATGTGGCTGTAATTTAGTATATTGTGTATCTTACGACATCCACGCGAACGAAGTCGCGGGGCACAGCTAGTATATTGTATATTTCGGACTACACATACAAGTACACACAATCCATAGGTATAGTCTTAGTAACAATGACTTAAATACTATGTTAGTATACTTTTACAAACTAAAACAACTGTGGCCCAATACACATTGGAACGTGCCTCTGAACCCAGCGCCTTATAAGGAGACTGTCCACTTTGTCCAATAATGTTTTTAGGATGCCGTTGGAGCTTCCGCGCTACCTATCCATTATTGACGCTGTTCTCTTCCTCATATTGGCATGAAAATCATCTACATGGGCTTCCGCGAACATCTGCGAAGCGCTGCAGAAGCGCGGAAGCCCCATTAACATCCTTTATCCATTTTACCGGCAAAAATACCTACTTGACTGTCAATCGTGTTTTCAAAACAAAAGTACAAAAAGACGTGAACGACTGAGATGCATTTGCAGAGATGGGTTTGCTCTTGACTCTAGTCTAGGTCAGAGGTGACTAAGACGAAGTCGACAATGGAGCGAGCTTACCTAGAAGAAGCCTGTTCACTCTCACTTTGAAGAGATGGGGGTTGCATGCGTTCGGAAACACAGATGCAGGTAGAGAGTTCCACTCCTTTGCTGTGCGCATTACAAAAGACATTTGGAAACGCTTAGTGCGAAATGGTGGAATAGTAACTAGGCAGGGATGGTAACATACAGTGCGTATAGATGTCCGATGGTAGAATGGGGCCGGCGGAATGAGGTCGTGGAGTTCTTGAACACACTCACCGAGGTACAATCTGTAGAAGACCGACAAGCAGGCAACCTTGCGGCGAGGAGCCAAGCTGTGAACCTTGGTATCCAGCAGCTTTACGTCGCCAATGAGCCTCTTAGCTCTGCGTTCCACCGAGTCAAGCGCGGCAAGTTGGTATTTAGCTGAGCCATCCCAAACGTTGCTGCAATACTCCATGCAAGATTGGACTTGCGCTTTGTAAAGGGGTAAAAGCTGTCCAGGCGTAAAGCATCATTCATTTTTTTTTTTTTCAATTTATCAGGAAGATATCCTGTCCGGAGATTGTGAAACCCCGCCCAGCGCAGTCTTCTCTAAGGGCTTTCACCACATAACTGAACACGATCAGCACATTTAAACCGCGTTCAAGAGCTGTCAGTGTCATCTATGTTTTTCCGCTAAAAAGATGATACGAACAGTTTTTGAACACGGTTTAGATGTGCTTATCGTGTTCAGTTTAATTGTTTTCTTAATATGTTTTCGGTAAACCATAATATTTTCGACCTGTAACAAACATCCAGATGTTCCAAAGATTAATAGATCTGTCTCTATCAACCTTAACGGCACACGTCAGCAAATAAATATGATTTATTATAGTGATTTATTACTTCGGAAGTGAACACGAAATATTGTTACTTATCTGCGATTATTTCACGTTTGAATGTCGGGGAGAAACTGTGTTGGTCTAGCGATTGTGCGGTACAGGATTTGGTAAGATAAAATAATTATGATACTAAACTGTGTTGGTTTATTCGTGATAAATGTATTTTATTCCATTATTATATTTGTCAATACTACCGTGTTCATTGTAAGAGCCCATGATAATGTTAAATAAATGATGATGTTATTATTTATCTCGCTAAATTAAAAAAAAAAAACTATTTTACAGGACATAAAGTAATATTAAAAACTAGATGAGTTTGGTAGTTTATTTCCGATTACTCTGAGAAGAAAAACGGAAACAAACTCAGAGGTCACAGTCTCTTAATTAAGAGTCCAGACATAATCTTGGTCGGGCCATATGAGGACCATGTCGATTTGTGTAATCTTGAACTATCCAGCATTGATTTATCCTATGAAGCGTTGACTTATAAGAAACAATTCAATATTAGACTCCCGGAGTGCCAACGATCATCAATAGATAAAATATGTTCAGAGCTTTAGAGCTCCAATAGATAAAATATGTTCAGAGTTTAGAGCTCTGGGATTAGTCTCAGCTGTGCAGATTCTGTTCTCTTGTGAATAAAGCAACGGTAAACTTGGTATCCGATAGGTATAGTACCTATTCCGTTTACTACCGTAACGTCCGTAACCCTGTTTGTCCGCCGCACAACGCCAACGAGACGTCAACGAGAAACGAGATTATTCGAACCAAACGTAACGTCACGATGACGGCGTGCAGTGGACATGCGACCTTAGTAAATGTGTGTATCACTACTTCGGCACTGTCATCTTTTTCTCGTTGATGTTCAGTTAACGTCGCGGTGGACAAACGGACTAATACTTGCAAGGACTATCGCAATTTCCGAACAAATTGCGATATTCCGAGTATCAGATATTTGCGTATAGTTGTTTACAAAAAGGTAGACTTTTTCTCACACCTGGAGCTAGACCACCAACTCTCAAAGCAGTATTATTGTAATCTTACTTCAGAGTGGGAAAGAGGTGGAGCTAGACGTCCTGTATAGCTCCATCTCGTTCTCACACTGAAGTAACATTAAAATAATACTGCTTTAAGAGGTGGTGGTTGGTCCCCTGTACCTATAGGAAACATAGGTAATTACTTTTGTTAATTAACACGCTTTTATTAGCTTCACTAGTAACAAACAAACAATGATACAATATTGGAAGTCAATTTTAACCTACTTATAATTGTCGTATCGAAATGAAACTTTGTTAATATGAAGACGCATCTAACACACAAAAACATGACGTAATAACTTTTCCTAACAGTTCTCAATTGCAGTACTAAAATATAATCAAATCTCTATTTCTTCAAAAACACTTATTACAATGCAATAACGTTGAAAATCGTATAAAACGATTAATAGCTAAAATATAGGATAGAATCAGAATCAGAATCAGAATTATTTATTTGTAAAACATAGGTTACAGGTCAAGGTCTTATATAATTATAATATGTTGCGCTATGTTCTGTCTTGATGACATACAAATTTTAGTGACGACTTTTTAAAATAATGACAACAACAAAAAAAGAAAAACACTTTAAAAAATAAACAAAAAAATATCGAGACAAAAGAAGATACATGCATGCAGTATATTAGATTATTAATAGGTACAATATTTACAGTGTTTTATCATTTAAGTAATCATCTAGGGCATAGTAACATTTCTCAACAAATAATTTATGAAAACACTTTTTGAATTTTTTTAATGGCATGCTTCTTATGATATCGGGTACTTTATTGTAAATTTTGGGAGCAGCACCAAAGAAGCTCTTTTTCATTAGTGACGTATTGCATTTTGTCGTACATAATTGGTTTTTATATTGAGAACGGATTGGGGTCTTCTTAACTGCTGACAATTTAGTAAATAAATGCGGATTTGATTTTACAAACAATGCAGTTTCCAGTATATATAGAGCTGGTAACGTTAAAATCTTAAATTTCTTAAAGTAGGGAGCGCAGCTGTCTGTTAGTTTTAAATTACACATGGATCGTACACATCTTTTTTGCATCCTGAATACAAATTCCCTGTTTGTTGACTGCCCCCAAAAAACAACACCATACCGTAGAATAGAGACTACAAGTCCATGATAGGCTATTAGTAGAGTCTCAGTATTTACTCTCTTGGATAGTTGTAATAGTAGATACGCAGATTTACTCAGGCGCTTGCAAATTTCCTCTAGGTGAGGTTTCCAGGTTAATTTGTGGTCTAAAGTTATACCTAAGAATTTCGCACTCGTGACTTCTTCTATTTTATATTCATTATAGGTTATATTTAATAGTGGATGCTCACGCCTTTGATGAAATTGCATAATTTTTGTTTTCGTCAAATTAATTACAAGGTTGTTATTGTTAAGCCAAGTTATAATATTATTTAGAGAGTTATTGATTTCGTTTCGATAATTGTCTGGATCAGTGCATTGTATTATAGCCGTACTGTCATCAGCGAAAAGTACCATTTGGTTCCCCGAATTTTTTGGGAGATCATTAATATATATTAAGAAGAGTGGGGGCCCCAATACGCTGCCTTGAGGCACGCCATATTTAACAGATCTTGCTTCAGAGATATACGTAGTTTCTAATTTGCTAGTGGGAGAAATTCTAGAAATTTCTGTGCATTGTGTCCTATCACTCAGATATGACTCTAAGAGTTTATGGATGTTTCCTCGAATACCGTATCCATGTAATTTTTGCAGCAAGATCTTATGATCTACAAAATCAAAAGCTTTTGTCATATCCGTGAAGATGGAACACACCGGCTTTCTTTTGTCTACAGAAGTCATTATACTTGATAGCAAGTCAAATAATGCCATATTTATAGTAGTATTTTTTCTAAATCCTTTTTGTTCGGGGCAAAATAACTGAAATTTTTCGAAGTATGTGTATATTGAGTTATATATTATTTTTTCAATAACCTTTGAGAAAACGGGTATTTTCGCAATAGGCCTGTAATTTTTTATTTCAGTTTTGTGATTTTTTTTTATAAATGGGTTTAGTTACTACTTTCTTGAGACTATCTCGGAATACACCCTCAGAAATGCAAAGATTAATTATGTATGATAGTGGTGACGCTACGGTTTCCTTTACGTATTTTATTACCTTAGTTGATATACCATCGTATCCTACAGTATTTGTATTTTTTAAGCCATTTATTGCTTTTATAATATCAGAATCTGAAACTGGTAGAAGTACTAGTAGAAGTAACGTGGTTATTGATACTCGGCGTATGCGATTAATGACGCAACCACAGTATAGGCCAGGAAGTTAATGTCGCATTTTAAATTAATATAATTTTTGGAAACCGATAATTGCAAAATAATATCCGCCAAAAAAGTTGCTACAATCATCAAGCTACGCCAATATTTGTACAATACATTCCTTAATGGGGTTAAAACTGAAAGCCCGTCATAGATGGCAGCACTGTTCACTGTCCGCAAACCAGCCGCCATTTATTTATTTATTAAATTCCACTTCAAGACACAAGTATCAGTGTAGCCCTGGCTCTTGTACTAGGAGTTCCTGTATCACAAGAGTCAGGCCTCTCAACTTACAGAGAATAGCACATAGAAGCGCGATAGACAAACATGAGATACGGTTAGAGTTATGGCATGCATTAAAAGCTAGGTTTACAAACATACAAGAAAAAATAACCACTGCGTTCTGTGGAAAGTGTGAGTGTGGTGTGTATGTGAGGTGTGCGTGTGTGTGTGCTGAGTATGGTGAACGTGAGTATCACGTGACGCTGCTGAATAGATGTTCTGTTTCCTCATAATCGTAATTTTCTAGCCAGTGAATAGTAGTTTTTTTTTGCCATTGTTTTGTTTATGTTTACTTTTGTGTCGATCACAAATTAAACGAAAACTAGTTAAATGTATATTCGACGTGGAGTATTAAAAGACGAGCTAAGGAAAAGGGAATAGTCTACCACTGGTAAAAAAGCCGCTGCAGAGAAAAGTAAATAAAATATGGACATTTTATAATTTATAGGTTATTTTATGTTTGTTGACTTTAAGTTCTTTTTTTGTTAAAGACTGGAGGTGTACGACAGGAATAAGCTGATAGGAGTTGAATAACTTTATGTAGGTAATGAAAACAGACTTGGTTCTCTTGGGAGCATCACCTGCATACAAACTCCCATAAAAGTATTCATGTTTAAAAAGGATAGCACATAGTCTCGACAAAATATCGGGTTTCCCCAATACATGGGTTCCCGTATTTCCGCAGTCACCAGCAGCACAGGGGGGCATATTAAGTAATTATGCGTAAAAGAAGTAAATTGTTTACAAAAACAATTATGGATAGTGACAACTAGCTGTCAAATTCTTAGACGCTGGATAGTAGCGACATCTGAAGTGAGTATGTGACAGGTTCTGTCACCATTTGCGAACAATTCTATCTACCTATAAGGTACCTACAAAGAAAAACAAATTACTCAGTCTTTATTAATACCATCAACAAGTATAGTCGACTTTGTAAATGCTTTATCAATATTGACAACAATTTCGCATCCAGTCTATCCCAGCCTCCTTTTTAAGGTGACCTTACCTTATGTGATAAAGCAATTACGAGGTCGACTATGCCTACTTTAATTGCTACGATTCAAAATATAAATCTTGGTAGGAAACTCATTGCTAGGAAAATTAAAGGTGAAGAAAATAACTCACATTAAATTGCTTCACATTAATTTTCCTTAAAACAGAGTTATTTTCACTCAATCGCAGATTTCGAGCCCGTCTTCAGATAATCCCAATAATAATTCACCATCCATTTAATTCCAAACCTTATTCCCACTATGTAAAGTTGGAAATCACTCAACAAATGTGCTTACATTCGTTAAGATGAATGAAGGTAATTCCCTTTTTCAAAAGGAGTTTATCAAAGAACCTTCGGCCCGAGCGTTTCCGATTGTGCCCGATCGCACCCGAAGCGGAAGCAAAACCGTTGTTTGTCAAATACACGTTTCAACAATTTAATTAATTATCGGTTTTGTGATGTATATAGATGTCAAAACTTTGTCAATTTTAATGTTTTTTTTTTGTTACACCATTCGCCAGTGAATTCTCATTTGTAGACCAATCTATCAAAAAGCGAGTTATCATCACGACTACACAAAAAAAAAAAAACGAGCATACAAATTGGTTAAAAACTGTTGATTTTATGAGGTTTTGACAGACTTGACGGATTGACAGACGGACAGACAGAAGTAGCGGAATTAAAAAAGCGGCCAAGTGTGAGTCGCACACGAAGGGTCACCGTATAAATATATTTTAACACTACATATTTAAAAAAATACATCTTTTGTATGGGGATTAACTTTATTCAATTTTTATTATTTGTTGTTAAAGCGGTCATAGTAGTATACACTCTGTAAACAATTTAAGTGTTTACCAATTACGATTCAAAAGATACAGCCCTGTGACAGATGGAAGGACAGACGGACAGCGGAACCTTATTTATAGGCTCCCGTTGGCACCCTTTGGGTACGAAACCCTAATTTTGTGAATTCGCTTAGTGAACATGAGAAGAGATCTTTTCTCAAGTTCACTGAGCGAGTTCGCAAGGGTAACGTTACACGAGTTATGTTTTTAGTTTTTATATCTTTTAGGTATGGCATGGATAGGTATTAATATGTCGTGAATTGTTAATTAGTTAGGCTAACGAATTGAGTCACTGTAATGGTAGTGTATGTATCATATGTAAATAAATAAATAAATTAAAAATGATCCTTGTTGTCGATTTGGTATCTCTCTGTTATGAAGCTACCCTTAAGACGTAGATACATGCCAACAGCCTTGAGTGCATAGCTTGCGTGTTCTGTGCTGAGCTCACGCAATGCGTCGTACGCCCACCCAGTAATAGGACTCGCCCATCAAGAAGCGCTGTCCCAAATTAGACGCATTATTATTTTAATATACATAAAACAAAAGGTATCATATTAAAACACGTATACTAAAAGATAAATAATTAAATTATCTAAAAAAACTTTTTTGCAAAAAAATCAATCGAATTAAAAAATAAAACACAACAAAGTGAAGAGTAACTTTAATTTCGGAGGTCGGTGTCTTTGGATCTGTATTTTAGTTCAAAGTCGGTTGATGTTTTGCAACATTTTTTTTATTTTTCACTTTTAAGAGGATCGGTTTGTAATTTACCTATCTAAGTTACAATAGCCTAATGACAACTGCTCATCACCTTTTACAAAACATTGCTTGTCCCTTTTCCCAAGTACCAGGAGAACTCCTCAACAATTAACGTCCCTTAGGGCGCGTTCCCACCGTGTCGTGACGACAGATTATCGTGTCGTTAAAAGCGTCGTGGCTTGTGTATTTAGATGGAGGTGTTCACATATAGGACGACACGATTAACTGTCGTCCACGACTTTTTTTTGCAGTGACGACAGATTGTCAATAAACAGTCGATATAATGGGAACAGCTAGAGACGACAGTCGTCCAACGATAAATTAATCGTCACGACATAGTGACGAGTAGACTAACGTTAATTGTTGAGGAAGTACCAGGAGAATTCCTCAACATTTAACGTCCCTTACGTTAATTGTTGAGGATTTCTGCTGGTACTTCACCATCAGCTCCACTTCACCATATGAATTGTGACGAGCTTATTATTGCTTAGCAATCATTTTAAAGTAGTCGAATCGCAACCCCTGAAATACTTATCATTGAGTTGTTCCGGTGGTCATCTTACCATCTATGGTCTTCGTCATCAGTTCCACTTCACCAAATGGTGCTTTCCGAGAGTAAATGCACAAGTTACTATACAAAATACCCAAATCGCTACAGGTGTGCCTATAATATTTGAAGAGTTCCCTCGATTTCTCCAAGATTCCAACATCAGATCATAACCTGATGACAATAAGACCACCTGGAAAGTCAACTGGCTAGAAAATTACGATTATGAGGAAACAGAACATCTATTCGATGTTCTGTTTCCTCATAATCGTAATTTTCTAGCCAGTGAATAGTAGTTTTTTTTTGCCATTGTTTTGTTTATGTTTACTTTTGTGTCGATCACAAATTAAACGAAAACTAGTTAAATGTATATTCGACGTGGAGTATTAAAAGACGAGCTAAGGAAAAGGGAATAGTCTACCACTGGTAAAAAAGCCGCTGCAGAGAAAAGTAAATAAAATATGGACATTTTATAATTTATAGGTTATTTTATGTTTGTTGACTTTAAGTTCTTTTTTTGTTAAAGACTGGAGGTGTACGACAGGAATAAGCTGATAGGAGTTGAATAACTTTATGTAGGTAATGAAAACAGACTTGGTTCTCTTGGGAGCATCACCTGCATACAAACTCCCATAAAAGTATTCATGTTTAAAAAGGATAGCACATAGTCTCGACAAAATATCGGGTTTCCCCAATACATGGGTTCCCGTATTTCCGCAGTCACCAGCAGCACAGGGGGGCATATTAAGTAATTATGCGTAAAAGAAGTAAATTGTTTACAAAAACAATTATGGATAGTGACAACTAGCTGTCAAATTCTTAGACGCTGGATAGTAGCGACATCTGAAGTGAGTATGTGACAGGTTCTGTCACCATTTGCGAACAATTCTATCTACCTATAAGGTACCTACAAAGAAAAACAAATTACTCAGTCTTTATTAATACCATCAACAAGTATAGTCGACTTTGTAAATGCTTTATCAATATTGACAACAATTTCGCATCCAGTCTATCCCAGCCTCCTTTTTAAGGTGACCTTACCTTATGTGATAAAGCAATTACGAGGTCGACTATGCCTACTTTAATTGCTACGATTCAAAATATAAATCTTGGTAGGAAACTCATTGCTAGGAAAATTAAAGGTGAAGAAAATAACTCACATTAAATTGCTTCACATTAATTTTCCTTAAAACAGAGTTATTTTCACTCAATCGCAGATTTCGAGCCCGTCTTCAGATAATCCCAATAATAATTCACCATCCATTTAATTCCAAACCTTATTCCCACTATGTAAAGTTGGAAATCACTCAACAAATGTGCTTACATTCGTTAAGATGAATGAAGGTAATTCCCTTTTTCAAAAGGAGTTTATCAAAGAACCTTCGGCCCGAGCGTTTCCGATTGTGCCCGATCGCACCCGAAGCGGAAGCAAAACCGTTGTTTGTCAAATACACGTTTCAACAATTTAATTAATTATCGGTTTTGTGATGTATATAGATGTCAAAACTTTGTCAATTTTAATGTTTTTTTTTTGTTACACCATTCGCCAGTGAATTCTCATTTGTAGACCAATCTATCAAAAAGCGAGTTATCATCACGACTACACAAAAAAAAAAAAACGAGCATACAAATTGGTTAAAAACTGTTGATTTTATGAGGTTTTGACAGACTTGACGGATTGACAGACGGACAGACAGAAGTAGCGGAATTAAAAAAGCGGCCAAGTGTGAGTCGCACACGAAGGGTCACCGTATAAATATATTTTAACACTACATATTTAAAAAAATACATCTTTTGTATGGGGATTAACTTTATTCAATTTTTATTATTTGTTGTTAAAGCGGTCATAGTAGTATACACTCTGTAAACAATTTAAGTGTTTACCAATTACGATTCAAAAGATACAGCCCTGTGACAGATGGAAGGACAGACGGACAGCGGAACCTTATTTATAGGCTCCCGTTGGCACCCTTTGGGTACGAAACCCTAATTTTGTGAATTCGCTTAGTGAACATGAGAAGAGATCTTTTCTCAAGTTCACTGAGCGAGTTCGCAAGGGTAACGTTACACGAGTTATGTTTTTAGTTTTTATATCTTTTAGGTATGGCATGGATAGGTATTAATATGTCGTGAATTGTTAATTAGTTAGGCTAACGAATTGAGTCACTGTAATGGTAGTGTATGTATCATATGTAAATAAATAAATAAATTAAAAATGATCCTTGTTGTCGATTTGGTATCTCTCTGTTATGAAGCTACCCTTAAGACGTAGATACATGCCAACAGCCTTGAGTGCATAGCTTGCGTGTTCTGTGCTGAGCTCACGCAATGCGTCGTACGCCCACCCAGTAATAGGACTCGCCCATCAAGGAGCGCTGTCCCAAATTAGACGCATTATTATTTTAATATACATAAAACAAAAGGTATCATATTAAAACACGTATACTAAAAGATAAATAATTAAATTATCTAAAAAAACTTTTTTGCAAAAAAATCAATCGAATTAAAAAATAAAACACAACAAAGTGAAGAGTAACTTTAATTTCGGAGGTCGGTGTCTTTGGATCTGTATTTTAGTTCAAAGTCGGTTGATGTTTTGCAACAATTTTTTTATTTTTCACTTTTAAGAGGATCGGTTTGTAATTTACCTATCTAAGTTACAATAGCCTAATGACAACTGCTCATCACCTTTTACAAAACATTGCTTGTCCCTTTTCCCAAGTACCAGGAGAACTCCTCAACAATTAACGTCCCTTAGGGCGCGTTCCCACCGTGTCGTGACGACAGATTATCGTGTCGTTAAAAGCGTCGTGGCTTGTGTATTTAGATGGAGGTGTTCACATATAGGACGACACGATTAACTGTCGTCCACGACTTTTTTTTGCAGTGACGACAGATTGTCAATAAACAGTCGATATAATGGGAACAGCTAGAGACGACAGTCGTCCAACGATAAATTAATCGTCACGACATAGTGACGAGTAGACTAACGTTAATTGTTGAGGAAGTACCAGGAGAATTCCTCAACATTTAACGTCCCTTACGTTAATTGTTGAGGATTTCTGCTGGTACTTCACCATCAGCTCCACTTCACCATATGAATTGTGACGAGCTTATTATTGCTTAGCAATCATTTTAAAGTAGTCGAATCGCAACCCCTGAAATACTTATCATTGAGTTGTTCCGGTGGTCATCTTACCATCTATGGTCTTCGTCATCAGTTCCACTTCACCAAATGGTGCTTTCCGAGAGTAAATGCACAAGTTACTATACAAAATACCCAAATCGCTACAGGTGTGCCTATAATATTTGAAGAGTTCCCTCGATTTCTCCAAGATTCCAACATCAGATCATAACCTGATGACAATAAGACCACCTGGAAAGTCAAACAAAAAAGATTTTTCCAAAATCGGTCCAGCCGTCTTCGATTAATCGGGGAACACACATAAAAAAAAAAGATTCCGATGGACTGAGAACCTCCTCCTTTTTTGAAGTCGGTTAAAAATCATTACTACCCAGAGTGCATCTCGTAACAATTCCATTAAGCCCAAACACGGCTAGGATAAATTGTTTTATTACGGAGTTCCGGTGCCTACCTTCCAGCTTCTTCATCAAATCAGTTCAATGGTACCATTTTCATCAGAACCATTTATTTAAATTTGCTTCGTCATAGTCGCTTAACTATCTTTATCGAGATATCTTATCGCCACCCGTGAAATACTTATCATTGAGCAGTTCCCGTGGCCATCTGTGATCTTTTTCGTCAGTTCCATTTTTCACCAAATGATACTTTCCGAGTGCAAATGCTTGACTTGTTGTTGAAAATACTAAAATCGCTACGTATTTGCCTATAATAAATTCTTCATGGATTCTATCATCAGAACTGGATTTTGATAACAATGGGACCAATCTGGAAGTATGTCCTTTCAAATAAAAAAAGAATTTTCCAAATCGGTTTATAAATGACGGAGTACTGAGGTAACAAACATTAAAAAAAAACAATACAACCAAATCGATAACTTCCTCCTTTTTTGAAGTCGGTTAATAAATGGTGAAGGTTACACTTGATAGTTTTTGCGTGATTGTCAGTTTTTTATCCGCGTTAGACATAACTAGAAATTAATTACACTATGTAATAATAAATAATAATCTGATCGGTCTATCATTACTGACAGGACTATTGTCGCCAATAAGCCTGATATAGTGGTGATAGATCGATTAGCGCTCCGCGCATTGATAGTCAATGTTACCATTCCAGACGACGAGAACCTCGTGAAAGCTGTGAAAGAGAAACCAAATATCTCGACTTAGCACACGAGGTTGCTGACATGTGGAATGTGAACTCGGCTGTCATTGTGCTGATTGTCATAACAGCCAATGGCCTGATGGCTGAAAGCCTCGATCAACATCACTCGAGGCTCTCGTTAGGCGGTTGGATCAAGGGCCTGATTCAGAAGGCAGTACTCCTCGATACAGCTCGTATTGTGCGAAGGTTCCTGACTCTGCAGCCCTAACCACCGGTAGCTTGGACCCTGCTCCCGATACCAGCGGACCACTATTTTTTATATTTTTTAATTTTTTTATATCTTTTTTAAGAAATATTTAATAGTGTATTTTATAAGGAAAAACTAATGAATAAACGAAACAATAATCTAAAATTGTCACATATTAAGTTATTAAGAAAATTCTCTAATTTATCATATTTTTTTCCAAATATTAACTCTACTCGTTTCGACGTGATCTTCAGTTTAAAATCATTAAAAGTTGGTTATCGTGGCCGCAATAAAAGCAATTAGAGGAGCAATAAGGAACAACACTGGTCCATATCGTTCGTTGCGAAGATTTTAGCAGTTTATTAAATTGCTCCCTATTGCTTCACTAATTGCTCCACTACGTCCGGCAATTTTTATTTCCGATAATAATTTCTGAAAAATATTTCGTGTAAGCGAAGCATTAGTTATCTCGATTGATCAAGAGAACATGACAGAACGCTTATGCCGTTTGTCCACCGCCACGTCAACGGGACGTCAATGAAACGAAAACGAGATGACGCCACCAAAGTAGCGATATGTACATTTTACTTTGGCCGCGTGTCCACCGCACACCACCACCGGCACAGTGGTGCTATTCTGGAAAGATCCCGCCGTGAAAATTTAGGTGAAGTAAGCGTGATGTGAACTGTCATCCCATCTTACTCTACTAGGGATTGAGCTCACTTCAAACTCACTTCACCTAAGTGCTCACGGTGTGATGTTTACAGAATAGATCCGCAGCACGTTCGGTTCAAATAAACTCGTTTCCCGTTGCCGTCCCGTTGACGTTGTGCGGTGGACCAATAGTGTTAGGCCTCGTTCACGCCCTGAGCGATGCGACTTGCGTCAAGCGACACGCGCGCGTCTTTTGTTTTAATCCGTTGCGTCGCTACGCAATTCGCGTTACTCGTGGATCTGATGACCTTCTTTCATTTGTTTTCTCCGCAGTCGCTGTTGGAAGACGCGTGTCGTTTGAGCGTGAAGCTCGTGGCCACGGGATTAGGCTTATTTTCACGAGTCCGCGTATCACTGGTCAGTCATCCCTCAATCGTCAGTTTATTTATTATAAGAGAAACTGTGCACGCGTGTATTCCTGATTATAGTGCAAATGTCGTACAAAAAGCCATCGACGCATGGCTTTTGCAAGCTTTTTTTTAGACTTTTGGCAAAGGCATGCAAGTCGCGTGTACACCAAGAGCAAACCAAACCGAGACCAAACCTGAAATCGCAAAAAAAATACAGGTGCTCCCTACATTTATGTTCGCATAACTCGTCAAAATGTAGGGAACCGCTGATTTTTTTTCGAGATTGCAGTTTGGTCCCATAGTAAAAGTTGTTCATAATGATGAGTACAATTACCCCTTAAGAGGATGTGCATTCATTATTGTACACCTTGTAGGTATATGTCAGTTCATCAAATTTCACAAAATGAGTTTGTCTATTATTACATAAACGTTATCAAATATATCTTAATATACCTATATATAATATTTAAATTAGTAGACGTGTGTGCAGTTTTCTACCGACTGTACTTTGACTGACGAATTGAATAAAACTGACGAATTAAATAAGTTGACGACTGAGGGAAACTGACCAGTGATACGCGAACTCCTTTTCACATTAACGCATGGCGAAAAATACAGTTTCATAAGAAAAGCAACATTTTCAAACACATTCCTTTCCCATGTAGCAGCCGCATGTCACTTTTTGAACTGTAATTTTAATTTAAAATGTTGACAATACGTACTCGAAAAAATAATAAAGTAGAAAGGATTAAAGGAAGGCTACTAACAAAAGGTATTTCCAAGATAGATGTGAGTGGAAACGCCGAGAGGGGACGCCCTAGGAAGACATAATATAGTAGGGTACCTTATTGGTGATGTTCTTCAGAAAGGTCAGGTGCGTAGTACTCGCAGCCGGCGTGCGTTTAAGACCAGGTGTATGAACGTAAACGAGGCAAAATGAATATGTAAGGATATAGCAGGTGGCGATCTAAAGTTTCTGCCTACTTCCATGGGTAGAAGGCGTGAGGTTAAGTGTGTGTAAATAAAATTTAGATTAAGATGCTTGACTTTTACATTCTTTGACTGTTCATCGGTATAGGAAAATTCTTCCTTTCCATTTTTTAGCTCAAGTAGTACGTAAATCGAAACAAACCGATAAAGCAGAAAATCCTTTACAAAGGATATACCTGAATAAAACATTCACTCTTCAAAGCTTTCAGAATATCGGATGTGGAAGTATTAAAGGAGGTTAGAACTCCTGAAGTCCTGAGGGACATCAAGGAAATACATTTTGTAAATCGAATTCAGGGTATGCCTTGACTTAGTCTTGAAGTTTTTTGTTACGTTGGAAAAAGTTGAAGATACAAATAGTCTTCTGAAATCGAGAAAAATATTATCATAGTTCAACAATCTATATAAATAAAAATTAATGTTTGTATATTTGTCCTCTAAGCGTTGCCATACCGTTAATCTGATTGCGATAAAACTTTGCCAATTTATTGCTAGAACTTGCGCGAAGGTTTTAGGCATAAAAAAATACGTGGACGATGTTGCGGGCAGAAGCTAGTTTTCTATGAATGATAACTTTATTTAAATCAAATAAATGGTTTAATTTTTTAACCGACTTCAAAAAAAGGAGGAAGTTCTCAGTTCGTCGACATCTTTTTTTTTAGGTGTGTTCCTCAATTACTCAAACACGGCTGGACCGATTTGGAAAATTCTTTTTTGTTTGAAAGGGTTTATACTTCACAGGTGGTCCAGTTGTCATCAAGTCAGGATCTGATGATGGGATCCTGGAGAAATCGACAGAACTCTTCAAATAGGCTAACTAGTGACGAAGACCACAGATGGCCACTGGAACATCTCAGTAATAAGTATTTCACGGGTTGCGATTCGATTACTATAATATGATTGATAAGCAATATAATCTCGTCATAATGCATACGGTTAAATGGAGCTGACAACAATTAACATCCCTGCAATCCCTGCACCTTTTACAAAATATTGCTTTTCCCGATGGAAAAGCAATATTTTGTAAAAGTTGATGAGCAGTTGTCATTGGGCTATTGAAACTTAGATAAATTATAAACCGACCCACTACAGAGTGAAAAGAAAAAAAAATTTTGCAAAAAAAAAACAGACTCCAAATAAAACACTACAAAGTGAACAATAACTTTAATTTTGGAAGTCGGTGACAAAAACCTAAAATACAGATCCAAAGACACCGACTTCTGCAATTAAAGTTATTTTTCACTATGTGGTGCTTTCTTTGGAAGTCGGTTGTGTTTTTTTTTTGCAAAAAGTTTTTTAATTGTTATGACTTTTATAAAATGAACTAAGAAAAATTTGCTCCTGATTTTAAATTAAAATTAATAATATATTACGAGGCAAAACTGTAGTATTCCATTTTTAGATGTGTTAGCTTATTTCATAACGATTCCTAAGACAAGTTTTACATACAGCTCCCATACAAAACTTTAGTGATATCGTCATTTTAATCACACGCGCCGATAATTCGCGAAATCACCAGAAGTACTGCGAAAGCGCCAATTTTCGCAAAATGTCCGCGACAGCGGAGAGGTCTCATTACTCGTAGGTATTTTTATTAGGTGACTACCTAAAATTTTGATAACTTGGCAAATGGCGATTGAATCGGGAAGAATTTCAGATTATTATGTAAAATTTACTCATAATTAACTGCCTCGTTAAAATTACATGGTTGCATTTGCGACTGCTGAGTGAAAGGTCCTGGGTTTTGGCCCCAGAACGGGCTGTGTTATTGGGTCAAAGTCAAATTCAAATAATTTATTTCAAATAGGCACTTATAAGGCACTTTTGAACGTCAAAACTTACAAAAAAAAAAAAGAATTGATTCTAGTCGCCCCTTCCAAAAAGTAGATTCGTATGGAGAAGAATGGGCAAGAAACTCCACCGTTACTCTTTTAAAATGTTTTAAAATATTTGTGTACATTTATTATAAATGATAAATGATTTTATTTCTGTAAGTAGGTTTATACAAACACTTTTACACGTCAAACATTTTTTTTTTAACTAGATGAGGCCGGCGTTTCCTATCTGACTACTCTGAGAAGAAAGGCCGAAACAAACTCAGAGGTCACAGTCTATTTTAAAGTCCAGACATAATCTTGGTCAGATCATGTGAAGACCATGTAGGTTGGTGTCTGAAATGGTCTTTTGAGGAAAGAACCACACAGATTGAGTGGACCTGTCCAGTCAGTGCAAGCATCTGTCAGTAATCGTACAGCTTAACTTAAAAAGTTAAGGAGCTCAACGATTCGACGAACAATACCAAAGAAAGGACATTTGGGTAGGCCGCATAATTTACTAATATATATCTTAATTTATATTATTATTACTCCCAGTACCAGCTCGAGGAAATGAAACATTCACCAACCCGCACTGAGCCCGCATGGTGGATTATGGACTCTCACAACGCACAGACAAGAGGCCTGTGTCCCAGCAGTGGGAACGTTATAGGCTGATTTTGCTAGTCTATGTAATATCATCCCGGAGTCTATTAACACCTTTGCTAACCCTTTTGGAGAATAAGGCGTGATATTTGTGCAATAACAGACTGTTATTTACATACCTGGTAAAGTGGGCTACCTCGGCGGTAGGGTGTGGATGTGGAGCTATGTCGCGAACTATGCTCCATCTTCTATCCTGTCCTCTGTGTCCCAAAACATGCAGTCAAAGTGACCTCAGCGCTGCCACCAACGACGCCGTGGAAGTGCCGAAGTTTTGGATCAAAAAGTTCTGAAATACAGTCGTACCAGCGTCACGAAGAAAAATATCTACCTACCTTTCTTTTTTCAGAAAAAAATATAAAGAAACCTTAGTTTTTATCCCATAGCACACAAAAAATATAAATCAATTATTATGTTCTTCAAACGAATGCTATTTTCTTACAATAATCACGTAAACATATTGTACGTTTTTTGAGAAACCTTATAAATTGCATGTTAATACAATGTGAGTAATGACCTAGAGGCCGTAATGACCTTGGAATAGTGTCACATATAAAATTAACATTGAAGAAGAAAGGACAGAAGGTTCACTACATAATTAGAGTCTTATAACTTTTAACCAAACTGTAAGCACACTGAAGTGGCAGTGCAGCAGTGAGCTGACCATGTTGGTCGAAGTACTGATGGCCAGTGGAGCAGACGAGTCATGGAGTGGAAACCGCGTATCGACAAGCGTATTATATGGGACGACCCCAGCTAGACGAGATGAATCGACGACCTTAAAAAGGTGGCTGGGACAGACTGGATGCGGAAGGCGGAGGACAGGGTGTTATGGCGCAGCCTGGGAGAAGCCTATGTCCAGCAGTGGTCTGTGATAGGCTGAGTTGATTGATTGATTAATTGAATATTTAACCGACTTTAAAAGAGTAAAATTTTGTGTATGCGACAGACAATGAAGGGTTCCGTAGTTGGGATGAATTTATCCCAAGAACAAACGCACAATATTGGGAGATTTACCATGTTATTAGACTATAGACTTCGTATAGGTGTTCCTGTAATCTATAAGTATGGAACTATTTTCTGTTTGATTTTTTTTTGGCTCAATAGTTTCGGAGATAAGGTTTGTTTTTTTATTTAAGATAGGTTTGCACTTGACTCTAGTCTAGGTCAGAGAGTCATCTCTGACCTAGACTTTGTCTCTGTCAAGAGACAAAGTCGACGATGGACCGAGTTTACCAAGAAGAAGCCTGTTAACTCTCACTTTGAAGAGATCGGAGTTGTATACGTTCGGAAACACAGACGCAGGCAGAGAGTTCCACTCCTTTGCTGTGCGTATCACAAAAGACATTTGGAAACACTTAGTGCGAATTGGTGGAATAGCAACTAGGTAGGGATGGTAACCTGCAGTGTGTCTAGATGTTCGATGGTAGAAGGGGGCAGGCGGAATGAGGTCGTGGAGTTCTCGAGCACACTCACCGAAGTACAATCTGTAGAAGACCGACAAGCAGGCAACCTTGCGGCGTGGTATGGTAGGTAAGGTATGGTTAATTTTCAATAGCTTTAAAATTGTTTATTTTAAAAATATTAAAAAAATATATGAGACCATCACAGTAAGATTTTAATTTGATATTGTCGCGCCATACAATTTGCAAGATTTTTTAATAATTTTCTTGTTTGCCATCAAAAGTGATATTCAAAATTCATTTATTTACGTTACACGTCCGTGTTTGGCTCACGGAAATTCGTATGTGTACCAAATTGCAACTTAATCGTTTAATTAGATTCGTAGCAAAATGCCTGTGACAGACGAACAGTCAGACACATGAGTGATCCTGTATTTTCTTTCGGACGTATGGACTCCTAAAAAGAACCTAAACTAACTGAAAAAGCCTCTGTAGTCGTATCTGACCCTAAATGTGGTCTTATTTGGTAGATTGCGTAAAGTTAATCTTCTATTTTATTTTTTCAATATTATTAGAAATAGGCCACTGTCTGGTTTTATTACTAAGGGCATATCAATAAATTACAGACTACTAGTCATGTACAGGCTTTCAAAGACAGCACCTCTTACGGCCGCTTTCTCTAATATAATAATATCTCAATCTTAATCTTGATCCCGATTTTTGTCTGTAACCAATCAACGGCCGAGTTTGTCACTCTGAACCTTTGAGAGGGCGAATCACAAGCAGCCGTCAAAGACTGCGGATCAAGATTGGGATTGAGATAAACTGTAGAATTCTGGTTTTAGTAGATTGTTAAGCGATGCTGGGCGAATACACTTATTTTTGTAAATCTAATAGATAAGCCTCGTTGGTCTAGTAGTCGCAAGCGTCAATGCTGAGCTTGAGGTCCTGGGTTCGATTTCCAGGGTGGCGAGCTCTTCAACCGGATCATATTTTACCTATGGAATCAGCCTTCAATACCAGGATCGCAGGTACATCGACTTCCCTTAGACAAAACTGAAATACCTCAGGCTGTACCTACCAAATTACATTCGGCATGCCCATCAAACCAGAAAACAGTTCTGCACAGCTGCACAGCTCAGCAGGTCCTGGTTTCAATTCCCGGGTCGGGCAGGGTTATTTGGTAATTTTATCTGGAATTTCTCAGTAGCAGCCCGGAGTCTGGATTTGTGCCCGGTTGATGGCAATAGGGTCGCCCCCTATTACATGGGACTTAAACATAACTGGCAAAATGAGGATGTGCTATAGGTACACCTCTGCCCAACCCTTCGGGGAAACAAGGCGTGATGTATTATGTAATAAATAAATGTCGAATATAGGTATACATTGAAAGAAAAACTGATTATTTTCTGGACTCGCACAGGAAAATTGCTCGTAAGAAAGTTTTATGACTATTCAAAATTCTTTTGACTATAATAATAATAAGGTTGGTGCCTCATATAATTAAAAATGTCTAACAGGCCTCTGTGAGTTGGCTTCGGCCCCTCGTACGTCTTCCAAAGGTCCGGGACCCCAGGGTCCCGAGATATATAAACATAAAAAAAAATATTATTAAAAGCCGGTGATGTCCCACTGCAGAGCCTTTGCTCTGCAATGGGACATCACCGGCTCAAAGAAGTGAAGCCTTTCTGTTTAAAGCTGCTAAGGACCAGTTCTTGCTGAAGGAGTCCAGCTCATCCCGCCATCTCCGTCTGGGCCTGCCGCGATGTCGCTTGCCATTAAGAGGAACTTATTGGGTCGTAAGTTTGGCCCATTGGTCGTCTGACATACGGCAGATGTGTCCAGCCCAATTCCATTTTAGCGTGGCAGCTTTCCAAGTGACATCCGTTATCTTTGTCATGGAACGGATGGTCGTATTCCTAACCCGCAAGCTTATTACGTATAAAATAGCAATCAGCAATTATCTCGCAGCCATCGCGCGTTCAATCGCTTAACGTCGTAAAAATTGGTATTATCTTAAATCGTTCGCTAATCGCTCGCTGTTTATTAATATGCGCTTATCACTGCGACACAAGCACCAAAACAATGAAATAGCAATTTTCGAAACTAATTTAATAAGAAATTAAACTGTCAAACACATGTAACAAAAGCTTTGTCATGAAAAAAAACTTATAAATCCACTTTAATCCACTTGAAAATTATCAAAAATAGCTTGTCGTCGGCTACAAGATACATAAGTGTGGCTGTCGCTGATACGTAATACGGATTTGCGATATAAGAGCAATTATTGCGCAAATTTCGCTACCGTGACTGCCTCGTTGGTCTAGTGGTCGCAAGCGCTATTGCTGAGCATGTGGTCCTGGGTTCGATTCCCAGGTCGGGCAAAGTGTTATTGGGTTTTTCTATCTGGAATTTCTCAGTAGCAGCCCGGAGTCTGGATTTGTGCCTGGTAGATGGCAATAGGCTCGCCCCCTATTACATGGGACTTAAACATAACTGGCGAAATGTGGGTGTAATATAGGTGCTCCTCTGCCTAACCCTTCGGGGAAACAAGGCGTGATGTTATGTTATTTCGCTACCGCTAGGCTTTTCCAAGATACGTAATAAGCCTGCCGGTCTGTTAGTTGGATACTCAGTATATTCCGTTCCATAGCCTGATTTGTCAAAGTAATAATAACAACAATCGTTTATTTCAAGCATTGGAACCCATAAAATGACAAACTTTTACATGAAAAATATGGAGTTTAAAAGAAACAACCACGTATTGCAAACAACAACGAGGTGAAAAATCATGATGTGTTTTCTTCTTCATACTTCGGCATTTATAAGGCTGCTTACTCCATAAAGAGACGTGGGTATATTCTTCCCACGCATGACCTTATGGCCTTTTGTATCGACCGTCCGTGGTATATGGAACGCTACTTTATTCTATATTATTACAACGATTTAATTCAATAATACACAAGTAGGTACAGTCACTGGAAAAAATAGGTTCGTCACCACAAGTCTACCAATAAATCTTTTATTATTTGCTCCGTGTAATGAAGTTATCTGGAAAAGAACCGGAGTTACTGACATAGCTTGCAGAGTAAACAAGCTGAAGTGGCAGTGGGCTGGCCATGTTGGTAAAATCAAAATCAAAAGTCACTTATTCAAACTAGGCTGAGAATCAGCACTTTTCGAACGTCAAAAATTACATCACTTCAACTTCACCACTTCCTAGTGCTTTAGTTGGGAAGAAGAAGTGGTCAAAGTACCGATGGCCGGCGGAGCAGACGAGTCCTTTTTTTTTTTTTTTTTATTGTTTTTTTTTGTGGATGGGAAATCATCAAATGACTTCTCCCGCTCTGGGCGGAGCGGGAGGGCGTGTCAGACTTTTACTGACTAAAACCCACCCGTGTTCCTTCTGTTGCCTGTGCCGGGGCCACGGTAACTCTTTCGAACATCCCGCAAAGCAGACGAGTCCTGGAGTGGAGACCGCGTATCGGCAAGCGAAGTGTGGCACACCCCTCAGCTAGATGGACCTTAAAAAGGTCGCTGGGGACAGGGTGTTGTGGCGCAGGTTGGGAGAGGTCTATGTCCAGCAGTGGACTGCGATAGGCTGAGTTGACCTTAAGATCTATTTTTGTTTGCTCCGTGCACGATAGAATCTGCCTTACTGCTTAATCTACTATGTATTGTCATTATGTGAATATCACAGAATAACACTTAGTTGAGAATTAAAAATGTAACACTGGCAATTAAATAAAACAGATTTGATATATATATAGTACTTATAAAGTATACTAGCTGTGCCCCGCGACTTCGTTCGCGTGGATGTCGTAAGATACACAATATATTAAAATAACAGCCACATTTTAATAAAACTCCCTCGTCCCCCGACCCGTCGTCAACCGTCGCGTTGAATCGCCCGCCCGCGCTATTACTTCTTTTTGCTCTTTTTCTTTTCCTCGGCTCCTAAGGGGCTTTTTTTTTTTGTGGATGGGAAATCATCAACTGACTTCTCCCGCTCAAAGAGCTGGTGGCGTCAGCGTAGTTTGCTACGCTGACGCCACCAGGGTCGTCGGCGCGCAACACCTAGTCGTACCCGATCTCCCACAGATGCGGTCCCAGAACCAACCCCTGCGGGGCACCGCACGACATCTCTCGCCGGTTCCCCTCTCCTCGGTGACCGGGGTAGATGACGGCCCTGTCCGTCAGATAGGCCTCGACCACGCGGCAGAGGTTGGTCGGCATTCGGTGATACCGGAGTGCCTCCCTGGTGCAACTCCAGGGCAGGGTGTTGAAGGCATTGGCGATGTCTAGAGACACCGCCAAGACGACCCTAACCCGGGCCACAGCATCCCCCGTCGTGTGGGCTCGTATGCGCATGATGGCGTCCACCGTAGAGCGCCCCTTGCGGAAACCAAACTGGTTCTCCGCCAAATCCGGCCCCACCCTCACCATGCAATGACTCTTTGAGAGCTTGCCCACCTCGTCGAGCAGCACGATGGGCCGGTAAGCGGACGGCGAGTCCGCAGGGCGCCCCGGCTTCTTAATGAGGACCAGTTTCCCTGCCTTCCATTGAAGCGGGAATCAGCCCCTCTCCAAGCATGCGCTTAGGAGCCCCCTTAGTCGAGGCCCGAGAGCCTCCAAGGCAAGGACCCAGGCTTTTCCAGGTAAGCCGTCGGGTCCTGGGGCGGTATTCCTGGCATTCAGCCTGCGCACCGCCACTCTCAGCTCTACCTTGGTCACCTCCGGAGCATCGTCGTCATCGTTGGCTGCGTGATCCGCATCCGACACCGCAGGAGGCGGAGCCATGGGCAGGGGAGTATGTTCCTCTCGCGAAGAGAACAGAGCAATCACCACGTCCGCCACGAGCTGGGGCCGGAGACTCTGCGTCAGCGGGGGAGCCCATGGGCGGAGTTTGTTCCGCACCATTTTATAGGGGCGTCCCCACGGGTCCCTGTTCAGAGTCTCCAGCGACTCCTCGCGGGCAAGGCCCTTGGCCCGCAGGATCTCCGCTCAGAGGGCGGTCTTCGCCACTCTGTACCTCGTACAGCTCCGCCTGAATGGCTTCCGTATTCGGAGGGCGGATACGGAGCCTGCGGTGCCTGGTGTACCGGCGTCGCGCAGCAACGCACGCGTCACGCAGATTCGTCAACTCCGGCGACCACCAGCACACCTGGCGCCGGGCGCGTCTGGGCCGGACCCGGGGCATTGCCACGTCGGACATGGCCTCCCGGAACCACCCCGCCTCGTCATTGATGTCAGCAGGCCTATCCGGTGGTGACACCCAGGCCTGCACGATCGAGGCTTCCAGGAGGAGCTCCCGGTCCAGCTGCTTCAACGCCCACAGCGGACCACCCGGGGCCTGTCGGACCGGCGCGCTCGAGGTCTGGGCGGAGACGTCAAACCGGATGTACCGGTGATCGGAGTAGGTCTCCACCCCCTCCATGACGCGCCAGTCGATGACTCGCGGCGACAGAGCGGGGCTGGCGAATGAAATGTCCACCACTGACTCACCCCGCATCCGCACACACGTGGGGACAGAACCCTGGTTTAGGACGACCAGGCCCGTCTCCAGAGTCCAGTCCTCCACCATCCTGCCCCGTGTGTCTGTATGCCGGGAACCCCAAGCCACATTCTTGGCATTGAAGTCCCCGAGGACGAGCACAGGGAGGGAACGGAATCCGACGACGACGACTCTCAACTCCGCAAGGGAGTTGTGCAACTCGGCGAGAGTTCGGTTCGGGGAGAAGTATACCCCTACCACGACAATCTCCCCGAACCGTGCTGCCACGCAACCCCGTCCCCTATTGACAGTCTCGAGGGACGGGGTACCGGCGGCGGCCGACGAAATTAGGGTCACTGAGCCGCTCAGGTCCTCCACCCAGTCATCCCTGGGCGGGACAAAGTACGGCTCAGCGACCACGGCGATGTTAATCGACCACTGCGCCATGCTCTGGAGCAACAGATCCTGAGCGGAGGCGCAGTGGTTGATGTTCGCCTGGAGGAGGCGTAATGGGGCCATTATTGGCACTCCATATCAGCCCCCTCCCGAACCCCCTGTGAGGGCCCTGCCGCGGTGGTTGCGGCGGCGGCGACAGTGGAGGCGGCAGCGGCGGCGGTGGCAGTAGCGGCGGCTGCGGCGGTGACGATGGTGGCGGAGGGCTTGCTGCCCCTGGGTTAGGTGGGTGGAGCGCAGGCCTTGCTCCCAGCCCGGTGATTGGCCGGCTTGCCAGCTGCCGCACACGCGAAGCAGTGCGGCGCGGCTTTACACGAGCCGGCCTTGTGACCGGGCTGACCACAGCAGAAGCAGTGGCCGCTACGGTCCACCTCCGAGGTGCATTTAGCTCCCACGTGGTTGCCCACGTGACAGCGGAAGCACCACAGAGGTCTGGGTTCCAGAAGTTTCACCTGCGTGGAAACCCAGCCCTCCTTGAGCCTTTGGCCCTCCCCGGTTATTTTTTAGGCCACCGCCACGGGGCAGCTCACCGTAACAGTTCGCATCGCCGTGAAGTCAGGACGGATGGTGCCTACCCTAACCTGCTCGACAGAGCACCCTCCAGTCCTAACGACGGCTGCCACCACCTCTCCCTCCGTCGCTGAGTCGTCCAAACCCAGTATGCGCATATCCGCGGACTTGGTGGGTCTGGACACTCGGGCCTCGTCCGCATTTAGGGACGCCCTAAGCCTCTCGGCCAGAGCGTCAGCGGTCGGGCCGCTGGCCGCACCGGGAACCTCCAGCATTCGGGCCCCAGTCGCAGTGACCCTTGTCCGGATGCCATCGGCAACGCCGAGCTCCTCGAGGCTCCTAAGAGTTTTAGCATAATGTTAAATAGCCTATAACTATCCTCGACAATTGGGTTAGCAAATGCAAAAAGAATTTTTCAAACCCGACTTTTTGTTCATAATTCTGACTTTTTTCTTTCTACTCGGCTCCTAAGGGTCGTAGCGTTATGTTAACTAGCCTATAATTGTCTTCGAGAATTAGGCTACTAAATGCAAAATAATTTTTCAAGTCCAACTTTTTGTTCAAAATTTCATGGGTTTCATTTTTCTAAAATAAAAGTAACCTAAGTTACCCGCTGTTACATCAGCTATCTACCAGTGAAAGTTCCGTCAAAATCGATCCAGCCGTTTCGGAAATAAGCCGGAACAAACAGACAGACAAAAATGTTAAAAATAGCTTTTTTGTTAAAAGAACCGTTTATACTTTCCCATGCATTTAGTAAAAAGTTGTTATTTTGACATTACAAAGAGACACTTCAATTTTATTTATTTGTATAGACAGGGTGTAAGGGACAGCCCTCCGCAAACTAACAGGGTGCATTCAGCTCCTTATTTTGAATCATATTCTACCGGAAAACTTCTCAGGAAAATTTTCATTTTTTAATCGATTTTTAGTTACTATTCCTTTATTTCAATGTAAAATTACATTATCTGTACGCAGCACTCCATTTATGAAAAAAAAAAACAGCTAAAATAAAAAAATCAGCAATAGATGTTGAAATACTCGGCGACCGAAGACTCGCTGCACTGCCGTTCGTTACGCGCGTTTCACCACGGTTACGATACATTGCATGTGAGGTAATAAAACAAATCAGATTTATTGGATTCCCATAGCGTTATATATTATATTATATACTGAATTCATCCCATCAGTCTGCGGAGGGCTGTCCCTTATATCCTGTATAACAAGTTCGCTTTTCGTGTCTGTTTGTGTGCCCGCTTAGTTCTTCTTAACTGCACAATGGATTCTGATCTGGTTTTTACAATAATTTAGAAAAAAAAAATCTTTTTTTACCTTCTTGGTGATATTCTTCAGAAAGGTCAGGCGCGTAGTACTCGCAACCGGCTTGCGTGTATGACCAGATGTATGAACGAGGCAAAAGGAGTATGTAAGGATCGTAGCAGGTGGCGTTCTGTAGTTCCTGCCTACCCCATGGGAAGAAGGCGTGTTGTTAGAAACTGAAATCGCGAAAAAAAAATCAGTTGTTCAGTACATTTATGTTCGCATAACTCGTCAAAATGTTTCGTCATTTACATGACCGAGACTCCTCCGTGCCTCGGCAAGCACGTTAAGCCGTTGGTCCCGGCCGCGGCTGTCATTCGTAGATCTTTGACAGTCGTTACGGGTCGTCATAAGCCCGAATGTCTGACAACCAGTCTTACTAAGGGGTATCGTATTACCCGTTACTGGGATGTGGAGGTCAGATAGGCAGTCGCTCCATGTAAAATACTGGTATTCAGCTGCATCCGGTTAGACTGGAAGCGGACCCCAACATAGTTGGGAAAAGGCTAGGCAGATTGATTGAACTCGTCAAAATGTAGGGAACAGCAGATTTTTTTTTTGCGATTTCAGGTTTGGTCTCATAGTAAAAGTTGTTCATAATGATGAGTACAATGACCCCTTAAGAGGTTGTGCGTTATTTAAGTTACACCTTGTATATTTAAAATAAGTCCGCCATTTTACTAATTTCTTGTCTAATTCGTAGTCCATCTATGTAAATCTTAATATTTTTAATATCTTTTTATTTCCTTGCACAATGCATAGTAAAACGTTGCACAAGTGCGTAAGATGATTTCCGACTCGTGTCGATTTATACACTCGCTCGTGAATAAAAATACCACTTGCCGGAAATCACCTACTTTCCGCACTTGTAGCATAAATAACTATATTCGGCCGCTAAACACGACAGATATGGATTTTCATACTAACATTGCCGGCCGCTGCCCGCATGTATTGAGCCAGTACAGCATTTTGGATTTATGTCGAAGAAAGTTGTCAAAATAATGCTCGAATTTCCAAGCATGTTTGAGAAAAACAATTTTACAACAAAACTTCACGTTTATTTAAAAAACTTTAGGAGAATGTTAGTAAATAAATTAAGCGAGAAAATCCCGAGAGGACTATCATTTTATATTTTCAAAAAATATAATATGATTTCTTATGCGTTAACTTTTCAACTTTGCTTTTCCAATATTAAGGATATTTATCGTTCAGGAGGGACTGAGGCACAGCTGTTAATATTTAAAATATGTAGGAAATTGGATTTTTAACTTGATTTAAATAAAAGTAGTATAAGTACTTAAGTTTGAGGGGCTCGTAGCTACATAATAACAGCCGACGGATCGATCAAACGTTAAGCTAAGCTTGCCGCGGTCGGCTCGTGGGTGGGTGACCATCTATCTAATACACCCCTCCGTACCTCGGAAAGCACGCAAGTAAGCCGTTGATCGCGGCTGCCATTTGTAGATGACAGTCTTTACGGGTAGTCAGAAGCATAAAAATTCTGACAAGTAGTCTTACCAAGGGGTATCATGTTACCCAGTAACTGGGTTGTGGAAATGTGGACGTCAGGTAGCAGTCGTCCCATGCAAAGTACTCGTATTCAGCTGCATTCGGCTAGACTAGAAGGCGACCTCAACATAGTTGAGAAAAGGCAGCCAGATTGAATTTTTGATCCTTTAGTGTGACTCGATATGAGTAAGCTCATATACATACTGGAGTGAAAATAAAAAAGAAAAAAAACTTTTCACCACTTTAATTCACTTATAATTTTTGGTTTAAATCAAAATAGAAAAATACAGAATAATTTTATATAAAAAAAGGAATAATTTGAGTAAAAAAAGTTGCAAGTTGGCTTTTTGTAATATTAAGGAAACAACGAAAAAACTTAGGTCTGTCCGGGTAAAGAACACGAATATCGTTCACGGCCTATCTAATCGATTGCACAGGAAAAAAGACCATATTTTCCTACGGCAACAACTGATAGGATTACGTACCGCAAGTAGAGGAGACGTGAGGTGAAAAGCGAGACATGAGGTGAAAAGCATTAACCTTGCTTGTATTAAATTGAACAACGATCGAACAACATTTTTTTTAGAAATCCAACTCTGGTGTTCGCATTATTTGATCCAATTCAACATTTTAACTTTTCGCAACTGACGCCTCTCACAGAAAAAGTGCTGAACTCATAGGTCAAAAATAGTTCAAATTTGCAAAATCACGAAATAAAAACAGTTAAAAAAATATCGACCAGAATCAAGATGAAAAGAAAAAAGGTTGTCTTACGAAAACCAAAAAGTTTTAAAATGCAGAGTTACGCTGCAATATAGAATATCTACAATACTTTACGTTTTTAGACTTTAGACAGTCGTTGATTTACATAAAAACAATATTTATCATAAACAGCAAAAAAACTATTCACGCTATAAATCTGTTAAATGCGCAAAGATTCAGTATGGATGCTTATAATGGCTTTAGGTGGAGTATAAAATGTAAATTTTAAAGCTGTTTTGGAGCCAAAACTTAAAATATTATAATATCTGATAGAAAGCGCAAAATCTCTTAGTACATACCTATTTATTTATTTCATTGACCAATTTATACTAACAGTTTAGTACGGTCATATATATCATACATCATCATCATCATCTTCCTGCCCTTGTCCCATGTTACTTAGGGTCGGCGCAACACGTTTTCTCTTTCCATTTTCCTCTGTCAAAAGTCACGGTATCGTTCACTCCCTTCTCTTTCATATCATTCCTCACACAATCCATCCATCTTTTTTTTGGCCTTCCTCTCCCTCTCCATCCATCAACATTTATATTCATCACTCTTTTAGTCACATGCGTTTCCTCCCTCCTCTTCACATGTCCATACCAAGCCAAACGATTTCCTTTCAACTTTTCTGTCACTGGCGCCACTTTCAAACTTCCCCTTATATACTCATTTTTTACTTTATCCAATTTCGTCACTCCACACATCCATCTCAACATTCTCATCTCCGCTGCATGCAATCTTTTTTCATCAGTCTTCTTCACGGCCCAGCATTCCGATCCATACAGTACGACAGGCCTTATCACGGACTTATAAATTTTTCCCTTTAATTTGATCATATATATCATACTTTTAGGAAACCAGAGGTGAGATTTAATAAAAAAAAACAATAACCACAGACTACGACACTTTATATTTCTTTTTAACAAAACAAAATCCAATCACAAAGAAAAAAAACGGAGCTAACTTATTTAAAAGAAATAACACCAAACAATCTACTAAATTACAAAATTAGGCAGGTTGACTTTCCAAACGAGCAGAGGTTCCCCTTAGCCCAGTTGACGGTACCGCAAAACTCGCCAGAGTGAGGCGCGCACGAACTTATATAGGCTTGCCACCTGTCACCCCTCCATGTTGACGTTTCTTCACTATTCCTCTAACAATACATATAAGTTATAAATTATAGGTCTAATAAAACTTAACATTTAAACCAGATAAAAGATAATAGATAACATTGTGCTCATAGTTTAAAAACATGAATATAGATTTTTTAAATAAGTCAAGATTTTGAACATAACATTAACACATATAACAAAACATAAAACAACAAAGAGTGCTAGGAGTGGCAGTAGACTCCAGGTAAGCATTAGCGGTTTTCAGGAAATTCAGTTCAGTGCTTGTAAAGGCATCAAGCGATTCATCATACTGTAATATTTTATTGATAAGGGTAAGGGCTAAGTGTAATGGGCTGGTTTTTAGAGTCACAGAACCAGCTTGAGGGACTGAAAATAGAGGACGCTGGACGCCTAATGCCGAGCAGAGTGTGAGAGCATATCTTTAGTTCATTCTCTATTATAATCTTTAGGTTTTCTGCTTCACACTGATAAGCCCGAATCCTAACCAAAGTGTTCATAGCGATAGTGCAAAAACACGCGACCGTTGCGTTCATTTTGTCCGGTGAACCCACAACAGAGAACGCTTTCCGGTTTTCCTAGCCTATTCCCAACTCTGTTGGAGTCGGCTTCCAGTCTAATCGGAGGCAGCCTATCTGACCTCCACAACCCCGTAACCAGGTAATACGCTACTCCTTGTTAACCTTGTTAAGACTGGTTGTCAGACTTTCGGGCTTCTGACGACCCGTAACGACTGTCAAAGATACACGAATGACAGCCGGGGCCAACAGCTTAACGTGCTTTCCGAGACACAGAGGAGTCTCGATATGTAAATATGGTTTTTCGGGTTTTCGAACATATGAGTGACTTATTAATATGAACGCGGTGATCGCGTATTCGCACGAAAAACCGCTAGCTTTGGTTAGGACATGGGGAGCGATACAAAGTAGATGTCTAATTGTTATTTCCAGTTTTTATTATACCTTAGACTTAGATTATACCTTAGACCTTGCAATCAAGGCGGAAACTTCTGTAAGTTATGAGACTCTGTTCAATGTGTGCCGCAAATCATTTTGACTGTCCGGACTTAGTTAGGAGTCTGTGTTAGCTGGTTCCTCGAACAGTTCATGTTCGTGAGGTACGTACTCCACGTTTATTTGCTACTAGTCTCTGTAAATCCAACGCTGGCTCACGTTCACCACTTCATCGTTTGGTTGAGACATATGTATAACAATGACTTTAATTCAATCGACATTCTTTTTCTCGGTAAAAATGCATTTAGGAAGCAAGTCTAAGCAACCCAAAGGGATCAGCAATGTGATATATAAACTTTAATAATGTACGCACACTTTAATTTTTCTTATAAATTTAAAAATCCGGTTATGAGTTCTAGAATAATGACTGTTGTATATGTAGGTATTGTATCTGTGCCACTAGCTAGTTTTAAATACTTTAAATTGTAATCAGTGGAAAACGTAGTGGGTAGCATTATTAAAAAAATAAAGTAATATTTAAGATAATATAACTGTTTCTTATGATGCTACTGTTTGGTTTTCCTTAAATAAATAAAATAAAATAAAAATCAAATTATTTAGAATATTCATACTTACCTAAAATTCTATCCTAAGATTTTTTGAGCCATACAAAAAGCTGCAACGATCAGGTTTTTAGACGTATTTTATGTAAGCTCAGTTTTGGATTCAAAATCTAGCTTGTGTTTAATTTGTGTACCTAACATAATATTATATTATATAGTTAATTACTTTTAATGTCATCACAACTCAGGTCCCTATGATATATGTAGTAGCGTGTGTGTTGGATCATTAAGAGCCTATACTACCTCAGCTAAAATCCACTCTTTATCTCGCTCGCACGATACTGCGCGCGGACTGAGTGCGGTGCTGGGCGGCAGGGAGCGCCGATAGTTTAGGTAATTGCTTTTTACGGTGAAAATAATGGTAATAAAAAAAATAAAAAACATAAGACCTGCTTTATAGTTAGTTCAGTTAGTATGCAAAGTTTCATGATCTAATTTGAAGTATTTCTTGAATACCAGCGGTTTATTGTTCGGTTTGGCGCTAACTTTGGATTTTTTTTCTATAGAGAAAATTTTATGGAATCGTGTTTTTGTCTAACATAGTACTTAATATTAATCCTCAACTTTACCACATATTTATTTCAAAATTAATGCTGCAGTATTTTCGACATAACGGAGGATCATGCTAAGCCAGTATAGGCCCTTAAGTTCCCTTCAGAATGGTTGAGCTGAATGGTGCTGATCCATGCGTCATGTTCGTGAACGGGCGCCGTCAGTAGGGACTGGTCATCTCTTAGCTGCCACGGCTTATTTCAATTTATTTTAATTTTTTAATCGTTTTTAGTTTTTATCTTTTTATTACGGACGCTATTAACGTGCACGTCTTTCTACATTGTTCTCACATACTTATATAATTTAAACATGAATGATGTAACCAATATTATGTAACAATATTTTTGATTTAAAAGAGTGTCCGTGGAGTTTCTTGCCCGTTATTCTCCATAGGAACCTACTACGCTTTGGAATGGACCATGAGCTTCATCTTTCTGAATGACTGATCTCTTGACAACATAACGTGACATCACGTCTTGTTTCCCCGAAGAGTTAGGCAGAGGTGTCTTGACAATTCAAAAGTAATTGGTTTATTTGAAATAAATGCTAGTGTCAAGATAGTTCTTAATAATTTGTTAAGACATCTTTGTAACAATGAGTATCTAATATTGTTATTTTTTAAAAGTTAAAGCCACAACTAACTACCGCTGAGAGAAATCTTATGAAGAATCCTAGATTGAAATTGAAGACATTCCAGAAAATAATATTGTCATATAAATTAATTTCGGGCCATCGCAGCGAGATTCTCATCCAGTTTCACCTCAGTGGTCCAGGAAAACAGAGTCAGCAGTTTAACAGATAAGATTTTGTAACGTTGCCGAAAACACGAATGACCTTCCTGTCGAAAATGGTGTGATAGCATGAAAAGTAAAACGTTTAATGTAGTATGTTATTTTTGTAGGATGGTTTTTAGCGTCTGCAATCGCCTTAATTCAAGTGTCTTGTAATTGTCCTATTGCAGTGCAAAAGTTTTTTTTTTTTCAAAAAGAAACTGAATGAGCATAGACGCAAGAAACTGTCATCACTGCTGCCCAGAGTGCGTATGAGTAGCAACAGCATCCTGAGTCTGATAGCGGACAGGCATGACTGTCCGTTCTTCTAATGTTGTATGCAAGCTAGTTTTAAGCACTATTTTACTAACAAAATGCTGTCTGAAAATAAATAAATAATAATAATGAACAAGAGCACTATGCTAATTCACTTCGTCCTAGCGATTTCAGACTTCAATATGATTTTTTCTAAACTTACGTTACAATATGCGTTAGAATTTGTTAATCCATTAGAAGGCTTCTAACGACAAATAAACATTTTTATTTATTTTCGTAACTAAACCTTGCAGATCAATCAATCATCGCATTTATTACTGAGCCTTGAACTCTCATCAAACATTACATTGCACTCAATCTTATTTAAGAGTAGGTGCTTAAGGCAAAAGCGCCAGGGTAGCCCGCGAAATTCAAATTTTCTTACAATCTTTGCATTTTGCATGTCAGTATCAGGTTGTATGTTGAATAAAATATGATTCGCGACCGTGACTAATATGTATTTATAGAAATCGTAGTCATTAAAGTCATCAATACAACTCTCTAAGTAATCCTATTGAATGACATTTTCATGAAATCTTAACATTTGAGGATTATATTAACTAAAAGAGTTGTAGTTGTTGATTCTAATGAATATAATTCCGTAAATAAATATTTGTTACGGTCGCGAATTATACTTTAATCAACATACACCCAGACACTGAGTTGAAAATTGCAAAAATCGTAATAAAATTTCAATTTCGCGGTCTAGGTAGCGCTTCTCCCTTAAGGGAGATCCGTCAAATTCAAAATTGTAGCCTCTGACATTCGAAATGTCTTACGTTTAACATCAAAATATAATTTCGAGAGCTGCAATGATGTTTTAAATGATAATGACAATAATTATTTTAACATTATTGCCGCGTAATGAATTGTGGTCAACATACAACGTAAATCAACACCTCAATATATTATGCAAAAAATGTAAGAAATTTTTAATTTCGCGGGCTACTTTGAAGAAATCACCTTAAATCTAATTATTCTAGTCGAAGTGTTGCCATATGTAACTCAAAAAGTAAGATCGAAAAGCCGAATCAAATTAATTAAATGCTCTCAAGAAAGCTGTTAAACGCCTTGCGACGAGATTAATAAAATTAGAAGTAACTTGTTTACTAGAGACTAATGGATTTATTTATAGGCTTAGTACGTTTTTTTTCAATAATGTCCCCTGGATAAATCCAAAAGCTAGTTTAATGAAAACATAATGTGTATTAGTAGACTCGGCTTGCTGAATTAGAACACAGTTTAACTCAACAGTAATAATTATATACTGGATGATTTTTTTTACCGTCTCGAAATTTTTACAGGGTGTTCTACCCATGAACATGAACAACTTTCACTATGGGACCAACTATGAGATCACGAAAAGAAATCAGCTGTTTCATACATTTTGGTCAAGTAGGTTTAAACTTTTCTATTAAACAGCAGATTTTTTTTTTCGTGATTTCAGAGTTGGTCCCATAGTGAAAATTGTTCATATTCATGGGTAGAACACCCTGTAAATATTTCGAGACTGTAAAAAAAATCATCCAGTATATTTATATTATTTTCAAGGTTTTTTGCCAGGTCTATGATAAATTATAAAATATACAAATTCAAGCTATGAATTTCACAAAAATAGAAGCTTGAATTAAAACTTCTAAAATATGTTAACATCGAGATTAATTTCAAAATAAATTGGAAGTCAAAGTCAAAGATCTTTATTGTGAGACAGTGGTCACAGAGTTGTTATTGAGTTAATTGGTGTGCTTTTGCACCGCTCCACCATGTTGCGCATACATTAGTTACAATGTATTATGTTAGACCTAGGTTTATGTGATATATTATATTAATTCAAAGAGACATTTCAATTGTAATAGAGCTTTATTTTGCATCAAAACACAAAAACAGTTTGGCACTAACTCATCACGAATCTGTCGGACATAAATTCATGTACTGTTTATTATGGTCTGTTTACTAGGAAGTCATTTAATTTTTCCTGGAATAGTTTAATGTTTTCAATTTCTCTTATTTGCTTAGGAAGCTTATTATAAACTAGCTTTTGCCCGCGGCTTCGCCCGCGTGTATGTCGGAATATATCAAATTAGTATGCCAAATTTCCTCTAAATTCAATCAACCGTTTTTGCGCCAATCCGGAACATACATCCTAACAAACAACAAACGGACAAAAATTCTAAAAACTATAGTGTCGGCATCAGACTCGTTCATTCACTTCTTTTCAAATATATGCAATGCACAGTTCTGAATTCGTTACTATTTTTGACCGACTTCAAAAAAAGGAGGAGGTTATCAATTCGGTTGTAAATTTTTTTAATGTTTGTTACCGTTACTCCGTCATTTATAAACCGATTTGATTTTTTTTTTATTTGAAAGGATTGGACTTCCAGATTGGTCCCATTTTTATCCAAATCCAGTTCTGATGATATATATGACATGAGGAATTGAGGGAACTCCTCAAATATTATTGGCAAACACATAGTGATTTTGGTATTTTCGTCACCAAATCAACCATTTGCATTAAGAAAGTATGATTTGGTGAAGTGGAACTGACGAAGAAGACCATAGATGGCCACAGGAACTCATCAATGATAAATATTTTACAGGTGGCGATAAGATAATCTCGATTAAGATAGTTAAACGACTATGACAAAGCAAATTTAAATAAATGCTTCTGATGAAAATGGTACCATTGAACTCAGATCAGTAATAAAACAATGTATCCTTGCCGTGTTGGGGCTTATTGGAAATGTCATGAGATGCACTCTAGGTATAAATTATTTTTAACCAACTTCAAAAAAGGAGGAGGTTCTCAGTTCTTCGGAATCTTTTTTTTATGGTTCCCCGATTACTCGAAGACGGCTGGACCGATTTGGAATATTCTTTTTTTGTTTGAAAGGGTATACTTTCCAGGTGGTCCCATTGTCATCAGGTCAGGATCTGATGATGGGATCCTGGAGAAATCGAGGGAACTCTTCAATATAGGCACACCTATAGCGATTTTGGTATTTTTTATAGTAACTTGTGCATTTGCTTTCGGAAAACAACATTTCGTGAAGTCGAACTGACGACGAAGACCACAGATGGTAAGACGGCCACTGGAACAACTCAATAATAAGTATTTCACGGGTTGCGATTCCATTATTTTAAAATTATTGCTAAGCAATAGAAGCTCGTTACAATGCATATGGTGAAGTAGAGCTGATGGTGAAGTACCAAGAGAACTCCTCAACAATTAACGTCCTTGCTTCGGGAAAAGCAATGTTTTGTAAAAGGTGATGAGCAGTTGTTATTAGGTTATTGTAACTCAGATAAATTACAAACAGACCCACTAAAAAGTGAAAAATAAAAACAACCGACTTCCAAAACAAACACTACAAAGTGAAAAATTACTTCAATTTCGGAAGTCAGTGGCAAATACCTAAACTACAGATCCAAAGACACCGACTTCTGAAAAATTATTAGTACCGAGTTTCGAGTTAATATGACAGCGCGTTAAAATTTTTCCCTACTGTTCCTTACTGTTCTTACGGTACTAGTGTTCCTTACTTGTTTTAAAAAACTATGAGTGACAATTTTTATTTTTTCCTGAGGCAAATATTGCCAAGTTTCAAGTGTATTAACCAAAGGAATAAGATTTTTCATATAATCTGTATCCCCTCTTTTCACTCTCACAGGGGTGGAATTTCGAAAAATCGTTTTGGATTTTTCCATAACTAAAATCAGAGATTTCATATACCAATATTTGAGTTAATCAAGCCACACAGTAAAATCCTCCTCTTAAAAATCTAATTCTCACCCCATCAGGGGTAGATTTAAAAAACCAATAGTAAGAAACTTTATTGCTTATTTAGGCAAATATTCGTGCCAAGTTTCAAGTTTATTAACCAAATGAATAAAATTTTTCGTCTAAACTATATCCCCGGTTTTCACCCCCACAGGGTTGGAATTTAAAAAAATCATTTAGGATATTTCCAAAACTTGACTCAAAGATTATTCATACCAATTTTCGAGTCAATCAAGCTACGCAGTAAAATTCTCCCCTGTAAAATTGAAAACCCCTTTTCACCCCGTCTGGGGTAATTTTCGAAAAACCTTGATACAGGTTATTCTTTATTTTTAAACTTAAGTACAAATACTGAGTTTCGAGTTAATCGGACTGCGCGTTAAAATTCTTCCATACAAACTTTGACACTCCCCAACCCGACTCTTGGGGGTAGTTTAGAAAAACAAAAAATTACAAAGTTCATAATTTACTTAGATAAATATTCGTGCCAACTTTCAAGTTTATTAACTCAAGGAATAAGATTTTTCATACAAACGAAATCCCCCCTTTTCACCCCCTTAAAGGTCGAAAAACCCCTTCTTAGTGCTCCCCTACATTATAAAAGGAAGTAGTGTGCAAAATTTCACGTTCCTAGTCCCAGTAGTTTCGGCTGTGCGTTGATATGTCAGTCAGTCAGTCAGTCAATCAGTCAGTCAGTCAGTTTCTCCTTTTATATATAGAAAAAAAAATTCGTGAAGACATTCTGCAGAAACTTTTAGAAAGCAGGGCTGTTTTTGAGGGCATATTATTTGCTATTTTGTCGACGGGAGTGTAGGTTACCAAACTTTTCCCTATTTACAAATATAGCGACCTCATAGATGTAAAGGGTAGGAAAAGTTAAAATCTTAAGCTTTTTAAAATATGGCATAAAGCTATGTGGGGCACGTATGCCACAAACAGCACTAAGACATTTCTTTTGCGCCCTAAAATCGAGTTCCCTATCTGTAGCATTCCCCCAATAAATTAGTCCATGTCTAAGCGTAGACGTTACATAGGCATGATAGGCAGTTAGTACTGCTGCTTGATTTACAATCTTTGATAGTCTGTATAATGCGTAGGAAAATTTATTTAGTTTTTTACACACCATATCAATTTGAGTTTTCCATGACATATTTTTGTCAATCCATAGTCCCAAGAATTTGATGGTATCTGTTTCCTCAATTTTTTTCATTTCATAATTTACATGTAATGTCAAAGGGAAATTTTCTTTGGGAATAACTGACTATTTTTGTTATAACTAAATGAATTATGAGATTATTACATGTTAACCAATTTATAATGTCATTTAAAGTATCGTTTATGTCATTTTGAAATATGTTGATGTCAGTCGGAGAAAATACAGCAGTGTAAACCAAAAAGAATACTAAAAAAAGCCACCAAAAGGAACACCAATAATAAAACTTTTCTCGCGATCTGTGACAAAATACGAGTTAAATTGGAATGAAAGTCTCCACCTTAGGACTTTTGTTATTTAAATTAGAATAATGGAGGTCAATTCTGAATTACGTTCATCAATTTGGAATTTCATAAAATATTAAATTAAAATCGCAAATGTAACATATGTACAGTTGATGAAAAATAACCCTTTTTTATGAGTTGCGTACCCGAAGAGTGCCAAACGGACCCCTATTGCTAAGTCTACGCTGTCCGTCTGTCCGTCTATTCGTCTGTGTGTTAGCGAGCTGTATCTCATGAACCTCGATAGGTAAACAGTTGAAATTTTCACAGATTGTAAAAAAAGATATATATATAAAATAAAATAAAGTATAAAATTAAAGGGGTCCATAATCAAGAAACGTGTTGTTTTAAACTGATGTATTATTTTTAAATACATAACATAATCAGCCAATAGTGTTCCCACTGCTGGGACACAGGCCTCCTCTCTGTGAGAGGGGGCTGTAATCCACCACGCGGGGCCAGTGCGGGTTGGTAGATGTCACATGTCTTCGAATTTTTGGTTCTAGGACATGCCAGTTTCCTCGAGATATTTTCCTTCACCGTTTTGAGAGCACTGGTGATGAAATTAGTTACACAAAGTAAAGTGCTTACCTGTGTTCGAACCCACGACCCACGACTTGTAAGTCGGGGCCGTTACCGCTGAGCCGCCACTGCTCTCAATTTTTAAATAATTATGCAGTATTAAATATTGTACGTTGGTACGGATCCCTTTGTATGTGGGTCCGACTTGCACTTGGCCGGTTTGTTTTCCTCCTGAAATGAACGGAAAAGGTTATTAAAAATAAAAATAAAACAAAAAAGGTAGGTACGTTTGGAATGATAAAAAAAATAATTTGGACCATCTCAAGATCCCAACATCTATAAAAATATTATAAATTAAAGACACTTTTCGTGTTTGTCTTTGTCATCGCGTTGTGCTTCTAAATAAAACAACGAATATTAATGCAGTTTTAAATCCGCCTGGACATGAGTTGTTTTGGTTAACCTGGAAGTCTTTAAACAGACTCCGGACCCAGGTTGGCCGAAGCAGGGAAAACCTGTTCAGGTGGAGATTCATTGACGACTCCGCCTTGGAGTGTAAATATGGTGCTGTTCCACAAACGATGGGACACTTAATATCATGTCCTGCGTGTCTATCAACTGCACGTTACAGGAACTGATGGACGCTAGTGATGGCGCCAAACTCGTAGCCGAATTCTGGGCCGAGTCTATTTAGATTGCCATCGACACGCTAAGAAGAATGCAGTTTTCACTGTCATGAGAATTTATTCAGGAAGGATTGTGTGTTTAATACATTAATATTAAACCAAGATAGAATAAAGATTACTAGGTGTTTTGTCAAGTCGTTAAAATATTTATACAGGGTGACTTTGAAAACATGCGACAAAATTTAAGGGGGAGTTCTACCCATCAATATGAACAACTTTTACTATGGAACCAACTTAGAATTCGCAAAAAAAAATTCGACCTTCTTATAACAAATGGCCCGATCGGGTATGTACTTTTATACGGGAAGGTCGAATTTTTTTTGCGACTTTTAAGTTGGTGCCATAGTAAAAGTTGTTCATCTTGATAGGTAGAACACCCCCTTAAATTTTGTCGCATATTTTCAAAGTCAGCCTGTATAAACAAACGAGATGATCGCTTTCGTTTGGGACTTGACCATGGAAATATAAAAACCTAGTGTAGTTTTGGCGAGTGGTAGGGACAAGCTGACGACACCTGGGTTCCGATACATTTCAACTACCAGCATATCTACTTCTTTCTTAGATGTATGGCCGTGACCTTAGGTAGGAGCATAGGCAAGCGATTGCAACAATCGCGGGTGATATATGCTATTGTACAATGATTCACTGATTTATATTCTCTGTCTCCTAAGGTCCTTTGTATGATCTTTATCAAATACTGGGCTTTTCACTAGTCCTGTTTGTTACACTTTCCCGCTAAAACGGCTAAACGGATTTAGATGAAATTAGGCACATGCGTAGACCATGACCTGGGTTAGGACATTGGATACTTTGTATCCCAATATTCCTACGGGATCGAGAATTATGCGGGTGAAGCCGCAAGTTGCAGTTAGTTTTACTATAAACTATTGAAGGTACAGTACAAAGCCGGATGGATGGCTGCTATATAATATGTTCTATGGTATGTCATATACATAATTTTTCAATTAAAAGAGAAAATAAGAAGCTCCTTCCCTCGAGGAAAGGCTTTTACACGAATGGTTACCTACATTCGTATAAAACAAATAAATTGTGGCAATATGATAATAAATCCTTCTTGTCGGGACCACAAATAGAGTGTGGGCCACAGGGCTAAGGAAGGAAAATAATTATTTTCCCGAAAAGGTGCTGTGTTATTTTCTTCGACTAAAATAAAGAAGTGTTTTTCCTTAAATTGTTATTACCATGGTTTTAACAGTCAGCGATTATTTTTCTGTTAGTGTGTTAAAAAAACACATTTAAGTCGATAACAAATGATAAGCGTTTTTTTATTCAGTTAGTTCGTTTTTTTTTGTTCAAGGGCCTCGTGGCTAAGTAATAACAGCCGCACGGGACGATCGATCAGGTTACGCTACGCTTTCCGTGGTTGGTCCAAATCCGTTCAGCCGTTTTAGCGCGAAAGCGTAACAAACAAACTCACTTTATCATTTATAATATTAGTTAGGATTCATACTTTGCTAAATGACTACGTACCTACTTGCAATCAACTAAACAATAATCAATCTCTAAACCATTTTTAACAAAATTCTTGGAAAAACTGAGATTATAATACGTATAAGTCTGATATCTATTCATAATCGTCGAGTAGAAATTACATTAAATTCCCACACCTTAATTAAAAATGTGGAGCAGAAACATTCCATAAGGGAAGATTTTTTAATCATCAGATAACTTTTACATGAGGAATAAATATGGCGGTATGACATATTTTCTATACAAAAGAAAGCTGTGAAAACGTCAAACATATTCCCCAGATAAAAGTTATCTGACGATTGAAAAATCGGCCCTTAAATAAAGAATAATTTATATCAATGAAACTAATGTCTAAAATAGAATTGGTGACGCCAAACAGCTATGACGTTGAACGTGTATACTCAAATGGCTCGACCTCGATAGTCAACCTATTTGGGGGTAAAGAGGGTAACCATACGTTGTGATATTCGGGAAATGGGAAGACCATTACCGTTCATTATGTAAGGAAGTAGAAGAAAGTAAAGCTTGAATGATTGCTTCATCGCTGTAGACGCTAAAATACATTAAGAGGGAAAACTGGGAAACATAAGTCCTCCTTTTTATGGCGTTTAACCCTTTCGCTGCCAACTCCGCATAAAACAATAGATTTTTCATTGTTTTAATGCGGAGTGGCATCATATGTGTTAAAATCTGCACCCCACTAGACATTACCTAGAGACTTGTGGGTAAGTAATAACAGCCGCACGGGTCGATCGATTATGTTAACACATTCGCTGCGGCAGCGCTAGAAGCCAACTTACCTTCTGTGCGTTACGCAAAAATACTTCCCGTACATTTTTCCTTCTAAATTTGAATACACTTAAAGCAAGAACGTCGGCAATATGTATAGGCATCCGGGAACTTAGTTTTATAACCTCCGCACCGGGGGGGCCAGACAGGGAAAACTAGCTGCCGCACACGGCGAAACTCAATTACGGCCAAATACTTCCCGTAATGCAGCGAATGTGTTAAGTTACGCTTATCGAGGTCAGTTCGTGGATGGGTGAACATATATTTCATCCTGAGACCCTTCCGTGTCTTGGAAAGCACGTAATTTGTAGATCTTTGACAGTCGTTACGGGGAGACCGAAGCCAGAAAGTCTAGCAACCAGTCTTACCAAAGGGTATAGAAAGAAAAGAAAGAAAGAAAAACTGTTTATCGGAGAACTGGAAACTGTTTTTCTGTTGGTCGTGTTTGTGTATCTGTCTGGGTATCGTGTTACCCAGTAACTGCGTTATGTAGGTCAGAGAGACAGTAGCTCCATTTAAAATCCCGATATATATTTTGCAGTGGTATAGCAATTTCATTCTAGGTGCATCGTCTTCACATCATCATCATTTTCATCATTTTCCTGCCCTTGTCCCATGTTACTTGGGGTCGGCGCAATACGTTTTCTCTTTCCATTTTCCCCTGTCAAAAGTCACGCTATCATTCACTCCCTTCTCTTTCATATCATTCCTCACACAATCCATCCATATTTTCTTTGGCCTTCCTCTCCCTCTCTATCCATCAACATTTATATTCACCACTCTTTTAGTCACATGCGTTTCCTCCCTCGTCTTCACATGTCCATACCAAGCCAAACGATTTCCTTTCAACTTTTCTGTCACTGGCGCCACTTTCAAACTTCCTCTTATATACAAATTTTTTACTTTATCCATTTTCATCACTCCACACATCCATCTCAACATTCTCATCTCCGCTGCATGCAATCTTTTTTCATCCGTCTTCTTCACATATAATTTTATAATAAATATTGTAAAACATTTTAAAAGAGTAACGGTGGAGTTTCTTGCCCATTTATTTATTTATTAAAACTTTATGCACAAGTAAAAAGAATACCGAACAAAGGCGGACTTAATGCCTGAGTCATTTTCTACCAGTCAACCATAGGGTGATGCAGAGAGAAAACATGGCAGGTGCAACATAAGGGATAGATAACACGAAAATAACTATAAAATACTAGAATAAATACATAGCCCATTCTTCTCCATACGAATCTATCTTCTGGAAGGGGCGACTAGAATCAATTTTGACGTTTCAAAAGTACCTATTTGAATTAAATGCTTTGACTTTGTCTTTGACAGTGTAGGTACCCAGAGTTTTCTTACCCACTGGTGGGTAAAAATGCTCTTAAAAATGTGCCTTTTGTCCGTGTTGGCTTGCCATTTCGTCAATCATCACAAATGGTTTCTCTTATGTCAGGGAAGGATAAAAATGACTGCTTCGTTAGTCAAGTGGTCGCAAGCGCTACTTCTGATTATGAGGTCCTATTGGTTTGAGTGCCAAGTCAGGCAATGTGTAATTGTGCTTTTCCATCTTGAATTTCTCAGTAATAGCTCGGAGTCTGGATTTGTGCCCGGTTGATGGCAACAGGGTCGCCCCTTATTACATGGGTCTTAAACATAACTGGCGAATTGTGGGTGTACTATAGGTACCTACACTTCTGCCTAACCCTTCGGGAAATACAGGCGTGGTGCTTATGTTATGTTTATGATAAAAATGTATAAAACAATACGTTGATGTCTAACCTCACTAGACTTCATAGTCTGCAGACGTTCCATACTTTTCATATGGTTTTTTTATTAATCTTTTTAACAATGAGTACACTATTATTTATCAATTAATAACAATTTCCTATAGACAATGGGACACTAAGCTAACGTTCGCACAGACGTAAAAATATCGCGGCGATTTTTTTTCGCGCGCTGGAATGCACTCTGTTGGCTTCGCTCAACACCGAGACTTGAAAGTCCAGTGCGCATTAAAATCCCGCCGCGATATTTTAACATCTGTGCTAACATCGGCTAAATGTCACGTCCAGCGTGTGCTGTTAGCACGATATAGGAATTGATGGACACTACTGAAAGTGCCAAATTTGTTGCCAAATGGGGCCGACTCTATATTAGATTGCCATCGATTCGCTAAGAAGAAGTAACAGTTTCATTCAGTCGAGTTTATTACACACCGCTAGGTGGAAATATCCGAATGTCTAAAAATGGTGGTCACCCTAAACAAAACATGCAATACAATACAAAAGGTCAACCCATTTGAATAGTGCAGTATTCTGTCGCTAAGTTTAGACACATAATATTATCTTTTCCTAACTTTCAGAACAAAAACATATCAAGGCAATAAATAATAACAAATAGAAATATACCTAATAATATTTTGCAAGGTTTGAGACATGTTTTCATGAATTTTGATTTTATTTGTGGGATGTAAAGGCTCCTGCAAACAGGCGCGACACGAGACGTGACACAAAGGCACTGAGTGCCGCGCGACGAGCGGTGCTTTTGTGTCTGTTCGAAGGAGCCTTAAACGTCTGACAAACTTATGAGGCTGGACACAACGATGGATTTTTATGATGGTCTGGCATTTTGAGTACTTTATGCGGCCTACACAAATGTATTTTCTTTTGTATTGTTTGTCGAGTCGTTGAGCTCCTTAAGTCCTGAGTTGAGCTACACGATTACTGACAAATGCTTGCGCTGACTGGACAGGTCCACTCAAATTTGTGTGGTTCTTTCCTCAAAAGACCATTTCAGACACATGGTCCTCACATGATTTGACCAAGATTATGTCTGGACTTTAAAAGAGACTTTGACCCCCTTTTTTATGGGAAATCATCAAATGACTTCTCCCACTCTGGGCAGAGCGGGCGAGCGTGTCAAACTTTTACTGACTAAAACCCACTCATGTTCCTTCAGTTGCCTGTGGCTGGGGCCACGGTAACTCTTTCGAACATCCCGTGCCAGACATTGACCCGTAAGTTTGTTTCGCCATTTCTTCTCAGGGCTAGTCAGATAGGAAATGACGACTCCATCTAGCTTATTTTTTGTTTTTATTATGACGTGTAAAAGTGATTCCGATATCCTATTTACATAATAAACAATTTCATTTCATTTCAAACAGATGGCCGATGGGGCCGAAAGGTTCTAGAGGGTGACCACGTACCGGAAGACGTAGTGTTGGAAGGCCTCCCACAAGGTGGACCGGTGACCTGGTGAAGGCCGCAGGAATCCGCCGGATACGAAAAGCACAGAACCGGTAGATATGGCAATTCTTAGGGAGGCCTATCTCTTTCCTTTTAGTAGTAAGATTTTATTAATCTTTTAAATACAATCATTGCAAACTATAGTTTTGTATAAATTAGAATCGTTTTTTCAATTTTGTAAATGTGAGTACCATGGAGCGGTTTTATGTTATGATGTAGGTATGTTGACTTGAAAGAGTATGGCAGTTGAGAGTATGTCATGCTCACTTAAATGTCTCGCTGATGGTGGCGCGTGTGTTGGATCATTCGGTTCCCTACAAAATTGTTGAGCTGGATGGTGCTGATCCACGCGTCATGTTCGTGAACGGGCGCTGTCAGTGGAGACTGGTCATCTCTTAACTGCCAGAGCTTATTTTTAATCTTATATTTTGAATTGTTTTTAATTATTTATTTTTTACATTGTTCTCACATATAGAAAGAAGCAACAAGAACAGTGTACCCAGGATTTTGTAATAATTTTGATTTAAAAGAGTGTCCATGGAGTTTCTTGCCCATTCTTCTCCATAGAGATTACGTTTTGGAATGGGCGACTAGCTTCAATTTTCTGACTAACTGACTGACACTTTAACATTCAAAAGTGCCTGTAATTGGTTTAATTGAAATAAATGCTTTGAGTTTGAGTTTGAGCAGCAGAAGTGTTTCGGCTGACATTATGATGATGATGAAACACACATACACATAACATTACATCACGCCTTATTTCCCTGAAGGGTTTGAGCAGCGGTCTACCTATAGGTAGACCCAGCCCATTAAGATTAAGTCCCATGTAATAGGGGGCGAGCCTATAGCCATCAACCGGGCACAAATCCAAACTCCGGGCTGCTACTGAGAAATTCCAGATAGAAAAATCCAATGACACTTTGCCCGACCTGGGAATCGAACCCAGATCGATGATGAAACGTCTGTAGTTAATACCACTTCTACCGTGTTGGTACGAGCTAATTCAAGAGTGGTTCATATCAAAGTGAAAAGTAAACAAGTCAAAAAGTTTGACACCCCAGGGCGCTAATCGAGTAGGTATGCGTCGCAGGTGGTTACGCAACATGCCATTTAACGCTTTCAAGGACACAAAATGGCCGTATACGTCACAACAATAAAACTTCTTTTGTGTATAGTTTAGTGTCTTTCAAAGCGTTAAGCTCCACACCACCGTTTCCTAACAGATTATCAATTTCAGAAGTTCAAGAAGAATTTTAGGTACTGCTACCTATTTAAAAGTACGTTTATTGACATATGATACTACTATACTCACTTGTGCTATGAGAAATAGCTTCTAGCCAAAATTCAAGATTCAAAGTCAACGGGAAGTACCATATACCCGGTTTTAATTATTTGCGAGTACCAAAATATGTCGCATAAATGGCCGTATTTTTTATTGCATTGACTTAGAAGCTTGATTTTTTTAGAACGCCAAGGGACCATAGACCTACGTGTTTAGTATTCATTTCAACTTTATACCTCCACACGTTCCCGAGGAAAAGGGTCTTGACAGACTGACAGACAGATGGACAACTTAGTGTGATCCTATAAGGGTTCAGTTTTTTCCTTTTGAAGTACAGAACCCTAAAGAACAAATAAAATTCTCACGGAAAAGCGCCGAGTACTCAGTTAGTAAATAAAAATGAGCTTTTAAAGCGAATCTCGGTTCCAACTTGTTTACTTTTTAAGTAGGTTCCAAGTTTCTTAACATCGTTTGTGGTGGAAAGCAAGCGGTCATATTTTTCTTTCGGAGGAAAGTTGAAAGAGATAGAATTAATTTAACGCTTTCTGTGTTAGATTAATTCTATGTCATCGGTGAAGAAAAACATCGCTAGGAAACCGGCATGTTCCAGAACCAAAAATTCGAAGTCATGTGACATCTACCAACCCGCACTGGACCCGCGTGGTCTCTCACTCACCGAAAGGAGGCCTGTGTCCCACAACCAACACAAACATTTCATGAAATGGTCGCACACTTCATGAAATTATTAATTCTAAGATCTGGCCACAACATATATATTATATTTTTTTATTTGAGATAGGTTTGGTCTTGACTCTAGTCTAGGTCCGAGATGACAGAGACAAAGTCGACGATGGAGCGAGCTTACCCAGAAGAAGCCTGTTCACTCTCACTTTGAAGAGATCGGGGTTGTATGCATTGGGAAACACAGACGCGGGCAGAGAGTTCCACTCCTTTGCTGTACGCATCACAAAAGACATTTAGAAACGCTTAGTGCGAATTGGTGAAATAGCAACTAGGTAGGGATGGTGACCTGCAGTGCGTCTAGATGTCCGATGGTAGAAGGGGGCAGGCGGAATGAGGTCGTGGAGTTCTCGAGCACACTCACCGAAGTACAATCTGTAGAAGACCGACAAGCAGGCAACCTTGCGGCGATGAGCCAAGCTGTGAAGCTTGGCATCCACCAATCTTACGTCGCCAATGAGCCTCTTAGCTCTGCGTTCCACCGAGTTAAGCGCGGCAAGTTGGTATTTAGCTGAGCCATCCCAAAGGTGGCTGCAATACTCTATGCAGGATCGGACTTGCGGTTTGTAGAGAGTTAAATCTGTCCAGGCGAAGGGTATTAAATCATAAAATAAATATTTGGACTAATATTATTAACCAGGGAGAAAACAGAGGAATGAACGCCAACGACCACTTGACCGCGGTTCCTCTTAATGTTTTAAACTCCATCGCTACATGGTTTTTGAGCCCACTACTCAGTCATTTCATTACAGACCAAAGCACCTATTTATTATGTACCTACATCAAAGACTTCTACCTATTTCAAAAGTTAGTCATGAAAGTAAGGACTAACTTTGTAAGGCTCCTGTAAACAGGCGCGACACGTGACGCGAATCGAACGCGACACAAAGGTACCGCTCGTCACGTCGCGTCACGTGTCGGGCCTGTTTACAGCGGCCTTTATTCCGTAGCACAATGGTTCATAGTTATTTATTTGTTCTGCTCCATAGTGGCTTCTATTTATGTCATGTCCGTAAACGAGCGCCGTCAGTTGAGATTCTTTGGCTTACATTAAATATTCTGAATGGATTTTTAAATATATTTTTTACATTGTTCTCACATGTAGAAGTAGAAGTTTGGAATGGGCAACTAACTTCAAATTTCTGACTAACTGACTGACTCTTTGACCGTTCAAAAGTACCCACAAATAGTTTAATTGAAACAAATGCTTTGAGTTTGAGTTGAACCCCAACAACCGATGATCCCCAACAATCCAAATGAAACATTGACCTCTCATGTACATCTTAACTTCAATAAGAATCACGTTGTCAAAGCCTTACTTAAACAAAACATGTACATATCAAAAACATGTGTCAACAACATGGGTTCGTTGACATGTGCGAACATTGATCTTGGGGTCCTTTAGGGTAGAACTTTGACCCCCACGTGATTGTAATTCAAGGGGGATTATTTTGTTTTTAGCCTAATCTTTGTAATATGGAGTTGATTGATGAAATATTAGATGAGTATACAATGACATGTTTTAAGGGTCTAGGGATTTCTTTGCGGTTTCAGGTTTGGTCCCGTAGTAAAAGTTGTCCACAATTTATTGACAGCTTACAATCTCCCAGGTCGGGCAGTGTTATTGGGTTTATCTATCTGGAATTTCTCAGTAGCAGCCCGGAGTCTGGATTTGTGCCCGGTAGATGGCAATAGGCTCGCCCCCTATTACATGGGACTTAAACATAACTGGCGAAATGTGGGTGTTACTATAAGTACACCTCTGCCTAACCCTTCAGGGAAACAAGCCGTGATGTTATGTTTTTTTTTCTTACAATCTCGCGAGATAGATTAAAAATTAATGGTGTTCACAATCATACGGTGATATAGATGGACATATGTAAAGAAAATGTATTTATTATTATTTAGTAGATAATAATACTTTTTGCTCAATGACCATAGTTTATGTGTACTGTTTATTTTATTCAACTTTATTACCTATTTTTGTCCGATCTGTGAAAATCTCTAAACCTGACTTAGTTTACGTCGTTTTCGGGTGACCACTGGAAATCAGCGCTGTGCTGTGGGTCCCCCATAGCACATGCGGAACAGGGTGTAAACACCCTGTTCCGCATGCCTCTATATTATAATTAACATAAGCATCATAACATCATGCCTGTAAACCCAGAAGAATGAGGCAGAGTTGTGCCTAGAGCACCCACTTTTCTCCAGTTATGTTTTAGTCTAATTTTATAGGAGGCGAACCTATTTCCATCAACCGGGCACAAATCCAGACTACGGGCTGCTACTGACAAATTCAGACAGAAAAACCCAATAACACTTTGCCCAACCAGGGAATCGAATCTAGGACCTCATGCTCACTTACGACCAACGAAGCCAGTACCTAATTATTTTACAATTTCGACAGTTTTAGCTTAAACCAGTTGTCTGACTGCTTACACACGCAATTCGAACGTAGAACATCATTATTCACATCAACATAACATTCATCAACATAATGTCAGAATGCCTTCAAGGGCTTTCAAAAATAAATGCCCACGCAGACGAAAATATAAGGTATTATTTATAAGAAAATTGATGTGTCACAAGCATTTGGCGTAGTTAGGAACATTGAAGAGATACCGAACAGGGATTAGAAAAGTTATGCGTTTGTACGAGGGTTGTCACGCGAGAGTAATGAAATTGCTTTTTGACTGACAAGGACGGGATTTAAGTTGAAAAAGAAGGAAGTTTTAAACACGTGTTGTTTGTTATTGTTTAATTTATAAACCTTTTAAGGCACGCTTATTGGGTTTCATATACCTAATGTTGTATAAGTATTGTTCTTCTTCAAGGCGGTAAAATGTTTCTTTAACATTTTTATTTATTTGTTTATATTTCTGAGTTAGTGCTTCGTTGCTCTAGTGGTTGCAAGCGCTACTGCTTAACATGAGGTTCGAATCCCGGGTCCGGCAAAGTGTTATTGGGTTTTACATCTGGAATTTCTCAGTAGCAGCCCGAAGTCTGGATTTGTGCTCGGTTGATGGCAATACAATTCACAATGTACAATTCACACGACTTGCCGAGACCAATCCGCATCGAAGGGTCGCTTCTCGAAGTTGTGAAGGAATATGTCTACCTAGGGCAAGTCATCCAGCTCGGTAGACACAACTTTCAGAAAGAAGCCGACAGAAGGATCCAGTTGGGTTGGGCAGCGTTTGGAAAACTTCGTCAAGTCTTCTCGTCACCTATCCCGTAATGTTTGAAAACTAAGGTCTTCAACCGGTGCATCCTGCCCGTTATGACATACGGTGCCGAAACGTGGACACTAACAGTTAAGCTGGTCCACAAATTCAAGGTCACTCAGCGCACTATGGCTATGCTTGGAGTTTCGTTGATGGATAAAATCAGGTTATCCGAAAAAGAACCGGAGTAACCGATATAGCCGGCAGAGTAAGCAAACTGAAGTGGCAGTGGGCTGGCCATGTTTGTCGAAGGACCGATGGCCGGTGGAGCAGACGAATCCTGGAATGGAGACCGCGTATCGGCAAGCGTAGTGTGGGACGCCCCCCCGCTAGATGGACCGACGACCTTAAGAAGGTGGCTAGGACAGACTGGATGCGGAAGGCGGAGGACAGGGTGTTGTGGCGCAGCCTGGGAGAGGCCGATGTCCAGCAGTGGACTGTGATTGGCTGAGTTGATTGATTGATTGATAGCAATAGGCTCGCCCTCTATGACATGGGACTTAAACATAACTGGCGAAATCTGGGTGTACCTACTATAGATACACCTCTGCCTAACCCTTCGGGGATTCCAGGCGTGATGTTATGTATGTAGGTATGTGTATTTCTGAGTAAATTTCATTAAAAAAACTTACTTCCATGTCCTTAAATGGAACTTGATTAATTACAATTTTATAGGTTTTTTATCTACTTTTTCTACAGTTTTCTTTGAGCGCGACACACTTAGTGAAAATCGAGTGAAAATGCTGTTAACAAAGAGAAAGTGAGCGTAAAGCTAAGTACTCAAAAAATATTCCTTTATTAGGTTTCAGCTTTAAAAGCGAGTTTTTTAAAATGGGGTAGGATTTCCTTATGAGTTTTGATTTTAACCCCCGACGAAAACAGAGGGGTGTTTAACGTGTGTATTTGTGTATCTGTCTGCGCCATCGTAGCTCCCAGACGGCTGAACCGATGTTGATTTTTGTTTATTTTTGTTTGAAAGGTGCTTGATCGAGAGTGTTCTTAGCTATAATTGAAGAAAATCGGTTCAGCCGTTTGAAGATTATCAGCTCTTTTCTAGTTGATGAAATGATATGAGTATATTCCCCAGGTCTGATCGATTCGAAATTTGGTATTCTGTTACTTCAATGATATTAGAAGAACATAGTAACCTTGAACTGATGCTGCAGCTTCACCTGGAATTTGCAGAAGACGCAACTCCTTCACCAACTTACAGCACAGGTATTGTGTTTGGGCTCATTGGAATGTTATCAATGAATATACATATATGATAGACGGTGAACAGGGTTTGATGATGGAGTAGGATGGAGAAATGAGGATAAATTAGTAAGTAGCTTCACTGTGGGAAAAATACATACATTTGCGCAGATTTTGGCGAGGCATGTGTCGATCGTAACATGTCTACTAGTAATTTATAAAGTTAAAAAAGCGGGAAATAAAAATTAATTAAAAAATTTTAAAAACCCCGACACAAACAAAAACATCTAAAAAGAAAAAAAATAATATGTATTGGCCCTTTAAGTTTATTATAACTTCCAAAATTAACGTTCATTATAAATTAACTTCCTATTTTCATTAACCGTCCCCCGACGCGACGAGCGACGCTTGGATCAAAATATTACTTTTAACTTATAATAAGATGATGGCTTAATAGGGATGATGCCTGGGTAAAAAAAATCTATTTGGACCGTTATTCAGTCAGATAATAAAAAAATAGTAGTCACGTATTTTTTTGCTTTATCACAATAACAGAAAATGACTTAGATAAAACGCATTAAAGTTGGGGAGTGGGGACTTGCTACGTCACAACTCAGTATAAAATCTAGCAAGGCGTGACTCCATGCCACATTTTAACTCAGTGAATCGCCGTAATCTTTTAATTACGTAAAAATATAAAAATTACACGTCCAATATTTTTTAATAATCTACCTGACGGACAAAAAAAATGTTTAGTCATCATCCCTGTTTTGAGACAAGCACTAATTTTGTATTTAGAATAGAAGAAAACACTAAGGGGTCAGCTTAGCTGAGCTAACAGAGGTGTCATGATGTAAAAATCTACATAACATAACATAACATCACGCCTTGTTTCCCCGAAGGGTTAGGCAGAGGTGTACTTATAGTACACCCACATCTAAAAATCTAAAATAATACAAATGATATTTAAATAAGTATGCTAAACTATAAACAGGCGTTTTATTTATCCCGATATCGTTAGCACGCAGAGTGCTAACAGTATCTAAAACATTGTAATAAAATTTGACGCTGGAAAAGTAGAATCAGAACTCTTTGTTTTTTAACACACTTACATGTACTGTAAATGCTTTGTTAACAGTACACATATAAATATAAAACATAAGGATTCGGAGCAAGCGACGATAGAAGCTTAGTAAAATCGTATATAAAGGAATCGCTTTCGCGGTGCGCGGCCCACTTGACGAACGTCAGACGGCTGATGTCGAAACAAAGACGCGCGTCGCTTGTTTTTCAGGCAGTTTCTAAAGCATTCTAGAAGCTTCGACTTGCCATGCCATCACCATTTCACAAGTTACACAGGTTCAGTGTAAAACGTTCTCATTTCAGGATGCTGGCGAGGCTCCCGCGTTTTTGCAGCGCTTCGGAGATGTTTGCTGAGACTAGGATTGACAGCTTTCATGCCATCATCCCAAACTGGTGTGCCTCGATCCTTCGCAGAATGCATGCCAGCTCCGACAGCATCCTGAGCACGTCGTGCGGTAGGTGGAACTGTCCGATGCTGCGTCACTGGATCGGACTTCATACGTCCACAAGTATGTATGTACTACATACTACGTGGATAGTGTGAGCTCCGACTCCTGACGATGACTAGCATGAGATTATGAATAGGATACTAATAACATAACATTTAGGTTTTCTTTACTAACACTCTATGGATCTCCGTGGTCTAATAATAAAGATTTTCTTTATGTCATTTTCTGTACATATTATTAAAAATTTTATAAAAAAAATAATGGCCCATCAGCATCAGGAACAGGGTCCAAGGTTCCGGTGGTCAGGGCTCTAGAGAGAGGAACCTCCTCACTATGCGTGCCGTGTCCAGGAGTACTGCTTTCTGGATCAAGCCCTTGACCCAGCCACGCAATGAGAGCCTCCTGAGGTGTTGGTCGAGGCTCTCCGCTATTAGGCCACTAACCGTAACGATTATCGGTACAATGATTGCAGAGTCCACGTCCCACATGTCGACAACCTCGTGTGCTAAGTCAAGATACTTGATTTTTTTATCTTTCTCAACTTTCACGAGATTCTCGTCATGAGGAACAGCGATATCATTCATTCATTCATTTATTCAATAACAATTTTTACATTGTGTCTGAATTTCTATAACTAAATCTATAGTAAAAATCATACATGCAATCCATATCTAGCTAGATCATCACAATTATACTAATTAAATTATATCACAAAAATAATAATAAGAATAAAATAAAAATATATAAAACAACAAAAACAAACAAAGATATAAAAGCTATAAAATTAATGTCCAATGTCAATTCATAAAACACAATAAAATGTCCATTCTTATTAAATTATAATTCATCAGCAGAATATAGACACTTGCTTAACAAGAACAGTTTAAGCTTACTCTGAAACTCACTTTTATATGCTAAACTTTTTATTTCTGCCGGCAGTTTATTAAACATTTTTATTGACTTGTGGTAGGCACTATGCTTTGCAATGTTCAGGTGAGGCACTTGTTTCAACTGAAGATCTTTTCTTCTTGTATTTTCCCTTTTTTGCCTTCAACAATCATTGCACGGCGCTCTCGTCGATCTATTACCACAATATCAGGCTTATTGGCTACAATGATAGATCCATCCCAATACAATGTGGCATGACCATTCTCGAGAACTAGGTCGGGCACATACCTGTAGTATGGTACTTCGGGCTCCACAAGGTTGTACTCCAGGGCAAGTTGCTGGTGGATAATCCTAGCCACTAGATTGTGTCTGTGCAAGTACTCGCCGTTAGCAAGACGAGGACAACTGGAAACAATATGTTGGATTGATTCACCGGGCATTCAAGATTTTTATTATTATTACATGGAACAGTCGTATTTAATGTTATTTTCGACACCCCTGCCACTCGCAATCGCTCCACGCAATATACATACGAAATAACTATGCGTAGGTTTCTATGTTAACATAAATACGTGAACAAACTTTTGTTGACGACTATACTCAAAGTCTAACAGATGTGAGCACGTACAGTTGCGCACATTATGTTATTATTTATTTGTTGATTACGTGCATGTGTCTAGAAAGTTAATCAAATCATAGCGAGTTTTTTCTTTGAGTTTTGTGAACTTTGGGGAGCCACGTGTATCGGTTTTTATAAGGAGAAAAAAGTTTGTATTACTGACTCATATAATATATATCAACATAGACTCTTAAATCTTTAATAGTTGGGATAGTATACAATTTTCAAAGATAAAATGTTAATAAGTTTTATGGTTTCACAATCTTAGCAAAGAATGTGAGAACTTTCGGTAACTCTGGATATTATGTAAAACCAAGGATAAAAAGTTTCAACCCAGAAATCCTTCTGGGTTGAAACTTTTGAAACCGCAAACTGCGTAGGCTATATCATAAGTAAATGACTACGTGTTGCTACGCCGTAGCACATTGCTACAGAAGCTACGCTTTCGTAGCAAGCAAACGCGTTTTTTATTCAGTAATTTTTTTCAGTTGTTTTTGATTAATTAATATAAAATTGGTTATGTAATTATTAATTTTACGTTATAATTCTCAATCATTATAATAAATCAGTGACCCGGGGCTATGATACAATTTAATTGACTGTGGTTTTATAATATTGAGGTTTAAAGGTTCCGTACCTCAAAAAGAAAAAAACGGAACCCTTATAGGATCACTTGTGTGTCAGTCTGTCTGTCGGTCACAGCCAATTTGCTCCGAATCTAATGGACCGATTAAGTTAAAATTTGGTACACATATCAATTTCTGTGACCAAAACACGGACTAGTTACGTAAATAATTAATTTTGCTTTTGGGGAGCAAATAAGAAAATAAAAAAAAAGTTTTACAAACTACACCGTGTGACATATCAAATGAAAGGGTTTATTGTGGGGGTCTTGCATAGTATTTTTTATAATTTTAAAATAAATCGTTTTAAAGTTAGTTAAGAAAACAAAAAAAAAATGACCATACCCCCTTATCTTCGGAACTACTGAACCAATAATTTAAAAAAAAAAAAATAACAGAAAATAGTATAAATAACATGAAAACCTATAAGAAGTCTATGGTCTTAAAATAACACGGTTAAACTCTCAACATTGTGCGTACTGTAGAGGCTTTAATCGGGCCGGCCTTTAGCATGAATCCTCCACGGATTGTGGCATTGGCTGATAAGACAAACACTGGTTTGTTGAAATATACTGAATGATTTTTTTACGGTCTCGAAATTTTTACAGGGTGTTCTACCCATGAACATGAACAACTTTCACTATGAGATCACGAAAAAAAAAATCAGCTGTTTCATACATTTTGGTCAAGTAGGTTTAAACTTTTCTACTATACAGCAGATTTTTTTCGTAATTTCAGAGTTGGTCCCATAGTGAAAGTTGTTCATATTCATGGGTAGAATACCCTGTAAAAATTTCGAGACTGTAAAAAAAATCATCCAGTAGAATAGGTTTAAACTATGACATATAGTCAAATTGTTTTATATTGAGTTAGTGCGAGTGCTAGCTTTACGGTTGACAATGTAACGTGCTTTCCCATAAGCCAATAAATAGTAATAGCAGTGCTTCTGTGGGTCTCATTCATATATCCAATAACACACCTCGGAGTCGAGACCACATACACGGAAGTAGTGGTCTGCCCTGGTATCGTGGCAGGCCATAACAGTACTAACTTACTCTTGCAGTTGGAATGTATGGGAGAACATGTTTTCAACTACAATATTAAGTTTGTTCTTGGGATAATTATGTCTCTTGTTTCTTCATCACAACTACGGAACCCTTCATTGTGCGTAGCCCAACACGCACTAGGCCGGGTTTCGGTACAGCTTAAACACGGGATGAAAAATTATTGACGTCATTTCGCCAATATCTGGCTACTACTGGCTACCTATGGCAAATTCACTGGTCTATTAGGACTTTATCGGCTGCTATTTCTTCAAAATAATAGCACCGAATAAAATAAGCCAAGTTTCGTGTTCCGTACCACTAAAACCATTACGGTTAAAGATAGGTTTCTAGCGTTATTCTGCCTCGTTGGTCTATTGGTTGCAAGCGCTATTGCTTAGCATGAGGTCCTGGGTTCGATTCCCAGGTCGGGCAGTGTTATTGGGTTTTTTCATCTGGAATTTCTCAGTAGCAGCCTGGAGTCTACATTTATTAGTATGAGTTATGTTATGATGTAAGTATGTTGACTTTAAAGAGTATTGCAGTTGAGAGTATGTCATGCTCACTTAAATGTCTCGCTGATGGTGACGCGTGTGTTGGATCATTCGGTTCCCTACAAAATGGTTGAGCTGGAAGGTGCTGATCCACGCGTCATGTTCGTGAACGGGCGCCGTCAGTGGAGACTGGTCATCTCTTAACTGCCAGAGCTTATTTTTAATATTATATTTTGAATTGTTTTTAATTATTTATTTTTTACATTGTTCTCACATATAGAAGCAACAAGAACAATGTACCCAGGATTTTGTAATAATTTTGATTTAAAAGAGTGTCCATGGAGTTTCTTGCCCATTCTTCTCCATAGAGATCTACGTTTTGGAATGGGCGACTAGCTTCAATTTTCTGACTATCTAACTGACTGACTCTTTAACAATTCAAAAGTGATTGTAATTGGTTTAATTGAAATAAATGCTTTGAGTGAGTTATGTTACGTTATTTTACTAATTAATTGTTTAACAGTCGACTACAGCAAGACGTCCGCAGTTTATTTATAGCCACTAATAATTAACGTGCATTCAAGAAACTTCAATTGTTCAAGACAATTTCCTCAAATCATTTCCCATGTTCAGTCGTAAGAAAATTCTGACAAATGACTGCTTTCCGATGATGACGTTGCGTTATGTTTTGTGACGTCATTATGTATAGGCCAAAGATTTCAATCGTAGATTCGCCATGCCACGTGTCGCGTTTCGGTTTCGTTTTGACACCTCTGACATACAATGACGCAGTGACTTGTTTTGTTTGTCGTGGAAATTTGACGTTCAAAAGTGTATGTTATGGTCCTATTTGAAATAAACGATTTGACTTTGACTTTGACTTTGAAACATCATTATTGTGTGAGCTCACTTTTCTCAATATGGTTTTTTTTTCACGCGACTTTGGGCTGATTTCACCAATGAAACTGAACGCGATCAGCACATCAAAACTGCGTTCAAAAGCTATCATTGTCAATATTCCACAGAAAATAATCACATTGATTATACGTGGCTTATACGTGTATACCCTTATACGTGGCTTATGTGCTGATCACATTCAGTTTCATTGGTGAAATTCGCCCTTAGTACGGTGAAGGCAAATCTAAAGATTTAAATCTTTGGTTTGGGCTCGTAGGTGGGTTGGGGAGTTAGGAAGAATGCGAACACTGAGATGACAGCTGATAAAGATTAAAGATGCGTGGTAGAAAAAGACGTGGTGCACCGACAGAAAATAAACTGGATAAGGGTCGTAACAGGAACATAATTTAACTTACAAATCAATAATATAACACAACATCGCGCTTGTAATTCCATTACGGGTAGACAAATAGATCATTCGTTTTATTTGCTTGTTGACAGGCCTACACTGTCCTCCAATACCTATTAACAATGTAATTTGAAAACAACGTAGAAACCAATGATCTATAATAAACAAATAAATAATATTGAAGTGTATGTTTGTAATGTCAAATTGACAACTTTTTGCTAAATGCATATTGAAGTACTTATATACAGGACATGAAATATAATAAAAAACAATGTTTAATTTTTTTTTGTCTGTCTGTCTGTTTGTTCCGGCTATTCTCCGAAACAGCTGCACTGATTTTGACGGTACTTTCACTGGCAAATAGCTGATATTATAAGGAGTAACTTAAACTCATTTTATTTTAGAAAAAGAGTTAGGGTTCCGCGCGAAAAAAATTAAAACCCATGAAATTGTAAACAAAATCCGATGCAAATAGGGAAGTTGTTATCCGACATCCATGCGAACGAAGTCGCGGGCATAGCTAGTGTGAAATAAAATATTTTTAATTTGAATTTGATAGGGATAGGTAAAGCTTACCGACATTTTTACAGTTTAGTTTTAAGTACCATGTACATACGAGTATATGGGAGGTTGTGCCCACTGCCATTTTAAAAGTCAATTAGATGAGACATTTCATGCTTTGCCTCTATTATTGCAGGTGCTCATAGAGGCGTCGGAACACGTGCCATAAGGTAGACAAGAAATTATATAAACAAAAGAAATAAAATAATAATGTAACTTTTCATTTAAGAGCATTTACGACATTACCGATTTTTTTTTTAATTAGAGATAGGTTTGCTCTTGACTCTAGTCTAGGTCAGAGATGACAGAAACAAAGTCGACGATGGAGCGAGCTTACCCAGAAGAAGCCTGTTCACTCTCACTTTGAAGAAATCGGGGTTGTATGCGTTCGGAAACACAGACGCAGGCAGAGAGTTCCACTCCTTTGCTGTGCGCATCACAAAAGACATTTGGAAACGCTTAGTGCGAATTGGTGGGATAGCAACTAGGTAAGGATGGTAACCTGCAGTGCGTCTAGATGTCCGCTGATAGAAGGGGGCCGGTGGAATGAGGTCGTGGAGTTCTTGAGCACACTCGCCGAAGTATAATCTGTAGAAGACCGTCAAGCAGGCAACCTTGCGGCGATGAGCCAAGCTGTGAAGCTTGGCATCCACCAGTCTTACGTCGCCAATGAGCCTCTTAGCTCTGCGTTCCACCGAGTCAAGCGCAGCAAGTTGGTATTTGGCCGAGCCATCCCAAAGGTGGCTGCAATACTCCATGCAGGATCGGACTTGCGCTTTGTAGAGAATTAAAAGCTTTTAATGAAACTTCATACGTATAAGCAGAATACATAGGTCTAAAAGGTTAGTTACGAACATTTTCGAAAAATTGTGTTACAGCTAAACAATACAAACAGAATTTCCAATTATCTTTGTTTATATAGACATTTCAAAAATGTTCTGAAATAACTTTTTAGACCTATGTATCTTGCTTATGTGTATGAAGTTTGAAATCGGTTCATTCATTTCGAAAAACAAGCACTTGAAAGTTTGTATGAAATGTACGTCGTGAACGCTCTTAAATCCAATAAGTTCACACAAAGAAAGCAGGCCCATTTATCATTCACTAAACCACTACGCAAAAAAAAAACATACTAACTGACCAGCCATCCATTTTACCTACTGAACAATTCAGGCTAGATATAGACTGAGTCACAGAAAGTCAATAGTTTAGTAAATTTTAAATCAGGACCAAAATAGTTTGTCTGAGCTTCTATGCGATAATAGCAGAAAGCTGTCTGAAGTAGACCACAGACTGAATTCAGTATTGTATTTTAAGATGTAATTATTGTTGCTTAAAATGTTTTTGAAAGTGGGATTTGAATAGGTATTACGGTTCATTAAATACTATTGACAAGATTAGTATGAATCGTGCACAATAAGCCGACATTCTCGGTTTTTACCGCGCACTGGATTTTCAACTCTCGGTGTTGAGCCGAGCATTGATTATCCAATAGAGTGCATCCCATCGCGTCGAAAAAACACACTGTTGGGTTATCAACTCTCGGCGCTAAGCAGAGCGTTGAAAATCCAGTGCTCGAAAAAAAATAGTCGCGATATTTTTACGTCCGTGCAAACGTCGGCTTTCGAAAATGTGTTATAATACATTCCCTTTAGGTACATTTTCTTTAGGTGATTTTTAGTCTTTTCAGTTTCTGATCAGACCATGTCCCACTCGCTAGTGTCCTTGGTAACCGTTCACTTGCACCTTTGATGACCCGAAGAATGTCACTGATGCTCCAATCGACGTGATCACCTACTGGGGTCATAATATAACCTGTCGACATGGTCACCTACTGGGGTCATAATATAACCTATCGACGTGGTCACCTACTGGTCTCAAACAATATTATAATAAATAATAATCAACCAAAGTAATGTCGATACGAAAACAAGAAGAAAGGTATCAAACTATTTGTTTGCGTTGAACTTGTATGATCACGATCTTATCAATTAAAACAAATGCAAAGTATGTTTATTTTGTTTTGTTTTTTACATAATGTTACCATTCTTAATACTGCTCTTATATAAACATTTTAGATTTAGATATTGTTTTTATTTTGTTTCTTTTTTAAATTACATTGCACGCTGCACCGGCTGACGTCATCACGTCAACGCCGGCTGTCGCTGAAAACCAGCGCTGGGGCTCTGTCTCGCATAGGGTTGCAGCATTATGCTGAGCGATGGCCGTTTTGCGTGGATGTGACGCATATTTTCCCCCTACTTGTTTCTTTTTGTGTTTGTGTTCTTTTTTTTGCGTCATGTTTACCGCAAATAAACGTATTTTCTTTCTTTTATTATTGATCTCAATTTTTATCACAATAATTTTCCAGAATTCCTTAACAAAATTTTTTACTCAAACAGTGCCCCTGTTCTATAGATAATCACGTGGTGAGATCTATTGTCAAAATAATGGTATTAGATTCATTTATAAACATAAATTATGTGTCTATGCCTCTTTGGTCTATTAGTCGCAAGCGCTACTGCTGAGCATGAGCTCCTGGGTTTGATTCCCGGGTCAGGCAAAGTGCTTTTGGGTTTTTACGTCAGGGACTTCGCAATAATAGCCCGGAGTCAGGATTTGCACCCATTTGATAGCAATAGGTTCGCCGCCTATTATATGAGACTTAAACATAACTGGCGAAATGTGGGTGTACTATAGGTACACCTCTGCCTAACCCTTCGGGGAGTGCAGGCGTGATGTTAATTTACATTACGTGTCTGTTAAAGGTCACAAAACAATGAAGTATCTATAGCAAAGAAGACACGCTTACAGCCAATCCCAATAACCTATCTATCACCAGTTTTGGCATACTGGAGATAGAAAAACCTATCTATACTGGATGATTTTTTTTACCGTCTCGAAATTTTTACAGGCTGTTCTACCCATGAATACGAACAACTTTCACTATGGGACCAACTCTGAAATCACGAAAAAAAAATCAGCTGATTCATACAAAAGTTCAATACCTACTCGACCAAAATGTATGAATCAGCTGTTTTTTTTTTCGTGATCTCATAGTTGGTCTTATAGTGAAAGTTGTTCATGTTCATGGGTAGAACACCCTGTAAAAATTTCGAGACGGTAAAAAATATCATCCAGTATATGGTTTTAATGTCCCAATAATCTATATGAGATTATGGAATCTTACCAGCCTGACTTATGGACAGATAGAATTATACTGACTACCATCAATAGCGATCTGTCTTTTACTGAAAATAGATTATTGGGTTCGGTCGCTAGTAATAACTTAACCACAATCTCTTATGCTTAGGCTGCTTAAACAAACACGAAAGACAAAACAAAAAACAAAAAAACAAAAAAAAAAAAATACAAAATTATGTATTATTAACTAAAGTAAATTAAACAAATGCCTAGAATATTACAGAAAACTCTTGGTCTACATTTCAGCTTCACTCCTCAAAAATTTTCCGAAGACGTTGGAATTTTTGATAAATGAACGAGTGCCTACGAATGAGTTTCGTATTTTTGACAGTTATTATAACGTGAAATAAATGTGCGCGTGCTTTGTAATATTAATATTTATACTTGTGCTTCAGTTCCTATGAGTTACCGTCAGTTATGGGTTGAAATTACGACTCGTTTTTTCCCCTTGCATTTATTATCAGATGTCCCATGTCGAGTAATTATTGAAATTTTGTATGTTATGATGATTGACATTTCGATGTTGGTCCCATGGAGAAAGTTGTTCAGTTTGACGGTCTGTACCACACGCTTTAATATAACAACACATTTACAACAACAACACTCATTTATCATACACGAGGTTGTGGGTTCAAATCCAGGCAAGTGCCTACCAATATAGCATAATCAGCCTATAATGTTCCCACTGCTGGGACACAGGCCTCCTCTCAGTAAGAGGGAGTGGGCCATAATCCACCACGCGGGTCAGTGCGGGTTGGTAGATGTCACATGTGTTCGAATGTTGGTTCTAGGACATGCCGGTTTCCTTACGATGTTTTCCTTCACCGTTTTTGAGAGCAGTGGTGATGAAATTATTTACACAAAGTAAAGTGCCTACCTGGGTTCGAATCTACTACCTACAACTCGTAATTCGCGGTTGTTACCACTGGGCCACCACTGCTCTGTACCAATATGACTTTTACAATTCATAAGTATGTGTTTTCTGAGTTTTTCTTGGATATTACAGACATCGGTGAAGGAAAACGTCGTGATAACCTTGTTAATCGTCGTAAGACGAGCTTGCGCAAGCGTGGTGATTAATGCTCATGCAGGCTCTTTGCATGAGAAGAGTCCTTTGGTCTTTGGCTTTTTCTATAATAGGCTGGTGTTGATACAAAAACAAAATCTACGACACATTCCTTAGAACAAACTCTGCCTCTAATAGTTTTAAATTTTCCGAAACTGACTGACATCTCAACGGATCATCCTTTATATGTAGTGGCAATAAGAGAAAAAGTGGGTACTCACATTCTTACACCAAATAAACTCGTAAGTCTCCCCTAAAAGGACACCTAATACAACACTAAGTTTAGCTGTTACATTTCCCGGTCGCCCCTCAACACTGAAATTTAAACCTTGTGTCAACGATACACGTCACATGACACATGCTTGTTATTTGCAGCGAGTATATTGGGAGTTATAAGGAGACTAATAAAGCAAGCCATCAGTTGTTTCTGAGAGCACCCCTATGCTAATACAGGGTGAAGCAATATGAGTAATAACGTGCTCGAAAACCCACTGAGTTTTATTAAGCGAAGGAGTGTTGAGACTGGTCGGGTATATTTTATTGCATTTTCTTTGGACGGTGTGGTTCCAACTCGTTCATTTAACATACCATAACATCACGCCTTGTTTCATATTAATATTCATTTATTGCATTCTATATTGTAAAAAAGATGATACAGAAGGCTTAAAGCTAGGTACAAAAATATGGACCCTGTAAGGGCACACCAACGGGATACAATTAAAATTACAAAAAACAAAATAAAATTACCTTATCACAAAACATCACGCCTTGTTTCCTCAAAGGGTTAGGCAGAAGCGTACCTAATAGTACACCCACATTTCGCCAGTTATGTAAAACTAGCTGTTGCCCGTGGCTTCGCCCGCGTGGATGTCAATACTTCCCTATTTGATTCAATTTTGTTCACAATTTCAAGGGTTTTAATTTTTTTGCGCGGAACTCTAATTCTTTTTCTTAAATGAAAGTACTCTAAGTTACTCCTTATAACATCAGCCATCTATCAGTGAAAGTCCCGTCAAAGTCAGTTAAGCGGTTTCGGAGATTAGCCGGAACAAACAGACAGACAGAGAGACAAAATTTTAAAAATTGCTTTTTCGTTATAAGTACTGCATATACTTTCATAATATTCAGTTAGTAAAAACCGGCCAAGTGCGTGTTGGACCACGCACAATGAAGGGTTCCGTAGTTGAGATGAGTTGATCCAAAGAAGAAACGTAACATTATAGTTGAAAAAAATGTTCTCTCATACATTCCAACTGCAAATGTAAGTTGGTCGACTATTACTCGTTAACTTGTAAAGCCTACTTAGCTGTGATAGTTTTATATAAATACAGATTAAGTCCCATATAATAGGGGGCGAGCCTATTGCCAACAACCGGACATAAATCGAGACTCCGGACTGAGAAATTCTAGATGGAAAAACCTAATAACACTGCCCGACCTGGGAATCGAACCCAAGACCTCATGCTCAGTAGTACCACTGGATCAATGAGGCAGTAAAGTCCATTCGTTAATTTATTGTTGCAATAATATAACTATGGTACCTCGACCTATGTATATCTAAAAATTAAAGTCGCTTCTCCTGCCAGTGACCGCGTTCTTATTCTAAACTACGCAAAGTATTTTGTTGTAATATGTTAAAAATATTGAACTGACATAATAAATTTAATAAAGAAATCTCGAAATTTCGTCAGGTCGTAAAAACTGCTAGTTCATAACAAAGGTAAGTAATATATGATATAATTACAAAATCTCTAATATTTACAAGATATAACAACTGAATCTATAATTTCGTTTAATATATTGATTAGTTAATATAATAAACGATTGATATAATTTTAAAGCAACTTATTTTTATAAGCATAACATACATTGAATTTAAAATCGCATGATATACCACTCAAAAGACATAAAACCTATTTAGTCTAATATGCTTGCATGCAGCATGCAAGCATAAATTGACAGCAGGTCGACGGAGCCCCGCTGTGCGGGGTTCCTACTTTTGTCTGCAACCGAACCTCGGGGTGCCCTTGACGTCGACCGTCTAGGGTTAAGATTTTTGGGTCGAAAAAAAACCAATAACCACAAACCACAAAAAAAAACAACGGGGCTCCGCTCCGCTCCCGCTTCAGCCTTCTAAACTAACCTACCTGAGTCGGATTGCTCTGAGTCGGGGTGTTAACCATAATGATGGTATCAATATATATTTTAAACGATACACCCAATGATTTTCGGTTAAATAAACGTTATATCCAATAACGTTATACGAAATAAGTTTTGGAGTATATAAATGTTATATCTAAAGAAATTATATCAACAGTTGGTATAACTCACGTTTATTATATCTTGTGAACGTTATTGAAATGAAAATATACCAAATAACTTTATATGATATGAGACGCACCCTTATAACAATTATGTATATGTTAATGAAAATGAAAATGTTGTATTTTTAGTTTTCGCCATGACAGGTTACAAGCAGTCACATCACTAAGTCGTATTCTTAGCATTATGTACATAAAACTAAGTAACATTCAATCGCAGTCCACTGCTGGACATAGGCCTCTCCCAGGCTGCGCCACAACACCCTGTCCTCCGCCTTCCGCATCCAGTCTGTCCCAGCCACCTTTTTAAGGTAATCGGTCCATTTAGCTGGCGGGCGTCCACACTACGCTTGCTGATACGTGGTCTCCATTCCAGGACTTTTCTGCTCCACCGGTCATCGAACCTTCGACAAACATGACCAGCCACTTCAGCTTGAAGCTATAAAAAATAATTGCTGGAAAAAGATGTTTATTTTCGGTGTGTTTAGGTAACGCAAGCGAAATACTGCTCTTAAAATAATTGCAATGGCTATTGTAAAAGAAACTCTCGGCTACTTTCTTTGTGTTTTAATTTATCAAAACACACATAAGAAAACCAACAACTATCACTTTCATCCACGAAACCCCAAAAATTGTACACTCGATACCTTTATCAAGGTTCTGACCCTTGAGTGAGTGATTCTCCGATCAGTTTTCAAGTGGCATTTCGGAGAAGCGCGCGTGTTACACCCTGTCAACTGCCCCTGGGCTTCAACCGATCCCTTCTCGAGTTACCTCTTGTAAAAATCTTTATTGCTTTGATGGATATGCGACGATATACTTGACAGTCAAGGTTGAGTGGATAGATTGGGGCAACGATCTTTATTTAAAAAAAAATATTGATACTGAGTGGTGCGTTATGATAGCTGTTTATTTTTTGTAGAAGAGTTTGCAGGTTTGAATGTGTATCAGTAAGATTTTTTATTTCCATAACAGCGGGCTATGCTGGCGCTCCTGCTGCGGCTGCTGAGACCCTCAAGCAGCGCTAATACTGCAACCTTATGGGTAAATCCAGTTTAGAGCCGTTTGGGGTCGAAACGCTCGGGTTATGGGGCCCGAGGGCGCGTCTCCTTTTTCAGGAAATTTCTCGCCGAATGGTCGACACTTCACGTGACCTGAGGGCTTGCTCGTTCTTTAGCCAAAGAATTTGAATTGCCTTTCAACGTGGCAATGTTGGTAGTCTTCTGGGCACGCTTCCGGATGACAGCGATGTGGACGAGTACTTCGACGCCTTAATGTCCTTTTGTTTATGTTTTTGTATTTATTTCTATGGTTATTTAGTTAGTTAGTCATTTAATTTAGTACCTAGTGTAAATGGTTCTCAGCTGTGTAATAATTGTATAAGGTACGAATGAATGAAATGCACCGACCCCAGCGTGGTTTGACCAGACCCGATTACTCGAATGAACCCAAAGATTCACACGTGCCCCTGCAGCCTCATGTTTCATGGTGCAACAGAGGCCATTGCATATCAAGGAGTAGACCGGGGGGCGCGGTAATGGTAGAGAAGACGTGCCCTTAGGATACGGAAGGATTATTACCACCATACCGGATATGCATCCTTGTGTAATAATTTTATAAGGTGAGCATTTTAATGTTAGTAATTAAAAATGTCTAAAGAAAGTAAAAAAAAAATAATTAAGAATTATGAATGTTAATCTTAGACTTCACTAACTAAAGTTGAAGAAAAGAAAGTTTGCACAAAAATCGGTACGAAATGTTAGTGTAGGTACCAAACATTCTGCCTACCTCTGCAGGGAATACAGATATGAAGTTATGTTATAATAATTTAATTCACTAATCGGACACATCTTATAACTGGTAGCGTATTTGTGATTCTACTTTACCTAATAATTCAACAACGACCGTACGGGCGTTTCCCCACGAGCCACCGCAAGAGACGATTTAAACACACGACGCACGACACACGACGCACGACCTGTCGTTTGTACGTTTTCCCACGAGCGACGATTCCAGCAACAACACAGCAGTCGCGTACCTAGTTCATCGCACGCCAACATGTTTCCCGCCTTCAATCGTCGGCAACTCACGTACAGAATGCCACGCATTTTTTCAAATTTTTGTCGAACTCCAACTCAATATTTCAATCAAAACAAACTAAACTAAACTGTCGTGTCAAGTCGTGCGATCCGTCGGGTCGTTACTCGTCAGCAAGTTCATACAGGGTCCGGACAGTGGCTATGTCGTCACCGCAAAAAAACGTCACAACCGGCAGCTAACCTCGTAGCGAACTGTCATTTGAAAAACGTGTGTCGTGCGTGCTGTGCGGTGTCGTTCCGTGAGTAAACGGTTCATAGAAATGTATGGTGCCCGGAGTCGTCACTGCATTTTGTCGTGTCGTGCTCATGGGAAAACGCTCCTAGTATCAAAACAAAACACTACACACAGAATGACAATATAAACAGGTTCCTAAACTAACAAGCTAATGATAAACGATGACGTAGCAACATGCAACGTACTAATTATCAAAATGAACACGATGCCATTAGATAACTAAACGAGCTAAATCATGACATGATACACCAAATACTAAGTGATATATTGATGTTTCTGACAGATTAATGGTGGTTTTAGGTTGTGAAGATGTCACTTTTATAATACATAATGAATATTTAATTTTTGTTTGATCTACGGTTGCAGCTGGTGTGTGATTTTGTTAGTACGAAGAAAATCGGTGAATTACTGTGTGTGCAAATTTTTCTCGACACATATTTGTACTTTTACTATGTCTTCGGTCCACCTTGTGGGACCTTACGCACTGTGTCGTTGTGGTGATGCTAGGGGCGCCCCATATGATTAGCAGTGAACGTCTTTTGACTGAGAAAATGATGTTGACTAGTACCTAACTAATCTTTTGGAGAATAAAAACGGAAAAATGTAAATAATTCAAACTCAAATGATTTGTTTTTAGGTTTTTGTGTCAATAAAGATTTAATTATTTATTTCAAATAGGCACATAAAAGGCACTTTTGAACGTCAAAATTTACAAAATTTATTCTAGTCGCTCCTTCCAAAAGGTAGTTTCGTATGGAGAAGAATAGGCAAGAAACTCAACCGTTACTCTTTTAAAATGTTTTACAATATTTTGTATAAGTACATTTATTATATAATTATATGTGAAGACGATGCACCTAGAATAAAATTACTATAACACAATAGGTAAACAATAAAAAATGTAGCAATGACAGATAAATTAAATATGTGTTAGATACACGGTGCTCACATATTCACCAGCATTGTAAAAGTGTACGATTTTCCTAAAATTTTAACAAGTAATAAAGTCAGTGTGTGAGCTAAAGTAATCACAGAATGTAAAATCAGTGTCATAAAAAATAATAAATTATGGGTCATATTCAAAATAATTGTATATTTACTACTGTCTTATTGTCCAACCCAATTATTTTTATAACGAGATACAATTGACTAGAATTTCATAAACAAACAGATTAAATGTTTATTTGAGCTTAATAAAAAACAACGAAACATTTGATACAGCTAAACAATTCTTAAAAAAAAATGAAACCAAACATTGCGTAGATTCCGTTTCATACAAGTATTCAATGTCCACGTCTTTGACGGTAAACTAAAAAAAATAATTTAACTATTAACCATTACACAAAAGTTTTAAAAAAAACTATATTCAGAGAATATTGTTTAAACTTTCAACACTTCACTAAACAAAATATAAAATACTATGTATTGTTCTTCAAATTTAATTTATTAATGAGTCTCCTGATTTTACACATATCTGTTATTCTTCTCTGTTATGCTATTTTAATATTATTTCCATGGTAATAAAGAAATTTGATATACTGGCAACATTAGTCCACTACCTGTCACTACACGACGTAAGAATAAATGATCGGCCGTTTTGTTCAATATAGTTTCTCAGCTCGTTTCGTTGTCGAAGAAAATTAGACTTTTAAAAGTAAATATTCAATGTGAGACGTTTAAAATAGCGGTTAGTAAGTTTATTGTTTTATTACTCATACTAGAAAATGTCTGTATTGTGCTAATTGTTTTAAATATAAAATATTCGTATAACATTTAAATTAGTGTGGAAATAAATAGATTTGTAGGTTAGACACGTGCAATTAATTCATATACGTTATTTTATCCGTCACTTTTTCTGTTACGTAACAGATATGAATGATTAGGCGTTATTCACATGGTGTCACATATACATTAATGATAATAAAATATTAATTATACTTACTGCACCTCAGGTTAGCCAAAACATTTTTTTTTTACTTCAATTTATTTGAAGTATGTAAAGTTTTCGAATAATGTGCCCTGTATTGCATTGCTGTGCCATGTATTGTTATTATCATCACCGCTTGCGCCGTTTGTACTAACCGCACAGCCTCGCCGACGCGTACCCGGCCTCTCGTCGTCGGCAGTCTCAGAATCAGTTCAGGGGGATGCGCCAAAGTAGCCCGCGAAATTCAAATTATCTCACGTTTTTTACAATTTGTAGGTCAGTGGAAGGTTGTATGTTGATTAAAATATGATTCACGGCCGTAACACTCGTAGTATAGTATAGTTATAGTTTTACATAATTATAATCATTAGAATCCTTTCGCCTTAATATTAATACCTACACTACCATCGTCGCGTATCACATTTTGATCTACATACAACCTACTAGAGCTGCAATTTGCAAAAACCGGCTATGGGCATCGTCGTCGTGTCGGACCATGCACAATGTAGGGTTCCGTAGTTGGGATGAACTTATCCCAAGAACAAACTTGGGAGATTTACCGTGTTATTTTGAGACCATAGAAACCTTATCGCTCACCTAGCAATATATTGGCACATCTACATTTTTCATATTTTGCAGTTGTCAACAATTGTCAACACTTGCCCTAATAATTCCTTTCTGTTATTTTTCTGTTACAATCAAATAATATTCATATTTGTTTCCTATCCGTAATTTACAATTATTTTGAATATGACCCTTATACAATTTAATTAGCAACTAAAATAGTTAGATTTTGTCTAGACTCTAGATTGTCCTGTGGAGCAGGACCAGCATGTTTCCAAGCATTCTTATCTTGGATATAATCCTCTAACTTGTAATATGCTTCTTTACAAAGTGTACTTATAATATGAGTTTTAATTTGTTCGATGTTTCCAAATGACTACGCCCCGAGTCGGGATCACACCGAAAACGCCTGAATTGATATATTACGCGCGGAAAAAATCTTTTGCCGACTTAGCCAGATCAAACCGCCTTTCATTACTCTTTGTATTCCTCATTACTATGTTCATCTCTTTTCTCTGTCTCTCTCATTTCTCTGTCTCTCTCATTACTCTTAAACTCAATGCTGAGAGCATTGTGCTGGGTATTTAATATTTCTTCATTATTCATACCGTTTTGAAGGTGTTCCTTTGTACTAAGACATTATGTGTGCAGTGATATGATTAGTCAATTATGGTAAAGTGACCTTTGTGATGAACGAGCTCACATAATTTAATTTGCTTTTCATAAGACATTAGGCAGAGTCTGTATGTTGCCGAGGAAATACTTAATTCCTACTACATATGTTATTAAGAATTATGTTAGTGTTAATTCGTAGTCAAGTAGGGTACATTGTTTTTTTTTCGTTCAACCTATGTTGTCCCACTGCTGGGCAAAGATCTCCTCCATACTTTTCCAATGTTCTTTGTGTTATTTTTTTTCCGTCCAATCAGTAAGGAACGAGTCCAAATCATCATGGCAGCGTTTTTTAGGCCTACCTCGGTGACGACGCCCGTCTTCAGGCACCCACTGTGTGACGATCCTGGCTCATCTGTCTGGATGCATCCTGTAAGTGTGACCCGCCCAGTCCCATTTCAACCTCGCAGACTTATCACCAACATCGGCGATACCTGTCTTGGAGCGTATTATGGTGTTGCGAATTTGGTCGCATACATTCTTACCTGCATAATATTATAGACCCTGAACAAATGCAGAACTATAACGTACTTGTTAAGTACTCTCCGATCAAACAATATTACACGTAAATAATATAATACTAGTCTATTACTGTCCCACTGCAGGACAAAGAACTCTTCTCATACAAAGAAGGCACGATCATTGATCACCACGGTTGCTCAAGGCAGGTTGGCGATTTCAGACTTATATTAATTATAAGTCCTGTGGGGCAACTGCGTAACACACAGTAGGAATCGGTTTCATTTTGACAGTTCAACAACATTCATTGCGTTCTTTACGTTGTTGAGCAGCCAAATTTTTCGAACCTATTTATTTATTTATTTAAAACTCTTACACCATCATTACAGGTTACAAACCTAATGCGATAGCTAAGGCTACTTGTAAAAAATATTAACTATTTTAAATAACACAAATAACATCTATTACAACAATACATTAATACAAAATTTCTTATAACTAGATACAACCTTATACAAAAATTTTAACTTAAGAATGTTTTACAGTAAAACAATAAAAGAAACAATAAACATTAAATTACACTAATTGATGCTTTCATAACATATGTAAACTTACTTTTGCAATGAAGCAATGGATTAGCAATACGCTTCAAAATCATTCAGATTGTGTTTGATAGTGTGTTACGCAATTAGGGTGCAGGTCCAGGTGCAATTGAAGAATGAAATGAAATGAAATAGTTTATTCTGTAAATAGGATATTGGAATCACTTTTACACGTCATATAAAAACAAAATTAAAGCTAGATGGAGTCGACATTTCCTATCTGAATACCCCTGAGAAGAAATGGCGAAACAAACTCAGGGGTCAGTCTCAGCCAGGGTCGCGGGATTTTCGAAAGAGTTACCGTGGCCCCGGTCACAGGCAACTAAAGGAACAACGGGTGGGTATTAGTCAGTAAAAGTCTGACACGCCCTCCCGCTCCGCCCAGAGCGGGAGAAGTCATTTGATGATTTTCCATCTAAAAAAAGGGGTCAAAGTCTCTTTTAAAGTCCAGACATAATCTGGGTCAAATCATGTGAGGACTATGTAGATCCGTGTCTGAAATGGTCTTTTAAAAAATCACATTGTTACTTGTCCGGATTTGTACCGACAGACGTACAAAAAATAACGTAACGTAACGTAACGTAACGTAGAATTATTTGCAAATAAATGAAGCCTGCACTAGAATATGAAGCTGTAACGACCGTCATATTCATCCTTTTTTTTTTTTGTGGATGGGAAATCATCAAATGACTTCTCCCGCTCTGGGCGGAGCGGGAGGGCGTGTCAGACTTTTACTGACTAAAACCCACCCGTGTTCCTTCAGTTGCCTGTGCCGGGGCCACGACTCTTTCGAACATCCCGCAACCCTAGCTGGCATCGGCCCTAGCGGACCCCGTCAATAGTGCTGACCTCTCTTTGAGGCGCGCGTGGAACACAACGCGACGTCGACTCGGGCCTGGTCTTTATCGGACGGCGAGCTACCCATTGCTCGCCGTCCGCAAGCCCGCGCCTACGGTGGCCGGGAATCGGCTGCCAATTCCCGACGCCCAGGGCGTCTCTTGCGGCGACTAGGGGCGTGAGGGCGCAAAGCTTGCCTCTCCCTCACGCGTCCCGCCTCCTCCTCCACGAGCATTACTGCTTCGCAGAAGGAGGTAATGGCTTCCCATGTACTCTCGCTCCGTACCATGGCCTGGACCAGGGCCGGACGCGAGAGATCGCTGCCGCCGATCGCTTCCGCGAGGACACGGCGGTGCTCCGCCCAAGCCGGGCAGACCTTCACCGTATGCTCTACTGTGTCCTCCGGGCGATCCACACAGTGGTGACACCCGTGCGTTTCCTCCCGCCTTATCCGGAACAGGTACCTCCCGAAGCACCCGTGTCCGGTGAGGACCTGCGTCAGGCGGAAGGTGAGGACGCCGTGGCGCCTCTCCAGCCACTCCTCAAAGAGGGGGCTTATCGCCGCAATTGTGGCGTGCCCAGCGCTGGGTAGCGACAGTCGCACTCTCCATGCTGCCATGAGATCCTGCCGGAGCTCTGTCCGCCGTGCCGCGATTTCTCGCGGCAGCGGAGTTACGCCCCGGCGTTTTGCCTCCTCGCGCCACTCCGTCATATTCATCCCTCAAGTAACGATTTCAATTAACAAAGTCATTATAAAGCTACCGCACAGGTGGACACTGCCCATCCCTCTCACATTATGCCCCGATTCCTACCCATCCCTTACGACTTACATTAATCTCGGTACGGCCCCCATGGGAAGTGTGCGGTATTCCTTATCGTTACCCGGAAACCGCAAAAACCTGTTATTGATGGCATAATAAGCCATACCGTCTATTACACCTATTATTTACGTCAGATTAATGAGATGGTCATATATAGAGTCTGGTGGTATACAAAGAGCTCTGTCACTTTTAGGGGTCTCTACCCAATAGGTGCCAAAGTAAACCCTATTACTAAGCCTCCGCTGTCCGTCCGTCAGTCAGCGGGCTGTATCTAATGAACTGTAATAGGTAGACAGTTGAAATTTTCACAGATTGTGTATTTCTATTACCGCTATAGGAACAAATAATAAATATAAAATAAGTTATAAATTAAAGGGGTTCCCATATAAGGAAAGTGTTTTTTTTTAAACTGAAGTATTTGTTTTAAATATGTATTGTTAAATATTGTACGGTGGTACGGAACCCTTCGTGTGCGAGTCCGACTCGCACTTGGCCGGTTTTTATGTTGCTGCTTAAAAGTTTCATAATAATATTTTTCATCAAAAAAGAAGATATGAGATGGTACAGTTACAAAGTTTTGTCTCCGTCTAATGAAGATGCTTAGAAGTTTTCTAAAAATGGAAAAAGTTTTGATAAACAAAATCAAAGTCTTAAGAGTCCATCAAAACGCTCACAAAGGAATTTTAACTTTGAAACTTTTTACTTCGGAAATGACTGTTAAGTACATGTACTTAAGGGTGTAAAAAGACCCCCAAGAAGCCGTCATCTACACATTTTGTACATCAAACTAAGTAACACGCAAAACATTATGGGTGCATGCAACGGTACAAGGGTTGTGGAGGTAAAAAAAAAACATCAGGAAAAGTTGGAACTTCGACCTTCAATATTTCCATGACCAGAAGGTTACCAGGTATAGTCCACTACAAAAAAGTAATCACACTGACGGGAAGAACAATTAGTGACTTCGTTAAGGGTATTTTTACACCCATCATAGAGACTGTTTTTTTTTTTTAAACTAGTTTGTGCTCGGTCAGTAGGAAATGATTCACTTGCTATTAAAATTATGAAAATCTGTGGCGGCATATCTACATCGCTACATGTGAACGCATCACACTGACGTCACGTAAAATCCTGCATCGCGCAATCAGAGTTTACCGCACGACTATAGTTATATATTTAGAGGTATATGAGTATAATTATCTACAACGTCCCAATATCAACCGTCGGGCAGTAGCCTACCTGACACAACACCCCTCTGGTCGGAAGATCCTCCCTTTTCTATGGAGGATGTGTGAACTTTACACCCTGTTCCTCATGCCTCTTTAAACCAAAATCAAAAATGATTTTTTCATAAAATCAGCACTTCAGCAACATCAAAATTATATAAAAACTGTCCCCCAAAACGCCCGCCCTTCACCACTTCCTAGTGCTTTAGCTGGGAAGAAGAAGTGGCGCAACAAACTCTCCAGCAGCACAGCTGTCGGTTCAGTTAGAAAAACTTGAAAATTTTGCATACTATACAATAGTATGCAAACTTTTTACATAACGCAACACAAAACATAAAATTAAATTCTTTGCAAAAAATAAAAACATTGGAAACTATACTCAAGCAGAAATAAAAAACTAAAAACATTGACAGAGGGGCAATTCTCATAATTTTAAGAACATTCAGAGTCTGATCTCAGTCTCAATTTGTCAAAAATGCCTATAATTTTCCAACATTTTTGACATTTGATTGTCGCTGAGATCAGATTGCGACTAGATTTTTAACGTTTTTAGTTACGGGAATTGAGCTTCAGAGCTTTATACCTAAACAAAAGTCTCCAGGCTTAAAGGGCGTGCCCGCTTATATTTTTAATTGGCCTTAAAACATAAATGACAAATTGTGAGTATCCTGTACAATACAACACAGCCTACTTTTTCCCGGATATCAGTAGATATTAGGGGAATGTCACGCCAGTAGCATAGTGCTCTCAAAGTCAATGAAACAGAATGTACTACTTACTTATCTTTGTTTAAAAATCCAAGCTCTATATTTTTTCAACCTACAAAGTCCTGACTAGTTTTCAGGCGACGAATTAATGTCTGCTGACACCATTAATAACGCGTTTAATAATGACCCACCGAACTAAATCAGGCGAAGTACTAAAAACTGTCGTATTCCAAAATCATAAATCAAACACTTTTCTGTCCTCATTTTTTCATCTGAATTTTTGAGTGAATTCCGATGGAAATTTTAATATAATATGAAATTAACTGTGTTTTGGCTGTCTGGCGCTGGAAGAGAATAGATTATGCTGTCTTCTTTTGTTTGAGGGGCTCGTGGCTAAGTAATAACAGCCGCACGGGTCGATCGATCAGGTTCGCTTTTCGCGGTCGGTCCGTGGATGGGTGGGGTACATAACGAGACCCCTCCGTGCCTTGAAAAGCACGTTAATCCGTTGGTCACGACTGTCATTCTTGGATCTTGATAGACATTACGGTTCGTCAGAAGTCCGAAAGTCTGACAACAAGTCTTATCAAGGGGTATCGTGTTACCCAGTTACTGGGTTGTGGAGGTCAGATAGGCAGTCGATCCATGTACAATACTGGTATTCTGTTGCATCCGGTTAGACTGGAAATCGACCCCAAGATAGTTGGGAAAAGGCTAGATAGATTGATTGAACATTTATATTTTTAATATATTGCGGACCACAAATAAAAATCATAAAATCCATGTATAATAGTATTTAGTAACAACGACTTAAAACTATGTTAGTAAAACTTACAAACGCACGTAAAAACGCTAATAATTAAATGGCTCAACACATGTTGGCATGTGGCTCTGCACCCAGTGCCTATTATAGGGGCTGTCCTCCTTGTCATACAATGTTTTTAGCATGCCGTTTAGGGCTTTTGCGTAACCTACTCATTATTGACACTATTCTCTGCCTCATAATGGCATGAAAATCATCAACATGGGCATCCGCGAACACATTGTTCTTACAATAACACAATTTTGATTCTGATTTTATTGTAAACTAGCTGTGCCCCGCGACTTCGTTCGCGTGGAAGTCGTAAGATACACAATATAGTAAAATAACAGCCACATTTAAATAACACACATTTTAATTCAATCATGATTCGAAAGACACGTGGCGCCACCTATTACCATAAGAACGTTATTGTTGTTTTCCTCGGGAACAGTACTTTTTTCGGGATGAAAGGTTATGTCCGCTTCTGTACACCTGACAACGTATATGCAAAATTTCAGGATGATCGGTTTAGTCATTTAGACGTGAAAAGGTAACAAACAAACTTACTTTCGCATTTATAATGTTCGTTAGGATTATTTAATTTAATGTACCTAATGTTAGTATTTTGAATATGACAACTAAATTATATTTCGTCAGTTTCTAATATTATACTAAAATATACTCAAGTAATACCAAAATTAGAAAATTATATCCTAACTTAACTAAAACTATTCACAAACTAAAATATGGCGTCGAAAACTTCCTCCGCATCGCTGTCGACTGGTAATGTACCCAAGAGACTGGCGGCATTGCCACGTTGTATGGCAATGCTTAGCCTCTGGCCTTTGGGTCACGGGAAGTGTCAACTAGCCGTTTGGAAATTTCGTTAAGCAAACCATGAGCGCTCGGACCCCACGGCCCGAGGGTTTCAATCCCAAACGGCTTAAAAATATAATTACCGATAAGGTTATTATACTTTCGCCGCTTGAGGTTTTCCGCAGCCGCAGCAGCAGCGCCAGCACAACACGCCGAGCCAGGAAGATGGGGTGGCGCAAGAGTGTCGACACAAGTTGCGTCCCACACTAAAGGCCTACCCACCTGCCATGGAAATAAGGTGAGGTGGAGAGGTGGGGTGGGTGGTGGTGGTAGTGATCGTGGGAGGTGGTGGTGGTGGGGCTTAAACTTAAGTAATGTTTAAATGTCAAAAGATATATGGTTAACCAAACGTTAATCATTACTTAACCCTAAGCAACTTTTATACATAAGGGGGTTGAGTGTGCTTGTCCCCAAAATGAAACAATATGCTATCGAGAAGAAAAAAAGCTTCGAACGGGGCAAATACATATATACATGCCTTATTGGGAGCTATATGTTTGAGTCATTTGGGGTTGAAATACTAGGGCCTTGGGGTCCGAGTGCTCATCGACGTCCAAACTGTAACCATGAATTCAGCACATGACTCTCGACCCGTAGCGTAAAATTTTTTCGTCGGTTAACAAAAAAAAAAAATCTGATGTTTCATAGAAAAGTGCAATACATAAGCCGTCAAAATAATATGGAAAAGCACATTTTTTTTTATATAAACGACGAAACATTTAAGAATCTTGTACTGAGTCCATGGTAACAGATTGCGCGTCCATGTTCCTGCCAAGCTGTATATCGTGAAGTTGTATTTTCGATTAAAAAATTGTTCAAATTTACGTTGCGTTTCTGGCACGCGTTCAGGCTAGGGCCTCTGGCGATACCATTAACTGCCGAACCCAATAACCTATCTATCACCAGTTTTGGCATACTGGAGATAGAAAAAGCTATCTATCTATGGTTTTAACGTCCCAATAATTTATATGAGATTATGGAATCTTACCGGCCTGACATAAGAACAGATAGAATTATACTGTCTACCATCAATAGCGATCTGTCTTTTACTGAAAGTATTGTAGGTTATAGGGTTCGGCCGTAAGAGTTTGTCTAGGTAAGAGAGTTTGTGGACACAAGAAAACGCTCCGAATTCCGAAGGGAAGCAAGGAAAACATGCGTAGATGTCGGAATGTATTAGCGGAAACCAGCACCGCGCGTTGAACATTCACTAAGGGTTATATGGTAGTTTTTCTTCCGCACCCTAAAATTGGGATTGGTCAAAGGAATCAACCATGATTGGTCAAAGTAGCGAGTGCACAAAAGGTTTGATTTTATTTGCCTGTCGTAAAGTAATTTGCAATGCAACATAAATACGTATATATACATATTATTACAACTTTTACAACAAAAATAAAAACGCCCAAACATCCCTACCCAACTGATTTCGCGCAAAAGGCAGCAAACATTAGGAATTTCAACTCAATTTACATTGTATACGGTTTAGAGGCGTAAAGAGCAATAATCGTATTTCACTATAAATGGATATAAATTCCGTACAACTCACGAATTGCTCAAGCGAAATTAAAAAAGAAGAATTGCTTTTTGTTTAAGCTCAGCACACATTTGTGTTGACTACGGATTTTGTGTTGAATACGGAGTAATACTAATTTTATTTCGTAATACATTTAAATGTAGAATAGGGAAATGTGTTTTGTTCTTTTTGAAATCGAAAACGTTTTTTTTTGTTCTGTTAATGCTTTGATATTCTATGAACCTGTTATTCTTGGATATAAATCATTTGACTGCCTCGTTGGTCTAATGGTCGCAAGTGCCACTGCTGAACATGAGGTCCTGGGTTCGATTCCCAGGTCGGGCAAAGTGTTATTGTGTTTTTCCATCAGTAATTCCTCAGTAGCAGCCCGGAGTCTGGATTTGTGCCCAGTTGATGGCAACAGACTCGCCCCCTATTCTGTGGGACTTGCAACATAACTGGCAGAATGTAGGTGTACTATAAGTACACTTCTGCCTAACCCTTCGGGGATTACAGGCGTCATGTGATGTTATGATATTATTAATTTGATTTTATTATTTTTAATACAATTTCTGTAGAGTTAGGCTTTTCTGCAAAATCGTTAGAGGTTGTGCATCTAGGGGAACCGTTTAGAAAAAAAAAAAAGGTTTGTAGATTTAATTAAAAAACGTAATAGGACACGTATCATTTAAAATGTTTTAATATTATACGAAAGGACGTAGGTTAGTCTTTACCAATAGTGGTTATCGTATTAGTGGTTCAGCAGCTTCAATATCATCAGGATTGTGTCAGAATATAGCAGTTCGTCGTGGGCGTGGTACACTGACATCATCTCTGGCATCAGATGACAGCCGCCACGCATCCATCGATGAGTCGCTCTGCTAGAGTGGCTATGACCTGCCAGTATCACTCCTATCCGACCTTTTCAGTGATTCCAGCAACTTCGTAACAAAACTAGACGTCGCCACTTGCTCCACAGACATAGTATTAAAACATTATTTCTATAATTTATGAAATCATGATCAATACCTAAATGTAATCAGTTTAAGACATGCGCAGGCAACACAATATGACTAGGAAAATTCATGACTGTAAATATTGGACCCATTTTCCTAACGCCACATTTCTGCTTCAGCCATAAAATAAATTCTCATTCGACATATTTTCGCATAAAATACAAGCCTTCTATAAAAGTTTTCTTATTCTATGCTTAGGAAAAAAACTCAATTTTAGTATCTACCCGACGATCCAGACGATATGAATAGCTCGGGGCTATTTCCAACTTTGGCTCAATAGTTTGGTAGACGGAATGCGGTTAAAAGAAAGCAAAATAAAAACTTTTTTACAAAAAAAAAAAAACTCCACGACCTCATTCCGCCGGCCCTCTTCTACCATCGGATATCTAGACGCACTGCAAGTTACCATCCTTGCATAGTTGCTATTCCAACAATTCGCACTAAGCGTTTCCAAATGTCTTTTGTGATGCGCACAGCAAGGGAGTGGAACTCTCTACCTGCGTCTGTGTTTCCGAATGCATACAACCCCGATCTCTTCAAAGTGAGAGTGAAGCTTCTTCTGGGTAAGCTCCCTCCATCGTCGACTTTGTCTCTGTCATCTCTGACCTAGACTAGAGTCAAGAGCAAACCTATCTTAAATTAAAAAAAATAAAATTCGTCTTTTATCAGCGTCCGGATATTGTAACTGAGAATATTGAGTGTATCGGAGTCCTTTATATAATTTGCCGTGGTCATTTGACAGTTGATCGATCTCGTTCGGAGATTCTTAGCCCCCCTGACCCCAGGGCCGCGCCCGCACCCGTCCACACCAGCCGGACCGCTGGAGTCGCCGGGCACTTGTGGTCTGTCACTTATTCTTTTATCCATGGGGGGGGGGTTGGACTATAGCCCGCCACGCTGGTCCAGTGCGTGTTCCAAATAGGTATATGCCTACAATTTATTTTTACATTTGACTTTAGCAGCTGGCATTCAGAATAGAATAATACTCCTTGTGTACCTACTTCATACAAATTACAGGTATTATAGGTTTAAAGCATTTTATTTCTCATAAGAACTAATTAGCAATCCACTTAATTATATTACGTATTATTACATTTGTATTAAGAAATTTTACATAGGGTGACATAATGGGTGGACGTCTTATTGCTAACTGTTCCCGAGACTTCCTTCGCGTGGATGTTAGAAAACAACCTCCCTATTTGAATCGGATTTTGTACACAATTTCATGGGTTTTATTTTTTTTGCGCGGGATCCTAATTCTTTTTTTTAAATAAACGTAGCTTAAGTTACTCCTTATAATACGGCCGTTTCGGAGATTAGCCGGAACAAACAGACAGACAAAAATAAAAATAAAAATATTGTATGCTTATAAATATAGATGGACAAAGCAAAGTAGCCTTAACCTCTAACTACATTTATTTATTTATTTAATACTTCATGCACACAAATGTACAGAGGCGGATTTAATGCCATAGGCATTTTCTACCAGTCAACCTTTGGGTGATGCAGAGACAAACAGTGGTAGGTGCAGTTATGAGAAATTGTGGAATACATATTTATTTAAATATAAAGATACACATATACCTATTACAAACTATAAATATAATAATATATACCTAATTATATATAAATAAGCGCAAATAAATATATACATAAATACACGAATATACTAAAACAAATAAGACAAACAATGGGAAAACGTTAACGTTGTGATGATACTGCCAGCTTCTTAAGAATGTGCTCGCGAACTTTTATTTTTGAGTTGGTCCAAACCTTGGTCCCAACAGCAACATTTGAGTTGGCCCAAACCTTGGTCCCAACAGTTGAGGCAATCAATCGTGTCCTTGAGAATAAAAACATAAATGTTTACATTTACATGTAGATATATGTTCCCAGTTTAATGTTTATGTATGTTATTTGTATGTAATGGCACCTACGGGTATACACGAGAACGAGTAATAAATATCAATAGTTTTTTTTTTAAAGAAACATTTTTATGGTTAATTTCAGGTTATATGCAGAGCCATACCGTTGGTCGTTCATCAGCATACATCACTGGTTTTATTTAATGTTATCGATTTAGATAGATAGTAGGTACGGTCCAAAATTGTAAATATTTTATATTAGGTACCGTATGAAACTGTACCCATGCTGTCCATCTTCTATAAAGGTCAACTTTGGTCATAAAAATATGACGTCACAATAAAATTTTCCAAGAAAGAATCAACCATCTCAAGAATTAAAAATCTCGTGTCAGCATGATCTTTACGAAAATAGCAGATACCATGGTGCATGAATATTTTAGTACCTAAGTTAGCAAAGGAACTGCAATGATGCAATTTAAGGTCTCATTGGACCACTATCTTAATGAATGGTAAGCGATCAAATCAAATTAATTTATTCGCCATAAGTGTTGGTACAATTTCGCTATTAATATTAATAATCATACAGATCCATAACACTTATTGATTGATTGATATTTTGCGGCCCACGCGACATTTTTCACTGTTCTCCTCAAAATCCAACTTTAGTACTCTAAAACAAGATATCACCTATGTACATAAACGTCTATACATTTTAACATCGAAAGAAAGTATCGTCTTCTCGAAATACGCTTACAGCGTGGTTTGATATTAAGAGCACTCCACACAGATTTAGATACTGGATGCAAAGTTCCTTTTGTTACTTGGTCATTAGCACCTTTTCAATAATTATAAATTAATAAAGAAATACAAAAAAAAAAAAAATTGTCTTACTATAGGAATCGACACTTTTAATGTAACAATAACACGGTTATCTTTTAAAAAGAAAAAAATATTTTTACAAAAAATAAAACCGACTTCCAAAAAAACACTACAAACTGAAATCAACCGAAACCAAACCGAACCGAAATCAAAGCTATTTTTCACTATGTAATGTTTTTTTGGAAATCGGTTTTTTTTTTTTTTAAGTTTTTGTTTTTCAATTTTTAGTTGTGGTACTGTAGTGACCTGCCACGATACTAGGGCAGATCACCACGTTGTCTGTTTGGTCTCGACTCCGAGGTGTGTTGGTGGATATATGAATGAAGTACACGGAAGCACTGCTATTATTATTTATTCGCTTATATGAAAGCACATTACATTCTCAAGGGCAAAGCTAGCACCACACTGACTCCATATAAAACAATTTGACTATAATATGTCATAATTTAAACCTATTCGACATATAAACCAGTGTTTGTCTTATCAGCCAATGTCACAATCCGAGGAGGATTCAAGCGGAAGGCCGGCTCAATTACAGCCTCTACAGTACCTACCTCACACAAATTCGAATACCACTACCTGCTATGTAGGTACAACTGCTCTGAAACACTAGGTGAGGGTAGTGAATGGTCTTATATAATAGTAGTCTACATAAAGATAAGTACTAACAATACTAACATAATTGTACGCTAATATTGCTGCTAATATATACTAACAAGATATGGATTTTAATTATCAGAAATAAATTATTCTATTCTATTCTAAGTTACAGTGAAAGGAAGTTTAATAACTTAGAACATGATCCACATAAACTAAGTGGAAAAAATACGTGTTTTCGAAGCTAATGTAAAAATCATCCAAGCAAAGTTAATAAATTTTACATGGGACCAACTTCGAGGTATACCCTCCTAAATAAAACAAGAAGCATTCAAATCGTTGTAAAAAGTTATGCGTGGTCAACATAAAAAAAAAACAAATATGATACACGTCTGGACTTGAGAACCTCCTCCTTTTTTTCGTCGGTTAAAAATGAATGCTTTTACTTTGGCGAAGGTTTATTGGGTTTTTCCATTTAAAATTTCTCAGTAGCAGCCCGGAGTCTGGATTTATGCCCGGTTGATGGCAAAAGGCTCGCCCCTTATTACATGGGACTTAAACATAAGTGACGAAATGTGGGTTTACTATAGGTACACCTCTGCCTAACCTTTCGGGGAATACAGGCGTGATGTTATGTGTGTGTACTTTGGCTTAGTCATTTATATGGAGGTTTATGTTTATAGTGTTGGTGGTGGTTGGTGGTGTGAGGAAAACAGCGTTTCATAAAAAAATATTAGCTTCTTTCTTTTACAATTTGTTTCTTAACACATTGAAAATTACAAAAGATAATTCCTAAAACGCCTTTCCTTCACCAATTTTCACGTCAATAACTGAAGTAGCACATATTATTATTACCCAGCCATCTAAACATACAAGATGTAACATAATTAACGCACAACCTCTTAAGGGTCATTGTACTCATCATTATGAACAACTTTTACTATGGGACCAAACCTGAAATCGCGAAAAAAAATCAGCTGTTCCCTACACTTTGACGAGTTATGCGAACATAAATGTAGGGAGCAGCTGATTTTTTTTCGCGATTTCAGGTGTGGTCCCATAGTAAAAGTTTTTCATAATGATTTTTTTTTTATTTTTTTTTATTTGAGATAGGTTTGCTCTTGACTCTAGTCTAGGTCAGAGATGACAGAGACAAAGTCGACGATGGAGCGAGCTTACCCAGAAGAAGCCTGTTCACTCTCACTTTGAAGAGATCGGGGTTGTATGCATTCGGAAACACAGACGCAGGCAGAGAGTTCCACTCCTTTGCTGTGCGCATCACAAAAGACATTTGGAAACGCTCAGTGCGAATTGGTGGGATAGCAACTAGGTAAGGATGGTAACCTGCAGTGCGGAAAAAAATATATTTCCTGGCTGGTTGTCAAAAACTTGGTGACCACATTTACCAAGAAGACGTTTCAATAATTTGTACCGATCCCACTATAAATATTTAACTTTAAATTTTATTGTTTAAGTTCGCAAACAATATTCCTAATGGATTAAAGTTTTGAATTTATGTCTTTAGGGAACCCTGAATTTAAATATAATAAGTTTTGGAATCAATTTGTTCAGATCAAAAACCGATTAAGATTATTTTCGTGCATTCGAGTTGGTTTTTAGACATAAATAATGTGTCGAGGTAGGAGCGTTTATTGCAAAACTATGTTCTAACTTAGCACTAACTTGTAGACGATATTATTTTTTGAGTTAGTGCGACATTAAATTGTGATTTACACCTAAATTGCGTTTTAATACACCACAAAAAATATAAAATTGTAATGGCAGTAGGCTCACTTAAAGGTGGGTATTCACGATACCGCCATTTAGCATGGCTCCAAACGATTAAAATCAAATAGAGCGATTTGATATCCAGAGTTTTACATCACGCCAACGGATTTTAACATTCACTATCAAAGGAGGATGGGCATTTTGGTACCCATGTCCAATCAAAATGAATTTACCATCGTTGGATAGCTCTCTTCAAGAGCACAAAAAACTACTATGGCACCAATCCCGTATAAATTGTCCGTTTTGAAATATAGTCTTTAGAAGATACTGGATATTTAGTTCGAAATAGAATTTAAAAAAATCATATCGCCGGTTTATCTTGACAGATTTTGATGATATTTGCACAGATTTTGAGCTAAGTAAAATTCAGTTAACGGATGAAAATCATAACAAAATCGGTTTGGTATTTTTTCAGTTAGGGGTGATCTATTTATTAAACACTAAACATACAAATACATCAATTGATATTGATGCATGACATTGGAGCAATATTTTTATTACTATTAACCCTGAGTATACGTAAGTAGATGACTAGTAAGTTGGAACTGGTATTGTTATCTCTCTCTCGCTCTCTTATCTTACGCAGCGCGGTAGTCAGCGCGTTCAGCGAGGGGGCGGGGGCGAGGGTGGGCATGCTGCGGTGCTTGTGCATGTTCCCTTGGTAGTCGTTTGCTGATTATTGTTGTGTAAGTTACAACATTGTCTCGTTCCTCATTGTTCACGTCGACTTTTGACCCTGGCATTAACTTGGACTCTGTTACCTGTTTTATTTTTGACTGCGGCTTTCTACTGGACTTGAGTGCTTGAGTTATTTTGATTGCAATGGAACGTTTTCGTACCTGTGTAATGTGCCGAAGAGGTCTATACCGAGGCAGATATCAAGTGCGCATTCTATCGGAAAACTTACCAAGAATGCGCGCATACCTAGCAGCTTTTATTCGAGAAAATGCTGCATTGGAGGTTAGTATTTATTGAACTTTTTAACTTTCCATTTGACAGTTTTATTGCATTTATTTTATTGTTAATAACCCGTATAGTATAGTGCTAATGTTCTTGCCTTTGAATCCATTGGTTCCGGGTTTGATCCCCAGTCAGAGCAATGAAAAAATCCTGGGTCTTAGATGTTAATCTATTTATTGTTATGTTGTTATCTTTATGAGCATTTATTGTATTACGTGTCTCGTTGACTCAGTACAGACAACAGCATAGAATACCACATAGAAATAAAAATCGATCATTTTAGCTCGTTGTGCCCGCATGTGCGTTAGACTTTAGGTTAACCTTTGGTCTCTTTGTTTGTAGGGATGCCTTGTTTGTTATTTTTCGGCCGCTAAAGCGCACATAATTTTTATCTATTTTACCCCTTAAATGCACACGACCGATGAGTCACAGACCGGTTGGCACGCAGATGTTTCACAAAAACCCTATTTATGACTCTGTTTCTGGGTATTTTGCTTCCGGTTAATGTTTGTTCTATTGTCAACGAAATGACGAAATGAAATGTGTTGGTTTCGTTTGAATGTATGATTATCTTCATTTATAACATTGTTTTGAGAACATAAACAAAAAAAAACATTTTTTAAACAAACATTCAAATGGTAACCTATATGTTTTAAGGTTCGAAATCCATGTTGTGTTTATTTTTAACGTAAAACATGAATAAAATCACATTTCACAGTACAATTTACATTATTTACAAGTAACGGAGAACCAAAACAAAGATTCACGGAGGAGAAAGAAATATTTTTATTTCTGAAATGACAGATCGTAGGGTTGTAATATGTTAAAATGTAGTTTATTTGGTAAGGAATTTTACGGTACTATTACCATAGAGAAATACAAACTAGTTAATTGATAATCCGGCATAATAGAACGTCATCCAATGTGCAATTAGAGGCAAAAACGTTTTCTCTCTTTTGGTACTCTAGATCCCATGCGCATTTTAGCGGCTAAGCGTATTGTTTATAATACCCCAGGTACGCCTTCTAGGTATGTTGTATTTATTTATTTTCCTTACATTATTATTACCGATTTTCAGGTCGTGTTTGATGGTACTCGGAGAGTATGTTACTGATGCTGGCAAAGAGCAGAAAATGCGACTAGAGCTCAACCTCAACCACAACCTCAACCCGAGCCAGAGCCGCAAGAACAAGTAGAACCGCAAGAAGAAGCAGAACCTCAACTAGAAGTGATACACGTGCCCGAATATATGAGAGCACCAAATACCCCGAGGCATTGTCTTTTTTGTGGCTGCCCTAATACAACCCGCCATCGAATCCCAAACGTTGTTAAAATCCATGTATTTACTCAACACAAAATCTATATTCCTGATGCTGCCAGAGTATGCCGCGTTCACCTAAATGGAAATGACTGGGATGAACTACCTCAGGCATGCAACATTTCCCATAACTTTACGGCCGCCCACTTCAGTGACCTTTGTGACCTACTGAGAAATGCCTTAAACGGACCCAGATTGCGTTTTAGCGAGCTAAGAGGATTAACTGAAGAAGAAATGCGCTTTTGGACTGGACGTACTATAGAACAATTTAACGCTATCTTAGAGCAAACCACTTCATTAAGAGATGCAAGTGCAGACCCCAGAACCACTTTGGGTATTTTACTGACAAAACTACGCACAGGAGAATCCAACGTAAGACTTGCGACGTTGTTTAATATATCAAGAAGAAAACTCGAACGCCAGTTGGCCATTGCACGAGAGTGTCTTAGTACTGACTATGTTGTGCTTCACTTGGGACTGGATCACATAAGTAGAGACAATATACTGGAGAGAAACCTGAGGATTCCAAAAGCACTGTATGGAAATGAAGAAAACTCTAAAGCCACTATTGTTTGCGATGGCACGTATATTTATATTCACAAAAGCACAAACTTTTTGTTTCAGAGGCAATCCTACAACTTGCACAAGTTCCAAAACTTGTTAAAGCCATTTTTAATTGTAACCACTGACGGATACATTATAGACGTAAAAGGACCATACGCTGCAACTAAAACTGATGCCCAGATAATGAGCGATTTAATGAATGACGAGGAAAACCCCTTGCACATATTGTTTCATCCCAATGATGTATTTATTTTAGACCGTGGGTTTAGAGACAGTTTGGGCAATATTGAAGCACGTGGCTACGAATACCACGTTCCTCCGACGAAGAACCCAGACCAGTCACAGCTCACTACTTCCCAAGCGAATGATTCCCGACTAGTTACAATATGCCGATGGGCAGTGGAAGTGGTTAACGGGCGGATTAAAAGAGATTTTAAGCTGTTGCGGCAAAGATATTTTAATAATACAATGCCTAATATGTTTGTGGATGCTAAAATTGCAGCAGCAATAACAAATCACTTCCACACGCCAATTGCAGATAGCCAATACGCAGAAGCTTTTCTACAAAAAATAACTGAAAAAATGCAAACCCCAAACGTGTTGTACAATTATGTAGAAGAAAAACGATTAAATAACAGAAGAGCCGATTTCCAGAGATTGGAAGCCAATGATGTGCCCGATTTCCCACGATTGAGAGAACAGGACGTGATATTGCTGTCATTGGGGACATACCAATTAAAACTCGCAAAATCTTACTGCAGCGAACACCTAAACAACGGCTTATATCTCATCGAAACATATAGAGAAGCCGCTTTGGAAGACATTATTGAATACGGAATTGACGAAGATGCGTGGCTTTTGCGTGCACGTATACAGTCCCGACATGTGAGAGCAAAACAATACTTTTGTTACATGTTGCTAAATAGAAATGAAAACATAATATTACATCATTATTGTACATGTTTGACGGGACGCCGCACGGTAGGTTCCTGTGCGCATATAATATCCATTGTCTGGTATTTAAGATATGCTAGACACGAGGGCTTTAATGAGCCAGCATTATTTTTAAATAGCATCGTTATAGATAATGAATGATGTATAGTATATATTATACATCATATTATTCATTATCTTTTTATGTTATTGTCGATCTATAGACACACATTTATATATTTATATACAATAAATGATAAAACTTACTTCGAACTTGTTTTATTTACCTAGACAATGAAAAATATTAATAATAATTATGAAAATACCATGCCAAATGGAGAAAACAGTTAATAAAAGTATGTGTACTTAATAGGACGTAACAAAAATAAATAACTTTCAAGTAGGATTACTCCGATCGGACAGTGAATAGGGACAAGCGCCATGGTTATTCTTAATCTACACAAAAATACCTTTCCAACGGTGTATCATTCATACCAATTGGTGCCGGTACCAGTTTCCATACATTGGTGCCCATCCTCCTTTTGGATGTACATACATCACGCCATTTGGCGCGATGGACTGACCGTGGATGCCCACCTTTATACCACCTGAGACAAATGTAACTGGAGAAATGTGGGTGTCGTACTGTTCTGCCGTACCCTTTCAGGAATGTAGGTGTAATATTATGATTGATATTTTTACTAAAGGTGAAAACGCCAGGGTAGCCCGCCAAATTCAAATTTTCTTACGTTTTTTGCAATTTGCAGCTCAGTGTCTGGGTGTATGTTGATTAAAGTATGATTCGCGACTGTAACAAATATGTATTTACAGAATTATAATCATTAGAATCAGTAAACAATTCCTTAAGTTAGTATAATCCTGAAATGTTAAGATTTCATGAAATAGTCATTCAATAGAATTACTTGGTCTTAGAGAGTTGTATTGATGACTTCAATTATTATAATTCCATAACTACATATTTATCACGGTCGCGAATCATATTTCAATCAACATACAACCTAATACTGATCTGCAAATTGCAAAAAACGTAAGAAAATTTGAATTTCGCGGGCTACCTGGCGCTTTCACCTTAATTGTGTTTTTTTTGTCTGACTTTTGCGTGTTGCCTATGCATATGGATATAATATGAAACATGATTTTTTAAAAACTGCCAAGATATCATAATCATCTTTATTTCAGTCGAAAGACGTCCACTGCTGTTCAAAGGCCTCCCCCAAGCACCGCCACTTCGACAGAACGATTCTCGCATCCAGTGGATTCCTGCTGCCTTCCAGGGGCGTAGGCTACATACAACCCAATTCCTATCGGCTTCCCTCCGGAACAACCACTCTTCTTAATGTCTACTATAGTCCAATAATATGGGACACCTGTGTGTGTTAACTGTGTATCACAACACACTGCATAATTATATTAAATACCAGTTTAATACATCACAAGATTAAAAATCTACAGTTTTGGTCTGAGCTTACGAGGATTGGAACTTTTTTTCTTCGGCTTCCCTCTAATAATTATAATTATAACTGCGCCACTGCTGGCTTCACCAGGTCATCGGTCCATCTTGTGGGAGGCCTTCCAACGCAACGTCTTCCGGTACGCAGTCGTCACTCCGGAACCTTCCGGCCCCATCGGCGATATCTTCTGCGAACGTTTAAAGATAAAATCCAATGTATTTTCACTAATAAACGCTAAGTTAGTATGTTTCTATTGGCCTAATATAACCTCAAAATCAGAAAGTGTTTTGGATTTTTTACAATGCTCAAAAAAGTCCGTGATTTTAATTTAGTTTCAATTGATTATAAGCATTATTTAGATCACAGAAAGTAAATTCACTTTCTGTCGCTTCTTAGGCGGACGATGTATGGACGCCGAACAATGTCCTTTACTTAAGATGTTCTAAACGACTTTCGTATAAAGTTCAAGTTAAGTTCTCAAATCCTTTACAGCTTACCGTGACATTGTAACTTAAAAAAGAAAACTAAAAGTATTTACCATGTGCTTATAAACCTAATTGTTTAAAGTCGGCTTACAAAAAGATTAGAAGCCTTTGCAACTCAGCTTGACTGTGTAATGCTTTTTCAAAGAGACAAAAAATGAGTTTAAGGTTTACTTGAAACTTCAGTATTAGGTGGCGAAGAGCCTTTTGTCCTGCAATGCGAGTTTTTCAGAATATATATTTTTTTTAAAGACTGCCTCGTCGGGCTGGTGGTCGCAGGAGCTACTGCTGAGCATGTTATCCTGGGTTTGAGAAGTATGAGAGGGTACAGCAATAGGTAAACAGGAAATTTTAACGACCACTCGTATGCCAAACACTGCATTCGATATGGAATTAGTATGTCGGTTGAATTTCACGATTTACGAAGCGGGTCGTGTGACATCAGTCAGAAGTTCATTGCTGGTTTAGGACTCCTAATGGACCCATCATCATCTGCATGGCCTTATCCCAACCATGTTGGAATTGGCTTCCAGTTTAACCAGATGCAGCTGAATACCAGTATTTTACATGGAGCGTCTGCCTATCTGACCTCCACAACCCAATTAACGAGTAATATGATACCCCTTACTAAGACTGGTTGTCAAACTTTCGGGCTTCTGACTTCCCGTAACGACTGTTAAAGATCTATAAATGACAGCCGGGACCAACGGCTTAACGTGCTTTCCAAGGCACGGAGGAGTCTTGGTATGTAAAGATGGTCACCCATCCACGAACCAACCCCGGCAAGCGTAGCTTAACCTGATGGATCGACCCGTGCGGCTGTTATTACTTAGCCACGAGCTCCTCTTTTTTTTAAGACTGTTAGCTTATAATTATGTCATGGTAGGTATTAAATTATGAAAATAAAATATAATAATAACAGTGGCATAAATCGGCAAGTAACAATAGGAATAAACCTATCGGATATACTCGCGACCTTCCAAAGAATATTATTATGCAAGAAACGTGATAACACTGGATTTTAGCCTTAAAACTCTATCAACAATTTTTACCTACTCCTTCAGTAGAAAATTAGAGGGTAGTCTATATCGTGGGAAGCGTATCTATTGGAACACTATATTTTCATCAGACTCCAGGCTGCTACTTCCGTTACCATTGAAGGGGTCCGCTAGGGCCGATGCCAGCCAGGGTTGCGGGATGTTCGAAAGAGTTACCGTGGAACCGGCACAGGCAACAGAAGGAACACGGGTGGGTTTTAGTCAGTAAAAGTCTGACACGCCCTCCCGCTCGGCCCAGAGCGGGAGAAGTCATTTGATGATTTCCCATCCACAAAAAAAAGGCTGCTACTTCCGTGGCGGACCAAGCATGTCTGCCCGAAGCGGCAAAACAAAAAGAGGCCTTCCGATTTATCAGTTCGTGTAGGTATTTCTTGTAAAATTTTGCAAAAAAAAAACCGGCCAAGTGCTTGTCGGATCACGCACATTGAAGGGTTCCGTAGTTGAAAAGAATTTGTCCCAAAAACAAACTTACCATTGTAGTTGAAAAACATGTTCTCCCATACATTGATATGTACGTACGTCACGGTCAATTCTGCAACTGCAAATTTAAGTTTGTAATGGCAAAAAAAAATGTGATAAAACTATAAATTTACTATTTTCAGAGTTTTTCCTTGACTTGTGCTGTGAGACTGCTTCTTGCCAAATTTCATGATTCTAGGTCAACGGGAAGTACCCTATAGGTATTGATTTATTTGCGACTATCAGAATAAGTCGCAGAAATGGCCGTATTTTTTTTGAGATCCAAGGGACCATAGACCTACGTATTTGATATTAATTTCAATTTGATACCTCCACGCGTTCCTGAGTAAAAGGGTCTTGACATTCTGACAGACAGACGGATAACGAAGTGATCCTTTCCGGGTTCCGTTTTTCCGTTTAATGTATTAGTTAATTATATTGTAGTAATTAATTATATTATATTAATTATATTATACTCTATTTAAACCATGTACGTTGCACTTAGTGTGAAAAGAACGTTGACAAGACCGAGCGAAGCGAGCTCCAAAGTTTAAGTACCCAGTAGGTGTAAGTTTAGGTGAGGTTCTTTTGATCATTCGTACAGAAATAGGAGTTACTTTGTCGAGTTAAAGATGTCAGAACGAGCGGAGTGAGCTTGATATTTTCTGCTTTAATTACTACTTAGTGAACATTTTGACCTTTTTTAGGATTTGAATAAAAAGTACTTCGGAAGATTTGGGTGACCCCAGAATCGGGTGCCCGGGGCGGGCCGCCCCTGCCATCTCCCTTTAGTCCGCCAGTACTGCTACTGAGAAAATCCTTGTGGAAAATCCCAATAACACTTTGCCTGACCCGGGGATAGAACCCAAGAGATACAACAGTCGCATTTGCGAGCACTATCAAATATCTGTATTTGTAAATTTTATTACAAATAGCTGTGCTCGCGACTTCGTTTGGATGGACGTCCGAAAACAACTATATTTGAATCGGACTTTGTTCACAAATCATGGGCTTTCATTTTTTTGCGCGGAAACCTAATACTATTTCTAAAGTAAAAGTAGCATAAGCTACTTCTTATAACAACTGCTATCTGCTAATAAAAGTCCCGTCAAAATCGGTCCAGCCGTTTCGCAGATTAGACGGAAAAAGCAGACAAACTTTTAAAAATTGTTTTTTTGTTATACATAAGTACCGTATATTACTTTCATAAGCATTTAGTAAAAAGCTGTTATTTCGACATTACAAACAGATACTTCAATTTTATTTATTTGTATGTATGTATATAGTTATGTATTTTTATGTAGTATGTATATACGTATAGAAACAATAACGCATGCATTATTATTAATAATGCTCCTAAACCTAATATTTGCTAAGTGTTGATATTACAAGAACAACATACTAATAATCCTAATACGCTATGCGTCATTGCTTATGCATAGTAATTAATTGTAATTATGAACGCTTTCTAATAAAATGCTTCACGCAATGGTAGCGAAGCGAATGCGATACGATCAGAGAATTAAGAGAAAAGTTCTCTCAAAGCAAGAGTGAACAGGCATTTTCTGGGCACGCTCGTTCCATCACATTATACCTCATCTATCGCTTTCCATCAGGCGTGATCGAGGTCAAGAGCAGGCGTTTTTTCAACTGATGCTGCTTTAAAGACTCTTTGAAAATAAACACATTTTTTACCCAGTTTAGTTGAGAACTTGTAGAACTCTGAAAGCTTGCGAAGTTAACATTTATTTCCAAAAAAACTTAAGATAATTTGAATCTTGCAGTGGAGTCCGTCAAGTTCTAAAATTAGCACGTTTATACTAAATATAATTTTATAAGAAAATTGTAGGTTTTACATACTAGAGTTTATGCTAATCCCTTCAATCTTAGTTTAATATGGTTTTGATACGAGTTCAACAAAAGTTCAGTTTGGATTTTATGACCTTTCGTTGGCCTGATACTCTTCGTCTATCTGCACAGAAGTAATTCAGCCTTAATATTACTAAACAACGTAAAAACATAATGCCCCTTCTTCACGACTCTCCAACTAAAGAATTCATCATGAAGAAAGAAAATCTGTAAGAACTTTCAACAAAAAAGGTTTTTTACTTTCTTTATACTTTTTGCATTTTCAATTTTTATGTCACTGCGCTACCATTTTAGAGGCCGATCCCTCCGTAAACTTCGAATCCGCATTAAATGTGCACATATTTAAAAAAGTTGTGTACAGTCGACAAAAAAAAAACTAGTATGCAGGCAGTTAAATATGACTTCTATTTAATCTATGCTGTGTGTAACAAATTATGCTCAGTAGTCAAATGTTTGAAATCGTTCGTTTGCGTGTCTTATGTGTTTGTAAAATCTTAGTCAGTAAGGCGAGCTCGAGATCAGCTCACAATGGCCTGTAAGACGCTCCGTGGCGCTGGTGACGCTCCTGATTTGCTTGCTGTGCTGGCGCATTTCCTTGTCCCAGACAATTACTGTCGGGGCAGAAAGCACTGGCTGTTTGGCGTGCCTATGTCGTACTGTTGCACGTGCTAAGTCGCAAATTCCTCGCACTCTGGCCGCATTTGATGATCTCTTGGATTCTAATCCAACAGGCGATCTATTTATGGATGGATGGACGAAGATTTCATTGGTATGTCAGAAGTACTGTGAGAGGAATTTATGAAAGTGCTGTTAACCTTCTTTTACTTGTTATCATTCCAAATCTTACTTTGTTTATTTTGTATATTTTAATATATGTTATAATTGTCTCTTTTATTTTTATATTTTTAGTTACTGTAATTGGTTGTAACACAACCGTTGTAATTACATAAATAAATAAATCATCAACCAATAGTAGCCCACCGGTGATGGACATAAGTCACTCCAACTTCATTAATCTCAAATCAAATCAAAATATTTTATTTCACATAAACCTATATGGGCACTTATGAAATGTTAAAAGCTAGGTGCACGGTTCCATTTGGTCGTTTCCTATGGAGAAGAGCCGGCAAGAAACTCCACGGTTCATTATCATCACCCACAGCCCGTTTTCACCCACTGCTGAGCATAGGCCTCTCTTTTCATGTGCCATTCCCCACGCTCCTGTGCCAACCTCATCCAGGTTCTACCCGCGATGGTAACAATGTCGTCTGCCCATCTCGCCGCCGGACGACCGACGCTTCGACTTCCAGTCCTTGGACGCCACTCAGTCACTGCCTTATTCCACCTGTCATCACTGCGCCTTGCCAGATGTCCTCTCAACATCTGATGACTCCAAGGTGGGTGCGTCTCATATCATATAAAGTTATTTGGTATATTTTCATTTCAATAACGTTCACAAGATATAATAAACGTGAGTTGATATAATTTCTTTAGATATAACGTTTATTTAATTGAAAAAACCTAATACCATCACTATAGTTAACACCCCGATTCAGAGCAATCCAACCCGGATAGGTTAGTTTAGAAGGCTAAGGCGGGAGCGGAGCGGAGCCCCGTTGTTTTTTTTTGTTTTGGTTTTTTTCGGGTTAGGTTCGTAATAAAAGGATTATTCCGAACTTGACCCGAATATCCTAACCCTAGACGGTCGACGTCAGGGGCATCCCGAGGTTCGGTTTGGTTAAGTTCCTTTAAACCCTGCAGACAGAAATAGGAACCCCGCGCAGTGGGGCTCCGTTGACCTGCTGTCAGTTTATGCTTGCATGCTTATAATTAGACAATGTTATAATGTGTATATATGAAATTTTGCTTTGTGTTTCTTACTTACTAGGTTTTATCATTTTAGGCTAAATAGGTTTTATGTCTTTCGAGTGGTATATCAATCGATTTTATATTCAATGTATGTTATGCTTATAAATATTAGTTACTTTAAATTTATATCAATCGTTTATTATATTAACTGATCATTATATCGAATAAAACTATAGATTCAGTTGTTATATCTTGTAAATATTAGAGATTTTGTAATTATATCATATATTACTTACCCCTCCACGGTTACTCTTTTACAAATAATTGTCTTTTACAATATTTCTTAGTTACAGTGTTAATAGGTATGCGAAGACAGTGTGGGCCTGTCAACAAGTACCAACTCGCTAGTAGACCATTATCCTCATCTAGCTGCTACAGAACACTTTTTTCCTGACAGTACCTTTATCGGTATCGTCCACGGTGAACAACTTCATCAGGTCTTCGGTTTTCAAAAGACATCCATTTAAATATTCGATCACAGATTTAAAGGGTCAAGACAAGCACTTTTGACCTTTTAGGATCTTTTGTTAGGCAGACCCTCGTCTCCAATGGAGGTAGATTTCGTGATAAGTATCCAACGATTTGTAGTATTTGAGGATTGAAGGCGATACTTCTTTGTTTTCGGTGCTGCGGAGATTTCTTGGGGAACTTTGGTCTGTTTCAAGTGTTTGAATAAAGAAGGTATTCATTTAAGTTGGTAGATTCCCAAAGTCTGTACACATTACTACAAGGTCTACTATAAGGTCAACATTGTGTAAGTATGTATATATTTGTTAATACTTTCAAGAGGCTATAGCAATCATAACAACAAAACTTCTATTGTGTGTTTACTGCGCGTGAACCTGCTAATAATCTGTTTCTCAGGTCACGGTACTGATAACATTCCATCTTCTTAGCACGGCGGGCTGTGCTGGGGCGGCTGCTGCGGGTGCGTAAAACCTCAAACGGCGCAAATACTCCAATGTTATTAGGGCTTATATATTCAAGCCGTTTGGTGTTGAAACACTAGTGCCATGGGGTCCAAGCGCCCACGTAGTTTTTCAAGACATCGCCAGGCGGTTGGTCGACTCTACATGTGACCAGAGGGCTGGCCTATTCTTTGGCCAAAGAATCAGCATCGCCATACAACGTGGCAATACTGCCAGCCTTTTGGGCAGTTTTTCTGTTGACGGCGATGCGGACGAATTTTTTGATGCCCTCTGATTATTTCCCCTCCTTTTTTATAAAAAAAGAAAAACGTCAGTCTTAAAATGCTCGTAAAAAGCTCAGTCTTAAAAGCTTTTAAATTATGTAAATATTATTTTTATCATCACGTGGATACGTGATATGCAATAAAGATTTGAATTTGAATAATATTTTTCGACTTATTGCATCTGTCACATAGTGGAGACGGTTTCAAGCCCATTATACATACAATCGTGGATTTATAACCAACTTGGTCGTCTATAAGGTCGAGATTTCTAAGAATGGTTCATACGTTTCTGCACGAGTTTACACTGAGCTATTCTTGCAGGAAATAAACAACACTGACCTTTTGCGATCCGCAGCTTAGGAAAAGGTAAACAGTTTGTTTAGCCTGACATTTTACTCGTGCAAATATCGAGATAAATAAAAGCAGTATAAACAACTGTAGATATGTCGCAGTAAGATGGCTGTAGCCGTGCTCTAGTTATATCCCTAAGGATAACTAGGGATAAAGCTCTACACCGTAATTATAGTTATGTGAAAGCGGTTCATAACTATCTTACTAGGAATGTAACTATGATACGAGCACGATCTAGTAATAATAGGTCTTTACCTATGTAGTTGGAGATTCTATAACCAGCATTTGAAATTTAATTATCTGTGGGTTGGCGCGCAATTCGAAATTCAAATATTTTATTTTCGAAAGTCGTGTTAATTTAATTTCAAATTCAGTCAGTTTTCAGTTTTTAGATACATTTTTGTTTTTGTGAAATTGCGGTTGTTTTTAGCACCATGAATAAACTGAAAATTCGTTCAGTTTTCGAATATGAGTTCCTACGTGGAAATACCGCTGCGCAAACAACACGAAACTTTAACGACGTGTACGGGTCTAATACTGCTTGCATAAATACGGGCCATTATTGTTTCAAACGTTTTAAATCTGGATATTTTGAGTTGAAGAACGAGCCTCGCGGTCGGCCGGTAACTATTGTCGACAACGACGAATTGAAGGCGATAGTGGAAGCGGATCCAACTCAATCTACGGCTGAGCTTGCGGCGGGCTTTGGAGTTAGTGTCAAAACAACATTGATGCACTTACGTCAAATTGGAAAGATTAAAAAGCTAGATAAGTGGGTGCCACACGAACTAAGCGACCAACAGCAAGACTAAAGCGGCTTTTAGACTACACTATAATATAAGAGCCTAGAGTATATATAGCTTATAGCACAACAATATCGCGCCAATAATATATAGTACTGTAGAGGCTTTAATTGAGCCGGCCTTCGGATTGAATCCTCTTCGGATCGTGACATTGGCTGATAAGACAAACACTGGTTTATATGTCGAATAGGTTTAAATTATGACATATAGTCAAATTGCTTTATATGGAGTCAGTGTGGTGCTAGCTTTGCCCTTGAGAATGTAATGTGCTTTCATATAAGCGAATAAATAGTAATAGCAGTGCTTCCGTACTTCATTCATATATCCACCAACACACCTCGGAGTCGAGACCAAACAGACAACGTGGTGATCTGCTTTAGTATCGCGGCAGGTCACTACAGTACAGTACAGTGTGAACGTGTCCATAACAATGTATGGTGCGCGATATTGTTGTGCTATGAGCTAGATACTATATGCTATTATATTATAGCGTAGTCTGAAAGCCGCTTTTTGTCGGCTGCCATATAGATGACACATGTATCAATAATCTAAGCTATGCGGACGACATGGTCCTGCTGAGTGCGTCGATCTGTGGCCTGAGGAGCTTGATAGCGACATGTGAGGGTTACGCTATTAAACATGGACTGATATATAATGTTAAGAAAAGTCAGTACATGGTCTTTGAGACTGGTGGTGCCAAATGCCCGGACAAGATGCCACATGTACGTCTTAACAATGTACCCTTAGACAGGGTACATCATTTTAAATATCTAGGGCATATAGTCACGGCTGACCTCAGAGATCATGCTGATATGGAACGGGAACGAAGGGCTGTATCGAAGAGGGCGAATATGTTGGCTCGCAGGTTGGCGCAGTGCTCGGATGACGTGAAGATAACTCTTTTCCGAGCGTATTGCACGTCCATGTACACCTGCAGCTTGTGGGCTAATTACACGCAGAAACGATACAGTACCCTTCGTGTCCAATTTAATAACGCTTTCAGGGCGCTTTTGGGGCTGCCGCGCTACTGCAGCGCTTCAGGTATGTTTGCGGCGGCACGCACAGACTGTTTCTATGCGAACATGCGGAAGCGCTGCGCATCACTAGTGCGTAGAGTGCGGGCCAGCTCCAACACCGTTCTTAGAATGATAGCGAATAGGCTGGACTGTCCTTATGTGCGACACTGCTGTGACAGACAAGTTACATATAGTGTCGCATATAAGAGACTACTTTAATCAAATTCTATGTTAATTTTTGCAGTTCAAAAATGATGTAATGTACCCTATGGGCCATGATGCCTGACAATAAAGATATTTATTTATTTATTTACGCGTCGAAGCATGCTTAGCACTACTGAATCGGCATTGAAACGAGGGAATTCTAAATCGACTTGTTGCCTGCGATGAAAAGTGGATCCTGTACGACAACCGTAAGCATTCGTCTCAGTGGGTGGACCCGGGTAAGCACCTAATTAGTGTGCTGTTTCGGAGATTAGCCGGAACAAACAGACAGACAAAAAAAATTAAAATTGCTTTTTTGTTATAAGTACCGTATATAATTTATATATGCATTTAGTAAAAGTTGTTATTTTGACATGACAAACAGACACTTCAATTTTATTTATTTGTATAGAATAGAGGTATAGACATAGACTACTATTTGTTTTACCTTATGAAATAAAAAATAAAAAATTGGTAAGGTGGCTTGTGGTTACATGACAACAGCCACATGGGTCGATCGAAGGTTAAGCTACGCTTGCCGCTGTCGGTTCGTGGATGGGTGACCATCCAATACATACCGAGACCCACCCGTGCCTCGAAGTTAGATCTTTGACAGTCGTTACAGCTCAAATGTCTGACAACCAGCCTTACCAAGGGGTATTGTGTTGCCCAGTTACTGGGTTGTGGAGGTCAGATAGGCAGTCACTCTGAGTAAAATACTAGTATTCAGCTGCATCCGGTTATACTGGAAGACTAACGTAGTTGGGAAGAGACTAGGCAGGCAATAAGGTAGATATTCGTATGGAACGCTAACTTCATTTGGCAAAGTGAAGTCAAAGTGCGATCTGTGAATCTTGCCCTTAGACTGCGTCGGACGTATTGTCACCTACCGTCGCTCTTTTATTTACGTGTTGTGTTGTTTGTCCTGTAGCTATTAAACAACAAAGTGAGATAGGTAATAGGTAATACGGGCTGGTGTCCGCAACTCCACGTCAATGCGCGTATTTTGCATGATGGGTGGGAAAATCGATTATTCGATCCACCCCAGCTCCTCAAGGAAGGCCAGCAACGCCTTGGTGTTACCGACAATCTCACGTAGGGTACCTGGGTCACCGAAGTACTTTGCCCTGTATGTGGCGAGCACTGGGCAGTTTAGTAGCACATGAGCTGCTGTCTCGTCGTCCTCCATGCAGGGCCTGCACAGCGGACTGTCTGTGACTCCTATGACAAAGAGGTGTTTATTAAATGACCTGTGGCCAGTTATGGCTGCTGTAACTATAAACAAAGTAAGATAATAGCCATAGTATTTTTATCTCACGAAGCGAAGCGCGCTGTGCGTAAAGAAGAGTACCTAGCGTCAGCACATAACACACATACACACTTCCGACTTTTCCCTTGTCTCGGACGGCACTGAGAGCACAGAGTACGGACAGAGGCAAAGCTTCTAAAGAGCGTGCATTTGTACCTATTTTGGTAGGGTTGTCACAGGAGGATACAATTAAATAAACAAAACGTTAATCAGCTTTTCCTTCCGTAACTATGATATAAACTTTTTTTTTTTACAAATTACTTACATGATTGTTTTTTGTAATGACTTATGATATTTATAGTATTTTTATTACAAATTGCTTTAAATTCGATGATGGTTTTTTTGCATAACACCTGAACTAAATATAAAGCAGCTAGGTACAATGTTTTTTATTTTTTTAAATTACCGTTATTTTCACCATAAAAAGAAATTACCTGAACTCTATCAGCGCTCCCTACCGCCCAGCACCCCACACAGTCTCGCTCTCACTCAGTCCGCGAGTAGTAGTGTGCGAGCGAGATAAAGAGTGAATTTGAGCTGAGGTATTATGGACTCTTAACGATTATACCAAAACTTTTTTGCACCACCGGGTTGAGTTTTCTTTCGATATTGAGGTATTAGTTATTGATCTATGGGATCTACTACATTAAAAATAACAAATTATAATCAAGTAACTACCTACTTACCTAGGGGATTCTTTGGGATAATTAAAAATTAATGTGTTTTTAATCATATTAGTATTGTTCATACACACAGTGCAGTAAACCACCATATTTACACTTTTTTATATTTAAACACTTTTATGTTTAACTAATTTCAAAACGTGAAACGAAAAGAAACAAGACGCGTGAGCGCGCGACACGTAAGCGAAGCCCTGAGCGATTCAACTGGCCGAGCCGGTTTAAACCAGTTTCGCTTCGTACGCAAAGAAGCCGCCAGTTGTACGCACACATGCGTCTCATGATTGTAGTAGTGTACCTGTCATAGCGCACTTGTATGAAGCTTTGCCTCCGTTCGTACTCTGTGCGTTACACATACATTCACACGTGGAAACCGCATATAGAATACACACACACACACACACACACACATGCAGATAAAATACTATATCAACTCACTGAAATGTACTTCTTCTTCGTAGCGCGTATCAATCTACATTGAGTCGGCTCAGAGGCTCAATGTAGATTGCCATCGCTTCGGCTACGAACTACAAAAATCTGAAAACGGTGAACGGTCACACGATAGAGTGTAGTAATGGTCACACAATAACGACTAGCTAAGAGTGTTTTATGACACCATAATGTCAAATACTGGTGAAAATTAGAGATTTTCATGACGGCCGGTATAATATGATGGAACTGCTTTCCAAGAAAAAAATCATAGCGTTAGGAAGCACCTAGGTAGGTACAGTGGTGCTATTCTGGAAAGATCCCACCGTGAAAATTTAGGTGAAGTGAGCGTGATGTGATCTGTCATCCCACCTTACTCTACTAGGGATTGAGCTCACTTCAAACTCACTTCACCTAAGTGCTCACGGCGTGATGCTTACAGAATAGATCGGCTGTTTGTTGGTATGTTAACAAAAGGCGGTTGTTTATGAAAAGTAAATAAAATACAGCGTAATTTTTAAACGTTTTGCTTTCATAACATTCGCAAGTAAGAATTTTATTTTCTAACTAGGTACGTTTAAGATGGGTTTTGCATAGGTTATTGTTTCTCCGTAAACTTTGCTACACAGTATGGCCGTCCACTCAGGAACGGAATCAGAAAACTTTACTTCTACCGTCCGAACCTAATTGTCTTTCCTAAAAATGATTTTCTTCGAAAACTTAACAATATTTGTCCTCAAAAGTTTCAAACTTTACGTAAAATGTGACTAACAAACTTGAAGGTAAAAGTTAATGATGCTTAAACAATTTCTAATAAGGTCGTCACAGGCCACTGAAGTTGGGCAGATGTGCGAACGATAAGAGGCGAAAAATGAATGCCAGTAAATGGCCATAATTGGCATTCCTACTGCAGTTTTATGTGATGTGGAGTGTAGTTAAAATGATGGGTGGAATAACTAGGTATTTACGCATTATTACTTATAAACCGATTATATATGATTTCGGAGGGACATATATAATAGGTAGGGGAAAAAGTTTCTTCGCATTTTTTAAGAAAATTCAAAACATTTTTTAATATAGTTTATTCATATTTAACTAAAGTTTGTAGGTACCATTTTGTTCGATAACTTTTTGCCATCTTGTAGGTCATGATCCCATTGCTATAGAAATTTTGGGACTTCTGATCAAAATACCGCGACAAGTGGTTTTGGCAGTCCTCTCGTGATGTTAACCTGACACTGCCTAAATAATTCTGAAGAGACCGAAACAGGTGGAAATCTGAAGGTGCAAGGTCAGGACTATACGGCGGATGCATTAACACCTCCCAGCCAAACTCTCTTATTTTTTGCTGAGTGGCTAACGATGTGTGAGGTCTAGCGTTATCATGATGAAAAACCACACCCCTTCTGTTGATTAATTCCGGCCGCTTTCTGTCAACTTCTTGCTTTAATCTCATCAGTTGTTCGCAGTAGAGTTCAGAATCGATGGTCCTGCCTGGTGGTAACAGCTCATAATGAATAATGCCCTTCCAATCCCACCACACACACAGCATCACCTTGTTGCGAGTTAACCCGGGTTTCGCCACAGTCTGTGAAGCCTGACCGGCCTTTGACCACGACCTTTTTCGCACGTTCTTGTCGTACGTGATCCACTTTTCATCACCAGTTATCAGCTTCTTTAAAAATGGTTCGGTTTCATTACGTCGTAATAAAGAATCACAAATGAGTACACGATTCATTAGGTTTCTTTCAGTGAGCTCGTGAGGTACCCAAATATCGAGCTTTTTTGTGTACCCAGTTTTTATCAAATGCGCCAAAACTGTTTTGTGGTCAATTCCCAGTTCTTCAGCTACGTCGTAACTACTGATATGCCGATCTTGCTCCACTTTTTCAAAAATGGCATCCATTTTATCCGTAATAGGGCGACCAGAGCGACGTGCATCTTTGACATCAAAATTTCCGGATTGAAAACGCTTAAACCAAATTTGTGCTACTCTCACAAACACTGCACCAGGTCCATAAACATCGCAATTTTTTTTCGCGGCTTGCGTTGCATTTTTACCTTTTTTGTAGTAAAATTTTAAAATGTATCGAATTTCTTCATTAGATTCACTCATCTTGACAGTATGAAAAACAAATGAAAATCACACATTTTCCTAATTTTAATTTGGAATTATGTTCTTTAAAATTTAAACTTCCAATGATACCAAAACCAGCCAGATACAAATAGTATAGCCAAAGAGATTTTATTGCAAGTTCATACATACTATAATGCGAAAAGACTTTTTCCCCAACCTAATATATGATTTAAGAGGGGCTTGTAGCTAAGAAATAACAGCCGCACGGGTAGATCGATCAGGTTAAGCTACGCTTGCCGCAGTTGGTCCGTCGATGGGTGACCATCTTTACATATCAAGGCCCCTCCGTGCCTCGGAAAGCACGTTAAGCCGTTGGTCCCGGTTGTCATTCGTGTATCTTTGACAGTCGTTACGGGTCTTCAGAAGCCCGAACAACCAGTCTTACCAAGGGGTATCGTATTACCCAGTAACTGGGTTGTGGAGGTCAGATAGGCAGGCGCTCCATGTAAAATACTGGTATTCAGATGCATCTGGTTTGACAGGAAGCCGACCCCAATACAGTTGAGAAAAGGCTAGGCAGATGATATATATGATTTCGGAGTAACAGACACATACCTAGATAGAATACTATAATAATAGAAATAAAACTCCCTGAAGAAGTCTTGTTCATCATCTCTGGCTTGCCTTTATTGACCGGCCAGAGTGAACACTGACGAGGAACAGAGCACCCACCTCTTTCTTGGCTTTACTGGCTGTCTTGAGTGGAGATTCGCAAGAGCAAACCTGCTCGGAGGAAGGAAGTATTCCAGTTAGGTGCTGGTAGGGATCTTGACCGTACTTCCTGGATTGTCCTGATAGTCGTGGAATACCTCTCTACTCTCATAAACACCTCAGGACATGTTGCCTCCTTGTCGTTACGACACTATGTGCTAGCGACCGTTTTTGGGGCCCATTATTGAATGTGCAAGTCACCCCTGCCATTTTATCCGTGTATTGAATGTATAAATCATTGGTCAGGCAGGAGCTATAGTCCTTCCATAGTTTTAGTTAACCAGTCCACTCTAGCGTCTCAAATCCATAGTCTAGTATCTTCGCTTTCATATCCTGCAACGGTCATACACCAACCGGGGGTTGTCCTTGAGTGCACTTGCATAGTGCTTACATGCATAATCGTCGGTTGGTGCCTCATTTCATTGAAAGCGTCTAGAACGGGCCTCTGCGAGTTGGCTTCGGCCCCTCGTACGCCTTCCAAAGGTCCGGGATCCGAGGGTCTCGAGATCTGTCAAAGACATAAAATTCCCTGAAAACCTCGTATCTATATTTTTTTTCAACGTGATTAAATCATAAAATCTGAATGGTTAATTTATTAAAATGTACATATAACAATTACATCTTCACGTGACCAAAGGTCTGGCCTATTCTTTGGCCAAAGAATTAGCATCGCCATACAACGTGGCAATGCTGCCAGCCTTTTGGGCACTTTTCCTGTTGACAGTGATGCGGACGAATTTTTTGATGCCCTATGATTCTTCCCCTCCTTTTTTATATACCATGTAAATATTATTATTTTAAGTCTGTTAGCTTATAAGTAAATACTATCTTGTTTGAAAAACAAAGAAAAATCTTAATATACTTAATTAGATTCTTCAACATACATAGTTTTTTAAAAGCTACTTCTGTCTTTAATCTGTTACCATGTCCTAATGTTTTCAATCATCCGTGAACAAGTAATTTGATTCTCGCCTCACCTCCGTAAGGTAGGCGCCATTGCTCTGCGCTCGACGCTAAACTTTTTGCTTTAACAAACTTTTTGATAAGTTCCATTCTGCACTGTTTCTCTGCCTGTGGCTTCAGTGGGAGCGGTGAACATGGAATCTAAAGTGACTTCTATTGATTAAAGTTGTGTAATTTTGCCTTTACTTTAAATACAATGTATAATTACGTTTCCGACATGGATTTCAAGGTCACCAACACGAGGGATTACCAAGAGTAGTTAATAATTTAATACAATAAATCCCAACTAATATTATATATGCGAAAGTAAGTTTGTTTATTACCTTTTCACGCCTAAACCACGGAACCGATCATCCTGAAATTTTGCATATACGTTGTCACGTGTACAAAAGCGGACATAGGGTACGTTTCATCCCGAAAAAAAAATACTGTTCCCGAGGAAAACAACAATAACGTTCTTATGGTATTAGATGGCGCCACGTGTCTTTCGAATCATGATAGAATTCAAATGTGTGTTATTAAAATGTGGCTGTTATTTTACTATATTGTGTATCTTACGACTTCCACGCGAACGAAGTCGCGGGGCACAGCTAGTAAAATAAATAAATAATACGTTTATTGTACAAAGGGAAACACATACATTTAGTCATACACTAAACAATGTTATCACCTTTTCCTTTAATTTTTCCTTTAATTTATGGTTGTGTTCCAAATAAAAATTATTATATTATTATTTACATTTTTTTTAGTTCATTGATTAAAACATTTAAACATAGTTTGTTACGGCTTCAGATACAGGAACTAATTTACAGTAATGGATCTTTAATATACTTACCGACACATCATATTATAATGAAACTGTTTTCTGTTTCTGGCCCTTAATCTAGCTATATACAAGTTTTTTTTTAAACTGTACAGTATCCTATAAAAGACGTCTATTTCCTACGAAATATTTTTGATGTTAAGAAATTATAATTTTAAAAGTCTTTTTAAAAATACATACATACCTACAAACGGAACAATATTAATATTCTCAACTTTAATTACGACAAAGGAAAAATACCATCATAAAAACGTCAGTACCGCCAGGCCGGCGGGGCAATAATGTAACACACAGTAGGAATCGGTTTCATTTTGACAGTTCAACAACATTCATTGCGTTATTTACGTTGTTGACCAGGCAAATTTTTCAAACATATGAAGCAATGGATCAGCAATTTGATTCAAAATCATTCAGATTGTGGTTTATAGCGTGTTACGCAATTAGGGTGCAGGGCTACAATAAATAGAGAAAAGCAGTGACTCTGAAGAAGATGATTTTTTTGTATTGCTTGCGGCGTCTCCTATATTGAAGATACATCAGGTAGTCACTGGATTCAATGTCCTATTTCTTGTAATGACTGGGCTCAAGCTGATATCAAAGGTGCCATCACATTATTCACTTGCCAGAATTGTAATTCGGATGATGACTAAGAATAGATACTGTCTTGCCATACTTAATATAGTTCCTAATCGTTTGTCAAGTTTTTTTTTTTTTTTATATAAAACTATATTTTATTCATGTTGCATAAGTTTAAAGAAAAAAAATAATACAAAGACTGAATAACCTTATGATGTTGTATAGGTTTTATAACTAATTGTTTGATTCTTAGCTTAGAAATGATGAGTGGTGACCGGTGCAAGATTGTTTTATATTAAGAAAAAAATATAAAAAAGCGTGTTAAAAACGTTGATCATCTAAAATAGTTTAACGATTTTTTGTGTTTTGTTCATGTTTAGATATTTTGGATTGTATTGTCACTTTATATAAGAAAAGGTGTTCCATACAAGTCTGTATTCGTTTCACTTTTATTAATAAAAAAATTATGTCATACATATATTTGTTTTCTTCTATAACAGTTGGCATAACATAATGTTAATTTATTGCCCCTTCTGTTAATATTTACTTCTGAGCTGTTAGTTCTAGCCCCGAGCATGAGATAAGAATTAAACACTGACTTTATTGAGAAAAATGTTCTATAAAAGACATCCTTTATTTTATGTTTTATTAATGTTAATAACATGATACCTAAATAATTAAAGCATCATATGACATAAAAATCAAGTCTGGATGTTGAAAAATTTCGAAGCTACAACTAAAAATCTAATTTTAGTTCATTGTGGCCCCGGTCTCCCCTATTGAAAACCGCTGACACTCAAACTTGAGCTACCCATCACAAACATTTAGTTTCAATTCAACAAAAGAAAGGTTCTAACAAAAAAAACATAGTTTTGCCAACTTCATCGTCTGTAGAAAAAGGCGTCGGAAACAATTTCAGTCTTGGCAGATATTTTTCAGCCTATTGTCGAGTAAAGATCTCTTTTGTCCGGTAATGTGGTCATACCATTTATCATAAGGCTCTGTGAACTAAGTAAACCCTTTCTTATAAACTTCCTCATTTGTGTGGAGGTTTGACGTCTGTTTAGGGCTCCGTACCCAAACGGAACCAAGCCTCCGCTATCCATCCTTCTGTCTGTCAACGGGCTGTATCTCATGAACCGTAATAGGTAGACAGTTGAAATTTTCACAGATTGTGTATTTCTATTGCAGCTATAACAACAAATAATAAAAATAAAGTTAAAAATTAACCCCATACAAGAACCTTGTTATTTTTTACTAGTAAAAACGTAGTATTAAATATCGTACGGCGGTACGGAACCTTTAGTGTGCGAGTCCGACTCGCGCTTGGCCAATTTTTTTATGTTATTGGAAAACAGCCAAGCACCGCGTGATGGCAAGTGATAACCGCCGTCTTCAGACATCTGTCATACCGGAGGCATCGCAGACGCATCGCTATCTCAGTGACAAAGTTGAAAAATGTCTCGTGTGCCTATACAGGGAGGCAGGGACATCGCCGCACATCCTGTCACCATGGATTAAAAACATGATTCAGGACCCCCCCCGGTGGTGAAACTTTTGGTAAGTTATTAAAAAAAAAAAATGCTGTTCCATACATTTTGACCGCGTAGGTATTGCACTTTTGTATGAAACAGTAGATTTCTGGGTCCTGGGTTCGATTCCCAGGTCGGGCGAAGTTTTAACGGATTTTTCCATCAGGAATTTCTCAGTAGCATCCTGGAGTCTGGATTTGTGTCCGGTTAAGAGGGCTGGTACATTTTGTCACCTCTCTCGCTCACACAGGACCAATTTTTTAAGAATTTTAAAAGAAAAAATGCTTTTTTGAATAAAGTGTTCAATGGGCGATCTACTAAATAATATTAATTTAACAGGTAGTTATCAAAAACACATTTCTATCGTGTTATCTAATAAACTTAGGTAATTAAATATTACGATCTATTTTTACGATGATTTAAATAAATGCCACAATAAAAATGTGTTTTTAATAATTACCTATTAAATTACGAGTATGTAAGGATCGTAGCAGGTGGCGTTCTGTAGTTTCTGCTTACCCCCATGGGAAGAAGGCGTGAGTTTATGTATGTATGTATGTACCTATTAAATTAATATTATTTTGTAGGTCGCCCATTGATTACATTTTTCAAAAAAGCATCTTTTCATTTAACATTCTTAAAAATTTGGTCCCGTGTGAGCGAGAGGTGCAAAATGTGACAACCCTCTTAATGGCAATAGGCTCGCCCATGGGACGTAAACTTAACTGGTGAAATGTGGGTGTACTATAAGCACTCCCTTCAACCTTCCCATGGCCCTTCCAACATATGTTATACGGGCCGAAACGTGGGGCGGCTGCGAACATAGCACCCTTAGCCATCTTATTTTTACGGTTCGCAGGCGCTTCTTGATCCCTTACAAATTAGACCATCTGTGTACCTAATTGCAATTCTCCCCCACTCGGGCATGCACAACACACGACATAGGTAAGAACTATAGGTACTGTACTATAGTACTGTACTATAGGTACTATCGAAGTAACTTACATCTGCCCAATTTAAAAACAAAATTCCGTGCACACGATGACCACATCAGCTGATAGCAAGCGTTACTATAGCGGCCGAGCGCTGCAAGCAAGAATAGTCCTTACAGTGTGTGGATGTTGGTACACCATGGTAAACCTCTGCCGAATCCTCCGAGGATTACAAGTGTGATGTAATGTTTGTCAGTAAAGTACACCTATCTAAAACACGAAGACTACGCTCCATAGATTTTATTTCACTTTTATTTACCGAACCCTTCTTTGGCCGTAACAGATAGTGTTGCAAAACTTGGAATTGAGTTTGTGCACTTTCATGACGGATTGAGTTTGGGTCGGAGCCAAATTCGGCTGCTCGCCTAGTTTATATTGCAGGGCGTTTGTACGGAACTTTTAGAAAAATTGATCTTTTTGTATTTTTTTGGGAGACTGGTAACATAAATGGCTGAGTGGTGGACTTCAATTTAGTCTCTTCTTTTTGGAACGTAGTTCTTTAACGCAGCTTGCGGTAAGTAGGAGTAAACTGGCAGAAATCGTCACGTACCGAAAAAGCGTTATGCCGTCAGTTACTAACAGATACTAACGAACAACGACAAAATTTGACGAGTTTTTTTAACCGTAGACAAGTAAAATAATGGCAGCTCGATTGATCTTCGTCGATTGTCTGTTTGGCGCCGACCCAAAATTTGTAATTTACATTAATTTAGGAGCTCAAAACGTTTTTTATTTCTTGCTTTTCAGTTCCTTTTCTCATCGGTTATTTTTTTGTTAATTTTTTTTTTCTTTTGCCATGTATTTATTTTTTTAATTAATTAATTTATTCATATAACAATTCGCATTGTGTTTGAATATGTAGTACATTAAATAATTTATTACAGCTAAAAAAAATATGAATATCAAACAGTAAATTTCACTACTTAAAAATAAAAATCAATAACATATGATAAATATTATGTCAACAGATTGTAAATAGTTAATAAATAAATGATTGTAAATATTATCATATCAAATTATTTTAAATCTATTCTCTAAAATGCAAAAAAAAATAATAATCTAATAATTTCTTGAATATATTTAATGTCATAGGAAATGGTAGGTACCATCATTTGTCACCAATTCAGGTACAGAATATAAACACTTATTTAATAGGAATGCTTTAAGTTTAGTTTTAAATAGAGTACCTTTGTAAATCAATGATCTTATTAAGTCAGTAGGCAACCTATTAAATAATTCTACTGCTTGGTATTTAGAGCAATGTTTAGCAATATTAAGTTTAGGTGCAATTTTATTTTTTATAACATTTCTTCTAGTGTTGTCTCTAAGTTCACGTTCTTCTTGTGATTCGTGCTCGTGTATGTATTTTGCAAAGTGGAAAATGGCAATGTTCTATGAAAGCTGTGAGTTTTACCACAGCACGAAACAGAATGATCAATCAATATTATTCTATTACGCGCCCCGGCAATAGCCACAGTATCAATATGTCTATAGCCTTCGTGTGCACGTTCATCATCATCAGCCTATAGCAATCCACTGCTCTTCAATCACACGCCATTTAACTCGATCCTCAGCTCTCATCTAGTTGCTACCAGCCAACAGCGTCACTCCTTTGTAAATATTATACTGTTGTTTCGTGGTAGTCGTGCATTTGAGCTTTTTCCCTGTCACACATTAAACAATACATGTGTAAGCAAATTTAAAAATTATAATCTATACTATACATATATCCAATCCAAACTAATATTATAAATGCGAAAGTAACTGTCCATCTGCCCGTCTGTCTGGTACCTCTTTACGCTTTAACGGCTTTCGATTTTTACAATAGTTTCCTCTTCTATTAATGTATGTTAAACTTTATCATTTATTCTTAAACTACTCTTCGTAGATGTAACTGCTTGATCACATTTTTTTTTTGTTAGTTTTATAATAAGATAATATTTTGTAATCTGTCTGTTGTAAAGAGCCCAAAAAGACAGGTACGTCAAATTATAACATTGCTAAATTAAAGAGAGGAACTGTGACGTAGCATGACAACTGGTATTACGTTTATTTGGTTAAACATTATCACGTATTTTTTGTTCACTTTAAGTTAATTACCTAAACCAACGGAGTAGAGAAAGTTAGGCCATAGAATACTTTCTATCCCGGTAGTATGCTCCTGTGGGATAGTCTCCGACCTCCACGCGGGCGTACTCGCGGGCAAAAGCTAGTCATTCATACCTTTGAAATCTGTCCCCCGTTCGGTAAAAAATAAGAATATTCATGAGCTCTCCTTAAGCAGCCAAGACTCAAGACCTTTCCTAGAAAAATATTCTGGCTTTCCCTAAATGCATAAATCATAGCAACCTTTTTATATTACTACTAGCTGTGCCCCGCGACTTCGTTCGCGTGGATGTCTTAAGATACAATGTACTAAAATAGCAGCCACATTTTAATAAAACTCCCTCGACCCCGACCCGCCGCGTTGCATCGCCCGCTCGCACTACTACTTTTTCGCTTAATGTTCTTTCTGATTTTTTCTTTTTGCTCGGCTCCTAAGGGTCGTAGCATGATGTTAAATAGCCTATAACTATCCTCGAGAATTGGGCTACCAAATGCAAAAGAATTTTTTAAATCAGACTTTTTGTTCATAATTTCATGGGTTTTAATTTTTTTTGCCCGGACCACTAATTATTTTTCTTAAATAAAAGTACCCTAAGTTATCCGCCGTAACATCAGCTATCTGCCAGTGAAAGTCCCATCAAAATTGGTGTAGGCGTTTCGGAGATTAGCCGGAACAAACAGACAGACAGACAGACAGACAGACAAAAAAGTTAAAAATTGCTTTGCTGTTATAAGTACCGTTTATACTTTCTTATGCATTTAGTAAAAAGTTGTTATTTTGACAGCACAGACAGACACTACCCTTTACGGAGCTCCGGTGTGGGCGCGTTCCGTGAGGCGGCGACCGGTCCGTCGGTTGAACGCGTCCCAGAGGGTCATGGCCATCCGGTTAGCCCGGGGATACCGCACGGTCTCCGGGGAGGCGGCGAACCTCCTTGCCGGATTACCGCCATGGGATCTGGAGGCAAAAGTCCTCGCGCACATGTGGGAGTGGCGCGAGGAGGCAGGACGCCGGGGCGTAACTCCGTTGCCGCGAGAAATCGCGGCACGGCGGACAGAGCTCCGGCAGGATCTCATGGCGGCATGGAGAGTGCGATTGTCGCAACCCAGCGCTGGGTACGCCACAATTGCGGCGATAAGTCCCCTCTTTGAGGAGTGGCTGGAGAGGCGCCACGGCGTCCTCACCTTCCACCTGACGCAGGTCCTCACCGGACACGGGTGCTTCGGGAGGTACCTGTTCCGGATAAGGCGGGAGGAAACGCCCGGGTGTCACCACTGTGTGGATCGCCCGGAGGACACGGTGGAGCATACGGTGGAGGTCTGCCCGGCTTGGGCGGGGCACCGCCGTGTCCTCGCGGAAGCGATCGGCGGCGGCGATCTCTCGCGTCCGGCCCTGGTCCAGGCCATGGTACGGAGCGAGAGTGCATGGGAAGCCATTACCTCCTTCTGCGAAGCAGTAATGCTCGTGAAGGAGGAGGCGGGACGCGTGAGGGAGAGGCAAGCTTTGCGCCCTCACGCCCCTAGTCGCCGCAGGAGACGCCCTGGGCGTCGGGAATTGGCAGCCGATTCCCGGCCACCGTAGGCGCGGGCTTGCGGATGGCGAGCAATGGATAGCTCGCCGTCCGGTAAGGACCAAGCCCGAGTCGACGGCGCGTCGTGTTCCAGGCGCGCCTCAAAGAGATGTCAGCACTATTGACGGGGTCCGCTAGGGCCGATGCCAGCTAGGGTTGCGGGATGTTCGAAAGAGTTACCGTGGCCCCGGCACAGGCAACAGAAGGAACACGGGTGGGTTTTAGTCAGTAAAAGTCTGACACGCCCTCCCGCTCCGCCCAGAGCGGGAAAAGTCATTTGATGATTTCCCATCCACAAAAAAAAAAAAAAAGACAGACACTACAATTTTATTTATTTGTATAGATAATCACGTATTACTTTAATCAAATCTACTTTACCATAGTTACCAGATTCCATTATTACGTCATTACGAATTTTTCCGGATATTTAGGTACTGAAGAGCGATAATTTTTATCTTAAAGTTGCATGAAAATCTGGAGATTTTGCTTCTTTCATTAATATCTGAGGGTAAAGAGTGAGTCAATCCAAATAAGACCAAAATAAAATTCTATCTAAAATAGGTATAAAAATAGGTGCAGTCAACCGCATGTATACCTACGGTAATAAATTGGCAGTGTCTTATACACAGGGTTAAATTAAATTAGCTAGCGAAACTCCGCGGACGATATTAAAACAAAAAGAAGATTTGATGTTTTTTTTTATTTTGGGGGCGGGGGTTACCCGACTGCTGGTAGTGTATTTATTTTCTTGAAGTATGAGTTGAGAAAATCAGTTGTTTTTGTTTTTTTTCGATACCCTTTAGCTCTGTGAAGTTAACACACAAAAAACTGATTTTTAAACTGATATTTCAAGTAACACGTCTAGATGGCGCACCGACGCCTCCCGATGTTTTGTCTTCGAAGTATGCACTCCCGTGCCGTTTTGTGGAAATAAACTACTATAAATAAGTAACTATGCTACATAAACGGCCATTGACCCAAAAAATAATATAATCATGTCAATATTTTTTGTTTTGTCATGTTTAGATATAAGTATACTATGCCCATCATGTCTGCGGAGTTTCGCTAGCTAATTTAATTTAACCCTGTAGTAACAGTAAGACCGGTTTTCGTAGTGCAATTGTGCTCCTGGCCTAACGTGATCAACTGTCAATCACCTCAGCCTATCGCAGTCCACTGCTGGACATAGGCCTCTCCCAGTCTGCGCCCCAACACCCTGTCCTCCGCCTTCCGCATCCAGTCTGTCCCTCTGTGCCACCTTTTTAAGGTCGTCGTGGGTCCAACTATTAACAGACGGGTAATATTCTATTATTATTTTATTTATGTACCAGCGTACCACGGTTTTTAGCGAGTGATAAAACATCGTAAGTACACAAAACCATAATGAGTAATAATACTTACACCTAAACTGATGCAATAAATGAAGGAGTACACCTACTTGATACCAGATGGTGCCCTTTATTTATGTGGTACATCTTTTGTTGGAGATTTTAAATCAATAAATAAATTCTCCTCATAAATCACTCCGTCCATTGGTAAAAACCGTATGGAAATCCGATTGAACGCGATAAACTCAAAAACTTCTTTGACTTTATCGCGTTCACACAGACAAATGCGGCGGGGGGATTTTGTTAACCGACTTTTTTTATAATATGTAGGGAAAATCTTGTAGCGCTGTTATCTTGTATTCAGACTTTTTTCGACATGAAAAATGATATTAAAGTACTGTTTATCGGCTTTCTCAGATCATTAGGTACGTTCGTGTTTAAATTTTTAAAGAATCGCAGACGAAGGCGAATGCTTGCAGTTTAAAGAAATACAGCCAGCATTTGTATAGTTTAAAAATGAAAACTATTGTATTGAGCTAATATCTACGATATGATAATGTTTTTTGTATTGCTGTTTCTAAAGTGCATTCTATAAGATACGTATAAAATTTGTATAAAATAATGTTTTGTCATTTTGAAACACGACTTCGAATGTTTTTTTTTATTTCAATAAAATTGAGATCATTTCACCTTTTAAGGACTTTTTGTGGTAAAAGACCACATTTCCACGTGAAATTGTGCACAAATACGCAATTGACGGTGTACCCACACAGTAAACAATTAATTTTGCCTTTGAATAACTCAGAAACCTTAAAAATACTCACGAAATAATTGTTACAAGAGAGCGATGTAACTAGAGTTTGGTTTGAAGTAAAGTTACTGTCCCTAATAAAATTGTAACACTGCATTTTCGTAAGTGGTTCCAAAATAAATTTTATTATAAGTCGCAATTCATAAATGTTAGGTTTTGATTTATATAACTGGACTATTTGGCTCAAATTGTTGTGATCATGGATTAGTGTAATTTATTTTTGTATTCGATTATTTGTAATCGACTAATTGTGCTGGCAACACCGAAACGATTCAATTCGTGTGATTCACTTTGAAAAAGCTGTGAGTTGGGGGTAATGGCGGGCGACTGCATGGGAAGCTTTTTCTTTTTCTTTTTGTCGCGTCGAGGTCGGTCGCACAATTGGTTTTTTACATTTTGGTTTTGGTCTATGTTCTTAGTCTCGATTTTCATTAATATTACAAGTTACCACAGTTGTTTTAATGTAGTACAGAAATAATAAATACATAAATATATTGGAGTGAAGCAGTTTTATTACATAATTGTTGTTTGTACCTATGTTGACAGTACCTACCTAGTTTTGATAATTTCGTTGAGGTCACCGAATCATTAATCAAAGTGTCAAATAAGGGAACGCCCTAACTCCTTAAGTTTGAGTAAGAACTGCTCATTGAAAACGGGCAAGTCATAGCCCTAAGTGGCCGGTAATAAGGGTACTATCGAAGAAACTTACATCTGACCAATTTGATACATTACTTAAATAAGTAGGTACTTCAGGAAATGTAGAGGTAGCGAAGGAATAATTTATTTTTATGATGATTGGTTTGGACATAAAAATAAAAAGGTCGGGAGATGTCGCGGGACACTCGGTTGGAACGAAGTTCCATTCGCTGTATTAATACAGAGCCATGTAGTATGGTCTCAAATTCTAAGTGTCAAAAGTTTTTGTAACTTGAAACTAACGGTAAAACGCTTTTTCGTTACGTCACAATTTCTGCCAGTTTACTCCTACCACAAGCCGCATTAAAAAACTTTGTTCGACAAATGAATTAATTTTAGCAGCACCTACAAAAATGGGTACCTTAGTTCACTGCTGGGAGCGATTATTATTATTATAAGCCTCTATTGTCCCACTACAGGGGAAAGGCCTAACTTCCCTCTTTCCAGCAACACGCCATGAAAAAATCTTATTTACTGACGATACGACAGAAAATAAGCTTGATTTCAAACGTATAAATTAAACTTTCAGAGTCTTAGTATAAAATATGAGGACGGTATCCTAGAACAAGTCGTAAACAAATCAACCAGATACTAGACGTACACGGTATTGGAGGACCCCTGTATGCCAAGAACGTTTAAAATCATGCCAGGAAGTCCATGCAAATAGAAGAGCAATCTTTCTGAAAGATAAGACGTATGATGATTTCTTCAGTTGAAAACACAGATAAAAATGCACCATTTAGAAATGATTAAGTGCAATCTCGTTCCACTATAACTATATAGGGTGACTGGTAATTAGTGACCGATACTTAACCACATGATTTTATACATGATAACAAGCAACTTTTACTATGGCACCAATCCTGAAATCGCGAAAAAAAAATCAGCTGGTCCCTACATTTTGACGAGTTATGCAAACATAAATGTAAGAAAGAGCTGATTTTTTTTTTCGCGATTTCAGGATTGGTGCCATAGTAAAAGTTGCTTGTTATCATGTGTAAAATCATGTGTTTAAGTATCGGTCACTAATTACCAGTCACCCTATATAAATAAAATTCAAAGTCCTGACGCTAGTCCTAGAGACATGAAATTTGGAAGGTGTGGATTTTGTAAAGAGTAGGTATCCACTAAGAAAGGGTTTTTCGAAAGTCCACCCCTAAGAGGGTGAAATGGGGTGTTAGATTTTCTGTGAAACTTTTTATTCTTTGGGTCGATTGACTTGAAAATTGGTACACATACTCTTCAATTAAAATTATGAGACATGTGTATCACAGTTTTTACAAAATCATCCCCCAACAGAGTCAAATAGGGCTTCGAAAATCCTACTGGGTGATGATATCAACACACAGCCCAAACCGCTGGACCTAGAGACTTCAAATTTTGCACATAGATACCTTAATATAGTGTAGGCATCGATTAGGGAAGAAATTCAACCATTTACGGGGTAAAAAGCGGGGATTTCGTTTGTTAGAAAAATCTTATTTCGTAAGGTAATAAATTTGAAACTTAGCACGAATACATTCTTTTACAGTGGTGAAACAATCATGATATAGGCGGGTATTTGGATCGGCGGAAGAACCGAACGGATTTGGATCAGAGGCAATCTTAATGCACAGATTAATGCTGAAACGATTGTCTCAAATGTTGTCATTCCTTCGCGGACCCAATTTTGTGCTTCATTTCTGCTTATAATGCACGTCCATACACTGCCAGAGTAGGTGCAAACACATTTGCCGCAGCTAATATCAACGACCTACCATGGCCTGCTCAATCGCCAGACTTGAATCCCATTGAGCACGCATGGGATATGTTTCAAAGAAGAGCTCTGCCATATATGGATGCCGTACACACACCAGAAAATCTTTATCGCCAGTTACAACGGACGTGGGCGGCCATTCCGCAACGTGATTTGGATGAACTCATATTGAGTATAGTCGAATCGCAACGATGGTGTTATACGCGTTAATTTTTCATTTTAGATCAATAAAAACCTTTAAATCTTTTCTTTTTATATTTTTATCACATTTTAATGTCAGGATTAACTAAGGTGAAAAATACAGCAAAATTCGCGAAAAGTCTTTATTAATGCAAAAGCAGAGAGTACTTCATCGATCTCCACATCGAAAACATTGTGTAATCAATCTAAATGGACATTTTTATTAAATTTCAATAGGGCAATAAAATATTTAACAAGAAATTTCAGAAGCTGGCAGTAACTAGTAATACACTCTTATTGAACGTGATTTTAATAAGACTCAACCCTTTTAAGACGATAAAAATGTGCAAGAAAATCTGACAACAATAAAGCCTTTTCTTATCTCTCATTCATGACATCAGATGATTATGAGCCTAATTAATATAAACGACAGTATCGCAATTGCCTTGTTTGCTCATCAAACAAAACATAACACCTTTACCGTGTACAGAAACATGAGTAAGCAGTTAAATAGATTAAAGATGTTAACTTAATTTGATAGGAATGTTCATGGAAGTGATAAACTGAATTATACTTTAACTTTCAAGTATAAGGTTTTGTGGCGGCATATCTACATCGCCACAATGGAATGCGTCACACTGACGTCACGCAAAATCCTGCATCGCGCAATCAGAGTTTACCGCGCGACTAGCATATATACAACATCCCGACATCAACCGTCGGGCAGTAGCCCACCAGACATTACACCCCTCTGGTCGGAGGATCCTCCCTTTTCATAGAGGATGAGTGAACTTTACACCCTGTTCCTCATGCCTCTATAGTTTATTTTCGTTTGTGTAATGTTGTGGTCGGAAGTTTGTATCTATTTAAAACAAGGTATAAGTTTGCGAAGGTACATATGTTGATGAATAACATTTCCCTTTGAGAGAAAAATTATAGTTAGGTACATAACATAACATCACGCCTTGTTTCCCCGAAGGGTTAGGCAGAGGTATACCTATAGTACACCCATATTTCGCCAGTTATGTTAAAATCCCATGTAATAGGGGGCGAGCCAAAAAATTATACTTGTTCCTTATACATAGGATACCGGGAAACAATGGCGCAACTACAATTATCATTAGAAGGAAGCCGAAGAAAAAATTGTTCAATTCTCATAAACTCAGAAAAAAAAAACTGTAGGCTTTTAATCTTATTATTAAACTGGTATTAAATATAATTATGTAAGATGATGTAATGCACAGTCACACATACCGGTGTGTAATATTATTCGGCAATAGTAGACACTAAGATGAGTGGTCGTTCCGAAGAGAAGCCGATTGGAATCGAGTTGTATGAAGGCTACGCCCCTGCCGAGAAATCAAAATATTAAAAGCAGTGTTTTTGTTTGATTTTTAGGGGTCCGCGAGTCATGATTAGGTTGAGTTAGGGGTACGCCCTAGGAAAGAGGAAAACCCTGATGTACAGAAACCATTTATTCATAAAAAAAAACGTTGTCTTTATTTTTTACTGTTAGAAAATTTGGGAAAACCCAAAAACTGTCCACGCGACTGAAATCGCGGGCAATTAATATTATAAATGCGAAAATAACTCTATCTGTCTGTCTATCTGTTATTGCTAAAAAGATAAGAAAAATAAAATTTAGTTTCGACATTTTTTTGTAAAAAAAATTCGCAGTACTTCCCGTAATATTAAGTAGAAATAAATAATCAGTACTTATCCCTCCGTAAGGATATTTTTTACTGGAAATTTTGCAATTCCAGAGATATCCTGATTTTTCCTCCATACATTTTCCGTAAAAAATTATAATTCCTCAGTTTTCATGCCAAATATGTTCATATAAAACATTAGACCATAGTACCTAATACTAAATAGATACCATTATGAGCCCGCGATTTTCGATCCAATGTGTGTCATCGCGATAACTCGTGGCATGGTCTAAACAACTTCTTTTATTTTGACCCGACTGCCCCAGAAGAAGGGATGTTTTTCGAGAGTATGTATGGATATACATATGTATGTATGCCTATTTCTTTGGCACGCTCTGTAGTCTAAACCGCTTAATGGATTTTGACAATATGAGGTGTCGTTAGCATAACATAGCATAATCAGCCTATAATGTTCCTATTATTGGGACACAGGCCTCCTCTCTGTGAGAAGGAGTGGGCCGTTAATGCACCACGCGGGCTCAGTGCGAGTTGGTAGATGTCACGTGTCTTTGAATTTTTGTTTCTAGAACATGCCGGTTTCCTCACGAGGTTTTCCATCACCGTTTTGAGAGCAGTGGTGATGAAATATTTTACACAAAGTAAAGCGCCTGTCTGGGTTCGAACCTACGACCTACATTCGTAAGTCGCGGTCGTGCCACTGGGCTACCACTGCTCTATGTGTGGTGTCGTTAGATTCATCTTAATTGTGGGAGTGCATATGGGAGGAAAAGGCTTTTTTAAATAAATTAAAACAATATTATAATAGTATTAAATAAAAGCTAGTAATTTTATTATTTATTTTATTTATTGAGGGGTAATAAACAGCTACAATATAAAATGTGACATGTTGTAAAAATAATATATGTAGTGTTAACAATATTGTGGCCCACTAGATTATCTGCATATTACAAAACAAAAATGGTAATGAGTGCCACTAAATGAGCCACAGCCCGTTTTCACCCACTGCTGAGCACAGGCCTCTCGTTTCATGTGCCAATCCCCACGCTCCTGTGCCAACCTCGTCCAGGTTCTACCCGCGATGGTAACAATGTCGTCTGCCCATCTCGCCGCCGGACGACCGACGCTTCGTCTTCCAGTCCTTGGACGCCACTCGGTCACTGTTTAACTCCACCTGTCATCACTGCGCCTTGCCAGATGTCCTGCCCAACTCCATTTGAGTTCCATAACTCGTTTTCCGATATCGAAAACTTTGGTTCGTCTTCGCATTTCGACGTTTGGAACTCGCTCTGTAGAGCGAGTTCCAAACGCAATAGCTAAAATAAGCTCGGAATAAGGCTTACAAGCCTTATTCCGAGCATGGAGCGCTCCATGGCTCTCTGTGCAACTCTCACCTTGTATACAGCCTATTGCGTGAGTGCCCACGTCTCAGCACCGTACGTCATGGTGGGCAAAGCACACTGGTTAATAGAGACGGGACTTCAGACATTGTGGTATTTTGGCTGATTTAAGTATATCATCGAAGTTGCTAAATGCGACCTACCCAAGCTGTATTCTTTTCGAAATCTCGGTTTGGTTTGCTGATGCTATTAATTATTTAAATTTGATATTTCTCGGGACCCCAGGGTCCCGGACCTTTAGAAGGCATATGAGGGGCCGAAGCCAACTCGCAGAGGCCCGTTAGACGCTTTCAATGGAAATGAGGCACTAACCGACGATTATCCCTGTGCGTACTATGCAAGTGCACCCAAGGACAACCCCCGGATGGTGTAGGACTATTGCAGAATATGGAGACAAAAAAAAATTGGGCTATGGGTTTGGATGGCTAAAGTGGACTGGTTATCTAAAACTATGGAAGGACTATGGCCCCTGCCTGACCAATGTGTGATAAATACAATACACGGATAAAATGGCAGGGGGTGACTTGCACACTCAACAATGGGCCCCCGGAAACGGTCGCTAGCACATAGTGTCGTAGCGACAAGGGGGCAACATGTCTTGAGGTGCTTAAGAGGAGTGGAGAGGTATTCCACGGCTATCAGGACAATCCCGGAAGTACGGTCAAGATCCCTACCAGCATCTTACTGCACTACTTCCTTCCTCCGAGCACGTTTGCTCTTGCGAATCTCTACTCAAGCCAGCCAATAAAGGCAAGAATGAGGTGGGAGGTCAGTTCTCGTCAGTGTTCACTCCAGCCGGCCAATAAAGGCAAGCCAGAGATGAGGAACATGACTTCTCCCGGGAGATAGGGTACGTGGGGTCGCTACTGCCCAGCAGCTCGCCACATGCTGCCCTGCGGGTTTCTGTATCTCTCTTGGTCTGGCTCCTCACCCTAGACCTGTTCCGGCAAAGTAACCTCTACCGGCACAGACCTAGAGTTCAAAGCGCGCAAGCCCCACCACGACGTCAACGTAGAGATACGGCGATATTTAAATAATTATTACGTAATAATAATACAATAAAAATAATAAGAAGTAGAAAAATAAAAGACGTAACAAAATAACAATAAGGAATATTTTTTCAGAAATATTATAAATATAGGACTAATATTCATTGATATTATCATTTCCTTTATTCCATTTTTAAACATATATCTTACATTTTAAAATATTTTTATAAAAAAAAAATAAAAAAAACTTTAAAAATATAAAAATAGTAGCCTACCGGTATCGGGAATAAGAACCAAGCTACCAGTGGTCAGGGCTCCTGAGAGAGGAACCTCCTAACGATACGTGCCGTATCGAGAAATACCGATTTCTGGATCAAGCCCTTGATCCAGCTGCCTAACGAGAGCCTCCTCAGATGTTGGTCGAGACTCTTGGCAATTAAGCCATTGGCTGATACGACTATCGGCAAAATGACACATATTATCATTATTATTACACTAGCTTTTGCCCGCGGCTTCGCCCGCGTGTATGTCGGAATATATCAAATTGATACCTACCACCTACCCTACGTGTTAATCCAGGTTCTAAAACATCTGTATGCCAAATTTCCTCTAAATTCAATCAACCGTTTTTGCGCCAATCCGGAACATACATCCCGACAAACAACAAACGGACAAAAATTCTAAAAACTATAGTGTGCGCAACAGACTCGTTCAATCACTTCTTTTCAAATATATGCAATGCACAGTTCTGACTTCGTTACTATTTTTAACCGACTTCAAAAAAAGGAGGAGGTTATCAATTCAGTTGTATGTTTTTTTTTAATGTTTGTTACCGTTACTCCGTAATTTATAAACCGATTTGAAAAATTACATTTTATTTGAAAGGAAATACTTTCAGATTGGTTCCATTTTTATCAAAATCCAGTTCGGATGATAGGATCCATGAGGAATTGAGGGAACTTCTCAAATATTATTGGCAAACATATAGTGATTTTGGTATTTTCGTCAACAAATCAAGCATTTGCATTCAGAAAGTATGATTTGGTGAAGTGGAACTGACGAAAAAGACCATAGATGGCCACAGAAACTCATCAATGATAAGTATTTCACGGGTGGCGATAAGATATCTCGATTAAGATAGTTAAACGACTATGACGAAGCAAATTTAAATAAATGCTTCTGATGAAAATGGTACCATTGAACTCAGATCAGTAATAAAACAATGTATCCTAGCCGTGTTGGGGCTTATTGGAAATGTCATGAGATGCACTCTGGCTATGAATTATTTTTAACCGACTTCAAAAAAGGAGGAGGTTCTCAGTTCTTCGGAATCTTTTTTTTTATGGTTCCCCGATTACTCGAAGACGGCTGGACCGATTTGGAAAATTCTTTTTTTTGTTTGAAAGGGTATACTTTCCAGGTGGTTTTATTGTCATCAGGTCAGGATCTGATGATGGGATCCTGGAGAAATCGAGGGAACTCTTTAATATAGGCACACCTATAGCGATTTTGGTATTTTTTATAGTAACTTGTGCATTTGCTCTCGGAAAGCAACATTTGGTGAAGTGGAACTGATGACGAAGTCCACAGATAGTAAGATGGCCACTGGAACAGCTCAATAATAAGTATTTCACGGGTTGCGATTCCATTACTTTAAAATTATTGCTAAGCAATAGAAGCTCGTCACAATGCATATGGTGAAGTGGAGCTGATGGTGAAGTACCAAGAGAACTCCTCAACAATTAACGTCCCTGCATCGGGAAAAGCAATGATTTGTAAAAAGTGATGAGCAGTTGTCATTAGGCTATTGTAACTCAGATAAATTACAAACATACCCACTAAAAAGTGAACAATAAAAACAACCGACTTGCAAAACAAACACTACAAAGTGAAAAATAACTTTAATTTCGGAAGTCAGTGGCAAAAACCTAAAATACAGATCCAAAGACACCGACTTCCGAAAAAGTATTAGTACCGAGTTTTGAGTGAATATGACAGCGCGTTAAAATTTTTCCTTACTGTTCCTGACTGTTCTTACGGTCCTAGTGTGCCTTACTTGTTTTAACAAACTAAGAGTGACAATTTTTATTATTTCCTGAGGCAAATATTGCCATGCTTCAAGTGTGTTAACCAAAGGAATAAGATTTTTCATATAATCTATATCCCCTCTTTCACCCCCACAGGGGTGGAATTTCGAAAAATCGTTTCGGATTTTTCCATAACTGAAATCAAAGACTTCTTATACCAATTTTTGAGTTAGTCAAGCCACACAGTAAAATCCTCCTCTTAAAAATCTTATTACCTGTTCTCACCCCGTCAGGGGTAGTTTTGAAAAACCAATAGTAAGAAACTTTATTACTTAATTAGGCAAATATTTGTGCCAAGTTTCAAGTTTATTAACCAAATGAATAAGATTTTTCATCTAAAGTATATCCCCGGTTTTCACCCCCACAGGGGTGGAATTTAATAAAATCGTTTAGGATATTTCTAAAACTTGACTCAAGGATTATTCATACCAATTTTCGAGTTAATCAAGCTTCCCAGTAAAATTCTCCCCTGTAATATTGACAGCCCCTTTTCACCCCGTCCGGGGTAGATTTTCGAAAAACCTTGATACAGGTTATTCTTTATTTTTGGACTTAAGCATAAATACTGAGTTTCGAGTTAATCGGACTGCGTGTTAAAATTCTTCCATACATTTTTTGACACCCCCCAATCCCCCTCGTGGGGGTAGTTTAGAAAAACCAAAAATTACAAAGTTCATAATTTATTAAGATAAGTATTTGGGCCAAGTTTCAAGTTTATTAACTCAAGGAATAAGGTTTTTCATACAAACGAAATAACCCCCCCCCTCCCCCTCCCCCCTCCCCTTAAAGGTCGAATTTCCAAAAACCCCTTCTTAGTGCTCCCCTACATTATAAAAGGAAGCCGTGTGCAAAATTTCACGTTCCTAGTCCCAGTAGTTTCGGCTGTGCGTTGATATGTCAGTCAGTCAGTCAGTCAGTCAGTCAGTTTCTCCTTTTATATATATAGATAGAATTTAGATTTTAAGCATATAAAAATAACAATATCAATGAAACCTTGATTATAAGAATCTACCATACGACGAATAGGGCAGCGCAAACCAGAATTACTGCGACATATGTTGACAGCAAACAAAGTACCTGCACGAACACCACGCTTATTAACTGTGCGAGGAACTGCATAACATAATTTGATCGTGAGGTCAATTGAGTCAAAGCCTTTATGGACATTAAAATGTAAGTATGTACAGTGACTTCCAAGAGTTTACGTCTGGATTCCAAAGTAATCTGCTTGGATTTATGTAATAACTGAGAATACGACAAGTGTATCCCGTGACACCTATAATGTGAATGAAAGCTCATTATGATAAATTCGAGAGGCCCCAAATTGCTGCCCTGGCTCACGCCAGACCTGATCTAGTATGGCTCAGACTCGTAGCCATTGTAGTCGACATACTGCTGACGGTCTTTCGGTTGTCTTCTATTGACGTTTGTATAACGTTGACAGTCGATAATGAGTACAATGATCCCTTAAGAGGTTGTGCGTTATTTATGATACATCTTGTATATATTAATAAAACTAAAAACCTTGAAATAAAGCAAATTACATAACATAACATCACGCCTTTATTGCCCGAAAGGTTAGGCAGAGATGTACCTATAGTACACCCACATTTCGCCAGTTATGTTTAAAGTCCCATGTAATAGGGGGCGAGCCTATTGCCATCAACCGGGCACAAATCCAGACTCCGGGCTGCAACTGAGACATTCCAGATGGAAAAACCCAATAATACTTTGCCCGACCCGGGAATCGAACCCAGAACCTAATGCTCAGCAGTAGGACTTGCGACCACTAGACCAACGAGGCTGACAAAAAAAGCAAATAAAGTAAATTATTAAAAAAAAAAAGAACTGAAAACCCGACTGCAAAAACATATAACTAAAAAGAGAAAAACAAGCATTTATTATCTATAATATATTGCTGCGTCATGTAGATAATTTTGCATACTATTGTATAGGATCAAGTTTTTCTAACTAAACAAACAGCTGTACTGCTGGGGAGTTTGTTGCGCCACTTCTTCTTCCCAGCTAAAGCACTAGGAAGTGGTGAAGGGCGGGCGTTTTGGGGGACTGTCATGTCATTAGTAATTTTGTGACGTTCGAAAAGTGCTGATTCTCTGCCTAGTTTAAATAAACGACTTTTGCTTTTGATTTTATAGAATTTTGGTATCGCAGGCCGACAAAACAAAAGTTACACCATATTTCTGGTTATTGGTTTGTCTTGCGATACCAAACTTTTTTAGATTATAATTCTTGGTTTTCTCTTTCAGTCATGGGTTTTTGCAGTCGAGTTTTTTTTTTTTAAATTATAATTTGCTTTATTTTTCTCCGCTGTCGCTGTCGCAAGACGCGTGTCGCTTGAGCATGTAGCCCGCGGCCACGGTGTGAGAGAGAGGGCCTTCCACCGTGGGCCTAGTTCTGGTTTCGGAACCATCTGTAAGTCGGGGCCAATACCACTAAATAGGTAAACACCGTCATATTTCCATTTAAATGTCGGTATTGCTAATTTAGGTTGGTCAGGTAGCTTTTGTTCTATGTAAAATATTGATTCAGACGTATTAGTTAGACAGAAATTCGACCCCAGCATAGCCAAAACGAAGCTAGATAGCTGAAAATGATGTTAAATAAATATAGCTTCTTCAGTGTTTGTTCGGAATTTAATAAAATTTTCTTTTAGTACATGACACCGTTCGCACTGAGTTGAGTAGTGACGACTATAAATTTAAAAAAAAGAAACTGCCGATTTCGAAGCGAGTCTGACTTGAAATTGCTTGAATTTTTTGGCACGGAACCCCAAAAATTACTTGTCGCTCTATAAAAATGATCTTATTGATTTGATTTTTTTAGTATCCTGTTATGTACTCGATCGTCCGATGCATGCGTTTTGACCAATAGGATGCACGTTTGTTTTTGATTTGATTTGATTTGTTGCTAATGTTACATGCCCTGTACAAATGCATATTGTCTAATTGAGCGAAACCAGGAAGGGGTGTGGTGCCTCTCCCTCACACGTTCCGCCTCCTCCTTCGCGAGCATTACTGCTTCGCAGAAGGAGGTAATGGCTTCCCATGTACTCTCGCTCCGTACCATGGCGTAGACCAGGGCCGGACGCGAGAGATCGCCGCCTCCGGTCGCTACCACGAGGACATGGCGGTGCTCCGCCCAAGCCGGGCAGACCTCCACCATATGCTCCACCGTGTCCTCCGGGCGATCCACACAGTGGTGACACCCGGGCGTTTCCTCCCGCCTTATCCGGAACAGGTACCTCCCGAAGCACCCGTGTCCGGTGAGGACCTGCGTCAGGCGGAAGGTGAGGACGCCGTGGCGCCTCTCCAGCTACTCCTCAAAGAGGGGACTTATCGCCGCGATTGTGGCATGCCCAGCGCTAGGTTGCGACAATCGTGCTGGGTGTCACTAGTTGCGCTTCCGCAGAAATATTTTCTAAGCTGAGCATGCTTAAGTTTTGCCGATAGTACAAACACCAGGATTTTTTCCTGTATCGCATTCAAATACAAGCCACGACACTTTGAACACGACGACTATTCAACATATTCGACTATTGAACATGACGTCACGAAACAGTAGGAACCATGCCTAACAATACTATTTACAGCTACCTAACTTTTCTTTCTCCGTGAGTGTATGTTTACGTCTCCAATTACAAGTTCTTCTAAGAAGTCTTTCATAAACTAATTTTAGACCTTCTACGTTTAAATAAGTTATTCCCAAAGTTTTTGAAAGCGTGGGCTGTCCATAATTGAATGACTTACAGTTCCATGAATTAGAAGAAGCAAACAAGATATTTACGTAATTTGAGAGAAAAACAGCTGTATTAAAAATGGTAAACCAAGTTTTTATGCTCAAAATAGGCTTTCCAAAGGTTTGTCCTGAAAATTAAATTCATTTATTGTTTGTCATATTATGTGGTAGTCAGCTCTTTTAATCTATTTACACAAGGTGTAATTTTAATCACTGTTAACCTCTTAAGGGGTCATTGTACTCACCATTATGAACAACTTTTAATTTAGGACCAAACCCGAAATCGCGAAAAAAAATCAGGTGTTCCTACATTTACTCTACATGTTTTTTTTTTAGTTAACTTATGTCGATACCGAGAATCTTATTACAATTGTCTCTTAATAGAACTAATACTGTATTATGATTTAGCAATTGCTTGTTTAATTTATATTTTTGTTAATCTATGTACCTACTTGCATGTCACTCATTACTTGTATGTCATTATATCTGGAGGAACATTGGCTCATAAAACACAGGCGTTTGGCCTAATTTAGAAGGCATCAGTTCGCCCTTTAATGTGACTGTTGTACAACATTTGAATCCTTGTATACTTATGTATGTTTTTTTTTAAGTGTACAAATAAAAATTGTATTATTATGTCATTTATTCATTTTCATTCTTATTTAATTACGTTTAAAATATTTCTTAAAATGAAAAGATATAAAAAAACATTTTAAAATATAAAAAATAAGTTCCACCGGTGTCGGGAGCAGGGTCCAAGCTACAGCAAGTGGTTAGGGCTGCAGAGACAGGAATCTCCTCACAATACGAGCCGTATCAAGGAGTACTGCCTTCTGAATCAGGCACTTGATCCAACCGCCTAACGAGAGCCTCGAGACATGTTGGTCGAGGCTTTCGGCTATCAGGCCATTGGCCGTTACGACAATTGGCACAATGACAGCCGAGCTCACATTCCACATGTCAACAACCTCGTGTGCTAAGTCGAGATATTTTATTTGTTTCTCTTTCTCAGCTTTCACGAGGTTCCCATCATGTGGGATGGTAACATCGATTATCATTGCGCGGCGCGCTGATCGATCTATCACCACTATATCAGGCTTATTGGTGACAATAGTCCCGTCAGTAATGATAGACCGATCCCAGTACAACGTGACATGGTTATTTTCGAGAACTGGGTCGGGCACATACTTGTAATACGGTACCTTAGAGTCCACAAGTTTGTATTTCAAAGCAAGTTGCTGGTGAATAATCCTGGCCACTTGGTTATGTCTGTGCAAGTACTCGCCGTTAGCCAGACGAGAACAACCAGAGATAATATGTCTTTTTTGTTCTCGTCTGGCTGATATTTACGTATCTCTGGACCATGGAGTCCCGGTCCTTCGGAAGGCGTACGAGGAGCCGAAACCAACTCGCAGAGGCCCCTTAGACAATTTTAAATAGAGTAAGGCACCAACCGACGATGCACTATGCAAGTGCACCCAAGGACAATCATCGGTTGGTGTAGGACTATTGCAGGATATGGAAATAAAAATATCGGAATATACATATGTGTTTGGATGGCTAAAATGGATTGGTTACCTAGAACTATGAAATGACTACCTGTATGGCCCCTGCGTAATCAATGTTTTTTTTTATAACCGGAAAGAATGGCAGGGGGTGACTTGCACACTAAATAATGGGCCCGCAAAAATGGTCGCTAGCACATAGTGTCGTAGTGGCAAGGGGGCAACATGTCCTGAGGTGCTTATGAGGAGTGGAGAGGTATTCCACGACTATCAGGACAATCCCAGAGCCCGGAACATGATCAAGATCCCTACCAGCACTTACTGGAATACTTCCTTCCTCCGTGCACGTTTGCTCTTGCGAATCTCCACTCAAGCCGGCGGCCAATTAAGGCAAGAATGGGGTGGGAGCTCTGTTCTTCGTTAGTGTTCACTTCAGCCAGCCGATAAAGGCAAGCCAAAGGTGAGGAACAAGGCTTCTCCCGGGAAATAGGGTCCGTGGGGTCGCCACTGCCCAACAGCTCGCCACATGCTGCCCTGCGGGTTTCTGTATCTCTCTTGGTCTGGCTCCTCATTCTAGATCCGTTCCGGCAAAGTATACTATCGGCACAGAACCTAGAGTTCGGAGCGCGCAAGCCGCACCACGACGTCAACGTAGAGATACGGCGGTGGGGTTATTATTTTTATTATTATTTTGACGAGTTATGCGACATAAATGTTGGGAGAAGCAAAATTTTTTTGCGATTTCAGGTTTGGTCCCATAGTAAAAGTTGTTCATAATGATGAGTACAATGATCCCTTAAGAGATTATCAGTGAATAAAATTACTCCTTGTAGACTAATAATAAAGCTGAAGAGTTTATTATTATTTTGACGAGTTATGCGACATAAATGTTGGGAGAAGCAAAATTTTTTTGCGATTTCAGGTTTGGTCCCATAGTAAAAGTTGTTCATAATGATGAGTACAATGATCCCTTAAGAGATTATCAGTGAATAAAATTACTCCTTGTAGACTAATAATAAAGCTGAAGAGTTTATTTGTTTGAACGCGCTAATCTCTGGAACTACCATTATTTTTGTTTTTGATTGCCCAATTCCTGGGGAAGGTTATGGGCTTCGATTTAACATCACACTACGATCATTAGGAGCCGAGCATAAAGAAAAAACCGGCCAAGTGCGTGCCGGACCACACACAATGAAGGGTTCCGTAGTTGTGATTAATCCCAAGAACCAACTCAGCATTGTGGTTGAATAACATGTTCTCCCTTAAACTCCAACTGCAAATATAAGTTTGTGCGCACAATATTGAGAAATTCGCCATGTTATTTGAAGACCATAGACTTCTTATAGGGTTTTCTGTAATCTATAAGTATAGAACTAATATCGGTATTTTTTTCAAAATTTTAGGTTCATGGTTATTAAAGATAAGGGATGGTCAATGTTCATCTATTTTCTTAAATAACTTTAAAACTATTTATTTTAAAATTATAAAAAAAATGTGGATACCCTCACAGTAAGCCCTTTCATTTTATAAGTCAAACGGTATAGTTAGCAAAACTATTTTTTTTTATTTGCCTCCCAAAAAACGACCGCCATATTAAAAATTCATTTAATTTCGTTCCACGTCCGTGTTTGGGTCACAGAAATTCACATGTGTACCAAATTTCAACTTAATTAGTCCATTAGAGTCGGAGCAAATTGGCTGTGACAGACACAGGAGTGATCCTATAAAGGTTTCGTTTTTGTCATTCGGACGCACGGAACTATAAAAAGTCAGAAAGAACACTAAGCGAAAACAAAGTATTGCGCGGGCAGGCGGGTGATTAGATGCGACGCAGTGGGTCGGGGGCGGAGGGCGGCCGTCCGACGAGAACCGAGCATTACCGAGAAGAGCCGAACTGTACGTGCCTATGTCAACGAGGTACCATCCGTCCCGCGCGGCTCAGACGCTGATATTGACACGCGAACGAAGTCGTAAGACACCACAACTACTAAAGTAACCGCCACATTTCCCGCCCATTTACTTCGTTTTCGCTTGCGTTCTTTCTGACTGTTTTCTTTTTGCTCGGCTCCTAACGGTCGTAGTGTGAAGTTAAAACTAAGCCTCACCTTCCTCAAGAATAGAGCTATCAAATGCAAAAATATTTTTTCAAATCTGACTGGCAGTTCCAGATAGTAGCGCGTTCAAACAAAGAAACAAACTCTTCAGCTTCTTATATTTAGTTATTAAAGTAGTGTTGTATTTAGTTAGATTAATTATATAATTCATAGTAGGTGGTTTTTTAAGTTTATTTTACACTAGTGCAAAAGCCTGCGTCCCTTTTAGAGCAACTAAACGGTTTTCCCAGAGTATTATCTTAAATTATAATCCATTTATTTAGATTGGAATGTGGCATTCGACCACCAGTATCAATTTTACTATCCAAACCTCCAAATGTTCCATAAAACAATTTCTGCGGGTGTCGGAAATTTTCGAGCATAAATTAATCAATTTATTCGGTTATCCAAATATTGAACTGGCGACTACTGCAAAGTGGGTATAAGTTATGGATCTGCTTAAATTGAATCTGGTTAGTAGTTTACAGATGGACATAAATGTTTTATGTGCTAATTCATTTGCACTACTGGACAAAAGATACATGAAACCTCGGCCCATCGCCTTCCAAATGTAGACCACTACAGGTTCTTCGGGGTTTCTTCAGGTTGGTCGTCAGATCAGATAAACCGACGTATTTAGTTCTAAAACTTACATAGCTACCTTCAAACAGCATTAGGTGAATATTGCAAGAGATTTGCCTCTGTGAGTTCAGTTTTTGTCTACTTTGTATCGCTCCAGACCGACCATCTCTGCCACTTAATTTTGTAGACCTGTTGCGATTTATTTAGAATCATCATCATCATATGCCTAGCCTTTTCTCTTTAGGTGCTGTAGCGTTATACAACTTCTCAGCGGTAGATCGTCGAGTGATGCTATTTCACAATTAATATCGTTAAGGACATCACTAAAATCATGGAACAACACTAATTGTCTAATGATCACTCGTCCATTTCTATCACTGACTGCCTCGCTAGCAGGAGTTAGTTCCTGACCCTCAGGATTCTGTGTGCCTCTACACTGGATAGCCGTTGATAATCTCAAGTGATATCTGACTTTGCGGGTGTCATGTCTAACCATGTGGCCGTAAGTTATCCAGCGCACAGGAGATTGAAATACATATGTATGTATTGCTGCTGCATCGTGGCTGTGCAGGCCTCACTGTGTACCATAAGCGATATAGTGTTAGTGAGCCATCGGCTAAGAGCATTGTTTTACTGGCTCGCGTGTCACATACTTAACCTCAAAGTGCATCCGTCATTGCCAGGCTGTCTTTGCATACTCTCTGCCTGTAAGCCACATCGATGTGTTAAGCTTCCCGCCTACCCTGCTTCCCACTCCATTCCTTGGTTGCCGAAAGGGTAATGGAGCTGGGCACATCGCATGGGGCTAGCTGCTTACTCACCTTCCAGGGTTCGACGTCTACCTCGTTCACACTGCACGCTCTTCCGACCTACAAGCTGCTCCAGACTGCACGCTGCACGCGTAGCTGGACTGTGCACTACCGTCATCCTACGGCCACTACCTCCGTCCTGCGGCCTGAAAGAGCTTCTTACGCTCCACATAGGCAATCCCAGACAGGCCACCTAAAGAGCGAAGTAATTTGTGGGAAGAGAGGTATCCATCACCCCAAGACTTTGTAAAGCCCCAAGAACACCTGCCTCCCGGTCGTGGACTGCAGTGGCCTATTTGGAAAGCGCTGAATCGATTACGTACCCAAGTAGGCCTCTGCAAACATAATTTGACGAGATGGGGCGTTACAGATTCATCCAACATCCAGAGCGAGTGCGGTGCTCCTGAACAGACTATGCCCCATCTGCTAGTATCCCAAATGTCCGTTCACCTGCACCCTTGATGATCTGAACAACGCCTCTGCCGCCGCAATAAACGTGGCCACCTACTGGGCCCAAACAATGTAAGAAACATAGATGTACCGTCGAAACGAAAAGAAGAAGACGGCCTGCTACCAAGGCTCGCTAACAACATTTCTACGAAGGCTCTTGCTGTGCCTGACCTGACAGGCCCCTAAGTCTGCCACCTCCAGACAAGGACGGTACGCTACTTGCCTATCCAAGTGTGTGCGAGTACCCAGACCAGTCTACGTTACCTACAACATAGTCCTGTTACTTCTACCTATTTAATTATATGTATTAACATTTCTTGATGGTTTCAATTATCTCTGTCTTTACCTAATTGCTAACGGCCTGCGCAGACTAAAAAAACCCTACCCGTTATAGTATTATTACTAACCCTATACAACTTTGTTAGGGTTGGCTTCCAGTCTAACCGGATGCAGCAGAATATCAGTATTTTATTGTACATGGAGCGACTGTCTGTCTGACCTTCTCAACCCAGTAACTGGGTAACACGATACTGCTTGGTCTCCTTAGAATATTATAGTATTTAAATTACCCTTACACGCCCCACTCAATAGTATGTCACCTTGATGAGATTCTGATTACACCGAATCACAATGAACGGAACAAGGAAAATCACAAACCTCGAATTCCTCAGAGGAAATGGGACCTACAAAACAAATGCTTACGTCAAGGATTTTGATCCTCATCTGGGATGAGCGCTTTTTTCCCGTGACGTATTTTTACCGCTCACTGGATTTTAAACCCTTGGCTTAGCCCTAAGAGTTGAAATTCCAACGGTGTGTACGCGGTTTTAACGCGCTAGGGGAGCGCTCCGTTGAATTCTCAACGCTGAGCTCAAGAGTTGAAAATCCAGAGCGTGGTAAAATAAGCGCCGTTAAAAAATCCCGTGTGTAGGTACTTGGGCTAACCCTCGTAGCTTAGATGTTTTGTCTCTGGCCCAAAGCAGAACATCGGTTAGAGGGCCCTTACGACTCAGCTGTCGAGTATTCGGGGTACCTATAAAAATAAGTGCACATGCTTGATAACCCCGAATACTTTTCTGACTCATGTGCGTATTTGTGCATATGCCTGAGAAGCCAAGTAACTAATCTGACTACTGAAATTGTCACGTGAGGGAAACGAGATACAAGAGAAGTTTTATTGTTATAACTGTTATAGCTATAATATACAATCGCTAACTAACGAACTAACTAATTAACTATGAAAAATAAAGACCCTACTTGAAAATAAAATAGTAAAAAATAAAAACTATAAAAATAAATATATAAAAACAAAAGGAAACTTAGGCGTCGAAATACTCGTCCGCATCGCTGTCATCCGGAAACGTGCCCAGAAAACTGGCAGCATTGCCACGTTGAATGGCACGTTCTTTGGCCAAGGAACGAGCCAGCCCTCTGGGGGCCAACCACCACCTCTTAAAGCAATATTATTTTAATATTACTTCAGTGTGGGAAAGAGATGGAGCTATACAGGACGTCTAGCTCCATCTCTTTCCCACACTGAAGTAAGATTACAATAATACTGCTTTAAGAGGTGGTGGTCTAGCTCCTGATTACGTGAAGTGACGACCAGTCGGCGAGAAATTTCCTACTGCTATAGCCTTTTCCCTTGAAAGTGGTAATGGAAAATCTATAAACAAAAAAAAAACAGACAAGATTTTTTTGCGCATTTATCGCATTCTGGGCAGTCAATCCCGGTGCTTAACTTGTTGTCTAGTTACTGTTTTTTTTCACCAGTGCTTGAATTATAATAATTTTCTTATTGCTCGTGCTGTCGGAACAGATAAAGAGATTTTTGTAAACATTTATGATCAACTAGCTGTGCCCTGTGACTTCGTTCGCGTGGAAGTCGTAAGATACACAATATACTAAAATAACAGCCACATTTTAATAAAACTCCCTCGTCCCCCGACCCGCCACGTTACATCGCCCGCCCGCGTTATTACTTCGTTTTCGCTTAGTGTTCTTTCTGACTTTTTTCTTTTTGCTCGGCTCCTAAGGGCCATCGCGTGATATATAACTATCTTCGAGAATTGGGCTACCAAATGCAAAAAGAATATTTCAAATCCGACTTTTTGTTCACAATTTCATGAATATTATTTTTTTTGTGCGGAACCCTAAGCTATCTGCCAGTGAACGTCCCGTCAAAATTGGTTCAGCCGTTTCGGAGATTAGAAACTAGAAGAAAAAATGTTAAAAATTGCTTTTTTGGTTTTAAGTACCGTTTATACTTTCTGCATTTAGTAAAAAGTTGTTATTTTGACATTACAAACAGACACTTCAATTTTATTTATTTGTAAAGATTTGTATCATAGAAGACTTCTTTATTCATGAGATTCGGAAATTTTAGACCACAAGTCAAATCTCGTTGTAATATTGGGCCAGCTATCAATGTCAGGTACTGTGGTTGATCGATTTGGGCTATTAGACGGAGGCCATGACAAAAGCGATAAATTATAGCCTGTCAAGGCAGAGGCGTTAAAAAACGGGAACATATTTTATGATTTAGAAGTTAATTTAAGGTCCACAGCTGTGTTTGTTATTTTAGGCACGTTTTGAAATGCTTCTAGCTTTATTAGGTATTGATGATTAAAATTCCGGGTATGAGTCGATCAAAATTTACTATTTTATTTTAGTAAGATACAGGGAATCCTGTTATAAGTTGGGAGATTACATCGCCGACAAAAATGCGAAGCTCAACGGTGGTCCTGCTCCACAAGGACGCAGAACTAACATAAACATAACATCACGCCTTGTTTCCTCGAAGGGTTAGGCAGAGGTGTACCTATAGTACACCCACATTTCGCCAGTTATGTTTAAGTCCCATGTAATTGGGGGCGAGCCTATTGCCATCAACCGGGCACAAATCCAAACTCCGAGCTGCTACTGAGAAATTCCAGATAGAAAAACCCAATAACACTTTGCCCGACCTGGGAATCGAACCCAGGACCTCATGCTCAGCAGTAGCGCTAGCGACCACTAGACCAACGAGGCAATCAACGCGCAGAACTACCACTCGAAAATACTGTTGGAGCTGCTGAAGACTGTAAAAAATATCTTGATAAACTATTTTTATACAATACTAAGAGATTGGATCTATACAATTTGATTCAATCTCTTAGTATTGTATAATTGCATAGCACATGTGTGAGCACTATGTACCTACCTACTATAAAGCTACCATTAACTGGGTACGTCTTTCATTCATTGACTTCAAATTGCGACTGAGAGTAAGTCATACTCACTCAAATGTCTTGCTGTGGTGGCGTGTGTGTTAGATCATTAAGTTCCCTTCAAAATGGTTGAGCTGAATGGTGCTGATCCATGCGTCATGTTCGTGAACGGGTGCCGTCAGTAGGGACTGATCATCTCTTAGCTGCCACGGCTTATTTTAATTTTTGAATCGTTCTTTTTATTACGGACCCTTTTAACGTGCACGTCTTTCTACATTGTTCTCACATACTTATATAATTTCAACATGAATGATGTAATCAATATTTTGTAACAATATTTTGATTTTGATATTTTTTTGATATTTTCTTTTTTGACTGCCTCGTTGGTCGCAAGTGCTACTGCTGAGCATGAGGTCCTGGGTTCGATTCCCGGGTCGGGCAAAGTGTTATTGGGTTTTTCTATCTGGAATTTCTCAGTAGCAGCCCGGAGTCTGGATTTGTGTCCGGTAAATGGCAATAGGCTCGCCCCCTATTACATGAGACTTAAACATAACTGGCGAAATGTGGGTGTACTATAGGTACACCTCTGCCTAACCCTTCGGGGAAACAAGGCGTGATGTTATGTTATGTTATTTTGATTTAAAAGAGTGTCCGTGGAGTTTCTTGCCCGTTCTTCTCCCTATGACACTACTACACTTTGGAATGGGCAACTAGCTTCATCTTTTTGACCGACTGACGCCTTGGCAATTCAAAAGTGCCTGTGATTGGTTTATTTGAAATAAATGCTTTGCGTTAGAGTTTGCGGGGTTCAATAGAATTTGTAAAAATCTAGCACATAAGGCTCCTATGTGATCTGTTACTAGTTTTTAATATTATTTTTTCGAAACTGAATAAAGTTTATATTTATTTATTGTTTATTTAGTTGTTGTTTAGTTTACTTTAATATTATGTAGATTTTAATATAGTCGACCTCGCATCTACAGTTCGTTCAGTTTTTTCCTCTGATTTTGCATCATTGTCAAAATCAAAGTGATCTTTATTCTCGTCGCAATAAGGTTGCTCTTGGGTCGAGGCCATTGACAAGTTGTCAAAATCATAATGATTTTTAGTCTCGTCAAGATAAGTTTGCTATTGGGTTGCTGCTGTTAGAGGTAAATATCTCTGAATGGACTGTATTCTAAGGGCGGAGATTGACTTGTAATATTTGTTTGTAATGTATCATTCGAGGCGAGCTTGGTTACAAAACGACGATACATATGACGCGGCGAACGCTCGCTTCGAGCAGGCTCAAGCGCTGTCCATTTCTTGTTACAAAACGGCGATATACTAAACGTGGGGAACGTTTCTTTTCGAGCACTCAACCCATAAAATCGGCCTTTCTTTGTATTTGTCAAATAAATAAAAATGTTTTTTCGTTATCACATTTCCATTTTTATTATTGCATTTTTACTTTGGAAAAGTATATTTTTATTTTGGAAAAGAGAGTAAAAATAGATACGTTGCGCTTGCGACGACGCGTCAACTTGCGCTGACTACTGTAACACGTTACAAAAACTTGATACGTTACAAACAAATGTTACAAGTCAGTGTCCGCCCTTAGGTTGAGTTTCACTTTCACGTCATAATCGTAATAGTCTAAGTGACAGTTGATATCTATTGTCAATCTCAGTGAGTATTCAATTTAAAGTGCTTTAAAGAATATTTTGGAGCCTGAGTGACATTGACAGGGAGGCGTTGTTGGTACTCAAACATTTGTGAAATAGGCAAATTGACAGTACGAAAAATACCTTATGAATTGTATGATGTTAATGGTTACAAGTATCAAAATATAGTATCAGAGGTATCAAAATTTAACATAGTTTTGTAAATGATTTTAGATTAATTATTATTTTTAACCGACTTCAAAAACAGGAAGAGGTTATCAATTCGGTTGTATGTTTTTTTTTTATGTTTTGTACCTCAGTACTCCGTCATTTATGAACCGATTTGGAAAATTCTTTTTTTATTTGAAAGGACATACTTCTAGATTGGTCCCATTTATTTTCAAAATCCAGTTCTGATGACAGGATCCATGAGGACTTGAGGGAACTCCTCAAATATTACAGGCAAACACATAGTGATTTTAATATTTTCAACAACAAGTCAAGCATTCAGAAAAAATCATTTGGTGAAGTGGAACTGATATCTGATATCTTATCGCCACCCGTGAAATACTTATCATTGAGGAGTTCCCGTGGCCATCTGTGGTCTTCTCCAGGTGGCCCCATAGTCATCAGATCAGGATCTGATGATGGGATCCTGGAGAAATCGAGGGAACTTTGCAAATATTACAGGCATACCTATAGCGATTTGGGTATTTTTTATAGTAACTTGTACATTTGCCCTCGGAAAGCACCATTTGGTGAAGTGGAACTGATGACGAACACCACAGATGGTAAGATGGCCACCGGAACAACTCAATATTAAGTATTTCACAGGTTGCGATTCGATTACTTTAAAATTATTGTTAAGCAATATAAGCTCGTCACAATTTATATGGTGAAGTGGAGCTGATGGTGAAGTACCAGGAGAATTCTTTAACAATTAATATTCCTGCATCGGGAAAAGCAATTGTAAAAGGTGATGAGCAGTTGTCATTAGGCTATTGTAACTTACATAAATTAAAAACCGACCCACTAAAGAGTGAAAAATAAAAACTTTTTTACAAAAAAAAAAAACAACCGACCTCCACACTCGAGACGCCATTACAGAGTGCCCCGTTTTGACTATGAAAATTAAATTGAGTTATAGAAAAACAATATTTGTATTTTTATTGTTTATTGTATTCCAGCTTTGTGCCCTCACGCTCCTAGTCGCCGCAGGAGACGCCCTGGGCGTCGGGAATTGGCAGCAGATTCCCGGCCACCACCGTAGGCGCAGGCTTGCGGACGGCGAGCAATGGTTAGCTCGCCGTTCGGTAAGGACCAGACCCGAGTCAACGGCGCGTTGTGTTCCACACGCGCCTCAAAGAGATGTCAGCACCATTGACGGGGTCCGCTAGGGCCGATGCCAGCCAGGGTTGCGGGATGTTCGAAAGAGTTACCGTAGCCCCGGCACAGGCAACTGAAGGAACACGGGTGGGTTTTAGTCAGTAAAAGTCTGACACGCCCTCCCGCTCCGCCTAGAGCGGGAGAAGTCATTTGATGATTTTCCATCCAAAAAAAAAAGTCTAGCATATTCCCATATTCCTTACTATTATGAAGCTATTTCATAGTTTAATACCCCATTTCTGAATTGAATATTTCAAATTCTGTATACTTTATTTATTAAAACTTTATGCACAAGTAAAAAATAATACCGTACAAATGGGGACTTGATGCCTGACTTTAGCATTAGGTACGTAAGGTGAAAGCCCGCGAAATTCAAACTTTGCAAAAAAACGTAAGAAAGATTGAATTTCGCCGGTTTCGCTGAGGCATCAGCTTAAGAAACGATAGTCTGTTTACTTTGTCAATTTCTCAACATCGAATTCTGTATTCAGGTACCAACCACACCCGGTCGTAACCGGGTTCTGAATTCAAAAGAATTCAGAATTCGAAGTTGAGAACTTGGCATATTTAGAACTGCCACAATTAAATACGTGAACATTTTCAGGAAAAAGGTCACACGCTTGATATTTATAAGTAAAACTATATTTGGAGCCAGTTATGTTAAAATCACTGCATGTAAAGCAGCACATCCTAGGCTAACATTATGACATGGGTCCGCAAAACCAGCATCACAATGACACAATACTTCCTACACTATATGAAATTGACAACATTAATTCATCAGTGAACGATGGAACAAAGTTAACCCTTTCTATTGTGTTGCGGAAAACATTAACCCTGCCCCGACAACATGTAATTTAGACCAAAAACAAAAGCCGGGTGGAATGCAAATCAGTAATCACCATTTGGTGACCCTATAAAATCAAATAAACCCAGATACTCGCATACAGAGTGTTGAAAATGAGGATTGATAAAATCTAAGGGATGATTTGGGAAGGAGTCTAGAAATATAACATAGGATTGTACAATAAAGTAATGTAGGGCTACTACTTACATATTTATTTAACTAAAACTTACATATTTACAACACTGGTTCACAATTACTCACATAAATGTATCTATTAAATATTATATTTACATTGTTATTTATTGTTACGGCCCCGGCATTATCACTGGACGCCCGCGGGATTTTCGTTTGCCGTGGCTTCAAGCGTGCGGAACTTCGCGTTGCCATACAAGCCCGAGTCCCTGCGCAGCGCCGCCCGAGCGCCCCACCACACGAGCGAGTCGTTGCCCGTGCGCCGTAGCGAGTACACGCACGTCGCACGCGCCAGCAGCGATCTCACAACGCAACTTACGCAACCTGTCCTCAAGCAAGCAGAACACAGCGCTGACACCTGTCCTCAAGCAAGCAGAACACAGCGCTGACACCTGTCCTCAAGCAAGCAGAACACAGCGCTGACACCTGTCCTCAAGCAAGCAGAACACAGCGCTGACACCTGTCCTCAAGCAAGCAGAACACAGCGCTGACACCTGTCCTCAAGCAAGCAGAACACAGCGCTAACATTTATTTACATTTATTCATCATATATATACACATAGCACCAGTAGGGCGATGTCGATAATCGACGATAAGTGCGATAAACTATCGACTCGCTGGACATAACCACTCTAATGTCAAAGTGTCAATGTCAAACCAGTCTAGATTTGTCTACGCTGTCATGCGTTTAAATGCTTGTAATTTATATTTTGTTATTTCCATCTTCTTATCTAAACTCTGTTCCATCTCTATGATTCACTGTCTATTGTGCTTACGCTTGTGCTTGTGCTTTATTCCTATTGTGCCTTCTAAATCATATGGTGTGTGTATGAGGATTGTTGTAAAATAAATACCTATAAACCGTGAGTTGGGCTTTAATTACATACTTTAAAACCACGTTATACACCTTAGAAGCACCACACTCAACCTACAGTAACATAAAAAAAAACAAGAATTAAATTATTACCTACACAAAGGTCCATTAAAATAACAACAATGAATTTTAATGGAGTTGCTAGGAGTTAAAATGTGTCAGTGAAATTGACACTATTGTCTGCGGAATCGTTGTTTACAATTGTTTAATACAAGTATCAAAGTTACAATACAATAACAACTACTCATAATGAAAGTGAAGATTAATTTATTTGTTAAATAATTATTTTAGAATTATTTCCTCTAATCGAGCCCTATTTAAATCGAAAAATATCTCACATCCTGTATACACCAAAATTTTTGTAATATTAACATGGGCCAAAGGGACGATGAGTATCCTCCCTATAAAGATTGGGCTTATTTTTATAACAATAGGTTGGAGTTGACAATGTAACAATAGCTGGCTGAAAATAATAATATACCTGTCCCGCCGCCAGCGATTAACGAGAAGCGAGTAGAGCTAGCAACTGAAAGCGAGTTGGCGAGCCACGAGCAGCGAATGCCAGACGGCGACGAGCGATTACTCGCTGGTATCGGTAAAGTACCAAGCATGTGTCTCTTAGCGAGTCGGTTGCCCGCCAAGCGAGCATCGCTGAGCAAGTACAGTCTTCGATAGCTCGGGTCGCTGCGACAAACGAGTTCTCGCCGGCGGTGTGAACAGTCAACGATCAACTATTAATATATTTATTTTACTTACATAGGACCTACAATCTTTTGTACGTTTCTTGAGCGAGAAAATCGTTGATTAGTCGCTTTCACGTCAGCGGTGGGGCAGGTGCCTTAAGCTCGGCTATTTTCGGCTAATAGGCTCTGGCCGATCGAAGCCCGAAAGAGCCCTTTACTATCCTGCGGGGAAATTGCGTAACACAAATCAATCGGGATCGGTTTCATGTTGACAGTTCAACAACATTCATTGCGTTATTTACGTGTTGAGCAGATAAGTTTTTCGAGCTTACGAAGCAATGGATTAGCAATTTGCTTCAAAATGATTCAGATTCCGATTGATAGTCTGTTACGCAATTAGAGTGCTAGATTAGTTACATTTGAAACAGATAGAGATTCCTTTTGGCTATTTCGTTTATAGCTGTACTGTTGTTAGGTAATGAAAGGTAAGGTTGGAGAGGGTTACCTATAAGTACCTGAATGTTTTTACAATAATATATAAAAGGGCTTTTTAGTGTAGTTACAATAATGAATGAATGGAAATGGTTGAGCTTTGATTAGTAAATATAATGCCAATCATGTAGCCGAATTCTGCGGGGTAATTGCGTAACACACTAACAGTAGCAATGACTTTCATTTTGACAGTTCAACAACATTCATTGCGTTAATAACGTTGTTGAGTAGACAATGGATTAGCAATATCATTCAAAAACATTCAGATTGTGATTGAAAGTGTTTTACGCAATGGTGCTGGGCCGAGTCCAATTAGATTGCCATCGACACGCTAAGAGGAAGATTAGCTGATCTTACATGCTTGTCATAGAAGTGTTCTTTCTAAAGGAGCTCGTCCGGAAGTACTACCACCCTTAAGGCGAAGATAACCGACTTTTAATGATTTTAAACTGAAGATCACGTCTAAACGAGTAGTGTTAATGATTTGGAAAAAATATACGTTAAATTAAAGCATTTTCTTAATAACTTAATATGTGAATATTTATGATTAGGTATGTTTATATTATATAGTCTAATTAATTTGTAATGTTATGTCTAAGGCCCACTTGCGTGTAAAACTTGACTCAGAGTTAGTTGCTAACACGAGGTTAAATTGTTCATTCTTCCTTTTATATTCATTCCTTTCTTCTTTGGAATGCGCTACCTTTTGACATCAGGACGGCCACCAGTCGGTATGCATTTAAGCGGAGATTGCGGAGTTATTTTCAAAATAAATAGCGTAGAGTCATCTCAAAACCTCTCTCTCTTGAATTTGTATATAATATATATATATATAATATAGGTATATATTATAGTAAATATGTATGTATGTGTATTATAAGTTTATAACTTATTTATGTACAAATTGTTCCATCCCTAACAGAGCACCTTTTTTTTTTTTTTTTTTTTTTGTGGATGGGAAATCATCAAATGACTTCTCCCGCTCTGGGCGGAGCGGGAGGGCGTGTCAGACTTTTACTGACTAAAACCCACCCGTGTTCCTTCTGTTGCCTGTGCCGGGGCCACGGTAACTCTTTCGAACATCCCGCAACCCTAGCTGGCATCGGCCCTAGCGTCCCCGTCATAGTGCTGACATCTCTTTGAGGCGCGCGTGGAACACGACGCGCCGTCGACTCGGGCCTGGTCCTTACCGGACGGCGAGCTACCCATTGCTCGCCGTCCGCAAGCCCGCGCCTACGGTGGCCGGGAATCGGCTGCCGATTCCCGACGCCCAGGGCGTCTCCTGCGGCGACTAGGGGCGTGAGGGTGCAAAGCTTGCCTCTCCCTCACGCGTCCCGCCTCCTCCTTCACGAGCATTACTGCTTCGCAGAAGGAGGTAATGGCTTCCCATGCACTCTCGCTCCGTACCATGGCCTGGACCAGGGCCGGACGCGAGAGATCGCCGCCGCCGATCGCTTCCGCGAGGACACGGCGGTGCTCCGCCCAAGCCGGGCAGACTTCCACCGTATGCTCCACCGTGTCCTCCGGGCGATCCACACAGTGGTGACACCCGGGCGTTTCCTCCCGCCTTATCCGGAACAGGTACCTCCCGAAGCACCCGTGTCCGGTGAGGACCTGCGTCAGGCGGAAGGTGAGGACGCCGTGGCGCCTCTCCAGCCACTCCTCAAAGAGGGGACTTATCGCCGCAATTGTGGCGTGCCCAGCGCTGGGTTGCGACAATCGCACTCTCCATGCCGCCATGAGATCCTGCCGGAGCTCTGTCCGCCGTGCCGCGATTTCTCGCGGCAACGGAGTTACGCCCCGGCGTCCTGCCTCCTCGCGCCACTCCCAGATGTGCGCGAGGACTTTTGCCTCCAGATCCCATGGCGGTAATCCGGCAAGGAGGTTCGCCGCCTCCCCGGAGACCGTGCGGTATCCCCGGGCTAACCGGATGGCCATGACCCTCTGGGACGCGTTCAACCGACGGACCGGTCGCCGCCTCACGGAACGCGCCCACACCGGAGCTCCGTAAAGGGCCATGGACCGCACGACCCCCGCGTAGAGCCTCCGGCAGGAGGCGTTTGGACCCCCCAGATCGGGCAGGAGCCGCCCCAAGGCAGCCCCGGCCCGCTCCAGTCTGGGAGCCAAACGTCGGAAATGCTCCACGAAATTCCACCGGCTGTCGAGGACGAGTCCCAGGTACTTCATCGTCGACTCGACACCGATGAGAACCCCTCCTACCGTTATTTGGGAACCCGATGGTGGTGCGTTCCGAGGACCATGAAAACACATGGCCTCGGACTTGTGCAAGGCCACCTCGAGTCCCAATTGCCGGATCCTCTCTACGATTGTCGCAACCCCGCGTGCCGCTAATTCGGCCGCCGCCTGGTGCGACCTCCCCTGCGCCAGGACCAGCGTGTCGTCAGCGTAGCAAACCACGCTGACGCCACCAGGGAGGTCGGCGCGCAGCACCCAGTCGTACCCGATGTCCCACAGATGCGGTCCCAGAACCGATCCCTGCGGGACACCGCACGACATCTCTCGCCGGTTCCACTCTCCCCGGTGACCGGGGTAGATGACGGCCCTGTCCGTCAGATAGGCCTCGACCACGCGACAGAGGTAGGTCGGCACTCGGTGATACCGGAGTGCCTCCCTGATGCAACTCCAGGGCAGGGTGTTGAAGGCATTGGCGATGTCTAGAGACACCGCCAAGACGACCCCACCCCGGGCCACAGCATCCCCCGTCGTGAGGGCTCGTACGCGCATGATGGCGTCCACCGTAGAGCGCCCCTTGCGGAAACCAAACTGGCTCATCCCTAACAGAGCACCTGCCATCTAATCTCTTCACCACCCTTGGTTGACTGATAGAGAATGCCTAAGGCATTAAGTCCGCCTTTGTACTTTTTTAAGTGTGAAAAGTTTAAATAAATAAATAAATTGACAGTTTAACCTCGTGTTAGTAACTAACTCTGAGTTAAGTTTTTCACGCAAGTGTGTCTTACGCTTGTAAAAAACTTAGAATCACGCAAAAACTATCAAGCGTATTTTTATGAAAACTTCAACATTTTAAAGATATAAACATAACACATAACATCTCGCCTTGTTTCCCCGAAGGATTAGGCAGAGGTGTACATATAGTAACACCTACTGCGTCTGTGTTTCCGAACGCATATAACCCCGATCTGTTCAAAGTGATAGTTAACAGGCTTCTTCTGGGTAAGCTCGCTCCATCGTCGACTTTGTCTCTGTCATCTCTGTGACCTAGACTAGAGTCAAGAGCAAACCTATCTAAAAAAAAAAACCTACAAAAAAAATAACAAAAAAGAAAAGATATATTTAAAAAAAGATTAAAGACATATATTTTTAAATATAATACCTTTTGTTTTATGTATAATAAATTAATAATGCGTCTAGAGTCCTATTTACTGCGTCGACGTACATACGACGCGTGCGTTCAACGCGTGCGTTGCGTGAGATCAACACAGAACACGCAAGGTATGCAATCAAGGCCGTTGGCATTTATTTGCGTCTTAAGCAAGGGTTTCCTAAGAATGCGGTGGCCGCCACGTAGTCCGCAATTTGCCGTCGAATGATGGTAGGTAGTGAAACGTTTTTTGTGAAAGTAAATTGGTGTGTTTCCCTGGAGAGCATTTTAGGAATTAAGTTCTTTAACGCGGCTTGCGGTAGGAGTTGACTAGTAGAAATATTCACGTAATGAAAAAGCGTTATGCCCCTCCATGCGACCTTTTCTCTCTCTCTCTGTCACTTTCTATTATATAATAAGAAAATGAATAATACCTAATTAGAAAGTGTGAATTTGGCCAAAATGAGAATCCAAGATGGCGGCTGCGAAAATTTTCAAATTTTTCATCACGGGTGTCGTTTTCATGGTTTTCGAGGGTGCTAAGACCGATAGTGAAGTCAAAATGAAAATCCAAGATGGCGGCATTCAAAACAAATCGTGTTGTTTTCATGGTTTTCGAGGGTATTAAAGCCGATAGTGAAGTCAAAATCCAAGTTGGCGGCTGCAAACATTTTCAAATTTTTCGTCGTGTGTACGATTTTCATAGTTTTCGAGGGTGCCAAAGTCAAGATGGCGGCTGGGATAATTTTTAGTTTTTGTTTTAGATTATACGTGAGAAATTCGTTCCTGATGGGGGTCCCCGACCGCACACATTTTTTTTTGACAACGTAAAGTCAAACAATGGGTGCCATCATTTTCATGACGGCCGTCACTGGGGCTGTTGTGCGGCGGCCACCTCTGTCGTAGGAAACCGTAGCTTTAGCTATATTATTATTTACAACTAACTGCGCCCCGCGACTATGTTCGCGTGGACATCGTAAGATACACAATATAATAAAACAACAGCCGCATTTTAATAAAACCCCCTCGTCCCCCGACCCGCCGCGTTGCATTACCCGATCGCGCTCTTACTTCGTTTTTCTTTTTGCTCGGCTTCTAAGGGTCGTAGCATGATGATAAATAGCCTATAACTATTTTCGAGAATTGGGCTACCAAATGCAAAAAAGAATTTTTCAAATCCGACTTTTTGTTCATAATTTCAAGGGTTTTCATTTTTTGCGCGGAACCCTAATAATTTTTCTAAAATAAATGTAGCCTAAGTTACTCTCCGTAACATTAGCTATCTACCAGTTAAAGTGCTGTCAAAATCGATCCAGCCGTTTCGGAGATTAGCCGGAACAAACAGACAGACGAAAATTTTAAAAATTGCTGTTTTTATAACAAAAAAGCCGTATAATATACTTTCATAAGCATTTAGTAAAAAGTTGTTATTTTGATATTACAAACAGACACTTCAATTTTATTTATTTGTATGTATATGTATGTATGTATAGACAAATGTATAGATTAATATTTATTTTATTTCTTTACTATTTCTGCTTCCAAGCAGCGTTGCTGTGTTCCGCTTCAAAAATTACAATATCCAGTGTTCACATATGTGTACTTTTATTGTGCATAAGATCAAACCCTTTTTACTGAGTTTTGAGGGCCATTCTTTTATCTTTGACATGGCAAAATCAAATGGCACAACAGGTTTACAGATCTCCGAGTGATACAAATCTTTTGTCCTCTTTAACATTTTTAGGGTTCCGTAGTACCCAAAGGGTGATAACGTCCTGTCAAGGCTCCGCTGCCGTCCTTCCGTCCTTCTGTCTGTCAAAGGGCTGTAACTTTTGAACCGTAAAAGGTGGATACTTGAAATTTTCAGTGTGTACTATTATTGCCGTTATACTATAACAATAAATAATAAAAATTAAATTAAAAATTAAAAGGGGACACCCTTTAATTTTTAATTTTATTTTATAAATACAAATACATGTGTATTTTTCTTGTATTTAAGGTTCCGTACCTCAAAAGGAAAAAAAACGGAACCCTTATAGGATTACTTCGTTGTCCATCTGTATGTCTGTCAGTCTGTCAAGACTCTTTTTCTCTGGAACGCGTGGAGGTATTAAGTTGAAATTAATATCATATACGTAAGTCCACGGTCCTTGGGGGCTTGTGGCTAAGAAATAACAGCCGCACGGGTTGATCGATCAGGTTAAGCTACGCTTGCCACAGTTGGTCCGTGGATGGGTGACCATATTTACATATCAAGATCCCTCCGTGCCTCGGAAATCACGTTAAGCCGTTGGTCCCGGCTGTCATTCGTTGGCGTATCTTTGACAGTCGTTACGGGTCGTCAGAAGCCCGAAAGTCTGACAAACCAGTCTTACCAAGGGGTATATCGTATTACCCAGTAACTGGGTTGTGAAGGTCAAACAGGCAGTCGCTCCATGTAAAATACTGGTATTAACCTGCATCCGGTTTGACTGGAAGCCGACCCCAATATAGTTGGGAAAAGGCTAGCCAAAACCCTTCGTGTTCGTAGTCCGACTCACACTTGGCCGCTTTCTTGAAAATCATATGTTAAATATGACAACTCAAGGAATCATGGTTCACCGGTTTGTATTATCAAAGGAGAATATTTTCCAACGAACTTCAATTCTCTTTCATCCTAGAACACAATGGGTACCCCTTAAATGTAGGTAAAATCCTTCTTTATTCTATACTACCTGTTGCCCGCGACGTCGTCTGCGTGTAGGTATTTTGTATATCATCATTTTTAGGGTTCCGTACCCAAAGGTTGCTAACGGGACCTATTACTAAGATTCTGCTATCCGTCCGTATGTCACAGGGCTGTATCTTTGAACCGTATTAGGTAGACACCTGAAATGTTCACAGTGTGTACTACTAAGACTGATATAACAACAAATAATAACGATAACATAATGTTAAAAATTAAAGCGGACACTGTTTAATTTTTAAGTTTATTTTATATTAGCCGCGCCCCGGGGTTTCACCCGCATAAGTCTCCCCTTAAGGATATCGGGATAAAAAGTATCATATGTCTTACTCCAGGTTATTAAACTATCTGTGTGCCAGATTTCATTCAAATCCTTTTATTAGTTTTTGTGTGAAAGAGTAACAAACAAACAAACAGCCATCCATCCATCCTCACAAACATTCGCATTTATAATATTAGTACGATAATAGAAAATAGGATAGGATAAGAAACGGGTGATTTTTGGCGTTTTTTGCTCAATCTTTATAATACGGTGGTACGGAAACCATACCCGCACTTTGCCGTTTTTTAAAAGAAATATCCAGGATGAAAGCAAGCCTACAACCTCCTCTAGTACCCTAATTGCCTAACACACTTTGAATGACAATACGAGAGTTTTGAAGGATATTGCTAATCCATTGCTTTATACTATTGAAAATCTCATCTGCTCAATAACGTAAATAGCGCAATGGACGTGGGTGAACTGTCAAAATAAAACCCATTGCGATCAATTGTCATTTTATGTGTGTTCAATGTTACCTTTGGACATTGACTCAGCACTCGGCGCGGCGCATGCGAGGCCCAGTTAAAATAATAATTTGGTTGCATCTTACGTGCATAGGACACTACGATAATGAACGATAGTGTGTTTTAAGAAAAGGTAGTATATAAGCTGTAACAAAATGTAAATAAATCTGATTTGTATTCATATTCTTGTCTCATTACCCCTCACTGGCCAAGACACCTTTAGCCATCTCTGATCACTCTCGTGAGTCTGCGGTACTGGCAGAGAGTGTACCCTTCCCGAACATGGACATCCTGTCCACTACCCGCCTGTAACATTAGGTCGCATGGTGCAGACATCCTGAACTTATTTATATATTTATTTATCACATACTAGGTTATGGTAGGTTTGAGCTGTAGGGCTTATGGGGCGTAGGGCCGTAGGGACGTTAGGCTTATAGGTCTTAGCAGGTTCCTTTAACCTATCATCACACCCTTAACAGTATCGTGGCTTTACTTGACTTTTGTGGAGGGTGAGTGTGCAATGTGTGTTACGTAACAACGCCTCAGGGCTGGTAGTCTGGTCTTAGACTACCTATCTGTCAAATTTCAAAACGATCTGTTCAGTGGATTAGGCGTGAAAAGGTGACAGACAGACAGAGTTACTTTCGCATTTATTATAAGTATATGGATGGATACTTACCTTTTTTCTCTTATAAACTGACTGTAAATTCTTTTGTTTATAAAGAACGTTAATGAGTCCTTAGCGTCTTTAAAAGCTAAAATTACAAGATTTTTCTGCCACTCAAGATCTTGTCCCAACATCGTTTGATGTTTGAAAAGCCGACGGGGATTAAAATTTTTCTTGCGTAGACAATAATTTGCGACTTAATCGGCTGCTTGCAGAAATGATAGCACCGAATAAAAACGGCTAAGTTCGAGTCGGATTCTCGTACAAAGTGTTCGGTACCACCGAAACCATTACAGTTGCGTGTATCAGAAATGTGAGGTCATAAGGGTGTCGTGCAGACCATCGAACTGAACAACTTTCTCCATGGAGTAAATCTATGTATACAAGGTGTAACAAAATTAACGCACAACCTCTTAAGACGTCATTGTACTCATCATTATGAACAACTGTTACTATGCGACCAAACCTGAAATTGCAAAAAAAAATCAGCTGCTCCCTACATTTATGTTCGCATAACTTGTCAAAATGTAGGTAACAGCAGATTTTTTTTTCGCGCTTCAGGTTTGGTTCCGTAGTAAAAGTTGTTCATAATGATGAGTACAATGACCCCTTAAGAGGTTGTGCGTTATCTTTGTTACACCTTGTATATGATACAAATAAATAAAATTGAAGTATCTGTTTGTGATGTCAAAAAAACAGCTTGTTACTAAATGCATATGAAAGTATATTCGGTACGCAGAACAATAAACAACTTTTTAATTTTTTGTCCGTCTGTCAGATAGCTGATGTTACAAGGAGTAAATTAGGCTGCTTTTATTTTAGAAATATAAATTAGGGTTCCGCGCAAAAAAGTTAAAACGCTAATCTCTGGGAACTACCAGTCGGATTTGAAATGCTTCATCACGCTATGCTTCTTAAGAGCCGAGCAAAAAGAAAAACGTCAGAAAGAACGTTATGAGAAAACGAAGCAACAGCACGGGCGGGCGATACAACGCGGCGGGTCGGGAGACGAGGGAGTTTGTTATTTTAGTATATTCTGTATCTTACGGCCTCCAAGCGAACGACGTCGCGGGACACATCTAGTAATAAATAATCGAGAAAAATAATCAGCTGTCTCATACAGAACTTCAATACCTACTCGACCCAAACGTACCTATACAATAGGAACACGCTGATACACTTTGTAGACAGGAATCATGTTAGTGGGCATATTAACACGTCATCATCTACCTAGCTTTTTTCTTAACCATATTTTGGGTCGGCTTCAAGCTCACAGGATGCAGCTGAATATCAGTAACACGCCCTTATCCCAATTAATTTAGGGTCTTTTTTCCCACACTTCTCTATTAGGTCTTCGCATGAGGTCCTGGGTTCGATTCCCGGGTCGGGCAAAGTGTTATTGGGTTTTCTATCTGGAATTTTTCAGTAACAGCCCGGAGTCTGGATTTGTGCCCGGTAGATGGCAATAGACTCGCCCCCTATTACATGGGACTTAAACATAACTGGCGAAATGTGGGTGTACTATAGGTACACCTCTGCCTAACCCTTCGGGGAAACAAGGCGTGATATTATGTTATGTTCTCTATTAGTCGTCATCTGGGTAGTCACTCATTTTTCACTTGTATTCTGTGATAATTTCAACTGGCTACATATTCTGCGGGGTAACTGCGTGGCACACTTATTACAAATAAGAAGATTAATATCCAAGATAAGAACCAAAGAAAGAAAGAAAGAAAAACAGGTTTATTTTTCACAGAAACACGTGCATACAAAAAGATAAGAATAATCAGAAAAATAAAACAAAATAGATCCACATTGTAATCACGAGCTCAAAACAGAAATAGTCGGCAGCTGCACGTCGTGACTGTGACAAGAAGGCTTCCACTCAGCATGATGCTGAGCTATGAGGGACCCACAACACAGTGCTGATTTTCAGTGGTCACCCGAAAAAGACGTACGGAAATCAAGTCAGGTTCAGCGCAGTGCAGTACATAAATACTTACTTAACAAAACAAAACAACCAGTAACTACATAAAATATGCTGCAACTATACAACCAAATATATTAATAAATATTATGAAATAACCTAAAAAATATTCCGCAGGCGTCACCGTACGTGCATAAACAATGCACCTACCTGAAACATAAATTATTGTTACAATAGAATATCAAGTGTTTTGTCTCGCTCCCACCCTCACCCTCGCGTCCCCTGCGCGCGCGCTCACGACTCACATGAATGCTTGAAAATATGCTGGTCCTACTCCATAGTGACAATCTAGAGTCTAGGCAATATCAAAATGGTTGCTAATTGAATTGTATAATTTATTATTTTTTATGACATTGATTTTACATTCTGTGATTGATTACTTTAGCTCTCACATTGACTTATTACCTGTTAAGATTTCTAGAAAAATCGTATACTTTTACAATGCTTGTAAATATGTGAGCACCATATTTATCTATCACATAATTAATTTATTTGTCATTGCTTCATTTTTAATTATTTTTACCTTTTGTGGTAGGTAGAGTAATTTTATTCTAGGTGCATCGTCTTCACATAATAATGATATAATTAATGTACACAAAATATTGTAAAACATTTTAAAAGAGTAATGGAGCAGTTTCTTGCCCATTCTTCTCCATACGAAACTACCTGTTGGAAGGGGCGACTAGAAGAGAATCTTTTTTTATTTTTGTGGTAAATTTTGACGTTCAAAAGTGCCTTTTATTATATTCAATTTCTTATTATAGCAAGCAAAGCCGATGTCGACCATTCTGCCAATGTCTAAAGTGAATTGGAAATCAAGTGTGCATTGTTATAAAAATAAAAATAAATATTTACGACGATACAATTGAACTTAATGTAGATCTTGTGAGGTTAGTATGGGACTAACACTTCACCTCATTTATCATCTGTTGCCTGAAATGGCAAAAAAAAATGCCTCAAGTAACTGCTGGATGGTGAGTCTCATGCGTATGTGACCTTTCACCTTTACCAAGATCACCAAAGTGCCTTTTCTGTGCCTGTTTGAAATAAATCATTTGATTTTGACACCGATCGTAATACCTTCGACTTTGACAATCCAGCCATGTTCATTGCTTATTTTTAAAACCAAGTTTCAAACAAATTTTTCAAACCTTTGAAGCAATTTTGGATATCAAAATGAAAGGCATTGTGATCGATGGCCATTTTTATTTGTAACGCAATTACTCCAGTGATCAAAAGATAAGACCTGTGACGGAAAAACAGCGTAGGCTTAGTTATAGGGTCCCATTTTCACCCCTTGGGTATGGAACCCTGGTAAAATTAACAGCCTCAACGAATACTGAAAGGACTGAACGAGGAATTATATAGTTACAATTTTTCAAGTTAGATTATAAAAAGGTTTTATCGGCAAATTTGTATTACAATTTGAGGCGAGTTTTTAGTAAGCTTTGATCTGGTTTTTTTTTATAACTTATCGATGATTTTATTTATTTCTACGAAATGGTTCAAATAAGTTTGGATTTATTTGATTGATTTCTTCTGCCCTACTATGAATTTAATTTCCTTTTATTATTTTGGGTGTTTACACGCCAAGTGATAAAACGCAACTCCCAAACGCTTATTGACACGATAATTTAATTCGATTAAACTCAATGCAATACAGAAACAGTAATTAATTAGTGTATTTACTTTAAGTTGGTCACTTGATACCTTCTGTCAAGTAGCGATAATGTTTCTAACAAATTTCTTTCCAATATAGCGGGCGCATGTCACCTTTTCGAACATTTTCATTCATAAAGTTTGTAAAATAGTTACAAGTAATGGTATATTATGACACAAGTGTGCTATGTTGGTTATCACACCCTCAGTATATACTAGTAGTCTATAATCACACCCGAGGTGGTATTCGTGCGAGCCGCAGGCGTGCGCGATAAGGGAACCATTGTGTAATGATCAATGCGCAGTTGCGCACGCGTTTCATACGACATTTTTCGACACGAGACGCGAGGCAAAAATAAATAAAGTTTCATAAGCTAATCACCTATTGGCAACGTGGCAATGCCGCCAGTCTCTTGGGTACATTACCAGTCGACAGCGATGCGGAGGAATTTTTCGACGCCATATTTTAGTCTGTGAATAGTTTTAGTTAGGATATAATTTTGTTATTTTATTAATTAATTAGGTATAAGTTGTTATTTATGTACATTCTGTTTTAATTCTGAATAAGCTTATAATTATCTATGTAAAAATATGAAATATGGCCCGCGGTGTCTTCAAGTGGCAGGTTGAAGGAGAGGCAAAGGCACGAAGCCGTCGAACAGTCTAATAGGTATTAAAAGCATCAAAACTCATTTTGTATGTTATTTGGATGTAGAACACGAAATAGTGTTATTTTTAGACAAAAATAGATAATTTGATGAGATGTTATGTTAATTTATCATATTTCATTTATGACAGTAGGCATAAAAGGCATGAAGCCTCTTTGATGAGATTAAAAAAGCGCACATCTCCGACTAGTAAATAGTTATCTGTGGCGCACATTACCATACTAGTGCGGTATAAAGTAAAAATCACGCGTGCTTAATACATTGCATTATGAAGTTCAATAAGAGCCACTTTACGAGTAAGTGTGTTGAAAAAAATATTAAGCTTAACATAATATCACATGATTGTAAGACTATCATAGCATTGTATAAACTCAATCTACTTTGTATTATATACAGTGATCGGAATAGGTAGTGCTAATTTGCATAAACTTCGAGGAAGGAAGTAACATAGAGTGGATAATACCTCCTCTAAAATCCCGGAATAATTTTAATGACGTTTAAATCCCGGGATTTAAAAACCACGAATTATTTATTGGACTTTATTTATAGATGGATAGAATACTCTTTACTATGTACACCATAAAAATTACAGATATAAATTTGTGTGTGCGTAACCCTTTTTATTTTTTTTGGATGGGAAATCATCAAATGGATGGGGAATCTTCTCCCACTCTGGGCGTAGCGGGAGGGCGTGTCAGACTTTTACTGACTAAAACCCACCCGTGTTCCTTCAGTTGCTTGTGCCGGGGCCACGGTAACTCTTTCGAACATCCCGCAAAGCTGGCATCGGCCCTAGAAGACCCCGTCAATAGTGCTGACATCTCTTTGAGGCGCGCGTGGAACAAAATGCGCCGCCGACTCGGGCTTGGTCCTTAACGGACGGCGAGCTACCCATGGCTCGCCGTCCGCAAGCCCACACCTACGGTGGCTGGGAATTGGCTACCAATTCCCACACCCAGGGCGTCTCCTGCGGCGACTAGGGGCTTGAGGGCGCAAAGCTTGCCTCTCCCTCACGCGTTCCGCCTTCTCCTTTGCGAGCATTACTGCCTCACAGAAGGAGGTGATGGCTTCCCCTTTACTCTCGCTCCGTACTATGGCCTGGACCAGGGCCGGACGCGAGAGATCGCCATCACCGATCGCTTCCATGAGGACACGGCGGCCCCGCCCAAGCCGGGCAGGCCTCCACCGTATGCTCCACCGTGTCCTCCAGGCGATCCACACAGTGGTGACACCCGGGCGTTTCTTCCCGCCTTATCCGGAACAGGTACCTCCCGAAGCACCCGTGTCCGGTGAGGACCTGCGTCAGGCGGAAGGTGAGGACGCCGTGGTGCCTCTCCAGCCACTCCTCAAAGAGGAGACTTATCGCCGCAATTGTGGCGTGCCCAGCGCTGGGTTGCGACAATCGCACTCTCCATGCTGCCATGAGATCCCGCCGGACCTCTATCCGGCGTGCCGTGATTACTCGCGGCAGCGGTATTACGCCCCGGCGTTTTGCCTCCTCGCGCCACTCCCACATATGCGCGAGGACTTTTGCCTCCAGATCCCATGGCGGTAATCCGGCAAGGAGGTTCGCCACTTAACCGGAGACTGTGCGGTATCCCCGAGCTAGCCGGATAGCTATCTCGCGCGTTCAGCCGGCAGGCCGGTCGCCGCCTCACAGACCGCGCCCACACCGGAGCCCCATAAAGGGCATGGACCACATGACCTCCGCGTAGAGCCTCCGGTAAGAGGCGTTTGGACCCCCTAGATTGGGCAGGAGCCGCCTCAAGGCAGCCCCGGCCCACTCCAGTCTGGGAGCCAAACGTCGGAAATGCTCCACGAAATTCCACCGGCTGTCGAGGACAACTCCCAGGTACTTCATCAATGAGAACCCCTCCTACCGTTATTCGGGAACCCGACGGTGGCGCGTTCCGAGAACCATGAAAACACATGGCCTCGGACTTGTGCAAGGTCACCTCGAGTCCCAGTTGCCGGATTCTCTCAACGATTGTCGCAACCCCGCGTGTCGTTAATTCTGCCGCCGCCTGGTACGATCTCCCCTGCGCCAGGACCAGCGTGTAGTCAGCGTAGCAAACTACGCTGACGCCGCTAAGGAGGTCGACGCGCAGCACCCAGTCCTACCCGATGTCTCACAGATGCGGCCCCAGGACCGATCCCTGTGGGACACCGCACGATATCTCTCGCTGGATCCATTCTCCCCGGTGACCGGGGTAGATGACGGCCCTGTCCGTCAGATAGACCTCGACTACGCAACAGAGGTAGGTCGGCATCCGGTGATACCAGAGTGCCTCCCTGATGCAACTCCAGGGCAGGGTGTTGCAGGCATTAGCGATGTCTAGAGATACCGCCAAGACGACCCCACCCTGGGCCACAGCATCCCCCGTCGTGAGGGCTCTTACGTGCATGATGGCGTCCACCGTAGAGCGCCCCCTGCGGAAAACAAACTGGCTCTCCGCCAAATCCGGCCCCACCTGCACTAGCCGCCCGACGAGGCAGTTTGCAATGACTCTTTCAAAGAGCTTGCCCATCTCGTCGAGCAGCACAATGGGCCAGTAAGCGGATGGAGAGTCCGCAGGGCGCCCCGGCTTCTTGATTACGACCAGTTTCCCCGTCTTCCAACGAAGTGGGAACCGGCCCCTCTCCAAGCATGCGCTTAGGAGCCCCCTGAGTCGAGGCCCGAGAGCCTCCAAGGTCTTCCAGGTTTTCAAGGCTTTTCCAGGTAAGCTGTCGGGTCCTGGGGCGGTATTTTTGGCATTCATCCTACGTAACGCCACTCTCAGCTCTACCTCGGTCACTTCCGGAGCATCGTCGTCGTCGGCAGTGTGGTCCGCATCGGGCCCCGCAGAAGGTGGAGCCATGGGCGGGGGAGTATGATCCCCTTGCGAAGAGAACAGAGCGCTCACCACGTCCTCCACGAGCTGGGGCTGGAGACTCTACGTCAGCGGGGGAGCCCATGGGCGGAGTTTGTCCCGCACCATTTTGTAGGGGCGTCCACACGGGTCTCTGTTAAGAGTCCCCAGCGACTTCTCGCCGGCCAGTCCCTTGGCCTGCAGGATCTCCGCTCGGAGGGCAGTCTTCACCGCTCTGTACTCCTCGTACAGCTCCGCCTGAGTGGCTTCCGGATCCGAAGGGCGGATACGGAGCCTGCGGTGCCTGGTGTACTGGCGTCGCGCAGAGACGTCAACTCCGGCGACCACCAGCATACCTAGCGCCAGGCGCGTCCCGGCCGGATGTGTGTGTAACCCTAAAAATGATATGATTTTTGAAATCAATAATTTGTATCTACAAATAAAGTCCAATAAATAGTTCATGGTGTTTAAATCACGGGATTTAAGCGTCATTAAAACTATTCCAGGATTTTAGAGCAGGTATTATCCAATCTATGTACTTCCTTCCTCGAAGTTTATGCAAATTAGCACTACCTATTCCGATCACTGATTTATAATTGCATAGCACAGGTGTGAGTACTATGTACTATAGAGCTACCATTTAACCGGGTAATAATTGTCTTTCATTGACTATAAAGTACCCTGACGGCTGAGAGTATCGCATGCTCATTGTGAATATGTGAGAACCGTGTATCTAACACCTACTTATTATAATTTATCTGTAATTGCTTCATTTATAATTGTGTTCACCTATTGTGGTAAAGAAATTTTATTTTAGGTGCATCGTCTTCATATGTAATTATAATTATGGTGAATATATGTACTTAAACAAAATATTGTAAGACATTTTAAAAGAGAACGGTGGAGTTTCTTGCCCATTCTTGTCCATACAAAGCTACCTTTTGGAAGGGGCGACTAGAATCAATTTTGTAAATTTTGACGTTCAAAGTGCCTTTTATGTGCTTATTTGAAATAAATGATTTGACTTTTAGTTTGACTCAAATGTCTCGCTGATGCTGGCGTATTGTGTTGCAACTCCTTTCAAAATAGCTGAGCTAAATGGTGCAGATCCATGTGTCATCAAATCAAATCAAATGTATTCTAATAAAACGTTTACAAAAGTGTACATGTAGCCAACAGCGCTAAGTTATCCATACAATTATAGTGCCTTAAATAAACTAAAAACTAAGATATTATTATTATATGCAAGTAATGGTTGTTCGGAATTGCAATGTTAGTTAGCGACCAGCCCGATCTAGGTTAATATAAACCTGTGTTTCAAGCCATCACTTTACAATCCAACTACTTTTGGTGCCTTAATATCTAAAACTAAGCCTATGTAATTATACAAAAGTAAACAATTACGCGGGGATCAAATATCATCATGCCAAAATTTCTAGAAGTTGTTGATGTCATGTTCGTGAACGGCCAGCGCCGCGTCAGTAGGGACTGGTCATCTCTTAGCTGCCACGGCTTATTTTAATTATTTTATTTTTGAATAGTTTTATTTTTGTTTCTGTTTGCTACTCTGAAAGCTTTTAACGTGCAAGTCATTTTTACATCGTTCTCACATATAATTAAAAATTAATGATGTAACTAATAATTTTGTAACGTTATAATTTAAAAGAGTGTCCATGGAGTTTCTTGCGCGTTCTTCTCCATAGGTACCTACTACGCTTTGGAATGAGCAACTAGCTTGATATTTCTGACTGACCGACTCCTTGACAATTCAAAAGTGCCCGGTTTAACTGAAATAAATGCTTTGATTATGATTTCGAATACATTTTAAATTCAGAAAAAATACATTTAAAGTTTACAAAAACAATTATCCAAGAAAAAAATTAACATTACAGAAAAAAAATGTATTGTTGGTGCCTGTACTAATGAAAACATATCTCAGATATACACACACTCATATAATATTATTTATTCCTTGACTGTACATAATTTATGACGTAGGTTCATTATTTCAAAACATAAGTACAATGTTACATTTACTTATTAAGAGGGTTGTCGCATTTTGTCACCCCTCTCGCTAACACGGGACCAAATTTTTAAGAATGTTAAATGAAAAGATGCTTTTTTGAAAAATTTAATCAATTGGCGAACTAATAAATAGTATTAATATGATAGGTAATTATTAAAAACACATTTTTAAAGTTGCATTTATTTAACTCATCTCAAAAACAGATCATTATACTTACTGAGCTGAGTTTATTAGATAACACAATGGAAATGTGGTTTTAATAATGACCTATTAAATTAATATTATTTATTAGTTCGCCAATTGATTACATTTTTCAAAAAGCATATTTTGTTCCTTAACATTTTAGTCCTGTGTGAGCCAGGGAGGTGACAAAATGTGACAGCCCTCTTAAATTCACTCAGACATTCCTTATTCTCTAAATACGCCATGTTACATAATAGAACTGTTTAACAAATACACGAATAAATAAAAGCCTTTTACGAATAAGGTTTCTTCAAAGAGCTATTAGTAAAACTGTTGAAATGCCAACGTACCTAGTAGTACCTACTTAGCCGACGCGGCGACGTTCGCATGGAGTCACGGACGTAAAAATATCGCGGCGATTATTTTTGCGCACTGGATTTTCAACGCTTGGTTTAGCGCCGAGAGTTGAAAATACAACAGTGTATTTTTTCGACGCGCTGGGACGCACTGTTGGATTCTCAATGCTCGGCTCAGCACTGAGAGTTAAAAATCCAGTGCGCTATAAAATCCCACCGCGATAATTTTACGTCCGTACGAAGGTCAGCTTAAGAGGGGACTAAACGAATGATACAAATTGAGTAGGTACACTAAGTATCTATTTATTTTGTCGAAGAAAAAGATAAGTAAGCCGCATGTTCCGATTATTTAGGGGAGGCCTAAATAAATATCATTAATCTGTCAATTATTCAAAGTCTAAAGCACCTATCCCACCGCTGACGAGGAAGCTATTAAAGATTTGCTCGCTCAATAAACGTACGTACAGAAGATTGTAGGTCCCGTGTAAGTAAAAAAGATTCATAAATTTATATTAATAGTTCATCGCTGACAGTTCACACCCCCGGCAAGTACTCATTTCTCGCAGCGACAAGAGCTATCAAAAAGAGTACTCTCTCAGCGACGCTCGATTGGGGGACAGAACACTCACTGGGAGACCCACGCTTGGTACATACGCTCGTTGCCGTCGCGCCCTCGCTGCTCCTTGCTCGCCAACTCGTTTTTAGTCACTAGCTCTACTTTAATCGCTTCTCGTTAATCGCCGGGCGGTGGTACTGGTGCCTAAGACAAAATAATATTGCTTTTGTTTTATTTTATTGTGTTTTGGTCTAATTGGTATGAAAGACGATTCTTCTTACTTCACTTCAATAGACTTCACTGTTGAAGCGTTGAAGAGCAGTGGTGGCTCAGCGGTATCCGCCCCGACTTACAAGTTGTATGTAGGTCGTGAGTTCGAACCCAGGCAGGCACTTTACTTTGTGTACTTAATTTCATCACCGCTGCTTTCAAAACGGTAAAGAAAAACTTCGTAAGCAAACCGGCTTGTCCTAGAACCAAAAATTCGAAGACATGTGACCAATTCAATCCGCACTGTAGCCGCGTGGTGGATTACGGCCCACTGCCTCTCACAGAGAGGAAGCCTGTGTCCCAGCAGTGGGAACGTTATAGGCTGATTATGTTGAAGCGTTGAGCAACTGAGAATATTTTCTTAGTGCAGCCTTTCCAACTTACACAATCAGTAATCCGAAATGAATATTCTTTGAAATGCTGTTTGGATATTCACTGGTTCTGCTCGTTGTCTTCAGTCAGCCGGAACTGTTTCTAATGCAGAAATATATTTTTAAAATATCTTTGACATATCTCGGTACCTTAGGGCCCCGGACTTTTGGAAGGCGTACAAAGGGCCGAAGCCAACTCACAGAGGCCTGTTAGACACTTTAATGTAATGTGGCACCAACCAACGATTATCCCTATGTGCACTATGCAGGTGCACCCAAGGACAACCCCGGTTGTTGCAGGACTATTGCAGGGTATGGAAAAAAAGGTAGGGTTTGGGTGGCTAAAGTGGACTGCTTACCTAGGACTACGCAAGGACTATGGCGCCTGCCTGGAGCTAGACCACCACTTCTTAAAGCAGTATTGTTGTAATCTTACTTGAGTGTGAGAGAGATGAAGCTATACAGGACGGGTAGCTCCATCTCTCTCACACTGAGGTAACATTAAAATAATACTGCTTTAAAAGATGGTGGTTGGCCCCCTGATCAATGTTTTATATATATGTTACTATATAATAAAAGCCCGAAATCAGGTAAATCCTAAGATTTTCCAGTAAAACCTAAGATGTACCAATTCTTAATGGTAAAAGTCCGAACTGTTCGGTGATCATCGTTCATTTCGAACTTTTACCACCGATAAATCTTAGGTTTTACCTCAGAGACTCCGAAATGTTGAAAAATATATATGACTAGACGTGTTCGGCGCATCCTTTCGTACTCGTGGGCAGCCTGCAGTCCCCCGCTACCCGTATCACTTCCAACGGAAGCGTTATGTTTGTGAGAAGATAATTTTGTTTTTGTTCAAATTTTCTCATCAATGTTGCTTACCATTTCAGCTGCTCGGTGCTGTAAGTGTCCATGCGAGTGCAGGTAACTTTTTTCTGTTTGCTAAGCGAAAGCATAAAATAACCTTTTTCACTCAGAACAGATTATTGGTGTCCAAATTTTTGCTACATCTTATTTATTTTTAAGGAAATAAAAAGCAGATAAGGGATGCAATTAAAAAGATAAGTGGCTCAAGTAAATCAGCAGACTTCTTTTCTTGTCTTATTGCATCCCAAAACAAAGATGAGAATTTAAATAACGTTAACAGTTTTTTTGCTACCGTGGGCAAAAGGCTGGCGGAGCAAACTACCGCTTCAATGCAAATCAATCCAATGTCACATGACTTCTCACCTAATACTCCCGTAAATTCATTTGTCATGCTCCCTCCTGATGAAGAAGAAATATTTTTCCTCATCAATGGATTAAGGGAAAATTGTGCCGTAGGAATTGACCATATATCTGGCAAGATCCTAAAGAGGTACATAAACTTAGTTACCCCTCCTATTGCCCACATCTGCAAACTTGCTATAACCAATGGTGTTTTCCCTGGAGCGTTTAAATTGGCGCTTACCAAAACAAGGGAGGGGAGAGAGACTGTGTCGATAACTACCGCCCTAATTCCATCATACCTACTCTGTCCAAGATCCTGGAACGGCTTATAAACCGACGTCCAACAAACTACCTAGAATTGAACAATTTTCTTTCGCCTGCACAATTTGGTTTTCGTTGCAACAAATCAACCAATGACGCGATACACGAACTTTTGCATTCCATCGTTACTAACCTAGACAAAAGGAATAAATGCTTAACACTGTTCCTGGATCTCGGAAAAACCTTCGACACATTCTCTATCCCACACCTACTCAAAAAGCTAGAATGGCTTGGTGTAATAGGTATTTCCTTTAAATTAATGAGAGACTACCTTACAGAAAGAAAACAGAGAGTCCAAATTGACCGTGAGCTGAGCAATGAGGCACGTGTTGAATACGGTGTGCCCCAAGGCAGCATTCTCGCCCCCCATGTTGTTCTTGTCAGCGACCTCTGCCGACTTCAGCACCATGGTGGCAAAATTGTTCCTTTCGCTGATGACACCACCTTCTTCTTTAATGGGCAGAGCTGGGAGGATGTTTTTCATTCTGCTCAAAAGAGTTTCGACCAAGTCTGCGAATGGCAACGATCCAACGTATTGACTTTGAACGTTAAAAAAACTAAATATGTCACATTTGCCTACAGGTAAAACCCACTGCCTCCACCCTATCTTAGTATTGCCTGTCATGCTTGTGCCCCTGATACCTCCTTGTGCACTTGTCCCACTCTCCAGAGTCAATGATATCAAATACCTCGGTATCCTTCTCGGTTTCCTTCACCAATTCCTGACCTTCAAACCACATTTAAAAGCCCTGGCACCCCGTTTGCGTAAACTAATCTACATCTTTAAAACTATTAGACACGTAGCGGATCGACGAGTTACTAAGATGGTCTACGATGCCTTATGTCAATCCCTTATCGAATATTGTATTACTTCCTGGGGAGGTGCCGCCAAGACTCATCTAATTGAGGTCGAGAGAGCACAGCGCACTATTCTCAAAGTTGGCGCCGGGCTTCCTTATTTATTCCCTACTGTAGACCTTTTTAAAGAGTGGGAACTGTAAGACAGTCCTTCGTATTGCGCACAGTTCTAAAATAACACTCCTTATTGCAATTTAACAAATCTCCAAAGGGATAAGCGCCGAAAAGGCAGGGTATGCCAAACACAGGCTTCCAACTGTTCTCACTCACATAATTTCTTCATGTTTCTCAGACCATGCCTGCACAATAAGCTAAACAACATTCTTAATATCTATCCTCTGACGAAATATAAATGTAAAACCTCAGTCACTACATATTTGAAGACTCAAGACTATCAGGGAACAGAAAAAACTGTGAATCCCTCTCAGATAGACAAGCTTTACTAACTAATCATCCTCTCTGCTGCTTTCGCAAACTGTTACTCGAACCGCAGTCTTCCATCAATCATGCTCGCACCATATTTACCTACTATCAATAATTCTCGCACCACAGCTACTCAAACAACCTCCTACACATAGACACGTATACAAATGATGTTCATACACACTCTCCAGCCACTCACACACATTCTGATATTTCCACAATCATTTTGTATTTTTTTTTCTGTTTATTTTGTTTTGTTTATTTTTTATTTTATTGTTGTCTTTCCTTGTGCTACACAAAATACAAATTAATTTAGTTTCCTGCACTCTCCTTCTTATCAAAAATTTGTTACATTAAAAAGTAGTACATAGCAGGCTAATAGCTGCGGGAGACTTGTAATACAGGTTTTTATGGAAACATACTTCAAGCACCAGTCTCTCACAAAGTTAATTCCATGCTTGTTCTCCACTGTAACACTAGCATTATGTAACTTGTGTCGAGAAAATAAATAAATCATTGATCGATTGATAAATGATTTTTTACTTTTTCTCAGCTAATGCGAACATATTTGGGAAAGGAAATGATTTAGCAAATTTTTCATTAAAATTCTTTATTTTTGAGATATTTTATCACAAAATTCGTTCCTAAATGACTACATACGTATACATTATTTATATTAATTGTCTAATATAAAATATTTTACAATCTAAAAGCCAATTTCAACAATGAAACTGAACGCGAACGCGCATCTAAACCGCGTTCAAGAGCTGTCAGTGTCAATATTCCACAACAATCATGACAATGACAGCTCTTGAACGCGGTTAGAATGTGCTGATCGCGTTCAGTTTCATTTGTGAAATCCGCCCTAAGTCTAATTACAATGTCTAGGATAATTCATTCTTGGCGTTCCGTTTTCTGCAATATCATTAAATCAACAATACTCATTTACACAGCTTCAAATCTTAAAGATAATCATAATTTCTAAATAACAGATTTCTCCTTTTGTAGCGTCTAATTGTTAAGGAGGAAGCGCTAAGGTAGCCCGCGTAATTCAAGTTTTCTTAAGATTTTTGCAACTTGTAGCTCAGTGTCTGGGTATATGTTGATTATAGTATGATTCACGATTATAACCAATATTATACGGAAATATAATCATAAGAATCAGTAATACCTTAGTTAGTATAATCCTCAAATGTCAAGATTTCATGGTCTTATAGTTGTATTGATGACTTTAATGATAATAATTTTAATCAACATACAACCTAGTACTGACCTGGCATTTACCTTGGCCAGAGGCTAAGCATTGCCATACAACGTGGCAATGCTGCCAGTTTCTTGGATACCTACGTTACCAGTCGATAACGATGCGTTGGAATTTTTGGACGCCATATTTTATTTAGTTTAGTATATTATATTTTTATGATTTAGTTAAGTAAGGATATAATTTTAATATTATACTGACCTGCAAATTGTTAAAAACGTAAGAAAAATTTAATTTCGCGGGATACCCTGGCACATTCGCCTTAAGTTCGAAATTTCCATAATTTAGCAAATTCTACAACGCTTAGTGAAACATTGTTAAGCTCAATCAGCATTGTTTGAACAATCCTTAATTAAGTATTTTAATTTTGATTTAATTTTCTCCCGGTTTTTAGAGCCCAGCCCGACCGACCCGACCCGCACAGACTCGCCTGTAGGTACCGGAAACCTGTTTCTTTAACCCGTATGGCTTGGTCCAGGTAGTTGGCACCGACAAGTTTAAACCTGTTTCTTTCTAAGTGAGCACTTAAGATAACATGGGAATATTACACCTGCACCGATTGGTGCCGACCCGCACAGACTCCCCTGCACTGGAAACCTATTTCTTTATGTAAGCACCCTTTCTCCCTGGAGCACCAATTGCCCTGACGGTCAAGTCCTCAGATCAGTAATCAAAAGTTAGCTGTTACACAAAAATGGTTGAACAAAATAACAAATAGTATTGAGGCAGGTTATAATACAGCAAAAACAGGAGCCTTAAAACATAAGTATTGTTTAACAATAAAAACCTAAATATCACTTAAAAATCCTAAAGTTTTTAACTTAACTTTTTTTTTTTATTTCATGAACGTATTAGAGTGACAACTTCATTACTCTAATCCAATCATGGAAATTCACAAAAAAAATGGACCCTTTTTGTCACCCTATTTGGTTTACTGAACGAAAAACGCCACAGGAATTGATTAACCTTTCACGTTGATTAAAGTTTCATACATCAAAGGCTTCTGTTCCCCTTAATTTGTTTCGCACCAATGAAATTAGAATACTGTTTAATTAATTATTTTGAATGTTGGTTATTGGGTTCATTAATACATTTGTGTGTTCTGGTTGTGTTTGTGTGTTGGATGTAGATGACTATTTAATTATATCTGCATTTGATTTTTTTATCAACATTGCATTGAGAAGCTATTCCACCAATTCGCACTAAGCGTTTCCAAATGTCTTTTGTGATGCACACAGCACAGGAGTGGAACTCTCTGCCTGCGTCTGTGTTTCCGAACGCATACAACCCCGATCTCTTCAAAGTGAGAGTGAACAAGCTTCTTCTGGGTAAGCTCGCTCCATCGTCGACTTTGTCTCTGTCATCTCTGACCTAGACTAGAGTCAAGAGCAAACCTATCTCAAATAAAATAAAAAAAGAAGTATTGGAAAGGTTTGACAACAAAGAAGATTTAATCATATTACATTATAGAAATTTGGGCAGCAGTGAAATATACCGGACATCGCGACTCTTACGTCGTAATTATGTGCCAAGCACGTTGTTTGTGTGATTTGTGTGTGTGCAGGAGCCAATAATCCCTTAATTTTTCCCAGACGAAGTAACTCAAGTACTTTCAAACGATAAAAATATTTAAACTTCCATTTGAGCTTTGCCACAGTCGGGCGATTTAAAAAAAGAACTATGATAGTGTTTGTACAAACAATTATTGTTATAAGTGAGTGATGACCACAATAGTTATTTAATTTGGCAAACAATAAATATAAAACAATAAGTCTAACCGGATGCAGCTGAATACCAGTATTTTACATGGAGTGACTGCCTATCTCACCTCCATAGCCCAGTTACAGAGTAACACGATACCCCTTGGTAAGACTAGTTGTCAGACTTTTGGGCTTTTGACTACCGGTAACAGCTCTCAAGGATCTACGAATGACAGCCGGGACCAACGGATTAACCAGCTTTCCGAGGCACGGAGGGGTCTCGATACGTACATAATGGACGGTCACTCATCCTCGAACCGACTGCGGCAAGCGGAGCTTGACCTCCGATCGACCCGAGCGGCTGTTATCATTTAGCAGGAGCCCATTTTTAACTAAGCATATATTTTTAATAAATTCATTCCCTATATTATATTTTGGTAATTTATTGTAATATACACAAAGCTTAAATACAATATACAATCTAACACTAATATATATATATTATGTACCAGTATGTAAGGAAAAGGGAAAAAAATAAATAAAAGGTAGAGCTCATTGGGCATCAAAAAATTCATCCGCATCGCTGTCAATGGGAAATGTGCTCAAAAGGCTGGCAGCATTGCCAGGTTGGATGGCAATGCTGATTCTTTAACCTAAAAATAGGCCAGCCCTCTGGTCACGTGAAGAGTCGACCAACCGCTTGGCGATATCTCGAAATACTCGGTGAGCACTCGGCCCTGGTGTTTCAACCCCAAACGGCTCAAACATAATAGCTCCCAATAAGGTTGTCATATTTGCGCCGTTTGAGGTTTTCTGCACCTGCAGCAGCCCCAGCACGGCCTGCCGTGCTAGGAAGATGGGATGGCGCGAGGGTGTCGACACAGGTTGCATCCCACACCAAAGGCCTACCCAACTTCCAAGGCATTATGGTCATTCCGTCTGGCCTCTTCCCACCGTCGCGTGCCAAGCCATTGGATTCTATATTATCTGGTAGCTTTAATATTAAATGCATACTTATAACTTCAGTTCATTAAAAAGCTACGCATTCAGCCATTTTAGATACAAAAACGACCTTGATCCATAATAATTAATATCGCCTTTCAGTCATCAATTTTCCATATTTCTTTTATAAAAGAAAAAAGAATCGTAAATCAAAAATCCGTTGTTTCTGCAAATCATCAAACTGTCAAGTGAAATTAATGTTTTTGAGCCATTTATGTAATAAGAGCGTAAAACTAAAGGTTCATTTTAGGGAATTTCAGGCCATAGCCTGAAACCATTTTTCTGAGTAATAAATTATTTGCCCAAATGAATGTGATTTAATTTTATTTATTAGAAATTTCACAATTCGTCGGGTAAACGAGCTTTTGAAATTATGTTCAATTTCAAATTCCGAAAAGGATGTGTATGACCTACTAGGTCATGCGTATGACCTAGTAGGTCATGCGTATGACCTAGACTAAATAAAACAAGAAATAATAACATTTTTACACTACGCAGGCAATAAACTTTTTAAACAAGACACACTTTTTTATTAATATTATTCTCAAACATACAATATTTGTTGTTTGCTTTCTTTTTGTTATTCCTTTCTTACTGTAAAATATGTTTGATTTTATTGAAATTTAACTGTGCATTAACTTGAATCTGTCTGTAATGCTGTCCATGTTTTTCCCAATAAATTGACTTCGACATAATTCGTGTCAAACGCTTCTAGCTTACGCACAACATGGGTTAAAAAGAAGTTTATGGTAAGCTGTCTGCATAGGTACTTATTTGATTTGTCGACTCTGCAAAATCATAATTAATAAATATTGTATAATATGTTTGTTTTTTTAGGAGGAGCTCGTGGCTAAGTAATAACAGCCGCATGGGTCGATCCATCAGGTTAAGCTACGCTTGCCGGGGTTGGTCCGTGGATGGGTGACCATCTTTACATACCGAGACTCCTCCGTGCCTCGGAAAGCACGTTAAGCCGTTGGTCCCGGCTGTCATTCGTGGATCTTTGACAGTCGTTACGGGTCGTCAGAAGCCCGAAAGTCTGACAACCAGTCTTACCAAGGGGTATCGTGTTACCCAGTAACTGGGTTGTGGAGGTCAGATAGGCAGTCGCTCCATGTAAAATACTGGTATTCAGCTGCATCCGGTTAGACTGGAAGCCGACCCCGATATAGTTGGGAAAAGGCTAGGCAGATGATGATGATGTTTGTTTTTTTAGTGTCAGCTGACATATTCTGTATAAATGACATTGTGAAAACGAGAAGTGAGTTTTCAGTCCACCTGATGCTAAGATATCGCTGGGGGTTGTCACTAGTAACAGCTCACTTGAGTGAATTTCAACAACAATGATTTGTTTTACCTAATTTTGGTGGAAAATTTTGTTTCTGAATTTTGAAAAAATGATGATTGATGAAGATGATTTCATTACATAACATAACATCACGCCTTGTTACCCCGAAGGGTTAGGGCAGAGGTGTACCTATAGTATACACCCACATTTCGCCAGTTATGTTTAATTCTATGTAATAGGAGGCGAGCCTATTGCCATCTACCGGGCACAAATTCAGACTCCAGGCTGCTACTGAGAAATTTCAGATAGAAAAACCCAATAACACTTTGCCCGACCTGGGAATTGAACCCAGGACCTCATTATCAGCAGTAGCACTTGCGACCACTAGACCAACGAGGCAGTCTGGCAGACGAGGCAAATTTTGGTGGCAGAGATTTCATTACTGCCACCAAAATTAAAAAAATTCGCTCGGATAGACCTTTTCGATTTTTTCTAGGTACTATATACAAGAATACAACTATCATCAGATAGAAAAACTAACACTGAATTCAAATAAAATTAGTAATTTCTATTAAAGTAGTGTAGTTTCGTTTAAGCGGTGGTAATTCCCAGGAAAACAGATTGTGGACACGCCACCAAAATTAGAATAATGCTAAATAACATATTTGTTTTCGAACTACTACTTACAGCCTGATCAATATACGCGTGTGTAAGACACATCACATACCCGTTAACTACGCATACTGCCCATCAAACTAAGTAACATAGGGCAAAAATTATTGCTGGGAAACGACTTCCTTTTTTTATGATAACACGCAATGTAACACGCGCAAAACTTAGTGCTTACTGTTGCATACAACAGTATAGGGGTCGTGCCGGTATTTAAAGTACAGTTATAACATTTAAAACAGCTTTCATAAAAAGCGTAAGTAATAAAAATTGGAACTCTGACCTTCAATATTTCCGTAACCAGAAGGTTCTCAGGTATGGTCCAGAACTAAAAAATATCGCAATGATGGGAAGAACATGTAACTTCCGGCTTCGTTATGTGTCTTTTTACACCCGATATATATGTCTACTTTCTCTATAAAATTAAATTTTACTAAACGTTTGCTTTGAGATATGATTTTCAGCCGCGCCGCCTAAAAATTTCGCTTGAGAAAATCACTCACTTTAAGCTCACTTCATCTAAGTTTTCAACGTGAGATTTTTACTGCATACAGGATGGAGCCCACATATATGCAATAAATGAAACCATAAGTAATACTAGTCCACAGAAGTATAGCAAAATTAAATATTAAATTAAAAACCGTAAATTAAAAAAGTTACATTTTCGAACAAAATAAATATTAAAATAAATTCAGTAAAAGTAAACACTCTGTTTAGACAACCGAGCTGGCCGCCTGCGGTGCACCACAGCGCCCAATCCATTGTTCGCCGAACATGTTTTTTTTTTTTGTTTGCGCACATGTCCAAGGATTCAAGTTCATTGAATCATTGACTTAGTGATCCAATTCTACAGTGTTCAAATTTGCTCAAAATTAAAATTATACTTTTTGACCTAATTACTGGACCGATTTCGTAATTTTTTTGAATATCGTCAGAAAAGGCGATAACAAGTATATCTTATAATTTATTGCGCATATGTGGTCCCTATACTGTATATCGGCAGTTAAGCGTAGATTACCCCAAATACTATAAATCTCTCATCTCTTCAGATGCGAACAAAACATTTGTAGAATTCGTACAATTTTATGATGTGGCTATCAAAAATGTGTCTAGACTTGACAACATTCTACATTCCTCCAGTGGCACTGGGGTCAACATCGATTTTTGCTATTTTATATTTATTGGAGTAACACGGTTATTCTAAACTGCATATTCATTCCCTCTTTTATTCTTGATATAAGAATCAGCTCGGATTTTTGATGTTCTTTGTCAATTTTATATCACAATTAGTATATTAAGTTTGAAATGCGACTAACAAACTGTATTCACACGGTAATGTAAGTGGAAGCGCCAAAAGGGGATGCCGTAGGAGGTGACCTTATTGGTGATGTTCTTCAGAAAGGTCAGGTGCGTGGTACTCGCAACTGGCGTATGTGTATGACCAATGTATGAACGTAAACGAAGCATAAGGAGTATGTAAGGATCGTAGCAGGTGGCGTTCTGTAGTTTATACCTACCCCTATGGAAAGAAGGAATTCATCTATGTGTATTCTCATTAAAAGAGATTGAACTGATTAATTAGGTTAAAAGATTTGCCTTTTTGACATTAGAAAAGTTCATAAACTCAACAAACTTCTATATTCAAAGACAATTCATCAACAACAGTCAGATTGTTACCCGTAACTACCTAGATAAGTACAGTCATATTTCCATACATTACATACTTAGATAACAGACGATAAAAAATTACAATGATCAAGGTAAAACACAATAAAATAAACAAAACATTCCCCAGAGAACTACAATTTACTTTTTCCGAAAAAAATCCACCATTTCTAAAAATGCCCCTTTTACAAACATTAATCTTTATTATTTCCTGGTATTAAGCCTTTTATGTATTGTTTCAAAAGCTAATTAAGTGCTTTCTACCGCTAATGGCAGTTTCGTGAAAATACAAGGGTTATTTAGTAAAATCCGCTTGTTAAACAATTTATTTGGCGGTCATTTTTGGAGCGTTGAATTATTCAGCTTAAGTGCCTGGTATTAATATTGTTCTAACTCTTCGTATTTTATTGTTTGTTGCTAATCTACAGCTTGGAAAATGTGAACTTAATTAATTGTTGTTAGAAAATTCTCAGAAGAACCCACTGTTCAAAATTTGTGTAGTCCATTGTAGATACAGCTTGCGTCTGAAAGATGTGGTCAAATTTAAGAGTGTGGTACAGGCCATTGAACTGAACAATTTTCTAAGTGGGACCAACATCGTATCGCGAAAAAATAATCAGCCGTCCCGTAATATGTTTGGGTCAAGTAGTTATTGAAATTTTGTATGGGACAGTTTATTAATTTTTCGCGATTACGATGTTGGTCCCATACAGATAATGGTTCAGTTTGATGGTCTGTATCATACCCTTAAATTTGACCTCACCTTTCCGATACACGCTGTATAGTTTTTGTTACGTCGTTATTTCATTCTGTTTGAAATTAAAACGTAATTTCATCATGTATTTCATGTAACTAATTCAATTTTTTTTTCAGTTAAAATTATTTCAGTGTAAAAAGTCTTCATTTGAATTTTACGTCTTATGCACAATTTCAATGAGAAAACAAAAAATAAGATGAATATACTTTGTAAGAAGAACTTGAATTTATGAATGTTGGAAGCTTCGCATTCCCGTCCAGAGCTTTTTATTTTTATGATTTCTTTATATAGCTTTTTCAGAGTGGTATTAAAAGCCGTTTACAGCCTAAATATAACGGATTTTTTTTAAATAGTTTCGATCATAGATTAGGGCGTGAGGGCCTGAAGGAGTATTTTTCTAGCAAGTACCAAGTTACCAGCTTAATACGGGACTTTATTGTCATTAGGCAATGTGCATTAGAAAACAATGTACTTACGGTGAAAAAAATCGTAAACCCAATGATCTCAGATCGCCAATAATTATTGAGGGGTTGTAGTAATCTATATCAATACCTTCTTTTTTTAAGAAGAGGCCTGTGCTGTACAGTGTTACTGTTTCAGCATATTAAATGCCCAATTATTTTACCTAACTCTCGTACAAGTCCCCATTCTGCGGAAAAGCCGTCTTCGTTAATGATTAATGACATGGCCACTTCTCATTAGTCTAAGCAGCTTTTTGATAAAAAATTCAGGTTTTGTAATTTCAGTAATGATCTTGTCTCAAGTTATTAAATAAGGAATGACTGGATAGCCTTCTTAATAATAACATTTCAATTAATAATGCTATGTTAAATTGTTTCTTACTTCTTCCGAGAATTTAATTCCGACGTTTAAAGAAAGCAATTCCTGCATTGAATAAATACAACATTTCAATCTTAAATGAAGCAATGTCCATAATTATTTATGTTCTCATTTCAGTGTCTTCTTCTAAAACACTTTTCACCGTATTATTTAGTAATATATAAAAGTCTACGCCAATAGTGCTGAACAAACTATTTGGTAAGCAAATTCATGTCACTTATCTTCGAGATGTTTTCCAGTAACAACAGAAATGGGCTCTGAAATAAATCCATTTATTTTCAAGGCATTTAGGTCTTGAGTTAATTGAAGCGTTTTATCTGTTTGATTTATTATACAAAATATCATTACAATAGTAAAAATAAATATCTAACCTTATACCAATGCAGATTATTAACAAAAACGGAACAGTGTAGAGTAATATAAATGTAACTTTAATCTTAAGCCTATAAGATCGATGCACGTAAGTGATGAATGACTTAGATTATCTAGATGATATTATTATTGTTGTACAAAACATTTTCTATTTACAGAACATTACGTATTACATTAATTATATCTAATTCCATTTAAAATTGATAACGGTATTATTTTTCATTTAGAAATTTTGGATAATTTTAACAAATCAGCCTTAACTTCGTAATGTGACTGTTACAGCAAATTCCAATGCAATCAAAATATTAGAAGTTCTTTTATCAGTTATAATATTATATAAGTAGTTTATTTTATCATTTACATTTTCTATTTATATTTAAACATAAATCTATAGGAAGTGCAGAAAAGTATTTAGGTATGTTCATTGTCGGACATTCAAAATGCTTACTTTATACAATTAACTACAAACATAATGAATGAATTCAATCACTTTTACATTATCGAGTGACCCAAGCTTGAGCTTAGTCTTAAACAATTTGTGCAATTGGTAAATACATCATTATGATTAACATCAGTATTAATTTGAAAACAATGTAGAAAAGAAACCTGCACAACTAGATAACTACAAGTTACTTAAACTTTTTCTTATTCTTCCATAATGGTAACAAATTGTCACCATATTTCCATAGCATAATTTTATTTTGACAAAGAAGAGTCCTCAAACAATATTTCTTAGTGAGTACCTAAAAAGGATTTTCTTGTTTTATTGCTAAATCCACTAGTATTTGAGGTCCTACAGTAAAGTGGAGTGGAAGGGATATTTATATTAATTTGTATTGTAAGTACATACTTGCATCGTGTGTACTTGTGTCTGTATTAATTTAGTTAGTTTTCATGTATTAACGTAAACGAGGCAAAAGGAGTATGTAAGCTTTGTAGCAGGTGGCGTTCTGTAGTTTCTAAAAAAAAGGGTTGTTAGTAAAAAGGTTTACGAAGGAAATATTAATAAAGGTTAGATGAAACTCCAAATAACTCACTGAACAAAATACCAACAGCTACAAAACCTTTTTACAACGCTGAAACAATTTTGCCAATTTTCAACTTTAGTTAAGAGCTTAATAACCAACGGTAGTATAAAACCTCATATCACAATGAACTATCTAAGTACCATTTTATTACTCGCATTCAAAATGGCGGTATCCAAGCTGAGTAAGTACCTAATGAACCAGGATAAATATTCCAACCATAAAATGAAACTAGAGCAAGCATAGAACGTCTTTGGCAATGAATTCATAAAACTGAGATCTGCCGAAGCAGCTCTGAAGGGATCAAATCCTAATGCAAATATTAAAGATGTTTGCGATGAAGCTTATCCTATTTCATTAAGATCGAGTATCGACTGTTCACCAGACCAAAAGAGACTTGTCAGTATATCTCGGATCTTTTTATACCAGTTGGTGATTCCCGTTTATTTGCTGTAATATAAACTACACAAGTACCTATTACGAGTCGAAAAATAACTAACATTCTTAACGTTTATTTTTCTTACACTTTTTTATCGTGAGACGCCAGAACGCTACTCTAAAATCAGGGGAATAAAAAGCATATATAAAGGGATTTATTGCTGAATTAAACCACCCTAACCACGTAAGAATGTACATTAGAACAGGATTCACGTAATTACTTGGTATGAAAGGGGTGAGTAGGTAGTAAAGAAAAAATGGAAGCCAGCAGGCAACGAAACCGCCGACAACGAGACTTAAAGTCTGTGCGGTTTTTGTCTCTCTCCGTAAAGAAGAAACACGATTATTTTCTACATGTTCCTTCATAGAATGAGTTCGTCTTGTGGTGTTTTTATATTTAAAGTTAGCTTTGAATGTGACATCGTTGTTGTAGAATCTTGATTCTTTTTCCTTACTTCTATATTTCTTTTTCTTTTCTTGTTTGAAGCAGCAGGGGCATTTGTGGTCTTGTGAAGAACATTCGCTCGGTTGTGTGGAGTTTTTTGAAGTCTGTTTGGAAGCTGATTGTCGTAACGACATCTTGTCTGATCCGGATTCCGATTCGGTACGGATGCAGGAGAGTTTTCCTTTCTGAAACAAGAGGATTTGGTGAGAATAAGATCCGTATATACTTCTTTAATCCTATTTTCTCTTCCGACGTAGAAAACATCTAACATTTTAGATTGCGCTCTGTTATGAAGACCGAAATATGGTACTGAAAAGTACACTAGGTTTTATGGCTACATCTTAATTAAAACTATTTTCATGATGAATGAACTTCAATCACTGCGCAGTTGGACCAATGTCAAGAATATTTAAATAAATAAATTTCTAAACTGAAAAATCTCGCTTGCCATCCAATTCAATCAATCAGTCTGCCTAGCCTTTTCCCAACTATGTTGAGATCGGCTTCCAGTTTAACCGGATGTAGTTGGATACCAGTATTTTACATGGAGCGACTGCCTATCTGACCTCCACCACCTAGTAACTGGGTAATAAGATACCTCTTGGTAAGACTAGTTGTCAGACTTAGAGGCTTCTGACTACCCGTAACGACTGACAGATCTGCGAATGACAGCCAGAACCAACGGCTTAACGTACTTTCCGAAGCACGGAGGGGTCTCAATATGTAATGATGGACGGTCACCCGGTTTGCGGTGCGGCTGTTATCATTTATCCACGAGCTTGCCATCCATTAATAATAATAACAACTTAGTCAAAGAAAGTTAATTTCCTAGAATATCTCGGATTCTCTAGATTAAGTGAACTAAGTTGGACCCGTAATGGATCAAGAATGTTTTAATAAAGATTTATATTTTGTTTGTTAACAAGCCTTTGTCCCAGTTCTAATAATTATACAGGGCGAGTTATTGCGTCTGCTTTGGGACGAAAACTGAATATATGAGAAAACGAGAATAATAACTTCGTGAGCTTAGTATGGGTTCGATTTCTGTCCAAGATACTTTTCTCTGGTTTTATTTTTCTTTCCTTTTTTTAATTTCTACGTTTCTATGTGTAATTCATATGGTGTACATAATAAAGAGGAACATTTTCATTCTATTCGTTTTCAGGAAACTATGCAACATCGAGCTCGTTTCTTAGTTTCGTTTTTCGCCTCAATATCCCATCTCAGAAACTCACTCTGTAGATAAAATGGAGGCTAAGCTTAATTTAGTGGCTAATAAAGCTGGTTCCTCGAGAATGTTGGTAATTTATTAAGAATTATCTTTTTCATAGCATTCATAGTAGCTTTTCCTCATTTTATTCATCATGCTGTACTTTTTCTTTTCACTTCACAAATAAGAGGCCAAATGCGTATAGGTAGCTACACTTTCACAAACTGGATTAACAGACACGAAACTGCTTTTTAATCGATTTGAAAATAGGAGGACGTCCTATGTTCGACTGTATGTATTTTTATTTTTCGAAAAAATCGAGGGAAATCCTCAAATTTTATAGGTACACTTATACATCCAAACTAACCTACCAAACCAACCTATCAACCTACCTTATTTACTAACACAAGTGTTTGGTCATAAAAAATATTATGTATGTTTAGGTTAAGGTATTTTTCTATTAACCTGTGTCGCCCAAAATAAATGGTATATTATTATTATTTATGTTTAAATTTCTCGGGACCCTGGGGTCCCGGACCTTTAGAAGGCGTACGAGGGGCCGAAGCCAACTCGCAGAGGCCCGTTAGACGTTTTTAATTATATGAGGCACCAAACGACGATTATTCCTGTATGCACTATGCAGGTGCACCCAAGGACAACCCCCGATTAGTGTAGGACTGTTGCAGGATATGAAAACAAAGATATTGGACTATGGGTTGGAGTAGCTAAAAAGGCCTGGTTACCTAGAACTGTGGAAGGACTATGGCCTCTGCCTGATCAATGTGCCTAATAAATACACGGATAAAATGGCAGGGGGTGACTCCTCTCCCCTCTTTGAGGAGTGGCTGGAGAGGCGCCACGGCGTCCTCACCTTCCGCCTGACGCAGGTCCTCACCGGACACGGGTGCTTCGGGAGGTACCTGTTCCGGATAAGGCGGGAGGAAACGCCCGGGTGTCACCACTGTGTGGATCGCCCGGAGGACACGGTGGAGCATACGTTGGAGGTCTGCCCGGCTTGGGCGGAGCACCGCCGTGTCCTCGCGGAAGCGATCGGCGGCGGCGATCTCTCGCGTCCGGCCCTGGTCCAGGCCATGGTACGGAGCGAGAGTACATGGGAAGCCATTACCTCCTTCTGCGAAGCAGTAATGCTCGTGAAGGAGGAGGCGGGACGCGTGAGGGAGAGGCAAGCTTTGCGCCCTCACGCCCCTAGTCGCCGCAGGAGACGCCCTGGGCGTCGGGAATTGGCAGCCGATTCCCGGCCACCGTAGGCGCGGGCTTGCGGACGGCGAGCAATGGGTAGCTCGCCGTCCGGTAAGGACCAAGCCCGAGTCGCCGGCGCGTCGTGTTCCACGCGCGCCTCAAAGAGATGTCAGCACTATTGACGGGGTCCGCTAGGGCCAATGCCAGCTAGGGTTGCGGATGTTCGAAAGAGTTACCGTGGCCCCGGCACAGGCAACAGAAGGAACACGGGTGGGTTTTAGTCAGTAAAAGTCTGACACGCCCTTCCGCTCCGCCCAGAGCGGGAGAAGTCATTTGATGATTTCCCATCCACAAAAAAAAAAAAAAAAGGGGGGTGACTTGCACACTCAATAATGGGCCCCCGAAAACGGTCGCTAGCACATAGTGTCGTAGCGACAAGGGGGCAACATGTCATGAGGTGCTTATAAGGAGTGGAGAGGTAATCCACGGCTATCAGGACAATCCCGGAAGTACGGTCAAGATCCCTACCAGCATCTTACTGGAATGCTTCCTTCCTCCGTGCACGTTTGCTCTTGCGAATCTCCACTCAAGCCGGCCAGTAAAGGCAAGAAAGAGGTGGGAGCTCTGTTCTTCGTCAGTGTTTACTTTAGCCGGTCAATAAATGTAAGCCAGAGATGAGGAACAAGACTTCTCCCGGGAGATAAGGTCCGTGGGGTCGCTACTGCCCAACAGCTAGCCACATGCTGCCCTGCGGGCTTATGTATCTCTCTTGGTCTGGCTCCTCACCCTCGACCCGTTTCGGCAAAGTAAACTCCACCGGCACAAACCTAAAGTTCGGGAGCACGCAAGCAAGTTAATATTTATTATTATTATTATAGCGATTTGGGTATTTTAATACGCTTTAGCTTCACTTGTAACTAACTAACAATGTAAAGAAATCTTGGGAGTTTTCATATCGAAATGAAACTTTGTATGTATAATGTAGTTCGAAAGACAATACTATAATTTGGTATCTTGGAGCTGATCTGATGATCTAGCCAGGAGGTGGATAGTGGAACTCTTCAGTGGCTTCTAGTAAACCCCTCGACTTTGGCCTCATATGATTTGTTTTGACAAGCCCATTAGATTGGGCTTAGTAACGAAGGTCTGATGAAGTTGCCAGGAGGTGGAAGTGGAACTCTTCATTGGTACTAGTAAACCGCTTGAGTTTGGGCTTTTCGTTTTGACGAGTCCAATAGATTGGGCTTGGTAACGAGAGTCTGATGATGGAGCCAGGAGGTGGGTAGCGGAACTCTTTATGGGCTACTATTAAACCGGTCAAATCATTACTTCGTTGACTTTAGACTTACTAACTAAATGAAGAATATACTAGACTAAAAAGTAAAAAATATGTATTATAGTTTTTAAAAAAACTAAAAAAACACGCTTTCACTCAATAAAAATTATAAAATAATTAAGTTGACTCGTAGTTAAGATATAAGTACCTATGCAGCTTGTCACTTCTTTTATATCCAATGATTAATTAAAAAGCGTGGAGTGCTTTTTAATTGTGCGTTTTTAATTAATTTTTTAACAAAGTGCTCCACGCTTTTTGAATTAATCATTGGATATAAAAGAAGTGACAAGCTGCATAGGTACTTATATTTTAACTTTTTTTTTTTTTGGATGGGAAATCAAATGACTTCTCCCGCTCTGGGCGGAGCAGGAGGGCGTGTCATAGTTTTACTGACTAAAACCAACCCGTGTTCCTTCAGTTGCCTGTGCTGGGGCCATGGTAACTCTTTCGAACAACCCGCAACTTATCCGCTATCTTAACTACGAGTCAATTTAATTATTTTACAATTTTTAAAGCGTGTTTTTTACGTTTTATAATACATATTTTATAGTTAATTGTGCATTTTCTCTCGGAAAGCACCATATGGTAAAGTGGAACTTATGACGAAGACCACAGATGGCCACCGGAACTACTGAACAATAAATATTTCACGGGTTTGCGATTCAATTACTTTAAATGGTTGCTAAGCAATTTATGCTCGTCGCAATGCATATGGTGAAGTAGAGAACCAGAACTCCTCAACAATTAACGTCCTTGCATCGGGAAAAGCAATATTTCGTAAAAGGTGATGAGCAGTTGTCAGCTGTTGTTACTTAAATTACAAACTGACTCACAAAAAAGTGAAAAATTAATTTCGGAAGTCGGTGGCAAAAAACTAAAATACAGATCCAAAGACACCGACTTCCGAGATTAAAGTTATTTTTCACTTTGCAGTATTTTTTTTTTTGGAACTCGGTTGTTTTTTTGAAGATCAATTGATCAACAACATCAAACATCACGCTTTGTTTCTCCGAAGGGTTAGGCAGAAGTGTACTATAGTACACCCACATTTCGCCAGTTATGTTTAGGTCCCAGGTAATAGGAGGCCAGCCTATTGCCATCAACCGGGCACTAATCCAGACCCCTGAGTACTACCGAGAAATTTCTCATTGATGAGTACATACTAGTATATTATAAATTCGAAAGTAACTCTGTCTGTCTGTCTGTATGTTACCTTTTCACGCATAAGCCATTGAACGGATTTCGGCAAGGAGATAGATGGCATCCTGGGGAAGGACATAGACTGCTCAAAAATATTCCTACAGGGTGTGATATAGGGGATGAAACTTTGTACGCGAAACTCAGCATTTCTTAAGTTAGGGATATGAAAAACTAAATTTATGCTTTTGGAAGGAAATAAAGAATTATTTATGGTTCAGCGTTTTTGAAAAATCATCGCCTAGGGGGTAAAATAGGGGTTGATTTTAAGAATCACAAATAATATTAAAAGTTTTGTGTACCAATTTTTAAGAGATTTATGCGATTGGAAATGTAGTCATAGTTCATATCTTGACTTCTTGAGGTAACATTTTAGTCTTTATTTTTAACCGACTTCAAAAAAAGGAGGAGGTTCTGAATTCGGTTATATGCTATTTTTAATTTTTGTTTTTAAATATTGGTTACCTCAGTACTTCTTCATTTATAAACCAATTTGGAAAATTCTTTTTTTATTTGAAAGGACATATTTCCAGATTGATCCCATTTTTATTAAAATCCAGTTCTGATGATAGGACCCATGAGGAATTGAGGGAACTCCTCAAATATTATAGACATATACATAGCGATTTTGGTATTTTCATCAACAAGTCAAGCATTTGCATTCAGAAAGTATCATTTTGGTGAAGTGGAACTGATGAAGAAGAACAGAGATGGCTCAATGATAAGTGTTTCACGGGTGGCGATAAGATATATGTATAAAGATAGTTAAGCGACATTGACGAAGTAAATTTAAATAAATGGCTCTGATGAAAATGGTAGCATCGAACTGATCTGATGATGAAACCAGAATGTAGGCACGGGAACTCCGTAATAAAACAATGTATCCTAGCCGTGTTTGGGCTTATTGGAATTGTTATGAGATGCACTCTGGCTATAAATGATTTTATATGCTTCAAATTGCGCTACTTGATTCGTATTTTATGTGTGGCCTTCATTGTCAGAAGACAGATTTCATCAACGATCTGTCATCGTGTGGTTGATTTAATAATTTGTTGGCGACGGCGTCCAAACCTGATAAACTACGCCTTCCAAACTTCTGACACGACTTAGCGCGACATGTATTTGCCTTTTTGCAAAGTTTTCTTTGAAAGGGTGTACTCCTGAGGTGGTTGCATATAAATTTGGTAAAATTCTGATTCTGATTTTTGAGTTAGTTTCACTAATACGTATTTTTTTCCATTTAGTGTATGTTGATGATGTTATAATAACTTCCTGTCACTGTTATTTATTTAGCAAGTAGTGGTACCTATATGAATTTGGGTGGGAAAGGTACCACAACTAAAAAGTGGAAAATAAAAACATATTTATAAAAAAAAAAACAAACGACTTCCAAAAACACTACTTAGTGAAAAATAACTTTAATTTCGGAGGTCGGTGGCAAAAAACGAAAACGCTAAAAACCAAAGACACCGACTTCCGAAATTAAAGTTATTTTTCACTTTGTAGTATTTTTTTTTTTTGGAAGTCTGTTGTTTTTTTTTTTTTTTTTTGTAAATAAGTTTTTAGTAAAATCGGTCCCCTCGATCAAAAGTTATTTCTTATTTGTTATTAGAGCGTGACCGGCATAATTTTACTTAACAAAGTCCTCCCACCGCCTCTGTCTGTCGGAACGCGATAAACTCAAAAACTACCGAACGGGTTTTCATCCGGTTTTCACTAATGAACGGAGTGATTCATGAGGGAGGTTTAGGTGTATAATTCAATAAAGGTTTTTTTTTATAAATTGACTGAAATATGATGATTGTTGAGGATATCGGAAAAATCATGCCGACTGGGAGCTTTCTGGCGTCCACCGCGTAAACCAATAGACCATTACGGAACATAGGGTACTTTTGATCCCGGTAGTACGTTCCCGTGGGATATTTTCCGACATCCACGCGGTCGAAGTCGCGGGCAAAAGCTAGTTACCTTATAATTCATCTTCGTAACTTCACTACTCTTCAATTTCCACCCATCCGTCACAGTCACACATCTATCTTATTATTTAGGGATAAACATTTATAATGTCTACTGCTTTCACAACTAACAATAAGAGGCCTTACTAACATTGACAAAGAAATATTCATAACATTACTCAATGAGAATTGAAAAGGTTAAGAGTAGCTTTTTGAGGCAGTCTTTTCCTCCCTATTCTGAATTCAGTTATAAGGGCGAGTACTGAGACGCTTGTACTGTGGTAATCTGCAAGGATGTTATGGGGGGCGAGCAGACTACTACATGTGTTATGTGTGCGGGACAACGAAGCTACAATAACTTTTAAACTCCGGAACGGATTATATTATTATATTTCCGTTAGGTCATAGAAAGTACATTCACACTTCTATAAAAAAGAAACTGGCATATCCTTCGAATTCAAATACGTTTCTCTACCTGCTGGGGTTCGAATGCGCCCATAAGCAATTATTTAATGGCCTGTGAGATTGCTACCGGCATCAAACCTTTACATGAGCTACGCCCACCCTTGAATAAAAGGATCGGCGTAGTTGCATCTCCCAGTGATACTTTTATTCACAACATTCGAACACCCAGGTGTAACCTACCTAAGCTTATAAGGACAATTACCTAACATGGGATTGAAATTTACAACATGATGTTTGTCCCTTGCAAGAGAAAGCTAAACTTAGGAGGGACGAATCGCGAAGGTCTGCCATTGCGTTAAGTGTCTACGTATGAGTATATTTAAATGTTGAAAAGGGTAAGGTGTTATTTACATCTGTTGTTGGAGATATTGTAAGGAAATCTAAAGACGTTAAAAATATTGAACGGTATGACACGAAATGGGCTCCCACTTAATCTACATGATGTTGTCAATTCTTCAATAGAAGAGGTTTGATAAGAACAGCTTTGAGAGGGAGGTTAACAGAAGAATTCAGCTGGGGTTCATTTGAGAAGCTTCGTCGAGTTTTCTCGTCACGTATTCCGCAGAGCCTAAAAACAAAAGTCTTCAATCAGTGCGTCCTGCCTGTTATGACTTACGGAGCCGAAACGTGGACACTCACGGTACGGCTGGTCCATAAATTCAAGACTGTCCTGCGATCTATGGAACGAGCTGTGCTTAGAATCTCTCTGAGGGATAGAACCCGGAACGAGGTGATCCGGCAGAGAACCAAAGTTGTCGACATAGCTTACAGAATAAGCAAGCTGAAGTGGCAATGGGCAGGCCATATTAGCCGTAGAACTGATGACCGTTAGGGTAGACGTATTCTTGAGTGCAGACCGCAAATTGGCAAGTGTAAGATCTTCGCAGGGTGGCTGATAGCAGCTGGATCAAAGTTGCTGAAAATCGAACTGAATGGCCTGCGATTGGAGAGACTTAAGACCAGCAGTGGACTGCTGTAAATGATGATGGTGAAAACAATAAATAAAATAATTTTATGTCAAAGAGAGCCCAGAAGTAGGCACACCGTGATGATAATAAAGATAGAAATAAATTCATTCATAATAAAAATGTATTTGTTATGAATTAATTGATTGCCTCGTTGGTCTAGTGGTCGCAAGCGCTACTGCTGAGCATGAGGTCCTGGGTTCGATTCCCGGGTCGGGTAAAGTGTTATTGGGTTTTTTTATTTAGAATTTCTCTGAATTTGTGCCCGGTTGATGGCAATAGGCTCGCCCCCTATTACATGGGTCTTGAACATAACGTGCGAAATGTGGATGTACTCTAGGTACACACTCTGCCTAACCTTTCAGGGAATAAAGGCGCGATGTTATGTAGGTATGTATACAAAAATGTATTGGCATATATTATTTTCGATTACCTATTCGAAGTTGACTTAAAATTAGACCTTGGATAAACATTCTCTTAAAGTTAGGTTAACCTTTCCAAATCTCCAAGTAATGAAACACTCATAGCATATCCCTCGAAGCCTTACGCAGTATAAACCCCAAAAGGGCTAAATAACAAGAACTTCACTAACACACATACCACAACAAATGTTGTTTATCGGCCTTAGGTATGAAAACATCTCATTTCCTACTAAGACACGATTATAAACTTCCCTTGTTTTTCTTTGATAGCAAACATTCAAATAATCGTTTGTACTTATATAACATAACATGACACCACGCCTGTAATCCCCGAAGGGTTAGGCCGAGGTGTACCTATAGTACACCCACAATATTTCACCAGATAAGTTTAAGTCCCATGTAATAAGGAAGTCACATGACTTCTAGTCGAAGATCTTTTTGAGGCTGACTGTACCGGTGTGGAATTTGGAAAAAGAAGCTTCTTCTTAGCTTGCATTGAACAACAGTAAATTCAATGTAGACTTTGACAATATAATGGGACCTAGGAAGCTTTAGCGAAATTGAATTCTGTTTTATACCGGATCAAGTATCTTATTTAGGTAAGTAAGTCTGTTTATTTCGTTCCGGGTGAATCGAGAAAGTACTTGGCAAAGTTATCAAAGCCTTACAAATACGACGATTAAATAGAACTATCTCAAAACCAGGAACCAAAACCGTTGTGTTCAATACAGGTATTTTTTCGGTTACAACATTTATTTTTACATGTATTTTTAAAGGTTACCTTTATTCTTAAATTGAATACAATCATTATTAATACCGGGAACCGAAATAAATATTACTCCTATCTTACACGTGCATGGGCGCACATCGCTCCGTGAGTCGAGTCCTATTACGGCTCTGGCTGGCTGACGATATCCTGTTTTTTTCTCGTAATTAAGGTCATTTTTAGGCAACCGGTATTAAAACGGTAACTTAAATAGAGGTAACATATGTTTTCTTCTTGGTTACCCAGATAGCGGTAATCTTAGTCATAGAGGTAACCAAAATTCTTCGATACCTGTAGGTACCGTAATTTATAAAGGTTTTCTAACCCTGCTCAAAACCCTTATCATCATCATGATAATCTTTCCCTTATCCCAATGTATTCAATCAAAAGCCTTTTATTTGCTCAATTGCTTCCAGGTGTAACTTAAATGGTGTTGGACTGGAAAGGGGACATTGTGCTCAACATGAACAACTTTAAGTATCTCTAATGCTGGGTACAGATTGAAGAAACGTAACATGAAATGTAACACATATTGAATCCATCTCGCCGAGTTGTTGTGTTACATATTTTCATGTTGCAATGCATAATGTTTCATGTTAAATTTCACCAATCTGTACCCGGAATAAAAAATAAGCTGTTCTCCACATTTATGTTCCCGTAACTCAAGAAAATGTAGGGACAGATGGTTTGGCGATATAGGGGCAGATGATGGCGACTTTAGGTCGGGACCTAAAGTCGCGAAAAAAACATATTAGAAGATTGATTGTGATTTTTTGTAAAAGATGATCATAATAATGACTACAAGATGTAACACAAATAACGCACAACCTCTTAAGGGATCATTGTACTCATCATTATTAACAACTTTTACTATGGGACCAAACCTGACATCGCAAAAAAACAGCTGTTCCCTACATTTTGACGAGTTATGCAAACATAAATGTAGGGAGCAGCTGATTTTTTTTCGCGATTTCAGGTTTGGTCCCGTAGTAAAAGTTGTTCATAATGATGAATACAATGACCCCTTAACAGGTTGTGCGTTAATTATAATGACCGGTTTTCAGGACAAACATCATAATATAAATTACAACATAGAGCCAAAACGGTAACGCTTACTGTCGTCTATATTGCATTGACCTTACAATATATTGTGACTATAATGTTTCTCTATACTACTTAAAAGTACCAAAACACCATTTTCTCAAGACACGAACCACTTTCATTTTAAAAAGTCGCTGTTGCATAAGTCTGGCAACGTCGCGTGATGTTGACACATAGCACAATGTAGCGTGCTATCCTACTTTTCAGACTATTTGTGGCTTATTGGATACGTGGCTCATGGTTCAAACCCTCGGGGATCAAAGGCGTAGTAAGGGTCTGTGTATATGGGAGCAAACTGCGTCGAAAAATAAAAATAACATCAGCTACAGAAAATTAGATGGTGCACTGCAAAAAAGCAGTGAGCATTGGTGGCCCAGTGGTATCAGCCCCGACTTACAGAGTTGTAGGTCGTGAGTTTGAACCCAGGCAGGCACTTTACTTTGTGTAAATTATTTCCTCACCATTGCTCTCAAAACGGTGATGGAAAACATCGTGAGGAAACCAGCATGTTCTAGAACCAAAAATTCGAAGACATGGAACATCTACCAACCCGTACTGGGCCCGCAGGGTGGATTATGACCCACTCCCTCTCATAGAGAAGAGCCCAGTGTCCCAGCAGTGGGAACGTTATAGGCTGATTATACACTGCAAAGAAGCAAGTTCTTGCTTGTTTAATTTGTAAGAAAAATATTGCTTATATTCTAGAACGCAACTCAGTAAAGCTTATAAATAGTTCAAGCATGAACATCGATTCAAAATAAAGAGTCTTGAGTGTGAAATCGAGTAGATATTTTAATCTATCTGATTTGACAAATGATAATTATTCATGTACATAAGTAGGTTGGTATAAACACTTTTACACCTCAAAAATGTGAAGGTGTTTCCTATCTGACTACTTTGAGAAGAAACATAGAGACAAGCTCAGAGGTCTCTTTTAAAGTCAAACATTATCTTGATCAGGCTATGTAGAATATTATTATTTAAATCGAGATCACTTGATCGTCGCTCTATAGAATTTAAGCCATCAGAGCTTTAAAGATTTACTTCCTTACTAATAAACGTTGTATAGCGTCTGTATAGTTACACAACGCTTTGTCTTCTTCTTTCGAAAGTCAAATTACTGACAACTGAAAGAGAGAAATCTGTATCTTTACCTGCTATGATACCTTTATTAGTAAAGAGGTTGTTTTATATCTTTCTTTTAACGCAGATATATCCAGGACCAGAAATCCACCAGGAATTATACCTCTAACTCGCTTCAAACACCGCCATGCTATCAAAATCCCGTCACAAGGATTGAAATTGCCAATCTAAAAACAGTATCGAGTCAAAAAGTGTAAAGTTCGTGACTATCTATATAAAAAAAAAACAGTTTCGCGGATGATTGCATCGTTTTTACGATAGGTTGAAATATCGGTCGGAGAATCAATCTAGTATGCATGCATGCTTGCGTCTCTTTTCTCACATATATGTGTGTAGAATTTTTACGAAGTAGAGACACGCTTGGCCAACACATAATACAGGTTGCAAAAGACCAGTCACAAAGCTATCATCTACGCAGTCAGCACATCAACCTAAATAACATTGTACAAAATAATTGTTGGAAACGGCTTTTATTATCGGTGTCAACATTCGCTGTTTACGGCGTTTTTACAGTCAAGTCAAATGATTATAGTAACATGTCCCGGCATTAACGCACAATCTCTTAAGGGGATATGTTGTAGATAGAAAAAAAATATTATGACAAACTTGTTTTTATAAAATGACGTCATAAAAGTTGAAGATTTGACTTTACCTGGAAGGTTCCCAGCAATGGTCCAGTACAAAATGGTCTCAATGACGGAAAGAACATCTGAATTTTGGCTTCGTTAAGCGGCATTTTACACCCCAAGAAATGGAACAATCATCTGATATGTTTTGTAAGTGCAAAACATAATAATATTAAACACAGACTGTGTTAGACCATCCAAAAACTACCTTTACGACAGGTAATTTAAAAGTGACAATATCTTGCAGGAAATGAGGCCTCGTCCTGTTTATCGGGTCACTATACTGGCGATAGTGGTGCCATATTGCTTTATAAATTTTAAGCCATGCAGTACCTATGCCATATATTTAAATATATTTTGTAAGCTTGTTAATAATGTGGGTTACACATTGCAGTTCCTACTAAACTCAATAATTATTTGCTTAGGGCGCAATTTTCAGTCACTACGTAACGTTTATCTGAAGAATAAAGCTATCAAACCGCTTTTTTTATTCTTCAGAGAAAAGTTATCCGAGGATTTTAAAAACGGCCCTTAATTATGTATGATATATTGAATTACAGTAAGAAACTGGTGGAGATCAAACTCACAACCATTCGCTGGTCGCCACCATAGCCCTTGCTTCAATGACGCCTAAAGCTCTGTCAATAGGTTGCTGTCAATGGGCTGGTGTCCGCAACTCCACGTCAATGCGCGTATTTTACGTAACGGGTGAGAAAATCGATCATTATATCCACCCCAGCTCCTCAAGGAAGGCCAGCAACGCCTTGGTGTTACTGACAATCTGACGTAGGGTACCTGGGTTACTAAAGTACTTTGCCCTGTATGAGATGAGCACTGGGCAGTTTATTAGCACATTAGCTGCTGTGTCGTCACCTCCATGCTGGCCCTGCACAGCGAACTGCCTGTGATTCCTATGACAAAGAGGAGCAGCTCTGCTCAAACTGAAGTGAATGCCGCTCGGGGTGCGGGACGAAATGCGTATTGATTGTATCAACTAACTTGCTTGCTTTGTCGTGTGACTTCCTAACCATTAAAACAATCGACGCGCGCAGTACCAGTGTGGCCAGAGCTTAAATTGTTACCAACATTAGACCTTTAAATACCAACCTTATTACACTTAGTACTGCTAGCCAGCTGCTGATGCCGTCTCGCCACGACACAGGATATCCTCGCATACACATACACCATCACAGCCATGGGCAGGAAGAAGGATCCCATGGCGGAGAATACCACGTACCCTGGGTTCTGGTTGTAGCGGCAGTTGCCGTTCTGATTATGGTCTGGTTCGTACCTGGGAAAGAGGATATAGTTTTAAAATACTATCTTATGTATGGATTAAATTAATACTGATAATGAAGTCGTAAATCCTGGGCTGCCATTGACAAGCTAACAAATGGAATAGAGTTTTTAATCAATATAAAAAGTAGTTCTGTTTCTTCTCACTTTGATAAAAAAATGTCTTTCTTCTTATCGAATTGGACTAGAAAGTTCTTTTTTAAGATTAATCTAGAACATTCCAGAAGCTTTATTATTGAATAAATAAAAGGCGGCTAGAGCGCGTCTTTGGCAGTTTAATCCATGACATGGACCAGCACGCTATTCGAGCTGTAATATTTTACGAGTTTAAACGTGGCTCCAGTACGAGGCAGACAAATGCGAATATCAACAACGCATTTGGAGGGGGCACAGTCACACAGTCAACTGTAAGTCGATGGTTTCATCGCTTTCGATCCAGCGATACAACACTAGAGGATCGAGCCCGTTCAGGTCAACGAGTCATATTGGATGTCGACATGCTGCTGGCAGAATTAAATCAAAACCCGGATGCTACTACTCGCGAGTTAGCGCAGGCATTTGGCTGCAGTCACACGGCTATCGAAAAGCGACTGCATGCACTGGGATATCGGCGAGTGCTGGCAAAATGGATTCCGCATCAGTTGAGTATGGCAAACCGAGCTGTCCGAATATCGATTTGTCAATCGTTGCTCCTCCAGCCCAAACAAAAGGAGTTTCCAAGTGATTTAGTAACAGGAGATGAGAGCTGGATACTGTATAAGAATGACAAGCGTAAAGCCTACTGGTTACCACGAGGAGAAGAACCGCCAATCCAAGTCAAAGAACAAACTCATAAACGGAAGGTTTTGCTTTGTTGTTGGTGGGATGCAGGCGGTATGATTTATTATGAATTACTCCCCGAAGGACAAACTGTCAACGCCAACGTCTATGTTAATCAGCTTCGTAAGTTAGCGGCTGCTGTGGAAAAAAAAACGAAGAAAAGTCAACATCCACTTGCTACACGATAATGCGCGACCTCACGTTGCTTCCGCCACACGTCAGCAATTGCAAGAGTTAGGCTGGACTACAGTTCCGCATCCACCGTATTCTCCAGACTTAGCACCCTCCGATTATCATCTGTTTGGCTCTCTTAAAAACTTTCTGCGTGGACAGCGCTTTAATTATTTTAGCGCAGTGGAGAATACACTGGATAACTTTTTAAACAGCAGCCCGTTGATTTCTGGGAGCAAGGCATTCAATCTTTGCCAGATAGATGGAAACATATTATAGATTTACACGGCGATTATATCGTCGAATGTGTTTAATAAAGAATACAAATATTAATATTTGTTTCATTCGAACGTAAATCAGTATTTAGTTGCCAACCCAATACTAAATGCGATTTTACTATTGTGCCACTTTATGACTGTGTTTTTTTTTTTGTTTTAAAGTTTTGTGTAAATAAGTAGGACCACGCCTTATTTCCCCGAAAGGTTGGGCAGAGGTGTACTTATAGTATTACAACCCACATGTAGACAGTTACGTTTAAGTCCTGTGTAATAGAGGCGAGCCTATTGCCATCTACCGGGCACAAATCCAGACTCCGGGCTGCTACTGAGAAATTTCTGATAGAAAAACCCAATAACACTTTACCAGACCTGGGAATTGAACTCAAGACCTCATATGAGCTCAGCAGTAGCACTTGCGACCACAAGACCAACGAGGCAGACTTGGGTATATTTATTTGAGTAAATTTCTACTAAATAGTAAAAAAGAACGTCCAAGACCAGTACTAATGAAGATGTATAGGTGAGAATAGGAGTAATGACTAAACATTTTTTTATCCGTCACCTAGATTATTAAAAAATATTGGACACGTATTTTTTCTTTTTTTACGTAATCAAAAGATTACGGCGATACGTTGAGTTAAAATGTGGTATGACGTCACGCCTTGCTAGATTTTACTTAAATACTGAGTTGTGACGTAGCGAGCCCGCACTTCCCAACTCTAATGCGTTTTATCTTTGTAATTTTTTAATAAAAATATGTGTTTAATATTTTTTTATTGTCTGACTGACGGACTAAATAGAATTTCTTTTTTTTTACCGAGCCATCATCCCCCTCGTAGAAAATAAATATGCAACTGCTAGAGAATGTCGTGTTTATTTGTGTCTTTTTTCACCATGATTTACAAGGTTCCCTGTCAGTTCAATAAGTCCAAATCATACATGTGTATAAACCATTTCAGCACAACAAAACGAAGTTGGCGTGAAATGTTCCACAGAGCGTAAAATCTACGAAAAAGATAAGAACTTCACCATTTCAGTCGTTATTACGAATGAGCTTGCAAAAGCTAAAACATAATGGAACTAACCCACTTATGAAATCACTTTTTAGGGTTCCGTACCCAATGGATGGCAACGGACAGCGGATTGGCTCGATCCGCTGTCCGTCCGTTGGTCCGTCTGTCACAGGGTGGTTTGTATCTTTCAAACTCAAAGACTCAAACTCAAAGCATTTATTTCAATTAAACCAATTACAGGCACTTTTGAATTGTTAAAGAGTCAGTCAGTTAGTCAGAAAATTGAAGCTAGTCGCCCATTCCAAAACGTAGATCTCTATGGAGAAGAATGGGCAAGAAACTCCATGGACACTCTTTTAAATCAAAATTGTTACAAAATCCTGGGTACATTGTTCTTGTTGCTTCTATATGTGAGAACAATGTAAAAAATAGATAATTAAAAACAATTCAAAATATAAGATTAAAAATAAGCCCTGGCAGCTAAGAGATGACCAGTGTCCACTGACGGCGCCCGTTCACGAACATGACGCGTGGATCAGTACCATCCAGCTCAACCATTTTGTAGGGAACCGAACTTTTGAACCGTAATTGGTACACACTTGAAATTTTCACAGTGTGTACAATGGCCGCTTTAACAACAAATAATAAAAATAAAATAAAGTAAAAAAAAATAAATTATCTAGTGTTAAATATTATATGGTGGTACGGAACCCTTCGTATGCGAGTCCGACTCGCATTTGGCCGCTTTTTGTTATTTATTTTACTTTCATGGAATAATAATTGGTTACGGAAATGACATTGCAATAATATTGTTTCAATGTTTTCAATGTTATTGTTTAATTTAATGTGAATGGGCAACGCTCCACATGAAGGCATTAATTAAAACAGAGCACACATGTACTCGTATTATTTCTGTGCAGGACATAAAAGCTATTTGGACGTGTTTTTTTTTGGTTTGAAAGTAGGTTTTTGTTCATACCACAATAGCTGACATTATTATCTGTGTTGAACCATTGTTTTAGCCAGGTATAGCTGTAAAGTGACCAAGCATGTGGAAATTAATTAAGTACCGACTCAAAAACATAACAGATTATGTATAGAATACCAGCGCTACGGTATTTATTTATTTTTTAAATATCACAGCATTGTGTGTGAGATAGGAGCCTTTTTTGACCTCGCACGGGTCTTTATTATTGACTTTTTTTTTTTTTGTTTTGTTATTAGAAAAATATGTTAATTTTGTTAGTTTTTAATGCTCCTTTTTATTTTTTGTATTTTCTATGCGTGTCTTACATAAAATATTTTTCTTTCTTTCTTTATTTCTTTAAAGAAAGACACTAAAATGTATTATAACATTTTATTAGATACTCTTAAGATAATTAGTTATCAATATAGTCATAAACTTTATTGATATTATCATCAGCCTGCCTAGCCTTTTCCCAACTATATTGGGGTCGGTAAAAAATAGTGTTACAGCTTATTTCGACTGATTTTAGATTTCCCATAGAAACAGAGATTTCCGAATATCTTTTTTTATTTAAGACTTTTCGAAAATGTTCTTAACTAACTTTTTAGACCTATATATCCTGCTTATGCGTATGAAGTTTTATTAAAATCGATTCATTCATTTCGAAAAACAAGGGCTTGAAAGTTTGTATGAAATGCCGTACGTCGTAAACGCTCTTAACAGCTTACTCACTATTTGATCGGAACATTATGGGTCGTGCAAGACCCGTATGCATGACTGGCTACCTCGTCATCCGTGTAAGGGTTATAAGGTAAGAAAATTCCGTGACATCGCACTTAGTTGGGACCTGTTTGCCTTTCACACCTTTGCTAGTAGATCCCTTAATTTATCTTGCAAGGATTAGGGACGACCATTTTCCTTTAAAATAGCCGAATATTTAACATTTTATGTGTTTACAGGTGATTTAGTTTTACACTCAAATGCACTATGGTAATTGTAGCTGATCTGGATCGGTCCGTTTACTTCTTAATTAACATAGTCTTTGGGTAACCAAATCTATAGACAGTTTTATATACAAAAGTTTAGAAGCACCCTTATAGCATAGAACCTTAGTTCCCAAAGTGGTCCAGGGGTCCACGGGTGACTCGACGGGGGTCTACGTTGGGGTCTATCCTCACATTTTTGTCGAGTTTTGGGAATATGGTAGAAATGTAGCTGCAGGGGTCCACCGTACCAGCTAAATTTTGAAAGTGGTCTATGAGAAACAAAGTCTGGGAACCTCTGGCATTGGACATCACGCCTGTGTTCCTCGAAGGTTCAGGCAGAGCTGTACCTGTAGTATACCTACATTTCGCCAGTTATGTTTAAGTCCCATGTAATAGGGGGCGAGCCTATTGCCATCAACCGGGCACAAAACCAGACTCCGGGCTGCTACTGATGTATTATTAAAAACCCAGGACATCATGCTCAACAGAAGCGCTTGTGACTTCTAGACAAACGAGGGAGGCACCTTTTTGTCTTTAATTGTCTTTATCCATTTCTCTGACATTGGAGCGGCATATCTACATCGCCACATTGGAACGCGTGACACTGACGTCACGCAAAATCATGCATCGCGCAATCAGAGTTTATCGCGCGACTAGCATATAAATACAACATCCCAAAGTAAAGTTCACTCATCCTCCATAGAAAAGGGAGGATCCTCCGACCAGACGGGTGTTATGTCTGGTAGGCTACTGCACGACGGTTGATGTTGGGATGTTGTATATATATGCTAGTCGCACGGTAAACTCTGATTGCGCGATGTAGTATTTTGCGTGACGTCGGTGTGACGCGTTCCACTGTGGCGATGCCGCCACAACATCATTAAAATATCATTAAAGTATATAGGTACCTGATTGAGGCCCTATATCAAAACTTCACATTTACTTCCTGACCTTGAAATTTCGTGTATCTCATACTCCCGACGTATACGTTAATAAACGTTATTTTTTTCTTTATTATCATCTTCTGTCCTTATTACATCAGATCTTTACTTACTAATCTCGAATTTCATATACTTATTCCAATAATAAAGACAGGGCAGTAGGTAGGCAGGACAGGCAGACAGGTATACTCGTTAGTGTTAACGAGTATACCTGTCTGCCTGTGCGAGTGTATCTGACATCATTATTTGTATCTACTTCATTCATTCTCATCATACCAGGTTCTATATACTTGTTAACCTATTTCGTGTATTATAACAGTTCCATAGTTCTTCCTCGAATTTGAAATACTGCATTACTGAGGTACTGCATTGGAGCTAGACCACCACCTCTTAACGCAGTATTATTGTAATCTAACTTCAGTGTGGGAAAGAGATGGAGCTAAACGTCCTGTACAGCTCCATCTCTTTCTCAAACTGAAGTAGCATTAAAATAATACTGCTTTAAGAGGTGGTGGTTGGCACCCTGTTTAAGTCCCTCTGAGAAATAGCTCAGGGACTTAAACAAAAAGATTTAAATCGTTAGATTTGCCTTCACCGTATTAATGCCTTGATCACACGTACCGAGTTGATGGGCGAGTCAGTCACCGAGTGCTCGGCCGAGTTAAAGGGTGAGTCAGTCACCGAGTGCTCGGCCGAGTTACAGGGCCAGTCAGTCACCGAGTGCTTGGCCGAGTTAAAGGGCGAGACAGTCACCGAGTGCTTGGCCGAGTTAAAGGGCGAGTCAGTCACCGAGTGCTTGGCCGAGTTAAAGGGCGAGACAGTCACCGAGTGCTTGGCCGAGTTAAAGGGCCAGTCAGTCACCGAGTGCTCGGCCGAGTTAAAGGGCGAGACAGTCACCGAGTGCTTGGCCGAGTTAAAGGGCGAGTCAGTCACCGAGTGCTTGGCCGAGTTAAAGGGCGAGTCAGTCACCGAGTGCTTGGCCAAGTTAAAGGGCGAGACAGTCACCGAGTGCTTGGCCGAGTTAAAGGGCGAGTCAGTCACCGAGTGCTTGGCCGAGTTAAAGGGCCAGTCAGTCACCGAGTGCTCGGCCGAGTTAAAGGGCGAGTCAGTCACCGAGTGCTCGGCCGAGTTAAAGGGCGAGACAGTCACCGAGTGCTTGGCCGAGTTACAGGGCGAGACAGTCACCGAGTGCTTGGCCGAGTTACAGGGCGAGACAGTCACTCGGACCCTGATCTATTTACTAGATCGTGTGCTACCGCGTTTCCCCACACTGACTCACTTGCCCACGCGGCGGGTATAACAATGCATTCGGTGCGTACTCGCCACTCGGTACACTCACATAGCTCGCAGAACGTTACTGTTCAATTTTTAATCATCATTTTGCGATACATTGTCTCGCTAGTCTGCAGCATCGAAACTGGATTGACTGACTGACTCGGTGCAAAGTTAAAAAATACGTGTAAACACCTACTCGTCCACCCGTCGTCGTCGTCTCGGGCTAGTATAATTTTGCTGTCTCGCCCATCTACTCGGTACGTGTGATCAAGGGATTAGTCGAGCGAAAAAGTGTCCATACTAAGAGGCCTTATCTCACACAATTATAATGACGTTTTGATGAAAATCACATCAATTCACTGAGTCATTGTGTGTATAAAAAAAACGAAACAGAAACGCAACAATCTTTTGACGCGGTAGGGCGAATCTAACGATTTAAATCGTTGCTTAAACCTTACTGGTGAAATGTGGGTATACTGGAGCTAGACCACCATCTCTTAAAGCAGTATTATTTTAATCTTACTTGAGTGTGGGAAAGAGATGGAGCTAGACGCCCTGTATAGCTCCATCTCTTTCTCATACTGAAGTAACATTAAAATAATACTGCTTTAAGAGGTGGTGGTTGGCCCCCTAATAGTGTACTACCAGTATACCTGCCTGGGCAATACAGGAGTGATCTTGTATTATGTACTGTTGTTTCTTCGACATCATTATTTGTATATTCTACACTCTACAGTAAGTTCTCATTACAAGTTTCTATATTTACTGCCGAACGTTTTACTTCTTGTATTCTATTACTACAGCTCTGTTATTACTAGTATTAGTATTAGTGTTATTATTAGTAGGAAGTCTATGCCAAAAAAGGTACCGGATAGGGCTGATGAGGAGGGTTTCGTGACGGTGCAAAGGAGGAAGCGCCGGTCGCGAACGAACAAGAACCGCTGCGGCAAAGCTCCTACGGAGCCGGAAGTCAGCTTGCGTGCCGCAAAGCCGAACACACCGGTGTACATCTCCCGCCTACACTACACCACTAAGGCGGAGGACATTGTGGAGTACGTGCGTCAGAAGACGAGGTACGCGCCGAGAGTGCAGTTACTGGAGTCGCACCGCAACGTCAACTTCAAGGCGTTCGTGGTGCGCATACCAACATGCTACCTGCACCTGGTGACGGAAGAAAGCTTTTGGCCGCAGGATGTGGTATTCCGCCGCTTTTGCGGACAAGTGCCACCAGAGCGCACAAAGACTTAGTGCAACTAAGTGATACTAACATAGTTATTAAGTTTTACAAATAAAGACTACTGATTGATTGATTGATTTATTTATTAACAAAATTTTTACTATACTTATTATGTATACTTAGGTTAAGGTATGTATCTATGGGTCTTTATTACCTGATAATAAATGGTTATATTATTATTAAATATATATATTATTACCATTCTGGTTCATTTGTTTGTGTACAACACGGTGCCAAGTCGAATAAGGTCTTTTACTTCTACTTTAGAATATATGTATATGCGGAAATGTGCTATTCTGTTTTTGTAATATTTCGGAGTGCTATCCTATTGATATCGTAGTTCAACGTTATGGTAATCCTCCTGGTCGGTAGCCAGATTTGGCAAATATTTTTGGGAATTAAATAACGAGATTGGATGATCAAATTAAATATTTCCGGCCCTCAAAAATCCAAATACTTAAGTAAATTTCGGTCCTGATGGCACATGGAATAATTTAATTAAATATTTTTTTTTATTGATCTCATGTTTACAGAAAATTCCTTGTTGAATTTCATTGTTTGGCCATTTTGTCACGATTATTACATTTTTCTCAATTCACCGGCAAAAATAACCTTCATTACATAACATAACATAACATCATGCCTGTAATCTCCGAAGGTTTAGACAGACCTACCTATAATGCACCCACATTTCGCCAGGTATGTTGTCGTAACCTTAATAGCAGCATAATGGAATTCTAATTTGTTTTCTATTTTCGTGTTTCCACTAAGTTGGTGCGACACATTTGCTAGTTATTGGCCTAAATACTGCCGTAGCAAACTAGCAACAGGTGGTCCATTCGCACAAATAGAGAAACACAATAATTGTTTGCACGCCATTGAGACCTCCAACAGACACTAGATGATGTGCAATTTTGTTTGTTTCTTCATTAAAGGATAAGGAAGAAAATCATAAAGAAAAGTAGAAAGTAAAAAAAAACCAGCCAAGTGCTTGTCGGACTACGCACAATGAAGGGTTCCGTAGTTGGGATGAAGAGAGAAGAGAAAGGATCATCCCAACGATCATCCCAAAGAATCATCCAACTTTACATTGTAGTTTAAAAATGTATGTTCTCTTATACATTCCAACTGCAAATGTAAGTTTATTCGCACAATATTAAGGATTTACCGTGTTATTTTAATACTTCTTTCTATAGACTTCTTATAGGTTTTCCTGTAATCTATAAGTATAGAACTATTCACTGTATTTTTTCTCAAAATTTTTGGCTCAGTATTTTCGGACTATGTGGTCAATTTTCGTCAATTTTTTTAAAATAAATTTAAAACTATGTATTTTAAAGTTATAAAAAATTTATTTGAGACCCTCAGGTCTCAAATTGATTTAGATAGATTTATTTTTTATTTTTAGAGCCTTTTCATTTAATATGTCACTCGGTATAGTTTGCAAAACTTTTTTTCTCTTAAATGCCCCCAAAAGTGAACCCCATATTTAAAATTGATTTATTTACGTTGCACGTCCGTATTTGGCTCACAGAAATTAATACGTGTACCAAACAATTTAATCGATTCATTAGATTCGGAGAAAATTGGTTGTGGTGACAGACGGACAGAAAGACAGATACACGAGTGATCCTATAAGGGTTCTATTTTTCTTTTTGAGGTACGGAACCCTAAAAAAATAAATTATTAAAATAAAGAACAATAAAAATAGGCAACAGTGTGCAAAAAACATAAGCCAGAGGTTAACTTGTAACTATAAAACATGTCCAGGATTTAACGCACAATTTCTTTAGGGGTCATTGTACTCATCATTATGAATAACTTTTACTATGGGACCAAACCTGAAATCGCGAAAATAAAATTTGCTGCTCCCTAGGTTTTGACTAGAACCGCGAACATAAATGTAGGGAACAGCTGATTATTTTTCTGATCTACAACGCCAGATGTGAACTACGCATCAAAGACCGACGTCAGACAAATCCTGCATCGCGCAAGCAGAGTTTACCGCGCGACTCAATATCCCGACGTCAACTCTCGGGCAGTTGCCCACCAGACACAACACCCGTCTGGTCGGAGGACTCTTCCTTTTCTATGGAGGATGAGTGAACTTTACACCGTTATCATACCTCTTTATACTTACCAACCAAACATAGGAGGACAAGTAATTGTGCCTGCAGCGATCCACACAAAGAAGATCATGGTCAACGCAAGCTTCTTAGATCTTCTTCTTCTTGAATACGTTAGAGGCCTGGTGACGGCCAGGTAGCGGTCAACGCTTATGGCACATAAGGACAGGATGGAGGCAGTACAGAGCAGAATGTCCAGGCTGATCCAGATGTCACAGAGAATCCAGCCAAGCTCCCATTTACCTGGGGAGGAAGAAATTGAGGGGATTATATTGATTTGTTTAAGATCTTTTGATGGTATTTGGTTTATGCTTAAAAACAGGGCATTGAGAAAGCCAGCATAATAATTTGTGACACGTTTTGGTCTTAAAAGTAAATTATTGTCATAGCAGGGTGTTTTTATTTTTTAGATTAAAACGGTAAGATTTAAGCTAACCCAAGCGGTTAGAAAACCTCTTTTGTAATTTCATTATAAACTTGATGACAATTCAAATGCAATTAATTAATTACCAGAGTCTGTGTTCTAGAACTGTTTAATTGGAGAAACTAGCGAGCTTTCTACGAGATTTTATTTGCAACTAGTATCTCACGTTTACGTCACTTGGTTTTGTATACTTACAGCATACATTTTATAGCTTTGTTTGGTCTAGTTCCATTAAAGATTTTATTATGATTGCAAAGAGCTCATTTTAAACATTGGTGGGTAGTACAAGACATGTGCCCTATGGGATTTACCATCGACAACCTTAATGCTACGGCTACATTGTTGCGATTCGCGCGCTCTCACTCGCACAGCTTCAACTTCTTGACTCACTGACCGACTCCTTCACAATGAAGGTTTTCTAAAATGACGATCACTAGGGGGCAGCATTGAGACGTCAGGTCCGAGCACCTGTCAAAAGTATCAAAGCGCCTATATTTTCTTTAAATTAATATGAATTATTAGTTCGCCTATTGATTACATTTTTCAAAGAGTAACCGGCTAAGTGCGTATCGGACCACGCACAATGAAGGGTTCCGTAGTTGGGATGAGTTTATCCTAAGAACAAACTTAAAATTGTAGTTGAAAAATATGTTCTCTCATATATTCCAACTGCAAATATAAGATGGTCGACTATTGCTCGTTATCTTGTAAAGCCTACTTAGTTGTGATAGTTTTCCTTTTAACTCCGTTATATATAAATATACTACTACCGTAAATTTTTTCACATATCCAAAACTAACCGTTTAGCTGGCATGGGGGGACACTTGGCTCTAACAAAAAATAGCAGCATTTTAAAGCTTAATATTTCAGAAACGGTTCCTTAATCGAAACATTGTTACACAAATCCGCAATGTTTTTGAAAGACTTATCCTACAACACCCCACACCATGGGGTAGACGAGTAAAAAAAAAACGTCCCCACTTTACGTGTACAGAAGGTTCCCTAAAAAAAATTTTTTTTCATGATTTTATTTAACCACTTTGTCGGCGTGATTAATATCAAATTATAGCTTTCTAGTAAGAGTCTCTGAGCTAAGCTGCGGACGGACGGACAGACGGACAGACATGGCGAAATTATAACGGTTTCTTGTTGACTACGGAACCCTAAAAAGCATCTTTTCATTTAACATTCTTACAAATTTGGCCCCATGTGAGCGACAGAGGTGACAAAATGGGCCAGCCCTCTTCAAAGGATAACAACTTAGTTGGATTATTAACGCAAAGACACATTCCGCCATTTACAACGTAAAAATAAAATAGTATCGGATCATAAAATAAAAATAAAGCTTCTAGCATTTCCATTCTTTATTATTTTTATTTCGTTTCGTAGCAAAAATACTCACAAATATTCAGTACAATTTTATTCATAGAAAGAAGATCTTTTAAGCTTTCCATCATCTGCCTAGCATTATCCTAACTATGTTGAGGTCGGCTTCAACTCTAACCGAATGCAGCGTATTTTACATGGAGCGACTGCCTAACTGACCTCCACAACCCAGTTAGGTACTTGATAATACGATACCCTTTGGTAAGGCTGACTGTCAGACTTTCGGGTATCTGACTACCCGTAACGACTGACGAAGATCTACAAATGACAGCCGGGACCAATTACTTAACTTGCTTTTCGAGGCACGGAGAGGTCTCATTATGACAAGTAATAGATGGTCGCTCATTCAGAATCGCAGCCTTACCTTCAATCAACCCGTGCGGCCTTTAACCACGAGCTTTTGGAAATAAAATAAATACATATACATCAATACCGTACTCCCATATTGTGTCAATAAAAAATATATATATTTTTGCTACGAAAATAAAATACGGAAGTGCTTCGTGATATCATTAACGTGGAATTCTTTTTGTCGCTTCTTCAAGAGTACTTCGATTTTTGGTTGGAACAGATTTTTTCTTGAAGTGCTCTTTATGTTGAGGTTTTGTTCGTTATTCGTATAATGAAGGCTCTTCGGGTTTCTTTTAGATCTTGGAAATCAACTGAGTAATAGTACTCTTGAAGTGTCCAGATATATTTCGGTTAGGTAGATAAAACTTCGTGGGCTCGTGGCTAAGTAATGACAGCGACACGAATCGATCGATCAGGTTAAGCTACGCTTGCCGCGGTCGGTCTGTGGATGGGTGACCATCTTTATATACTGAGAACCCTCCGTGCCTCGTAAAACACATCGTCATTCGTGGATCATTAACTCTCGTTACTCAGTCAGAAAGCCCGAAAGTCTGACCACCAGTCTTCCCAAAGGGTATCGTATTACCCAGTAACTGCGTTGTGGAGATCAAAAAGGCAGTCCCTCTATTTAAAATATTGGCCAGTATTCAGCTGCACCCGGTTAGACTGGTAGCCGACCCGAATATTTAATATTTAGATTTTATTTTAATGATGTAATGAATTGAATGAATGTTATGTATTTGTGATTTGTATATTGAGACTTGGTGCTTATTAAATCATCATCTGCCTAGCCTTTTCCCAACTATGTTGGGGTCGGCTTCCAGTCTAACCGGATGCACCTGAATACCAGTATTTTACATGGAGCGACTGCCTATCTGACCTCCACAACCCAGTTACTTCTGACCTCCACAACCCAGTTACTGGGTAATACGATACCCCTTGGTAAGACTGGTTGTCAGACTTTCGGGCTTCTGACGAACCGTAACGACTGTCAAAGATACATGAATGACAGCCGGGACCAACGGCTTAACGTGCTTTCCGAGGCACGGAGGGGTCTTGATATGTAAAGATGGTCACCCATCCACGGACTAACCGCGGCAAGCGTAGCTTAACCTGACCGATCGACCCGTGCGGCTGTTATTTCTTAGCCACAAGCCCCTCTTATGGTGGTGCTTATTAAATAAAATAAATAAATATACAGGATGAAATTGAATTTATGGGCATCCTCATAAGGGGTCATGGTACTCATCATTATGAACAACTTTTATTATGTGAATAAACCTGAAATCGCGAAAAAAAATCAGCTGTTCGCATAACTCGTGAAAATGTAGGGAACAGCAGATTTTTTTTTAAAGGTAGCGGATCAGCTTGAAGAGCTGACACCGTGCGTCATGTTGTGAAATAAGTAGATGCAAATCAATGCAAATATTGGAACAATTAATATTGCCAAATGCCAATACGCTTTTTATTTACCTATATATTACCCAGTAAAGGCGCGCTTACATATTCACGCATAAAAATGACATCCTCAACATCAAAAACGTTCTTGCAAATAGTTGGAATGTTAATAACACAAACTACACATTATACCCTTGGGAATGCAGTCGTTTAACCGATCGAGTTAAAATAAAAAATAAGCGCGTCTTACAACGAGATGTAAACCTTCCTTTGAGGACAATTCGATCGGAGTTGGGATCCGTTGAGATGTAACAATATAGTTATTATAAGGACTATACCTGTGTTGGAAATTATGGCCCTAGTGCTTTCAGCTTGTTTTTGTTCAAATGTAACTTTATTAAAATAAAAAGTAAACACGTCGTTCACCGAGATGTGAACCTTCCTTTGAGGACAATTCAATCGGAGCTGGGGTTCGTTGAGATGTAAGGATATAGTTATAAGGAATATACTAATTGCGTAACCACAATCTGAATGATTTTGAAGCAAATTGCTAATCCATTGCTTTATATGTTCGAAAAAATTGTCTGCTCAACACGTAAATAACGCAATGAATGTTATTGAACTGTCAAAATGAAACCGATCCCTACTGTAAGTGTGTTACGTAGTAGCCCCGCTGTTTTGTTTATCTTCTGGCAATAAAGCCTGTATAGGTTGTATTTACGACTGTCAAAGATCCACGTATGACAGCCGGGATCAACGGCTTAACGTGCTTTCCGAGGCACGGAGGAGTCTCGGTATGTAAAGATGGTCACCCATCCACGGACCAACTGCGGCAAGCGTAGCTTAACCTGATCGATCGACCCGTGTGGCTGATATTACTTAGCCACACTCCTATTATTATATAACCCCCAAAAAGGTACACAGAAGCTTATAAAAGCAAAAAAAAAGCGATAATTATTATTTAAGTCGTTTCAAAATCGGTCATCAATCACTTTACTAAAAAGGTCCTTTTGCAGGTCAAACCTCTTTATGGTATGGTTATATATAACGTTAAGTATCGCTTGTATGCTTCAGAGAATTTGCTAGTAAAAGTATAAGTAAATTACCGATAGGTTTTACTTTTACTTAAGAAGTTGTTGAATACGTAAAGAAGCTGAAGTTGTGTTCCCTGTAATTTGGGGGTTATATAAAATGTATGAGGGCATTTGAGCGTCACTTAACGTTAAGTAGATGTGGCTTAGTACAGTCAGCTTTGAAGGGAAAAGTTCCTATACAAGTAAGTGTTGTCAGTTTTTTTTTTTTTTTTTTGTTAAAATTATTATGATAGCGTCGTACCTAGTAAAAATGCAGGTACCTGCGTATGAGTTGTTATAATTAATGTACAAATTACTACGAGATGTTTTCTACAGTCAACGTTGATTTTAGAATATTTATTTTCTTAACTGTAGAAAATGAAATAGATTTTATGTGATTTGTAATTTATTAACTTTATTAATTTGCTTACGTACTACTTGGGTCATATTCAAAATAATTGTATATTTACTACTGTCTTATTGTCCAACCCAATTATTTTTATAACGAGATACAATTGACTAGAATTTCATAAACAAACAGATTAAATGTTTATTTGAGCTTAATAAAAAACAACGAAACATTTGATACAGCTAAACAATTCTTAAAAAAAAAATGAAACCAAACATTGCGTAGATTCCGTTTCATACAAGTATTCAATGTCCACGTCTTTGACGGTAAACTAAAAAAAATAATTTAACTATTAACCATTACACAAAAGTTTAAAAAAAAAACTATATTCAGAGAATATTGTTTAAACTTTCAACACTTCACTAAACAAAATATAAAATACTATTTATTGTTCTTCAAATTTAATTTATTAATGAGTCTCCTGATTTTACACATATCTGTTATTCATCTCTGTTATGCTATTTTAATATTATTTCCATGGTAATAAAGAAATTTGATATACTGGCAACATTAGTCCACTACCTGTCACTACACGACGTAAGAATAAATGATCGGCCGTTTTGTTCAATATAGTTTCTCAGCTCGTTTCGTTGTCGAAGAAAATTAGACTTTTAAAAGTAAATATTCAATGTGCGGTTAGTAAGTTTACTGTTTTTTTTACTCATACTAGAAAATGTCTGTATTGTGCTAATTGTTTTAAATATAAAATATTCGTATAACATTTAAATTAGTGTGGAAATAAATAGATTTGTAGGTTAGACACGTGCAATTAATTCATATACGTTATTTTATCCGTCACTTTTTCTGTTACGTAACAGATATGAATGATTAGGCGTTATTCACATGGTGTCACATATACATTAATGATACTAAAATATTAATTATACTTACTGCACCTCAGGTTAGCCAAAACATTTTTTTTTTACTTCAATTTATTTGAAGTATGTAAAGTTTTCGAATAATGTGCCCTGTATTGCATTGCTGTGCCATGTATTGTCTGTGTGTGCATGTTTTACTGGGTATATCACCGCTTGCGCCGTTTGTACTAACCGCACAGCCTCGCCGACGCGTACCCGGCCTCTCGTCGTCGGCAGTCTCAGAATCAGTTAAGGGGGATGCGCCACAGTAGCCCGCGAAATTCAAATTATCTCACGTTTTTTACAATTTGTAGGTCAGTGGAAGGTTGTATGTTGATTAAAATATGATTCACGGCCGTAACAATTATAGTATAGTATAGTTATAGTTTTACATAATTATAATCATTAGAATCCTTTCGCCTTAATATTAATACCTACACTACCATCGTCGCGTATCACATTTTGATCTACATACAACCTACTAGAGCTGCAATTTGCAAAAACCGGCTAAGGGCATCGTCGTCGTGTCGGACCATGCACAATGTAGGGTTCCGTAGTTGGGATGAACTTATCCCAAGAACAAACTTGGGAGATTTACCGTGTTATTTTCAGACCATAGAAACCTTATCGCTCACCTAGCAATATATTGGCACATCTACATTTTTCATATTTTGCAGTTGTCAACAATTGTCAACACTTGCCCTAATAATTCCTTTCTGTTATTTTTCTGTTACAATCAAATAATATTCATATTTGTTTCCTATCCGTAACTTACAATTATTTTGAATATGACCCACTTATTAAATATAAAACATTCTTAAGCTTCAGTGAAAATTCATTTCACGATATCGAAATTTTAATATTTTATAAATTCATATTTATTATTAGTAAATGTAATATATTTTTAATTTCAAAAGTAATTTACTTATGGCGCTGACGGTACTCAGGTACTTTAGCTTTTTTCGCTAACGAAACAGCAATTAGTATAACCGAGTCCAGAGAAGTCTATTTTTGGCTACAAGTACGTACTTTTTGTGGGTTAAGTACTAATGTATATAATTTAGGTGAAGTACCAATATTATGTAACGACAGTACTAAGCATAGTAATTATTAAAATACTTCTAATGAAATACAACAGTTACTTTGGAACCATTCATGTGAAGTTTTTTTATTTAATGTGTAAACTACAGCTAAAAATTAAATTATCTTGCGTAACATATTATAAAATCTAGCCTGTAAGTAATCTCCGAAGGGTTTGGCAGACGAGTATAGTGACACCCACATTTCGCCAGTTACGTTTAAGTCCCATGTAAAAGGGGGCGAGCCTACTGCCGTTAACCGGGCACCAAAAATCCAATAACACTTTGCCTTACACTTTTTAACGATCTGGGAATCGGATCCAGGACCTCACGGCAGCAACGGATCGCAAGCAGTCGCTTGCGAATGACGACGCAGTCTGACATTGAAATGAATATTATGTAGATAATTTGTGACTATAATTAGTCACAAATGACTTAACACTTTATCAACACGCCTATGCAGGACATCGACGCCGGTGTCCTCACCTTCCGCCTGACGCAGGTCCTCACCGGACACGGGTGCTTCGGGAGGTACCTGTTCCGGATGAGACGGGAGGAAACGTCCGCATGTCACCATTGTTGAACAAGAAACGCTGCGGCAAAGCTCCTACGGAGCCTGAAGTCAGCTTGCGTGCCGCAAAGCCGAACACATCGGTGTACATCTCCCGCCTAAACTACACCACTAAGGCGGAGGACATCGTGGAGTACGTGCGTCAGAAGACGAGGTACGCGCCGAGAGTGCAGTTACTGGAGTCGCACTGGAACGTCAACTTCAAGGCGTTCGTGGTGCGCATACCAACATGCTACCTGCACCTGGTAATGGAAGAAAGCTTTTGGCCGCAGGATGTGGTATTCCGCCGCTTTCGCGGACAAGTGCCACCAGAGCGCACAAACACTTAGTGCAACTAAGTGATACTAACATAGTTATTAAGTTTTATTTATTAACAAAATTGTTTATATATTTATTATGTATACTTAGGTTAAGGTATGTATCTATTGGTCTTTGTTACCTGATAATAAATGGTTTATTATTATTTATTATTCGCCCGGAGGACGGTGGAGTATACGGTGGAGGTCTGCCCGGCTTGGGCAAAGCACCGCCGTGTCCTCGTGGAAGCGATCGGCGGTGACGATCTCTCGCGTCCGGCTCTGGTCCAGACCATGGTACGGAGCGAGAGTACATGGGAAGCCATCACCTCCTTTTGCAAAGCAATAATGCTCGCGAAGGAGGAGGCGGAATGCGTGAGGCAGAGGCAATATTTGCGCCCTCACGCCCCTAGTCGCCGCAGGAAACGCCCTGGGCGTCGGGGATTGATAGCAGATTCCCGACCACCGTAGGCGCCTCTCTATGATCTGTGGTAGGCGCGGTCTTGCGGACGGCGAACAATGGGTAGCTCGCCGTCCGGTAAGGACTAGGTCCGGGTCGACGGCGCGTTGTGTTCCACGCGCGCCTCAAAGAGATGTCAGCACCAATTGACGGGGTCCGCTAGAGCCGATACCAGCTACGGTTGTGGGATGTTCGAAAGAGTTACCGTGGCCCCGGCACAGGCAACTGAAGGAACACGGGTGAGTTTTAGTCAGTAAAAATCTGACACGCTCTCTGGCTTCGCCCAGAGCAGAAGAAGTCATTTGATGATTTCCCATCAAAAAAAAAAGGACAGCCACGCGAAAACGGTTACCATGGATTCCATGATTCTGGATTCCCCCTGCGTTGAAATTTTTCGTTGGTTATTAAAAACAATCAGCTGTTTCCTATAAAAGTGCGATACATACGCGGTCAAAATGTATGGAACAGCTGTTTTGTTTTTTAAATAATCGACGAAAATTTTCAACACAGAGGGTCCAGATTCATGTACTGAATCCATTGTAACTGGATTCGCGTCGATGCTATCCTATATTTTCCAAAGGAGTAGGCAGAAGTGTACCTATAGCAAACCCACATTTCACCAGAAATAAAATGCTTAAAATATCCTTCGTATAGGAAGGTATCTACATTCATTTTCGGTATTAAGGCTCGTGCAGACTGGCATGACGCGACACCGGTAGAACAATGTCTGTGAAAACTTCATGGAAATTGTTCTACCAGTGTCGCGTCGCGCCAGTCTGCACGATCCTTGACTTTAGTATTTATTTCGGGTTTGCCCAACTACACTTCTGGACACATCTATTGGCCCACCTTAGAGTTTAGGTTTCGATGGCCCCTACCGAAATATGATTGCTAGATTGAACAAAAACTGTTGATGCAGTTTTAAACCTGATACATTTTACCATCTTTTTCGATCGTATTGTTTTAAATTTGAATTCAGAATACCATACGACATGGAGCTACGCCTAACAAGTCGGATATGCGCCTTGTTAAAGGCAATTGATTTTTGAATAAAAAACATGTTTTATCAAATAAAGGTTTAATTTAATAACGCGTGTTGCCTCCATGGGCATCTACCACAGCTCTCATACGATTAGGCATAGAGTTTATCAACCGCTCTATGAAATTTTGAGGGATCATCTCCCATTCCTCTTCTATGGCAGTTTTCAACTCCTGCATCGTCTGGGCAACTGGCTGACGAGCCCTAACACGTCTTTTTAGCTCGTCCCACATGTGCTCAATGGGGTTCATGTCTGGGCTTCTGGCTGGCCAGTCCATAACTGTGATGTTCACATCCCGAAGATATTCCCTGACGATGCCGGCCGCATGGGCTCTTGCATTATCATGCATAAAAAGGAAATTTGGGCCCACATAGTCCGCGTATGGTATCACGTGAGGTTCTAACACTCACGAATGTACCTTTCAGCATTTAATGTTGGCAGCCGTGGTCCTGTAACAACCTCAAGTTGCGTTTTGCCGCTCGCGGATATACCGCCCCAGACAGTCTATGAGCCACCGCCATAAGCAACCCTCTCTTCAAAGCAGCATTGTGCGAAACGCTCTCCCTTACGTCGGTAGACCTTCTTCCTTCCATCATTGCCATGTAACACAATTTTAGACTCATCAGAAAAGAGTACACGGCTCCAATCTTGCTGTGTCCAATTTAAATGACTGCGTGCGAAATGAAGGCGCGCTGTTCGGTGGGCTCGCGTTAGTTTGGGCCCATTAGCTGGCTTGTGTGGTACCATATCGCGTTCTTTTAACCTTCTCCGAACAGTTCGAGCGCTCACAGATACTCCGTGGAAGTCGCGAAGTTGGTTTTGTATCTCAATGGAGGTAAGGTGATGATTTCTCAAGCTGGTCGTCACGATGAATCGATCCTGCCTTTCAGTTGTGACCCGAGATCGTGGCCTTCCTTGGCGACGAACAAAGCCACCAGTCTCTAGGTACCTCCGATAAACATTTCGGACCGCAGATCGACTTAAATTAAGTTGAGCACTCACGTTTCTTTGGCTGTGTCTGGCCTGAATAAGTGCCACAGCTTGGGCGGCGACTTCAGGTGAAGTATCCATAGATTATTGACAGAACCTCACCTTAATGTTAAGAATAAGTAATGTTTGTTGCAAAACCAAAGATATCAATCACTTTTTCAAGAATCAAATCCAAGTAAACCAATAAAATCAAGTTTTCTTAGTATTCGATTGTTTGATATCAACAAACAGGCTCCAAATTGTCTTTTGTTTCTTTAAATTCTGTGTTCGAAATTCAAAAAAAGACTATTGAATGAAATTGTGAATGTGCCAGGTTCAAAACTGCATAAAAACTTTTTGCTCGACCTAATATAAAATTTTAGCTAGGACCAAACGAAACTGAAAATACAAGGTGGGCCAATAGATGTGTCCAGAAGTGTATTATCAAACTCAAACAGAGCCTTTATCCATGTGTTCATCTCGCTTTTAGGTCGCAAGCCGAACCATTTACCTAAAGCGTAATTCACACTTGTTCGAGCACACGTTCACATTAATTTGCACAACGGGGCGATACAATCGATTATGTTTAATTCAGCGAAGGATCTACCTTCGCTGAATTAAACGTAGTTTTCCGATAGGCACTAGCCGAATAAAAGCCGAATATGTCTTGTAACTAGCTGTTGCCCGCGGCTTCGCCCGCGTGGATGTCAGTAATTTCCTATTTGAATCGGATTTTGTTCACAATTTAATGGGTTTTAATTTTTTGTGCAGTACTCTAATTATTTTTCTAAAAGTACCCTAAGTTACTCTCTGTAATATATCAGCTATCTGCCAGTGAATTTACCGTCAAAATCGGTCCAGCCGTTTTGAATTTCAAGGTTTTTTTTTGCGCGGAACCCTAATTATTTTTCTAAAATAAAAGTAGCCTAAGTTACTTCCTAGAACATCAGCTATCTGACAGTGAACGTCCCGTCAATATCGGTGCTGCCGTTTTGGAGATTAGCTGGAACAAACAGACAGACACGACAAAAATTTTAAAAATTGCTTTTTCGTAAAAACTGTTATTTTGACGAACGACACTCCAGTTTTATTTATTTATTTAGATGTATAGATTGCCTCGAACAAGTTAATAACACGCCTTACTCACTGACTTGAGCAAAGCCTTATATGTATACATTAATAAGTACATTTTATTTACAATATGTCCCTTTAGAAAACAGTGTCAATACAGACAGAAAATGTAAATAAAAAGATGGTTCATTAGAATTGGAGACATAACTAATTATATAAGATTTCAGGACCGTTCGTTTAATTTGATGACTCTGTGTTAAGGGTAATTAAGGCGTTTCCCTCATTAATTTTACGTCGTGTTTCCTCAAAATTAATAATGTTTATTGGTTTAGTCTTCAGTTACCACACTGACTCCATTTTCAAGTAAGTATTGCTTTAGCGTTTTGTATTTGACTCATTGTTAAACAATAGCTTTATGTCACTTAGGTACTAAATATGTATCTTAATACTCTTATTCCTCAATCAGTAAATGTTGCTTTAAGAGGGTTGTCACATTTTGTCACCTCTCTCGCTCACACGGGACCAAATTTTTAAGAATGTTAAATGAAAAGATGCTTTTTTGAAAAATGTAATCAGTGGGCGACCTACAAAATAATATTAATTTAATAGGTAAAGAAAAAAAAAGAAAGAAAATACGTTTATTTGTGGTAAACATGACGCAAAAAAAAAGAACACAAACAAGAAAAGAAACAAGTTGGGGGAAAATATGCGTCACATCCACGCAAAACGGCCATCGCTCAGGATAATGCTGCGACCCTATGCGAGACAGAGCCCCAGCGTTGGTTTTCAGCGACAGCCGGCGTTGACGTGATGACGTCAGCCGGTGCAGTATGCAATTTAATTTAAAAAAGAAACAAAATAAACACAATATCTAAATATAAAATGTTCATATAAGTGCAACATAAAGAATGGCAACATTACGTAGGTAATGGTTACGTTTAGGTATGTAGTTATAAAAAACACATTTCTATTGTGTGATCTAATAAACTTAGCTCAGTAAGTATTATGATCTGTTTTTAAGATGATTTAAATAAATGCCATAATAAAAATGTGTTTTTAATAATTACCTATTAAATTAATATTATGTATTAGGTCGCTCATTGATTACATTTTTCAAAAGAGCATCTTTTCATTTAACATTGTTAAAAAATTTGCTCCCGTGTCAGCGAGAGAGGTGACAAAATATCACAACCCTCTTAAGGTGAAAGCGCCAGAGTAGCCCGCGAAATTCAAATTTTCTTATTCAAATAACTCTATTCAATGACTATTACATGAAATCCTGACATTTGAAGTAAATTCTAACTTCAAGAGTTGTATTGATGATTAATGACAACGATTCTGTAAATAAATATTTGTTATTGGCTCGCCCCCTATTACATGGGACTTAAACATAACTGGCGAAATATGGGTGTACTATAGTATAGGTATATCTCTGCCCAACCCTTCAGGAAAGCAAGGCGTGATGTTTTGATGATGATGACATATTTGTTACGGTCATGATAGCCCGTGAAATTTAAATTTTCTTATGTTATTTACAATTTGCAGGTCAGTGTCCTGTGCCCAGTGTCCGTTGACCTGAACTGACCTGTTGTTGAATTTCGCGGGCTTCCTTAGCACATCCCTCTTAATAACATGAACATCGCACGATTTTGCAAATCTGACCAGAATCCGTTTCTATTTGATAGTGCAATCGGCCTAATATCCTTAAAACAGTTCCGAATTCCCATATAATTTGGTCGTTTGTGTAGCTGCGTATTTGCACTCACTGCCCAACAGTAAATAAGCGTTCCATTGCCTCATCAGTCGGCGGTCGTGTTTCATCCCTCATACACCCACATTTCGCCTATTGCCATCAACCGGGCACAAATCCAGACTCCAGGCTGCTACTAAGAATTTCCAGATAGAAAAACCCAATAATACTTTGCCCAACCTGAGAATCGAACCTAGGACCTCATGCTCAGCAGTAGCGCTTGCGACCACTAGACCAACGAGGTAGTCAATAAGCATAAATATTTTTCGCGCAAACCGCTCTTCCTAATACCAAAGACAAGAAAATTGTCATGCTCTACAAGACATCTTACGTTAAACGCAAAATTAAATCGAAGTAGGTAACCATTTACTTAAGAAGCACAAGTAACACTCGATAAACGATTGGAAAAAATCTCAGGATCAAGACAGATAGGTAGGTACAGAAGGTGGGCTCCATACAAATAGCAAAAACAGGCGCATGTACCATCGCGGACATTTGCGGAGGTCGACAAATATGGTTAACCGCAAATGTCCGCGATGGTACACCCAAGGTGTTATTGAAATAACTGAACTCCTGATGTTCTTCGGAAAGCTGAGGTGCGTAGTACTCGCAACCGGCGTGCGTGTATGACTAGATGTATGAACGTAAACGAAGCAAAAACAGTATGTAAGGATCGTACCTACTGGCGTTCTGTATTTTCTGTCTACCCCCATAGGATGAAGGCGTGAGTTTATGTATGTTTGTATGATAACCTGAAAAGAGGTCATTCTTCAGGTTACCATCCCTACCTAGTTGCTATTCCACCAAAGTGAGAGTGAAGACTTCTTCTGGGCAATCTCGCTCCATCGTCGGCTTTGTCTTTGTCACCTCTGACCTAGACTAGAGTCAAGAGCAAACCTATCTCAAATTAAAAAATAATATTTTTTTTCTTTCTTTTTTGTGTGGTTAGTGACTAACCTGGTGTCAGAGATTTTATGCCGCCCATGAGCCTCTGACTTGGCTTCACATGCCTTCGTTAAATATCTCACCGTTTTTAAGCAAGTGATAATTATACAATACGCACATGACTCCGAGAAGTCAGAGGTGCGTGCTTTGGGTTAGTACAATCACAATGGATTGCAATAAAATTAATCGTTTCTGGGACCCTTTATACAGAGTACGGAGACGCCTCGGCAGCCGCTACTGGGGGCGGCATTGTCAACACTTTCTATTCTATACATACCAAGCAGGTCACCTTTTACTCGCACAACGACACATGAATATAGAAACTGACGGATTTGAATGCCAGTATTTTTTCTATGTACTGCCGCCGCCTCTACACGTTCGGTGCACTGTGGCTCGTTGTATAGAGTCGACCTTCTGTAACTATCTATTTGGCGTCTCAGGTGCGAGGTGTTAGCAAATATCACGATCCACTTACCGACAAATACTCTTACGTAATCGTGTCGTATTACCAAGGAGGATGATATAAGATTATGCTTCTAATTTGGTTCATGTTTCGCATGGTTTCCTTGAGATTTTGTTTTATTTTTTGCTCATAATCAGAGACCGGAATAGGTAGAATATATTTAACTAAACTTCGAGGGAGTAAGTAACATAGAGTGGATAATACCTCCTCTGAAAACTCGGAATTTAAAAAAGCATGAATTGTTTATTGAATTTTTTATACATATAGTTAAAAATGATTGATTTCAAGAATCATAAATTACATTTTTCAGGTTCCGTACTAAAATTGTGTCAAATTCAAATGTTTTGTTTTAAAAAGGTAAAATAAAAGTAAGTTGGCTGGTTTATGTGCTTATTTGTTTCGTCATTATTAGAGATCGGAATAGAAAGAGTATATTTACCTAAACTTCGAAGGAGTAAGTAATATAGAGTGGATAATACCTCCTCTAAAATCAAGGAATAATGATAATGACGAAACAAATAAGCGCATAAACCTGCCAACTTACTTTTATTTTACCTTCTTAAAACAAAACGTTTGAATTTGACACAATTTTAGTAAGGAATCCTAAAAAATGTAATGTTCAAATCAATCATTTTTAACATATAAAAAGTCCAATAATTAATTCGTGATTTTTAAATTCCGGGTTTTTAGAGAAGGTATTATCCACTCTATGTTACTTACTCCCTCGAAGTTTGGGTAAATATATTCTACCTATTAAGATCTCTGCTCATATTCTTAAGCTCTTTTATTCTACCCTTTTTTATTTTAGAAATATTCTTAGCCCACACTCGCACAGGCGCTTTATCTGCCGTGCTCTGGATTTTCAACTCTCGGCGTTGAACCGAGCGTCGAGAATCCAACAGAGTGAGTTGGATTTTCAACTCACGCGGCTAAGCCGAGCGTTGAAAATCCAATGCGTGACAAGAAACGTCGCGTTAAAAAAAGCGCCCATGCATACGTAGACTTACAACTAAATATCTAAGACTACATTTTAGATGAAGATGTTTTACTTCTTAGTATTTTGATCTGAGGAAATAATTTCTCTGATACGTTCAGTGTTTTTGAAAAAGGAAAACAAACACAAAAAGAGATGAATGATTTTATTTCTGTAAGTAGGTTGTACAAACAATTTAACACGTCAATCATAATATTTTTTTAAACTAGATGAGGTCGGCGTTTCCTGACTACTCTGAGAAGAAAGCCCGAAACAAACTCGGAGGTCACAGTCTCTTTTAAAGTCCAGACATAATCTTCGTCAGATCATGTGAAAACCATGGAGATTGATGACTGAAATTGTCTTTTGAGGAAAGAACCACACAAATTGAATGGACCTGTCAAGTCAGTGTATGCATTTGTCAGAAATCATGCAGCTCAACTCAGAACTTTAGGAGCTCAACGATTCGACGAACCAAAGAAAGGACATTTGGGTAGGCCGCATAAATTACTCAAACTGCCAGAACATGATTAAAACTAACAGAGAAAAAAAAAACAATGATCCACATAGTCTTCACGAAGTAAAGTATTACAAAGTTAAACAGATTTTTTTATTATAACTTTTGCAATAAGATTACAGATAGACTTCTACCATTTTGTTTTATGACGTCATTCTGAAGGACTTCAAGATAAGTATAGTAACAAAGCATGAAAAGTACCTTGGTACCATCTCAATTGTACTTAAACCAAAGTAAGAAGCTTCAAAAGGCCGAGACTACACTTGAGACCGGACGAACATTTATTGGACAACCCTAATAACCATACCCTTCAACGGAATAAATCTAATATCTACATTTTTTACAAGAACTGTGACCCTAATATTTTCCGATATATTTGAGGCGCTTTCGCTTAACTTGAAAATGAAGTGTTTAGAGTCGTGTGAATGGAAAAGGGTTTTTAATAATGCTTTGCTAAAAAAGGCCGCCTAGGTATTTTCACACCGTATTAAATAGATCCTGTTTCGATACAATTTGAACCTTATTTCATAGGACATAAAAGCCAAATAGAGCCTGCAGATATTTTGAGACAGCTTTTCTAGTCTAGTCACATTTTACTGTTGAGTAGCTTTAATGATAGATCGCCCGGTGACTTGTCCTGTTGGAAGCTCTTCCGGAAGGCCGGGCTTGCGTCCTGCCGGAAGGCTGCCGCGAGTCCTGCAAGAATTACGCATTTTGTATGAAAATGTTTTCTGGTCCTTCCATCAGTATGGTGACCATGAAATTGAACTTGCTCTTGTCAGAAGTTTTCAACATTTGGTCAGTGCGTATTAAAATCAAACTAATTTGTTTAATTTAATATTAATAATAATAGTACTTAGATGTATTCGTACTTAATAAATGACGAATTATTATTTTATAGGAGCACATTTATCTAATATTATTAATTAGGAAAAGAACTATTTAAAGCACTATAAATCTGTCACTTTGGTTTAATAAGCACTTAAATATTTTGCTTGTATAGTTAACAAAAAATAGGAGTGAGTGACGAGGTACTCACAAAAAAAAAATGAAATTCATGAAACTAAAAACAAACTTGATTACGCTGAAATACCGAAATGTTGACGACTGTGCGTTTTCGGTACCCGGGGGTCGAAAAAAGTCGCGCGAGCGCGAACGCGCTACACTGCTGAATCGCTTGCTGATTGAAGTTCAGTTGTTTTGCAACTGTTTTTTGTACAGTGTGAAAGAGGCAAAACTCTTCTATATTTTAGTGCAAATTTGAATTTTGTACTGTATGACAATACGGTACAGTGATTGGATAAAGTTGCGTCCTTCCGGAAGTACTTTTAGTCCTGTTGGCAGGCCTTCGGGTGATCTATCATTAAGGCTCGTGCAGACTGGCGCGACCGATAGAACAATTTCCATGAAGATTTCATACAAATTGTTAGGCACCTGTCCCACCGCCGACGAGCAAGCGACTAGCTGTCAACGATTTTCTCGCTCAAGAAACGTAAGAAAGATTGTAGGTCCCGTGTAAGTAAACAAGATACAAATATTAATAGTTGATCGCTGACTATTCACACTGTGCCGGCGAGTGCTCGTTTTCGCAGCGACAAGAGCTATCAAAGAGAGTGCTCGCTCAGCGACGCTCGCTCTGTGGAGAACACTCACTGAGAGACTCACACTTGGTACATACGCATACCAGCGAGAAATCGCTCATCACCGTCGCGCACTCGCTGCTCATTGCTCGCCGACTCGTTTCTAGTTGCTAGCTCTACTAGTTTCTTGTTAATCGCCGGCGGCGGGACGGGTGTCCGAGTCTAAGACTTTATTCTCGTCTTGAACTTCACTGTTATAATGTAGATGCATTTCGTCTTGCTACAGTACAAAATACAGTTCTTTTAAAAAACTTGGAACTCAAGCTTGAATAAATTAACTATTGAGGATCCAAAAAAATCTTCTTTTCATAAAAATGTACAAAATAATAAAAAATATAAAGCTAGCTTAGAAAGTTGGCATGAATGTGACCATAAAGTTTGTAAAATACGCCATCATAGTATAAAATAGAGACTGAAATAAGAACTTTTTGTGTCTGTAGTCATTTGTCATAATAATTTTTATCGTTATTCTGTTCCTAATATGAATCACAATGGAGATATTTAAATAATAACTGTTTCGTTTTTGTTTCTTGAAGATAAAGTTGGAAAACTTCTTTGATTGTTTTTGTTACAGATTTAATTATACCATCATTTTATAATTTAGCAGTAAAAACAAAATGGACAGTATTTTTTAATTAGTTCTGGGTATCAAATTTTAGGTTTTATGACCAATTACTAAAGAAGCTTTTAAACTGTCATAAAATATTTGCATAATATGACTGAATAGCAAGAAGGAGATTTGTAACTCGGAACAACTTTTTGTAATAAGTAGGTTCTGAAATGAAACGGAATTCGAATTGATTTATTTAAAGGTATCAATTGAGAACCAGTGGGCGTGTATAACCAGATGTATGAATGTAAACGAGGCAAAAGGAGTGTGTAAGGATCGTGGCGGGTGGCGTTCTGTGATTTTTGCCTACCCCCATGGGAAGGAGGCGTGAGCTTGTGTGTGTGTGTGTGTATCAATTGAGAATTAAAATTACCATTGTTAAAATGAAAATAATCCTAACGATAGACGAGAATGATTGGGACAATAAGGTCACCAAAATGTTTTAGATATTAAAATAATATTCGAGTAGGTAGTTGACATTTTTGGTGATGTTCTTCAGAAAGAACGCATGAACGTAAACGAGGCAAAAGGAGTATGTAAGGATCGTATCAGGTAGCGGTCTGTAGTTTCTGCCTACCATGAGAAGAAGGCATGCGTGTATTATGTATGTACGTATGAAAGTTACTTGTGTATAGATACTAGCCCCATTGGTGTCACGTCATCACATAGGTATTATGGCAATTGTTTTAATTTTGTGTTCATTTCTCGGATAGTAACAATGCCAGAGAATTAATTGTTAAGATCGATAGCTCTGTATCAAATAACGTTATTTTTAAATATGATACAGTTCGATTAAAGACACAGAAACTAGAAGAAGTAATAAACAATAATGACTCACCAGTTATGTGTACAGCAATAGCAGGCGGCATCACAAAAATCCCAACCAACAAATCGGCCGCCGCCAAACTTGTAACAAAACAGTTGGTCACAGTCCTCAGCCGCTTAGTCGTCACCACAGCCGAAATTATCAACGTATTACCAATAACAGTTACCACTATTAGCAAACAAAGAATTACAACAACACTAATTTCAAAACAGTCGTAAGCCTTTTCCCCACACTCAAGTTCTCTCGACGCGTTAAATGTTACATTAACACAATCTTCGTTCTCATCAGCTTTGGTTATAACATTATAAAAGTTTTGTGATAGGTTGTATTTTTCTTCGTTGGCGTTTTCTATAATGATTTCTGTTTGTGAGTCTGTTGATATGTTCCATTTTGGTATTGTTTCCAGGTTTGGCACGGAGATCATCTACGCCCGTTTGGTTGAAAGGTTTGTTTCTTCTGATGGCATTGTCTGTAACAAAAGAATTGTTGCTATAGTTAAGTATTTTAGAATTAAATGTTTAAGATCGGAAGAATAATCTGAGGGCCTATGGGAAAGTAAAATTAAATTTGGATTTAAAGCTACCGAAAAGCTTACGTCAATTCGGTTGAAAGTCGTTGTAGAAATACGGAATGCTTTGGAAGCGATTGTTACATAACAAGGCCTTTCCTTGTCTAAAAGAAGGTTCTTAATATCATGTCAGTAATTAATATTAGGCTGAAGAATGATGTGTTAAGGTAACGGTGAGGTTTAAAAGAAGATGTAGTGAGAAAAATTTAAAAGAGTATGCTTAGATAGTTTGGTCATGTTGAGAGGCATTTACAAAGCAGATGTGAGTGGAAACGCCGAGAGGGGACGACCTATGAGGACATTGGTGATGTTCTTCAGAAATGTCAGGTGCGTAGTACTGGCAACCGGCGTGCGTGTATGACCAGATGTATGAACGTAAACAAGGCAAAAGGTGTATGTAAGGATCGTAGCAGGTGGCGTTCTGTAGTTTCTGCCTACCCCCATGGGAAGAAGGCGTGAGTTTATGTATGATATGTATGTAATTAATATTAACGCACCATCAGAATGGTTGTCTGGTAGAAATCTCTGATTGTGATAATGACCGCCCATCGTATAACCTTTGTGTTATCCATTTATAATCCCCTTTATTATGGTGTGCAATAAATAGTATTCAATAACATAAATTTTATCCTGTCTCCGAGATTTTTGGACCGAAGTTCTTTTATGCGGCTTGCAGTAGGAGTAAACTGGCAGAATTCGTCTCTTTTTGAAAGTCGCAGTGAGAACAAAGAAAAAGTTCGAAAAGAAAAGAAAAAGTTTCGAATTAACATTTTCTCTCTCTGTCTATCGAAAGAGAGAGAGAGAGAGAGAGAAAGTGTGAATTTGGTCAGAATGAAAATCTAAGTTCCGTCATCTTGGATTTTCATTTTGACCAAATTCAAATGTAAGTTCGAGATGGCGGCTGCGAAAATTTTGTTTTTGTTTTAAATCATACGTGAGAGGGAGCTTCCTGACGGGGATCCCCCGACCGCACGCGTTTTTTTTTTTTGAGTATCTAACTTTCTTTATACGTGGGTACTCTAAACTAATCTCTCATATAATTCTCATCATATATAAAATATTCAAACTTCCATAGTTTCCATTCCAAAAAAGGATAACACTAAAATAAAATTTGACTTTTCAGCCGTAAAATGCCAAGTTTTAATGAAAATCCAAATTGGACTGACGTCAATAAAAACAAACTCATAATAAAAACTAACTTTTCTTTAACATTCTCAAACTAAAAAACTGCAACGCAATATTTGTTGTTCAAAATTCAAAATATTTTATTTCACAAAAGCCGACATGGGCACTTATGAAACGTCAGAAGCTAGGTGCACGGTTCCAATTAATGATGATGAGACGTGACGAGAGATATATCCATACTAATATGTACTATAAATGGCAATAGGCTCGCCCCCTATTACATGGGACTTAAACATAACTACCAAAATGTGGGTGTACTATAGGTACACCTCTGCCTAACCCTTCGGGGAAACAAGGCGTGATGTTATGTAATACTATAAGCAAGAAGTAATAATAAATCTGTAACTACATACATATACGAAAGTCACTCTGTATGTATGTTATTTTACGTAATCACGGCTAAACCACGGGACCTATTTTGGTAAATTTTGGCATAGATATAGCTTCAACCTTGAGGACTGATATAAGCATACTTTTATAATAACCAACCTTGAACTGTGTCTAAGAAAATCGAAACTGAAGCAGACAGACGAAGTTATAGGAAAAACTTTTTACAGAAATAAAATATCAGTTATAATAAAGATGAATAATGTATTCCACTCGCCCCAGTACATTAACAGACTTCTTATTTATATCAGTCTGGATTAGTATTCAAAGACTCATTTCAACTAAAACGTGGTTATTTCTTGAAATATTTTACATCTGCAAAAAGGTCTGGATTCTTCTCACAATTAATTAATTTATAGTCTACTTACTTTTTAGATTCTAGCGATTTCACAGATTTTAGCTTTGGAATAGTTTCATTAAAGACAATCTTTATAGGCCGTTTATTGTGGGCATGTATAGTAAGAGAATTTTATTAGTGTTCTTTAGCAGATTGACAAAATTATGTGTCGTGGCCAAGCCAAGCCATTTCTTGATGTTCGGCCAACCGTGGTCTTCACATGATCTGACCAAGATTATGTCTAGATTTTAAAAAGACTGTGACCTCTTGAATTTGTTTCGGCCTTTCTTCTCAGAGTAGTCAGAAAGTTAACGCCGTTATCATCATCATCCACAGCCTGACTTCACCCACTGCTGAGCATAATTCTCTCTTTACTTGTGCTAATCCCCACGCTCCTGTGCCAGCCTCACCCAGGTTACATACACAGCACTGACAAAATAATGAAAATAGTGATTGTGTAGTTGATATGGTCAATTTGCGAAAGAATCCACAACTCGCTGTATAAAAAGGTTTACTCTAAAGCAGATATACGAAACAAAAAGTTTGTTATCACAGAGTTAACGCTGGACTCTCTGTTACAAATTATGTCCAACTTGATTTTACTTCATTATTTATCTACCTGACTTTCATTATCATACTTAAGGCAAGAAATCATGACTTATTTCTCGTTCATTGGCTTTAATGAAGAAGAAATATCCGCCTCATTTGTCTACTCGTTGCAAGAAATGTTGAGTTCGATTCCTAAAGTTTTAATGAGTTTTTCTGTAACTTCTGTTGCAGCGGGATCTTCGAATAGTTTCCAGTATAACAAACATTTAATTTCTAATACTTTGGTGTTGAAGAACCTTACATTATTAGATCTATATTTATTTATTTATTAAAACTTTATGCACAAGTAAAAAAAAAATACCGTACAAAGCCGGACTTAATGTCTGAGGCATTTTCTAGCAGTCAACCTAAGGGTGATGCAGAGAGAAAACATGGCAGGTGCAACATAGGGGATAGACACGAAAATAACTATAACATACTAGAATAAATACATAAATACATACTTATAAACGGAATAAACTTCGTCAGGAGAAATAACGATCAAAAGAGGAGAAAACGAATCCAGCTAATCAGCGCTGGGATGTTTCTGCCAACTTTTAATTAATTATGTCCTGCTTTAGGTAGATATGAAATTTTCATAATTACCTACGTGTAAAAATACCCAACTCTTTCTTCAGCTGCCGTTATGCAATGTCTCCTCTCTAGTTTAGACGCCCTATCATACCCAGTCACCAGACAGATTAACTTTTGTGTTTATAACTCAGCATAACATTACGCCAGTACGTATTTTCCGAAGGGTTAGGCGGGTGAACAATCCACATTTTGCCAGTTACGTGTAAATCCCATGTAATAGGGGGCAAGCTTATTGCTATCAACCGGGCACAAATCTAGACTCGGGTTTGCTACAAAGATATTCCAGATGGAAAAACCCAATGACACTTCACGCGATCCGGGAATCGAAACCAGGACCGCTCAGCAGTAGCGCTTGCGGCCCAACGAGACAGTTTTTCATTTATGTTTGTCGAAATAGATGCGTCCTCATCAGGGGATATTTAATAAAATATATTGAGGGCATTAACGTTTGCAAGGTTTGAGGTTCACCTCTAGGATTGAACATAACATCACGCCCTGTTTCCCCGAAGGGTTAGGCAGAGGTGTACCTGTATAGTACACCCACATTTCGCTAGTTATGTTTAAGTCCCATGTAATAGTGGGCGAGCCTATTGCCATCAACCGGGCACAAATCCAGACTCCGGGCTGCTACTGAGAAATTCCAGATAGAAAAACCCAATAACACTTTGCCCGACCTGGGAATCGAACCCAGGACCTCATGCTCAGCAGTAGCACTTGCGACCACTAGACCAAAGAGGCAGGCCTAGGATTAAACTTACTGGTGAACCCATTTTTAGTACGTGCACATGTTGGTTAGCTTAATTATCATGGTCTCGAGGTTATGGGGCTGAAGGGCTGAAGGGCTCATGGCTAAGTAATAACAGCCGCACGGGTCGATCGATCAGGTTAAGCTACGCTTGCCGCGGTCGGTCCGTGGATGAGATACCATTTTTACATACCGAGACCCCTCCGTGCCTTGGAAGGCACGTTAAGTCGCTGGTCCCGGCTGTCATTCTTGAATCTTTGACGGTCATTACGGGTCGTCAGAAACCCGAAAGTTTGACAATCAGTCTTACCAAGGGATATCGTGTTATGGAGGCCAGATAGGCAGTCGCTCCATGTAAAATACTGGTACTCAGCTGCATCCGGTTAGACTGGACGTCGACCCCAACATAGTTCGGAAAAGGCTAGGCAGATTGCTCTCGAGGTTATGGACCCTTATTTTATTTTTTTTGGGTGGGAAATCATCAAATGACTTCTTCCACTCCGCGCGGAGCGAGAGGGCGAGCCAGACTTTTAGTAACTAAAACAACCCGCGTCTCTTCAGTTGCCTGTGCCAGGGGCCACAGTAACTCTTTCGAACATCCCGCGAGAGGTTATGAACCCTAAAATGTTGTAGAAAGTTCTAGTACGCTATCTTAGGGGACACACAACTGAATTAAAAAATATTTAAGTTCTAAACCTCTTTTTGAGCTCATTAAAAATGCGGTGGAGCTTTGCTGGTTGTATAATAAGTAAAAATGTTTGGACAAACTTTAACAGGTCAAGAAGTAGTTAAAAAAAGCTTTGCGAGCATTTTCTGTGCAAATGCTGAACTACGTTTGATCTGAATTACGAGTTTAGGCACTTGTCCCACCGCCGACGAGGAAGCGACTGGCTATCAACTATTTTCTCGCTCAAGAAATGTAAAACAGACATAGGTCCCGTCTCATTAAAAGAGATATATACGAGTATACTGGTATAGGTATTAATAGTTGATCGCTGACTATTCCCATTTATTTTTTTATTTATTTAATACTTTAAACACACAAATGTACAGAGGCGGACTTAATTCCATAGGCATTTTCTACCAGTCAACCTTTGTGTGATGCATAGAGAAACAGTGACTATGACTAGACTAGAATACGAAAGAAAATACTCGCTCAGCGGCGCTCGCTTAGCGGGCAGAACAATCGCTGAGAAACTCTCGCTTGGTACATACGCATATGTATCAGTAAGTAACTGAGCAGTCATTCTACTCATCGCAATGGCTTATGCGCTCATAGACCAGCGACGAAACTATCCGAATTACATACTCGCTGCTCGTCAACTAGTTTCTAGTTGATAGCTGTACTCGCTTTTCGCTAATCGTCGGCGGCTTACTTTGACGTGTTTAAGTCACCATAGTTGGAGCTATGTAAGACAAATAAGATTATCTCTTTTTACAACAGAACAATGATGGCTTTAACAGGTCATAGTGTGCCTTATTTTGCCACGGGTCGATCGATCAGGTTAAGCTACGCTTGCCTAGGTTGTCCGTGGATGGGTGACCATCTTTACATACTCATATAAAGCACGTTAAGCCGTTGGTCCCGGCTGTCATTCGTGGATCTTTGACAGTCGTTACGGATCGTCAGAAGCCTGAAAGTCTGACAACCAGTCTTACCAAGGGGTATCGTATTACCCAGTTGCTGGGTTGTGGAGGTTAGATAGGCAGTCGCTCCATGTAAAATACTGGTATTCAGCTGCATCCGGTTAGACTGGAAGCCGACCCCAACACAGTTGGGAAAAGGCAGGCAGATTGATTGAGTGTGCCTTATTTTCAAATTATTTTCGGAACTATCTTTTGATTTTTTTTTCTTTTTAATTTTGTATCTTAGTATCTACAATACATAATTAAACTCTGATTTTTAATTTGCTAGACTAAAATTTGTAAAGCCTACTTAGCTGTGATAGTTTTCCTTTTAACTTCGTTGTATAATGTACTAGATACTTGACTCTAACAAAAATTAGCACTTCCAAGCATAATATTTCAGAAACGGATCCTTTATTCAAAACATTGTTATTACAAACCTGCAATATTTTTGAAACACCTATCCAACAACACCCCACACCATGGGGTAGACGAGAAAAAAAAAATCCCCACTTTACATGTACAGGAGGTACCCTATTTTTTTTTCATAATTTTATTTCACCAGTTAATCGGCGTGATTAATATGTATATCCATGCCTAATTATAGATTTATAGTACTAAGAGTCTTCGATTTAAACTGTGGACGGACGGACGGACGGACATGGCGAAACTATAAGGGTTCCTTGTTGACTACGGAACCTTAAAAACAGAACTACTTTTTCTTTCCACGTCGCGTGATAAAAGTTTCAGAAACTTTTGTTTGTGTTCAAAAAGAACGCTTATTTTATGGCCAATAACTTTTTGATATTGAATATAGCAATATCATAGTGAATGTATGTTAATGTGGTGTACAACCTGCTAAGTTTTAGGTTATTTCTTTCCTTGGTTCATTGAAATGTCTTGAGAGCCTCGCAGTTTTATTATTTCAACAGCTTTATGTTAGCCAGATACGTGCAAACTTGTTCCTATACAATAGTTTGCATAGTTACACATCAACAATACGAAACACAAATCTGCATTCAATTAAATTTTTTGCCATATGTCAGCTAGCACACGCTAATGCTACGCTAGAAGCGTTTTCCTTTGTTTTATTTTTTCTAATAAATACTGTGTTTACAAGTTTATATTGAACAATAGACATAAATAAGAAAAATGTAAGAAAATTATTAAAAGAAAAGACCGAAAAAAACTCCCGCCCGCTGAGTCCTGTTAAAAACCTACTATCTACTATAAAGATTAAGAAAATAGACCCTCCACCCATTCCAATGTAGGCACTAAAGTTAAAAATAATTACACTACCATTCATAAAAACTGTCTCGTAACACTAAAAACTTTTTGTTATAGACAAAAGAAAATTCACAAAGAGTAAAATGAAAAGAATAGTAGGCTTAAGGCCCCTTGTACACAGCACGGTTTCATTACGGTACGGCGGAAAAACCGGACCGTAGAAAAATGTGTGAGCTTGATGACACGGCAAACAACCGGACGTGACAGCTGTTGGGTACGGCTCAGGGGGCCAACCACTACCGCTTAAAGCAGTATTATTTTAATATTACTTCAGTGTGGGAAAGAGATGAAGCTATACAGGACGTCTAGCTCCATCTCTTTCCCACACTGAAGTAAGATTACAATAATACTGCTTTAAGAGGTGGTGGTCTAGCTCCTGTTGTGTTTTTGTGTGAAAAAAGATCATCATTGCTCAAAAAAAACTCAAAAGAGAAAAAAAAAGGAAAATTTTGGATAGGTACATCTGATCATCTTATCAATTCTTATCCCATATTACAGGCCTTTCATGAATCAATCAATGTAATTCTAATAATTCTTGATTTATCTACATTTTTTTTTTAAATCAGCGTAGCTAAGCCGTCACGAAACGTGAAAACATCCGGTGCCATTGACAGATTACCTTAGACTGCCATACAACTCTGATGTGTATCACGCCGTGGACAGACACGGCGCATACCGTGCCGTGCGCCGTGCCGTGGTGCCGCCGCGTCGTCAACAAGCTTCCATACTGACCCATACAACACTGACACGGCGAATAAACCGTAGTTTTTCACGGCAAGAAAAAAGTGTGTGTACAAAGGGCCCTAACGTGCCGTGCTAAAGAAAGTAGGTAAATAAAGAAATCGTTAACAATGGTACTTTTTATGTAGGTGTACTTTTTTCTTTCTCGCAGTGTTTCAATGAAAAGAAAACAGGTATTTTATTTTTTTTAAGGAATTGGTGGTGGGTGGGAAATTTTCTAGAACAGAAAACTAGGCTTCATGAAACCTGTTCTAGAAAATTTGGATTGGCTACATAAATGATCTATCTAAGAAACAGTACATATTTTCCAGGGAATGACTGTTTTTGGTCATCTGATGTCAACACGCTAATTACCTACTAGGCAAGTGGCTAATGTCGAGATGGCCCAAAGAGTCTCTTCTCAGGTTTTTTTTTTTCTTTTTGTGGATGGGAAATCATCAAATGACTTCTCCCGCTCTGGGCGGAGCGGGAGGGCGTGTCAGACTTTTACTGACTAAAACCCACCCGTGTTCCTTCTGTTGCCTGTACCGGCCACGGTAACTCCACCACCACCACACGGCCACGGTAACTCTTTCGAACATCCCGCAACTCTTCTCAGGTATAAGCTGCTAAAGTGTAAGCTGCTGTGACCTTTTCAACTTTAAAATTGCCATTTTTATGAATAGGAGGAAGCGCTAAGGTAGCCATGAAATTCAAACTTTCTTACGATTTTTGCAATTTGCAGCTCAGTGTCTGGGTGTTTGTTGAGTAAAGTATGATTTGCGACCGTAACAAATATTTATTTACAGAATTATAATCATTAATTTGAATCAGTAATACAAATCTTTAGGTTAGTATAATTCTCAAATGTCATGATTTCATGAAATAGTCATTCAATAGAATTACTTGGTCTTAGAGAGTTTGATTGATAACTTTAATGATTATAATTCTGTAAATACATATAGGTAATTATGTTACGGTCGCGAAACATACTTTAATCAACTTAAACCCAGACACAGCTGCAAATTCCAAAAATCGTAAGAAAGTTTGACTCCAAAAGTCAGAGAGTAGTGATGGCCCAGTGCCCACCACTACTCTCTGACTTTTGTAGTAACCTTATGTAAAGCAAGAATTAGAATTTGAGAACTACGACAATCTCTACCTTAATTTTATTCAAATTCTCAATTCAGAACCCGGGTCTCAGTGAACAAGCGTTGGTATCAATAAACAAGCGTTGGTGGTTTCAGTGAACAAGCGTTGGTTATGGTCAGTGAACAAGCGTTGGTGGTTTCAGTGAACAAGCGTTGGTGGTGTCAGTGAACAAGCGTTGGTGGTGTCAGTGAACAAGCGTTGGTGGTGTCAGTGAACAAGCGTTGGTGGTGTCAATGAACAAGCGTTGGTGGTGTCAGTGACCAAGCGTTGGTGGTGTCAGTGAACAAGCGTTGGTGGTGTCAATGAACAAGCGTTGGTGGTGTCAGTGACCAAGCGTTGGTGGTGTCAGTGACCAAGCGTTGGTGGTGTCAGTAAACAAGCGTTGGTGGTGTCAGTGAACAAGCGTTGGTGGTGTCAATGAACAAGCGTTGGTGGTGTCAGTGACCAAGCGTTGGTGGTGTCAGTGAACAAGCGTTGGTGGTGTCAATGAACCAGCGTTGGTGGTGTCAGTGACCAAGCGTTGGTGGTGTCAGTGAACAAGCATTGGTGGTGTCAGTGAACAAGCGTTGGTGGTGCCAGTGAACAAGCGTTGGTGATTTCAGTGAACAAGCGTTGGTGTCTGAACATTGCTGGATTTTTTTTTGTATACGAAGCGGCCTTTGCCCTGCAGTGGGCCAGTAATTAGACAGGCCTGCTATAGACTGTAAATAAAGTATTTCGGCTTCCAATTTCCACAAGAAATGTTTTTTTGCTAACAAAAAATAAATATTCACACGAATCGGCACGCAATAATGATTGATGATCCGGCAGCCACAGAATTAGGTCCCAAATGGAATGTTATCATTAGTAATACAGGTTACAGGAACCATTTATCAATGCCCAGCCCCTGCGATTAACGTGGGCGTAATATTTGATAACGTTCCTTCATTTTTATAATCGATTTTTGAAAGCTTGATCAAGTCCATCTATCTGGCAGATCTGGTTAGTGTTTTCCCAACTATATTGGGATCGGCGTTTAGCTTAACCAAATGCGGTGATTACCATTATTTTAGATAGAGCAGCTGCTGATCTGACCTCCACGACTGTTACTAGGTAACACGATACCCCTTGCTAAGACTGACTACCCGTAGGATTTGACCGACTTTCGGGTTTCTTCTGACTACCCGTAACAACTGTCAAACGACAGCCGGGACGAACTGCTTAACGTGCTTTGCGAGGCACAGCGGGGTCTCGGTATGTAATGGTTGGTCACCTATCCACGGACCGACCTCGGCAAGCGTTGCTTAACCGTGAAGATCGACCTGTGCGGCTGTTGTTATTTAGCCACGAGACTCTCTGAAGCTTGATCAAATCCTCTTAAAAGCTTGATCACGTCTCTGATTGGTAAATCTGTTGTCAAATTTTATTTGACATGATGATATTTGAGACAACCGATTTAATTGACAAATTCTTAGCAAATTCTTTGCTTCTTTTTAGCTGGCAAAGGTTTTATGGATTGATTGAGGCAATGTTGGAGTTTGTACCTATTTCGAGAGACTGGTTCGATTCCCAGATGAAGTTATGAACTAACGCTGATAGTTATTGCTATTATCACAATCTAAAGAGAAAGGAAATGGTACCTACGTGCCTGTTGTTCTCTAATTTCCATACAACCCTTTAAATTAAATCTATTTACTATGAGGTAGGTAGGGGTACGGGTTATTGGTTCTGAGTTTGAGATATTCCCGGAACCAATAACACGCTAAAACAATCCGAAACATTTCTCAGTTAGGTATTTACATTCTAAACTATTATGTTTGCAACAAAAACTAACTGACAAGCGGTTTACCAACCAAGTTAATGTAAGCACGTCTTTACATAACTTTCAAGCCATTAAAATATTATCAAAGACGAATACACCCACTTACGATATTACGACTGTGTTTTTTAATCGATCGCAATCAAATAAGTATGTTATGTAAAGACCTATTTACACGGTGCGAGTTTCTGGAACGTTCAAGAGCAATAATCACATGGCATAAAACACGTTCCATTATTGCCATTCAAGAATTGCATGCGAGTGTTTACACGCGTGCGATTTCCATAAAATAGCAGACAATAATTGAATGCAAGTTTTGCCATTTAATAATATTGCATGCGACTTCTATTTACACCAAGGCAATTTTTGCAAGGCGATTATCGCATGTAAGTTTTACGAGTACATATTTATTTGTACAATTGATTCAAGTATTGAATGCGATTTTATTGTACGTGCTGTTTAGACACCAGTTTGGAACGGCAACTGACTGCATATTGTGCAACATTTATACGTGTTGTTGAGGCGGTGCCAGGCAATTGTTGCTTCAATTTTATGGAGTGCCACAGGCAATAAATTTGCACCGTGTAAATGGGGCTTTAGGTTATTTTTGGTAAACAGTTTTTGAAGCTACAAGAAATTAAATAGTGCACATGGGTGGCGTAACACTGTTAGACAATCAGACCCTCTATTACCATCTTGCTGCTTGGTTAATATCTCAGCAAGGCATGAACTATTCATACAGGTTTACGTTAAATTGGCTAGCTAAACTCCGACGTGATGGCTATCGATATCTAATCACGATTAAATAAAAACTTTAATGATGTTTTTTTTTTTTGGGTAGTCAGCGACCGCTGTTAGTGTTGTTACTTGAAGTATGGGTATGAAGTACTTGAAGCGTATACCCGAATTGTCAGCCGAATGTTCGAAAGTTTTCTAATACACTTTTTTCTATTTCGGTCGGTTGGTTCGGTTCTGACCAAACGTCAAAATGAAGTTCGTTGAACAAACGTCAGAATGAAGTTCAGTTGAATCCGAACCGACCGAACGAAACAGAATGAAGTGTGGTAGAAAACTTCCGAACATTCGGCCGATACTTCGAATTTACGCTTCGGAGTAGCCCCATGAGTTGAGAAACCGAACCCCCGTTGAGAACTGTTTTCATAAGTTTTATCGTGTTTAAATATTGATAACCATGACGTCTGTGAAGTTTACACGAATAAAAACAGTATTTGTACTGATATTTCCACTGACTACAATAATTGCGGTTGACGAACCCGCAAAACAATCATAATTTTTTTGTTTTATCAAGTTTAAATATTACTCATCGCTTCTGCAGAGATTAGCTAACCAATTTAAAATAACCCTACACAGGAACCTAATTCGTGACGATATGTGTATGATGTAAAAACGAAGGCGATGTAAATGATGACCACAACAAAATAATGATTAATTACATTGAACTTTATTAATACATTTCTAAAGTCAATTAACTAACCAGTCCGGAATAAACCCGAAAATCAAAGTAGGTAAATACTGATTGCAGACCACAGTGTCAGCGCGAATGTACATAAATGTAACGTAATTGGGTGTCAATTACCTAGCTGGGCGCTGGATGTCATCCGATGTCCACATCGCCCGGTAATGTGACGTCACTGGATGATGTGTACGTGATTAATTATGGTTAGTTTTTGTTAGATGTTCCATTTTTAAACGAGTATTTAAGCCAACAGATAGATACGGGTTTAGATTTTCTACATGACATTAATATCCCATGATACAGGATATGTTGTTAGTGAGACAATGAAGACAACAAAGCCTTGCTCAATCAATTGATATTTGACAACATTTTTATATTTTCATACCTAGAAAAGGTGAGTGCCTGGCACCCCTGCAAACTCTACGTCTTTATAAAAAAAATCATGCAGGTATCGTGACCATACACAGCAAGGTAATTATAATTATCTCAAAACATTTTCACTAAGTTTCGAGCTCATTATGGAGTAGAGACTGTGTTACGCAATTTGACTAATCTGATCTAAGACAGTGTACACACTAAAGCCACTTTTTGTCTTGTTCTTAAATAGTTTTTTTAGTGACTTGATTTTAGACGGGCTCGTGGCTAAATAATAACAGCCACACGGGTCAATCGAAGGTTAAGCTACCCTTGTCGCGGTCGGTTCGTGGATGAGCGACCATCCATTCCATATCGAGACTCACCCGTGCCTCGGAAAGCACGTTAAACCGTTGGTCCCGGCTGTCATTTGTAGATCTTTGACAGTAGCTACGGGTAGTCAGAAACCCGAAAGTCTGACAACAAGCCTTACCGAAGGGTATCGTATTACCCAGTACCGGGTTGTGGAGGTCAGATAAGCAGTCGCGTCATGTAAAATACTGGTATTCAGCTGCATCTAACCTAGATTGGAATCTGACCCCAACATAGTTGAGAAAAGGATAGGCAGATTAATTTTTTGAATAGATTTTAAATAACTTTGACTAAAGGCTTGGTTACACAGTAGGAGCGTCTGACCAGTAGACGGCTACTGCCACCGCATACTCGCATGACAGTTAAGTAGCTTAGCTCACATCGACGGGTCACATACCTAATAAGAGTTGCTGCATTAACACTGGCAACTAGCTACCTTCAACCTTATTAACTGTGTTTCTGATTATTTAGAGTTTGACTTTTGCCTGAGGGACTAGAGCCGTTGTTTTGTGATGAACACAAACTCAAAGCATTTATTTCAATTACACCAGTAATAGGCACTTTTGAATTGTCAAAGAATCGGTCAGAAAGTTGGAGCTAGTTGCCCATTCCAAAACGTCTCTAAAGAGAAGAACGGGCAAGAAACTCCAAGGACACTCTTTTAAATCAAGATTATTACAAAATCCTGGGTACATTGTTCTTGTGGTTTCTATATGTGAGAATAATTTAAAAAAATAATAACATAACATCATCACGCCTTGTTTCCCCGAAGGGTTAGGCAGAGGTGTACCTATAGTACACCCACATTTCGCCAGTTATGTTTAAGTTCCATGTAATAAGGGGCGAGCCTATTGCCATCTACCGAGCACAAATCCAGACTCCGTGCTGCTACTGAGATATTCCGGATAGAAAAACCCAATAAGACTTTGCCCGACCTGGGAATCGAACCCAGGGCCTCACGCTCAGCAGTAGCGCTTGCGATCACTAGACCAACGACGTAGTCAAAAGCAGAAAAAAAAATTGTTAAAAACAATTCAAAATATACGATTAAAAATAAGCCCTGGCAGTTAAGAGATAACTAGTCTCAACTGACGGCAGCCGTTCACGAACATGACGCGCGGATCAGCACCATCCAGCTCAACCATTTTGTAGGGAACCGAATGATCCAACACACGCGCCACCATCAGTGAGACATTTAAGTGAGCATGACATACTCTCAACTGCCATACTCTTTCAAGTCAACATATCTACATCATAACACAAAACAGCTCCATGGTACTCAAATTTACAAAATTGAAAAAATGCTTCTAAATTATACGAGTACAAAACTAGTCTGCAATTAATGTATCATGAAAATTTTACTACTAAAAGGAAATAAAATCCTACCAAATGAATTACTTATTCAACATCTACCTAAAACTTGATTCAATAAAATAAAAAATAAACATTAAGGTCATAATGTCAGAAAAAAAGGGACGTATTTCTTCCAAAAATTAAAATTTTAACAAAGCCCAAGTGGCTGTGGAGCAGGATCAGCATTTAGCCAAGCATATTTATCTACGATATAATCGTCCAACTAATAATATCCTTGTCTACATAGTGTACGTTTAATGTATACTATGTTTCAAATTGTTTCTCATTTAGTTGAAGAATATCCAGTGGTATTTTATTATAACATTTTACTGTGTAAACACATCACATCGTTTATTTGAGCTTGCTGCAACCAAATATGACTTTTTTAGGAAGGAAGGCCCACTAGCGAGTAAAAATTAAAATTGTTGTATTTACTCGTATGCGAGCTGATAACTGACTCGACACGTAATAGTAAACTGTGTGGTGCGGTCATGCTGTGCCAGTAGCTGCACTGTAGTGCAGTGAGATCTAGTCAGACACTGCAGTAACTGACTAGACCAACTCGTACGATAACTCACCCTGTGTAACCTAGTCTTATCGAACAATTTTTTTTTAATGTCCGCGCCAGCTTTGTTTTCATACAGTATTATTCAGTCCAAAGGCAGTCTTGATTCAAGTCTGCGCACGGCCTAAACTAAGTAAAAGACCTTGGAAATGTTGGCACCTACCCAAGTATTGGTCGACTTCCTATGTACCCATATGATGCATAGATGCATCTAAATATCCAGTATTTCACACTGAACGACTACATACTTACATTTATGAAGTTCTATTTCTACAATTTACTTCAAAAATCATACAGCCATTCAAATTTTTGTGAAGCAAGTGGTGCCCTCTAACGACCGAATGCAGTGCAAATAAATGTGAACTAGGAGTTAGGACTACTGCACTGCGGCAACGTTTGTTGCTTCCATTGTGAATGAATATTTAGAGTTCTTTAGTAAACATTTAAATAGAGATGAATAAAAATTTTATTTTCATAAGACAGTATACTACTGACAGTAAATTTCAGGTAGAAAAACTTGATTCTCTACAATAGTATGCAAAATAATTTACACAAAACATTAAATTAAATTATTTGCCATAAGTCAGCTACCACACGCCAATATACCAACAAAAACGTAATAGTACAGGGGGTCTATTCCGAAGCATTAAACTGAAGTATCGGCCGAATTTTCGCATGTTTCATAATACACTTTTTTCTATTTCGTTCGGTCTGTTCAACAAATGTCAAAATGAAGTTCGTATGGATCCGAACCGACCGAAAAAAATAGAAATAAATGTATTATGAAACATCCGAACGTTCGGCCGATACTTCGGTTTATCGCTTCGGAGTAGATGCCCAGATTGGTGAAACGTAACATAACTTTGTAGCTGTAATTTTATGAACTAAGCTTTTACTGTAGTTATCATCATTATTTTTGTTGTTGCTTGTCTTGTTGGGTGATTACACTTTGGGTGATAATCAGTTCGAAACGTATAATGCGAACCTATACTCCATTTGAAACAGGATTAGAAATTCAAACAAACCTTTTTTACAGTCCGTTCGACCGATTTTGACTTCTATTGCGTTAGTGGCATGACAAATGGCATCTGCAGTAAACAATTGGTATTGTAACCACGATTTTGCTTTTAATGCCATCCGTATGCCTACGGAATAGAAGTCAAAATCGGTTGAACGACTGTAAAAAAAGGTTTATTTAAATTTCTAATCTTATTTCAAATGGAGTTTAGTACATTTGATTGTTACCAGCTGATAATATTCTGTAAAAATCTCACCGTGGATACTTAGGTGATGTGAGCTTGAAGTGAGCTGTCAATAGTGTCAATCCCTAGCATCAGGTGGAATGACAGCTCACTTCAAGCTCACTTCAGCCAAGTTTTCACGGTGAGATATTTACAGAATAGACCGGCTGTTGTAGTTGCCATGTGAATAAATAAATATATGAAATTAAATGTAACAAAAATTCACCTCGTTGTTGTGTCACATTGCGTTAATTAGGACGACTTATTAGTGTTTTCCATGATACGTTTCACTTGTCTGTACCGGCGATATAAGAAGACAGACTTTTTACCCGACTGCCCCAGAAAAGGAGGGTTAAGTTTTTCGAGAGTATGTATGTATGTATGTCTATTTCTTTGGCATGCTCTATAGCCTAAACGGCTTGATGGATTTTAATGTATGAGGTGTCGTTAGATTCGTCTTAATTGTGGAAGTGACAAAGGTGGAAGGAAATACAAAAAAAGGGAGGGGAAGGTTTTAAAAAAAAAATAATTACAATAATATTGGTACTAAATAAAAGCTAGTAATGAGTCAATTCCAATTAATATATTGATAAAACTAAAAGGTTTGAAATAAAGCAAATTATTTAAAAAACAAAAAAACCCGACTGCAAAAACACTACTGAAAAGAGGAAAAGAAGCATTATAATCTATAGAATTTTGTATTGCAGGCGGGGGACAAACAAATAACTTGAAATATGGTGTCACTTTTGTTTGTCCCTTGTTTTCCTCTTTTCAGTTATGTGTTTTTACAGTGCGGTTTTTTTTATTAACTGTAATAGAGATTTTTCCAACAGTATTAGGTAACCGTTTTTACCAATGCATATAATTTCATACAAAATCACGCAGTCTTCTTACATTCTATCTACTACTGCTTATATTATTTTGTTTCTAATTATTTAATACGGCGTCTCAAGCTGTAAATACGATGATAAAGTTGTCAAATTAAACTTGCCGCTCTTGGAGGTGTAATGAATAGAGGAACCGGTACGAGTTGTCTAGGAGCTAGGGATAGAACACTTCACTTCACTTCTATGTTCTAAAAAAACTTAGTATTATCAAAATTATAATGTTCGTGATTGAATGGTTTCATGGTTCATGGCTTATGGAAGAGACACATTAATGAAGTATATGAAAAAACGGCAAAATATTTAAGTTTATTTAAAGTTTTAGCGGGGCCAACTTGGGGAATTCATCCGAAATATTTGAGATCTTTGTATATTTCATTGGTACGAAGTAGGATTGACTTCGGTTGCTTTCTTTATGATAGTGGTGCAAACAGTAATTTAAGTAAACTGGATAAAATTCAAAATCAGTATTTAAGATGTATAGGTGGTTTTATAAAAAGCTCTCCAATACATGTAATGGAAGCTGAAGTGTCTATTCCTCCTTTGTATGTTCGAAGATTATACTTGGCTTACAAATTCTGTACAAAAAGTATGTCATGTTTTGATAATGTAACTATTAAGTTAATAGATGAGCTAAATGATCTTTTAGTCACAAGATATTGGAACAATAAGAAAAAACCATTACTCGTGACTGTGTACAATGAGTGTAAGCCACGTAACATACATTGTTCAAGAATTTTAGATATGTACTCACTGGAGAAATGGGTAACAGGTATAAAAGTTCGAGATAAAATTAGATGTAATTTAGACTGTGTCAAAGTAGCAAAACGCAGGCATGAGGTTACCTCACTTAAATTTGACGTTATTAAGGAACTTAGTGAAAAATATCCTGGATGGAAAATGTTTTTTACTGATGGGTCTAAGAGCAAAAGTGGTTGTGGTGCCGCTTATTACAGTTTAAGTGATGGAACTTCGGCCATGTTTAGAACTATCGATGCAGACGTATCTGTAATGACGATGGAACTTGTTGCAATCTCAAAGACGCTAGAGAACATAATAAGTTGGAACAATGTGGACCTTTCTGTCAATCAAAACATAGTTATATGTACGGATAGCAGAAGTGGTCTAATGCATTTGGCTCGATGCGCCTCTGGTTGCAGAGGTACACCGATAGCTTATGTAATTCTTAAACTGTTTTGTGAACTTGGTGACATTAATTTGACGTTGCAATGGATTCCATCTCATATCGGTATTCGTGGAAACGAGAAGGCTGACATGTTTGCAAAGAAATCAATTTTGGAAGGATTGGAAATTGACATCGCTCCATCCTATACAGAAATACTTAGCCATTATAAAACCATTTGCTACGATAATTTTAAGGAGTACTTCGACAGAAGGTCTAAAGAGAAAGGCATATGGTATAAGACTATACAAGATAAGCCTCCTCGAATCCCTTGGTTTGCTGAAAGTCGGTTGAAAAGGTCGTATGTTGTTATGGCACATAGGTTGCGTTCTGGCCATTTTCCATCTAGTAAATTTGGATATCTAATGAAAAAAGTCGATTCCCCTAATTGCCAAGTGTGTAACAAGGTCGATGATGTCCAACATTTACTTATGGAATGTGAAAAGAACAGAAGAGAAAGAGAGTTAGTGATGCAGGAGTTAAACATTAATAAATATGACGTTGGGGCTTTCATTAGAATTTTATCAATACCTAGTGCGGGCGAAGCGAAACTGATATATGAAATGGTTGCTGCGTCACTATCTCCCTCCCTAACGCAATAATGTAGAAATTAGTAATAGTTTAAGTAAGTGTAATAATTAACTAGATTAGGGTATGATGAGGCTGGCATACCTTTGTAAGGGAAAAGCTTCTAAATAAATAAAGAATAAAAAAAAAATGGTTCATGGCTCATTTTGATTTAGACCGCATTTTCATTATCAGCAACCCCGAAAACCATAGAGACGGCACACATGACGAAAAATATGCAAATTTTCGGTGGCACCATCTTGAATTTTAATTTTGACTCCATTTTCGTTATCAGCAACCTTGAAAACAATGAAAACGACACCAATGACAAAAAATTTGCTAATTTTCGGTGGTGCTATCTTGAATTTTGGATTTTGACCCCAGTTTTGTTATCAGCGACCTTGAAAACAATGAAAATGACACCCATATCGAAAATAAATCAAAAGAAACTAAAAAATATAAAGGATACAATAAAAAAACTACGACGAAAACTATTGACGCCTAATTGGACTATTTACTTCCAGCCTGTCTGTAACTGGAACTTAACTGGTGAATTGTGGGTGTACTGTTCACAGCATACACAGGGGTGTATGCTCATACAGGCGTGATGTTATAAAAAATCTCATTTTCGCAACTTTTTCGCGTAACTTTTCTTTCGCGGAAGTGGATTCACGCAAGTGTCTTTCGCCCAAGTAGATTTGCGCAAGTGTCTTTCGCGTAAGTGTCTTTCGCGTGTCTTTCGTGTAAGTGTATTTCACGCAAAAGGTCGTTTGCGCAAAGGTTCATTCGCGGAAATGTCTTTTCTTCTTAAACTTCTTCTACTTAACCCATCACAAAGATGTCATTTACGCATTCTGCACGTCAAACTAATCAATCAATCTGCCTAGCCTTTTCCCAACTATGTTGGGGTCAGCTTCCAGTCTAACCGGATGCAGCTGAATACCAGTATTTTACATGGAACGACTGCCTATCTGACCTCCACAACCCAGTAACTGGGTAATACGATACCCCTTGGTCCCCTTGGACTGGTTGTCAGACTTTCGGGCTTCTGACGACCCGTAACGACTGTCAAAGATCTACGAATTACAGCCGGGACCAACAGCTTAACGTGCTTTCCGAGGCACGGAGGAGTCTCGGTATGTAAAGATGGTCACCCATCCACGGACAACCCCGGCAAGCGTAGCTTAACCTGATGGATCGACCCGTGCGGCTGTTATTATTTAGCCACGAGCTCCTCTGCACGTCAAACTAATATGGTGTAAAAATAACTGTGACTTGCAATATCCCTGTAACCTGAAGGTATACCTGAAAACATTATCACGATGGTAGAACAAGTGTCTTTCGGCTTCATTAAGCATCTTTTTACACCAGGACCCCAATGGCGTATCAAAAAAATCCTAATCCATTATTTCATATGTTCCAAAAATTCGTCTGCTCGACAACGTAAATAACGCAATGAATGTTGTCGAAGTGTCAAAATGAAAGGCATTGCAGTTATACTAGGTATTTTTGAATTAGCACGAATCTCAGGATAATCATAAAATCACAATGTACGTAATAGGCTATCTTGAATCTCTGACTTTATACAATATAACATAACTTTATAAACAAAGGGAATCAGCCCCCGTATTTAATTAGGTGACCCGGATAGCGTGGTACCGTGTCTAATCGAAACTAATATTTGTATGGAAACTGGGTTTATTTATAACGTGTGTAATTAATTGTTGTGAATGATTCGGGTGTATATGAGTGCCACGAAACTAAGTTAAACCAACTATTTTACTGAACTAGTGCATCCCGAACATCATCTGCCTGCCTTTTCCTAACTTTGTTGGGGTCGATTTCAGTCTAACCGGATGCAACTGAATACCAGTATTTTATATGGAGCGACTCCCTGACCTCTACAACCCTGTTACTGGGTAACACGATAACTCTAGGTAAGACTGGTTGTCAAACTTTCGGGCTTCTGACTACCCGTAACGACTGTCAAAGATCTACAAAATAATGACAGCCGAGACTAAGTACTTATCATGCTTTCCGATACACCGAGACACGGAGGGTTCTCGATTTGTAATGGATGGTCACCCATCCACGGAGCGACTCTATCAAGCATAGTTTTACCTTTGATCGATAACAGCCGCACGGGTGGCTGTTATTGCTTAGCCATGATTCCTCGCGCATCCCGAAAATAGTATCAAAAATCCTTTTAATACATCGTTTTAGATAATATTTGCACGAAATAACATCATAGATACCATTTTGTTTGAGCAAATAATGTTACGTAAACAAACGACACTTTTGGCCATACTCTGTTGTAATTATATTTTGTTTATAAATATATCTCTCGTAATACGAGTATAGTTTAGAATTAATAGTATGGTATGGTATAGTATGGTATGTTTATTCAAGAACCCAAAACAGTTTACAATAAGTGCCAAGAGCCAATTGAAACATCAGTGGACCACTTTTTGTGAGCAAGGTCATAAACATGTCGCGCCGCAGGAATTCCGCCCGTGACTTGACAGATGATGACGTCTCGAGTGTTTTGACACTTCAGCGGAAGTCTTTTTACGAAAATTGTTACATACAGAAAATTTTAAATTGCAAACTCTTCTTTTTTAAGTCGATAGAAAGGCAAACAAATATCATTTTTTCTAGTACTTGTTGCACGACCTTTTCATAGAAAATACAGAACCAAACACTTTGTTACTTGCCCGTTGTAGTTCTAAACGGCACGTGTAAACCCACTCTACTGAATTTTCTACGAACAATTTTCCATTCATTTCTTTTTGTACATTTCATTGTTGGAAACTATTGACAGGTTTCTGTTTATAGACGCCTATATTTTGTGAACGTGGAAGCAGAAGTAAAGGTATTCTTTACAGTCAACCGCATATTAGTGGCAACACTTGAGCTTCGAAAACCGCCCTTAATGTTACGACATTAAGGAACTAACACTGTTTAATTGTTGTCATCGATGTGCGGTTGACTGTACACCCTAAGTTTTACTGTTGACAATAAGTATTAATTTTAAAAAGTTTCCTGAACAAATCAACAAACCAAAACAAAATTTAAGCAGATTTGAAAGTTTCGTAACAAAAATAAATTAATATGTTATCTTCTAAATTGTTCTGACATAATGAAACAAAATTGAAGAGAATTCTCTCAAATAAGTGATTTATTTATTTACGGAGCTTTAAGTCCGCATAATAAGGGAAGAGCTCCATGCCTAAATTGCAAACAAATTAAATCTTTGAAAATGTTTAGTGAGACATTAAACAGAAACACTTAATGTCCCTCGCCTGGGAGTTGATCTAGTACTTACCACAGACCTACACTCACAGACTGCTTAAAACGTTATTTTGTGGCTTTTCATAACTGACTGAAAATACATACGCAATCAAGAAAGTAAGAAAAGAAAAATTTCGCACAAAACTTGAAACAATATCAACAAAATTTCACTATCTCTCGGTCTATTCCCACAACTGACCTCAAATCTCAACCCTAATCTTTCTCACCTAAAGTCCAAATTCCCTTGCAAATTGCCATCTGAAGGTAATCGCAAATCTACATACATCTGTGCGAACAATTGTTTGTAAACTTGTTAGTGCCTGTGGTTTTGCCCGTATTTCGAATGTGTGTACGTTGTCTTGTCAAATAACATCTGGGTATTGGTACTTGCAATCGGGAGCTTGCAATCAGGGTTGATAAATATGATTTTTGGTGAGGAAAATTTGAAATTGGCTTGGAATTCGGAGTTTTCAAGGTTTTTGTATGTTTGCTCCTGTGGTACTAGGTGGGCTATTAGCTAAATTCCAAAAGGAAGAAAAGATTGTTCCAAAATCTTAAAAGTGACATTTAGAAATGAAAAATCATTCCGGAAAAGTTGTAGGTTCTTATACAGGATACCTTATATGCATGCTATCTGGAGCTAGACCACCACCTCTTAAAGCAGTATTATTGTAATCTTACTTCAGTGTGGGAAAGAGATGGAGCTGGACGTCCTGTATAGCTGCATCTCTTTCTCACGCTGAAGTATGATTACAATAATACTGCTTTAAGAGGTGGTGGTTGGCCCCCTGAATGGATTTAGGAGCATTGTTCTATAGATTTGATAACATGAAATAGCGGACAGTGCAATTGGCATTACCTACTGTGGTGGTCTCGAATAATTTTATTTTATCATTTTAAAATACCTAGATAGTTTTAAAGCTATTTAGGAAAATATACTAAAATTGATCATATCCGGGGCCCCTTATCTCCGAAACTACTGAGCCTAAAAATTTTGAAAAAAGTACAGATAATATATATACTTATACATTACAGGAAAACCTATAAGAAGTCTATGATCTTAAAATAACACGGTAAATGTCTCAATATTGTGCTACAAACTTACATTTGCAGTTGGAATGCATGGGATAGCATGTTTTTTCAACTTTAATGTTAAATATGTTCTTGGGATAATTCTGTCTACTCATTCTTCATCCCAACTACGAAACCCTTTCTTTAAAATCTGTATATTATGCATTAGTAGAATCCAGATTACGATACAGCATTATGTTTTGGGGGAGCAGTTACGGATATAACTGCCAAAGAGCATTCATATTACAGAAACGTGCATTAAGAACGATTCTCAGAATCCCACAACAAGAGTCCTGTAAAGAACATTTTTAAAAATTAGGTATTTTAACAGTACCAAGTTTATATGTTTTAGTACTTCTCAGCCACTTTGCGAAATACATACACGAGCACGAATCACAAGAAGAACGTGAACTTAGAGAGAAAACTAGAAGAAACGTTATAAAAAATAAAATTGCACCGAAACTTAATATTGCTAAACATTGCTCTAAATACCAAGCAGTGGAATTATTTAATAAGTTGCCTACTGACCAAAGATCATTGATTTACAAAGGTACTCTATTCAAAGCCAAACTTAAGGCGTTCCTGTTGAATAAATGTTTATATTTTATATCTGATTTGGTGACAAATGATGGTGAATAGTTTTTATATTTAGTAATTTACCTTTTTGACATTAAATATATATTCAAGACATTGTTAGATTTTTTACATTATAGAGAATAGGTTTATAAGTATTTGACATGATAATATTTACAATAATTAATATAATTACTATTTTGACATAATATTTATCACATGTTATTGATTTTATTTTTAGTGAAATTTACTGTCTGATATTCATAATTTATTGTCTTTAGCTGTAAAATATTAATTAATGTACTACATAATTTCAAACACAATGCGAATTGTTTTATGAATAAATAAATAAAATAAAATAAAAATAAATAAATATTCTGCGTTGTCCGACACGCACTTGGCCGGTTTTTTCTCCTTAGTAAAAAGTATTATTTTCTATTTTTGAGTTATGGAGCGCAGATACTTTTTATGCTGTACTCAATTGCCAAATAATCACATAGGTATACCACAATAATGTCCCTGATATAATATAGGTACCTCTACATATATTTTGCTAAGCCAAGACTCAGAGCAATTACTGCAGTCCCTCGGAAATATCATATTTAGATCAGCCTCATAGGTAATTTTACTAAAATCTGATCTCTAAGCCCGTAGAGAGTTCCATAGGGAAAATCTAGGGTAATAAGCCGACGGGTAAGGGTACGATGACCTAAATAAAGTGGCTACACACATGTTCTTCCTGACCCCAAAGATAGCCGCGGTGCTCTTGTGGTCGCAAGTGCTAACTACTGTAGAGGCTTTAATATAGCCTGCTTTCAGCATGAAACCTTCATCGGAATTACAGCTGGCCATTAAGACACGTCATGAGATTTTATAGTAGAATAAGTTCGAAAGATGACATATAGTAAAATTGTTTTAGTTTGAGTGACTCCTAGCTTTACGTTGAACTTGTAACGAGCTTGCCATAAGGCATTAAAGTAATATTGTGGGACTCCGGTGTATGATTTAGTAGATAATCACCCCATACACTTAACAAATCAGACACCAAAATAACACACGAAGTAGTCTGCTTGGTCCCCGAAAAATCCCTGGCAGAGTACTACACTACCTACTGCCTTGATGGTCTAGTTAAGTGGTTGCAAGCGTGACTCCTAAGCGTGGGGTCCTAGGTTCTATCCCTGCGTCAAGAAAAAATGTTATTAAGGTTTTCGTTTACGAAATTGAGGCTGTCAGCGCAAAAGTGGCCTAAGTTTGAGATAGGCAGTATGAAAATAATGGGCGTTGTATATTTATGAATTTTAAATCAATGTACATTAATTATATTAAAGTTGATTATAGTCCCGATGTAAATTTGCAACACCGTCTATTGACGCATTATTTTTGCATTAAATATTAGCATGTTTTAAATAATTTGTAGTATATAGGTATACAGGTAAGTCAGAATATGAAAAAATGAAGGTTAGGCCGCTTTTGCGCTGACAGCCTCAATTATCAGTAGCTCCTCAAGGTGCCCTGTGCGATTAGGCAAAAGGGCCGGCCCCTAGGGTTGGGACTTATAATACAGCTGAAAGTTTTGAGAAAGGGAGTGACTACCGAGATGAAGACTAATAGAGAAGTATGGGAGAAGAAGATATGTTGCGCCAAAACTAAATAAATTAGAATAAGGGCAAGAGAGTGGTAACGTCCGCGACTTACGACTTGTAGGTCCTAAGTTCGAACCTAAGCAGGCACTTTTCTTTGTGTAATTTATTTCGTTACCACTGCTCTCAAAACGGTGAAGGAAAACATTGTGAGGAAACCGGCATGTCCTGAAACCAAAAGATCGAAGACATGTGACATGATCTACCAACCCGCATTGGGCCTGTGTGGTGGATTAATAACAGCCCACTCCCTCTTTTAGAGAGGAGGCCTGTGTCCCAGCAGTGGGAACATTATAGGCTGATTATGCTTATGCTAAGGGTAAGAGAATGATGATGAAGACAGCTGGTGATGAGGCTGTTCTAACACCACTGCCAATCCTTTTAGTAGCCGTATTTTCAAGCAATAACGATTGAAAAGTGGACAATAAACGTAAAGCATTAATTTAATTTCATGAAATTAGTTAGAACGTCTTCTTTGAGCAATGAAAATATTCCTAATTTTAAAGACAAATGCAGCCATTTTACTCGCTAAGAGGAAGTGTCGTTAGTAGCACCTGACGCTTTCTCAAATTATTAACGCTTATTAACAGGTAGGTAATATAGGTATCTATAGGTAGGCACAGTCAGAAATTTATCATAAATATCGCCTACCTACTTAAATTGTCCGATTATTCGAATTACAACTGTCATTCTTGGAGAGTTGTATGAAAATTTCAACTCGACAATTTGACGAAGTTTGTCCATTTAAAAAATAATTATTTTCCTTGATAAAAACATATTTATATGTACTTAGAAATGTAATTTAACGCTGGCATTTGAGAGAAAGTGTGTAATAATTCACTAACATTTTACTTATTTTTTATTTGAGATGGGTTTGTTCTTGACTCTAGTCTAGGTCAAAGGTGACAGAGACAAAGTCGACGATGGAGCGAGCTTACCCAGAAGAAATTTGTTCACACTCACTCTGAAGAGATCGGGGTTGTGTGACGCAGGTAGAGAGTTCCACTCCTTTGCTAGCCGCATCACAAAAGACATTTGGAAACGCTTAGTGCGAATTGCTGGAATAGCAACTAGGCAGGGATGGTAACTTGCAGTGCGTCTAGATGTCCGATGGTAGAAGGGGGCCGGCGGAATGAGGTCGGGGAGTTCTCGAGCACACTCACCGAAATACAATCTGTAGAAGACCGACAGACAGGCAACCTTGCGGCGATGAGCCAAGCTGTGAAGCTTGGCATCCACCAGTTTTACGTCACCAATAAGCCTCTTTTCTCTGCGTTCCAACGAGTCAAGCGCGGCAAGTTGGTATTTACCTGAGCCACCATCCTAAAGATGGCTGCAATGCAGGATCAGACTTGCGCTTTGTAAAGGGTTAAAAACTGTCCGGCGTCAAGTGTCGCTTCCCTCTATTTAGGTTGCCCAGTTTCTTGGGCGCAGTTTGGACTTTGTACTCAATGGTGGCACCGAAGTTGAGACATGATGTCAATTTAGAACTAGCAACAAGCTAAAAATACCTTCAGTATTTAAGAATACTGACAGTTGACAAGTGACAGGTTGCAATCCGTGAATTCGATGATTTTACAAGTTTTTTTCATAGTTTTGTGGCGGCATCTTCAACGCCACATGCGAACTACTCAAAAAATTACAAAAATTGACACATTTTCACGACAGGTACTGTTTTTATTAAGTCCTGTCCAGAAAATGTGTTTTGTAATTTTGTGACAAATACGTCGCCTTATTAATACTAAAGGTATTTTTAGGAGGAGCTCGTGGCTAAGTAATATCAGCCGCATGGGTCGATCCATCAGGTTAAGCTGCGCTTGCCGGGGTTGGTCCGTGGATGGGTGACCATCTTTACATACCGAGACTCCTCCGTGCCTCGGAAAGCACGTTAAGCCGTTGGTCCCGGCTGTCATTCGTGGATCTTTGACAGTCGTTACGGGTCGTCAGAAGCCCGAAAGTCTGACAATCAGTCTTACCAAGGGGTATCGTATTACCCAGTAACTGGGTTGTGGAGGTCAGATAGGCAGTCGCTCCATGTAAAATACTGGTATTCAGCTGCATCCGGTTAGACTGGAAGCCGACCCCAATATAGTTGGGAAAAGGCTAGGCAGGTGATGACCTCGCCTTATTAGTTATATTAACACGTTCAGACCGGCACCTCATGAGTAGGTACTTGGTATTCTACGGCGCAAATCTTCATATGGCCACCGGTGTTACATCACCGCCCCATGAACCAAAAGTCTTGCCGGGCGGGGTGCGCCACCGGTGGACATGGACAGGATTAGACAGGAATAATGCTTTCTCTCTCTTTATAATAAGCTAGTAATCGTATTATAAAGTAAAGATTTTTCAATACAAATTTATGCTTACTTTTCAAAATTATATCCACCTCCTGAGCTGCACTATGAAAATTTGACTATTTTCCTAGGCGGGGACGGTAAATACAACACTTTCTCTCAAAGCGGCGCGAATTTCTTAGTACATTGAAATTATAGTGTGACGTGGCCACCGGTGGTACACCTCGCCGTGGCAGCAAATACTCCGTGCTCCACCGGTGGTACACGCCGGTCTGAACGTGTTAAACAAGCCCCTCGTCTTTCATTCCTTGGCTTATTAGACACGAATCTGTGTCTGTTTTCTGTCCAAAAGCCTTCAAGAAACCGGTTTTATAAAATTATGTGTAGCTGATATCATTATGAATCGGCACCCTTGTTGCTACGACGTAGCTGGCGCTACGAGATAACGCTACGGTGTAGCAGATGCAAAGCTTTTCGAATTCATTACGTGCTGAGTCATTCTAAATCTTGATCAATTTAAAAAGTACAGTTTGTGTCTACAGTGTGACATCGATATGAGTTTAGAATTTGACAGATCTGTTTTATATTCTGATATAACGAACCATAATTCTAAAACTATAAGTTTGGCAATAGGCTCACGCCCTGTTACATGGGACTTAAACATAACTGGCGAAATGTGGGTGTACGATAAGTACACCTCTGTCTATCCCTTCGGGGAATACAGGCGTGATGTTATGTGTGTTAATTCTACAACTTCCTTCCTTCCTTAGTTAAACCAGCAAACGTCGAACTTCTATGCATCTTATATGTAAAAAAATAGAAGTATACTATAACCTTTGTGAAATTCCCACACGTCATCATATACCACGTAATAAAAACCCATTATCCGTATCAAAATATACTTTCAAAGATCCATTATTTGTGAATAAGCCCCGTCAAAAAACAGCTTAGGGAATCTTATGGAAAAAACGTTGTTCGGGTAGAAAATTGATACATAATGGATTCGATCAAAGACTCTCTTTGTGACCCTAAAATTACTTCTCATTGCAAGCCAAAGACTTTGTTAACACAGCATTGCTAAGAAATTTTTTACAAAGTTACTTTCGAAGCCAATAATCTGGTCTTTTGAATATTATTCAATCATTAGAAATCACAGGGAAGACTTTGACTTTTAAATTGTGGAAGAAAAATAAAAGTTTTGAATAACAAAATTAAGACAATAAAGAAATTATAGTAACTTCATGAAATTTGAATGAGGTGTGGTTTATTAAAATCCGCAATCTAATAAACCACACCTAATTTAAATTTATCTTCTTTGCAGAATTTGGTGAAGTTAATATTTATTTCATAATTACGTGATACTGGTATATCAGCCACACGGGTCGATCCATCAGGTTAAGCTACGCTTGCCGGGGTTATCCGTGGATGGGTGACCATCTTTACATACCGAGACTCCTCCGTGCCTCGGAAAGCACGTTAAGCCGTTGGTCCTGGCTGTCATTCGTAGATCTTTGACAGTCGTTACGGGTCGTCAGAAGCCCGAAAATCTGACAACCAGTCTTACCAAGGGGTATCGTATTACCCCGTTACTGGGTTGTAGAGGTCAGATAGGCAGTCGCTCCATGTAAAATACTGGTATTCAGCTCCATCCGGTTAGACTGGAAGCCGACCCTAACATAGTTGGGAAAAGGCTGGGCAGATTGATTTGGTATAACCAAAGAAACGACGGATGAACGATGGATGGATGATGGATGTGTGAAAGATGATATGACTAGAAAGGTGGTGATTTCGAGATAACGGCTAGTAGAGATGTATCTTAAGGAAGAAGAGTAAATTGGGAGCAAGAGAATGATGATGATGGTAATTAATAATAGAACGCTTTTGCCCTTGAGTTCTTAAAAAAACAACTGACACGAGCGGGACTTGAACCCACTTTTGACGACCACATGACACTGCTAATGTTGGTAACGCAAGAAACAAAAACAATATGTTAAAGGTAAATGATAAATGATTTGTGCTGATCGCGTTCGGGGAGCCTTTGATAAGAGCACGCTTCGCGCACGCGTCGCGTCCGCTCAGAGTCAACAGCCGCTTTATTAGGTGACCACCAAAAATCCTTTGTATAAAATTGCTCGCAACTAATGCGGAAGCGGGGGGCGCGGAGGCGGCGCGGGTTCGGCGCGATTGCGGTGTGTGTACTACGCGATAGCTATTCGGGCGCTATGCATGCGCGCGTACTTTATATCCATAAAAAATGTACGTTAAGACAAGGGACTAACTATTAAATTCCAAAGTTCCTGAGGAGGGCGCGGCTCGTAAGCGACGCTCGCGCGCTTTCGCGTCGAAAAATGTCGCGTACCTATATGTGAACGCAGCTTAAGACTTCTCTGAGAAGAAAGACCAAAACAAACGTCAAAAGGTCATAGCTTGTTTTATTTTAAGACGCAGATATATGCTAACAGCCTTGAGTGCATAGCTTGCGTGTTCTGTGCTGAGCTCACGCAGCACGTCGGACGTCCACCCAGTAATATGACTTGCCCATCAACGAGCGCTATCCCAGATTAGATGCATTATTAATTTATGATACATAAGACAAAAGTATTATATTAAAACACGTATGAATACTAAAAGATAAATAATTAAATTATCTTTAAAATGGTGAAGGTTTCATAAAAATACGCTTGATAGTTATTGTTTAATTCTCAGTTTTTTATTCGCGTTAGTCGTAACGTTACAAATTATTTACACTAATTAATATAAACATAATCAATAATTTTCACATATTAAGTTATTAAGAAAATACTCTTCATTAGCACTCCTCCTTTAGACGTGATATTCAGTTTAAAATCATTAAAGTCAGTTATCGTCCCCTTAAATTCCAGACATAATCTTGGTCAGATCATGTGATGGTACCACAAGGCACTAGCAATTCTCTATGATTTAAGGTATCCCTCCACAGCAGCCCATGTACCACGCAGGTGTGGTTAGCTTTGATTTGAATGAAAATGTCAATGGGATCTCGGCGACGCTACGCCCAGATGCGTGACTGCCAAACAAATGAACAGCGCAGCTTATCAAAATAATAAAATAAACTAAATTGTTATATGAATGCTCAATCTTTACATGTTTTTTTTTTTCGCAAATTTTCATAATGTATTTCTTCTATTTTTATTTTTACCCGGTTCTCACCTAGTAATATGTGCATGCTGTGGTCTCCTGTAATTGAAGGAGCCCGCGTAAAATAACCTTTTTTATTATTGTGATTTATATTGTATAATATCATATGTGTATCCTTTGTTGGAGATCCCAAACAAATAAAATATATAAACAAATAAAACGTCAGATTTCGTTAACAACACATTAACATCATAACATATCATCACGCCTGTAATCCCGGAAGGGTTGGGCAGAGATGTACCTAATAGTAAACTCGCATTTTGCCAGTTATGTTTAAGTCCCATGTAATAGGGGCGAACCTGTTGCCATCAACCGGGCACGAATCGTTTCTGGGTTGCTACTGAGAAATTCCTAATGGGAAAATCCAATAACACTGTGCCCGACCTGGGAATCAAACCTAGGACTCAGCAGTAATAGCACTTGCGACCATTAGACCAACGAGGCTTCTAAAACAAATCACCCAAAAAAGACCAATCTACATTTAAATTAACATACTCAGCTAATCTCTTATCGTCTAGCTAAATCCTCGACCTATTAAAAGGACAATTAATTTGGAACAACGAATGTAATAAATCTGTTCGTACTCAACGTATTTTTCCTTTGTTTTGCTAACAGCACTCTAAATTAGTAACTTTTTAAGTGACCCGCCCCAGATTTAAATGCGTGAAATATGATTGTGTCCTATATTAAATCTTTCAGAATCGTCTTAAATGATGGTATAAACCGTATCATAATCTATTAAGTACTTTATAAGTAATGATAAGTGAATACAAACAGGCAAACGACTTTGTTTTACACAATTTTCAAGTGAATTAAGTATATTTATTGCTACTTAACTCCCATTTATTAAGAGATAACGTATTTTAATGAAGGAATTTCTTTAGTAGCAGCCGGCGGGGTGATTGCATCATTCTCATTTTGACAGTTGAGCTACGTTCATTGCGTTATTTACGTTATTGAGCAGACGAATTTATTATACACATGAAGCAATGGATTAGAAATAGCCTTAAGAACTCGAGAGTTCTGAAGGCTTTTTCTAATCCATTACCATAATATATAATCATAATCACAATTCGAGGATTGTGCTTGAATTCTGTGTTACGCAATTTGGTAGGTAGAGTCTGGATTTGTTTCCGGATGATGGCAATAGGCTCGTCCCTATTAGGTAACCGGGACTCAAACGTAACTGGCGAAGTGACAAACAAGTACACGTCTGCTTAACCTTTCAGAGTAAATAGGTGTGATGTTATGTTGTAACTATGTTTTTTTAATCATAAAAAAAAATATCAACTTTCAACAAAATCCACAAAATCTTGTACACACGTTATATTACTTTTTTCCATACTTTTTTCAGGTCATATTGACAAATCTAAATAACCATTTAAAATTTAAATTGTGTAATACGTTCCACCACCCACCACCCAGGTACTGGGCAATAGGATACCTCTTGGTAAGTCTGGTTTTCAGACTTTCGGGCTTCTGACGCCCCTTAACGACTGTCGACTGTCAATGACAGCCGGGACCAACGGCTTAACATGCTTTCAGAGGCACGGAGGGGTCTCGGTATGCAAAGATAGATTCATCCACGGACCGACTGCGGCAAGCGTAACCTAACCTGATCGATCGAGCCGTGCGGCTTTTATTACTTAGCCACGATCTCAACAAACTATTAAATGAGCTTTAAGTAAAAATAATGTGAATGTTTTGTCACTGGATTTCAATCATAACTTGACATCACGCTTGTATTCCGCGACTGGTTAGATGGCAGTAGGTATATCACTGCCATATTTTCCAGGTTAAAGGGGGCGAGTCGATTACATTTTTCAGGGAATTATTACCTACTATAATTTTCTCAGGGCCGGTCGATGTGGCGACGCGCCCGATGTTTGGGGATGCCTATATCCAGCAGTTTACGTCTTTTAGCTGAAATAATGATGATCATGACTATGAATTTTATAATGAAATATCTCAATAACCTTTTGACCGATTATACCTACGCTAAAAAGCGTGTTTTTTCCAAAAAGATGAATAGAAAATCCTAAGGCTGGTTTATTCATCACGAAGACTAAAATTAAAAAAAAAAAACAATCATAATGAAACAAAAAACATATGGATCGAATTAAGAACCTTCCTCATTTTTAAGTCAGTTCAAAATAAAATAAATAAATAAAATAGTTTATTTGCACCTTCAAGTAAAAAATATAGTTTACAAAAAAAAAAGTTGCATGTAAGAGTTGCATCTAAGCTGACATAATATCTGTTGTTAAAAAAAGCATAATTATAGAAGCTGGATTTCCTTAAAAAGGTATATACTTATATAGATAGAAGACTCTTTATTATGACGGAGAAGGTAAGGTCAGCCATATTTTAACTATTGTGGGCGTGCTATGGGAAGTGTTGGCTATTGCGCAAAAGACAAAAACCATACCTCACACTGTAGGTACACGACATAACTATGCACGACAGTTTCTAAACGTATTCACTGCTCGACAGCCACCGACAAACTCTGCTTAACTCCGGTGACTAGTCGACGAGCGTTATGTTGTAGAGTCTATCGAGCGCCGCTTGGTGGCGCTGGCGTCCCGATTAGTCATACAACTAACGTATTTCCAACAACATCATAATATTACAGATATAAAAATTTTACAAGGGGTGACATAATGGGCGGTCTTATCGCTAAGAGCGATCTTTAACCGCCGAACCCAATAACCTATTTATCACCTGTTTTGGCATACTAGAGATAGAAAAACCTATCCGTCTATAGTTTTAACGTCCCAATAATCTAAATGATGAATGATTTTATTTCTGTAAGTAGGTTTATACAAACACTTTTACAAGTCAAACATTTTTTTTATAGGAGGCATGAGGAACAGGGTGTAAAGTTCACTCATCCTCCATAGAAAAGGGAGGATCCTCCGACCAGACGGGTGTTGTGTCTGGTGGGCTACTGCCCGACGGTTGATGTCGGGATGTTGTATATATGCTAGTCGCGCGGTAAACTTTGATTGCGCGATGCAGGATTTTGCGTGACGTCAGTGTGACGCGTTCCACTGTGGCGATGCCGCCACATTTTAAACTAGATGAGGCCGGCGTTTCCTATCTGACTACTCTGAGAAGAAAGGCCGAAACAAACTCAGAGGCCACAGTCTCTTTTAAAATCCAGACATAATTTTGGTCAGATCATGTGAAAAGCATGTAGGTTGGTGTCTGAAATGGTCTTTTGAGGAAAGAACCACACAGATTGAGTGGACCTGTCCAGTCAGTGCAAGCATCTGTCAGTAATCGTACAGCTCAATTTAAAAGTTAAGGAGCTCAACGATTCGACGAACAATACCAAAGAAAGGACATTTGGGTAGGCCGCATAATTTACTCAAACTGGCAGACTATGATTAAAAGATTAATCAATTAATCTATAAAAGATTTTGGAATCTTACCGGGCTGACATAAGGACAGATAGAATTATACTGTCTACCATCAGTAGCGATCTGTCTTTAATTGAAAAAAGGGTAATTGGGTTTAGCCTTTAAAGACAACCATTGGACGGATTAAGGGCTCTCACACAAAACTGCGATTTCGCATCGCATCGCAGTTTTGTGTGGGAGCCCTAAGGGAGAAAGGAGAGACAGTACTGCAGGTAGTTTGTCGTGTACCATTCACATATATCCGCTAATAAGTCGCCGGTGTATCAGACACACCGTTTTATTAAACCGTATAAACAGCCGGTGTAAATGATGCACTATATTTCATCATACTTATAGTGCTTCCAATTTAGTCGATATTGCAATAGTAATACGTAGTACTTTCTAAGTCCACGCGTTTCGTTTCGTTCATTCTTAAATTTCGGTCATTTTGATGTACGACAACACTACGTGCGAGGTGTATCCGCTTTGAGAAATATTATAATCTGTGACTTTTTTTTGCGCGCTTTCGAGACGTACGTAAAAAGTTTAGCTTGTTTTAAATTCTTGAAAAGTTTTCTGTTTCAGGGAGAAAACCAGGTAATAACTATTTGTGTGTATTAACAATATTATAAGTAATAATAATTAGTACAGGATACAAGTCGGTAAGTGAAATAAATACGTAATTTCTGTATTTTTCCAAAACTCTGGAATGGTCGAACGATCTTGTTCGAAAATGTTTCGTGTTTTTTTGGTCTAATTGGATTGATTTCCACTAAGATTCCTTCCAATCAGTGAGTAATTATTATCTAAATGATTATTGTGTCCATTGAATACGAAAACATTACAGTGTAACTTCAAAAATGTAAAAAATATGCACGTGTTCGGCAAAATTTGGACGCCATCTTTTAATCTGATGGAATTTTACGTAAAGCGTAGTATACATAGTGAATTTTTTTCTCAGAAACGGAATTTCGGATTACGGAATTCGGATCTTTGTAAGTAATCATTGTTTGAATAATGTTACATGGTGGTGTTTTCTGGTGTTTTTTTTTAACCGACTTCAAAAAAGGAGGTTAATGTTTTTTTATCTTGCATTTTTGGTGTCTTACGTTGCATTTTGAATGTCGTGGTGTTTTCTGTTGTTTTTTTTAACCAACTTCAAAAAAGGAGGTTATGTTTTTTTTCATTTTGCATTTTTTGTGTTTTACGTTGCATTTTGAATATAGGATGGATGGAGAATGGCAACCGACATCTGGGGGTAATGGGCAGGCGGCTCGCGGCACACTAGGGCGGCCTCGTGGGCCACGAGGTGGTAGGCGTGGGCGTGGTCGTGGCTCACGTGGTGGTCGTGCTCGTGGCTCACGAGGTGGTCCTAGTGGGCGATTGGCTAGCGCGCTACTTGTTCAAGCTAATTGCCTCAAGTAGACAAGCTCTATTGTGTCTTGGCCATTCTTGTTCAATTCTTTTTTGTTTATTTTTTGTTCTTTGACATAGTGACTTTTGTGTGTTATTCATAATTAGTGTACCTAATCTAATTCATACTTTGTTTTGTGTGTTCTAGTAGCTGAAGATACTCTGCTCCTCCACCGGCACCGTTCGTGAACTCAAGCAGGAAGAAGAAGAGATTATATAATAAATGTACCTAAATCATTTTAAAAGAGTAACGATGGAGTTTCTTGCCCGTTCTTCTTCATACGAATCTACCCTTTGGAATGGGCGACTAGAATCACTTATATTTTTATTTGAATTAAATTATTTGATTTATTTTAACTCTGACTTTGCATTTCTTCCCATCCATCCATACATATACACATACACAACACACATCATACAGTGACACATACATACATAACATACACAACACATGCATACATACACATACATACATATACCTATAAAATGTTAGGAAGCCTTAGAGATTATCTAAAAACATTATTAGAACTGCAATATGAAAATATTGCAGTTCCAATAATATTACATACATCTTGTCGAATTGAGAACCTCCTTTTCTCGAAGTCGGTTAAAATGAAACAATTTCTAGAATCTGGCTGTCGCCACCTTTTTAATGGCCTCACTTATTAAAATCTGATTACTAGTCTAGGGGACATAGAAACGAATATACCTCTTTTTTTTTACCGTAGTCGGGTAAAAATATAAATGTAATATTCTATTCTACTGAGTGAGAATGAATTTTGCTGTCTGTATACATAAATGTATTAAAATAGATTAACGGATTTCATAAATTAATCAGTCCGTATCCGAATTTTTTAGTCAACATGTATACGCAGCCTTATTGTACGGCATTTTGAGAACATTTGCACAAGACCAACTTGAAATGCTTATAACTTTTTCCGATTATGTCGGATATTTATGTGTAATACTTCTTTGGAAAGGGTATTAAATGAAATATCATGTAATTAATATTTTAATATCTTTTAATCAAAATTGTAATACATTTTTTGACTACAAACACAGGTAGGTATTTTTTGTTACAACTTGTATGTGTCTTCAGAACCATATTTTAGTACAGTGTTTAATTCTACTGCCACGGTTTTTACATATATGTTGAAGCATTAAATAAGCTTACTACACGTACCAATATTTTTAATCTACATATCAGATTTATGTAGAAAAAAAATATTTTGTCTGGGCACAAAACTTCTGGTCTGACAAAAATTTTTACTCAACTTGGGATGCTTGTAAATAATGATTATTGTACTATTGCAATATCGTTTTATTTATTATTTATGTTGAAAATATGTTAGCCTTACATTTTAAACCATAAAATATATAGGTCATCGATCGTTTTATTAAATTAAACCCATTTACTTGTAATCTGAAATCAAAATTTTCGTTGTTCATGTTTACGACCAATTTAAAAATACAAGTCGATCGTAAATTCTTACGAAATACACACTGTTTACTAGCTCTGTTCATAACCATTCTAAAAAACCCCAAGTATCTACTCATTTCTAAGAACTCAAGCCGCTATCGCTTTTTTTGTTTACAAACACGTGGCGGGACCGCCCGCCGGCCGGCTGTTGAATAATGCCGCTAGCACGCTACTGATTTTGTCTGGCGAGCGCGAGCACACAAGCACAATAAATACATACATGAAACATTTACTTATCTATATAAATATATATACAATAATAATCTTAACTTAACTGCCAGGGCTTATTTTTAATCTTATATTTTGAATTGTTTTTAATTATTTATTTTTTACATTGTTCTCACATATAGAAGCAACAAGAACAATGTACCCAGGATTTTGTAATAATTTAGATTTAAAAGAGTGTCCATGGAGTTTCTTGCCTATTCTTCTCCATAGAGATCTACGTTTTGGAATGGGCGACTAGCTTCAATTTTCTGACTAACTGACTGACTCTTTAACAATTCAAAAGTGCCTGTAATTGGTTTAATTGAAATAAATGCTTTGAGTTTGAGTTTTAATCATAAAACTAGTGCAAAACACATAAAAATGACGTCTAAGGAGAGAGATAGTGTTTTTTTTAAACATAATGTTTAAAATGGACAAAGATTGTATAGTAGTAAAACCTCTTTCTTAATACCGTAACGCGTAGGCGTGGGACAAGCGTTTTAATTTCTCGCTCCATTCACGCGGTAACCTTGTCAGTGCGAGACTTATTGCCGTTGAAAATGGATAGGCTTGCTCGCTATTGCAAGGATTATCTGCTTACCCTTTCTGAGGGAGTTTTAATTTGTTTTTTTTTTACTAAGTTGTTTGAATTGGAAAATTGACTTCAATTAAGATTAGAGTCCCGCTTTTTAGGCATTAGGTTGCCATTTTTCAAAACCTAGTTAGGAAAATGTAACTTTATTTTTTTTTATTTTGACGTCTTAACTGTTTTAATTTTTATAATGATTGTGTCGTGAGGAAAGTTTTGAGTTTGAATATGGATAACTAAAGGGTAGGAGAAGACCAAAGAAACGATGGATGGACCTTGTGAAAGAATATATGGCTAGAAAGGGGATGACTACCGAAGTGACAACTATTTGGTGGTTTCATTTGACCAGAAAGCGGCCAATCGTCTTTTACGTACCTACATTGTACAGAATAGACAACGAAAAGAAATGTCTCATAGATTTTCCTCATCTAGATTTTTCTCAGACTATTGTTAGGATTCTGGAAGTCGAAAGACTCTTATAACGTTGTATTTTTTTTTTGTTCATATTTATATTCACCAGGAGACAAATGTCTCGCGACACGTGTCGCAAGAGGTGTCGGACGACGTCTCGCGCCATGTCTGGCGACGTTGGTTGACATCGCTCGACGTTGCCCGACTTCCAGACATATTAGTTCGCCAGCGAATATGAAGCTTAATTCACAGATTAGGCGAAGCATTTTGTAGCACGATAATACTGATTGATAAGATAAACCAGCTCAAAATATTCTTTTACACGCATACGCTTTTGTAAATGGTCATTTCCTGTTTGATCAACAGCCTACATTATCGAGATTTACGATCCCAGTATCAAATCCTCCGAGCTCACGCCATAGACATTTACACGAAACACATGACACACATATTACCCATTTCTTTTCATCAATTTACCTTAATCGTTTCTTACCGAATTTACATGAAAAATATATCTACAACCGGAAATATTCAAATCATTGAAATGCGTCCATAAAACACGCAAAGTTTAAAAATACCAAAATGTTTTTCAGAGTATCTCTTCAACCTTTCCGCTTTCCTTAACATCATCTATAAATAATATCAATTGAAAATAGATCTTATTGCATCGGTGCCTGCTAAAGAAAATTGAATGTGATCGTTGAATAAAGCAATGAAGTTAGGATTTTAAACCAATTGGGACCGGCTTTAATATACAGAGTAAAAAGTACAGTAGTCCAACTTTGTTATACAAGGTGTAACATAATTAACGCACAACCTCTTAAGGGGTCATTGTACTCATCATTACGAACAACTTTTACTATGGGACCAAACCTGAAATTACGAAAAAAAATCAGCTGTTCCCTACATTTTGACGAGATAAGCGAACATAAATGTAGGGAGCAGCTGATTTTTTTTTGCAATTTCAGGTTTGGTCCCATAGTAAAAGTTGTTCATAATGATGAGTACAATGACCCCTTCAGAGGTTGTGCGTTAATTATGTTACACCTTGTATATGGCAAACTTTTAGTCGCACAATTCATCATCATCATCATCCACAGCCCGTTTTCACCCCCTGCTGAGCATAGGCCTCTCTGTTCATGTGCCAACATGAATCCAAGTTCTACCCGCGATGGTAACAATGTCGTCCACCCATCTCGCCGCCGCACAATTACGAAGTCCATACTTTTCACACTTTAACATACACATATTACTCATACATAACATAACCAGCCTACAATGTTCCCACTGCTGGGACACAGGCCTGCTCTCTTCGAGAGGGAGTGGGCTGTAGTCCACCACGCGGGCCCAGTGCGGGTTGGTAGATGTCACATGTCTTCGAACTTTTGTTCCTAGGACATGCCGGTTTCCTCAGGATGCTTTTCTTCGCCGTTTTGAGAGCTACTGCTCTTAAAACCGTGTAGGACAACATCGTAATCATCAATGAAATAATTTATACAAAGTAAAGCGCCTATCAGGGTTCGAACCTACGACCTACAACTCGTAAACCGCGGTCGTTAACACGGCCACCACTACTCTCGCACTTTGAACGGATGAACGGATTTGGATGAGGTACGTGGATACACCATGACCTGGGTTAAAAGACATAACTTTTATTCCGGTAGTACGGTTTCAGTAAGATAATTTCCGACATCTAGGCAGGCGAAGCCGCGGGCAAAAGCAAGGACTGTACTGTCAGCAAATAATGTTGATAAATACATCGAAATTAGGTGCCATTTAACCAGTAAATTCCTCAAAACTGTCAAATCAGAATCTTTCTGAACAGACAACAAAATTACACTCATGAGAGCTTCCTCATATCTCCTCATATTTCCTCAGATCTTCTACCTATTAATAACCAAGATCATACCGATACCTAATCTCCGGTTTTCTGAAAAACAATACTCTTTTATGGTAATACATATATATATACATAAACTCACGCCTTCTTCCCCCGGGAGTAAGCAGAAACTACAGTACACCAACTGCAACGATCCTGTCATACTCCTTTTGCCTCGTTTATGTTCATACATCTAATCATACACGCACGCCGGTTGCGAGTACTATGCACATTTATGGTAATTTGTTGTCAAGTTACTTGTCAACAATTTATATCTAACAGAGCGGCAATTCTCGTATTTTTAAGAACGGTCACATTCTACTCTCAGTCTCAATCTGTCAAAAAAACCTCTAATTTTCCAACATTTTTGTCAAGTTTTTGACATTGATTATCGCTGAGATGAGATTGCGACTTAAGTCGCAATCTCATCTCAGCATTTGAACGTTTTTTAAATACGAGAATTGGCCTACAGGTGTAAAAGTAAAATTAGAAAAGTTTTTCTTTATAAAATTATCAAATCAAATCAAAATCGTTTTTGTGCATTAAATGTGGTGGGAACAAAAGATGTTACGTAATAGAATTCAGTGAAAAGACACATTCCGCCATGGTGGCATGCAAATATTTAATGGTTGTAAGTCAGATAAACAGTTTGAGGGGATTGTGGCTAAGAAATAACAGTCGCACGGGTTGATCGATCAGGTTAAGCTACGCTTCCCGCGGTTGGTCCGTGGATGGGTGACCATCTTTACATATCAAGACTCTTCCGTGCCTCGGAAAGCACATTAAGCCGTTGGTCCCGGCTGTCATTCGTAGATCTTTGACAGTCGTTACGGGTCGTCAGAAGCCCGAAAGTCTGACAACCAGTCTTACCAACGGGTATTGTATTACTCAGCAACTAGGTTGTGGAGGTCAGATAGGCAGTCACTCCATGTAAAATACTAGTATTCAGCTGCATCCGGTTTGACTGAAAGCCGACCCCAATATAGTTGGGAAAAGGCTAGGCAGATGAAGAAGTCAGATAAACAGTAACATACAAATATAGACAAATTATTAATTACAATTTTAGGTATTAAATTCGAGTTTTAGCGTTAAGAATTCTATGAACGAAAAGAACAATGTATTCTAGTCAATAGCGATTGAAATTAAAATTTTATTATTTAAATAGTAAATAACTAAAATTAACAACAATGCATTCCTGAAGTGGTAGGACTGACATGATTTTTTGTTGACAAATTCGCCGATTGGATAAAAACTATGCGTTAACAACCATGTTTTCAAAATCACGTAGAATTTTTTGTAAGGTAGTTCTGTTATATCTGCCGGCACGAATCGTGAGCACAAATTCCATATGAACTGTTGTTGCCGTCGTCAGCGGGTTCTTGTATTCGGTTTTCTACCTGTAAATAAATTAGCTTGATTGTATATAAGGCTCAGTGCCCCTGCCCGTGTACGAATTGCCGTAACAGGAAATAAGATTCGTATGGTTTAAAAGTAGAATTTGTGCTCACGATTCGTGTCGGCAACTATATCCGGTTTGGTAATGAGTTATAATTTTATTTATGTGGCGCAATATACACGCAACTGCGCCTGAATAGTTTTTTTTTTCTAGGTACAGGGATTTTTAATAAATACTGCGTGACTTTTCGTTTGTTAAAATTTGTTTTTAGCTTCAAACAGTTTAGAGTCAATTTAAGCAAATTTAGCGATTTGGTAAATGTAAATACAAGAAGAAGAAGCTTGTGTGATTTAAACACTGGTCTACACGATTCAGATCAGTCCATGTAAAAGATTACATGAATGCATTTTTTTTGTGCTATTAGTATTCTAGAGATTTCCGAAGAATTTCCCCAAACATGTTATCATACCAAATAATGGAACAGATAGGTGTGCTACACCATTATCGCTGGTCATCGCAGTTGGTTTAGATGTCTCATCTTTAACTTTTATTAAAACATAAACGAATCTATTTATTTTCATACATATTTCGTCAATATGTTCTTTCCAGGTGAAGTGTTCATCGAGTGTTAGAGCTGGCGCGCACGAGCACCTGTTGTCTCCGCAACTATTTTGTCCTTACTTTAAGTCTATGGGTTTGTGTGAAAGAGCACGCATGTAGTGACGCGACAGCCGGGAGACTTTTTGGTCCGCGTCTGTCGCCCCGTCTATTGGTTGCAATGCAAGTACGGCACAGCGATAAAAAAGTTGCCGGCCAGCCAGTTAACTGCTCAACTGCCCCCGTCGACAGAGCGCGTCTCTACACCGAACGTATGCTACTCTACTACAAAATAGAGAAAATGTCGATTTCGGAATTCTGCATAATTAATCAAAACCAACCTTTTTTTTTAATAATTAATAATTTTTGTAATGTAGGTAGTTTAAATTGTATGATCCAAAGTTGGTTGAGATAAATAAATAAATAAAAATAAAACTTACGATACTCATTCATAGCGATTTTTTTTTAAAATTAATTTTCTAAATATTGTTTGAAATTTTCCTAATGTTAGTCTGTCACTCCATAATGGATGCACCCAATATTGGCGTTTTCGCTGTCGTCTTCGGTCACAAGCGCACAGACTACACTGTCTCTTTGAAATCCATGTTGATGAATGCGGCAAAATTATATTATAACATACACGAGGAATAACAATAGCCCTCGAATGCTTCCCTGCGGTACGCCAAAGTAATTATGTCGAGGTTGGGAATTGAAGTTGATGATACTGTTAGCTTTTTCTTCGAATTTAGCCTCATGATTTGGCTTCTATTCGAAAAATATGATTTAAACCATTCTAAGACTGGACCTCGTATACAGATTATATTCAATTTATCGAGTAGAACTGAATGATGAACAAAATTGAAAGCTTTGTCTGAAAACAGAGCTGATGTTGTACCTTTAGCATTAATATAGTTTAAATTGGTTTGAAAAGGTTAAATGCTGCTAGTGAAGTTGATCTATTCGGCCTGGATCCATATTGTTCTATAGCAAGAACATTATACTTATCAAAGAAAGAGAGAAGTCTTTTATACATAACTCTTACAAAGACCTTCGATAGGATTGGTTTCAGCGCAATAGGTCGGTTATTATTTTTATCTGTTTAGGAGCCATTTTTATGCAGTGGTTTTATTACCGAATACTTTGATTTTTCGGGGAAGCAGCCTTGCTCCAATGATAAAACTAATAATAATGATGATGTTAAGACTTAAATTAGTAGATTGATTATAAATTATTAGATTGATTAATCCTACGTTAAAATGTTTGCTAGTTAGCCCTCAAGTTTGCGATGCCTGGAAAAGGCCGCTAAATTGTAAGTACCTACATCTATAAACAACACCAAAATGTACACTTAGTATGCAAATAAATCTTTGACTTTGACTTAAATTGATGATATATGAAGGTGGTCCTGCAATGTATATATAGTGATATTTTTCGGAAGCTCTGGAGTAATATTATCATATCCGGCTGCCTTAGTGCTTTTTAATGTTTTTAATATGGTAAAAATTTCAGTAGGATTAGTAGGGTTAGAAATATGCTGTTATAAAATATATACCCATATATAATCTGATATTTATCTTTACTTTCTTTTGAACAACCAATTACAACAGTCTTGATAAGAATTTCACAAACCCGGTGTGTTTTAAGATAGTTATTTCTGTGAATTGGTTAAAAAAAAAAACACTTTTCACGTGAAAATAAAATATTGGATTAAAACTAGATGAGTTCGGAATTCCCTAGCCGACTAAGTACTCTGGGCACAGTGTCTTTTAAAATCCAGACATAATCTTGCTCGGGCCATAATAAGACCGTGCAGATTAGTGTCTGAGATGGTCTTTTGAGGAAAGAACCATACATGTCCAGTCAGTGCATGCATTTGTCAGTAATCGTGTAGCTCATCTCAGAACTTATGGAGCTCAACGACTCAACGAACATTAGCATAGGTTGGACATTTGGGGAAGCCAAGTAAAGTACAGTAGACTGCACGTCAGTAGTAACACAATCACCTTGAGCTGGCCTAGCGTAGTATGAAGTTTCAATAGAATACGAGCCCTAATTGTAATGGTTTTTAACAAAACCATTATAATTAGGCTTACACACACTCTCCGATCAAACATTTCGAAAACAGATGACAATGTTCTCGCATAAATCAAGATCACTTGAACCAATTTTGTCGAGGATTTATCGACACAATGAACGACGCAACTGTGGGCAGGACAACCCTAAGACAATTTTGACGTAGGTAGGCTTAAACTGTCAAAGTATTATCGGTTTTGTGATCATTGAATTAATCTACAATGAACACTATTACATAAAATATAATAACATTACGCCAGTTTTCCTCGAAGGGTTAGGCGGAGGTGTACCTATAGTATACTCAAATTTAGCCATTTATGTTTTAAGTCCCATGTAATAGGGGGCGAGCCTATTGCCGTCAACCGTGGAGTTTCTTGCCGTTTCTTCTCCATAGGAAACGACCAAGTGGAACCGTGCACCTAGCTTCTGACGTTTCATAAGTGCCCATATAGGTTTATGTGAAATAAAATATTTTGAATTTGAAACAGGATACAAATCTAAACACCGCACCGTGCAGCTACTGAGATTTCCTAATGGGATAACCGAATAGGTTACACTTTGCCAGACCTGGGAATCGAACCCAAGACCTCGTGCTCAGCTCATGCTTATGCTTGTGACCACAAAATTTTAAGACTGGCCCTTTTCATTTTTTTATTCAATGGCCTTATCGGATTGGAAAATAAGAAGGATTTCTGTAAGGTCGTCGAAAACGAAATAGCTATAAAGAACAATGTTCACGAGCGAACAATTGCGTACCAGGTTCTAAGGGGTGGCACACACGGATATAGGATGGCTCAATTTCCACATAATAAGGGTCATATTTTTGGGGTAATGGATCGCGGGAATACCTGCTATGACAGTTTACCTACTATACAGCGTGCAATAGAAATGTTATAAATTATCAGTCATCCCACACATTTGTGTCGAGTAAGTATTGAAATTTTGTATGAGACATCAATCGCGGAAAATCGCCAACTCATCTTGAGCAAGCGTGATGATCAATGCTCGTGCCTTCTCTGTATGAGAAGAGGCCTTTATCCTGGCAGTGGGATACTAATAGACTGGTATTATTATAATGTATTGCCTAACAACCCTTGTTGACAGAATTAACACCACATTATAAATTAAACCCAGATTCCAACACTTAAAAGCCCATGAATAATTTAAAACTAAGCAACAGTCGGTCCATATTAATTTGGGAACATACCCTTAAGTATCATCTAGCCTAAGCCACTTGTACCACCGCTAATGAGGAAGCGACTAGCTAATAACGATTTACTCGCTCAAAAAACGTACAAAAGATTGTAGGTCCATAACATCACGACTTGTTTCCTCGAACGGTTGGGCAGAGGTGTACCTATAGTACAGCCACATTTCGCCAGTTATGTTTAAGTCCCATGTAATAGGGGGCGAGTCTATTGCCATCAACCGGGCACAGATCCAGACTCTGGGCTGCTACTGAAAAAATCCAGATGGGAAAACTCAATAACACTTTTCCCGACTTAGGAATCGAATCCAGGACCTCATGCTCATCAGTAGCGCTTGCAACCACTAGATCAACGAGGCAGTCTGTAGAGGCAGATTGTAAGTTCCTTTGTAAGTAAAAGAGATACATATTAGCAGACGCAGTACGGCGCCGGCGTCAAAAATTGGCCTTTTAAATAAAGTTCATTACTCAAGGGATACATCCAAAATTCTTTCCTTCTTTTGTGGTCTTCTGGCCTCACAAATGGCTACCGCTAATAATAATTTTGCGGAACACACCGTACGTCCACACTGCACGAAGAATCAGTTCGAATTGATTTTTTAACGCTCGTTCGAACACTCTATTGAGGGCGGGAAAAATCGCGCTAGGCGATTTCAATCCGCCGCGATTTTATAACGTCCGTGGGAGCGAGGGCTAATTTCAATAGTTGACCGCTAACTGTTTTCACCGCCAGCAAGTATCTACTCATTTGTACAAGAGCTATCAAAAAGAGTACTCGCTCAGCGAAGCTCACTCGCTCGATGAGAGACTCACGCTTGGTACATAAGCATACCAGCGAGTAATCGCTCGTCGTCATCGCGCACTCGCTGCTCGCCAACTCGTTTTTAGTGATAGCTCTACTCGCTTCTCGTTAATCGCCGGCGGTGGGACAGGTGTCTTATTAGGGATGAGACCATGACGTTATTAATCCTCTAATTAATAAAAAGTCTCCCGCATTATTTATTGTGCTCATTAAGATTCGGGAGTTTATTTTTGGAATGTTTGTTAAGAGCTGACAATTTATAGCATGTTATATAAGACTTAACAGTCTGGCCTGTGGTGATGTTCTTCAGAAAGGTCAGGTGCGTGGTACCCGCAATCGCATGCGTGTATGACGAGAATGTATGAACGTATTCGAAGCAAAAGGAGTATGTAAGGATCGTAGCAGGTGACGTTTTGTTGTTTCTGCCTACCCCCTTGGGAAGAAGGCGTGAGTTTATGTATGTGTGTATGCAAGCTTTGCTCTTTTGGCTCATGTTTACTAAAAAATTCAAAAAAATATATTTCACTAATGCCTACATGGGCACTTCTGAAACGTCAGAAGCTAGGTGCACGGTTCCAATTGGTCGTTTCCTATGGAGAAGAACCGGCAAGAAACTCCATGGTTACTCTTTTAAATATAATTGGCTTTTACAATGTTTTCACATTACAGTGTTATTAAGTATGGGAGGACAATGTAGGCCTGTCAACAAGTACCAGATACTTAACAAAATAGAAAATAGTCTACAAATCTACAGTCTATCAAGCCTACAACGTTCTCACATTCACAAAATATAAAAGACTCTATTTAAAAGACAAGATATTTATTGTAAAATAATGAAAAGATTATATCATGGAAGCATGTAAAAAATAAATAAGTAATTTGGGAGCAGTTAATAGCCATTTACATAAATAGTTATGCTGTTAATGAAGTATCAGGGAAGCCACAAGTGCAGAAGGAAAAGTAAGACAGAAACCAATAAATTAATCATCAATAAGGCACAGAAAAGGAAGAAAATAAAGAATTCAGCTTAACAAAGTTAGCTCGACGAAAACATACAATAAGAGCTAAAAATACAGAAAGTTTTCTGCGTTTTGAGAAAGAATAATTGTCTTACTCACACAACAATTTTTCTCTGACAGCCCTTAAACCAAGTGTTGAAATATTTGCCAGGAAAAGGGTACAATAATTTATACAATTCACAGCTACCTTTAGTGACGTTAAATATAAAATGAAGTGGTCAGTGTTGACCCTTTTTTTACAGATAAGCACTGTATTTTCTTTCGAGAACGACTTTGTAACAAGTGCTGTTAATTAAATTTTAATAATGTATTGCAGCTAGCTAAATTTAAAGCTGACCCTAACCTTAAGCTGGAAAAATTATAAATCTACCGTAAGTAAATTTAATTTTGCATTATGAAAAACTTTACAGACGGTATTTCTCCCAAGTTATTTGCTTTTTTCTTTTTTTGGCGTCATTTGTCTTGTAGTCGCAAGCGCTACTGCTGAGCATGAATTCCTGGGTTCGTTCCCAGGTCGGAAAAGTATTATTGAGTTTTCCCATCTGGAATTTCTCAGCAGCAGCCCGGAGTCTGGATTTGTGTCAGGTTGATGGCAATAGCCTCGCCCCCTATTATATGGGACTTAAACGTAACTGACGTAATGTGGGTATACATTCGGAGACCAGAGGTCGATAGTGGGCTGAGTCAGTGCATATTGTGATGCTTGTCAGGGCTAGTTGTTGTTCCAATAAGTCGGAACCGGGTGCCGCATACCAATCAATCTGCCTAGCCTTTTCCCAACTATGTTGCGGTAGGCTTCCAGTCTAACCGGATGCAGCTGAATACCAGTATTTACCAGTATACCAGTATACCAGTATTTTACATGGAGTGACTGCCTATCTGACCTCCACAACCCAGTTACTGGGTAATGCGATACCCTTGGTAAGACTGGTTGTCAGACTTTCGGCTTCTGACGACCCGTAACGACTGTCAAAGATCTACGAATGACAGCTGAGACCAACGGCTTAACGTGCTTGTGTCAATTCCAACGCGGTGCCGCATACCAATATAATTCAAAAGAGTGTCCATGGAATTTCTTGCCCTTTCTCCTACCTACTGCGGTTTAAAATGGGCAACTAGCTCCATATTTCTGACTGGCCGACTCCTTGCCAATTCGAAAATGCTTGTAAATATTTAGTTTAATTGAAATAAATGCTTTGGGTTTGAGTTTCAGTCATGGATATAAACCTAATTAACTAGGTGTTAGAAAAATCCTTCTTAAAATGGGTAAACCATCCTGTTTATTATCTGTTTCACGTGAATTGTCGTCAAAAACTAAAAACTACCAGGAAGTTAAAATAATATCGATACATTGAAAACAACTTAATATGTATAATTAAACTTTAACATTAATTTAGCTGATCATCAAACTCAAATGCATAATAAACTTTTCAGCAAACTGTTTCCGAGCAATTTACTAAAATTTTAATTAAACAAGCTGCTGAAATTCAGGAACGGGGCACATTAATTGGGCGCTACCCACATGGTTGGTTGTGGAGACTAATTGAATTAAGTTTTCAGTAAAATTTAATAATGGCTTTAATGCTTTGATGGACACTATACAGCAGATATAACAAAAAAACTTCTATTTGGTCTCGTTTGCGTCCCGCTAAGTAAATATGATGTGTTTATTTTCGGGTGAAACAATTTTGGAATCATCGTAAATGGATTTAGCATTCTTTATAAAAATGACTAACACTTTGTCAGCGACTTCTTCCGCCCGTGAATATCTATCCCGTATTCCTTGTCTATGTATATCATAAAGGGAACCTCTGGGGGCCAACCACCACCTCTTAAAGCAGTATTATTTTAATGTTACTTCAGTGTGAGAAAGAGATGAAGCTATACAGGGCGTCTAGCTCCTGAGCAAAATTTCAGCTTTCTAGTTTCAAGAATTTGGGCTGCGCGTTGATGAGTGTGTGAGTGAGTTTTGTTTTTTAATGACGTATTGTTTCTTTTATTTAAATAACTTTCAATTTAAAAATGAAGCGTAGTAGTCAATAGCTACACGTGCTACGAATTTCGTAGCACGCGTAGCAATGCTACAAGTTTGAGGTCTACGCAAATTCAATGGTGAAGGTAAACTTTCGTTGGAGAAGAGTTTTTCTCGTTTTTATTTTTAGTACTATCTAACATTCAAACAAACTGGCCTCAAAGACCAAAGAGAACAATGACATATGTAGTGAAAAAAACATTGTGTGAAATACTAATCTAAAATCGTTTCTTAACTTAATTTATTCGTTCCTTATTTATATATGTATATTATATGAAAATAAACCTTATGCCTTACAGTTGTACATATTTTTTTACTGAATAAACGATTAGTAACATAAACAGCTTTATAAGAATCCCCAATGATCGCGTCTTTACAAAATATTTGATAGAGGAGAAAACATCTTGACGCGGGCAGACTTTATTTTATATTATTATGTTTATCTTTTACATTTTTCATAGAAAATAATATACTTTGACGTCGGTTATTTAAATATTACGGTTTATTAACAGCACTCTTGGGATTTCTTTTTATGAAGACTGATTATTTGAGATTCCCTAGCGGTTATGAGAGTGTTTAAATAAGTAAGTGCTTCTTAATCTTGTATAAAATGTTTATACTTACCAAATATGGTAGAAGCAAGCCAACCCAATTCTCCAAGCAGTGATTTGGAGAATTTAAAAAAAAACAGCAGATGTTTTGTCTAAATTAATTGAAAAGCTTATCATAACATAACATAACATAACATAACATAACATAACATAACATAACATAACATAACATAACATAACATAACATAACATAACATAACATAACATAACATAACATAACATAACATAACATAACATAACATAACATAACATAACATAACATAACATAACATAACATAACATAACATAACATAACATAACATAACATAACATAACATAACATAACATAACATAACATCACGCCTTGTTTCCCCGAAGGGTTAGGCAGAGGTGTACCTATAGTACACCCACATTTCGCCAGTTATGTTTAAGTCCCATGTAATAGGGGGCGAGCCTATTGCCATCAACCGGGCACAAATCCTGACTCTGGGCTACTACTGAGAAATTCCAGATAGAAAAACCCAATAACACTTTGCCTGACCTGGGAATCGAATCCAGGACCTCATGCTCTGCAGTAGCGCTTGCGACCACTAGACCAACGAGGCAATTAAGCAGAAATGCTTATCATCAACTATGTTTAGTTCTTATGGTGTACAATAATGAGTATTTTACCCATCTATCATCTTCTCTCAAAGGATACCTAAAATAAGGGTTACGTTCTGCTATACATCGGCAAATCCTTTTTATTTGCTGCTGTGGGCGGTAACCAAATTCCGTCACAAAGGCTAACTAAAGGCTAGACTGATTTCTGTTCCATATAAAAAAGATTTGGATTAACGATTACATATTAGAATATCTAAACGTATTCTAACTATTTTCGAGATAACTACGGTTGATCCACTTATGTTCATAACGCATATTGGTCGAATCAAGTACTGTTTTACTTACTTAATTTTGATTAAACTAAAATTAATCGCACTAACGAACGATTAATCTAATATTTTTTTAAGATATTGGATATTTCATATATGTAATACGTAATGGACGACTCGCCTATAGTTTATTAGCACTGCGCGCTGTCACAATGTCCATGTCTTTACACGTTACGTATACACATTTTGTGTTAAACTGAGTAAAAAGGAAGAACCTTAACACCCGTCGCTGTTATATAGTAGCTACTTTTTTAGATATAGTAGATCCTTTATAGTGTATTTATGAAAACCCCAAAGTGCGTAAAACCATAGGAGCAGAGAAAAAAAAATAAGGCACAGCCGTGGGAGCCCCGCTCCGCGGGGCTCAAGGGTTTAAAATAAAATATCCACGAAGAGTATGGCAAGGTCTTTGCTCGCTCGCTTCGCTTGCTCACTTGGTCCCGCCATCCCCTTCGAACCTAACTCTAAAGTGTTTAGTGTATAGTGTACTGTGAATCGTCCGTTTCTTCAATAAACCTTAGGTTAATTTTAATTGTAGTTGAAAAAACCGTCTGTGAATTTTCCTTTACGGATTTCGTTCATTAGTTATTAAAAAATCTGTGAAACGATCTTTATTTATTTTAAACAGTAGGTCTTTTGACTGTAGTTATGTCGAAAATAGTTAGAATATGTTTAGATATTATAATATGTAACCGGATAAACACACAGATTTTAATTTTATTTATAAAAAAACTGGATGCCGTTAATTCACATCATCATCATCATTTCAGCCCGGAATCACCCACTGCTGGGTATAAGTCTCCCCATTTTTCTGCCGTACTTCCCGGTTCCGTGCATTCCTCATTCAGGTGTTTCAGGTAAAGAGGTATGAGAAACAGGGTGTAGGGAGGCGCTGCGTTATGCTTTATTGGGTCAGATGTGGTACAGCGCCGGGTTGTGGCTGACTGCTGGCATCGACCAGGAGAGGATTCATGATCTCTTCTTGTTGACCGGTCGAAAGTGCAGTGTAGTGTGCCAAGGTAGCTGATGAGGGTGATAACTAGGAATGCGCGTCCCCTGCATGCTGGTGGTCAGAATACCCTGTGAAGCCGTGGGAACTAGCTGGCTATGCGAGTCACCGCTCGAATGCTTGAGGAAGTGATGATGATGACGTCACGCTGAAGTAGGTGCACGAAGACTGCGCTAACGTTCATACTCGGGGTTTCCAGCTTAGACTAGGTATGAGGAACAGGGTGTAAAGTTCACTCATCCTCCATAGAAAAGGGAATCCTCCGACCAGACGGGTGTTGTGACATGTAAACTCTGCTTGCGCGATGCAGGATTTGTGTCACATCAGATCTTTGATGCGTAGTTCGCATGTGGCGTTGATCAGTGATCACACAGGCATTGAGGTTATATGTAAACTAAAGCAGACACCGGTTGTTGTCCGGGACAGCAAACGTCTGTCTCCCGGATATTTTAGCCTCAATCTACTGAATACGCATACACCGCTGCTGTCAGATTTGACATCCGCAAGACACGTCTTTGGTTTGTAATAGCTGCTCTGGTTTACATTGATCCTCAGTGGTTTCAGGTAATGCACATAAATAAAATAAATGCAAAACAATCTCTGTCCTGTCTATTACCTTTTCACGCATTGCCGGACGATCAGATTTATTTGTGGCACACGGATAATATGACATAGGATACTTTTTACGTTTCTCTGGGATAATTTCCGACCTCCACGTGGGCGAAGCCGGTGGCAAAAGCTAGTACCTACATAAAATAAAATAAATGTCGTTCTTTTTAAATATGTAAATGCGGAAACGGGACAAGTTTATAAAGCGTAAAATCGTATCATTCATCGCTCCAGCGCAGCTGTAAATAATTGGATGCTGTATTTTTTATCATACGAAGGTCTTTTCAAAATGAAAGTGCGCTTGTGTGTAAAAACCAACCATGGAATTAATAGGTACTATACAGTAAAACCGGCGAATAAAAATATCGTTGTCGGCGAATTATAAGTAGGTACAACAAAAACTGTTAATATATCGCTTTCTGTTATATTTCTAAGGCAGATATTATTTTTTTTTGTATAACTGATGTCACTCGGAAAGCTGCTACGCTTAAATGGAATTGGACTGGACACATCTGCCGCATGTGAGACGTACAATGGGACAAACTTATGACCCAGTGGGTCCCACTTAATGGCCAACGACATCGCGGCAGGCCCAGACGGAGATGGCGGGATGAGCTGGACTCCTTTAATAAAGATTGGTCCTTGGCAGCTCTGGACAAAGAGAGGTGGAAAGAGAGTAGGGAGGCTTTTGCCCAGCAGTGGGACAATAAGGGCTAATAAAAAATAAACGTAAACAAAGCAAAAGCCGTATGAAAGGATCGTAGCAGACGGCGTCCTGTAGTTTCTGCCTGCCCCCATGGGAAGCAGGCGTGAGCTTACGTAGGTATGTATGTATATTTTTACGTTCGGTTTTCTTTTGGTCACCTGTCTTTTTAAACTTTAATCAAATTAAGCGGCAAAATAATTACGAATCCCGTACATTGCACTACCTAGGTATTTATTTCTTAAAGAGAAACATTTTTAGTCACTTGTCGAGGAAACGACTGGCTATATGGCTCCCATACAAACCTTTAGAGATATCGGCGTTTTAATCACAAGCGCCGTTATCGCATGATGTCACCCAGATGGCATGTGACAGAAGCCCAATTCCCGTAATTAAAAACGTTCAAAATCTAGTCGCAATCTCATCTCAGCGACAATCAAATGTCAAAAACTTGTCAAAAATGTAGGAAACATACATACATTCATACATAAACTCACGCCTTCTTCCCATGGGGGTAGGCAGAAACTACAGAACGCCACCTGTTACGATCCTTACATACTCCTTTTGCCTCGTTTACATTCATACATCTGGTCATACACGCACGCCGGTTGCGAGTACTACGCACCTGACCTTTCTGAAGAACATCACCAATAAGATCATTATATGTCTTCCTAGGGCGTCCCCTTCCGGCGTTTCCACTCACATCTGCTGTGTAAATACCTTTTGTTAGTCGACTTTCATTCATCCTCTCAACATGACCAAACCATCTAAGCATACTCTTTTCAATTTTTTTCACTACATCTTCTTTTAAACCGCACCGTTGCCTTATCACATCATTTTTCAGTCTATCATTATAGTCACACCACACATGCATCGCAAGGAACGCATTTCCACAGCATTTATTCTACTTTCATGCTTCTTTTGCCATACCCAACATTCACTTCCATACATAAGCGTAGGCACCAGCACACCATTGTGAACAGCCAGTCGGGCCTTTTTGGACATTAACTGGTTGGTCACAACTGCATGTATAGCACCATTCACTTTATTTCCCGCATTTACTCTCCTTTCCACATCTTCATCTATCTTTCCATCCCTTGTAAACAGACTCCCCAAATAGACAAACTCACTTACTTGCTCCACACTTTTATCATTTATTTTCACATCACACATCGATACGTCCTCTTCTCTTTCAAACACCATGACCTTCGTCTTATTCACATTTATATTCATCCCTTTCATCTTGTATGCTTCATCCATGACAGTCACCATGTCTTGAAAAAAAAATAGGAAAATTATAGATATTTCTGACATATTGAGACTGATATCAGAGGGGCAATTCTCGTAATTTTAAGAACATTCACAGTCTGATATGTCAAAAATACCCATAATTTCCCCACATTTTTGACATTTGATTGTCACTGAGATGAGATTGCGACCAGATTTTGAACGTTTTTAGTTACGGGAATTGGGCTTCAGTCAGTGAATGTTCTTAAAATTACGGGAATTGCCCCTCTGATGTGCGATTTCGCGAGAATGGCCGCGACAGTTGAGTGGCTATCAACGATTTTCTCGCTCAAAAACGAACTTCAGATTGTAGGTCCCGTGCAAGTAAAAGAGATACATGTATTAATAGTTGATCGCTGACTGTTCACATCACCAGCGAGTACATCGGGTCATAGAGTTAATAAAGAGAGTACGCGCTCGGTGGGCAGAACACTCGCTGAGAAACGTACGCTTGATCCACAGTAGCGAGTACTCGCTCATCGCCGTCGCGAACTCGCTAACTCGTTTTTTATTATTTGCTAGCTTTACTCGCTTCACGTTAATCGCGGGTGGTGAAACATGTGCCTAAAGCCTTATTTTTAATAATTAGGCCCTTAGGCTTTTGTCAAAATCTTTGTATACTCATGTACGAAAAATAAAATTGGTAAATGGGGATTTAAGCAATGTAACTTCTATTATATTTTCATAATGAATTTATGTTGTGTATTGTGCCAGTATAATGAACATAATGTAGTACACTGAGATACTAAATAATAGTATCCATAGTTGTTATAATTATATAATACTAGCTGTTGCCCGCGGCTTCGCCCGCGTAGATGTCAATACTTCCCATTTGAATCGGATTTTGTTCACCATTACATGGGGTTTAACTTTATTACGCGGAACCCTAATAATTTTTCTCAAAATAAAAGCAACCTAAGTTACTTATTATAACATTAGCTGTTTGCCAGTGACAGTCCTGTCAAAGTCGGTCCAGCCGTTTCGGAGATTAGCTGGAATAAATAGACAGACGAACAGACTGACCAACATCAACAGACAGACAGACAAATATTTTAAACATTGTTTTTTTTTTTTAGTAAAAACCAGCTTTTATACACAAAATAAAATAAAATGGAAGTGTCTGTTGGTAATGTCAAAATAAGATTTGACATTACAAACAGACACATTAATACACCGCCTATATAATTTTATAATGGTGTCAAGTACTGACGGCATAAAGCTTCTTCGTGACGTCACAATTTCATCAATCAAGATGGCGGTTATTCTGATTTTGGTCACGCTCCAAAAGTTCTTTGTACCGTTGTACCTCCCTAATTTAACAATTTTCATTCTTAATGACAATGACGCATCATTTAGTCAGCTCGTCAGTCAGTCAGGGCAGGTAATTTGTGCCACTGATGGCAGTAATCTGGTTCGTGAGCTGACTGACAACGTGGATGCTGACGGAATACAAATCAATTGGGTTTACACGCCCTAGTTGCTTCAGGGCTAAAGATTTTATCGTGTTTATTTAGATGGCATCGTATTATAAAATATTTAAAAGTATTTATTTGCAAACTTCACATTTTCTAAAAAAAAAAAAATAACACGCGTAATCCATAGTCTTCCCGTTTCAGACAGCCTTTCTGAAAAAAAACTTTGTAATACGTGATAAAAAATTGTAAAAAATATTTTTCTTTTTCAAAAAAAAAAAAACTGCTGCCTAAAGAATTGGTTTGTGTCCCACGGTTCCATATGAAAAATTCAATTGTTATACTTCCTAATTACTCTCTAAATTTCTCACAGATTATGCTGATCACCAATACAACTTTCCAACCACTTGCTTGCTTTAAGCAACTGTGGTTGCTCCAAATACAAACGCTTAGTTTGCTCACCGCAACTGTAGTTGCGAACCGACACTAGCTCGTTCAAACGGTTATAATCTGTATTACAACGCATGAAAGACCTACGTAGTATGTCAAACAAACACGAAACAAAAAAAAAAAAAAAAAAAAAGCAAAAAAAATAACATAACATCACGCGTGTATTCCCCGAAGGGTTAAGCAGAGGTGTACCTAATAGTACACCCACATTGCAGAGGTGTACCTAATAGTACACCCACATTTCGCCAGTTATATTTAAGTCAATGTATGTAGTAGGGGGCGAGCCTAATTGCAGTTGCCTATTTTTTATTTCAAGTCCAAAACCGTCACATCCCATTTTCATTCAACCCAACAAATTACCTTAAAAGTAACATTATTTATAGTAGTATATACATATGTTAAGTTCAACCCGATACAAATTATGCCACTGATCCTTGCAAGACCGTGCCCCGGCTCTCGATAAGGTAACGTTTCTTGAATACGAATCATTGGCACGTTCTATACAACCTGCTTATCGGGAAAAATCGACAGAATGTAGTCTTAGAAGTAAGAAGGAAAGTTTTGAGTCAATTTGAAGTGTTTTGAAGGTATGTAAATTGATTTTAGATTGGCAAGAATAATGTTTAGACATACTGGATGATTTTTTTTAACGTCTCGAAATTTTTACAGGGTGTTCTACCCATGAACATGAACAACTTTCACTATGGGACCAACTCTGAAATCACGAAAACAAAATCTACTGTTTAATAGAAAAGTTCAAACCTACTTGACCAAAATGTATGAAACAGCAGATTTTTTTTTCGTGATCTCATAATTGGTCTCATAGTGAAAGTTGTTCATGTTCATGGGTAGAACACCCTGTAAAAATTTCGAGACGGTAAAAAAAATCATCCAGTATATATACAAGCTGTAACATAATTAACGCACAAACTCTTAAGGGGTCATTGTACTCATCATTATGAACAACTTTTACTATGGGACCAAACCAGAAATCGCAAACAAAATCAGCTGCTCCCTACATTTATGTTCACTTATCTCGTCAAAATGTAGTGAACAGCTAATTTTTTTTCGCGATTTCAGGTTTGGTCCCATAGTAAAAATTGTTCATAATGATGAGTAAAATGACCCCTTAAGAGGTTGTGGGTTAATTATGTTACACCTTGTATATAGTACATAGTCCTTTTCACCGTGTCCGGCGACAGCAACGCAGGCAAATTTTCATTCCTTTCGTGAGCTCTCTGATGACGTCACGAATCAAATTTGGTATTATAAACCCGGTCGCACCGTGTACTGATGAGCTGAGCAGCATCATTGTAAGTACACAGATAATGTCATAATTTTAACCTACCTATACATTGCGATATATGTAAATTGTTTAAATAATTTTGTTGACAGCCTACTTCTGCAGAAAGGAATCCCTATATTATTACACACGTTTTTATCTATGTTTATTTCTATCCCTTTTCCACCTGTCTGAAAATCATGCAATTCATCTCGGTTGCTTCAGTCGCAACACCCTTCTACGTTTTCTATTCAAGTTTGAATTGTTCGTATCCCAATTACATATAATACATATTTTCCTGGCAACGGCTACTTTCAGCAGTAGATAACAAATAGTTCATTACTGCAGCGGTTGACAACAGAGGACGTTCGTCCATCAATGCCTGGTTGCGGCCAAGGCTTGTATAGTACTTTTAGAAACTCAACAATTAATAAAATTATACATTCCAGAATCAATGACGAATAACATTAACATTAGTTTCACGCGCCGATAATGTTCATTTGTTTTTTTTTTTTCTTTAAACTGCTCTATTTGCTAAGTCAGTTCGATATTTAAATATAATCTTTGATAAAGTTACCTCGGGATGGTTGCTATAACATTACCGGCCGCTAAACAGGACAGATATGGATTTTCATACTAACATTGCCGGCCGCTGCTCGCATATATTCGACCAGTACAGCATTTTCGATTTATCTCGAAGAAGGTTGTCAAAATAATGTTCGAGTTTTCCAAGCATGTTTGAGAAAAGATTATTTACAGCTGCTTTCTTTTATTTTCCTTACAAGAAAATGTTGTAAGATTACAGGACGAAAAAAGATAACATGGTTTCCGCCATATTGTCCGCCTACGAAACACAAAGACGATCAACTTGAAACCATTTTGCAGCCAAAACATTTGACCCTATGCTACATTGAAAGCGGATAGCGACGAGCGGCGCGAGAGAGACGTAGATAGGATTTTACTGACTTCAAAATAAAAATCCAGACTCAAGGCCGCCGAGAAATTCCAGATGGAAAAACTCTGCAACACTGTCTAACCTGGGAATCGAACTCAAGACCTCATGCTCGGCAGTTAAAAAAATAGTTTAAATAGTTATATTATTTTAATTGGATTATTGAAGGATAGAAAGTCAAATAGGCTCAAAATCCTTATAAAATAATGGGCAATTTAGGACACCTACCCCATGATATGGTACTTAGTAAAAAGATAAGCTTGTTCAATGATAGATTTACACCAATTAAACCCTAACTTCTTCGAAAGAAACTTGCGGGTAAAAACCCGACTTCAAAAAAGGAGGAGTTTATATATTTAATCCACTTTGTGTATCTTGATGATGTTATGATACTTCCTGTCACTGCTGTTTACATAGTAAATAGGGTATACGAATTGGCGAGGGGTAGCTACCATAGCTAAAAAGTAAAAAACTTTTTTACAAAAAAAAAAAAAAAAAAAACAACCGACTTCCAAAAAAAAAAAAAAAACATTACACAGTGAAAAATATTATTTTTCACCTTGCAGTGTTTTTTTTTTGTACAAGAATATTTTAAACACTGGGTAACAATAGTTTCATTACCAGTATTATGACTTTTAAGCTTCAATTCTAGTTTCCAGCGTTGTATCGCTCATATAATTCCAGCCATGCCGCCACTGCTCCGCTTGCTACATGACTGCACCTCTATCCCGGCCATTATTCACCTCTATTTTACCCGCTCCCTAAGGGTGAAGGCGAGTATTCACACGTTATCGAACGATTGAACTGTTAAATTGAATGTGCTGTGAGAATATTAATGTGTTCTACATATTTGAAGCTAAATGGTCCGTGGGCGCGGGCTACCAATTTAAAATGGTAAGTAAAATTTTGTATGAAAAGGTTTAAGTTACGCATAAATAGATTACCTATCTGATTTCGTAAATGTGAATGCACTATAGGTGCACCACTGCCTAACCCGTCGGGGATTACAAGCGTGATGTTAAGCTGTGAATATTTTAAAGGATTTTTAACCGAGTTCAAAAAAAGGAGGAGGTTCTCAATTCGGTTGTATTTATTTTATTTTTTTAATGTTTATACTCCGTGATTTATTAACCGATTTGGAATTTTATTTTTATTTGAAAGGATATTCCGTCCAGATTGGTCGTATTTTTATCAAAATCCAGTTCTTATTATAGGATCCATGAGCAATTGAGGGAATTCCTCCAATGTTATAGGCATACCTACATATAGCGATTTTGGTATTTTCATCATTAAGTCAAGCATTTGCATTCAGAAAGTATCATTTGGTGAAGTGGAACTGATAATGAATACCACTGATGACCAGTGATAGGAATAGGTAGTACTAATTTGCCTAAACTTCGAGGAAGGAAGTAACATGGAATAGATAATACCTCCTCTAAAAACCCGGAATGATTTTAATGACGTTTAAATCCCGGGATTTAAAAACCACGAATTATTTATTGGACTGTATTTATAGATAGATAGAATACTCTTTACTATGTACACCATAAAAATTACAGATATAAATGTGTGTGTGTGTGTGTGTGTGTGTGTGTGTGTGTGTGTGTGTGTGTGTGTGTGTGTGTGTGTGTGCAACAGTAAAAAATGAGATATGATTTTTTAAATCAATAATTTGTAACTACAAATAAAGTCCGATAAAAAATTCCTGGTTTTTAAATCCCGGGATTTAAACGTCATTAAAATTATTCCGGGATTTTAGAGGAGGTATTATCCACACTATGTTACTTCCTTCCTCGAAGTTTAGGCAAATTAGCTCTACCTATTCCTATCACTGGTTATAACATACAACACACATAAAACAATTTAACATGAAATCTTTTCGTTTGACATAAATATGCTCTTAAAAATATTTCTAAACACAGATAATTAGCTTGGCTAAATATTAGCCTCCTTATTCATAAACGTTGCTTAAAGTTATGTAATGATTACCGACTGTTTATCTATAGATGTTTTTGACGTTTAAACATATGCATCAGAATTGCGGGTGTATTTTTCAGATTTGCCTAAATTTATTGCAGTTATTTGGTACCTTCTGTGTACCTTTACGTACCTCTCCTGAAAATCTGTATACCTACACCCGTACAATGATATTTTAAAAATTAGGTACACCCACCCTCCTGATGTCCGAACCGCGGGGAATGCTAACCAATATATGTAGCGAAGTACACTGTATAAGTAGATTTGGTACCTCTTGTGTACCTGCAGAAACACGTATTTAATAAACAAAATACTGTAAAGTTGCTGCGAAAAGTAAAAAAACTATTTAAAATACACATGAAATATGTATTTTTAACCTCGATAGATCCACCCAGAATTCCTCCTATTTACTGAAAACCCACTTATATGCTTTGCATACGAATTCAGTGCCAACAAGTGCCCACGAATACATACATCCATCGTGATGCATTCACGAAGCGAGCTCCACATTTCAAATGAGTAAAATATTCACAACCTGTTTGATGAACGCGGCCTTCGTAAATGCACGTGGTAAATAGGCTATAATATAGCTCGGGCTATATGTAGATGGCTGAAGTCTGGTAAGAAGATAAAGGAAGAAAGAAAGAAGAGCGTTTACTTGGACACAGTTCGTGAAACACAAAACGCAAATAACAAAAACAAATTGTGGAAATAATGTTTTAATAACAATGTTTCTTTTTGGGAACGAAGTTCTTTTACGCGGCTTAAAGTTTGAGTAAACTGGCAGAAATTGTGATTTACGAAAAAAGCGTTCATACTTGTATGTCCCCTCCATGCGACTTTCTTCTTTAGAATTCACTCCTTCTGTACCGATAGAGCGAGAGAGAGAGAAAGTGTGAATTATGTCAAAATGAAAATCAAAGATGGCGGCTGCGAAAATTTAATTTTTTTTCGTCATGGGTGTCGTTTTCATAGTTTTCGAGGGCGATTAAGCTGACACTGGCGTCAAAATTTAAATCCAAGATGGTGGTTGCGAAAATTTTCAAATTTTTCGTCATGAGTGTCGTTTTCATAGTTTTCAAGGGTGTTTAAGCTGATAGTGACGTCAAAATGTAAATCGAAGATGGCGGCTGTGATATATATATTTTTTTTTAATCATACGTTGAGAAGGAACTTCGTTCCTGACGGGGGACCCCGAACGCACACGTTTTTTTTATGTTCCTTAGGTACCGCTATTACACTCGATGTGTTTTTCGCACCTAGTCTATTTCAGCTATATATCAGCGGACTATCTTATTGGTCTATACAAGCGCCTGGATTCGATTCCTGGGTCGGGCAAATTTATATTGGATTTTTCTATCATCAAGTACTTATTGCTAGCCCGGGAAGACTCCGAAGTCTGGATATGTGCTCAGGCGACTTTTAACAAAATAATTGATGTGATGTGAATGATACGCATTTGCTAATCACTTCGGAAAATAACGATGTGATGTTATGGCCTTTATTTCATATACAACATTATTTTTAGTATATGCGAAACCTGAATATATATTAGTTGGTTCAGAATAAGTAACTGAATCGATTCCAATAATTTTTACATCATGTTATATTTTGTCCCAAAATAATTTTAAAAAGGTTACAAGTTGGCCACCTAGTGACACTAAGTATTCTATAGGTACCTACTACCAAATTATTATCAATGAGCGCAAGACGGCGCTGGAGGCGCGGGCGGCGCGGGGTTGCCGCGCGGTGAGCATGTTTTTGTACGGACAACCAGATAACTTAACAAGCTTATAACTTTGTGATTTTTCATGATACAGTTTTGAAATTTTGTCCATAGATTATTCACATAAAAATATCAGACACGTGTTTCGGGTTTCGTATAAACTAATACTAATGTTGTATAAAAGCAGATGTATTTTGAAATAATATTATTTCAAAGGAAATCACTTACTAAAATGCTCGCATGAACAGAAACATAATTTCATCTGGGCTGCCAAGGCCGACCTACATTCAGACGTAAGAAAGCCACAGAGAACCGTTTGCTCACCACAAGTTCTAACAAGATGCACGCAATAATGAATAAAACCAAAAATAGAATAGATATTATGATGTTTGATAAGTGTATATGTTTGTTAAGAATATATCTTATTTAACTTAAAAATATCTTCTTATTTTAAGTTAAATAATACATAATATGTATGCTTTTAGGCATCGATATTATCGATGCCTAAAAGCCAAAAAGGCATAAGCGACATTTTTTGCGAAATCGAATATATCGACTCGGTTTTTTGGCTGCTAAGCATCGATATACAAGATGTAACAAAAATAACGCACAACATCTTAAGGGATCATTTTACTCATCATTATGAACAACTTTTACTATGGGACCAAACCTAAAATCACGAAAAAAAATTCAGCTTTGGTTTGGTCCCATAGTAAAAGTTGTTAATAATGATGAGTACAATGGCCCCTTAAGAGGTTGTGCGTTAATTCTGGGACATGTTGCATAAAAACCTTTATTACACGTCACCAGTTCCCTCCCGCATCTAGATGCCTGTTATTTGGATACACGACATATTATCAATGCAGGATACTTAACGAACTATAAATTACTAGCCGTGCCCCGCGACTTCGTTCGCGTGGAAGTCGTAAGATACACAATTTATTTACTAAAAATAGTCACATTTTAATAAAACTTCCTCGCCCCGCGACCCGTAGGCGTTGCATCGCCCGCCCGCGCTATTACTTCGTTTTCGCTTAGTGTTCTTTTTTACTTTTTCTTTTTACTCTGCTCCTAAGGGTCGTAGCGTCATGTTAAATAGCCTATAACTATCCTCGAGAATTTGGCTACCAGATCCAAAAAGAATTTTTCAAATCCGACTTTTGTTTTGTTCACAATTTCATGGGTTTTCATTTTTTTGCGCGGAACCCCAGTTATTTTTACAAAATAAAAGTAGCCTAATTAAAAAAAAAAACACTTAACACACTACAGATTTTTCTATAATAATATAATTCAATCATGATTCGAAAGACACGTGGCGCCATCTATTATCACAAGAACATTGTGTTTTCGTCGGGAACAGTACTTTTTTTTCGGGATGAAAGGTTATGTCCGCTTCTGTACACCTGACAACGTATATGCAAAATTTCAGGATGATCGGTTTAGTCATTTAGACGTGAAAAGGTAACAAACAAACTTACTTTTGCATTTATAATATAAAGGATAAGGAAGTTAGGATGGAACATAATATAAAATTTTGTAACAAAATATATAATAAAAAATACAAAAAGTTTGTGGAAGTACCACAGTGTGTGTGTGAGTAACTAGAGATAGTGAACGAAAGAGATGTAAGAGTGTCTGTGAAAGGTTGCTTGAGTTTGGCGCGAGTACCTATGGTTTAGTGCCTATTAAACGTTTATGTGAAATAAAATATTTTGAATTGAATAGATTGTAGTATTTATCAAAGTCAAAGAATTATTTGCATACTAAGTGTACATTTTGGTGTTGTTTACAAATGTAGGTACTTACAACTTAGCGGCCTTTTCCAGGCATCGCAAACTTGAGGGCTAACTAGCAAACATTTTAACGCAGGATTAATCAATCTAATAATTTATATGTAGGAATAATCAATCTAACATTTTAAGTCTTAACATTTTAGTCATAAATAATAAATAAATAAATTAAATTTTAACGCATGCACATTCTTATAATTAATTAACTCTAATTGTGTGGTTGTATATAATGTCTGTAAGCGAGGCTATGTGTGTCTGTATTATTTAGTTATCGACAGAGTTACAAGTCCAGCTAATGCAATAGAGCTTACTTTAACCGTATTAATATAGAACTGGAAACAATTTAATAATCCTCCAAATAAGCAGCTAATGGAAATCATAATCCTAACCGAGTTATACATATGTGCTCGTAGCCCCAGAAATTGGACCGAAATCAGCGACAATCAGATTAAGCTTAATAAACGTTTATATCTGCCAACGATTTATCTTCGGAAGGATCACGAGAATATTTGGATCCTAATGTTATTAGATAGCATGGTTCCGGTGATCACTATGTTGTGGAGACTGATAGTCGTAATGGGCTCGGACCGGGCAGTTCAAGGGCAGATCAAATTGACAGTAAGCCAATTCAAAATTCTGGTCAATTTGTCAGAATGGGGTTAAAAACTGAAAGCTCGTCATAGATGGCAGCACTTTTGTCCGTCTTCAAACCACCATTGTTGTTTGTGTTCACTGTTGTGTCAGTTACAAAATATACGAAAACTGGACAAAAATGTCTACGAATCTGCCTTCAGCTGACGGGTTGACTGGTTTGACTTTCGTAAATGAAAAAATAGAAGGTACAGCAGTCTTCCTCAGCCTTTTATAGATATTTTCATCACCTAGAGCACGCAAAAAGGATCTATCTATGTGCGAAACATTCTAAATAACTATGAGATTCAGTGCAGGATATGTGTTAATATTAGGCAGTAGGTAGTTTGATATGAAGGTATTAAATACAAGGCAAAATAGCGAATATTGCTTAGATGCTACTTAGATATTATTATATTTTGGTTGATTCAAAGATAATCTTATCACACACACACACACTTAAATAATGCATTTATATAAATACCCACAAGTGCCTGCAACGAAAACACACTTAGTTTTCTGTTTTATCACAAAAAGCATCACCTGTGTGCGAATTTCTCTAATAAAAGTCTTCAGGTTTAAAATGGATAGTTCTCGACGTATTGTTGAGATTCCAATTTTTTCTTCAGAGAGCTCTCTTCTTTGGGGAATACATTATTCCCCGGATTATTGCAGTTAACAGCTGCGCAACGGGGCATATTAATTATGTATAAGTAAAAGAAGTTGATTGTTTACAAAATATGTATGGATATTAACAGCTAGCTGTCACATTTTAAGACGGACAATGATGGCGACATTTGAGCAAGTGGCAGTTTTTATCCTAAGCGATTTTAAACTACAACGCTAGTATTGTGGCGCTAAATTGGAACTGAGTCGCCATCTTGTTTTGTCAATAATTTCTGTGACATTCAATGTCATTCACGTGCCAAAATATCTTGTATAGTGTGTGCGAAAGTGCTACTAAGTAAGAAGTAAGACTAATTACGGATACCGACACAAAATAATTTTCATCATAAGATTAAGGTGTTCGTTACTTCTTCACAATAGCTAACAAAAGAAGTACTCTGGAAACTGTGGGCGTACTAACCGGAACTATAAATACTAGTTCCAGGAATACAATATTTTACCTGAGATGAAAATACAGCCCACACTCTACACCAAAATACCCCATCTTTTCATACGAGAAAAAGCAATAAAATTGTTGAACTTTAAAGTATTGAATTTAATTTTCTGGGTAGACATCACATATCCACCTACGTACTTGAAAGCGCGCTTGCTTCACAAATTACTAAAAACATTTAGGGCTAAACAAAATTAACAAATCATTCTGTCTCTGTTATCTTCAAACGATTAACAGAAATAGGATAATGTTTTAAATTCGTTTAGCGCTAAACATTTTAAGTGATTACTGATGCGAGCGGGCCTAAGAGTAACCTGAAACTCTTTTTAGGGTTCCTTACCTTTTTTTTTGATGGTAAATCATCAAATGACTTCTCCCGCTCTGGGCGGAGCGGGAGGGCGTGTCAGACTTTTACTGACTAAAACCCGACCGTGTTCCTTCAGTTTCCTGTGCTGCGGCCACGGTAACTCTTTCGAACATCCCGCAACCCTAGCTGGCATCTGCCCTAGCGGACCCCGTCAATTGGTGCTGACATCTCTTTGAGGCGCGCGTGGAACACGACGCGCCGTCGACTCGGGCCTGGTCTTTACCAGACGGCGAGCTATCCATTGCTCGCCGTCCGCAAGTCCGCGCCTACAGTGGCTGGGAATCGGCCTTCCATTCCCGACGCCCAGGGCGTCTCCTGCGGCGGCTAGGGGCGTGAGGGCGCAAAGCTTGCCTCTCCCTCACGCGTTCCGCCTCCTCCTTCGCGAGCATTACTCCTTCGCGAGCATTACTCCTTCGCGAGCATTACTGCTTCGCAGAAGGAGGTAATAGCTTCCCATGTACTCTCGCTCCGTACCATGGCCTGGACCAGGGCCGGACGCGAGAGATCGCCGCCGCCGATCGCTTCCGCGAGGACACGGCGGTGCTTTGCCTAAGCCGGGCAGACCTCCACCGTATGCTCCACCGTGTCGTCCAGGCGATCCGCACAGTGGTGACACCCGGGCGTTTCTTCCCGCTTTATCCAGAACAGGTACCTCCCGAAGCACCCGTGTTCTGTGAGAACTTACGTCAGGCGGAAGGTGAGGACGCCGTGGTGCCCCTCCAGCCACTCCTCAAAGAGGGGACTTATCGCCGCAATTGTGGCGTGCCCAGCGCTGGGTTGCGACAGTCGCACTCTCAGGGTTCCTTACCCTAGGGTGCCAACGGAACCTAACTAACTACTGTTTATCTGTCACAGAGCTGTTTCATAATAACTGTAGAGGGAGCAGGTAGTCAGTTGAAATTTTCATAGACGGGTTACCATGACCTCTATGATGGAAACTCTATACATCATCATCTGCCAAGCCTTTTCCCAACTATGTTGGAGTCGACTTCCAGTCAAACCGGATGCAGCTAAATACCAGTATTTAACATGGAGCGACTGCCTATCCGATGAAAAAAAAAATTTGCTGCTCCCTACATTTATGTACACATACCTAACTCGTCAAAATGTAGGGAACAGCTAATTTTTTTTTCCCGATTTCAGGTTTGGTCCCATAGTAAAAGTTGCTCATAATGATAAGTACAATGACCTCTCAAGAGGTAGTGCGTTATTTATGTTACACCTTATATAATAGGAAGAAGATAACTATCGTAGTGTTGGTTGTTCCAAACCCTTATTTGCACTTGGCTGGTGTTTGAAGATAATAAGCTCGATATCCTTTAAAGAAGGAAATCGATTGGCAGTCAAGAGGTCGTGAGTTCGAACCCGAAATCAGTGTTTTTTTTTTGTAATCAGTTCGGCATTTCCAGAGATTACTTCTTACATAAAAACAAACATAGTCTTAATGATATTAGTTTCGAAGTTTAGATTACTAAGTTAGGAATCGGACAATAGATTCCCACAGTAAGTTCATTACCAGCTTATGAGATTAGCAATAAACACATTTTGCATCTGGCCCGACATTGTTACACCCAGAATGCAATACAAAATCCATTAACTAGATTGTGGGAATCAGGCCGGCAATCTACAATAGGGTTGTAATGGAACTTCGAATCAGCCTCCGCAAATGCGCAACTTCCGCAAGGTGTCATATCTCCGGATCCGCCTATGCAAGATTTTAACCGTATAAAACTAATTTTATTTTATCACCGCTGAATAATAATGATTTCCTGAAAGACTATTTTATAAAAAATATCTTTTTATTTTTTTACTATTACTTTATCGGCAAGCATTATACCTTTCATTAATTCAAAACATTTTTTTTTTCGGAGAAACTCTAAAGCTCTATTTACACGGTGCAAGTTTATTGCCTGTGGCATACCATACAATTGAAGGGCAATTAACTCTAAGCAACACGTAGTACAATATTGTTGCACGATACGTGCAAGTTAGTTGCTGTTCAAAATTGGTAAGGGGCAAACAGCCCGTGCAATAAAATCGCATTCATCTCTACAATTATGAACGAATGAATGAAGGTAAAATAAGTCTTGAGTAGACGTTCAATAAATTTTTATTGACATAATAATGGCTGCGCAATTACGGGCAAAACCCGCTGGGTCGATTACTTGAAATTTATTCCCTCACTCAGAAATCTACACTGCTTTTTAGAACTTAAGTCACCCAAAAAAAAATTTTTTTAGTCACTCCATATTAGTCGATATTACTTCACTACTACGTAGTACTTTCGAAGTCCACGCATTTCGTTTCGTGCTTTAGTAAATTCCGAGCATTTTGATATACGACAACACTGGAACGAGTTTCGTCTATGATTCCGAAAAAAATATTATCTGTCAGTTTTTTGTTAGTGGTTGATTGTTTATTTATCGTGCTGTGTTGATTAATATAAATAATTATTAGAATTTATGCAAGAATACCGGGTAAAAACTATTTGTGTGTGTGTATAGACAATATTATAAGTGATAATAAGAACTAGTACGGGCTTCAAGTGGTAAGTAAATTATTACGTAATTTCTGTTTTTTTCCTTGACCGGGCGGTTTTTAGGTTATATTTTTTATGTGTCTTCAGATCCTTATTTCAAGTACATTGTTTAATTATACTGCCGCGGTTATTACAAATACGTTGAAGCATTAAAATAAGCTTACTACGGGTACCAATTTTTTTAATCTACGTATCACATTTATGTGAAAAAAAAAATGTTTTGCCTGGGCGTTAAAACTAATAATAAAAAAAAAATAATAATAATAATAATAACTCCTCCTCATCGTTTAAAATTGTCTAAGGGGCCTCTGCGAGTTGGCTTCGGCCCCTCGTACGCCTTCCAAAAGTCCGGGACCCCAGGGTCCCGAGATATATATAAAAATAAAAATAATAATAATAACTTGACTTGGCCCGCGAGGTTGTCGACATGTGGGATGTGGACTCAGCGATCATTGTGCCGATAGTTGTATCAGCCAATGGCTTAATTGCCAAGAGCCTCGACCAACACCTAAGGAGGCTCTCGTTGGGCAGCTGGATTAAGGGCTTGATTCAGAAAGCGGTACTTCTGGACACGGCTCGCATTGTTAGGAGGTTCCTCTCTCTAGAGCCCTGACCGCCGGTAGCTTGGACCCTGTTCCCGATACCGGTGGGCTACTATTTTTTATATTTTTAAATGTTTTTTTATAATCTTTATATTCTAATATTTAAAAATATAATTTATATGTATTTATTTTAATAAAGGGAATAATAATAAAAAATATTCAACTTGGGATGCTTTTAAATAATGATTATTGTACTATGCAATGTCGTTTTATTTATTACTTATGTTGAGAATATGTTAACCATGCATTTTAAACCTTAAAACATATAGGTCATCGCTTGTTTTTTTAAACTATAGCCATTTACTTGTAATCTGAGATAAAAATTTTCATTGTTCATGTTTGCAACGAATTTAAAAATACAATACAATCATAAATTCAAATGAATTGCACACTATCGTACAGCTCTGTTCTTAAACATTAGGAAAAACACCAGTTGGCTACCTATTCCTAATAACTTGAGTCGTAAATGGTGTTTGTTTACATACAGCCAGCTAGCGCCGCACGGGTCGGTTGGCTGACGTAATCGGGGCAGCAATCTACGTATTTTGACAGGTTTTCGAGCAGTCGAGCGGATACTTGAATCAATTGTACAAGAACGTGCAACTCTGTGTTTATACAAGGCAAAACTTGCATGCAATAATCGCCTTGCAATGTTATTGCCTTGCTGTAAGTCGCATGCGATTTTATTGAATGGCAAAACTTGCATTCAATAATTGTGTGAAATTTTATTGAAATCGCACGCGTGTAAACAATTGCATGCAATTCTTGTTGCTCTTGAACGTTCCAGAAACTTACACCGTGTAAATGAAAGTTAGAGTGAGATTTTTTTATAGTCTGCGTAATTTCAAACTAACCAAAAAAAAACACCGATTACAGATGGCCCCTCAGGCGATATTTAGTAATAGGTACTGTAGGGGTTGTAACGGAAATCTTATAATGAAAAACTCAGCGTTGACCTTTTAATGTGGTGAAGATATAAATCGAAGATTCAAGTTTTTGCTCCCATGTCACCGCCACCGCCATCTTCACTACCTAGTGAGAAACTGTTTAGTGGAGCCGGTTTAATTTATGAACCACTAAAAAAAACGCCCAGAAGGTGACAAAGCCCCAAAAGTATATTTTATGAAATATAGTTTTCGAAAGGTGACTGACGAAAGGTATTTTCAAGGCAGATGTAAGTGGAAACACCGAGAGAGGAAAGCTCTAGAAGGCCAAGTGACCTTATTGGTGATGTTCTTCAGAAAAAAGAAAGGAAAGAAGGGGAAAAAAGAACGAACGAGGAAGGGGTAGAGGAAGAAAGGTCAGGTGCGTAGTACTCGCAACAGGCGGGCGTGTATGACCAGCATCCTAATTGCGTAACACACTACCAATTGGAATCTGAATCATATTGAAGAAAATAGCTAATCCATTGCTTCATATGTTCGAAAAATTTGTCTGCTCAACACGTAAATAATGCAATGAATGTTGTTGAACTGTCAAAATGAAACCGATTCCGATTGATAATGTGTTACGCAATTACCCCGCAGATGTAGGAACGTAAACGAAGCAAAAGGAGTATTGTATGAATCGTGTAACGCAGGCGTTCTGTAGTTTCTGCCCACCCCAGGGAAAGAAGGGGTGAGTTTATGTGTGTATGTAGTTAGTTAAATCAAAATTTTGATTACCCGTAAGTCGACTTTTCTTTAAGAAATGTTTATTTAGGTATTTTTGTCGTTATTTTTCAATCTTCGCCTCCGCTACGCTACGTTAGACTGCCACGTCACAGCTCATCGACTTAAGTAGGCATCATGCCTGCAACCGTCAGTTCGTTTGATCGTGGACTGAATTTAGATGTTGTTACAGTTTCCAAGCTTGAAATCCAGGTTGGCCTATTTCGTGTGGGTGTTATCAAAGGAGGCTTAGGAATTGTACATGAATGCAACTATGACAGGGGTTTCTAATATTATATCATAGGTAACAGTAATAATATTTGACCAAATGCTAAATCAATCAAATTTAATACTGTCACAGCTATGTATCTAGCTGCATAAACAAACATTGTTAGGTAAATGAACGCGATAACATGGCCCATTTAATATTTTGTTTGTATAATACCTACCGACTACGTTTTTGTCGATGTAATCTACGTAAAACCGCGTTGAAATCGCTCCGTTCGTTTTTGAGTACCGAGGCCACAGAGAACCAGAGTGGTCGACATAAAAAAGTGGCCACTCATTGCTAAAGCAGCAATGAGTGGCCTTATTAGCCGTAGAAAAGAGTTGGAGCAGATATGTTCTTTAATGGACTGAAGATTGTTGTACAAGACAAGCTGGTTGAAGCGGCAATCTTCACAGGTTGACTGGTATAAAGAAAAGAAAGAAAGAAAATACGTTTATTTGCGGTAAACAAGATGCAAAAGGAGAACACAAACACGAAAAGAACAAGTTGGGGGAAAATATGCGTCACATCCACGCAAAACGGCCATCGCTCAGCATAATGCTACGACCTATGCGAGACAGAGCCCCAGCGCTGGTTTTCAGCGACAGCCGGCGTTGACGTGATGACGTCAACCGATGCACCATATTTGTTTTTTTTTTTATCTTACATTTTGGCACCAAAAATGAGATAAAAATAACAAAGCAATTTATAGTTCTAAATGTTTATTTAAATATAATATTTAAAATGGCAACATTACGTCCCGTGGGCAACGAATACTCACGCGCCACCGCGCGCCAATCAATAATGCAATCTGTGCGCGCAGCTGTCATAAAACAATGTGTTTGACGTTTTAACATATTGGTTACGTATTAATTATCAGCTGGATGAGAGTGACGTTGGAGAAGCCGATGTCCAGCAGTTGGGTGGTACAGACTGATAATTATTATGCCATAAAAGGCAAATGTTTAAAAGCTTTGAAAAGATTTTTTTGGCGTGGGGCAAAACCAACAGTCGACAAGATCAAAAGAAAGTATTTCATCCCATATCTTTTTCGTACTACAACCCTTTAGGGTGCCATAAAACACGACAACATTACCCCATGTAAGCTATTTATGACTATTTTGTGACACACTTAACGGAAACTAAGCAAATAAATCTATACACCACTGAGATTTTACTTTTCTGTTTGCGTAATAAAATATCAATAAGTACGGTCTTCCATTGCAACGTCTGAAAATCTTTCTACTATAGTGCATCTTCCTGTTCTGTCTATCCTTTTAGTAATGAACTATATTTAAAAGGCCAATTTTTGGCGTCGTACTGCGTCTGCTAACATATACCTATCTCTTTTACTTACGAGGGACTTACAATCTGCCTCTACCGACTGCCTCGTTGATCTAGTGGTTGCAAGCGCTACTGCTGAGCACGAGGCCCTGGGTTCGATCCCTTGGTTGGGCAAAGTGTAGATGTGGTCCATCTGGAATTTCTCAGTATCAGCCCGGATTCTGGATTTGTGCCCGGTTGATGGCAATAGGCTCGCCCCACATTACATGAGACTTAAACATAACTGGCGAAATGTGAGTGTACTACAGGTGCAACTCTGCCTAACCCTTCGGGAAATACAGGCGTGATGTTATGTTATCTTCCTGTTTTAAATTTAATTAATTACTGTTTATTTTTTATTTCTGTTTTAATGTTTAGTTAAAATGAGGACAATGGTGTGGGTTACATGTTTGTTAATCTTAGTTTAAGTATTTCTTTGTAATCTGTAGCGTGTAACTGTTTTTTGTCCCGAGTAAATAAAATAAAATAAAATAAATACTGATTTTTACTTAGGGTAAAGGATTAGCATTGCCATTCAACGTGGTAATGCTTTTAGTCTTTAGTACTTCATTTGGGCACGCTGCCAGTTTACTGTGACGAGTATTTTGAGAGTCCGTTTTGACGTTGCTTTTATCTGACCTTTCCTAAAGATCATTGAGAGCCTTTTCCAAATGAAATATAATGTGTCTAAGCTCCTACAAATATCAACCATGCCTTTAGAATACTAAATACGAGACATTTATACAGTTCGACTAATGTGAGGCTGAAACGGTACGCCAGCGGTTGCGAGTTCTGAGTACCACTCGCTACAATTTGTTCTTAAATCGTCAAAAACATGTTTTCTAACATAACTCATACAGCGGGGTGATTTCATAACACACATAAAATTGCAATTGTTCGCAATGCCTTTCATTTTGACAGTTCAGCCACGTTCATTGCATTCTACGTTGTTGAGCAGACAAATTTTTCAAAATGACAAAATGCATTGCGGTCAATTGTTATTTCATGTGTGTTACGCAATTATCCCACATGTAGGTAGCTATCGCATACAGGTACGGTCATCAACAGAAGTAGATTAACACTGTTACTTTTACATGTAAAATCAATAGAACCTAAATTATTAGTAGGTACACTACTTTTCAGTATTTTTTTAACAACTGTCCATTTGTTATTCTTTTGAACATCAATTGTGTTAAAAAAAACTGAAGAGTTAATCGACTTTTGTTGCTGACCATACCATCGCCACGTCAATCTCATGTCAGCTGTAACGTCAAGTTTGAAGGATAGACAAAGCCAGCTGATTTGATTGGCAGCCAATCAGGGTGTCTAAAGCGCAATAGGTTTGTGTGTGTGTAATGTAATGTTCCCAGAAGTCCGTGCTGATTCCTGTCATCAAGCATATAAGTGTTCCGATTTAAAAAAATACAGTTTTTCAAAATAAGTACTATTTCTACAAACGTGTGGGTGAGCACTGCTCTCCTAGCTAGGTTATGGAAACCTGTGTTAAAGAGAAGCTGTCCGGTCCCCTAAGGTAAAATGATGTAAAAGTTACATAGTTCTTCTGATGTTACTGTTGCAATTTCGAAAAATTGAGTTAGACAATTAAAAGTTTTACTATAGTTAAAATAAAATAAATTAAGATAAATATGTGTGTGTATTGTGGGGGGGGGGGGGGGGGTGATTGGGTGTGTGGTGTGTGTATGTGTGAGTGCTTGTCCATGTTCATCACCAATGTTAAGTTCTTTTCAGTTTCGTCATATGATTTATTTTGGAGGTACGATTTGAAAGCCGTGTGTGCGTGAAGTGGCAGGCATTAATGAGATAATAGCTTTATTCTTGGTAAAAAAAGCGATGACTGGTCAAACTCGGCTGTCCAAACACTGAATGTTTTTTGACACTTTAATGTCAAAAATACTATTTAGTGGAAATTACAGATTTTAATGACGACTATTATAATACGATGGAACCGATTTCCGAGGAAACGAACGCTTTGGACAGAATCTTGTAATGCTGATTATGAAAAATGCTTATCTGCGCTCGATTGCGTTCCTTATCATCTGCCTGTCTTTTCCCATGTTCGGAGCAGGTTCCAGTCTAACCGGATGCAGCTGAACACCAGTATGGAGCGACTGCTTATCTGACCTCCACAACCCAGTTACTGGGTAATACAATACCCCTTGGTTGGTACTGGTTGTCAGACTTTCAGGCTCCTGACGACTCATAACGACAGTCAAAGATCTACGAATGACAGCCGGGACCAACGGCTTAACGTGCTTTCCGAGGCACGGAGGGGACTTGGTATGTAAAGATGTTCACCCATCCACGGACCAACCGCGGCAAGCGTAGCTTCACCTGATGGATCGACCGTGCGGCTGTTATTACTTAGCCATAAGCCCCTCAGTTCGATTGCCTACCCACGGAGTAGAATTGTTTTCTCAGTTCCAAGTTTAATATTCCGCCTGTGTAAACAATTATTATTAAAACAGAATCGTTAACATAGTGACTAAGCAGATAGCTTGCCACATGAAAACAAAAAGGTACTATCGAGGAAACTTACATCTGACCAATTTGAAAACAAAATCTCGTGTCACTCACAATCACATCTGTTAGCAAGTGTTACTATGGTGGCCGAGCGCTGCAAGCAAGAGTATTCCTTACGGTGTATAGATATTCGTTTCTCCCATGGTACCTAAACTAAAGATAGTTGATCCGAGTCTATGTAGGTATGTTACTCGTAGGCCCAGCGCACACCTGGCGAGGCGCGGCGAAAAGACTAAGAAGATAACAATGTCAACTAAACCTTTATTTCTATGACACACGCGTATACGGTTGAAAATGACATGCCAAAAATAAAATATAGCGAGCGGCATGCGCCGCGCTGTCAAAGCCCGCTAACGCAGTGTCCTGCGTGAGCGACGAAAACGACGCGACGCGACGCAACACGATACGACGTAATGCGACGCGATGCTACACGCGACAAATGTCCTACGTGATTTTGGTCATTACTTCTCGAATCATGGAGAAGTACAGTACAATTTTTCTCGCGCATTTCGTAGTTCGTGGTGACGCGTTTGGTCGCCCTCAAAACAAGTACGCGTTACGTCGCGTCTCGCCGCAGACTGTCATATAGGCCGCAAGCAGGGTATGCCGTTGAGTTGATCGCGTTCGTCGCGTTCGCACCGTCGCGTCGCTTCGTATTCGTCGCTCACGCAGGACACCGCGTAAGAGCCAGCGCGCGACTGCTCCAGACATCGCGGCGACGTGCCGCGCTTCGTCGCTGCCCACCACCCGCCGCCGCGCGCCTCTCGTGGCAGTCCACAATCCACATACGTCTGTACTGGTTAAAGTATCGATCAACACCAACACTAGTTCAGTCGAGAGTCGCACAGGGGCTCTCGACGGCGCGGTGCTCAAAGTCGCCGTGCGCCTCTCCGCACCGGTTCTCTTGATTGGCAGCGCTCGGAGTCGCTCGGAATCCGCGTGTTGCTCTCACGAGCGCGGTTCGAGCGCGCTGCGCCGCACCTCCGTAGGTGTACGCTGAGCTTTTCTGCATGTAATTATTGTAGCACATCGATAAAATAAAATAAAAATTGCTGTCATTGTTTGAATTATATATCAACAGCCAATCTCAAAAATTTACGCGCTCTTGACAATGTGTCACATTAATTTTGCGATAATTTTCGTTCGAGAAACTGACCGTATATCTATACCTAGTCACGTGATTAAGTGTTTTGACCATCAACTTGATCTTTTTTTAACCCCACTGCGTAACAGATCTGTTTGCCCGTGATAAACCTTTTTGATGGCAAGAACCCATTAACAGCTAATGATAGCTATTACAAAGAAATACGGTTGAGACATACATAATGAGTTAGTGTGAATTGCCTTTGAAAATAGAAGAAGTAAATATGTACGCAAGTGCGTTTATGCTTCTATACCTAGATAGATAGATACACAGAGTGACCTAAGAAAGGACGTCAAAAAAAATAATTAAAAAGCCTCTCTCCAAGGGCTTTTTGAAACACCCCCATGTATATGTCCAGTGATTATTTATAGTTAAGGAGCTAGACGGTTTTTAATATTTTTTGGGAAATTCTCACTTGACTTCAGGCTTTTTAGGGTTCCGTAGTCAACAAGGAACCCTTACGTAGTTACGCCATGTCCGTCCGCTCGTCCGCAGCCTAGCTCAGAGACTCTTAGTACTAGAAAGTTATAATTTGACATAGATATACATAATCCCGCGAATAAAGTAGTAAAATAAAATCATTTTTTTTTCTCGTCTACCCCATGGTGTGGGGTGTTGTTGGATAGGTGTTTCAAAAATATTGCTGGTTTGTCAAAACAATTTGTCGATTAAGGGCTCCGTTTCTGAAATGTGCTAATTTTTGTTAGAGTCAAGTGTCCCCGCCCCACAGCTAAAAAAAATCACAGTAGTAGTATATACAACGAAGTTAAAGGGAAAACTATTACAACTAAGTAGGCTTTACAATAGTTTACGAGTAATAGTCGACCAACTTACATTTGCAGTTGGAATGTATGAGAGAACATATGTTTCAACTACAATGTTAAGTTTTTACTTGGGATAAATTCATCCCAACTACGGAACCCTTCATTGTGCGTGGTCCGACATGCACTTGGCTGGTTTTTTATTTACTCTGTGTCGCATTACATTTTTTTTGTTTTTTTAATTTTATATCATTAAATATTATGGTCTATGATCGATAAATTATTAAAAAGTGTCTAGCTCCTAAACTATAAATAATCACTAAACGTGCATGGTGTTTCAGGAACCCCTTAGAGAGAGGCTTCTAAATCTTTTCTTTGGCTTTCATATCGATTTTTTTTAGATTTTTTTTTTTTTTGGATTTGCGCCCAGTTGATGCTCGCCCCCTGTTACATGGAACTTAAATATAACTGGAAAAATGTGGGTGTACTATAGGTGCATCTCTGCTCAACCCTTCTGAGAATACAGGCGTGATGTTATGTTATGTTATGTTTCTTCAGCTTAATATGACAGCTCCAAATATAATTTATCTCTCTATTTTTAGTCACCAAAAGTTTTAAGACTTCGTTCAGCGTCCTTCAGAATTTGCTCTGTTGCCCAAATACGTCCATTATTTACTGTCCATTGCAGGCACTATTTACTTAGGTCACACAACATAAATACACATAAAACTTAGCCCATATATCTGACCTAGCTTCTGCCCGCGACTTCGTCCGCGTGAGATTTCTTATTCCCCAAACCCACCCCATCACATCGCCTGCCAACCCTAGTACCTACTTCGTTTTCGTTTAGAGTTTTTTCTGACGTTCATTATTTTTGCTCGGCTCCTAAGGGTCGTAGCGTAATATTGGCCTATAACCTTCCTCAAGAATTGGGCTATCAAATGCAAAAAAAAATTTCATTAGTATTCTTTCAGATTTTTTTTTTTACTCGGCTCCTAAGCGTCGTAGCGTGATTTTAAATAGCCTATAACTATCCTCGAGGATTGGGCTACCAATTGCAAAAAGAATTTTTCAAATCCGACTTTTTGTTCACAATTTCACGGGTTTTAATTTTTTTGCGTGGAACCCTGATTATTTTTCTAAAATAAATTTAGCCTAAGTTACTCCCCGTAATATCAGCTATCTGCCAGTGAAAATCCCGTCATAATTAGTCCAGCCGTTTCGGAGATTAGCCGGAACAAACAGACAGACAGACAAAAATTTAGAAAATTGCTTTTTTGTTATAAGAATACTTTCTTATGCATTTAGTAAAAACATATTATTTTGACATTACAAACAGACACTTCAATTTTATATATTTGTATATATATATATATATATAATATAGTAGGTATAGATACTACTGACCCATACGTTTCTCCACAATTTTACAACATTTTAAGAGTGCTTGTGTTGACCAAAACCCTAAATACACACTAAACCCTGACTATGAATCATGTCAATCAATTTGTTGCTTTTTATCTTTGTAATAGAGTTGGATACCGTTTGGTGGTCACTACTGGACAATGCGGTTGATCCAAGCTTTAGGCATTTGTCCCACTGATGATTAAGCGACTAGAGACCGACTAACTCGTTTAAAATAACGTTATGGTATTATTCCGTATAAATAAAAGAGATACATAAAAGAGATGCGTATGGTAGTTGATAGCTGACTTTTCACATTGCTGGCAAGAACGCTATCTCAATACTAGATATCCGGCGTTCGCAATTGAGTTTCTAAACATTTAAACAGAATTTGAGTCTTTCAGTTTGCGTTAAAATCGCAATTATTTATGACTTTTTCAACAGAAAAAGTCACTCTGTAATGAACTTAATTTACACGAATATACAGTTTATATTTAAGTGTAAATAATATAAATTGGAAAAAATAATTTGAATATGGAATACAGTGTTTTGCAGGAAGATGCAAGTAGCTTGTTGCCTCAATTTTATTGTATGCCACAGGCAAGAACTTGGCATCGTATAAAGGCTCTTGCAAACAGGTGCGACAAGCGACGCGAATCACGCGCAATACATAGGTACTGCTCGTCGCGCGAAACCCGGTGCCTTTGTGTCGCGTCGCGTGTCGCACCTGTTTGCAGGAGCCTTAAATGGAGAAATCAAAGAAAAACTCGCTTAGCCACGTTCTCGCCGAAAAACTATTTAACTAACTAATTATTTTGCTAGCTTTTGTTATAGCCACAAGTTACTAATCGTTATTTACACATGAAAACATTTGTGAAAAAAAAAATGATCAACTGTTATACAAAAATAATCTAAGAACATGGTGCGTACCTATTTGAGTTTTAAAATTTTTTTAATACTTATCGGATATTATTTTCATGTTTATGAGTATTATTCAATATATGATAATTCAACAGCCTGTAGTGTATATTCTCGTCCCTCGCTAACGCTTTACTAGTTTTTTGTCAACCCGCTCTCTGTGGAACTGTAACCTTAGGGTAGAGACAAAAGTCTAGTAATCCTTTGGGATCTGATCTTTGTTGTTCGCCGGGTTTAGATAACGTCCGGCAATGGATTAACCACGTAAGCAAGTCGATGAGAAGGTAGGCTGTGAACGACAGTTGTATCTTTCAATCAGCTTTAAGGATTAGCCGATCTATTTTGTTAAATTCTCACCGTGAAAACTTACGTGGAGTGAGCTTGAAGTGGGCTGTAATTCCATCTGATGCCCTACCCTAGGGACTGACACTATTGACCGCTCACTTCACCTTAGTTTTCACACAGAGAATTTTACAGAATCAGCTGGCTGGTCGTGTATTTTTTGAATTAGAGGTTTTAGTGCGTTACCCCGAGCAAAATTTTGTGATAGTGTATTCAGAGGCTATTAACTCATTATAAGAAATAAACTACATCTAAAAGCACATTATTATTGTTCGATATCATAACCTCACATTGCACGTTCTTATTTGTTTTGATGTATTATAAATATATTTAAAATCTCCTTGTAAAAAATTGACCAAAATTATGGAATGGCTAAAGGTGACGCTCTATTAATTTGAGGGTTAAAGTAATGGATAGATATTTTAAAAATCAAAATTTATTCACGTTTCATTTTTTTATTAAAATAATTCCAAAAATTGTGTGAATTCTATGATAAATGGGCGTGTGAAGGGAGCAGAACAGAGCGGGAAAGTGCGGTAGGACAGAGAAGGACCGAACGCTCAAGGTCATTCGGTCGGGGAAGCGCCTTAATTTAGTTTTCTAGAGTTCGTTCAATTGAGTGTTGGGGTTTGCTGTTTGCTTTTATCGATATATTATAAATTTTATTTTAATATATATATTTTTTTTAATTTTAGAAAAATAATTCAAACACTTTTCATGAGTAAATCTGTCACAGTCAGATTTAGCAGAATGCTTGCTTATCCTGGCACAAATCTTTCATAATATTATACGGAAACACCTTAAGACATAAGTCATTTATTCAGTTTTTAACCCTGGAACCACTATCTGTCGAAGTGTCGACAATGAATTATTTTTCGTGCAGAAATCGGACTTGCAATTTCCCATCACATATCACCAAATATACGTCGATTCTTGTTTGCATAACAATATAGATTATGAACTCAAATAAATTGTATGAAAACTGATAACAGAAAATTAAATTCTAAAAATCTCTTTTGTGCAGAATTTCATCATTTCATTTCATCCGGGGTAAATTAAATTTCAAATCTGCTATATGACGTTTTAAGCAACGAAAATAAGGAAAAGGTTCTCAAGTCGACGCGTAGGTTTATAGGTACTTATATAATTTTTATTATTTACACTAGGAGAACTGACTAGCATAGTTTACTTTTTATCAAAACCTATTTTACAAGTGTAGGTATAGCTTAATGCTGCATACCACATTCGTACCTATGCTTCATACACATTTAAAACTAGCTGTTTCCCGCGGCTTCGCCCACGTAGATGTCAATACTTCCCTGTTAGAATCGGATTTTGTTCACAAAATCATGGGTACGATTTTTAATTTCTTGTAGCATACGTTACTCCTTATGATATCAGCTATCTGCCAATAAAAGTCCCGTCAAAATCGGTTCAGGCGTTTTTGAGATTAGCCGGAACAAATGGACAGACAGACAAACATTTAAAAATTAGTTTTTTTGTTATAGGTACCATAATTATACTTTCATTTAGTAAAAAGTGTTATTTTGACATTACAAACAGACACCTCAATTTTCATTTTTTATATAGAAGAGATCAACAAAATAAACCACGCAAGGTATCTACGAGTACATATTTTAGGCAGGTAACGATGATCATAAAACTTAGGAAGAAGGCTTGCTTTTCTTGTCACGTCAGCCCTTTAGTATGTAGCATCGACCAACTTGGTGATTTAGTAGGTAAAAGCCATGTGCCCGATGGGATTGGAATTTGGGAATGGAATTATTTAACTGACCCTCTAAAAAATTATTGACCTCCTAATGATGAACGCTTTTTTCTTTCTGGCGGTTTCACACAGTTGGTCGCAGTAATTAAGCTAGGGCACTCTGACCAAATGGGTTAGGTTAGGTTATAGAACTGTGACCAACCGCACAACTGCTACTAAGTTTGTCGCAGTTACTTGGATGTTTAGTATTTTAGGACCCCAAAATAGTAATTATTAGAGGTTGAATACAGGCCATTGCAATGTGCCGTGCAAACTGTAAATAAAAGTTCATTACTAATATTATAAATGAGAAAGTGAATTTATTTTTTCGCTTTCACGCTAAAATGGCTGAACGGGTTGGAATGAAATTTGGCACATAGATAGACCATAACCAGGGCTAGGACATAGAATACTTTTTATCTCGATATTCTCACGGAATCGTGACTTATGCGGGTAAAACCGCGGAGCGCAGATAGTTAATAAATACGAACTTCCATATAAACTTTCAACTCCTATTTTGACCCATTTAAACTCCCTTTCTTTACATTATAAGGAACTCTTGTGCAAAATTTCATGCTTCTAGACCCAGCGGCAGTGCGTTGTCTGTCAGTGAATGAATGAATTTAAGATTTTTATTAAGGCGCTTCCCTGACCGAACGACCTTGAGCGTTCTGTCCTTTTCTGTCCTGCCGCTCTGACCCACTCTGTCCTGCTCCCTTCACATGCCCATTTATCATAGAATTCACACAATTTTGGAATTATTTTAATAAAAAAAGAAAAGCGATCTTTTGAAATAAAATAATACGAAAATTATTTAGATTTTTAAATTATCTAACCATTAGTGTAATCATCAAATTAATAGAACGTCGCAAAAGATGCATGCAATCAATAATTTTTGTAATTTACAAGGAGATTTTAAATGTAATTATAACACATCAAAACAAATAAAAACGTGCAATGTGATGACAGGATATCGAATATTAATAATGTGCTTTTAGATGTAGTTTATTTCTCTTAATTAATGAGTTAATAGCTTCTGAATAACTCACTGTCGCAAGGTTTTGGTCGGCGTAGCCCCGGGTAAGGCCGTGTAAAATTGTTATTATTAAGAGCGGCTTCACACTACGTCTGATCCGAATCCGTGAAAATACAGATCTAGAAAACTCGGACCGAATTCGGATATTGCTTTCCGCACTACTTGCGATCTAAATCCGTGATTCAGACGTCATTTTACGCAAAAACACAGCAGAGCGTTCACATCGTTGACATGAGTCCTTTCAATCGGCATCAACTTCTGGCAATGCTATTGTACATACGTTACGAAGACGCTGAAGAAATAAAAAAATTCTGGGTGCACCCTCTCTTGCTGGACCGATGTTTAGAAGGAGCTTTTTACAATCACCACGCAGTGTTATTTCAATACGACAGGAAATTTTACAATTACTACCGAATGAGTGTGTCCACTTTCGATTTTATTTTACATCACATAAAATACAATATTTTGCGACAAGACACAACATTTAGACAATGTATACCGCCAGAAGATATACTTGCAGCACATTACGTACGCAGCTCGGATATGGTTCAGACACAGTGCTTGACTGTTCATACAAATTGTTTCGGACGGTAGGGAGTGCGTCCAGTACCCGATATCGACCTGGGACAATCTCCCACGTTTTTGAAGTGTGTTCCCTTCTACCTGAGTCGAGTGACTCTGCTGGCGACACACGCCACGCACCCCTGAATGCGTAAGTATGGGTACAAACCACAAGGACCTCGATAGACGGACCCGGACGGACTCGGATTAGGACCTTGAGAGACGGGTAGCGAAGAAGTGGTGAAATAAACTTTTCTTCTTGATTTACACTGTTCTATTACTTAGCACTTATCGCTAGTAATCTGCGAACTGAACTGACTAAATAATGTTTTGTTTTTGGGGAATGGCATCTCACAGTTCAACCTATAGGAGGTTGTTGACTGCTTAACCGGACTTGCCTGTGGATGCCTCAACAAATTAAGGCCTCCAGCCAGGCATAAAACTAAAACTAAGCGACTACTCGCTAAGGGCACCCCCTGTGGGGTACGGACCTCGGCTTAGGGCGTCGCTGGGAGAGGACAGCAAGGGGATATGCTGGATCGGATTAATGACTAAATAATTCTAAACTCGTTTCTTTTATACAAATTGTTGGGCTTTTCCCCAGCGTGAACTAACATTTTGTTTACTTAAATGAGAACTGCCGCCGGGTTTAAGAGGGCTATCACATTTTGTCACCTCTCTCGCTCACACGGGACCAAATTTTTAAGAATGTTAAATGAAAATATACTTTTTTGAAAAATGTGATCAATGGGCTCCCTACTAAATAATATTAATTTAATAGGTAATTATTAAAAACACATTTTTATTGTGGCATTATTATATTTATTATTATTATAATATATTATATTATAATTATTTATTATTTATTTATTTTATTATTATATTTATTTAAATCATCTCAAAAACAGATCATAATACTTATTGAGCTAAGTTTATTAGATAACACAATAGAAATGTGTTTTTAATAATTACCTATTAAATTAATATTATTTAGTAGGGAGCCCATTGATCACATTTTTCAAAAAATCATCTTTTCATTTAACATTCTTAAAAAATTGATCCTGTGTGAGCGAGAGGGGTGATAAAATGTGACAACGCTCTTAACCCCGGTGTATTTTGAATACGTGTGGCTGGGCGTGTAAACTGCAACCGGGAAAATCGCCCATACTGTTTTAATAGTAAACAAATCTACGGCGCACGTCGCTACTTCGGTCCGTCAATAATCTTATCCGAAATGGAGATTCACAGATGACGGAAATAAATCGGATGACGGAAATCAGATCTAGTGCGTAAACTACCATACAAATAGTTCTATGACTATTCCGGACCCTATTTTCTCAGATTATGATCGGATTCAGATCGGACGTAGTGCGAAACCGCTCTAATTGTTATTGTATACAGTGTGAGTCTTTATAATGTGCACATATCGAAATGAGGGAATCTATGCTTAATTTTATCGACGGAAAAAATGTTAAAAAAAATCTAAATATTTATTTATATTTTTTATGGATTTTTAAAAAAAATTGTTTGCTTTTGTGACCCCAGTGTATACAAAACTGTGTAACTTTTAAACTAAACGATTTATCACGATGAAACAAACTCTATAATGTTTGGAAGTAATTAGGTGTCGTCATAAAATAAAAATTATGGAAAAAAAATAGCCACATTTAAAAATAAACATTTTTGTTTGGCAAAAATCTGATTTTTTTTCATTAATTTTTACAAAAATTGTAAAATTTCTCAATAACATGCCCCCATCACCTTCTTTTTTTATAACTTTAAGTTATTCTTCATTGTATTAGGAACCTAACGGTAAAAATTGCATGTTTTTAACTCAACCCCAACATTTTTTATCAACTGTCAAAGAAAGGCCCAACGCATAGCTATTGTTTAGCAGGTAGATAAACTTTCTTTTGAATGTGCGCAGGTCGGGGAGGTAGGGCCAGCCAAAGGAACTTGAATTATGACAGATGTCAGACTGGCAGTCGCTCCGAATTATTCGCCGCTGCTACATGTGTTTCGGTACTTTCGTTCGCTGGACTTTCATAACTTTCGTTCGCTGCTACATGATGCCGCGTTTAAGTGAATTTTCCCCGGCACACATCGCCGACATACATTTTTATTATGGAGTGGGACAAGGAAGTGCCAGAGCTGCGCGCGCGGCTTACATAGCTGCGTATCCTAACAGGCAACCAGTGCCATCTGCCCGAAACTTCCAGGAAGTTCACAGAAGGTTGTCGATCACTGGACTTGGATCAAGTAGAGATCGTCGCGAGCCACCTCAAGTAATTATTGATGCGGCTACTGAACAAGCAGTATTAAGTGATTTGTTTGCTGATCCATCCATAAGTACTAGACGACTGGCTCTTCGTCACGGAATATCCCAAAAATCAGTGTGGCGTATTTTAAAGAAAGAAGGATTGCATCCTTATCACTATCAAAGGGTGCAACATCTACATGAAGACGTAGACTGGCGTCCAAGGTGTGTGATGTCCACATGGATTCAAAGAAAAACCAGAGCAAACCCAAACTTTCCAAGAAAAATACTATGGATGGACGAAGCGACATTCACTAGAGACGGTATTACTAACTGTCGAAATTTACACAGATGGTGCCGCGCAGGTGAAAACCCGAAACTGAAACGGTCATCTACTTTCCAAGTAAGATTTTCGATAAATGTTTGGGCTGGTCTTATCGATAACATGTTGATTGGACCAGTCATATTGCCGAGAACGTTGACTGGTGAAAGATTTTTAAGTCTATTGAGAGATGATATGCCTCAGTTATTGGAAGATGTCCCACTGGCTGTGCGTCAAAGGATGTTTCTTCAGATGGACGGATGTCCTGCCCATTACGCTACAAATGTAAGAAGATTTTTAAACGAAAATTATCATGACAAATGGATCGGCCGACAAGGACCTGTAGGGTGGCCTGCGCGTTCACCCGATTTGACGCCCCTTGATTATTTCCTATGGGGGACCATGAAGCAACGCGTCTACAGTACCCCCATCAACAGTGAGGCCGATTTGCGTGACCGCATAATAAACTGTGCGAATGATATTCGCAATGATCCCGAAATGATAAGGAGAGCGACACACCAAATTCTAATTCGCGCGGCTTTGTGTTTACAACAACGAGGTGGACATTTTGAGAACCTGATGCATTAAATTTTGTATTTAATAATAAATGGGTTTCAATTGAACTCTTTTGCATTAATTATCATCCCAAACAAACCACCCTTATGAGAACAATATGATTCCGCGTTCGGAGTGCCATCTTTGAAACGACCCGCGCGCATTCACAACAAAGTTAAAAAAAAAAAGTTTATCTACCTGCTAAACAATGTGCGTAGCTATGCGTTGGGCCTTTCTTTGACATTTGATAAAAAATGTTGGGGTTGAGTTAAAAACATGCAATTTTTACCGTTAGGTTCCTAATACAATGAAGAATAACTTAAAGTTATAAAAAAAGAAGATGATGGGGCATGTTATTGAGAAATTTTACAATTTTTGTAAAAATTAATGAAAAAAATCAGATTTTTGCCAAAAAAAAATGTTTATATTTGATTATGGCTATTTTTTTTCCATAATTTTTATTTTATGACGACACCTAATTACTTCCAAACATTATGGAGTTTGTTTCATCGTGATAAATCGTTTAGTTTAAAAGTTACACAGTTTTGTATACACTGGGGTCACAAAAGCAAACAATTTTTTTTAAAAATCCATAAAAAATATTAATAAATATTTAGATTTTTTTTAACATTTTTTCCGTCGATAAAATTAAGCATAGATTCCCTCATTTCGATATGTGCACATTATAAAGACTCACACTGTATAATATTCCGTTTAAACCCGTATAGGAACAACTGAGTTTATGAGGGGGCAGGTGTAATTACAGGCTCGTGACAAACAGCTTTATTCTGAAGGCAACACTTTGCATGTTATGTTGGCTCCACACGCTGGTCCCAACGTTGGCCACAACGCAACAAAAATACTATTGGCCAACGTTGGGGATAGGCTATTTTCAGTGGCTTTGAGCCAACGTTGAGGCCAACGTGTCGAGCCAGCCAACCACTAACAATCAGACGCGTCACTTGTTTTTTTGCTACTCAATAAGATAAAAAAGATAGCTCACTCACTCGTTTGTAACTGTCCACTGGACAAAAAGAGTAAGCACGTGTATTGATGACCACACTATGTGTTAGTGATTGTAAACCATTAATCCAGGTTTTCTCGCTTTGTTTGCCATCACCATAAATGTGAAATAAAGCATTAAAAACTTTTGTGCAAAAAAAACTACTGACATCCAAAAATAAATAGTACAAAGTGAAAAAATACTTTAATTTCGGATGTCAGTGTCTTTGGTTTTGTATATTCGTTTTTTGCCATCGACTTCCGAAATTAAAGTTATTTTTCACTTTGTAGTGTTTTTTTTGGATGTCGGTTGTTTTTTTTTTTTTTCAAAAAAGTTTTTATTTTCACTTTTTAGTTGTGGCACCTGCCCCACACAAAGTCGTGACAGTGACAGGAAAATATTATAACATTATCAACTTAGACTAAGTGGAAAAAATATCGAGCCTTTTCAGGAAAAGCATCGTAAGCGCCAAAAATCACAATACTATTTTTTATTCGTAACCTCTTAATTACACAGTTTTACATCTTGTCGCGATTACTTTTAAATTTTATTTTAAATTTACACAAGTCTATTGTTGTAAGAAATTATCATCGTAAGTGACAACATCGTTAATTCGGAAAGAAAAGACCCTTTCCTGTAAAAACTGAAAAGGCTCGATATGTAGGTAAGTACTCGTATTAATAAAGCTAACTTAAAAAAAAAACACTCATCGGAACTTGACCAAATTTATATAGGACCAATCTGAAATAAAAAAAAAGATTTTTTCAAATCGGCTTATAAATAACGCAGTTCTGAGGTAACATTTAAAAAAAAATACAACCAAATTGAGAACCTCCTCCTATCTCGAAGTCGGTTAAAGGGCCTAAACACATAACCGCGTTGCGGCACCGCAATGCCGAAATGGGCGTCGCCAGTATGTTCTCTGTCGTCTATTTACATGCCTGTAACGTCTTCGCGGCGACGCCGATTTCGGCGTTGCGGCGCCGCAACGCGGTTATGTGCTTAGGCCCAAAAAGTGAGAAGTTAGACACATGAGAAGCACCATTCTGCCTGTCGTGACGTATTTGTTTATTCGTTGTACGAATGTTGTTTCTGAATATTCCCACTGCTGTACTTAGTACGAAATAAAATACCAATTTTCGTGAACGGTAGTTTATCGTGCCGAAGTATAAGCGAACAGCTCCATTTAAAAGTCACGACACTGAAAAGAACTTAGAATCTATCTCAAGCCACAGCCCGTGGGAGCACTCGCTCAGCACGTTCGTAAACATAAAACCACCATCTTTCAAACACACACAAAGTAGCTCACATTTTTCTTAAACGATAAATAAGTCTCCAAAAATCTATTAATCCTAGCTCTACCTTTTGGACAAAGACAAAATGATCCAAAACATAAAAAAGCGGCCAAGTACGAGTTGGACTCACACACGAATGGTTCCATACTACCGTACAATATTTAACAGTACACATTTTTTTAAATGTTATATTGAAAAAAAAAACACGTTCCTTGTATGGATAAAAAAATAAATAAAATTAAAAATTAAAGATGGTCTCCTTATTTTTTTTATAGCGGCCATTACACAGTAGTACACACTGAAATTTTCAAGTGTATACCTATTACGATTCCAAAGATACAGCTCTGTGACAGACGGACGGACGTATGGTGGAGTCTTAGTAATAGGGTCACGTTGGCACCTTTTGGGTACGAAACCCTAAAAAGGCGATAGAAGCTGAGTATTAGGATTACAAATGAGTTTTATTTAAGCCCTTTATCCCCGTCAAGAGGAGTGGGTTTGTCACTTATTACCCCTGAACATTGACAGGGGTGAAATATTGGTAACCTACTTGATGGTCAACAGAACCCTTGAATCGAGTATTGGTCGCTTGTTGAGTACATTTTTTTGTTGTGTGGGACTTTTGTGAGGTCGACAAAAGTGTTTGGGGTGTTGTTGGTAAGAAATAAATATGTTTCTACTAGGCAGGCATTCTTTGTTTTAAAAATCTTCATACACATTTAGATATTATTATATACAATGTGTCTGTACACAGTGTGACGAAAATTAAGGGTGAGGTACAGACCATCAAACTGAACAACTTTCTCCCGGGGACCAACATCGTAATCGCAAAAAAATATCAGTCGTCTCATACATTTGTTCGAGTAGGTATTGAAGTTTTGTATGGGATGACTGATTTTTTTTTTCACGATAACGATGTTGGTCCCCGGGAAAAAGTTGTTCAGTTTGATGGTCTTTACCTCCCCTTTAAGTTTTACTATTCCGAAACCAGACACCCTGTATAATATGTCGTGGCCAGATCTTAGAATTGATCATTTCATGGAGTGTTCGACCATTTCAGGAAATGGTTGTATTTCATGAAATAGAACATCGACCACACTGGTCACATCATGATGTGGTCTGGCCAGCAGTGGCGCAGCTACATTTATCATTAGAGGGAAGCCGAAGAGAAAAATGTTCATTTCTCATAAACTCAGACAAAAAAAATTTGGCATTTTTGTAATGATTTTCATCTTATGATGACTGTATTAAACTGGTATTAAATATATATAATCTGATGTGATACACAGTTACACACACATGTGTATATTATTTGGCAGTAGTAAACATTAAGAAGAGTGGTGGGTTAGAAGGGAAGCCGATAGGAATCGGGTTATATGAAGGCTTCGCCATTGCTGGCCGGATCATTTAATACTCCAAAAATTGCCAAATTGTCATAAAATATAGAGCCCTTCACTTTTGCAAAAATATATATTAAAAACTACACGTTTGACGATATAAACGGCGCTCGCTCCGCTCGCTCGCCTTGTGCGTGGTTGGAACCGAACCTAACCCATTTGGTGGGGGTGCTAGTAGCGGCATGAAACTGTGCGATATGCCCAGTGGTCAGCTGGGTTTCTTTCGTCACGATATGGCCATTTCTACGATCGGACCACAACAGTTACCCTACATTAATAATATGGCCAAACGTCGACTGACATATCTATTCTATTCTATTTCTTCTTATGGCAAGCAAAGCCGATGTCGACCATTCTGCCAATGTCTAGAGTGAAATGGAAATCAAGTGTGCATTGTTGTAAAAAAAAAAAAAAAAAAAAAATTATATATTCAAAAGTTTACGACGATATTGTTGGGCTTAATGTGGATCTTAGACTGACATATCATTAAACGTTGACGTTTAAACGATATGGTCAATTTTAGGTGGCAATTTCATGAAACACAACCATTTCTTGAAATGACACTCACATTCATTACGCAATGCGCCATGCTAATTAATTTATGTAACCAGTATGTCAAAAGATAGTCAAACAAATAGTTTTTTGACAGCTGCGCGCACAGATAACACAAATCCGGCGGCGTGCGGCGTGTGAGTCGATGCCGATGGAACGCAATGTTGCCATTCTTAATATTGTACTTAAATAATCATTTTAGATATTGTTTTTATTTTGTTTCTTTTTTAAATTACATTGCGTGCTGCACCGGCTGACGTCATCACGTCAACGCCGGCTGTCGCTGAAAACCAGCGCTGGGGCTCTGTCTCGCATAGGGTTGCAGCATTATGCTGAGCGATGCCGTTTTGCGTGGATGTGACGCATATTTTCCCCCAACTTGTTTCTTTTTGTGTTTGTGTTCTTTTTTTTGCGTCATGTTTACCGCAAATAAACGTATTTTCTTTCTTTTTCTTTCAAATGACCGAACACTTTGAAATGATCAAAATCTTAGGATTCAAATCACTTTATTTATAAAGGTAATCATACAGATTTTTTGTAAATGTACAACACTGACTGTTGTACTCAGTGTTGGACACTTATGTACAAAAAATCAGTACCTAAACATAACACCATCTACCCTGTAACGATACAAACTCAGAAAGATAATATTTAAACCTAACCTACCTCCCTTTCCAGGGTTCCGTTGGCACGGGTATACATATTAATCATGCCGATAAAGTGGTAAAATAAAATCTTGACAAAAAAAAAAAAAATTGTTTAAGGTGTCTCCCCTACACGTAAAGTGGGGATGACTATTTTTTTTCTCGTCTAACCCATAGTGTGGGGTGTCGTTGGATAGCCGTTCAAAAATATTGTGGGTGTGTGAAAACTATTTTTCGATTCAGGGATTCGTTTGTCAAATATTAAGCTTTAAAGTGCTACTTTTTGTTAGAGACAAGTGTCCCCACCAGCTAAATAGTTGTTTTTGGATATGTAAAGAAATTCACAGCAGTAATATTTTGTAACGAAATTACAAGGAAAATCACAGCTAAGTAGGCTTTACAAGTTAACGAGTAATAGTCGGCCAACTTACATTTGCAGTTGGAATGTATCAGAGAACATGTTTATAAACTACAATGTTAGGCCGCTATCCCACTGGCGTTTTACGAGCGTTGGCGCTTCTCCTACGTCTGCGCAGCGCCAACGTTGCGCAGACGCGACGTTAACGTCGCGAGTTTCTAGCGTTTTTGGCAACAGGTACAACCACGCCGTTCGTCAAATGTAGTCTCCGGCATTCGCTAATATTCATTAAATTCCGATTTATTATTTTTAATATTATTAGAGTACAGGGCGAAATATTCACTTTCTTGTAATCGATTGGACCAAAAGGATTTTCCCAAAATTGACGATGAGACTTTCTTTTTCTTTTACGTAATTTTCGTCGAAGTAGCAAAGCCAACAGTAATGTTTCTCGTCGGAATCTTTTTTGTCTCCGATTATACTGGAAACTCGCGACGTTAACGTCGTGTCTGCACAACGTTGGCGCTGCGCAGACGTTGGAGAAGCGCCAACGCTCGTAAAACGCCAGTGCGATAGCGGCCTTAAATTTGTTTCTGGGATAAATTCATCCCAACTACGGAACCCTTCATTGCGCGTGGTCCGACACGCACTTGGTCGGTTTTCGTAACCTACCTATCTTTCTTTCTATCTAAAACTAATATGCAAACAAAGATAATTGTGAAACTCAATATCTGAATAAAACTTGAAACTAATCAATTACCTCGAACAATAATAATAGTTTCTGCCAGACGATTTCTAACATTAATAAATTAATGACAAGAAATAATTAAAACACACTTAGTCAATGCACTCTACATTTAATAGGTCATAACTTCACCCCGACAGGGGATCTAATCGAATAGGCAACATAATCCCCGGACAGTCGTGAAAGCGACTGAGGAATTATTTAGCAGATGGCTTTCCAGAGCTGCCAGCTGTATTGACCACGACAACGTTGATATGTACCTACTGGATTTTTAGGCTTTTGCAGACGGTGTTCATGAGATTTTTCGATATCTACAGGGTCTAATTAAATTAAGGAAATCAGCAGTTTTTCAGTCTTTCAAATAAAAAAAAAATATTTTGTAAATTGGTTTATAAATGACGGAGTTCTGAGGCAACAAATATTAAAAAAATACAACCGAATTGGAAATCTCCTCCTTTTTTTTTACAGATATAAAGTAGAAATTTTACAAGGGGTGACACAATGGGCGGTCGTATCGCTAAGAGCGATCTTTTAAAGACAACCTTGGGATGGATTAAGGGAGAAAGGCGAACCAGTACTGCAGATAGTCTGTGGTGTACCATTTACATATATACAATAAATATATAATGTATATTTAAATAAATATGTATTCCACAATTTCTCATAACTGCACCTACCACTGTTTGTCTCTGCATCACCCAAAGGTTGACTGGTAGAAAATGCCTATGGCATTAAGTCCGCCTCTGTACTTTTCTGTGCATGAAGTATTAAATAAATAAATAAATAAATAAATAAATAAATGTCTGTGTGCTTACAGACACAAATCCATCACAAGTACAAACATCCGAACCCGATGTTTAAGTCGTATAAATATTTGTTCTGATCGAGGTACGAACTCCTGACCCGTGGCTTAGAGTTTATGCCCAGCAGTGGTATGGTGGTGGAAACAAAATTACGCAAGCTATTATTAATCATCATATGAATGCATCTTCCCCATCTTTAACTAATTGAATAAAAGTCAGCACAGTAAAATAATCCACCACGCAGCCCCATTGCGGGTTCACATGTCTTCGAATTTTTGGTTCTAGGACATGCCGGTTTCCTCACGATGTTTTCTTTCACCGTTTTGAGAGCAGTGGTGATGAAATAATTTACTCAAAGTAAAGCCCTTATCTGGTTTCAGACTTACGACCTATTGGGTAATTTAAATTTCCTCTATTTTTTGCTAGGGAGTTCGTCGCGCCACTTCTTCTTCCCAGCTAAAGCACTAGGAAGTAGTGAAGGGCGAGCGTTTTGGGGGACTGTCAAAAGTATTTTTGACATAGAAAAAGTGCTGATTCTCAGCCTAGTTTAAATAAATGACTATAATTATATATTTTTTACTTACATGGTTTCACCACACTACAGGTGGTTAGGTACTATAGTTGCTTAACCCTTCGAGGAATATCGGTGTGGTGTTATGTCATGTGTAGTTTCACCTTAGTGGCATTCACTAAAACATAGAATAAGTCTGGCCAGACTGAGGCGAGTCCCGCGGGGACGCCTGACTCGAAGGCGTTCGTCGATTGTTTTAATGATTAGGAAGTCGCGCGACTATCCGCGCCAATTTGAATCCTCCATACAAGTTATGTTTAGGTTTAAAGACTTTATTCTCAAAGAGACTAAAGAGCCACTTACTTGAGAACATAAGATAACATAATTGTAATAAACTTATTCTAGGTGCCGGTCACTCATACAAAACAATAAGCTGTACAAAGCCCAAACTGCGGCCAAGAAACTGCGCATCCTAAATAGGGTGAAGCGATACTTTACGCCTGGACAGCTTTTAACTTTCTACAAAGCGCAAGTCCGATCCTGCGTGGAGTATTGCAGCCACCTTTGGTATGGCTCAGCTAATACCAACTTGCCACGCTTGACTCGGTGAAACGCAGAGCTAAGAGGCTCATTGGTGACGTAAGACTGATGGATGCCAAGCTTCATAGCTTGGTTCATCGCCGCAAGGATGCCTGCTTGTCGGTCTTCTACAGATTATACTTCGGTGAGTGTGCTCAACAACTCCACGACCTCATTCCACCGGTCCCCTTCTACCATCGGACATCTAGACACACTGCAGGTTACCATCCCTACCTAGTTGCTATTCCACCAATCCGCACTAAGCGTTTCCAAATGTCTTTTGTGATGCGCACAGCAAAGTATACAACCCCGATCTCTTCAAAGTGATAGTTAACAGGCTTCTTCTGGGTAAACTCGCTCCATTGTCTACTTTGTCTCTGTCATCTCTGACCTAGACTAGAGTCAAGAGCAAACTTATCTCAAATAAAAATAAAAAAAACTTTAAATTATTTTGTTTTTTTTTTTGGTGGGTTACTCGTTCAACGGTTTTATTCTCAACTAGTTAGGGCTAGTAACATTAGTAGTGAGTGTTTTTTTAGTAATTTGATAGTTTGTATTTAAAACCGCAGAAAGAGCTTACATTTTTTTTATGTTTACTCCAGTCTTATTGGGACTTATATGTTCGAGCCGTTTGGGGTTGAAACACTTTGGCCATGGGGTCCGAGTGCCCACTTAGTTTTTCGAGACATCGCCAGGCGGTTGGTCGACTCCACACGTGACCAGAGGGCTGGCCTATTTTTTGGCCAAAGAATCAGCATTGCTATACAACGTGGCAATGCTGCCAGCCTTCTGGGCACTTTTCCTGTTGACAGCGATGCGGATGAATTTTTTGATGCCCTCTGATTATTTACCCCCTCCCTTTTTTATATACTTGTACATATTATTATTATTATGTTAGTAATTGTATAGTGTATTTAAGATTTGAAAAAATAAAGACCTTCGCAAATAAAAAAAAAATAAAAAAAATGTAGGACGGTAAATTAATATAAAATTGTGCTTTTAGCATAATTTTTACGTGTCTTTGGCAGGATAAATAAGCTGGATCGCCGAAGACTGCGTTTACATAATATATTTGAGATTTTTTGGCAAACGTTACGTTTGTGTGAATGGTTCCATTCATTACTTTTCTAATCAAGATACAAGTGTTATAAATATATTATTGTTGGATATTCATCAGTTATGTTTCTTCAAAAATTTTGTTCATTGGTGTCAAGTATGGATAGCGAAACAGTGTCTTTATGATCTTTTTTTGTGGATGGGAAATCATCAAATGACTTTTCCCGCTCTGGGCGGAGCGGGAGGGCGTGTCAGACTTTTACTGACTTAAATCCACCCGTGTTCCTTCTGTTGCCTGAGCCGTGGCCACGGTAACTCTTTCGAACATCCCGCAACCCTGGCTGGTCTTTATGATCCTGTTCTGCATTCTTTGCAGCTTCTGTAGCTTTGTTTTACCAGCGCTACCCAGATTTTTACGACATATAATAATAAATGTGATTTGCCAAGTGAATTGTAAACGCACTTTTTTGGGTATATATTGAGCTATATAGGAGCTCGTGGTTAAGTAATAACTGCCGCACTGGTCGATCTATCAGGTTAAGCTACGCTTGCCGGGGTTGTCCGTGGATGGGTGACCATCTTTACATCCGAGACTCCTCCCGGCTGTCATTCGCAGATCTTTGACAGTCGTTACGGGTCGTCAGAAGCCCGAAAGTGTGACAACTAGTCTTACCAAGGGGTATCGTATTACCCAGTTACTGAATTGTGGAGGTCAGATAGGCAGTCGCTCCATGTAAAATACTAGTATTTAGCTGCATCCGGTTAGACTGGAAGCCGACCCCAACATAGTTGGGAAAAGGCTAGGCAGATGATATTGAGTTATATTGCGGAGTGATCCAATAAGTGAGGGAATTATATTTCTAATACTAGCTGTGCCCCGCGATTTCGTTCGTGTGGATGTCGTAAGATACACAATATACTAAACAACAGCCACATTTTAATAAAACCGCCTCTTCCTCCGACCCGTCGCCAACCGTCGCGTTGAATCGCCCGCTTAGTTCGCTTTCGCTTAGTGTTCTTTCTGACTTTTTTATTTCTGCTCGGCTCTTAAGGGTCATACCGTGATGTTAAAGAGGCTATATTATCTTCGAGAATTGGGCTATCAAATGCAAAAAGAATTTTTCAAATCCGACTTTTTGTTCATAATTTCAAGGATTTTATTTTTTTTGCGCGGAACCCTAATTAATTTTCTGTAATAAAAGTAGCCTTAGTTACCCGCCGTAACATCAGCTATATGCCAGTGAAAGTCCCGTCAAAATCGGTCCAGCCGTTTTGGAGATTAGCCGGAACAAACAGACAGACAGACAAAAATGTTAAAAATTGCTGTTTTGTTATAAGAACCGTTTATACTTTCTTATGCATTTAGTAAAAAGTTGTTATTTTTACATTACAAACAGACACTTCAATTTTATTTATTTTTATATTTAGATGTATAGATAAACAATTTCTTGTTCCATGTTACACAATTTTCGATTCTAAGGCCAAGGTATTTTTCGTAGGTTTTGGCTTTAAAGATAAAGTAACATATCTTTGAGATGTTTTCGGTTAGCAAATTATGTTGGAACTATTCAAACAGAATTTTTAAATCTTCTTGGGCTCGTGAAATTACGTCATGAACATTAGTTTCGAAATAAAACAAGCTTTTGTCATCTGCGTAAAAAGTTAAATGACCATGCAGTCCTAGTCTGTTATATTATTTATGTATGTTAAAAATCTATCTTACAACATTCATTACGCAATGCGCCATGTTATACAACGTGTATCTGGATGTACGACATTAAATGAAAACGAGCACAGTACTAATCCATTGAAACATTTTAAAACACGAAGATCAGTAGTTAATGGAAAATTAAAAAAATTGCAGTTTTCAAACAAAATAAATAGCAGAATCAACTGCACAAAAAGTAAATACGCTATACCTACGAAAAGTCACTGACCGACGGTGCGGTGCGGGGTGCGGGGCGCGGCGGCGGCAATGTTTACCTATCATTAAGGACTCAGATCTACATCATGTTGAAAAATAAGAAAATGAAAAATAATTTCCTGTGGGTAAAGTATTCATTGGATTTGATTGATTTTTTATATACGGGCAAAGAAGATGATTCTCTTTACGTGGTTTAAAGGAATGTCAATCGTCCTGTTACACTTTGTATATTATGTACCCAGTATGTCAAAAGACAATCAAACAAATAGTTTTTTATAGCTGCGCGCACAGATAACACAAATCCGGCGGCGCGCGGCGTGTGATTCGATGCTGATGAAACGTAATGTTGCCATTTTAAATATTGTATTTATATAAACATTTTAGATTTAAGTATTGTGTGTTTATTTTGTTTCATTTTAAATTTCATTGTATGCTGCACCGGCTGACGTCATCACGTCAACGCCGGCTGTCGCTGAAAACCAGCGTTGGGGCTCTGTCTCACATAGGGTCGCAGCATTATGCTGAGCGATGGCCGTTTTGCGTGGATGTGACACATATTTTCCCCCAACTTGTTCTTTTCGTGTTTGTGTTCTTCCTTTGCGTCATGTTTACCGCAAATAAACGTATTTTCTTTCTTTCAAAAATAATAACGGTCTCAATATGGATCCTTGTGGGATCAAATTAGTTAACACAATCGCCGCGAGCGAATTTCGTCCCGCCTTCCACGCGGGATTCGCTTTGGTTTGGCCAGAGCTTTATTCTATCCCATCATATCCTTTTCGTATAACTTCCAAGGTTATGTAACACAAGAAGTCAGCCCACACCAATAAGGTCACGTTGCTCCCATATTAATAGTCGTAACTTTGGTCCCTAGTCCACGTGACACTTCTTCTGTTAGGGGTGCTTCACACTTTGTACGGCCCGGCATGATTCGGGACAGGCAGCTGGGCGACAAAATCGAATATACGACATGTCCCGGAATTAACGCACAACCTCTTAAGGGGTCATTTTACTCATCATTATTAAGAAATTTTACTAAGGTACCAAACCTGACATCGCGAAAAATAATCTGCTGATCTCTATGTGGCGGAATATCTGTATCGCCACACGCGAACGCATCACACTGACGTCACGCAAAATCCTGCATCGCGCAAATAGAGTTTACCATGTGACTAGTATACAGGGTGGCGATTGGGTTATCACATTAATTGAAACCACGCATTCAGTACATGATTCTGGACCCCGCTGCGTTGAAATTTTTCGTAGGTTATTAAAAAAAAAAAATTTGCTGCTCCGTACATTTTGACCTCGTAGATAGGCAAAAATGTATGGAGCAGCAAATTTTGTTTTTTAATAACAGACGAAAAATTTTTATGTAAGCGGGGTTCAGAATCATGTACTGAATACGTGGTTTCAATTAATGTGATAACCTAATAGCCACCCTGTATAATACAACGTCCCGACATCAACCATCGGGCAGTTGCGCACCAGACACATCACCCGTCTGGTCTGAGGATCTTCCCTTTTCTATAGAGGACGAGTGAACTTTACACCCCGTTCCTCATACCTCTATATATATATCTACATTTATGTTCGCATAACATGTCAAAATGCAGAGAAGAGATGATTTTCTTTTCGCGATTTCAGGTTTGGTCCCATAGTAAAAGTTGTTCATAATTATGAGTACAATGACCTCTTAAGAGGTTGTGCGTTAATTCCGGGACATGTTGTATATTATATTTTGGCACCCGGCTGTGCCAAATCATGCCGAGCCGAACCAGTATGTTAGTAGCACGCCTTATACAGGGTCAAATTAAATTAGTTAGCGAAACTCTGCAGCCGTGATGGGTATCGATATCTAAACATAATACTTAATAGGTATATATAATAATAATACCAACCTATTATTGTCCCACTGTAGGGCAAAGGCCTCTTCTAAACATGAAAAACTAAAAATCCCCAAGAATGATTTTAGCGTCAATGACCTTCGGTAGTGTAGTTGCCTACTTGAAATATGTGTTTAAAAATCATTTTTGTTCTGGGTAAACTCAGACATAAGGGTTATCGATATCTAAACGCAAAAAAACCTGATTTTTTCAACGCTTACTGCAAGTAACAACACCAGCAGAGATTCACCCAAATTTTTTTTTTTTGCGGAGTTTCGCTAACTAATTTAATTTGACCCTGTTTGAAGCCCTGAGCCCTGAGACTTGTCATAACATTGTGATAAGAAACAGCAAAGAAATCTCATTAAAAACAGCTTTTGTTTTTAATGTTTTTCATGTTATGTAAGAGGAATTGTTTATTTATTTATTTATTTAATACTTCATGCACAGAAAAGTACAGAGGCGGACTTAATGCCATAGGCATTTTCTACCAGTCAACCTTTGGGTGACGCAGAGACATACAGTGGTAGGTGCGATTATGAGAAATTGTGGAATACATATTTATTTAAATATAAAGATACACATATACCTATTACAAACTATAAATATAATAATATATACCTAATTATATATAAATAAGCGCAAATAAATATATACATAAATACACGAATATACTAAAACAAATAAGACAAACAATGGGAAAACGTTAACGTTGTGATGATACTGCCAGCTTCTTACGAATGTGCTCGCGAACTTTTATTTTAAAGGATAATCGGTTGGTAGCCATCCTGATTTCCAGGGGGAGCGCATTCCACAGAGAGATAGACTGAACGAAGAAGGAAGAGTGAATAAAGTCTGTGCGATGAGAGGGACATTGAAGAAGGCGATTATTTGATGAACGTAGATTTTTATTGTGGTTGGCACAAATGTACTGAAAGTGGGGGGCAAGATAACTAGGGGAAGTGGGAGAGTCAAGAAATGAAAACAAGGTGGTCAGCGCCCTTTGCTCTCTGCGCTGGCGTATAGGCAACCACTTAAGAAGCGACCGATGCGCAGAGACATGATCATATTTACGCAGATTGAAAACGAATAGAATGCAGTAATTGAGAAGACGGTCAAGTTTGTCGAGGAGATCTGCATTCAGGTCATAGTAGCACACATCACCATAATCGATGATAGGGAAAATTAAGGACTGCACAAGCATTGTCTTCGTTCTCGTTGGTAATAAATTTTTCAGTCGGTACAGAGCCCGCAATGTTCCAGTAACCTTCTGGCTGACCCTAGCGAACTTGGATACGCCAGTTCAGGATACTATCAATGTACAAGCCTAGGTCCTTCACGTCATTGCTAAATGGAACGATTGTACCATTGAAGAGAACTGGTGGCAAGGTTGTACTATCCACCTTACTCATACTCCGAGAACTACCGATGATAATTGCCTGACACTTATTAGGGTTTACTGCAACACCAAATCTATCAGACCAGGTTTTTATGGCTATCAAGTCTCTATTTAATTTGTCGATAGCTTCAGGTATTTCATCAACCTTCCCTTGACAGTACAACTGCAAGTCATCAGCATACAGATGATACGCACACTGAAGTTCAGAAGTTATAAGATTAATAAATATAGAAAACAGAAGAGGAGAAAGAATACCGCCTTGAGGAACGCCCTTTACCAAATCACACCAGCATGATGAAGAATCCCCAACCTGGACGGACTGCTGACGTTCCTGAAGGTAAGAGGAGAACCATCCCAGTGTCTCGGGAGAGACCAAAACATAGGACAGAATGGCTAGCAGGATGTCGTGACTGACGGTATTAAAGGCATTCGAGAAATCGACCAACACTAGTGCAGTAACTTTGGTGTCTTCCAGTCCTGCCCTTATATCGCCAGTCACTTTAAGGAGGGCGGAAACGGTGCTGTGCCCGGGCCTGAACCCAGACTGAAGAGGGCTAATGAGTGAATTAAGATGTATAAAAGTGGAGAATTGTTTGTGGACGCAGGCCTCGAGCACCTTGGATAGGAAGGGAAGGATAGAAATGGGGCGGAAGTCGCTAGGAAGAGAGGGATTAGGAACCTTAGGTAGCGGACGAACATAGGCCTTGCGCCACAGGGAAGGGAATACTCCAGTGTATAGGGAAAAATTTACAATGTGGGTAATCGCGGGTAGGAGATGATCCAGTATAGTTATGATCATACCACGGGTAATATTATCACATCCTACCGCTTTTGATTTAATGGATAGGATGATATTTTTGATCTCTCCCGGTTCAACTGGAACGAATCTGAAAGGATTAATATGAGAACGCGTTAGACCAGAAATTAGAGACAAAGTTTGTTGCTTGACTAGACGATCCATGGATGGAACAGTGGAGAAATGACGGTTGAGATCGTTCAAGTCAATTGAATTAGGAAGATCTAAATGTCGCGGTTTACCAATACCAAGAGTTCCAAGAAATTTCCAAGTATCGGCAGAAGAAGAAGAATTGATAGTATCTAGAATGTGGCGGCGTTTAGCATTGCGTATCATCTGATTACAGCTATTCCTAGCAGCCTTGTATAGTGTCCAGTTCTCATCAGCACGATCCCTTTTAAATTTACGGAATGCACGGTCCCTACGTCGCATTGCCATCTGAATTCCTCTTGTCATCCATGGTGCAGGTGGGCGTTTTAACTTCACTTTTTTGACGGGAGCATGGATGTCATACAGGTTGACCACCACATCATTGAAGATCGCAACCTTGTCGTCAACCGAAATGGCTTCCGTCATAGAGTTCCAATCGACTACAGACGCATCTTCCTTGAGTTTCTCAACATTCATCCGCGCAAAACAACGCCTGTACAGAACCTTGGGTTTAGGTTTGGGAGGTTTCAAGATATAGGAAATGAAAATCATGTCGTGATGGGAAAAGCCAGGGGCGTCATGTTGACCATGGGAAGAAACGAGGGAACGATTCGAGGTGAGGATCATGTCGAGCCAGGTGTCATCGCCGACAATGTTATGATGAGTAGGTTGGAGCGGCAACACGTGCAGACTAGCTGACTCGATAATATGGAGGAGCTTACGGGATCGAGGGGAGTTGTGGGCAATGAGGTTTGTTCTGGGGGCTTCCCCGACCGGATAACCAGCGTTCGGTCCTTCTCTGTCCCGCCGCTCCGACCTGCTCTGTCCCACTTCGCGCGCATGCCGCATTTATCAAAACACAAGTCATACAATTATTGGAATTATATTTTAATTAAAAAAAAAATGAATTTTTTGAAATAAAATAATACGTGAATTATTTCGATTTTTAAATTATCTATCCATTATTGTAGGCAATCCTCAAACGTATAGAACGTCGTCTTTAGAAAAAGATGCATACTGATTGTATGCATATATATATATATATATAATATAATAATAATGTTAGTAATTTTTTTACAAGGACATTTTAAATGAAGTTATTACCACGGGTTACACATAAAACAAATAACAACGTGCAATGTGATGTTATGATATCGAACATTAATAATGTGCTTTTAGATGTAGTTTATTTCTCTTAATTAATGAGTCAATAGCCTCTGAATAACGCAAATCGTAAGGTTTTGCTCGGGGAAGCACCTTAAAGGGAAACGTTTTTATTTGTTTAGGGGGCTGAGGTGTTGTTACGTAAAGTGAAAAGCGAGTAACCGGGATTACCTGGCATATACAAGCGTCGCGTCGCTGGCACATTTCATGTCCGTTTGAGCGAGATTTTAATGGGCTTCGAAGATGCAGCGTTTCAAAAGATCTTTTTCTTTCCGTTATAATATCGATACCAGAAGTATCAATTAATGTAAGGGGCAAACCACGGTTTTTTATGAGAGCCAAAAAATGCTTTTCTTTTTAAATCTGTTTATAACTTACCGTTACTTAACGTAGTGATGATGAATGTAGACTATTACAAGAAGACTTAAAGAGTTTTGAAGATTTTTGCCGTTCAAACCAATTATTTTTAAATTTATACTAATGTCATATTATTAATTTCACCAGAAATAAAAAACCCCTTGAATTCGAATATACATTGTGCAGTAGTAAACTTCATCGTGTTAAAGAAACCCGTGACCTAGGAGTAATTATGGATTCGGAATTATCCTTTGTACCACACATAGACAAAGTTCTAGGAAAGGCATTTAAACAGTTAGGTTTTATCCTTCGAGTTGGAAAACCATTTAAAAAAGCCTCCACATACAAGCTTTTGTACAACAGTTATGTTCGAAGTCTTTTAGAATTTGCAAATATAGTTTGGCATCCATTTTATAAAAAGCATATTGATAGATTAGAAAAACTGCAAAGAAAATTTGTAAAATGTTTAGAATATAGGTGTGGAAGAATTTACTCAGATTATGAAATATCACTTTCTGTTCATAAACTGACTACTCTATGTGATCGACGAGATCATTCGGATATAATTTACTTATATAAATTGATAAATAATCAAGTTGACGCCCCTGCATTATTTCAAGACATATCTTTCCGTGTACCTCGCAGGCTCGAACGCAGTTGTAATAAAAAACCATTATTTGTTGTTGCAAAAAGTAACACTTGTTATGTAGCTAATAGTTTTTTCAGGCGAAGTTGTAAACTTTATAATGATAAATATTTGAATGTGGACATTTTTAGCTTAAGTCTTAATTGTTTTAAAAGTGCTATTCGTAAGACTTGTTGAACTATAAAATGTTTTGTTAAGTACCTACCTAGTTTTATGTTAAGATAGGGACTATAGGTTTGTAAAAAACTACTCAATTAAGTATCAAGTTGTTTGTAAATAACTGTTTGTTCCTGAATGAAATAAAATAGAATAAAAAAATAAAATAACTTTTTTACTGTCTGCTCCAATTTTAATCGTGTCTAGAGGAAAGTTTCTTTGAAATTTCTTTCATGATATAAACGATAGACTTAGGAATGCCCAGTGGTTTAAAATATAGCATGTCGCTTACATTAAAAAAAGATGTTTAGTTGTGCCTTACGTTACTAATATTTTATGTGTAAACCATCGAGCATAGTGTAAGCAGCAAGAGAAATAGAAAATTATACGTACGTACATATATTGTAAAGGACTTTTACAGTGTTGCAATTTGATGATAACTATAGAATATCTACTAAAACTTATTAACTTATACTGGTATTTTAACATCATGGAAATAAGTCTGTCAAATCTATACGTCAGTTTCACGTTTTACAGATTAGCTATCACAGAATTTTAAATTGACTGATTTGAGGTTTAAGGTAAGGATGTAAATTATTTAAATCAATGACTTACTTTATTTTTCTGAGAAGAAAAAATGTCAATGACTGTTAAATAATTTTTTTTTTGTCATAAATCGTTGTACGCAGTCCAAAAATTTGTACTGTAAGGGACATTTTTTTAACGATAGAGATTTTTTTTAATAATACCAATCGATAGAGCGGGAAATTCTAAATCCAATGATATATATAAAACCTAACTTATTTTCGCCAAAATGTCCCTTACGTTAATTGAGACTTCTGTTATGACTAACTTTGTTATGATCAAAAATGCTAGTCGAATAAGAAATTACCCGAGAATTTAAACCACACGCTTTCTTTCATGACTTATTTCGGACGCTATTTCAATTTTGGTAAGGTATATTTTATTTTGGCCAAAGTCATATTGGCTTTTTTCATCTGGAATTTCTCAGTAGCAGTCCTGAGTCTGGATTTGTGCCCGGTTGATGAAAATAGGCTCAAATAAAAGAAATCAGCAATGGATGTCGAAATACTCGGCGGCCGAAGACTCGCTGCACTGCCGTTTACTACGCGTGTTTTGTCATGGTAACGATACATTGCGTGTGAGGTAATAAAACAAATCAGGTTTATTGGATTCCCATAAAGTTCCCGAAATAATTTCATGTACCGGTCATCTTAGTATGATATAGGTACTGAATTAACCCCATAAGTCTGTGGAGGGTTGTCCCTTACTGCCTGTATAGGTATGTTAAATTAGAGCATTTTCTTAATAACTTATATGTAAATATTTTGGATTATGTTTATATTTCATAGTGTAAATAATTTGTAAAATGATGTCTAACACGGATAAAAAACTAAGAATCACGCAAAAACTATCAAGCGTATTTTTATGAAACCTTTACCATTTTTTAGACAATTTAATTATTTATCTTTTAATATACGTCTTTTAATATTATGCCTTTTGTTTTAGGTATAATAAATTAATAATGCGTCTAATTTGGGACAGCGCTCCTATATGGACGAGTCTTATTACTGGGTGGATGTACAACGCGTTTCGTGAGCTCAGCACAGAACAAGCTATGCACTCAAGGCCGTTGGCATTAACCTGCGTCTTATATTACTTGTCTTCCTCATTCGGGCATCCTCTTACACACTGGTAATAAGAAACTAATGAGCTACACTATTACACAGCTGTAATTACAAGTACACCCTTGTGTCCCTCTCACAAATGCTTTTGTCCTTTTGTAACAGACGACTTAACGACTAAAAGGATGTTTCTTTTTAGGATTCTGTAGTTAAGTGGCAAGATTAAATTATTTTTATTAAGGAGTTTAGGGGCCCGTTTTTTAGTGTCCAAATAGTCACTAACCACCAAAAATAAAGAGATTTTGGAATAAATTATTTGCCAAATAAATTAACCAAAACTTATTCGGAATTGGTGATACAAGATGTTGTCCTTACATTGTTATGATAGAACGAAAAGTGATGTAATGGAGAGGCTCGTGGCTAAGTAATAACAGCCGCGGTTTGATCGATCAGATTAAGCTACGCTTGCCGCGACCGGTGTTTAGATGGGTGACCGTCTTTACATACCAAGACCCACCGTGCTTCGGAAAGCACGTTAAGCCGTTGGTTCTGACTGTCATTCGTGGATCTTTGACAGTCGTTACGGGTCGTCAGAAGCCCGAAAGTCTGACAACCAGTCTTACCAAGGGGTATCGTATTACCCAGTAGCTGGGTTGTGGAGGTCAGATAGGCAGTCGCTCCATGTAAAATACTGGTATTTAGCTGTATCCAATTAGACTGGAAGCCGACCCCAACATAGTTGGGAAAAGGCTTGGCAGATGATCATGGCTCCGTTGTAGGTAATGTCTTATTATATTAGGTTACACAAGAAATAACCAAAGACCAGAGCAGAGCGGGCTTACATACGCCTATCAATATGCAAAACAGTCCTCATATTCTTAGTTCACACAATCCCAGAATATTATCATAATAAAACTATCTCCAATTCCACTAAGTTATTTCAGGCACAAACTAAAACATATTTCAGTCTAGATCTACATCGTTTTTCTTCGATTCTGAGCATATTTTTATCTAACTTGTCGAGACAAGGTTCCGAACCCACATCAGACCACAATCCCTTCTGACATGAACCTATTTTAGCCTAATCCTTCGTTTTCTGGTCTATCAGGCATTTGGTAGATCTAAATTGAATTTATTTGAAGTTTTCTGTATAATATGAATATTAGAATATAATATCATAATTCTTTATTCAGTATACCATATCGATTCAAGATATTGTAGAAATTTTACATAGAGTGACACAATGGGCAGTCTTATCGTTAATGCCAGGGTTAAACGAGGCTAGTTTTTGAAACTAGAATAGCAAGATAGTGCTAGTAAGCTAGCAAGCTAGTCACTGTAGCCTGATGTGTATTTTTAGGCTAGTGAGAAATTTTGTAAAGCTCAAACTCAAACTTTTTAGTTTTATTACATTACCAATGACAGGCCCTTTTGAATTGTCAAGGGGTCAGTCACTCAGAAAGGTGAAGCTAGTTGCCCATTCCAAAGCGTACCTATGGAGAAGAACGGGCAGGAAACTCCACGGACACTCTTTTAAATCAAAATATGATTACAAAATATTAGTTACATCATGTTGAAGTTATACTTAGGAGAAAGATGCAGAACGTTAAAAACGTAATAAATTACGAACGCTATTAACGTTCTGCATCGTTGAAAACAAAACAAAAACGATTCTAAAATTAAATTAAAATAAGCCGTGACAGCTAAGAGATGACCAGTCCCTACTGACGGCGCCCGTTCACAAACCTGACACATCAACTATTTTGAAAGGAGCTAAATAATCTAACACACGCGCAACCATCACGTCAGCAAGACCATGAGCGAGTTTGATACTTTAATATAAGTCCACCCGCCACCACTGATTTTACTATCCTGACTTGTGTACTAGCCTCGTGTGGCCGGCGAAGATAGTACCCAATCGGATCGTTTTACTCTAAGGAGGACTAAGTCACCGCAATGTTATTGGCTTAAAATTGACTTGCATCGTATAAACAGCTCTAGTATGGTGCCAAGCCAGGATATTCAATCACTTGAAGTAACCCTTGCACTCAAACGATCCATAATTTTGACGCAACAACATTGATGACCCCTAAAAGCTTCTATGTTTTCGTGTGAACAAGACCTTAACAATAGTTATCCTACACGGTGCAATAAGAATTAAAATCGCTCAAAAATTTGTTCAGCTGGCATGTGGCGGCATCTACACCAACTCACTCAATATTATAACGCAGCATCACCCCGACTCACTGGCGAATCTCCGCACCCGGTTCCGACTCACTGGAACCATAACTGGCCCTGGCAAGCATCACAATATGCACTGACTCAGCCCACTATCGTTCTCCGGAGAGGAGTAATGTGGCGGCTTCTACAACGCCACATGTGAACTGCGCATCAAAGAAATGACAGAGTTTTCCGCGCGACTGGCATATAAACAACGTCCTGACATCAATGCGGGTGCATCAAGACGGGTGTCGTGTCTGATGGGCAACTGCCTGCAGTTGCCCACCAGACACGACACCCGTCTGTTCGGAGGATCCTCCCTTTTCTATGGAGGATGAGTGAACTTTACACCCTGTTCCTCATACCTCTATATCATTAACCAGAGAATCTTACAAAAGATCCAAATAACGGAAGATAAGGTGATCAGTGAATGTCAAGTTCAAAATCTTACCATAAAATCAACATTGCCTACATAATCTCCTTCTCTGTTGCAAACTGACGATTTAAAACATAAACACGCCCTTGAGGACAACTCAAAGTTGTTACTTTCACAAAATTCATTTTACAACAGGGTTGACTTATATAGTTAATTTTAGCAAAAAAGAAAAAATACCTGGCAAGTTCATGACTAAGCGAGAGTAGAGAGTTCCGTACACATTTTTTTTTTCTCATTTTTTCTATTAGGAATTTTTCAGTAGCAGCCCAAAGTCTGAATTTGTGCCTGGTTGATGGCAATAGGTTCGCCCCCATATTATAATACACAATTGGCCAAATGTGGGCGTCTATTAGGGGAACCCAGGCGTGGATGTTACAACCATTATATTTCATTAAACGAATCAACATCGTTCACCAGCGTCCATTATGAAGAGAAAGTGAGAGATAATGAGATTTTGTGAATACGTCTAATGATTAATGAAGACAGCTGATAGTTCTCTTGATAGGTACTTCATCAATCATCTAAAAAAAATGAGAAGTCTTTCAAAACAATCTACATATCGATGCCTAACAGCCAAAAGCCGATTCTAACCATATATACATTTAAGTCGATTTTGCAAAAAATGTCGCTTATCTCTTTTTGGTTGTTAGGCATTGATTTATCGAAAATTAGTTGCTTACCATGTGGTTCTATTAGTAAAAGGCGTAATTTTTTTAATTAGAAATAGTATAAATATCATAGAATATCACAAATATGGTCGATATACTCATAGTTATGTATATTGCTAAGTATAAAAGTTTTGTTTGCCAAATGTTGCAGTACATGAGTCATCATCTGCCTAGCCTTTTCACTAACTATGTTGGGGTCGGCTTCCAGTCTAACCGGATGCAGCTGAATACCAGTATTTTACATGGAGCGACTGCCTATCTGACCTCCACAACCCAGTTACTGGGTAATACGATACCCGTTGGTAAGACTGGTTGTCGGGCTTTTGACGACCCATTGCACATTACAGGAAAAAAAGAAGTTTTCACCACAATCAGACAAAAAATTACAAAATAACGAAGGACCTAAGCTAAGTTCTGGGTCAACTCAATATAGATCGCCATCAACACGCTAAGATGAAGGAAGTTCGTTCACGGAACCCCAAAAGCAAGACACCAACACAGATAAAACGGAGGGCGGCAACATTAGACCCAGTATGCTAATTAAGTAACACTAAGTTATGAGATAAAAGGATAGAAGGCTACTAAACATGAAGTCGTTTTAACTTAAACTCAACTTTGGTAATTCAGCTTTTAAGTAACTTGAGCACTGTGTTATTATTTTAGGTCAGACTCGAGTAAGGTGAACTTGAACTTTTAATGAATGGCTTACAGGATTTCGGAGAAGTCATTGTGAGAGTCTCTGACATTTTATTATAACATCACCATATTTTTTAACCGATTTCTACAAACCAAACCAAATCATTAATGTACTATTTAGAAATAAATTAAAAAAAAAACATGTGCGGTCGGGGGACCCCCGTCAGGAACTAAGTTTCTTACGCGATACTCGCACGCATAGAAAGGGACAGAGAGAGAAAGTCGCATGGAAAAAGCATAACGCTTTTTCCTTACGTGACGATTTCTACCAGTTCTATCAGTATCGACCGCAAGCCGCGTTATGGAACTTCGTTCAAAAATCTTTATTGCAGATCCCATGATCCTTAACAGGAAAAAAACACAAAAATTCAATAAAATGGTACAATACACATAAAAAAAAAAACAAAAAAAAAAGAAAAGAATCAGCTGTTTCATACATTTTGGTCGAGTGGGTATTGAGCTTTTGTATGAATCAGCAAATTTTTTCTTCGTGATTTCAGAGTTGGTCCCATAGTAAAAGTTGTTCATATTCATGGGTAGAACACCCTGCAAAAATTTGGATAGTGATTAAAAAAATGCCCTGTATAAACTTACGCCTTTCGTATAATTATATGCGAACGCGGTAATCATTAAGTTTGGCAAGCCGGCTGAGTTACCGTTGTCTCGTTATGATACTGATAATTTGTTTTTGGTTGTCCTAAGAGACTCATGTTCATCAATGTACGGTAACTTTCGATAAATCAATCAATCTGCCTAGTCTAAATCCCAACTCTGTTGGGGTCAGCTTCCAGTCTAACCAGATGCAGCTGAGTACCAGTATTTTTCATGGAGCGACTGCCTATCTGACCTCCACAACCCAGTTTCTGAGTAACACCACTGTTGTCTTACCTCTAGGAAGACTGGTATCAGATTTTTGGGCTTGTCACTACCAGTAATGACTGTCAAAGGTCTGTGAATGACAGCAGGGACCAGCTGCATAACGTGCTTAAATAAAAATACAAGATATTATTAGATAAAAGTCAAGTATATAGAAAAACCTATTATTAGAAAACGAAACTTGAGTCTTTATACCAAGAACTTGCAGTACTTATGAACTTTATTAGATATTACATTACAGCTATCATAACTTGCTTGCTCCTAGAAGCATATAGAAAATCATGTTTCATTTATAGAGTGAGTGAACTTATATTGAAAGAGTTTTCTTGTAGGTAATAATAAGGTAGAGCAAAACTTAAATTATACAAGGTGTAACATAATTATCGCACAACCTCTTAAGGGGTCACTGTACTCATCATTATGTACAGCTTTCACTATGGGACCAAACCTGAAATCGCGAAAAAAAAATCAGCTGTTCCCTACATTTTGACGAGTTATGCGAACATAAATGTAGGGAGCAGCTGATTTTGTTTTTGCGATTTCAGGTTTGGTCTCATAGTAAAAGTTGTTCATAATGATGTGTACAATGACCCCTTAAGAGGTTGTGCGTTAATTATGTTACACCTTGTATAAAGTATCGTAACCATTGAGACCAGCGGGGTAATTGCGTGACACATTTACAATGGCAATACGTTTCATTTTGACAACGCAACAACTTTAAACATTTGAAGCAATGGATTATAATCCATTAGCAATTTCGTTTGAAATTGTGATTTTAAGCTAGTTACGCAACTGGGGCGCAGTACAGCATTTTATAGGTACAAGCTTCTAAACCTACCTGCGACCTTGTTCTCGTGAATTCAGGACTTTCCCATACAAAGTTGTCATTTATTAACAGTCATAAATATAAATTATGTTTCTTGTTTTTCAACTTTTTCTATTGTCCTTGTATAGGTAATTTTAGTATGAGCCTTGATTGGCGTGTCGCCATTTTGTCTTTGGGGTGGTCGTTTGACCTCCACAGATGGTCGTTTGACCTCTATATGTGGTCGTTGTTTGTTGAAGGAGTTTTTAAAAACAATTACAAAATGTCAATTTTCCACCCAACAGTTGGATCGAAAATTGACATTTTGTTCCTTGGAATGGGCTTTGATATGTTAGTCAGTCAGTTTCTTATTAATTTCCTTTGTCATTTTATAAGCGCATTAAGAAATTACATTGAAAAGAAAGATTCCGCATTAACAACTTTTTGAATAAGCAATATATGTAGGTCACCACTATCGTCATCATTTCAGCCGAAAGACGTCCACTGCCTGACATAGGTCTCCTCCAAGCATCGCCACTTTGACCGGTTCTATGCTTTTCACATTCAGAGGACTCATGCGGCCTTCACACGACTAGCAAGGGAGGTAAGAGAAAGAAATAAAATTAGGTTTATTTGTCACAGAAACACGTGCATACAAAAAAAAAAACAAAATAGATCCACATTATAATCACGAGCTCAAAACAGAAATAGTCGGCAGCTGCACGTCATGACTGTGACAAGAAGGCTTCCACTCAGCATGATGCTGTGCTACGAGGGACCCACAGCACAGCGCTGATTTTCAGTGGTCACCCGAAAAAGACGTACGGAAATCAACTCAGGTACAGATAGATTACATACGCAATTTTCCCTTACAACCTTCAGGGTTCAATTAGGAGTTCCTGAATCAGATATGCACTTTATGTGTTGATAAAAACCAACTATTAGCATAATGTGCTCTAGTCTCAGCCTGACAAGATCTCATCTGCCGAACCTTTTTCAACTATGTTGGGGTCGACTTTCAGTCTAACAAGATACACCTGAATACCAGTATTTTTCATGGAACGACTGCCTGAACGACCTCCACAACCCAGTTACTGGGTAATAATCGTATTAGACTGATTGTCAGGCTATCGGGCTTCTGACAACCCGTAACGGCTGTCAAAGGTCCACGAATGACAGCTGGGACCAACGGCTTAACGTGCTTTCCGAGGCACGGAGGGGTCTCGGTATGTAAAGATGGTCACCCATCCACGGACCAACCGCGGCAAGCGTAGCTTAACCTGATCGATCGACCCGTGCGGCTGTTATTACGAGTACTTAGTAGCTACGAGATCTGTTGTCTGAAAATTAGCATTTTGCTGGGCTTCATTATTCACTGTTGGTTTTATGATAATTTGCTTGGCACATGCCTAGTGCTTATTTTAGATTGGAGTTATGGGCGTAGCTTCGATCTAAATTTGGTAACTCGGTTCTTTGAGCATAAATAATAAAAGCCAGTATAAAAAAAACATGCAATAAAAATTGATTTTCGTAAATATAATAATTTCGTAAATGTAATAATTTATTATCATAAAACACATTATAACATTCAGAACCCAATTGGTATGCTATGGGTACCTACACTGATTTATAATATTTTTGGGTTTCTCACGGCTTGTTTAACGCACCGCGAATACACAATGTATTGTGTTGGGAAGGAACTACAAATCATTATTTGAGCTGTTTATTTTCCGGATAAGATAGAATAAATAACAGAGGAACATAAGTACAGAAAAAAAAAAACACCGATACTAAACAGAAAATGCACGTTATGAAGTTTAGTCTACTCTTGTCATCGTATTAAAAAAAATATGAAAAAAAATTAAATAACAAACCTAGCATGTAGCTAGAAATATGAACTAAGTCCTTTAAAAAATGAATTTAATTTTTAAAAGATACTTGTAATTGTGGCTATTTAAATTTCAAAAGTTCACAGGATATTTAATAACATTCTCGACCTATAATTTCGAAACTGAAATCACAAGAAAAATGTATCATAAATTCTAAAACCCAAGAAAATCAAGAATAAATCAAGAATAAACCAGACCCAAACAACCCCAATAATTCACACCCGAACATTTCAAACCTAACTCACAAACTCAAATCAAATCAAACAGAAACCTAATCGGCTATCCCTAACCGTAATTAATCACAATTAAACTTACCCGGTTTAATATAATTAGTTACACACTAAACTTTCACAAAGTTTCAACTCACTTTTAAATCACTTTCAATAAAAAAAAAAAACACTTTTACGAAAAACTAACTTCAAATTATTTTTTTCTCAGTCAAAAAAAATCACTGTGTATACACCAATACTTATGTTTTTTTTTTTTTACTATAAGTACTCGATTGTTTTTTTTTACTAGCAGAATCGTTCGTAAATTACCGTTCTTTTCGAAAATGGAAGCTCATACGACATCCGTACCCGACCGATGCTGAAATGCTACTGAAATCGTAGCGCGATTCGGCGCAAGTTTCAAGCTGAAAAACTTTCATAAGCAAACGAACTATGTCGTTCACCCCTGGTTCGTTTAACCTATGGGATTGACTATTATATTATAGAAAAATAATTACAATAAAGCTACATATAAAATGGTTAAGGAATTGCAATTATCGCTATGCACTTGCCTATTTTATTTTACGCAAGAATTTTTCGTCTTTTAGCTTTTTGGGTTTGATTGCAACATCAGCTGGTAAATACATAGGTAGGCAAGCATATAAATCAAGTGAGATAATTCTTGATTTGATTTAAAAATTTATTTAATTCTGTTAACAACTTGCCAACTTCCTTTTATGCGGTTACTACCGGTAGCCTAATATACTAACCTATGTACTTCTTATTACTGACAAGCGATTGCATGCAGTCATTACTTCCTTGCTTGAATCGGATTTTGTACACAATTTCATGGGTTTTCATTTTTTTGCGGGGAACCCTAATATTTTTCTAAAAAAAAAAGTAATCTCAGTTACTCTTTATAACATCAGTTATCTGCCTGTGAAAGTTTAGTCGAAATCGGTTCAGCCATTTTGGAGATTAGCCGGAACAAACAGACAGACAAAAAATTGAAACATTGTTTTTTTATATAAAAGTACCGTATATACTCGTACATTCATATGCATTTAGTAAAAAGCTGTTATTTTGACATTAAAAACAGTCATAAGTCGTTTTTTCATTTGTTAATACAGGTATAGTAAATAGTTTGGGTCGGGTTTTTCGGGTATACCCGAAGGCGTACAAATATTCATAGAGGTCATTGACATTAAAAAATTGATAACATAATTAATGCATAGTATTAATTGATTATGACAAAAATAAAAACATAGAAAAATATATAAATGTCAAAAGTAAGTGCAAGTTTACTACGTCAATATTCAAATAAAGTCTAAACAAAAAAAAAAGAGAAAATAGTAAACAGACACTTAAATTTTATTTATTTATAAAGATTGTATATATAACGGGATCATCCATCTGGAAACCGATAACTTGAAAGGTTTGGGAACGTCGTTTATCTCAGATTAAGGTCATTAAAATGGGCACGATGTCTAGTATAATTATGTTCATTAGGGCATTAATTCGATCTGTCTGTGGTTTATTAGGTGACTAGCGTGCGGTAATTATAGTTTTCATACTATAAGGTCCATAACTGAGGAGGGGCTCGTGGCTAAATAATAACAGACGCACGGGTCGATCGAAGGTTAAGCTACGCTTGCCGCAGTCGGTTCATGGATGGGTGACCATCCGTTACAAGTCGAGACCTCTCCGTGCCTCGGAAAGCACGTTTAGCCGTTGGTCCCGGCTGTCATTCGTAGACCTTTGACAGTCATTACGGGTTGTCAGATGCTCAAAAGTCTGACAACCAGTTTTACCAAGGGGTATTTATCGTGTTACCCAGTAACTGGGTAGTGGATGTCAGATAGGTAGTCGCTCCATGTATGTAAAATACTGGTATTCAGCTGCATCTGGTTAGACTGGAAGCCGACCCCAGCAGTGTTGGGAAAAGGCTAGACAGATTGATATTTATAAGCTCCATAACTTTAAACTGAAACAAACTTTAAATTGAATAGAGTTTGTATGAAAATATCGGCAAGATAACCGGGGCTTGTCCTGAGATGGTGAAACCGACTAACGAAAAATCCGGCTACATGTACAACATGTTTTGTGAAACAAGGTTTGATACGTGATTTTAAACTTTTGTATAAGGCTCCCACGCAAAACTGCGAATTCGCATCGCATCGCAAAAATCTGCGAGCTCGCATGTGTGTTATGTTGGCAAAAGGCACAGTTTTGCGCAAATTTTTTGAATTCGCAGTTTTGTGTGGAAATCCATAAGTACCATGAAAGCGGAGCTTTACTTCCCATGGGACCTTTACTAAATCATTTCAAACGTGTCCTTATTAAAAAAGCTTATTATAAGATTAAAGACTACGTTGAAGACAGGAAAGTTTGGCGCTAATTCCTTCTGTACATGTGGCTTCCCTACATAGCTCATTAACAGCATAACTATTTTTGTAAATGTCTATTAACTGCTCCCAAATTGCTTTTATTTTTTTATATACTTCCACGACATAATCTTTTCATTATTTTATATTATAGTCTTGTGTCTTTCAAATAGATTATTTTATATTTTGAGAATGTGAGAAAGTAGGCTTGATAGACTATAGATTTGTAGACCATTTTCTATTTTATTAAGTACCTGGTATATACTTGTTGACAAGCTTACACTGTCCTCCCATAGACTGTAATTTAAAAACATTGTCAAAGCCAATTATTTTTAAAAGAGTAACCGTGGAATTTCTTGCCGGTTCTACTCCGTGGGAAACGACAAATTGGAACCGTGCACCTAGCTTCTGACGTTTCATAAGTGCCCATGTAGGCTTATGTGAAATAAATTTAAGATTTAATTTAAGATTGACGTCTGACAGTTTTTGTATGGAAAAACTGTCAAAAATTCAAAATTGTTCCTCCGATGAAATTGTCTGGCGTTGGGGGAATCAAACCCTAGACATAATTGCTATATTTTTTCGTTCAGTTTCTTGGATGGCTTGAACGTCGTAAAGTAAACTACAACTTATTGTTAATTTAGTTAAGTTTCTCTTTAAGTGAACTGTAATTTGTTCTTTGAGAAATAAATGTCTTTAAACCGAAATTTTGATTTTCTCATTGCTACTTTAGAGTTGTTTGCCATCGCTTGGCGAACCTGGCTGAGGCTGGCGTAGGAGCGTAGGGATGGGTACAAGCAAAGACAGGCCTATGCCAAGCAGTTTCTCAAACTCAAACTCAAAGCATTTATTTCAAATAAACCAATTACATGCACTTTTGAATTGTCAAAGAGTCAGTCAGTTAGTCAGAAAGTTGAAGCTAGTTGCCCATTCCAAAGCGTAGATCTCTATGGAGAAGAACGGGCAAGAAACTCCACGGACACTCTTTTAAATCAAAATATTGTTACAAAATATTGGTTATATCGTTCATGTTGAAATTAAGTATGTGAGAACAATGTAGAAAGACGTGCACGTTAAAAGCGTCCGCAACAAAAAGATAAGAGTCAAAAACGATTCAAAAATTAAAATATCCGACGTTGCCGTCGACAAGTGCCGATTATAACTTCAAATTCATATTGTTGCTGTTGTAGAAAATATATCTATTCAAATCTTATAATTACTTAATTCCAAATATAGCCAAAAACGCCAAAAAGCCTCATTACACTGTACCTCCCATATTTCGCCAGTTATATTTAGGTCGCATGTAATAAGAAGCGAGCTTATTCCCACACTGTTGCCATATGGGTTCCTACATTTAATAGTAACCCAAACGACTCTTTTAACACGAAAATATTCCAGAAAGAAATCAGGCACCAGGTGGAAAATCCCGCAAAGCTTCGGTGCGGAAAACTGCAATTCTACTCATTATTTTGTATTTGTGTACTATTCCGATTCAAAACCGAATGTTAAAATTCTCGTTTTTCCCATACCATGAACGGGAGGGGGAAAACGACGTTTTGTACGTCAGTAACTTCTGACTGGTATAAAATGGTTGTACGTACCAACTTTAAACTGGCTGCATTTCTTTTGTTTCTGGATTTAGCTGCGGTAGTGTGAATGTTGGAATACGACGGTGCAATTTGGATCACCCCGCCCACCCGTAATCCCCGAAGGGCTGGGTAGAGGTGTACTTACAGTACACCAATATTTCACCAGTTATGTTTAAGTCCCATGTAACAGGGGGCGAGCCTGTTGTCATCTACCGGGCACAAATCCAGGCTCTGGACTACTCCGGGCTGCTACTGAGAAATTCCTGAAGGAAAAAACACCTATATAACACTTTTCCCGACCTTGGAATCGAACCCAGGAACTAATGCTCAGCAGTAGTGCTTGCTACCACTGGACCCGCGAGGCAGTTTGATTTGGATATCATTTCTCAAATAAGTGCTTTGTCATAAGGGACACCTTTGCAATGTCCCTACGTACAAAAGTTTAATCGGCAGGCTTGGACAACAAACGGTTTAGCGATTGAAGCATATCAATCGATCAAGTTATGTTGCTGTTAATCGCTGGTAATTGGAGGTAGGTAGGTTTCCTTCCTTACATTATCCCTGAACGTCCTTTTACGATAGCCATGGCCGAGCACTGAAAAAGTCATTGCTTTCTGAAAACACAGAAAACTTACAACTATTTACTGTATACCTAAACGGAAAATAATTTTTCCCTTTTGATAATTTCGTAATCTGTGATTATATTTATAAATGAAGGTTTACTTCATTTTGCATAGTCATTGAGGTATACAAGCTATGTTTTCTCTATGGTTTAGAGCTAGATACCGAAACAATAAAACTGTAAAATAAAGATGACTGTCAAAATGACAATATTGGGAATAGAAAATAATTTGTAAATACTCTTTTAAAACTGTAAATAATAGTTTTTATTGTTGTTTCTCTTTACAGGTAATGTTTATGTCTGTCCTATTTAATATAATTTTTATGAAAAATGTTGGTACCTACATTAAGATTAATAAAACTTCTCTCGTTACAATGCAACACAAATTGGTTATTATTTTAATACATAATATAAACGTATTATATTTATATACACATAACACCACGTCTTGTTCCCGTCTATTAGTATGGAAAAGTCTAAGCATTGCCATACAACGTGGCAATGCCGCCAGACTCTTGGGTACATTAGGTACCACTCGACAGCGACGCGGAGGAATTTTTCGACGTGGGTTAGTTTATTATATTCGCATGGCAATAACTCTATAAGTAACCAACATAAAATTCTAACGTATTTAATATCATTTGTTACGAACACCTACACAAGTTATTAAAACCATGTTTTCAGGAGGACAATGAATCTTCCCTACACGTGTAATCTTATCTCATAGAACATTCACAAAATGTACCGAGTCGAGGTTATTCACTCGCTTTCCAGGACCGATATGGCAAAAACAAATCATTTCCATAATATGATATTTACGTAAGTACAGTTTGACAACGTTCAAAAACCGAACTTTGCCGAATTAAATGTGTCTGATCTAATGGGGTGACAGAATTAGTGCGTCAATCTATAATCATTTAGGTGGGAATATTAATCAATTTCTATTGGTCGATAGTCAAATTTTATTCGCTTTAAGAAGGGATATTTCGGTTTTTCCGAAGATAAACGATATAACCTTGAACGTTGTCAAACTGTGCTGCGTTTTCGGACAGCCGTTTCCTTACGTTCGGGAGGGTATTCTGGTCCTTCTTAGAGAAGGTAATAAATTGCTACAAGAACCGACATCGTATGACCAGACCAGACTAGGGGTTATCTGCAACAGCAGTTACAATTATGTGCACGACCACGGGTCTGAACAGTTAAAAAAAAAAAATTAAATTGAAGTGTCCGCAACAAAATTTTCGTCTGTCTGTCTGTTTGTTCCGGCTAATCTCTGAAACGGCTGAACCAATTTTGACGGAACTTTCACTGTCAGATAGCTGATGTTATAAGGAGTAACCACGGCTATTTTTATTTTAGAAAAAGAATTAGGGTTTCGCGCAAAAAAAATTAAAACCCATGAAACTGTGAACAAAATCCGATTCAAATAGGGAAGTACCCACACGGGCGAAGTCGCAGGCAGTATCTAGTTTCTAGTAAGGTAAGTTCTGCTAGTTATCTTTATTTTATAATTAATCCAATGACAGTATGTACAGTCACGAACATAAATACCTTACACCTGCGCAAGATTCAAAAGCGATTCTCTCCGAAAGTATTGATAGATATTTTATGGTATTACGAACATGGTATTATCAAAACCAACTATCATGAAATAGGTCTTTCCTTAATGTTCTAATTTTTATTTCACGAGAAAAACGGTTTTAAAAGCGTTACTGCAATGTTCGTGACTGTACCAATCTATGTTAGTTTATTATCACTATATTTGCATATTTCCAGTAGGTTGGTACTTAATTAAGAGACCTAAAGTGTAGTAGCGCGAAAATCAAACATTAATTAACAGAGAAATCAAAAGCTCTATTAAAACAAAGCTCGACTTATCTGATAAACTAATACCTACGTTAATGTTAGTACAGTCCTGTCTTGTAATGATTCATCGTTATTGTCTGTAATTTATTATTTTCCTCCCGTTCATTATGAAATACTGCCTTCTTAATTATTTACACGCGTTAGGCACCTGTCCCACCGCCGACGAAGAGCGACAATCTGTCAATGATTTTCTCGCTCATGAAACGTACAAAAGTTTGTAAGCCCCTTGATAGCTGACTGTTCGAGTCCGCGGATTACTCGTCAGTTTCTCTCAGTCGGCTGTTTATTTAATTCGCCAGTTTCCTTGATAAGTCAGTTTCACTGATTGGTCAGTTTTGCCGATTAGACAGTTGCGTTCACTCGACAGTTTCCAGTGTTTGCCAGTTTTCGTCGATTCGTTAGTTTCATTCAATTCATTAGTCAACGTACAGTCGGTAGAAAACTGTCTGCTAATTTAAATATACCTACATATGTATATTATGATATATTTGATAACATAAATTAATTTAAAAAAAAAATAGTGATTAAAATAATAATTAAATAATAAAATGTTACCTTAGATTATACTTAGAATAAGTTAGTTGCATGTATACCTAAATAAGTCCTCTTCCTTCAAATTTTTCTTTTGCTGTGCTCGACAGGGTCCACGATTGTTTCAGCAAATATTTACTTACCACCTAAGCATATACATTGTGGAATGCAATAAATGATTGAGTATTGAGTAACCGCAGCAAGCGTAGCTTAACCTGGTCGATCGACCCGTGCGGCTGTTATTACTTAGCCACGAGCCCCTCAGATGACTCACACTGTCTTCGTAAATCGCTGGACGCTGCTGTACTCTTGGCGTACACGCGACTTGCATGCGTCGATGGCTTTGTACGACATTTGCACCATAATCAGAAATACACGCGTGCACAATTTCTCTTATAATTGTGGAGGCATCTGGTCACACTACCTTTACAAGATGACTTGTCCCCACAACGCCACCACGAAGAGCCGTTTTTATTGTTTTGCGCATGGTTGTTCCGGTGACTGTTTCGTTATTAGACTCTTCGCCCTCTTTCACTTTGAATGAAATTAAAATATTCTTCATTCATTTTAACAACAAAATAATATTAGTGTATAACTAGTATTATGGAAATAATAATATACATATCATTTTTTTTTTGATATTTCTCGGGACCCTAGGGTCCCGGACCTTTGAAAGGCATATGAGGGGCCGAAGCCAACTCGCAGAGGCCCGTTAGACGCTTTCAATGGAAATGAGGCACCAACCGACGATTATCCTTGTGCGTACTATGCAAGTGCACCCAAGGACAACTCCCGGTTGGTGTAGGACTATTGCAGGATATGGAGACAAAAAAAATATTGGGCTATGGGTTTGGATGGCTAAAGTGGACTGGTTATCTAAAACTATGGAAGGACTATGGCCCCTGCCTGACCAATGTTTGATAAATACAATACACGGATAAAATGGCAGGGGGTGACTTGCACACTCAACAATGGGCCCCCAGAAACGGTCGCTAGCACATAGTGTCGTAGCGACAAGGGGGCAACATGTCTTGAGGTGCTTAAGAGGAGTGGAGAGGTATTCCACGGCTATCAGGACAATCCCGGAAGTACGGTCAAGATCCCTACCAGCATCTTATTGGACTACTTCCTTTCTCCGAGCACGTTTGCTCTTGCGAATCTCTACTCAAGCCAGCCAATAAAGGCAAGAATGAGGTGGGAGGTCAGTTCTCGTCAGTGTTCACTCCAGCCGGCCAATAAAGGCAAGCCAGAGATGAGGAACATGACTTCTCCCGGGAGATAGGGTACGTGGGGTCGCTACTGCCCAGCAGCTCGCCACATGCTGCCCTGCGGGTTTCTGTATCTCTCTTGGTCTGGCTCCTCATCCTAGACCTGTTCCGGCAAAGAAACCTCCACCGGCACAGACCTAGAGTTCGGAGCGCGCAAGCCCCATCACGACATCAACGTAGAGATACGGCGATGGGGTACATATAATTATTATTATGTCAGTTAATATACGATATACGTATATTTAAATAAGCAAACGCGTGTGCAGTTTTCGACCAACTGTACCTACTTTGATTGACGAATCGACGAAAACTGGCGAATTAAATAAACGGACGACTGAGGGAAACTGGCCAGTGCTACGCGGACGCGATTGTTCACACCGCCAGCGAATACTTGTTTGTCGCAGGGACAAGAGCTATCAAATAGAGTATGCGCGCTGGCTGCTCGTTGGTCGCCAGCTCATTTTTAGGTCCTAGTTTGAGTTGAGCCTAGCATAATTAGCCTATAATGTTCCCACTGCTGGGAACACAGGCCTCCTCTCTTCGAGAGGGAGTGGGCTGTAATCTACCACGCGGGCCCAGTGCGGGTTGATAGATTTTTTTTTTTTGTGGATGGGAAATCACCAAATGACTTCTCCCGCTCTGGGCGGAGCGGGAGGGCGTGTCAGACTTGCTGACTAAACCCCACCCGTGTTCCTTTTGTTGCCTGTGCCAGGGCCACGGTAACTCTTTCGAACATCCCGCAACCCTTTTTGGTTCTAGGAAATGGATGTTTCTTCACGATGTTTTCCTTCACCATTTTGAGAGGAGTGGTGATGAAATTTTATATACAAAGTAAAGCGCCTGTCTGGGTTCGAACCTACGACCTACAACTCATAAGTCTCGGCCGTTACCACTAGGCCAAGACTGCTTTCTGATTTGAGCTTAGCTTATCGTTATTCGCCGTCTGTGAGACAGGGTGCCTTCGTATGATGTGATAATAAGATGTTTTCGCATTTTTTGTTTGTCTGTTTTAGCTTGATTTCTTGCGATCATCTTTTGTTGATGTGGCGTAAGAAAAGTAATACCAGTTGAGAAAAAATTGCAATGTTTACCTATTTGTCAACTTCTGCACACATAGCATGACCACCATAGAAATGGGTTTTGTCGACGGAAGAATAGACGCGACAAAATGACACGTCGCCATGCTTAGACGTTAGAAGTTTTTCTACAATCTGTCATTTTGTCTATAGATTCTTCCGTCGACAAAACCCGTTTCTATGGTGATCCTGCTACGTGTGCTGGTTGTATAAAAAAACTGTTAATATTTAATGCTTGTTACCTCAGAACTCCGTCATTTGAAAGGATATTTATTTCTAGATTGGTCCTATATAAATTTGGTCAAGTTCTGATGAGTGCTTTTTGAATTAGCTTCAGTAATACGTATTTTTCCACTTATCCCCATTTTCATAAAAGTTGATTAAAGATAAGTCTAGTACATTTTTAACGTTTAAACATCTCTTAACGTAACGTTGGGGCGGGCCTATTGCCATCTACCGGGCACAAATCCAGGCTCCGGGCTGCCACTGAGAAATCCCAGATAGAAAAACCCAATAACACTTTGCCCGACCCGGAAATCAAACCTAGGACCTCATGTTCAGCAGTAGCACTTGCGACCACTAGACCAACTAGACAGTCGATTTTATTTTCTTGCTATTAATTGTCATTGACTTCCTCGATCAAGTAGATATTAAGTTTTCTTTTTTAAATTAATATCTTCAACATCGAATCAAAGTCACATCATCAACCATCAGTTTTAAACCATTTATTTAAAACTGACAACGAATTTTAAGTACCTGACTAAGCAATTTTTTTACACAAAAACGGATTGAATGAAATTTTTATTCATCATTCTTGAATGGCGTCGCTGAAAGGGCTGAAAACAAGATGATTCAGTTTTTCAGATAGGCGGTTATTTTTCATCGTGAGTCGTGACAGACTGAAATTGTCCAGTCGTCGGGGGAAATCTGGGTTGTAATCATAGTTAGAATGAAATGATTCAGGTACGGTACATAATTATTAAATAGTTTGAGAGTATACGCAGGTGTTGCTTGATGGCTTTTGTCTATACAAATAATAGTAGATTATACAACAAGTGAAAAAAAGGGAATTTGATTCGAGGGACTAAGTTGGATCCCGAGAGCAGCGAAGGATTCTAAATTAGAATCCTGAGCGGAGCGAGAGATACAAGGACCGAGATGATTTTTTTTTTACGAGTTTTGTACTTTACTTTTAACCATTGTCGGCGAGAAAATAATTAGTAGAGTATTTATATTTAGCACATTATTTATTTATTTATTTAATCTTTTCACACTTAAAAAAGTACAAAGGCGGACTTAATGCCTTAGGCATTCTCTACCAGTCAACCAAGGGTGGTGAAGAGATTAGATGGCAGGTGCTCTGTTAGAAATGGGACATTAGCACATCATCATCTGCCTAGCCTTTTCCCAACTATATTGGGGTCGGCTTCCAGTCTAACCAGATGCAGCTGAATACCAGTTTTTTACATGGAGCGACTGGACATTAGCACATTGTATTAAATAATCTAACTAAAATTGGCGGGATATATTTTTAAATTTAATTGTTTAAAGCTCTATAGAATGAGCCATTCCATTTCCATTTCGCCAGCCAGTAGGTACTTTCAGCACGTTTTAAATATTTTTTGAACTTATTTCGTGCATGATTCACTCAGTGACTAAAATAGAGTTTTATTCAATGTTATCGATGAATCTGATGCCCTTTTTCGAGTGGCAATGGTAAAATAAAATTGAAGTTTCTGTTTGTAATGTCAAAATAACAGCATTTACTAAATGCTTAAATGAAAGTATATACGGTACGTACTATAACAAATAAATCAATTTTTTTTGTCTGTCTGTCTGCCTGTTAAAGTATCTGTTTGTAAAGTGAAAATAACAGCTTTTTACTAAATGCATATGCATGTATTATATATTCAGTACTTATAACAAAAAACATTTTTTTTTTAAATATTTGTCTGTCTGCCTATCTGTCTGTTTGTTTGTGCAGGCTAATCTCCGAAACGGCTGGACCGATTTTGACGGGACTTTCACTGGCAGGTAGCTGATGTTATAAGGACTCTACTGAGGCTACTGAGTTTTAGGAAAAAAATTAGTGTTCCGCGCAAAAAAATAAAACCCATGAAATTCGCGGGCAACAGCTAGTTTCAAATAATATTTTTTGTTTTTCAAATGTGAGTTTTGCTTTTGTACTGTTATGATTTTATGTTTTTTTTTTTTTTATACGGCGAATAGGTAGGATTGTTTTTTACTCTAGGGTTTTTAAAATAGACGTTTGCGACCAAATAGTTTTTTTTTTACTTAGTATCTCATTTTAGTCGCAGGTAAGTATATACATGATTAATATAATAAATCTGAAGAATATGTTTGTTTTTTTTTTGTTTGAACGCGCTAATCTTCGAAACTACCGGTCGGATTTGAAAAATTATTTTTGATTTTGATAGTCCAATTCTCGAGGAAGCAGGTAGGTGCGTCGGGGGCCGAGGAAGTTTAGTATACGTGTATCTTACTACTTCCACGCGAACGAAGTCGCGGGCAGAATCTAGTAAAAAATAAAGTGAAAATTATACCAGTGAAGTGCATTTAATGCAAGACAATAATGATTAGAAAAAATTAAGCAGACAAAAATTCTCAGACGGTGGATTTCAAAAGTCTGACGGTAATGAAAATTAATGAGCCATTTGCCTATAACACTGCATAGACAGATAGATTGATAGAATACTCTTTATTTTGTACACCATAAAAAATACCACCACCACACACCCCATACCACACACCATACCTACATTTATGGTACATTCAAAACCTCCCCCAGTGACGGTTGTAGGCATGTGAAGCGGAGGACTGAGGAAAATGTCGTGAGGAAAGTTTTGGATGCCTTCACGAGTAGGGGAAGATCAAAGAAACGATGGGTGGACTGCGTAAAAATGGTACCTATGGCTGGAAAGGTCACCCCCTTTCTACTGAGATTATGACTAACAGAGAAAAAGATATGCGGCGCTGACCCTAAATAAGACAGCAGTTGCTGCAGTGGTCGCGAGCGCTACTGCTGAGCATGAGGTCTTGGGTTCGATTGCCAGATCGGGCAAAGTGCTATTAGGTTTTTCTATCTGGAATTTCTCAGTAGCCGCCCGGTGTCTGGATTTGTGTCCGGTTAAACTTAACTGGCGAAATATGGGTGTACTATAGGTACACCTCTGCCTAACTCTTCGGGGAAACAAGGCATGATGTTTTGTTATGTTATGTCAACTGTGTGTGTGAGTCAAAGCAGCAACTTAGGGCCTCTCTACCATGTTCGAACTCCAATTTCACCAAATAATGTCCAGAAAGTACTTATTATTTGTATTGGTAAGCTTTGGAAAGCCGAGGGTCCAAGGAAGTTTCTAAAACTACTTTGTGGTCATTGACAAAAAAAAGGGTTTCTTTTTTTAAGACTGAAAATCTAGATCGAACCTTCTAGAGCAAAATGGTCCCTTTGAACTAAGTTTTAGTCACTTTGGGTAATGTTTAGACAGATAGTATTTTTTTGCGATTGTAGACCATCCTAATATCATAATCATTTCATAATTAACCTTTAATGTTCCCACAGCTGGGACACAGGCCTCCTCTCTTCGAGAGGGAGTGGGTTGTAATCCACCACGCGGGCCCAGTGCAGGTTGGTAGATGCCACAAGTCTTCGAATTTTTGGTTCTAGGTCATACCGGTTTCTCCACGATGTTTTCCTTCACCGTTTTGAGAGCAGTGGTGGTGAAATTATTAACAGAAAGTAAAGCGCCTGCCTGGGTTCGAACCTACAACCTACAAATCGTAAGTCGAGGCCGTTACCACTGGGCCACCACTGCTTTCCTTTCTTCCTTGTAACATAAAAGGCATCAACTGCCAAAATTTCAAGTTTGTAGCCTAGCGGTTTAGGCTCTGCATTGATGAATCAGTTGGGACAAGTAATTATACAAGATGTAACATAAATAACGCACAACCTCTTAAGGGGTCATTGTACGCATCCCTATGAACAACTTTTACTATGGGACCAAACCTGAAATCGCGAGAAAAAAATCAGGTGTTCCCTACATTTTGACGAGTTATGCGAACATCAATGTAGGGAGCAGCTGATTTTTTTTTCACGATTTCAGGTTTGGTCCCATAGTAAAAGTCGTTCATAATGATGAGTACAATGACCTCTTAAAAGGTTGTGCTTTAATTATATTACACCTTGTATATATATTTATATAGATAAATACAGTAGGTATATTATAAGAATAGAATAGAATAGAATAGAATCTTTATTTGCTTAAAATGTAGGTACATAAAAATAAGCTGGAAAATACGAATCCATGTACATTCTGCCTTAATATAGCATGCAAATATAATACATAGCAGAGAATAGTAAGCATAGGTATTACAAAGAATTATCATTTAAGAAATCCTGAACAGAATAATAACATTTGTTTACAAGTAATTCTGTGAAATGTTTTTTAAATTTTTGCAACGGTAAGTTTTTCATTTGTTCAGGTATTTTATTAAAGATTACAGGAGCCATACAAATCACATTTCTTTTCAATAAGCTAGTTTTAAATACACCCGTGCATAATAGATTCTGGTATTGAGATCTCATAGCTGTAATTCGTTTTCTAGTTTCTATTAAAGTTGCTAATTCGAGTATATAGAGGCATGGGAAGGTTAATAATTTAGGAAGGTAAATAAAGAGAACGCACTATCGCATTAGGTGATGAACTTGCAAAGCAAGGAGATAAATAAATAATCAGCTCTATATTAAACTAGCTTAGGAAATATTTGATTATGTGTGGTTGGAAATTTATACATTTCCAAAGCGATCGACAATGTGCAGGAAACATAGGCATAGGCTTTGGAGTTAAATGGCTGTAAAACGCGGTCGGCCATGGCTGCAATATGTTGTCTAAATAGTGTTGAGAATGTTCTAAATAATAATATCGACAATTAAATATTATTTGACAGTCAAATTCAGGCTTATATAAGGTAACCCATGCACATTGGGCTGAAACGAATCGTATCAATTACGATCGCTAAGTTTAACCACTGTTTAGCTTATAATAAAATTATGAATTACCCCCAGTGAAATATTGCTTTAACTTGGGATTTGGCAGCTGATGCATCCCACTGTCTTCTAATACCAATTTATTCGTCGTCTTCATGACCCTACCATACCCATCACAACTTATTGGAAAGAAGAAGGAGGAGGTTCTCAATTCTTCAGTACTCCGTCGTTTATAAAGCGATTTGGAACAGCATACTTACTTCTGCCATACTTATTAATCGACTTCAAAAAAAGGAGGAGGTTATCGGTTGTATTTTTTTTTAAATGTTTGTTACCTCAGTACTCCGTCATTTATAAACCGATTTGGAAAATTCTTTTTTATTTGAAAGGGCATACTTCTAGTTTGATCCCATTTTTATCAAAATCCAATTCTGATGATATAATCCATGAGGAATTGAGGGAACTCCTCAAATATTATAGGCATACACATAGCTATTTTGGTATTTTCATCAACAAGTCGAGCATTTGCATTCAGAAAGTATCATTTGGTGAAGTGGAACTGACGAAGAAGACCACAGATGGCCACGAGAACTCCTCAATGTATTTTATGGGTGGCGATAAGATAATAATGTCAATTGTTAAGCGACTATGACTAGGCAAATTGAAATAAATGGTTCTGATGAAAATAGTACCATCGAACTCTGATGATGAAGCCGGAAGGTAGGCACCGGAACTCCGTAATAAAACAATGTATCCTAGCCGTGTTTGGGCTTATTGCAATTTTCATGAGATGCACTTTGGCTATTAATGATTTTATTGGTAATAATATGCTTCAAATTGCGCTCCTTGAGTCGTATGCTATGTGTGGCCTTGATTGTCAGAAGACAGATTTCGTCAACGATCTGTCGTCGTGCTGTTGATTTAATAATTTGCTGGGACGGCGTCCAAACCTGATAAAACTACGCTTTCCGAACTTCTGACACGACTTAGCGCGACTTAGATTTGCCTTTTTGCAGTTTTTATTTGAAAAGGTACTCCTGTGCTCGCATATAAATTTAGTCAATTTAGTTTTTGAGTTAGTTTAAAAAATACGTACTTTTTTCCATTTAGGGTATGGTGGTGCTGTTACAATAACTTCCTGTCATTGTTATTTACTTATCAAATGCTTAACAAGTAGTGGCACCCGACTTCCAAAAAAAACACAGTGTAAAATAACTTTAATTTCGGAAGGCGGTGGCAAAAAACGAAAATACTAAACCAAAGACACCGACTTCAGAAATTAAAGTTATTTTACACTGTGTTTTTTTGGAAGTCGTTTTTTTATACAAATAAGTTTTTCCTATCATACATCTCACGAAAGTAAATACAGTCCTTTTACAATTATTTTATCTCTGACAGTAGCAACCCAATAGCAACCTTATAATAACGAGAGTAAGGATCACTGTGATTTTGACAGTGATGCAAAATCAGAGGAAAAATTCTTGTGAAAGGACTGTAGATGAGAAGAGTACATCTCAACTAGCCAATGACAAAGTCAATTTATTGGAAACCTCTGTGTTGGATTGGAAACGAATATTGTATGGAAGAGGTCGATGACAAAATAATACTGCTGTACTATTTCGACTACGAACCCATTGGCCCATTAGCTCAGTTGGTTAGAGCGTCGTGCTAACAACGCGAAGGTCGCGGGTTCGATCCCCTCATGGGCCACAATCCTCTTTTTGATTTTTCTCTTTCAAACAATTTGTTTTCTCATTTTTTTTTAATCTCATTACAGTAAATACGCAGTTATGCTCAAAGGAACCCACATCAAAACCTAATCCAGTTTCTAATAATTACCATACGTTTTTGATGTAGGTATTTTCCTATATTAAATTGTTTTTACTTTATATTAACTAGTCAGTGATATAGCTACTATATCTGGACAATGTGGGTTAGTTCGCCGTAGGTATACCTGAGTCATAATAAAAGTTTTAAAAGGAATAACAACACGGTATCTTGTAATTTATAAGTAACTAAAGCTTAGAACTAATAAATATCGATATAATCACGCTCATCCCTATGAGTTTAATATTAAACTAATACGCTAGAGGGATACACAAATACATCGTACTTAAAACAAGGCCGGACTTTAGCATGAGCCCAGTTGCAGTTGCAAGCTGTGGCTTCAAATCTGTCACCAGCTTTTGAAGCTATTCGGATATTGCAATAATCCTATTATATATACCTAAATAGTAGCTCAGGTATTTCTTTGAAGCATAAAATCAGAAATTTAACTATCCGGAAAAGAACCAGAGGTACATACAGAGTTAGGCAGTGGGCTGGCCATGTTTTTCCAAGGACCGATGGCCGGTAGAGCAGACGAGTCCTGAAGTGGAAACCACGTATCGGTAAACGTAGTGTGGGACGCCCCCCAGCTAGATGAAGATGACTGGGACCGACTGGATGTGGAAGGCGGAGGACAGGGTGTTGTGTCGCAGCCTGGGAGAGGCCTACGTATTTTTGTTTTTAATAAATACATCCATACAAGAGAAATTTCTCGCGTGACGTAAGGCAACAGCTTAAATAGTTTTAAGTTAAAATATAACTGATCACTACCTATAATTATGTACTACGAAAAACATGCCTATCTATTTCTGAAAGAAAAAAAAAGAAAGAAAATACGTTTATTTGCGGTAAACATGACGCAAAAAAAAGAACACAAACACAAAAAGAAACAAGTAATAGTAGTTCTGCATATATTTTTATGAATGAATGAATTTATTTGCAAGAATATAGGTAGCTAACATAAGTTCTTAAGATATATGGGTTTCACTATATTCGGCATTTCCGCCGAACTAATATTTAGATTTTACATCTTGGTTATACTTATAGCATGCAGTACACGTTTCATAATTTAAATTTAGATTACAATGCAATTAATACAATTAAAATTAAATACAATTCTATTCATGTGTAGTGTGACTATAAATGATAGACTGAGAAATGATGTGATAAGGCAACGGTGCGGTTTAAAAGAAGATGTAGTGACAAAAATTGAAAGGAGTATGCTAAGATGGTTTGGTCATGTTGAGAGGATGAATGAAAGTCGACTAACAAAAGGTATTTACACAGCAGATGTGAGTGGAAACGCCGGAAGGGGACGGGACGCCCTAGGAAGACATATAATGATCTTATTGGTGATGTTCTTCAGAAAGGTCAGGTGCGTAGTACTCGCAACCGGCGTGCGTGTATGACCAGATGTATGAATGTAAACGAGGCAAAAGGAGTATGTAAGGATCGTAGCAGGTGGCGTTCTGTAGTTTCTGCCTACCCCCATGGGAAGAAGGCGTGAGTTTATGTATGTATGTATGTAATTCTATTCATTTAAAAGAATAATTTATATTAAAAACAGCGATCAATAAGATTTCATGTCAATAAAAATAGCAATAATAATCAAAGTATTTCAATATTATTTAAGTAATGTTAATATGTAGATGCCATAATAATTATAGTAAATAAGTTTTACATTTTACACTCAAAATATTCATTGACGGAATAAAAACATCTGTCACACAACCAGTTATATAGTTTTTTATTAAATTTTAAGTCTGTAGCATTTCTAAATTCTTCGGCTAAGTGGTTAAGGTGTACTGGGGTAATTCCGACGGGAATTTTTACGAGATGTCTAGAGGTCTACATTTCGGTTAGTTATGTAAAGTAGTTTCATATTTACTGCCATTAATAAGCGACTTCGGTTAACTTAATGAAAAGATTTAACCAATGGAAATATTAGATTCATACATATGTAGTTGGATTCACTAGATAGAGCATTTTGAATTTTTGAATTATAATTTTTTGGTTTACGGGAAATTACGAACTATCTTGGGGTTATTCCGAAATTATTTAAACGTCGACTTTATTGTACTTTGACCAAAGGTTTACATTTCTTTTTCAATCGTATTTACCCCTTACACAAAATATCATGAGTTTTAGTATCATTTCTTATAGTTTTGTATTTCGGAATTACCCCAAGAAGAGAATTTTATGGATTTTCGGAATATACCCTTTTTTGGAATTACCCCAGTGCACCTTATATATTTTCACAGCCATGGTATAACAATTTTTGTTGCATAATTATGATTGCATAATTATGATCTAACAAATGGTCTGCGCATATTTACAAAAATAGCCCAAGAATTTATGATGTTTGAAATCACGGTGTTTTGAAACGCTGTCAATCATACAGAAATCTACTAGAAATAAACTCAATAGCGCATAGCGTTATGACTTTATTTTAATGACTAATAGTTTTTGAGTTCGTTGTGTTGAATATGAGACAGCCGAACGTATTTAAGCTACGCTTGCCGAGGTCGGTCCCTCGCTGTGTGACCATCAACATATCGAGAAGGTGTTTTGGGGTCTCTTCTGTGCCTCGGAAAGCATGTGTTGATCCCAGATGTCTTTTGTAAAACTTTGACAATCGTTACGGGTCGCCAGAAACCAGAAAGTTTGACAACCAGTCTTACCAATTGGTATCGTGTTACCCAGTTAGTGGATTGTGGAGGTCAGACAGGCAGTTGCTCCATGTAAAATTACTTTTGAAGGAGCACAACTTTACAATAAGCCCTCTAAGAAATCTACACTCTTTGAATGCGTCCTAAACTCAACTTAGTCAGTATGCAATTGCGGATCGATAACTTTTGGAGAAATTAAGACATTGGGGACATGGATATCTAGTTTGTTACTGATGACGACGAACTTTGTGTTATTTATGTGCGTTCTAGTATTTTTATCAAGTAAGTGACACTCTGACTTTATTGTGAATAAAGTTTCTTTAAACCTAAAAAAATCTAAAATACTGGTATTCAGCTGCATCCTGTTAGACTGGATGCTGACCCTAACATTCAGCGTCAGTGATTTATGAGTTTATTTTATAATCAGTAGAGTTGTGAGTTTGAGTTTATGCTCGTATCACTGCGATTTCATGGTGTTGTTGTCGTAGTTCTTTCTTTATATGATTCTTGTGTAGGTCTATATATTTTAAAGAGGTAAAATTTGTGAGTTTGTATGTAGGCGGTAATCTTTGGAACTACTGATCCGTTTCTGAAAACTATTTCATTAATGGGAAGCTACAGTATTGCCACGTGTCATAGGATACATAATTATCAAGTGGACGAAGTTGAGGGCTGAAGCGAGTGTCATATAACTTGTGATTGAGGGTTTTCCCAGTGCCCATGTATGCCTAATTTCAAATTGCTATGACGTAACGATTTTTGTAGGTAAGTAGATATTTTCCGAGTTTAGCTCTTAAAGGCTCCCGCAGACAAGCGCGATGCGATTCTAGTAGAACAATTTCTATGAAAACTTCATGGAAATTCTTCTACCAGAATCGCGTCGCACCGCCGCGTCGCGTCTGTCTGCGGGAGCCTTAACTACAAGTAAGTACAATTTATTACTGCTCTATAATTTTTTCAGTACAACTAGCCATTTAATACCTACACCAAGTGTCATCATCGTCCAGTTATCTAAACTAAAGTTGTTTGGAATTGCATAGAGTTCTTGAATCTTGAATTTTCTAACCATGTAAATAGACAAAGTACTTCCATTTCATTTTATTTATTTTTATTTATTTATCATTTATTCTCTCTCCACAAATCTGACTTAATGCGTACAAAAGATGCCTCAGCTGTATTCCACCTTTGTGAGAGACTGGTGCCTGATATAGGCTCTTGGGAAAACTGTGTTACAGATCACCAGGCCCCTTCCACGGCTAGAATTAGCATTTACAAAGATACCGTGCAAGAGTCGAAATTGATTAATATGCATAACAAAAATAAATACTAAGTAAGAATTAAAGTCAAAGTCAAAGTCAAAACGTTTATTGCGAACTAAGTGTACAATGTTGGTGTAATATTATGTCAGTACTTATGACTTAGCAGCCTTTTACAAGCATTGCAATTATAATTCGCCTGCCCTTATCATCCTAAATTATCATGCATTAAACATTATCATTACTTATTTTTCTTTTATAATTGTAAAATTAAATTGAGAGGTTATAGTTATGTCAGAATTAAAGAATGTCAGTAATAATGAATTTCATCCTTTTCAAGTAGTACAAATTATAATTATAATTTTATATAAAGTTCAATAGGATAGACTAAATCTTATTGTTTGTATAGGACAGATCGTCACTTTTGTACATGAGAAAAAATCGTTATTGTAAGCTTGACTCTAAATATTCTTTTACCGAGTAGAAACATTTTTGGATTAGGTATAGTTTTAGCCTTTTTTGGAATAATGTTACAGACTTTTCAGTTTTAAACATGTTTGGCAACTTATTATATATTTTTATTGCCATATAATGTGAGCTATCACTTAACATTTTAATTCTTGAGGATGGAGCGCATAACCTACTTTTATGGCGAGTGTTGACGTTGTGTGTATCTTCTACTTTAGTGAATTTGTCAATATTTTTAAAAACAAATACGCAAATGTCAAGTATGTATATTGACGGCAGAGTTAGAATCTTATATTTTATAAAGTATCGCTTGCAGCTCTCCGTATTATCTATTTGGACTAGAATTCTTATACACTTCTTTTGCATTATGAATAGTTCATCCACGTTAACGCTATTTCCCCATAGCATGACGCCATATCGCAGCCATGAGTATGCGCAAGCGTAGTAAGCAGCCATAGCTGTTTGTGTGTTAGTGCTTTGTTTAATTTGAAAAAGAGCGTAAGAGAACCTGGAGAGTTTTGTTTTTATATGTTCTATGTGCGACTTCCAGTTAATGTGTGTGTCAATATTTATGCCAAGTAGGCTAAATGTATTAACTTCTTCTATTTGCGTGTTTCTGAATGTTGTTATCAGATTGAGACGTGGTTTTTTGTACGATCTAAATTGTATTATCTTAGTTTTATTACTATTAATTTCCAAGTTGTGGATCTGAAGCCAAGTATCCACAGTTTGGAGGGTATCTTGTATTTGTAGACTAGGGTTATTTATATTTCCACACTTAATTAATATTGAAATATCGTCTGCAAACAATACTGGTAAAGCGTTTTCTTTATCTAATATTTTAGGCAGGTCGTTAATATATATTAAAAATAGTGGGCATCCTAACACACTTCCTTGTGGGATTGAGCAAGTAATTTGTTTTTCCTGTGATCTAATAGTATTTATTTCATTTTTTCTATGGTCATAATTTTCAATTTGTACTATTTGTGTCCTATTATGTAAATATGATTTGAACCACGAATAAGCTGGTCCTCGTACGCCGCAACCATATAGTTTAGTGAGTAAGATGTCATAAAGAACCTTGTCGTATGCTTTTGTCATGTCTAGTAGTAGCCCAATTACATATTGTTTGTCGTTTATATGTTGAAGCGCTTTTTGAACATATTTATAAACTGCTAATGTTGTTGATCTACATTTTCTAAATCCATTTTGTGCGTCGTCAAGAATATTAAACTTTTCTAAGAACATATATAGCTGGTTGCACATAGCTTTTTCAAATATTTTAGAAAAGGTTGGTAGCAGTGCTATGGGTCTATAATTGCTTGGGATATGTTTGTCACCTTTTTTATGTACTGGTTTTACTAAAGCTACTTTAAGTGGGTCTGGAAATTGGCCGTCTTGGAAGCTTTGATTGATTAGAAACGTTAGAGGAATGGAAAGTTCTATTGCGCATTGCTTTAATAAAATTGGTGGAATGTCATCGATACCGCAGCTATGTTTATTTTTAGTTGACCTTATTATATTAACTATTTCTTTTTGGTCTACCGGGCGTACATACACTGAACAAGTAGAGGGGTTGACCCGGGTTTTCCAATGTTATTAGTCGACCTAGTTGTTTGATTTTGGCCTACCGTTGCAAAGAATTCGTTAAATCTGTCGGATACATTTAACGGGCATTTTATTTCTTCATTGTCTATCTTCAGTGATATATTTTCGCGTCTATTTATTTTTGTCTTCCCTGTTTTTGTATTAATTATATTCCACATTGTCTTTACCTTATTTTCAGATTTTTGCAAAAACAATATTTTGTATATTTTAGTTTATTTTGTATAAACAATATGCTTATCATAAACAAACGAAGAAGTAATAAAACTTCCATGGTAGTAACAGCTCTATATTATATCTCATCATGGCGCGTTCGTATTTCCGAAGATAGGCGATGATTGACGAAGCGCTTACTTTTGCTTGTAGATCTGTACATACATAGTCAGCCAATAACATTCCCACTGCTGGTATACAGACCTCCTCTCCTCTCTGTGAGAGGGAGTGGGCCATAATCCACCACGCGGACCCAGTGCGGGTTGGGGATGTTGCATATCATCGAATTTTTGGTTCTAAATAGTACTTACCGGTTTCCTCACGATATTTTCCTTCACCGTTTAAAAAGCAGTGGTGATGAAATTAAGTACACAAAGTAATGTGCCTGGTTCGAACCCACGACTTAAGGGGCTGTACGAACGTTACCAACCTTTGTAAATTAGCCAAATATTCTTCTTCTTCTTCTTAGCGTGTCGATGGCAATCTAAATAGACTCGGCCCAGAATTCGGCTACGAGTTTGGCGCCATCACTAGCGTCCACCGAGATGAAACTCAAAGCCGGTACACATGCCTGGACTTGCGCTTATCGCCGAGATCAGTCACCCGAAGCACGGTAACGCAGTGTTTGCTACTCCCGGTGTAAGTATACTATCAATCAAGTGCCTAATATTTATAACATTCAAAATATTTGTATTTATAACATAACATCACGCCTTGTTTCCCCGAAGGGTTAGGCAGAGGTGTACCTATAGTACACCCACATTTTGCCAGTTATGTTTAAGTTCCATGTAATAGAGGGCGAGCCTATTGTCATCAACCGGGCACAAATCCAGACTCCGGAGTGCTACTGAGAAATTCCAGAAAGTGAGAGATTCCATAATTTGTATTTATCTACTTACATAAAATATATAATAGACTTTGCCTAGACTTTAGTCTAAACAAACATAACATTGTCTAGACTAAATCCTAGTTAAAGTCTCACACGCCTTTCTGACACCATTACACACCTGGAACACCAATAAGTTCGCCGATACGTTGCCAACTTTGGAGACAAAGTTTAAATGTGTGTGCCTGTTATATAGGGCAAAACTTGGGTAATCGGTGATAGTTTTGTTTTTTACTTGTAAAATTCGATTCATTGATCAGATTATTTTTTAAATTTTCTGCAATATAGTAGACAAAAGAAGCTTTGCTAACTTATATCTAAAAATGTGGCAAATACTATAATGATTGAAAAATATACATTTATCAAGTCAGTAGTAACTTGGTAATATAACACATATTATCTATCACCGAATAGCTGCATATCACCAATTAGCCAAGTTTTGCCCTAACACCACCGATACACAGCAAAGCTGCTTTGAGGTAGAAATAGATGTGCTGGTGCTAATATAACATCATGCTTGTATTCCTCGAAAGACTAGGCAGAGTATTAAGTACAACAATTAACGCTTTCAAGGACACTGAACGAGACGCCATAGTATTTTTATTGTTATGACGTCTGTGGCCGTTTAGTGTCCTTGAAAGCGTTAAGGTTGTTCGCCAGTTATGTTTAAATCTCATGTCATTACTCGCTGGTATACGTACGTACGAAGCTTGAGTGTCTCAGCGAGTGTCTTGCCCGTCAAGCGAGCGTCGGTGAGTGATGATGAGCGAGTACTCTCTTGGATAGCTTTGTCGCTGTGATAAACGAGTACTCGCCGGTGGCGTGAACAGTCAGCGATCAACTATTAATTTTAAGTATCTATTTTACTTACACTGGACCTACAATCTTTTGTACGTTTCATAAGGCACTTCCTGGACCTGACGACCTTGAGTGTTCCTTCTCTGTTCCGCCGCTCTGACCCGCTCTGTCCCACTCCCTCCACACGTCCATTTATCATAGAATTCACAAAATAATTCGAATTATTTTAATAAAAAAATTAAAGCGATGTTTTGAAACAAAATAAAATGTAAAGTATTCAGATTTTTAAATTATATATCCATTAGTGTAAGACTCAAATTAATATGTAGAACGTCACATTTAGCAAAAGATGCATGCAATCAATAATTTTAGTATTTTTTTTTTTACAAGGAGATTTTAAATGTATTTATAATAATTAAGAACGTGCAATGTGACGATAGGATATCGAAAATTAATAATGTGCTTTTAGACGTAGTTTAGTTGCCCGGCACAGGCAACAGAAGGAACACGGGTGGGTTTTAGTCAGTAAAAGTCTGACACGCCCTCCCGCTACGCCCAGAGCGGGAGAAGTCATTTGATGATTTCCCATCCAAAAAAAAAAAAAGATTTTATTTCTCTTACTAAATGAATTAATAGCCTCTGAATAACGCACTGTCGCAAGGTTTTGCTCAGGGTAGCGTCTGTCGTTGATAGCTCATCGGTCGTGGGACAGGTGCGTAACTGCGTACTGGGATATTCCTAATGGAAATGCCCAATAACACTGCTGGAGTGCTTGATCTGTTTCATCACACAGCAAAACTAACGAGACAAAGAGTTGTTGAAGGTAGCGAAGAGATTATGCCAAATCATTTTCTTGTTGGTCTCAAGAACTCCACGACCTCATTCCGCCGGCCCGCTTCTACCATCGGACATCTAGACGCACTGTAGGTTACCATCCCTACCTAGTTGGTATTCCAGCAATTCGCACTAAGAGTTTCCAAATGTCTTTTGTGATGCGCACAGCAAAGGAGTGGAACTTTCTACCTGCGTCTGTGTTTCCCAATGCATACAACCCCGATCTCTTCAAAGTGAGAGTGAACTTGAGAGTGTCTTCTAGGTAAGCTCGCTCCATCGTCGACTTTGTTTCTGTCACCTCTGACGTAGACTAGAGTCAAGAGCAAACCTACCTCAAATAAAAAAATAAATCAAAAATTAGTTACCTCTCTTTACAACTTAACCTGCTACACAAAGAACCAGACTAATTAATTTAAAACTTTAATTAAAACTAGGGTCATTGCTTATTACCACCACTTAGATTAAACCTTTAGCAGAGGTTCGCACAGACGTAAAAATATCGCGGCGGGATTTTATCGCACACTGGATTTCCAACTCTCGGTATTGAGCCGAGCATTGAGAATCCCAAGAGTGCATTCCAACGCGTCGAAAAATACACTGTTGGATTTTCAATTCTCGGCGCTAAGCAGAGCGTTGAAAATCCAGAGCGCGAAAAAAATCGCCGCGATATTTTTACATCCATGCGAACGTCGGCTTAGAATTAAACTCTTAACCACAGGGTATTCATTTATGTCACATTAATTAATAACTTGAAGATTAAACACGATTATTGTAAAACTATTGCGAGTTATGTATTGTGAGTTCAGGAGCTAGACCACCACCTCTTAAAGCAGTATTATTGTAATCTTACTTGAGTGTGGGAAACAGATGGAGCTAGACGTCCTGTATAGCTTCATCTCTTTCTCACACTGAAGTAACATTAAATTAATACTACTTTAAGAGGTGGTGGTTGGCCCCTTGAACCCTTTTTAACCGACTTCAAACAAAGAAGGAGGTTCTCAGTTCATAGGAATGTTTTTGTTAGTTTAATCTTGGATTAGACATACACAGGTATACAGGTGCAAGAATCTTTTGGCGAGTGGCGAAAGTCGAAACTAACGCCGCCATTTTGTTTTTAGGGTTCCGTACCTCAAAAGAAAAAACGGAATTCTTATAGAATTACTTCGTTGTCCGTCTGTCTGTCAGACTGTCAAGAACTTTTTTTCAGGAACGCGTGGAGTTATCAAGTTGAAATACCTGTTGAATCCTGCTGTCGCCTCGAGGTACCTTAAGGGCTCTTTAGGGCACACAAAACTGCGATGCAATGCGAACTCACGGTTTTGTGTGGGAGACCTTAACCTGTTAAATTCTGCTGACGCCTCAAGTCGTCACCCGATTCAACAGGTTAATATCAAATACGTTTGTCTACGGTCCCTTGGAGCTTTAGAAAAAGTCAAGCTTCTAAGTCATCGCAATAAAAATACGGCCATCTATGCGACATATTTTGTTATACTAAGAAAAAAATCAAAACCTATAGGGTGTTTCCCATTGTCCTAGAGCCATGAAATTTGGCAAGAAGCGAGGTCTCACAAACTCAAACTCAAAGCATTTATTTCAATTAAACCAATTACAGGCACTTTTGAATTGTTAAAGAGTCAGTCAGTTAGTCAGAAAATTGAAGCTAGTCGCCCATTCCAAAACGTAGATCTCTATGGAGAAGAATGGGCAAGAAACTCCATGGACACTCTTTTAAATCAAAATTGTTACAAAATCCTGGGTACATTGTTCTTGTTGCTTCTATATGTGAGAACAATGTAAAAAATAGATAATTAAAACAATTCAAAATATATGATTAAAAATAAGCCCTGGCAGCTAAGAGATGACCAGTCTCCACTGACGGCGCCCGTTCACGAACTTGACGCGTGGATCAGCACCATCCAGCTCAACCATTTTGTAGGGAACCGAATGATCCAACACACGCGCCACCATCAGCGAGACATTTAAGTGAGCATGACATACTCTCAACTGCCATATTCTTTCAAGTCAACATACCTACATCATAACATAAAACCGCTCCATGGTACTCACATTTACAAAATTGAAAAGATGCTTCTAATTTATACAAAACTATAGTTTGCAATGATTGTATTTAAAGATTAGTAAACAATAAATCTATAGTCTATATATAGTCAATAAGTCTATAGTAATAACCTAATGTCAGAAAAAAAAGGGACGCATTTCTTCCAAACAAAAAAAAACAAAAAACTAAAAAAAAAAATTAAACAAAGCCCAAGTGGCTGTGGAGCAGGACCAGCATTTAGCCAAGCATTTTTATCTATGATATAATCATTCAACCTATAATATGCTTGTCTACATAGTGTGCGTTTAATGCATGTTTTACAGAACAACTATAGGAAAAAGTCCGAAAATCGTTAATTTCTAGTTTAATAACATGTTAAGTTTGGTTTTAGAACAAATTTATCCAAACTATGGAACCCTTCTTTGTGCGAGGTTCGACACGCCCTTGGCCGGTTTTTTTTTCAATAGATTTCACATAACAATTGCACAACAGAGTCATTCGAGCGCCAAAAGGTCCCTGTCGTAGTTAATTTCATTATGGCTCGTGGCTTATGGCTGGTGGCTTATGGTTGCTTATTCATCGGAGCGTAGAGGATCTAAGAACAGAGCTATGCAAACGTTTACCAATTGAATTCTTCTGAATTCACGTCATGTCAATTTACTGGTAACAACGCTCTTTTGAAATCCACTTTGAGGGTTCGATAAACAAAATTGTGATTTTTTCTATCTAATAAATTATGTATTGAATACCTTTTACCATTCATACACTAACGACCGAACTCAATAACCTATTTTCAGTTAAAGACAGATCGTTATTGATGGTAGACAGTATAATTCTGTCTGTCCTTATATCAAGCCGGTAAGATTCCATATTCCTTATAATTATTGTGACGTCAAAACCATAGATATATAGGTTTTTCTATCTCCAGTATGCAAAAACTGGTGATAGGTAGGTTATTGGGTTCAGCCGTAAGAAGAAGAATCATGATGTAGTGAAACATCGTGGGAACCTTTTTATTTCCGTCTCAGTGTGGGAAGTGCCCCTTAGGACGATCACAGGCAGGGGCCTATAGGCTATCAGCGCAAAAACTGTGTAACCCTGGACAGTGCTCTAAGGAGAAATTGAAGGATTTAAAATTTTGTAAGATAGAAATGTTTTAAATTTTTTTATTTTAATTGTTTTTTATTATTTTGTTTTCAATTAATGTCTTTTGTGATGAACACAGCAAAGGAGTGGAACTCTCTGCCTGCGTCTGTGTTTCCGAATGCATACAACCCCGATCTCTTCAAAGTGAGAGTGAACAGGCTTCTTCTGGGTAAGCTCGCTCCATCGTCGACTTTGTCTCTGTCATCTCTGACCTAGACTAGAGTCAAGAGCAAACCTATCTCAAATAAAAAGAAATATAAAAAGAACTTCCAAATCTATAATAATAATGTATATTTGTATTATTTAAACTTATAATAAAGAAAAATATGCGGGTTACACCACTTCTGCGTATATGATATTTTGATCAAATTAAAAATAATAAACAGGTTACACCATTTCAGAGCAAGTTTATTAAAGAAAACAAAAATAATAGGTTAATCTTCATCCGTTTCATCATAATAAGCTTCATCCTGGACACTGTTGGAACTTCTTAGCGAATTATACAAAACGTGATGAACTGGTGGGATGAACTGCAAAAGTTCAAGAAGATCTTTTTTCTTTTTTTCTGCAATAGTTGGTTTTTCCAGTGCATCTAGTTGTATTATGGCCACTGATTGCCTTTTTTTAACACTGACTTCATCAAAGAGGGTTTCTTCATTGTTTCAATATTTGTAAAAAATTGAAAAAGGGTGGAGTTTATGGAATTTTAGCCATTGAATTTTTAGCCACTCCACCTTTCTGCTGCTCACTGACATCTTTTTGTTCGTTATATTTTTTTCCAGGGATTTACTTGATACAAAATCAGCTGCTTTCATTCTTATAATCTTCAATGCTTGCTTTTTTCGTGCTGTTTTAATTACTTTAAGCCAGTTGTCCGGTATGTAAATTTCTTTGAAGAATTTTTTGTTTTTCTTTATACGTTTTCTTTTGCACGGCGCCACGGCACGGCGCCGCCGCCGTGTGCGCCGCCGTGCACGTCTACAAGCTTCCATAGTGATCCATACAACACTGACGACCGTGCCTACACACGGCGAATTAACCGTAGATTTTCACGGCGAAAAACCGTGTGTGTACAAAAGGCCTTACCGTTTGACAGTTGACACTGACGAATACGGATTAGACGTAAGCCACATACAAACCTATGTTGCCATAGTGCAAAAGTGGTGTATTCAGCTTACACCACTTTTACTCTATTCCTGTCATAGATTACGTTCTGTGCAAAAACGATGTTTTTAGCGCCATCTATTTTTTGATAACAAAAGGTGGCTTACTCCACTATTGTATAGAAAGATGATAATATAAGTAATGTAGCTTACACTAAAACTGCAATCAACACAAATTGTGGCTTACACCACTTTTGCGCTGATAGCCTCATTAATACAACCGACAAGCGACAGATGACAGGCGACAATCCGACAATATGACAATCTAGGTACGTTAGTACTTATATCTCGATGCAATCTAGTAAGTTTTTTCATAGTTTTCTGCTAGAACAATGTTCCAGTAAAATCAGCTGTTTCATAAAGAAGTGCAATACCTACGCGGTCAAAATGTATTGAACAGAACATTTTTTTAGCAGTTCTTTCGCAGTTCAGAATCATGTACTGAATCCATGGTAACAGCGGGGCTATTGCGTAGCACGTTATCAATCGGAATCGGTTTCACTTTTACAGTTCCACAGTACAACAATATTCATTGCGTTATTTACGTGTTGAGGGGACAAATTTTTCGAACTTATGAAGTGATGGATTAGGAATTTGCTTCAAAATGATTCAGACTCCGATTGATAGTGTGTTACGCAATTAGGGTGCAGGTTGCTCGTTGATGCCCCTGCCACCCTGTTAACTATTTTCACATGAAAACATTTGTCTTCGACATTCTCGTAACGGCACTAAACTATGATTAAATAAATAACACTTGTCGTGAAAATGTGACAAGTATGTCGCATTTAATTTATCTGTAAACTAAACTGTTTATACTCCATTTTTATTTAGAGCGCTAAGGTAGCCGCAAAATTCAAATTTTCTTACGATTTTTGCAATTTGCAGCTCAGTGTCTGGGTGTATGTTGATTAAAGTATGATACGCGACCGTATCAAGTGTGTATTTACAGAATTATAACATTAGAATCAGTAATACAATTCCTTAAGTTAGTATAATCCTGAAATGTTAAGACTTCATGAAATAGTCATTCAATAGAATTACATGGCCTTAGAGAGTTGTATTTATGACTTTAATGATTATAATTCTGTAAATACATATTTGTTACGGTCGCGAATCAATCAATATACAACCTAATACTGACCTGCAAATTACAAAAAAAAAAACGTAAGAAAATTTGAATTTCGCGGGCTACCCTGGCGCTTTCACCTTAATGGACGACTTTCAGAGATAAACTTTCCAGCCAGGTATTACGTCTTAGAAGACTAGGTTTACAAATCTATTACCAAGATTAATAGCTACAATTAAATGTAGAGTTTGGTAACAATCTCCTATAACGTTTAAGTACCTATAGTGTAAAACGTACCATCGCGGACATTTGCGGGGAACCACTTTTCGACCTTATCACTAAGGTAATAAGGTTGAAAAGTGGTTCACCGCAAATGTCCGCGCTGGTACCTCCAACTGTGTTTCTATTACAGTAACAGTTGGCTTCAGGAGATTAAATATTTGAAGATGAATGGACGAGACGAGAACATATTATTATTTACGTTATGCTGCGCCAACATCTCGCGAGTATTTCCCAAACGAGTTGACATAGGTACGTGTTTAGTTAATCTGATTTTTAACAGTCATGTTTCAGATGTAATAGCAGGCGAGGGGCCTCTGTGCCCCAGAACATGCAGCCAAAGTGACCTATGCGCTAACACTTAAACGCTGTGGAAGTGGCGAAGTTTTGGACCAACAAAAGAATGGCTGTCGTTCTTTTGTCATATCATAATCAGACTATAATGTTCCCACCGCTGAGACACAGGCCTCCTCTCTGTAAGAGGAAGTGAGCCATATTCCACCACTCGAGGCCAGTGCGGGTTGGTGGATGTCACATGTCTTCAAATGTTTGGTTCTTAGAACATGCTGGTTTCCTCACGATGTTTTCCTTCACCGTTTTGAGAGCAGTGGTAATTTTTTGTCATAATAAACCAGTCACAAATTCAGACTCGTTGATGCTTCGCGGGATGTTCGAAAGAGTTACCGTGGCCCCGGCACAGGCAACAGAAGGAACACGGGTGGGTTTTAGTCAGTAAAAATCTGACACGCCCTCCCGCTCCGCCCAGAGCGGGAGAAGTCATTTGATGATTTCCCATCTACAAAAAAAAAAAAAAAGACTCGTTGATGCTAGTGAGAAAGTCCTATAGGAACAATCCAGTAGCACTTCGTTTCAGTGAGCTATTCGCTACCAATCTATCCATTTACAGACACAGCAATGATATTACCTACACAAAAATTATTGATGTCTCTATCTTGAACTGCCTATGAACAATGACCAAATATACCACTAACCAGAAACTATCGACCATCAACCAACATCATCATCTGCCTAGCCTTTTCCCAACTAAGTTGGATTCGGCTTCCACTCTAATCAGATGCAGCTGAATATCAGTATTTTACATGGAGCGTCTGCCTATCTGACCTCCACAACCCAGTTACTGGGTAACATCACACCCCTTTGTAAGATTGGTTGTCAGACTTTCGGGTTTCTGACTACCCATAACGACTGACAAAGATCTACAAATGACAGCCGGGATTAACGGTTTTACGTGCTTACCGAGGCACGGAGGGGTCTGAATATTTAATGGATGGTCACACATTCACAAACTGACCGCGGCAAGCGTAGCTTAACCTTCGATCGACCCGTACCGCTGTTATTATTTAGCCACGAGCCCCTCAACCAACCAACATCAATGACGATTAAACGCATTCAACCAATTGTAATGCCAGACAACCAAATCCAACCAGTGCGGATTATTCTGTCATCGATCTTTAATGCCTTAGGCATTCTCTACCAGTCAACCAAGGGTGGTGAAGAGATTAGATGGCAGGTGCTCTCTTTGAGAGGAACAATGATAAAAATTATTAAAAATATATCATTGTAAATTAGGTCTAGACACACACTTTGCTCTTTAGTAATGTATGGGGTAATACATATTATACGCCTTATGTATGTAACGTAATTGAAACATTATAGCCATCCTCTCTACTTAAACCCAGCGATGAATAGCTAATAGCAAATTGAAGCCTGAATTACGTCATAACGTGGCGTAACATGAAGATATTAGATTTTTCATAACAGATACTTAAAATTACTTTTTGTTCCAGATATTCTATTTTAGGGAATTTCTAGTCATAATTATTTTTTCCGTAATATATTTAATGTTTGCATATATGATTAATAATATTTTCTAAAACTAACTGGGCTCGTTGCTAAAAAATAACAGTCGCACGGGTCGATCGAGAGTTAAGCTATTCTTGCTGCGATCGGTCCGTGGATGGGTGACCATCCATTACTATATCGAGATCCGTCCGTGCCTCGGTAAGCAAGTTAAGCCGTTTGATCCTGGCTGTTATTCGTAGATCTTTGACAGTTGTTACGGGTAATCAGAAGCCAAAAAGACTGACAACCGGTCTTACCAAGGGTTATCGTGTTACCCAGTAACTTGGTTGTGGAGGTCAGATAGGCAGTCGCTCCATGTAAAATACTGGAATGCAGCTGCATCCGGTTAGACTGGAAACCGACTCCAAAATAGTTGGGTAAAGGCTAGGCAGAAACTATTATATTTTCTAAAAGCTATTCTTCTTAATATACCCACGTTGTATGTACAAAAATGTATTTGTTTACGAATTTCTGTGAAATCGGTTGCTGTTGTTTATTTGTAATATTTTTAGGAGGAAGTACAGGGTACTTTGTTCCTGCTTATGTGCTTTCCAAGTAAAATACGACGTAGACACCTAAATCAGATTTTTTTTTGTGTCTGCATAACTTCAAAAACTACCTCATCAAGTTAGTGAACTTGCAATTTAAGTCTAGACAAAAAAAGTTGTCCAATTTTATTTTTGTTCTATGACTACAAAAGATTTACCCAAAGAGATTTCCTCAGCCTGATTTCCCTGAGGATTCTGTTAAGTTCAAAAGGCGCAGTTTCAATAGCTTTATTATGAAAAATAAACAAAACGAAATAACCGAATTTTATAACCGAATTTTCCGACACAAGAAGGAAAAATATTAAATATTCTAATATTTCCTGAACGAGAAAGGAACGACAATAAAATTTACATACACAACAAGACAAAAATATAAGGAAGCGGCAATAACATGCTTCCTTATATTTTTTATTCTTAGAGCAAAAATAATTCGGTTGCCTTTGCGTAGACATCAAATAGAGCCCAAATGTAAAAAGTTGCAGCTGACCAAAAAAAACTTACAATGTTAAGGCTCCTGCAAACAGGCGCGAAAAGCGACGCAACTCAAAGACACCACACGTCGCGTGACACGCGATTCCTTTGTGTCGCGTCGCATGTCGCGCTTTTTTGCAGGAGCCTTTATGTAAAAATATTTGGTTTTAATTCCGCAATAACTAGGTCCAGTACCCTAATTGCGTCACACACTATCCATTACAATCTGAATGATTTTGAAGCATATTGCAAATCCATTGCTTCATATGTTCGACTTTGTCTGCTCCACAATGTAAATAACACAATGAATATTGTTGAACTGTCAAAATGAAACCGATTCCTACTGCACTTGCAGTAGGAATCGGTTTCATTTTGATAGTTGCGTAACATACTTATGTTACACAATTAGGTTGCAGGCTTGGATGCAGCACCCTAATTGCGTAACACGCCTTCAATCACAATCCGAGAGATTTGAAGGATATTGCTAATCCATTGCTTCATAGGTTTGAAAAATTTGTCTGCTCAGCCAAATAAATAACGCATTGAAAGTGGGTGAACTGTCAAAATAAAACTCATTGCGATCAATTGTTTTTTTTATTTATGTGTTGTCATTTTAGATGCGGTTATTATGATGCAACATGTATCTTAATAACCGCATCTTAAAACTAAATATGTTTACAAAACATTTTACTGTCCTGGATTTCCGCAAAGTAATACTGGATACCATAACTTAAAAAAAATATATCAGGAGTCGACTAATGTAGTCACATTTAATTTTTCAATTGCAAGTCTCCCGAGGATTTTGTTTCTTCGATTTAGAAGCTTGAGATCGTCCAATTTCAAGGTGAATTTAAGCGTAGCGTTTAGTAGATGTGAACATAATCACGACGTTGTTTGCTGCGTGTTTAGTTCAGTAACTATAGAGTACCTACTTATCGGCGTTAAACGTAAGATCATACAGGACTCCGCAAAGTAAAAGACCGGTCTAGGGCTGCAGCTTTGGAAAGCCATTACCTCCTGCGAAGCAGTAATGCTCGCGAAGAAGGAGGCGGGACGCGTGGAGAGGCAAGCTTTGCGCCTTCACGCCCCTAGTCGCCGCAGGAGACGCCCTGGGCGTCGGGAATTGGCAGCCGATTCCCGTAGGTGCGGGCTTGCGGACGGCGAGCAATGGGTAGCTCGCCGTCCGGTAAAGACAAGGCCCGAGACGACGGCGCGTTGTGTTCCACGCGCGCCTCAAAGAGATCAGCACCATTGAAGGGGTCCGCTAGGGCCGATGCCAGCCAGGGTTGCGGGATGTTCGAAAGAGTTACCGTGGCCCCGGCACAGGCAACAGAAGGAACAGTCCCGTGGGTGGGTTTTAGTCAGTAAAAGTCTGAGACGCCCTCCCACTCCGCCTAGAGCGAGAGAAGTCATTTGATGATTTACAATCCACAAAGAAAAGGGCTGCAGTCTCGACATTGATAGCACGGGAATTTTTGCGTGCTTATCAAGCATTTTTGACCATCTAGGGACCTTTCGGGTTATTTGTTTTTATGTGCTACAAATACGTTTAAAATCTCCTTGTAAAACATGACTTAAATTATAGCATGAATAATGCATGCATGATTAATAGAACGTCACCTTTACGGCCGAATCATTCAGTAAAAGACAGGTCGCTATTGTGGTAGACAGTATGATTCTATCGGTTCTTATGTCAGGAGCTAGACCACCAGTATTATTTTTTAATCTTACTTGAGTGTGGGAAAGAGATGGAGCTGGACGTCCTGTATAGGTTCATCTCTTTCTCACACTGAAGTAACATTAAAATAATACTGCTTTATGAGGTGGTGGTTGGCCCCCAGGCCAGTAAGATTCCATAACCTCATAGATTATTAGGACGTTGAAACCATAGACAGATAGGTTTTTCTATCTCCAGTATGCCAAAACTGGTGATAGATAGGTTATTGGGTTCGGCGACGCGGCGACGGTCTATTAATTTGAGGATTACAATAATAGATAGATAATTTAAAATAGAAATAATTCATGTTTGTATAATATATATAATAATTCGTGTTTTATGGTTTTTCGTGGTATGTTAAATAATCCGCAAATATTGGAATCGTTGGGTTTGCTCGTTCCAGACAGGAGGCTACGGTTGGGCCCGAGGGAGGGACTTTTAAAGTTCCGGCAACCCGTACAAATTTATTTTAAAGTTTGCTCCAGTGATTCGTGCAGTAAGAATGCTTAATAGTGTCTCTCTGCGCATGGACATATTTTCTTGCTCTTTGGCGGATTTCTACAGGGTGACACTTAGTATGTTGTCCACTGTGTAACTTGTGCTGTACCCAGACCCGGGACTCGGGACTGGACAAGTAGCAACTGATGACTACTTTTGTTAGCTTGGGTCTTACCTGTTAGAACAAATGTATGTGTTGATTAATAAAATAAATAAATAAATAAATGTTTTATTTTATTTTAAAAAATCGCTTTTCTTATTTTATTAAAATAATTTTATTTCAAAAATTGCGTGAATTCTATGATAAATGGGCGTGCGGATGGAGCGGCACAGAGAAGGACCGTACACTCAAGGTCGTTTGGTCGGTGAGCATGCAGCAGTGTGAAGTCGTCCTGCCCTCAGCGCGTCCGGGCATTCTTAGTTTTTCATCACGGTTTGTTTTCAGGATTATGATGGTATTCATACTCTTGCGCGAAGGCTTGTTATATTCATACTCTGCGACAGCGTTTTATTTTTTAAATCGTGTGACAAGGATGCAATTCATTTCCCGGGGTAGTCTTTTTTACCGATTTAGGAATTAAGGAAAACCCACCACTTTTTATTTTGGTTTTATGGTCTATAAAGTTTTCTATGAATGTGTAACTGTGGTGCTAATCTGGAAAGATCTCACCGTGAAAATTTAGGTGAAGTGAGCGTGATGTGAACTGTCACGCTACCTTACTCTACTAGGGATCGAGCTCACATCAAACTCACTTCACCTAAGTGCTCACGGAGTGATGTTCACAGAATAGATCGGCAGATGTTTTTAATCTGATAGAGCCAGTGAAGGAATCGTTTCAGCGTTTCTTTTTTTTAAAGTTCACTTACCAATTTAAACTATTCCGTTACTAATCCATGTTAAAGAAACTAACAGCCGAACAATATCTGCTTGCGAGCTGTTACTCGCTTGCTTCGTTAAACACCTCACCTGCACCCTAATTGCGTAACACACTTACAGTAGAAATTGGTTTCATTTTGACATTTCAACAACATTCATTGCGTTATTTACGTTGTTGAGCAGACAAATCTTTCGAACATTTGAAGCAATGGATTAGCAATATGCTTCAAAAGCATTCAGATTATGATTGATAGTGTGTTACGCAATTAGGGTGCTGGTTAGGTATAATACCAGTCTATTACTGTCCCTCTGCAGGACAGAGGCCTCTTCTCATACAGAGAAGGCACGAGCATTGGTCACCACGCTTGCTCAAGACTGGTCGGCGATTTCAGACTTATCTCTACATTCTATACTCTATACAAATACAAAAAATCTAAGTGTCTGTTTGTAATGTTAAAATAACAGCTTTTTACTAAATGCATGTGAAAGTATATACGGTAGTTATAACAAAAAAACTATTTTCTGTCTGTCGGTCTGTCTGTCTGTTTGTTCCGGCTAATCGCCGAAACGGCCAGACCGATTTTGACAAGACTTTCACTAATAGCTGATGTTACAAGGAGTAACTTAGGCTACTACTATTTTAGAAAAATATTAAATAATAAAAATATTTTTTAGTGCGAAACCGCGCTAAAAAAATAAAACCCATGAAATTGTGAACAAAATCTGATTCAAATTGCTTCCCTATTTGTTTTCCGCATGTTTACCGCAAATAAACGTAATTCCTTTCTTCTTCTTCTTCTTCTTTCCGATATCCACGCGAACGAAGTCACGGGCATAGCTAGTATTAACTATTACTCCAGGGGGCCAACCACCACCTCTTAACCTCCTCACTGAACTTGTACTACCTATAGAACATAAAAAATAAAATAATCTTGCGAGTTAAATATTCACGTCACGTCAAATAAAAACCCCTAGCGACATCTATTGAAGATTGTTGTAGGTATAGAAAAATATTTGACAGCTCAACTGAAGGTCAATTCTGCCAAAATGGCTTCGAGATCCAGACGTATCGAGCCGCGCTCGGGCATTGGTAAGTTCAATCTTTCTGAATCTTATAAAAATGTTGCTATTTCTATCAAAAGTTATTCAAATTACGTTTTCGAATAGCAGATTTAGTTTGATTTGTCAATATTTACGCGAATTCTGCCATGATTTTATTTTCATTGGGAATAAAAATTATATGTCCTATATTTAGGAATCATGCAGACTGCTACTTTTGAAATAATATTGTTATGTCCTGTGTATAGGTACCTGTAAGGGAATTATGTAAATAATATTTTATTTGATATTTGTTTTAGCCTGTTCTGACGATACCGTGCTAGCATTACTAGAAGAATCTGATGTCGATTTTAGCAGCGACGGTGATACCCAAGATCCCACATATAATGAACCCACGGAAATCGCTACACAAGACCGTCGAAGGTATGATTCTAGTGATTCTTCTGTAAATTCAGACTCCCATGATGTTGTTGAGCCACCATCGCCGGCTTTATCGAGTGGATCTATAATACGCCAGGCAACTGGCTCTGGTTTACGCCGAGCAAGATCTTCTCGTCGCCCTCGAAGGTCAGCTCAGCCAACCTACAGACAAATACCGTCTCAATCTCAACCTGATGTTGTGGATTTATGGACTGGAAATTTTGAACCTCTCGAAATAAATCTGTATGAACCAACATACGTGCCAAATTTCGACCATGGATGGTCATACGAACAGTTCTTTGAACGTTATATAGATGAACAAATACTCTTACAAATTGTGGATTGTACAAACAGAACAGCAGTTCATGTAAAAGGCAGGTCACTTGGTCTTACAGTTAAAGAATTAAAAGTTTATATTGGAGTGACAATGATTATGGCTTCATTACAATATCCTCAAATAGACATGTATTGGTCGTCTAAATGGAAACAGCCTATCATAACATCAGCTATGACACGTCTGCGTTTTTACGCAATTAGAACGTCGTTAAAAGTGGTTTATGATCTTGATGTTACCGTCGAAGAGCGTCAAAAAGACAAGATTTGGAAAGTGCGTCCCCTTTTCGAGAAAGTACGACAAGGATGTTTACTTCAACCTCGCACAGCAAAAATGTCTATTGATGAAATGATCATTCCGTTTACTGGTCAATGTTGTATTCGTCAATATAACCCTAACAAACCTAATCCCTTAGGGTTAAAAGTATTTGTTTTAGCAACGCCTCAGGGAATGGTTATAGATTTCGAGATATATCAAGGAGACACAACTTTTCCAGAAATTAGACAGATGGGTTTTGGTCTCGGAGAAGCAGCTATTCTTCGGCTGACCGAAGCACTTGTCCCTGGTCACCACATCTTTTTTGATCGCTATTTTACCATTATCAAATTATGTGATGAATTATTGAATAAAGGTTTTCACGCGACTGGAACAATTATGAGAAACCGATTGCCCAAAAACTGTTTGATGGAAGAAGATAAGAGTTTTATGAAAAAGCAACGGGGTTATTGTGAAATAAAAACACGAGTAGATGGCAAGATGGCAGTGACACGTTGGATGGACAATAAGCCCGTGGTGATGTTGTCAACGCGTTTATCTAATAGACATGCAGATGAGTGTGAAAGATCGTCGAAGAAAAACAAAGTGTATGAACGTGTAAGACGCCCCGAAGTTATCAAAGAATATAACGAAAATATGGGGGGTGTAGATTTAGTTGATAGAATGCTAGCTGTATGCCCTTCACGTAACAGAACAAAAAAGTGGACAATACGAGTAATATCTCATATGATAGACTTGGCTGTTGCTAACTCATACCTTCAGTTCAAACAGAGAGAGAAGAAAAAAGGCGTTAAAAACGTTATAGGCATACGTGAATTATCTTAAATTCACGTATGCCTATAACGTTTTTTGGAACTTGGTGAGAAGTTAATTGCTGATAACTTAGATTCTACAGACACAGATGACCCTGCTGATGAGTTTGAAGAACTTTTACCAAAGCACAAAAAACGTAAGACTACTATAGTTCCGTTACCAACTAAAGCTATTCGTCAAAAAAAAGCTAATCACATGCCACAACACAGTTCAAAGCAAAATAGATGCAGAAATGAGGGTTGTTATAAAAAAACTACAGTTACGTGCAAAAAATGTGCTGTGTATTTATGTTTCACGGCTCAGAGAAACTGTTTTGAAGCTTTTCATAATCCATAATTATTTTCAGAGGCTTTATTTTCTTATTTTTCAATTATAGCTACGCAAATGCGTCAATTTTTATTGTTTGTATGCTAGATAGGATTCTATAACTGTTGATGACTGACTTATTGAGACTGATTTTATGTACAATTTAAATCAATAAGTAATGTTATAAAAGTATTATCTGTTCAAAATAAATAACGAAGAAGTTAAGTTTAAAGTTTAATAATATGTCTTTTCAATAAAAAATTGAGTACTTTATGGGCTTATCTTATTTCATTACACAATAATATACTCACATTGGCTGTAATTGTCTTGTATGCAGAACATAAAATAGTCCAGAAAATATAAGTAGCCTGCATCTGTCCTAGTGGCAGGACATAAGGAAAAACTCTTTGTTACGGGAATAGATTTTTTTCAGTAATTTTTCAGTTAAAAAGTAACCCCTAAACAGCTTAAATCCCGAATATGAATTGAATCTGACATAAAAAGTGGTCCCTGTAGTGAGGAGGTTAAAGCAGTATTATTTTAATGTTCCTTCAGTGTGAGAAAGAGATGGAGCTACACAGGACGTGTAGCTCCATCTCTTTCCCACACTGAAGTAATATTACAATAATACTGCTTTAAGAGGTGGTGGTCTAGCTCCAGGTTTCCTCACGGTGTTCTTCCTTCACAGAGACATCTGTGACACGACAAGTAATGTTAGAGATAAACACAAAAATCAGGCATGGCCTTCTAGAGCGTCCCCTTACGTCCCAGTGTTTCCACTCACATCTGCCTTGTAAATACTTTTTATAAGTCGCCTTTTATTCATCCTCTCTCCTAATAATATGACATAAAGGAGCTGTCAATGTCAAAATAAGTGGTTGACTGTACCAAGATTCCGCAAAGCGAAAGTATTGTACAGTCGAGTTCTTATTTTATTGTATCGCGAAATACTGCGGAAGTTAGGACTACAAGAAACAACGGTAATTTACCTTTAGAACATTTTCAGCTAAATCGTTTCCAAATTGAATTAGGCAGGTATGTACCTACATAACAAAAGTTGTACCTAACAACAGACAACAGTTTGACGTCACAAACCGAACATCGACGCCATGATGAATGGAATTGACGGAGTCGCTTCGTTAACGACGTAAACTTTGAATGGCGATGACACTGAATAGTGACATCACAGAAATACAGGCAGACTGGTTAAACTCGAGAGACAATTATTATGTAAGGAGCAAGTGTGTAGGTACTGTAATGATCTGCCGGGATACCACGGCAGACCACTACGTGTATGTGTGTGCTGTCTCATTAAGAGATGTGTTTGGTGGACGTATAAATCAGACACACAGGAGCACCGTATTATTATTTAATAGCTTATAGAAAGCTTGTTACAATATCGACGTAATACTAGGAATGACTCGATATAAAACAATTTTACTATGTCATTATTCAAAGTTATTTTAATCGAAAACCTCACTACCTGTCTTAACAGCCAGCCATAAATCCGGTGAAGGTTTCATGATGAAGGCAGGCTCGATTAAAGCCTCTACAGTACTTTCACATTATGGATATTCGCATTTGACTTTGTCAGCCCAGTTTCCTGGGAATCCCCTGGATATGAGAAGCACGAGACTGGTCGATTTGGCGACGCTTGGGGTCCAGCGGCGGACAACATTCGGCTCAAATAATGATGATGATGATGATGAGCCAAGTTAAATGTATAATGGATCATACCGTCCTACGTTATCCAATGCAAGATAAGATAATCAGGAGCTACCCAAAGTGCGTTTCACCAAAGAATTCCCTTCGCCGCAATGTTGTTAACACGGAAATTAGTGTAAGTCAGTGTTCAGCAACACTGATTTCCATGCTACCAATATTACGGCGAAGGGAATTCTTTCATGAAACACACTCTACACAGGGTGCGCTGAACGTATGCTTAGTACAACGTCCATGTAATTACATTTAACCGCTGTGGTAGCGTCACTTTTGAAACCTAGATATATTTGTCACAGAAACACGTTACATACAAAAATATATTTAAAATAAAATTTAACGTATAAAACCGTTTTCTTTTTAAATTTTTTAGTCGAGTCTCGTTAAAAATAAAAAAATAAAATAGTTTTATACGTTTATTAACCAAAGGGTGTTTAATATATTCTATTATTGACATAATTTAAAACCTAACAATCTTAAAATAATAATAATAATAATATGTAAAGTATATAAAAAAGCGAGGGGGTAAATAATCAGAGGGCATCAAAAAATTCATCCGCATCGCTGTCAACAGGAAAAGTGCCCAGAAGGCTGGCAGCATTGCCACGTTGTATAGCAATGCTGATTCTTTGGCCAAAAAATAGGCCAGCCCTCTGGTCACGTGTGGAGTCGACCAACCGCCTGGCGATGTCTCGAAAAACTAAGTGGGCACTCGGACCCCATGGCCCAAGTGTTTCAACCCCAAACGGCTCGAACATATAAGTCCCAATAAGACTGGAGTATTTGCGCCGTTTGAGGTTTTCCGCACCCGCAGCAGCCGCTTCAGCACAGCCTGCCGTGCTAGGAAGATGGGATGGCGCAAGGGTGTCGACACACGTTGCATCCCACACCAAAGGCCTACCTACCTTCCAAGGCATTAAGGTCATTCCGTCTGGTCTCTTTCCATCGTCGCGTGCTAAGCCATTGGGTTCTAAAACAGCTGGCACCCCAGCGGTGATAAGAGCACGACGGATGATGTCATTGATGCTGGCGTGCCGTGCTATCCGGCCTGCGCTCTTACTGCAGGATAGGCCATGTTGTCCGAGGCAGTCGACACTGACACCGCATTGGCAGCGATGCGGAGCCACGCAAGGAGCGCCCAGACGCAGACAAGTAGCGAGCCGGAAGGTGGTGTCACCCAGCATGGTGCCTATGTTGGGTGACGGTAGCGCCTGAAGCCAGAGGCCCGACTCCCACTCCCCCACAGCCAGCAGGCGGGCACGCTCAGCAGTATTAGTGGTCGTATTAATTAGATTATTCCGTACCAACCTGCAGAGCGGTTCATCCCACTGCCTCTGGGAAGATGGGTTCAAGGGCCGATCTGTATCCGGGCAAGCCACTTTCCAGGCGTTCACTGCGTCAGTCAAACACGGCACTTCTGAGTCAACCAAGAAGGGGGCTAAAATTTTCTCGGTCAACTTTTCCGTGCTGTGGACAGAGGACAGGAACGCCGGTAAGCTAATACTGGTAATTTTGCGGACGCCGAGGCCACCAAAACGGATGGGTAGTGTGGCTTGCAGCCACGCTCGGTCGTCTAGGGCCACATTTAAAATGGATGTTAGTGTGCTGCGAATAATTTGGTCAATTTTGTCCAAGAGGTTTGGCTGCTTCCATAAAGGGGAAGAACGTAGAAAGTAAATAAAATTTGGGCCAAAACAACAGTATCTAATCAGGGTGAATGCCGAATGTAAATTAATTTTGAAAAGTCTGTCCGAAATGTCGTTGAAGTTTTTGATTTTTTCGTTGATAAATGGAGAAAAGCTGTCTTCTAAAATTGGGGAACCTAGGAGGTGCAGTGAACTTTTTTCTAAAATTTTGATTTGTGGGGCTATTGCATTAAATTTTTCTAGAGTCAGTTGTCTGTCGGTAATGTCAGAAGGTAAATTTCACACTTTGATGGGTTAAGGTCCAAGCCAATAGATTTAAATTCCTCTTTGAGAAGCTGTAGGTCTTTCAAAACGGTGTCTACATCACCTCCTAGCGTTCCATCATCTAAATACCACACGTTAAATTTTGAATTTAGTTTCTGGATAACTGGATGAATAGCCAAGCTGAAAATAACTGGCCCGAGAGGGTCACCTTGTTGGCATCCTACTGCAGATTCCAAAACATTGTCCTTGTATAATAATTTAGAAGGGTACCTGTAACATTGCCACATAAAACCATAAATTTCGGGTATTTCCTTTTTGACTTCAGCCAACAAAGTGTCCCTGTTGACAGAGTTAAAGGCGTTCTTAACGTCAACCTTGAGGACGACCTCACCTTTGTTGGAGTTTAAAAAGGTGTAAAGGGCATGCACGGCAGCCTCACAGCCCCCTTTTGAGCCAAAACCAAGCTGTAGGGGCTGAAACTTAGCTGTAAGCGATTCGCTATACAGCTTACAGCATATTTTGGCTGCCAAGCTAAAAAATTCCAGTATAAGCTGACCTCTCATTGTACAGAAATCCTATACAATGCGAGATCAGCTTATACTGGAAAGAGGAGAAAGAGAGAGGTAAGAGGTGCCCAAACATTAAACAATAATAATAATCACTTAATTATATAATTAAGTGATTATTATTTCGTTTATTAATTTTTGTTTCTTATATAATTACATTTTTAAATATTTCTTAAAATACAAAATATAAAAAAAACATTTAAAAATATAAAAAATAGAATTCCACCGGTATCGGGAGCAGGGTCCAAGCTACCGGTGGTTAGGGCTGCAGAGACAGGAACCTCCTCACAATACGAGCCGTATCGAGGAGTACTGCCTTCTGGATCAGGCTCTTGATCCAACCGCCTAACGACAGCCTCGAGAGATGTTGGTCGAGGCTTTCGGCCATCAGGCCATTGGCCGTTACGACAATCGGCACAATGACAGCCGAGGTCACATTCCACATGTCAACAACCTCGTGTGCTAAGTCGAGATATTTTATTTGTTTCTCTTTCTCAGCTTTCACGAGGTTCTCGTCATGCGGAATGGTAACATCGATTATCATTGCGCGGCGCGCTAATCGATCTATCACCACTATATCAGGCTTATTGGCGACAATAGTCCTGTCAGTGATGATAGACCGATCCCAGTACAACGTGGCATGGTCATTTTCAAGAACTGGGTCGGGCACATACTTGTAATACGGTACCTCAGAGTCCACAAGTTTGTATTTCAAAGCAAGTTGCTGGTGAATAATCCTGGCCACTTGGTTATGCCTGTGCAAGTACTCGCCGTTAGCCAGACGAGAACAACCAGAGATAATATGTCTGATGGACTCACCCGGACGGTGGCATGCCCGACACACGTCAACCGTCCCGTCCTTCATAATATGTCTCCGGTAGTTATTCGTCAAAATAACTTCGTCCATAATTGCACAAACAAAACCTTCAGTTTCCCCAAAGAGGTCACCGAAACGTAGCCAGGATACGGACGCTAAGAAATCTACACCGGGCTCGTGTAGAGCCCGATAGAAGCGTCCGTGAAGCTCCTTGCTTTGCCATACCGCCTTGCGGTCATCTGTAGTAAGTACTACAGGTTTGCGCCAGTTCTCTTTAGCCATGGAGAGCGGGGTGAACCCGTTGTCCACTGCGACCACATCACGGTGCATACCCACGTCGGCGTTTAGAAAATATTCCCTGAGGTTGCACACCTCGCGGTTGTGGAGGGTCTTCGCATTTAAAAAACCTCGACCCCCGCACTTCCGCGGGATGTACAGTCTCATCACCGATGATCGTGGGTGATGCATCCGGTTTGCGGTCAGTAGTGTACGGACCCTCCTATCCAGGGCGTCTAGTTCGGTCTGAGTCCATTTGAGTATACCGAAAGAGTACACCAAAACCGGCATGACCCAACCGTTGAAGGCGCGCACCTTGTTTCCGCCCGAAAGAAGACTAATTAATACCTTCTTCAGGCGACCAAAGAAGCGCTCCTTCAACGATTGCTTCATGTCAGCAGCATTAATGCCCAACGCTTCCGACATACCCAAATACTTATAGGTTTCGGTTGCGGAGAGGGCTCTAAGGTTTATGGAATCCGAGAGTTGAATCCCCTCGGATTCCATAATCTCGCCTCGCTTTACATGCATGACTGCACATTTGTCCACACCAAATTCCATCCTGATGGCGTTACTGAAAGTTTCAGTTACCTTCAGTAGTTCCACCAGTCGCAATTTGTTGGGGGCAAAGAGTTTCAAGTCGTCCATGTAGAGGAGGTGAGATATGACCTGACCACCTCTCTTCAACCGATAGCCTAGACCTGAATCCTCCAGCAGTGTGCTTAGAGGATTCAGGGCTAAGCAGAACCAAAGTGGACTCAAACTGTCGCCCTGAAATATTCCCCGTTTAATCCATACAGGTTCATCATTCCCCTGGATCTGTCGACACCCTGGATAGCGAAGGACCGTCCTCCATTGCCCCATACATGACTCAAGGAAGGTGCGTAGAATTGCATCTATCTTGTACAACTCAAGCACCCTCATGAGCCATGTATGTGGCACCGAGTCGTAGGCCTTCTTATAATCTATCCAGCATGTCGACAGATCTTTGCGGGATCGACGAACCTGTTGGCTAATGGCCATGTCGATGAGGAGTAGCTCCTTAGTACCGCGGGACCCGTTCCTACATCCATTTTGAGAGGAAGACATAATTGAGTTACTCTCAATGTGCGTATTTATTTTCACTCTCAAAATGGATGTTAGAAGTTTATAGATCGTCGGCAAACACGTGATCGGTCTATAATTCTTGGGTTCCGCGGGACTTCCTGACTTATGGAGCAGGTGGGTAACGCCTGTTGTTAGAAACTGCGGTAGCGACCCAGACTCTAAGGATGACTGGAATTGAGATGCCAGGCGAGTGTGTGAACTAATTAGCCATTTTAGCCAAAAGTTGTGCAGTCCGTCCGGTCCCGGTGATTTCCAATTTGGCAACGGGCGGACTGCTTTGGCTACGTCTAATGGCGTTATTAAGATCTTTTCCATTTCTGGTATAGTTCCACACACTCGCTCGACATCCTGCATCCAGCCAGCCTCAGCGTGACAGACGGGCACCGACCAGATGCTGCGCCAGAATGTACTCGTGGTGGCATCATCTGGGCGGCGCACGTCCGCCACACTTTTTTCAGGTCGCTCCCAAGCTCTATATACCCGCCTCTCATCGCTCTGGAACATGCGATTCTGCGTGTATCGATCGACCCGCCGCTTATACCGCCGAATACGGCTCGCCCATGCACAAACTTTCTGCTTCAGGAAGTCGATGCGCTCTGTGACACAGGACATGTATTCTCGAGGGCTGATTCCAGTCCCCGAGAATGCCCGCCTTACAAAGCGCATCACTCGTGGTCGTGTATTGCCCTCGCTGAAGCAGTATAGTTTGCCGATGAGTACCCTGGTCCCATCGATACGACGTTCGATCCTGCACTGCCAGGCTGGTACGGCTGGTTTTGGTCGAGTAGCTCCGTCACAGTTTGGAAACTTGACGTTAGCTAAACGACATGCCGCAACAGCCGCGCAATACAGGATCGAATGTGTATCAATGAGATCCTCGCTGCTCTCGAAAAAAATCTTGAGCTGCGAGTCCAAAGCACACACCAGCGCCCTATTTTTCTTGTGCATAGGCAAGTGTGGTAATCGGGGCCTAAGTTCGGTCGGAGTGGACCTATACTCGAGAAACGCATCCTCCAGTGCGCTCCTCAATCGGGCGTTGCACTGGCTACTTACTGTGGCAACCCTATCATCCTCCTCTACAACACCATGATTAGACCGCGGCGGGATTGAATCAATAGTTGAGACTTGTACCGCGGTTTGTGCCGGAGTTGAGACGATATGGTTGCTCAATACTTCTGAGCGCAGCCTATCAAGTGCGGCATCGCCCAGCCTATGATTGCGTTGGATGACCCGCACCTGATCCGACAGTCGTTGGGCCGAGACGTTGACGGTTGGCTCTAGTTCCTGAAACAGAGACAGCATTCTAACACGGTACGCAGTGAGGTTAGTTCCCCCCTCTGTAGACCCGTAATATGCGCGCATGACGTTCTCGTTTATAGACTGAGTCCATCTCATGCGCTGCACACAACCACCGGCAGCGGGGACCCGGCTCGGGGCCGGTTGGCCCCTAAGTCCCAAGCTCCTCGGTGGCCGGCCTCTCCCCTGTCGACGTACAGGTGTTGGCGACGTCGGCGGGGAAAAATACTCGTCGCTCGAGCTCGACGCAACTACCGCAGCTGGTGTCATCACAGCGCTCACGGTGGGGCTGGATACCGGCGGCGGCGAGGCGGAGCTGAGCGAAGAGTCCGGAGGTGGTGGGCGTGCTCGTGCAGCTGATCTCGTCAACATTATTATTTATTCATTGATTATGTTTATCTGGTTTTATCAGAGGTGACATGACAGATGTCACCTCCGATTCGGTATTTTATATTGTAGTGTTCATTTTCTTCTATTGTAGTTTAAAATTGATATAAAATGGTTGCCTTTAAAATGGTTGGTTTAGGTTGCCTTTGGGTTTCTTTTGAGTTTCTGGTATAATACAAAACTGCGTCTAAAATGAATAAAACTATGAAAATTATTGAGAATAAATTTCGTGACGTGTTGACGTTAGTGTTGCCGCGTTATTACGATTATTATTATTGTTACCATTACCATATGGTAGAGGAGCTCTTAGCTAAATAATAACAGCCGAACGGGGCGATTGAAGGTTAAGCTACGCTTGCCGGAGTCGGTTCTTGGATGGGTGACCATCTATTACATGTCCCTCTGTGCCTCGAAAAGCACGTTAAGCTGTTGGTCCCGGCTGTCATTCTTAGATCTTCGACAGTCGTTACAGGTAGTCAGAACCCCAAAACTCTGACATCCAGCCGTACCTACCAAGGGGAATTGTGTTACCCAGTAACTGGATTGTGGAGGTCAGATAAGCAGTCGCTCCATGTAAAATACTGGAATTCAGCTGCATCCAGTTAGACTGGAAGCCGACCCCAACATTTAAGGTTATTTAAGGTTTTACTCCAGCCCTTCTAGGGTTCTTTGCTGGCTACTTGGGCAACCGCAAACAAATGTTAGAGTATGCAGGTTACATCTCGGACTCGTATTTCACCCTTACGGGGCTTAGTCAGGGGACTAATTTAGGACCTTTAGAATTTATTGTTATGATTAATGATCTTCCAGAAGTCATAAAAGATGCTGGCTATTTGTTATTTGTTGACGATCTCAAGCTATTCTTGCGGATCACAGACGAGTCACACTCCGGAATGCTACAGCGAGACATTAATCGGGTGGTAGCGTGGAGTGAAAAGAATAAACTACTCTTCAATGTGACGAAGTGTAGCGTAATGTCCTTCACGCGGGCCGTGAAACCCCGACGCCATGATTATTGCATGGGCGATCGCATCATACAGCGCAGCGGTGAGGTTAGTGCGAGATCTCGGGGTTACTTTCTCTGCGGATCTTTCGTTTTGTGCTCACGTAATGCAGGTTTGCAAAAAAGCGTTTAAAAATCTTGGTTTTGTCATGCGGGAAACCGTAATTTCACTAATATGGCAGCAGTGAAAGCACCGTACAATGCGTTCGGTGTTGTCGAATCCTTATGAAGTGAAGTATTCTCAGATGCTGGAAAAGATGCAGAACAAGTTTACATGATACCTGTATTGGATGTATGTAGTTTGGTGTTTACCCTTTCTACCCGCTTATGTATCCAACTCTCTTTGTTATAGGGATGGTTGGGTACTATAAGTTGGAAGTAAGGCGCAGCCTTGCTCTGGTAAAATATGTTTTTATGGTTTTTCGCGGTATGTTGAATAATCCGCAAATATTGGAATCGTTGGGATTGCTTTTAAAGTTCCGGCAACCCGTACAAATTTATTTTAAAGTTTGCTCCAGTGATTCGTGCAGTAAGAATGCTTAATAGTGTCTCTCTGCGCATGGACATATTTTCTTGCTCTTTGGCGGATTTCTACAGGGTGACACTTAGTATGTTGTCCACTGTGTAACTTGTGCTGTACCCAGACCCGGGACTCGGGACTGGACAAGTAGCAACTGATGACTACTTTTGTTAGCTTGGGTCTTACCTGCTAAAACAATAAATAAATAAACATACATGGGAAAAGGTTAGGCAGATTCATGGTACCTACAACTACCTACCATCCTAGGGTTTAAGAAGCGGGTCTTTACATTTAAACAAACATCAACCGGTATATACTACTGCTCCCTATTTTGTAACGCGACGGAAAATGTTTCTGCCAAACCGTTTATTTGGCTAACGAATTCTACAAACGCCACGCCAGTCACAATCGACCTTTTGCTCGATTTTTTTTTATAGAATTGTTACTTTTACGATGGGAAGTGAATAAATGAATACATATTACGAAATGGTTTCCAGAGGCTAGACCACCACCTCTTAAAGCAGTATTATTGTAATCTTGCTTCAGTGTAAGAAAGAGATGGAGCTAGACGCCCTGTATAGCTCCATCTCTTTCTCACACTGAAGTAACATTCAAATAATACTGCTTTTAGAGGTGGTGGTTGGCCCCCTATAGGTAAATGACAGAGTGACAGTAGTATCTGCTACTATTGCACGCCTCACAACGCTTCTACGTGTGAGAATGCTGTACTCTCGATATGTCGCCATGTCAAAATTTTCCAACGTAAAATCGTTTCTATACTCTCAAATTATACATGGAATTAATGTAAGCAGGGAAGTTTTAAAAACTTGAGACTGGAAATTATAAGATTAATAAATATTTGTATTATTATATATATATGTATTATGTAGGTACCTATACAAGGTGTAACATAATTAACGCACAACCTCTTAAGAGGTCATCGTACTCATCATTATGAACAACTTTTACTGTGGGACCAAACCTGAAATCGCGAAAAAAAAATCATCTGTTACCTACATTTTGACGAGACATACCTACAAATAATTTAATATGTTTACCTCTCGCATGATTAATATTTTATTTTTTCCTAGTTCGCATGCAACCATATTTGTACGCCTTTTGGCATAACATAGCGACCTATGAACTCTAAAATAAGAACTGTATTCACTACCTATGTTACACAAATAAATTGATTATGATTATGATTATGCGGTAACGAGTGTGAATATAAATGTAGGGAGCAGCTGATTTTTTTTTGCGATTTCAGGTTTGGTCCCATAGTAAATGTTGTTCATAATGATGAGTACAATGACCCGTTAAGAGGTTGTGCGTTAATGATGTTACACCTTGTATATCAAAAAATGTAATTTAAAATTTCGAGTAATGCTTTCACTTGTGTGCCTGTTTGTCGTCACGATTCACGCCGCTAGGAATATTAGTGTTCTGTGGATTCACGTCGTCACAAATGGTTTGTGATTGCGGTAGCCGCCTTCTAGAGTCCGCAATTTTCGGGTGAATGACGTCACTGTAAGTCAAACCCCGCTGCCATCATTTTCATGACAGCTGATACTGCGGCCGTTGTGTGGCGGCCACCGTTCTTATAAGAAACCCTATAATAACTTGTATGTGTGGTGCAAACTGTAAATATATGTTTGTTATTAATCAATAAATAAAACCATACCTAGTTTTAGGCAATGAAGTCATAATGGGGAAGGTCGGGCAAAGCTAATTGTAGATGGCGTGATCATAGCTAGGTCCCCACGGCCTACAATAAGTTTGACATTTCGTTCAGTCATGAGTTTACTTTTATTTCGCTATTTCGTTATTTTCGGTGATTTCAATATTTTAAATCAAGTAAATGATATGTATGCCAGCCTTTTGGGCACTTTTCCTGTTGACAGCGATGTGGACGAATTTTTTGATGCCCTATGATTATATATATATATTTTTTTACATTTGTACATATTATAATTATTATTTTAAGTCTGTTAGCTTATATATTATGTAAATATTTTGTTCAGTTATAGTGAGTAAATGATATGGAAAGTGTCAGAATTTAAAACCATAAATATATCCTCAAAGTCACTTTCTGCACAATGTTTCTACTCTGTTTAATTTATAAAACATCTCTACGAATAGCTTTAAGCCACCATCTTTTAATTTTAGGGTCTCTCAGGAAATGGTGAACTCCAATTTCGGAGTACCTATTTAGTAACACAACAACGCATCATTTTCAAAAAATAAAATAAAACCACCTCACGCCTTGTATTATCGGCTTGTGTTGGGAACTAGCCACGACAGCGCCATTTTGACAGTTGCCTTCCCCATTAAGTACAAAGGAGATAAGTTTCAAGCAGGTTTTGCTCTATATCTAACATCTTTGACAATCATAACCAAATAACCACATCCTACCCATCAAAAATGTCAAATCAATTTTGTATTTTTTTGACATTTTGAATAAGTAGTTTTAAGTTTGTTTGGTGTAATTTGTTGTTTCAAAGGAAAATTTCTAGGTTTCAAACCAAAATGAGGAAAAACTTTCTTCCCTATTCAATAGATTCTTGTCTAGCTTCAAACTGTTTTAAATCTTTATTAAATTATGAGCCTTATTTACAACAAATTCAGCGTAACATTTGTGAGTAAGTATGGTTTTGTAATTTAGCTCCCGTCCTATCTTAGATGGCTTCAATTTCAACCCTCGATCAGTGGCTTTTATGGAAGTGTTACCACAATTTTACTGCTAACAGAATACTACTACCAAAGCTTATGAACGTGGTCAAAGATCGTGCTAAAAGATTTTGCAAAAATAATGTTAGGAATAGTCATTAGTCATGAACAATAAATTTTATCTGAAATTACATGGTATAAAAAAGAAAATTAAATTACAGAAGGAAAAAACACGCTAAATATGACACCAATGCATAAATACATATAAAGGAATTTCGTTATAGATCTTCAACAGCATAAAGACACGAAACTTTTAAGTTGCTTTTTAAAAGAGCTCGATTAAATAGCGCTTTTTATATCTATAGGCAACTTATTAAATAGTATAACCGATTGATATCTGGGACTGTGCTTCACAATATTCAAATTAGACTCTATCTGGTAACGTATAATGAAATATCACCAACTGAAATAATACCAACAACATCAAGCGAATCAGGGCAAATAACACAGTCGCCTATAGGCAGCCAACCCCGGTCTCCCCTTCTTTTCGTTTCGACGTAATCTTTATTGCTTGTATACTGTTTGGGCCCAGTAGGTCTCCCCTTGTTAGTGCGAGGAGCAATAAAAGAGTGGACTATTATAAAAGGCTTGGTATAATGCTGACATAATGTCTTACAGCAGATAAACTTTCCCGGACAACCAGTTAATAATTAAATGAGAGAGGAGTATCGTCAGTCGTGGTCGTGTCCGTAGAAGCGCATGCTCATAGGGCCGAGCCGTGCCCCCGCGCGTCACGCCTCAGCTTGCCGATGACGCGTTGTCCGTTGATCTCAGACCGCGAGAAAAGTGTTGAGTTCGATTCCCAACACCCCCAATATTTAACTTAGACGCAGCACAGTAATCGCCATATTTTGACATGTCGCCACATTAGTACCGCTTATAAAGATGTAACGAAATACTTTTTCAGACACAATATCCGAAGTTCAAAACCAAAACATTTAATCTGTTTCAAACAATGGAATTCCAAAATGGTTTTAGATGTTGTATGCAGCGCAAGAAACTTAAAAAACCAGTTGTGTGATTCCCATCATCAGAAAATGGTATAAAGTTTTACTATCTATATTATTTAATAAAGAGTACATAAGCTTAGATGGTTTGGTCATGTTGAGAGGATGAATGAAAGGCGATAAACAAAAGGTATCTATAAGGCAGATGTAAGAGGAAGCACCGGGAGGAGATGCTCTAGAAGTAAACAGTGACCTTAGTAATGATGATCTTCATAAAGGTCAGACGCGTAGTAGGCATGTACTTACTCACAAACGGCGTGCGTGTATGACCAGCACCCTAATTGCGTAATACACTATCGATCACAATCTGAATGATTTGAAGCAAATTGCTAATCCATTGCTTCATATGTTCGAAAAATTTGTCTGCTCAACAACGTAAATAACGCAATGAATGTTGTTGAACTGTCACAATGAAACCGCTTCCTACTATGTGTTACGCAATTACCCCGCAGATGTATGAACGTAAACGAAGTTACGGTAAGGATCGTAGCAGGTGGCGTTCTGTAGTTTCTGCCTACCCCCGCGGGAAGAAGGCGTGAGTTTATGTGAAATAAAATATTCTAATAATGTTTCAGAACTTTATGCCAAATGCAAAAGTAATGATCCTGCAGGAGGTCAATGAACCAGTGCTGAACATGGCAGTTTCCAAAGCGGCGTCACTTCTGGGGGCCGACGATGTGGGGATAGTTGAAAATTTGAGTTGGGATGATGACTATTACGGAAGGTAGTATTTCAGTTATTACCTATACGTGGACTATTTGTAGTAGAGTTTTATATTAAAGATAGCTCCCAAAGATTTATTTATCATTAAAATTTATTGTTCCTCTCAAACAGAGCACCTGTCATTTAATCTCATCACCACCCTCGGTTAACTGGTAGAGAATGCCTATGGCATTAAGTCTGCCTTTGTTCTTTTTTGAGTGTGAAAAGTTTAAATCGGGACATATTCCGTTGAATAGCTTCGCCTTTTTAATGAGAAAGAGTGATTCGCCCAATTGTTCTGAGTGTGATAAGGTAGAGGATACCACTCATATTTTAGCGGAGTGTGTCCGGAACCAGGTGGAGAGGAGGAACTATTTCATAGAAAACGGTTTTAATTTTAATAATGTTGGCATGTATAATAGTATCTTGGCTGATCCCTTGTCCAGGACAGCCAAAAAATTATACAACATTGTACACCTAGGTATTAAGCGTAGATAGACATAGAATGCCCCTATGAGGGTGGCATGGTCATACTGATCAATCCCTCTATAAATTAATAAAGATTTAAAAAAAAAAAGTTTAAATAAATAAATTCAGCTCTTGACTTCTTCAAGTGTTTTAGACAAGGAAGTAATGCAACAGATTTCTCACGAACTTGATTCAGTCTACTTAGTTACAAATGTATCTATGATTCTACAGGGTCACAGGGTCAAATTTAATTAGCTGCGAGATTCCGAGAACTTAATAAAACAAAAAAAAAATTGATGATAATTTTTTAGGGTCAAATACCGCAAGCGGCGGGGCAATTGCGTAACCCACTGACGGTAGGAATCAGTTTCATTTTGATAGTTCAACAACATTAATTGCGTTATTTATGTTGTTGAGCAGACAATTTTTTCGAACATATGAAGCAATGGATTAGCAATTTGCTTCAAAACCATTCGGATTGCGATTGATAGTGTGTTACGCAATTAGTGTGCGGGTAGTATAGTTAGTTAAAATATCAGTAGGTATAAAAATCAGTTTTTTTTTGTTAATTTCACAGACGCGTAGACGTGATGGGTATCGTTATGTAGATAATCACGATAAAACAAAAACAGAATTTCTCACCTCATACTTTAAGTAACTATGTAAGTAGCCGTACTTCTTGTTGTGTAAGCCGGCTTCAGAATGTTGCAAGTCGGAAAAATTTTGTTTAAAATAGCCTGCTAAGCGGGTTGAGCCGCCACGCTGGGCTAGCGCCCGGCGGCCCAATTGTGTCTAAATTCACCAAAGCCGCTACTGGGCTTTGGTGTTTAGACACCCTTAACAACTTCCCTATCCCATACAACGCATTTTTCACAGTTTTTTCTTCTGATGAGTTATATATAACATTCTTATATACCATAAAATATAATTTTCATAATTACATGTAGATTTATCCTATTTTGGTTATTTTATGACTCATATGTGACTCATGGACGTAGGGCGAAAACTTCTCTCGTGAGTCATATATGACTCATTGGACAGGGAAGTTGTTAAAGCGATGCCATACTGCTCCGTTATGTTGCGTCCTGTAGCATTTCAATGACAAGCGTCTCGGTTCTAAAAGACATGATCTTTTAGAACCGAGCAAGCGTCATTGAAATGCGACGACGCAATGCAACGCAACGGATCAGTGTGGCATCGCTCTTAGGGTGGTAAAGCAATAATGACGTCGACTACATATCATCCATTTTATTTCCAGAATATTCTCAGACATGGCCGACATAATATTTGTGTCGACTAACACACATATGTGCGTCCAACGATTTGCTGATAGATCCAAGGTTCCCGTTTTATGTATGATGTCCAGGACACACGCCACCATTCAGTCTCTAGCCACTGTCATGGCTATAATGGTACCTACTGTTGTTTTGTCTGATCCAAAAGTATCTGCACCATAATTGCTTATCACACTTACAGTAGGAATCTGTTTCATTTTGACAGTTCAACAACATTATTATTATTTTAATACGACTGGTCCTTAGCAGTTCATAGAAAATTGGAAGGAGAGAAGAGGGGTATTTGTCCTGCAGTGGGGTTACAGGCTTACTAAAATAGTAAATAGTATCTGTTTGTGGAGTCTACTCCCTGTCCCTGCCTGCTCCTCTTAGGCCAGCTTAACGCTTTGAAGGACACTATACAGCTATAGCAGTAATTGCAATGAAACTTCTATTGTGTCTCATTTGCGTCCCGCAGTGTTAAGTGGGAAGAGGAAAGGCCGGTTCTAACGAGCCGGCCCCGAAATTGGCCTAAGTACATACCACGCAAATCGCCTATGTCAACTTCAAACAATTGACCGAAAAGAACGATGTTAATTCGGTTAGGTTAGGTTAGGTTAGGTTAGCATTAAAATATGTACCTAATTAGTGAATTGTTGTGCAAGTGGGCCTTAATCTAGCATTCAGTTTCGATGAACTGTATCAATAAATTGGACGACTAATTTATGAAAGTAATGGTCCATATTCATTTCAGGAAGAATTTGGTACACTGCAAGGAGTAAATATAGCATACGTGGGGCCTCCGCATCCAGTGCTGAACTCCTACCTAATTTTGTGCCCAATGCTCGGAGCAAATATTAAATTCAAATGTTGCTGCAAGGTAAGTGTTTCAGAATGACTTTTTTTTTATTCTGCTGGATAAAGACTAAAGGGCTATTCAAATTGAGGCGAGTCTCACGTCTTAATGATTACAAAGTTACGTATTGACTATTCTGGCTAGTTTGTATTCATGCAAGTTACATGACACAATCGGCGCGAGCGAACGCCCCACAGGCCCGGGATTCCCCTCAGATTAAATAGAGCTTTAGGGCTGAGCCACACATATCCGATGAGATTCGCATTTTCTATGCCTTTCTGTCGCTCAGAAACATTGATCCTATACAGCGTGCCGCTTTAATGGCGACATTAATTTAACACACGTATACGGTTTCGCGTTTTCGTTTTATATTTTAATTTCGTTATTTATTTATTTGCAATATTCTAAAAAGGCATCTTGGAGCAACTTGTACTTAATGAACTGTAGTGCAGAGGTCATTTGCCGGGGTCACGGATCATAACATCGCAACGCATCAATGAAATTGAAACGAATAACGTGCAAAAATAAGCGAATTGAAGGAAAGAGAGAGATTTTATTATTTACATCAGCGGTTCCCGAAAGGTGGTCCGCGGAACCCTGGGGTTCCGTGGAAAGGCCGCAAGGGTTCCGTAAAAAATATTATCACACGTTTCGTGACCAACGTTGTTCGCTCGCGCGCATGAATTTAATGTGACGAATGAAATTTTTTGTACGTTTTGTTACTTTATGTACCTACCTACATATTCACAGTAAATGTATAAAAATAATTTCATAAAAACTTAATTGCTTTCATTTATACCTTTTTTAAGGTAGGCAAATTTCCAGTTATCAACGTAGGGTTCCGCTAGGAAAAGTATTATCAATTAGGGATCCTTGGCACAAAAAAATTGGGAACCCCTGATTTACATGATGTAGCACAAGGGCGATATTTTAGCTTATTCTCTGCTAAACGTCTTCTAATAATTGTAGCTAGAGATATATTTAGTCCTTTTTTCTTCAATTCATCTTGTGCGGATTGCAAAGAAATTCGAGGATTTTTCAAGAATAGTTGAGTGATCCGTTTATCCTCGGCGGATGACGTCTTTCTCGTTATACCATGTTCAGATATGTCATCGACATGTTTAACCTCTAAATATCGGTTCATCCACTTCGTCACGACCGCCATAGACTTTTTCATGTACTTTGCAGCCTGACCGTGTGACATTTTGGGTCCTTTGGGATGCGAACAAAGAAACACTGCTTCATAGCGGGAAGCAAACCTAACACTCATCTCGAGAAACGTGCGCTCTGTGCGACGCGTACGCGAGAACTGGTTATGTTTGTTGATGCGTCGCGCGTCGTGGGCAAAATTTTGGGTTACGTGCTCATATTTTTGTTTCACAATAAACCCTCGAATACTATTTTTTATCCCGGTTACGTTGTTATGAAACACACTAGTTTGTTTGAAAATTTAATTATTTTATCTTACCTATTATAATTTATATGATTACTGGCCACTAGCCTTACCCATGTGATAAATTAATGTCGCCTTTGTAGCGGCGTGTTGTACCTATAAACAAGGGTGAGTTAGAAGCGACAATGCAATCAGCTTCTGGGTTGGCAAAATACCACTATTGCGGATGTTTTTAGGCGATAACGACTTACCAGGTGAGCGGCGCCTTCAAGTTGCCATCAGTAACATTAAAACACCATCATTATCATCTTCCTGCCCTTGTCCCATGTTACTTGGGGTCACCGCAACCGCAACACGTTTTCTTCATCCATTCTCCCCTGTCGACAGTCACGCTATCACTCCCTTTTCTTTCATATCATCCCTCATACAATCCACCCTTGCTTTGTCTAATTTCGATGAAATTTGACACACGTATAGACCTTGACCTGGGTTCTACGGGCGAAGCTGCGGGCAATAGCTTGTATGTAAATATATTCCTCAGGTATGTCCTGTCTCGCCTCTCCTCATGAAGGCTAGTAAGGAAATGACGAAGGAAACGTCCACTGTATCAACGCAGTGCGCTGGGTCACGCGAAGCTTTGACTTGCGCTTCCGTCATCATCGCTGGACCAACGACCCAGAAAAAGGATAAAATTGTTGAGTTCAAGCTGAGTGTTGAGGTAAGAAAATTCATGAGTTCATTCTGAGTATTTACCTACGTAAGAAAATGTCTGAGTATATGCTGAGTGTTAAAGTAAGATAGCTTCAATTATTAGGGTATTACCAAAGATTAATACCTATTACCTGCAACGTAAAGAAGCGACACTCACGATCCCAATTTATTGCCCCCATGGCAACGCAGCGTAAACGCCAGCTTTAGCACCGTGCTGTGATTAGGTTAGCTCAGCCCAGACAATGATTACCCACACAAACAAAACGTGTGCAGACAGACCGTGCTCCTGCAGTAGTAACATAACATCACGCCTGTATTCCCCAAAGGGTTAGGCAGAGGTGTACCTATAGTACACCCAACTTTCACCGTTTATGTTTAAGTCCCATGTAATAGGGGACGAGCCTATTGCCATCCACCGGGCACAAATCCAGGCTCCGGGCTGCCACTGAGAAATTCCAGGTGGAAAAACCCAATAACACTTTGTCGAACCCGGGAATTTAACCCAGTACCTCAGTACCTCATGCTCAGCAGTAGCGCTTGCGACTACTAGACCAACGAGGCAGTCAGGAAAATAAATGAGAGCATTTATATGGAGTGTCGGGGGTGTGATTACTTTGGTCGTAAAACATACAGGTACAAATAAAAGTTTAAATTAAGCCTGTTTTTACCGAAAGGTACACAGAACATTGGTCAGGTTCAGCAACAAAACGTCCCAGTTTTCAAGAAAACAGACATCTTGTTAATTTTTTCAGGAAAACAACAATAACAACATTGGCCTACTTTTTAGAAATCCACTAACAACCTTCTCTCAATTATTAGGAAAAAATAAAAATCTCGTCTCTTCAAGGTTCTTCAAAAAAAAAATTGCCCATTTTCCATGAAAACAGCATTCCTATCCCATTTAGTTTTCTCATTTTACAGCAAATCAACAATCAAACCACTAATCGCTGGATATTCTTCCACACTTGTCCCAGAGGTAAAGAAGTGGATGACATTCTATTCTGGAACACTAAAACGAGGACATTTACGGCATTTCAGAATATGCACTACATTGCAGCTGCGCTGATGGCATATCACATTAGAGATTATAAGTTTTAACTCAACAAAGTGCTTTTGAATTTTACAAATGGTATTTCTGTACTTGATCAACAATTACAATACGGCCCATGAATCATGGCCGGTCTGAAGATGGACTCTACGAACTTACACGCATCATGTCACCATTTGGTTCCAAGAAATGTTATTGCGCAGTTTTCTGCGCAAAGTTCGGACCGGTCATGATTCATCGGATATTATTGTAGTTTTGACCATTTGTGGTACTAAACCCTAGCCACAAAAATCAAAGTGATTAAAAAGTATCATGTAAATTGGTGGTTGTCGAGGGATAGACAGAGATTCGCGTTTGATACTAAATAATGATCGTTGTGTCAAAACAGTCATCATGAATTGAACAAAGTTTTTGATAACACTCTTTTGGCAAAGCACCATGTAAAACCATAGTTCTTTATATTTATTGATTTTTTAAAGATTCTATTATATTGGTGTAAGTACTTACTTGTGAAATCTCTTTTTGACTAGGTACCTATATTTATATCAGTTCAATAAAATTAAAATGTTAATTTGAATTTGTTTTATTATAATAAAAAGACCACTAAATGACTATCTACATATTACTTAACTATACATTACTGAAAATGTTAATATTAAGGGAGACGCATTACGGTAGCCCGCGAAATTCAAATTCACTTACGATATTTGCAATTTGCAAATTGAAATCATCAATGAAACTCGAGAAAATGCGAATTTCGTGGGCTACCCTGGCGCTTTTGCCTTACTTAACAAACATTAATCATTTTCAAATTCTACATCTAAACTATTCTAATCCCTAGCATTTTTGAATTTTCCTCTCATAAACTTTGGCAGCGGTACTACACCAGGGCAGGGGACTTGACCGTAAACTTCACAGATGCATGGTCTTTCACAAGCAATACCAAAGTTAGCAGGATTATCCTTCTTCTCCGCAGCTATTAATTCCTGTTCTAATACGTCCTTCGATTTTCCTGTAATTTAATTAATTTAAGAATTAGTATTGTGAGTGGAAAATTGGCTCGATCTCAGAATACCAGATTCGCAATATACCAGAAGTACAGTTAAGTGAAAAATTGTTTCAGGCAAATAAGTATAATGTAAAAATAAAGAAGAAAATTCACAGGCACATTTGCACTAAAAATAACAATAAATCATGAACAGAGATCGGGATAGGTAGAGCTGTTTTATGTACTTGCCATAGGTTAGAATAATATGGATATCCCCCGAGTCCCGGGATTTGGTTTTTAAGTAGTAAAATCATAAAAAAACTATTCTCGCCCTCGGGACTAATGAAAGATTACACTTCCTTTCTGACGGGTTAAGGACGGGATTAAGGATAGTATAATAAATAGATAAACTTGATTCATTATACCACATATATTTTTTACGTAACAATTTCTTATTCAAGAATCAACAATCATTTAAAAAATTTTATTCTGAAGTTGTACAAGAACATATTACCATACAAATTATTTGTTCCTCAGAAAATGAAAACATTATCAAATAGAACAATTTCTATTTACAATAAAATCTTAATTAAAATAATCAATACGCTTCAACAATAATTCACTTATTTAAGGTGAAAGCGCCAGGGTAGCCCGCGAAATTCAATTTTTTTTACGTTTTTTGCAATTTGCTGGTCAGTATTAAGTTATACGTTGATTAAAATATGATTCGCGGCCGTAACAAATATGTATTTACAGAATTATAATCATTAAAGTCATCAACACAACTCTCTAAGACCAAGTAAACCCCAAAAATTACTATTTCATGAAATCTTGACATTTGGGGATTATACTAACTTAACAAGTTTTATTACTGATTGTAATGGTTATAATTCTGTAAATACATATTTGTTATGACCGCGAATCATATTTTCATCAACGTACAACTTAACACTGACCAGCAAATTGCAAAAAAACGTAAGAAAATTTGAATTTCGCGGGCTACCTTAGCGCTTCCCCCTTAAACAAAAAATGTTTTTGGTCTGGTTCGTCTTCAGCTTCACTAGAAGACTGAGTGTTTATTTTATCTAATTCTATTTCTTTTTACATCCAACACCTATTTATATGTGGAAAACGAGCGTTCGACATCTGTTGGTGTTAGTGAAGCGAATTTATATGACAAAATTTCATAATTCACATCATTTTTCGATAATTTTCCTTCATATTCTCTGAGGATGTCAATGTCAGGATTCCTATCCATAACTTTTTCAATTTTGTTTTTTATTCTATCAGAATTACATTCATTTAAAGCAGCTCTGACTTGATCAAAAGGCAAAAACGAGTCACTTAATGCTAAATTTTATTTCTGCAACTCTTTTAATGAAAATAAAATAATAATCGTATAATGATTTTCTATATATACGAGTACTAATTGATTTCGTAGATTTTCCTTTTCCAGAATATTTTTCGCATTATGTATTGCCATTGAATGAGAGCTGTTTAATCTAGAAATAACATTTATAATTTCTTCATAATATTTTGCATAATACGATGCAGCTTCGAGCCAAGTGCCCCATCTAGTTATAACTGGTTGTGGGGGAAGAGGTAAGTTAGGATACGTATCTTTCAATACTGTTATTCTGCGAGGGGCTTTTAAAAATATTTTTTTCACATTGGATATTAGCATATCTACATCATGGTACTCTAACCGTATCTGTTCTGATACGCGATGAAGAGCGTGTGCCAAACATGTGACATGATTTAATTGAGGTAAAAAAAAAAAATTCGGCCCGCAGACAACATGTATGCAACACTATCAGTACATAATATTAACACATTATCAACTTTTCTTTCAAAGTTGTCTTGCCAAATATTTTGCAACACTATTACAAAATTTGAAATAGCTTGGTCATTAACCACCTCGAGCATTTTACAGGCAATTAAATAAGGTCGACCAGAAAAGTTTTCATTTAATGGCTTTACTAAGAAATGCACAATATAACGACCTAAAAAGTCAGTTGCCTCTCTAACGATATCCAAAGTTTCTCATCTTTAACGTTTTCATAGATGGAGGCAATTTTATTTTTATAAATTTGTGTAAATACACCTTTCGTAATAGCGACTCGTCAGGCACTTTTTTGTTATTGCAGTTACAACAACAAACACCACACATGTATTTTTGAAAAAAATCTTTGAAGACATATTATTTTTTATTTGCGACCAGGGGATGTTACAAAGAATTAAAAACTGAATAAGGTCAAAATAAAATTCTTCTTGAGGCTGTTTGTATGTTCCTCGATGTTGAGCACCTTCAATGTGTCGATTAACATTACATTTTTTTACTAATAAATGGCTTTCACACTTGGTGCAGTAAATAATACAGCTGGCAGCGTCAAAAATCAGCTCAGGATGGTCACGTATCCACTTCTGAACTGTTTCAGGCTTGACAGAACTTGACGCCATCTTGAAGTACTTCACCTGAATCAAAATGTCGTTAAATTATAAATAGTAGTAGAGTCACATCGACACTTAGTATTCGAAAAACAAAACTAGTAAAATATATATATTCCCAGTGCAAGTTTGAAAATGCAAAGTCAAAAGTTTTTAATTTACGCTAAGAGAGGGTACGGTTAATCGCACACAAGTAGTACACTCAGTACAGTTCAATGATAGTTCATATGTGCACGAACTGCAAACATGTTAGTCTATGACTCCTGCAGTTTACCGTATAGCTAATTAATACATTCTATTAATAAGTTTCTAATTTAATTTTGACACGTGCGTGACATACTTTAAAGTCAAAAAAATACTGAATTGGAATACATTAGTATTAATAAAGTTTAGATAACAAGAAAAGGTTTTGCGTTTTGTGCGAATAACACTACTTTACTTTTTGTATTTAAAATGTTTTTTTTTGGTTCGACTTAGGACAAGCTTTTCGCTAAGCCCAAACAATAAATTTTTCTAATATGTCAAAGTAGAATAAGATTAATACATTAGTTTTATTCAATATTTTACTTAAAAAATAGAACTTACCAAATCAGTATCCAATAAAATAACTCCAAACGTCCAATCCAATAAGGTCAAATCAGAGTCCGTAAATGCTAGTCAAAGTCGTAGTAGCAAGAAGGTTCCAGAATCCAGTAAATAAGCCAGGGTCAGAAGATATTCACCACACAACAAAACACAACAGGAAGCAAACAAGCGCACTCTAAGAACCGAAGTAATCGAGTGAGACATCAAGTTACTGTTGGTAAAGAATTGAATTCTAGTGGCGCAGAAAGAGACAAAAACAGGTGCGTCACTCTAGCGACAGGAACACCCCGCTATTGTTTTCTTTTGTTCCCAAAATGCGGCGACATTACGCGTCTCAACAAAGCGGCAACGTCGCGCGCTTGGCAAAAAGTTTTATAGCGTGCTGTTGACGTAAAATTTACAACGTCGCTCATGCGCTTATTGGCTTACATAAACCATTTTTATATATATTGACAGAAAGAATGAAATTCAATAAAATCCCGTAGTATCAGTCGGAATCCCGTGGAATATCCATATTAACGTCAATGTTTGCGGTCAATGAACCTAAATAGCTCTACCTATTCCGATCACTGATCATGAACAACAGTAACAACAACTATTGTATGCCTAACATGGTGAAGCGGTGCAAAAGCACACCAATTAACTCAATAACAACTCTGTAACCACTGTCTCACAATAAAGATCTTTGACTTTGAACAAAGTAAAATAAACTCATATTACAGGTACCTACTTATTTGCACAAAAAAAGCAAACTGTAAACAACAGAAATGACAAAGTAAAATAAACCAAAACTACACTTCAGGTTTTCAACGTCGCTTTATTGTAGCTAAAAGATTTATACAGATTTATACTGTTTTGTTGCTTAAGTAATAATGTTATTAATTTTATCTTTTGCCATGTCCTTTGCGTTTCTTTTTTATGTGGACAGTGGAGGGCGTTTCTTCTCAATGTGATTTTTATTTAGTATGCTTCACATTTCATTTTCTTTAAAAATTGTAACAGGGAAGGTCTGGGAGGAATGATGGCGTTAATTCTTCGGTGTCAACCTTCTACGGCATTAGTCGTTCTGTGTTTTTCACCGTAACAGCTGTATACTTCATTAGTAATTTTTTGTGTCCATTTACTGTTGAAGTAATCCAGAAATGAAGAAATCTCATTGACAGGTGCCATTTCACTTATAGCGAGGTACGCTTCGGGAATAATTATTGGAGGAAGCGATGCTAATTGTGAGTAAAGATGTGTAATTTCGCGACCTTTATCGGATTCATCGAATTTCAACTTATTAAGTACTCATCCTTTCAACAGATTTCCAGAAATGGTAATAACACCCTTTGATTTTCACATCCGGATAAACTTCTTTCACTACTTGTATTACAGCAACTTCATAGCCACATTTATAAACTGTCAACTCCATTCCAAATTGTTCTTATAATATCAAAAATATCTGTTCGTATGTACGTTGACTTCTGTTAGGAAGCAACGCGTAAATCAAAGGTACAAAACTAATTGTATCTTCACTGCGTGCTAAGTCCACAAGGAAGGTGTACATCTGATAGAATGATTTTGGAGACATGTTAAATGTAACCGTATAACGTATTTACTGACTTTAAAAAGTCGCGGAGTTCTTTGGCCATTAAAGTACGAAAAATCAAAATTTTGTCACTAACTTGTTTCAAAATCATAGTTATCATACAAAAAAAAAAAATTCAACAATGTGTTCTGGCAATCTCACATCCGCAGAATTTGTACACACTGTTCAAACTAAATTTAAATATTTGTTTTGTGCCCTTTTAAAGGGCAAGTGTCCTTTTTTTGAAATAAATTCCGGTATTTCATCCTCTAGATATTTAAATTTATCTCCTTCTATGAATTGTTTTTCAAAAATGTTATGCACCAATATGAAATTTACACAAACCTCTTTATTTACAATTATTATTGTCCATGCAGCCGTCTATTATACTCCGATTATTGTCCGGTTTACATGTACACTACCGTCCAAAAGTTTGGAAACACACTTGTCTTCAAACAAAAAAAATGAATACCGACTATAGGCGGCAAATTAGCAATAAACTATCGTTTTACAAGCTTTTACGATTGTTTACATAAAAATAAAAGGATTGTTATTCCACATTCATGAAGTTTTAAATAACTCCTTAGTTTTGACGAAACACGTGTTTTATAACTTAATCCGTCGGGTACTATATTGTTGCAATGGTGTGGTTTTATTGATAATATTTGGTGGTTTTAACTTTTTAAGACCCTGTTTAGTCAAACTGGAGCATTGGCACGTGAAAGTTGTGATATTGTCATTGCCCGTATTCAAAAGATATCGACGACTCCTTTGACCTTATTTTTTCTTCTGAAAATGGCAAAACGCAAGCAAATCACACTCGAACAGAGAAGCGCTATTTGTACTCTATGTGAGGAAGGATACAGTGTACGCCAAATCGCAGAAAAGCTCGGAATCTCTCGTAAAGGTGTCCACTATACCCTTGTTAGAAAATGAGAAACTGGGAAAAATGAAGATAGAAATAGATCTGGTAGGCCCAAATCCACAACAAGGCAAGAAGACAACTTCATCAGGATTTTCTCTAAACGGAATCGACGTTTAACTGCACTACAAATCACCGCAGCTCTGAATGAAACGCGAGAAACACCCGTTTCAAAAACAACTGTTAAAAGATGTTAATTGTCTGCGGGACTAAGAGGATGTGTTGCAGCTAAAAACCAAAACTAACAAGAAAAAAGATGAAAAAATCTTAAACATCATGCAATGGCCATCTCAATCACCTGATCTTTCTCCCCTTGAGCTTGTTTGGGATGAACTCGATAGAAGGGTGAAAAATCGTTCTCCTACGAGCTCAAAACATTTGTGGGAGCTATTAGAGAGCGAATGGAACAAATTAGATGAAGATTATTTTAATTAATTAATTAATAGAATGCCTAGAATATGCAAGAAGCTAATAAAGGAAAAGGGAGGACACTTTGATGAAGCTAAAATTAAATTAAATTTTACATTGTAGGTACTAGCTGTGCCCCGCGACTTCGTTCGCGTGGATGTCGTAAGATACACAATATAGGTACTAAAATAACAGCCACATTTTAATAAAACTCCCTCGTCCCCCGACCCGTCGCCAACCGTCGCGGTGAATCGCCCGGCCACGCTATTAGGTACTTTGTTTTCGCTTAGTGTTCTTTCCGACTTTTTTCTTTTTGCTCAGCTCCTATGAGTCGTAGCGTCATGTTAAATAGCCTATAACTATCCTCGAGATTTGGGCTACCAAATCCAAAAATAATTTTTAAATCCGACTTTTTTGTTCATAATTTCATGGGTTTTAATTTTTTTGCGCGGAACCCTAATTATTGTTCTAAAATAAAAGTAGCCTAAGTTACCCGCTGTAACATCAGCTATCTGCCAGTGAAAATGTCCCGTCAAAATGGGTCCAGCCGTTTCGGCGATTAGCCGGAATAAACAGACAGACAGACAAAAATGTTAAAAATTGCTTTTTTGTTATAAGAAACGTTTATACTTTCCTATGTATTTTGTGAAAAGTTGTTATTTTGGCATTACAAACAGACACTTCAATTTTATTTATTTGTATAGATGTAAAATTTTTGTTCTGCTTAAATTAGTTTTTGTTTATATTTAAATTTTTTATCAATACATTGAAATTTAAATGACATTGTTTTGTTTTATTTGAGTTTACCTTGCTGCTTCCAAACTTTTGGACTGTAGTGTATGCCTCGCATCCCTAAGTATTTTGTTATTCACATCCAAAAGGATCAAAGTACTTATTGCATTCCTTTTGTCTGAACCCAGCGTGCAGTAACTCTGGTTTTCCTTTCTGACTTATTATTTTCATATAACTTTGATTAATTTTATTGAATTATTTATTAATAATAAAATACATAAATGTGAATAATTACGGAGAAGACTTTTCAACATCATGAAAATGTTCATAAAATAAAATAGATATTATAGGAAAACCAGACAGTATTTTATTGCACAATCTGCAATATGCAATCTATTTGCTGCTAAAAATAGCTAGGTTTTTTCATATTATATTCTAATAAATATTTGGATTTTGACTGTTCGAAATCTGATATATTTAGAGAATCTAGTGTTTTGAGATTCTGGTATTCTGAGATCTAGCCGGAAAATTTATAAATAATAATTGTACATAAGTAGTTCAGACTAGAGCACTACAAAAGAACTATATCTAAACTGTTATGCTTAGAAGTTTTTTTCAAGGGTTAGAAAAACTGATAATTCTGGAATTACAATAAATAGTTTGTTTGTTAGCAACAACCATTTTTAAGTAATATAGCAGCGGTGGCTCAGTGGAGAGCAGCGTTGGCCCCGTGAAGAGCAGCAGTGGTCCAGTGGAGAGCAGTAGTGGCCCAGTACAGAGTAGTGGTTACCAAGTGGTAACCGCCTCGACTTACGAGTTGTAGGTTGTGGGTTCAAACCCAGGCGGGTGCTTTACTTTGTGTAAATAATTTCAACACCACTGCTCTCAAAACAGTAAAGGAAAACATCATGAGAAAACCGGCACGTTTTAGAACCAAAAATTTGATGACATTTGACATCCACCAACCTGCACTGGGCCCGCATGCTGAATTACAGCCCACTCCCTCTCACAGAGAGGAGCCCTGTGTACTAGAAGTGGGAGCATTATAGGCTGATTATGCATGCATTATGCAATTGATCTGAATTAGGTTTCTTTGAAGAAACTTGATGATGGAGCATATTCAATTGTTCATATAATATGGTATGATTCTATGAACAGCTAAATATGCTCCATCAAAAAATGGAATCATTATTGGATTGATGCCTTTACAGCTAGTTTTAACATAATATCATGGAGATTGTAAATCTACAGGTTTAATAAATAAACCGAAACTCACCAACAGTATTAATTAAATGCTCCAAAATTTCTTCTTTAGATTTATTATCAACATCTACTAAAATCTTTCTTCCATCTTCGAAATAACACTTTATAAATGGCGATGGAGTAAGGTTCTTCAACGTTGCGACCTGCACGTCAGGATTTTTGTATTGAATTTGTGGTAAATACCAGAAAACGAACTCTTTAGCCCCAAGATTGTTTTGACCGTTTATATTGTAAGCCACAGAGAGTATCTTGATTTTGTCTTTTAATACTAGTCTGCCAGCATTCAGGTAGTTTAGTGTACGTCGAATAGGTGCTCTTCCTTTCATGAACGGCATTTTTGGTTTATTTTATTTGGTTTTTCTAAAATAAAAGTAACCTAAAACGAATGGAATATAACCTCAAATTGTATGGACTGTCAATGTCAGACATGTCAGTCAAGCGCGTTTCAGGGTACCGACACAGATTATTAATATGGTAACCAACGCATCGCTCCTATTTTTACACGACTGCCCCAAAAAAAGGAGTGTAATGTTTTCAGGGTTCATTTGTATGTATGTGAGTTTCTTTATTCCACCATAACTTTTAAATCCCTGAATTTGGATATAAGGGGTATCGTTAGACTCCTTACATCCTCTCGAGTGACATTGGCTATTTTTTTGTTGGCGGCAGTATGGATCCATTTTCAAATGTAAAAAAAAATGTTTTTCTTCAATTATTATAATATAGGTATCAAATTGAAGGCATTGATGAGCACCATAGATAATACAATATATAAAGTAATACCTAATGAGCACATTACAAAACAAAACAAAATTTACTTGTCACTAAAAGGTATACAATAAAAATATATAACTAAAAAAAATTAAAAAAACACGACTGCCCTGCCAAAATACGAACTAAAGAGTAAAAAACAATTTGTATTATCTTTGTATACAAAGCGATAGGTCACTCATATATACTCCCTGACTAAACAGATAAATAAAATTGCCATTGCTGTCGGGGAACCTCTTAGATTAAACTCCCGACTGCAATGACAATTTTATTTACCTGTTTAGTCTGGGAGTAATGAGGATAAAAACTGCCACTTGCTCACTTCAGACGTCCATCTTAAAATTTGACAGCTAGCTGTCAATATCCATACATTTTTGTAAACAATCAAATTGTTTTACTCATAAATAATAATGAATAATTTATGCCCCGTTGCGCAGCTGTTGACTGTAAAAATTCGGGGACCCATGTATTCTCCAAAGATTAAAAAAAAAATTGTGGGAGAGCTCTCCGAAGAAAAAAAATGGAATGTCAATAATACTTCGATGTTATGTGCTATCCATTTTAACCCTGAAGACTTTTATCAGAGAAATTCGCACATAGGTGATAATTTTTGTCATAAAACAGAGAACTAAGTGTGTTTTCGTTACAGGCACTTGTGGGTATTTATTGCATAAAATGCATTATTTAAGGGTGTGTGTGAATATTTCAGTAGCATTTATGCAGCATTCGCTATGTTGCATTGTATTTAATACCCTCGTACTAAACTACCTACTGCCTTATATTAACACATATCCTGCACTGAATCTCATAGTTATTTAGAATGTTTCGAACATAGATAGATACTTTTTTGGCTGTTCTATGTGATGAAAATATCTATAGAAGGCTGAGGAAGACTGCTGCTGTACCCTCTATTTTTTCATTTACGAAAGTCAAACCAGTCAACCCGTTAGCTGAAGACAGATTCGTGGACATTTTTGTCCCGTTTTCATATATTTTGTAACTGACACAACAGTGAACACATAAACAAAAATGGCGGTTTGAAGACGGACAAAAGTGCTGCCACCTATGACGAGCTTTTAGTTTTTAACCCCATTAAGTTACCGTTCGCTTTATAAACAAAGATTAACTAATACAACTTGTTTTTTACTTTTTAGTTCGTTTTTTGGCAGGGCAGTCGAGTTTTTTAATTTTTAAAATTTTTTTTTTTTTTTTGTAAGTAGGTCCTGTCGATCAATCTGACAAACTTCTGCTCATGGCAAATTCTTAAACTCTGGCTCATTTATAAAAGATGATCCTGAAAACGTGTGGCAAATTAAAAAAGAGGTAAAAGTAGGAATAAACCATTTTGATACATGGCAAAAAAGTAAAAACAAACCGTTCACAGTTATTTGACCTCTAATTATGCATAATCAGCCCCTAATGCTCCCTGGGACAAGGCCTCTCTCGGTGAGAGGCAGTGGGCCGTAATCCACCACGCGGGCCCGGTGCGGGTTGTTAAATGTCACATGTCATCGAATTTTTGGTTCCAGGACATGCCGGTTTCCTCACGATGTTTTCCTTCACCGTTCTGAGGAGCTCGTGGCTAAGTAATAACAGCCGTACGGGTCGATCCATCAGGTTAAGCTACGCTTGCCGGGTTTGTCCGTGGATGGGTGACCATCTTTACAAACCGAGACTCCTCCGTGCCTCGGAAAGCACGTTAAGCCGTTGGTCCCGGCTGTCATTCGTAGATCTTTGACAGTCGTTACGGCTCGTCAGAAGCCCGAAAGTCTGACAACCAGTCTTACCAAGGGGTATCGTATTACCCAGTTACTGGGTTGTGGAGGTTAGATAGGCAGTCGCTCCATGTAAAATACTGGTATTCAGCTGCATCCGGTTAGACTGGAAGCCGACCCCAATATAGTTGGGAAAAGGCTAGGCAGATTGATTGTTCTGAGAGCAGTGGTGATGAAATAAGTTACACAAAGTAAAGCGCCTGTCGGGGTTTGAACCTACGACCTAAAACTCGTATAAGTCGCGGCCGTTACCACTGGGCTGATTATGGATCACTGTCAAACTCACAGTGACCTTTATTGCCGTTGTAATAAGGTTGATGTTGGGTTGCTGCCATTAACGAGTTTGTCAAAATCACAGTGATCTTTTTCTATAAGTTAGAAAAAAAGAAAAGAAAGAAAATATGTTTATTTGCGGTGACAGGGGTTTGTGTTTGCCTGTTTGTTGATATTGGTTTGTTGCTGTCGTCAGAGATAAAATACTAAGAATGAACTGTATTCTTAAGAGACTATTTTTAAATTGTTTGGATTAATTTTATTTGTTTCATACAATAATTTTGGTGGTTTGACAAAATATAAAAGCTGCCAAACTACCATTATTTGCGTCTCAGACGTTATGACGTCTGAAAAATCTTCCCTAAGTAAAATACGTAATTAAGTTATAAATTTACGTCGATCAATAAATTGTACATTAAACACCAATTTCATGCTATACTTAAACCTATCTATGCCAGCCGGGGTTGCGGGATGTTCGAAAGAGTTACCGTGGCCCCGGCACAGGCAACAGAAGGAACACGGGTGGGTTTTAGTCAGTAAAAGTCTGACACGCCCTCCCGCTCCGCCCAGAGCGGGAGAAGTCATTTGATGATTTCCCATCCACAAAAAAAAAAAAAAAAAAAAAAAGACGTTATGACGACTGAAAAATCTTCCCTAAGTAAAATACGTAATTATGTTATAAATTTACGTCGATCAATAAATTGTACATTAAACACCAATTTCATGCTATACTTAAACCTATCTTTAATCATTGTTTTCCCCCTGTATTAGGTACTAAGAATGCTTCCTAGTAAAAAAGTTCTTAATAATTGATTACGATTTAACCCAGGAGTCACCAAATGGCAGACCGCGGTCCAAATTCGGACCGCCGCCGCCGCTGACCTATTTTGTGCGGACCAAAAGTAAACAGTAAAAAGCCATTATGGCTAGTTTACATGGCGCGAGCTAGCGTGCGAGTCAGCCTACCGAGTAGCTGCAGTGCACTCGCACTGTGTGGACGTATAGACGATTTACTCGCACTTGCGAGTTGGACAGGAGCTTGGATCCGAATAACTTCAACATTTTTTGTTTTTAACCGACTTCAGAAAAAGGAGGAGGTTCTCAGTTCGTCGGAATCTTTTATTTTAATTTTTTTAATGTATGTTCCCCGATTACTGTAAAACGGCTAGACCGATTTAGAAAATTATTTTTTTGTTTGAAAGGGCTTCCCAGCTGGTTCTATTGTCATCAGGTCAGGATCTGATCGTGGGATCCTGGAGAAATCGAGGAAACTCTTCAAATATTATAGGCACACATAAAGCAATTTGTTTATAGAAACTCGTGCATTTGCTCTCGGAAAGCACCATTTGGTGAAGTGGAACTGATGATGGAGACCACAGATGGCCACCGGAACTACTCAATAAGAAATATTTCACGGATTGCGATTCGATTACTTTAATATGGTTGGTTAGCAATTTATGCTCGTCGCAATGTATAAATGGTGAAGTGGAGCTGATGGTGAAGTACCAGGAGAACTCCTCAACTATTAACGTCCCTGCATCGGGAAAAACAATATTTTGTAAAAGGTGATGAGTGGTTGACTTTACTAAAAAGTGCAAAATAACTTTAATTTCGGAAGTCGGAGGCAAAAACCTAAAATACAGATCCAAAGACACCGACTTCTGTAATTAATTTTTCACTTTTTAGTGTTTTTTGGAAATCGGTTGTTTTTTTTTAAGTTTTTTTTATTTTGTCCTCTACCTCACCCTTCGGGGAAACAAGGCGTGATTTTGTGTTGTTCTTGTTTATTTTATCTCTCTTTTTTAAATTTTTTATAAGCATTATCTAAATCAAAGCCTAGTATTGTAGTTTAAAAAACTGTGATAAGATCTATATCTTATCACAGTATTTTTATTAAATCACTTTGTCTCGACATTGCACGATCTCAGTACCACTCCAGCACACAACTCTCGAGAGACTAGGCAGCTATTCTCATAATGAAAACACCCAAGGCAAGCCGAGCTATTGACATACGAGTACACAATGCGAGCAGCTGTCTAATCAGCAGCTCGCACTGTGTAAACCAGCTATTAAACTAAAAATATTTTAATAAAATTTTGAGTTTTAGCTTGCAAGATCTTTAGACTACAGAAAGATATTCAAAGTACTTAAAAATATAATCTCTAAATATTTTCATAAAAACAAAAAAAAAACATTTAAAAATATAAAAAAATAGTAGCCCATCGGCACCAGGAACAGGGTCTAAGGTGGCGGTGGTCAGGGCTTTAATTACTTACTTTGTTATATTTGTACATTGCTTATTATTTGTATAATACATAATAAAAACAATACAATAGTACGTATAGCTCTTTTCTGAAGGACAAACGCTCTTTCACAGTTATAATTATTATAGCTGTTCCCCCAAAATTGTGTGCTATATCTTAACTTAGACTCAATTAGCACGTAGTATACTATTTTTAATTGTTAAATGCCAATTTCATTCCGAAGGGTTCTTAACGCATAACACGCAGATGATATAGATGCGTCGCTGGCGGCCAGTTCTTCTTTCTAATTCAATAAGTCTATGTGTACTCCCAAGAATTTAGCTTCTCTCACGAGTTTAATTTTGTCCTCATTTTGTCTTATTCTCCGAATCCTTCCAGGCACTCTTACCACAAAAGGCTTGGGGTTCGTCCATACCGTATCTGTTGCTATGAAACTCCACAAAGTTCCTATTGTAGTAATAGGTTATAAAAATAATATCGCCAAAGAGTATTACAGATGTTGATATCTCACCGTTGTCAGCATAATCTATGTCACATCAAAACTGTTAACAATGGAAGAAAACTAGAAAATGGGCACAAATTGAGAGCCCACAAATTCATAGCAGAAATCAATCGAGCGGTTTCCGTCAATAGAAATGTAACCAACATAAATCGGCAAAATGAAATCTGTGTTACTTAATAACGCCAGTCAGATAAAATGAGTAACAAACCTAAGCATTGCAGCAAAGTGAAGAATGCTTGCAAATATTGCCTTGAAGAAGTGAATAACAAGAACGGATTGCAATGCCAAGGTGCTTGCAAAAAATGGGCCCACTTCAAATGTCTCAACTTTACACCAGGAAAGATTTCTGATGTCAAAGCTGGTATAATCAAAGTGATGTGCCCGTGTCCCGACTGTGAAACAACTGAAGTAAAAGAGTATCTGATGAATCCTCCTTATTCATGCTCGAACCACACATGCCCAGCAAACGAGAAAGGCCCAATTACGTGCGACTCGGCAGAATGTCCCTCAAACAGGAAAAGATTAAGGGTCGACAATAATACTCTGCAGTGCTCGAATAAGGCGTGTCCCACTGATGCAGTAGAATTCCAAAGTCAGACGAAGAAGCCCCCGCTTCGGTCTGGTTCACCCAGATCCCCATGCCCCAGGTCATGCATGTCTCCTGTACCAAGACCTAAGAAGAATACAAAGAAGAAACTAGTTACTAGAATAACCCCTTCCAATTCGTCCGGTTCGTGTCAGAATCCAAATTGTAAGTTATACCCTTTGAGCACTTTGGTCTTCATAATTTGTTTTTAAGACACCTACTGCGTTCAGAGAGCTGTGGTGGGCCCACTTACGAGTTGCAGGTTTTAGTTTCGAACCCTGACAGGTGCTTTACTTTGTGTAAATTATTTCATCACCACTGCTCTCAAAACGGAGAAGGAAAATATTGTGAGGAAACCGGCGTGTCCTAGAACCAAAAAATCGAAGCCATGTGACATCTACCAACCCGCACTGGGCCCGCATGGTGGATTACGACCCTATGCGAGACAGAGCCCCAGCGCTGTGTTTGCCTGTTTTGTGTCTCACTGGTGAGCAAAGGTCTCCCTTTTTCCTTTCAAACCTCCTTGTCTTGTGCGATCTCTGCCCATGTGGCCCTGCAAACTTTATCCGATCATCATACCATCTTCGCCGTGGTCTACCTCGTCCCTCAGGCATTCAGTGAATGACGATCTTTGCCCATCGATATTGGCTTATGTTCACAAATATGTTCTGTTCTAGGTAAAAATTCACATTCATCTATATGTGGCCAAAATGGTGACCCGAGAACACAGGCTTCGATGGTGAACGCCCTGCAAGAGATGTGTGGCACGGTCGGAAAGCTGTCTGTACAACTCAAGGACCTAATGGGCAAAATAAATAAAATAAAGTAGAATATAGGAAGTGAACCAAACACAATAATTATGCCTGTAACAGAATAAACAGTTTCTCTATTATTTTGTTTGTTGTTAGCATCAAATGTCGACTAACGGCCGAACCCAATTACCTATCTATCACCAGTTTTGGCATACTGGAAATAGAAAAACCTATCTATCTATGGTTTTAACGTCCCATAATCTTTATGAGATTATGGAATCTTACCGCCCTGACATAAGGACATATATAATTATACTGTCTACCATCAATAGCGATCTGTGATATGATAGGTTGTTGGGTTCGGCCGTAAGGGAGTTAACACACTTATCAAAGCGGAATTGGCTTGAGCTAGTTAGACAGCTTTAGGCATCTGTATCATCGCCGACGAGGAAGCGACTAGCTATCAGCGATTTTCTCGCTCAATAAAATATTTACAAAAGATTTTTGATCTTATATTAAGTGAATGATATATAATATAAAATTCTTGATCGCTGACTGACTTGGTCGCTTTAGCACACTCACTACTCGTTGCTCGCCAACAAATTTTTAGTTGCTAGCATAAAGCGCAGGCTACAGTGGGAACGGGCTCATGTCGATGTCGCTACTGTCGCTTTGCGTACTTCGGTTCATAGTTCGCGGTTGAACCGAAGTATGCAAACACGCGAAGGTAAACGAAGGTAACTTCGTTCCCAGTGTGGCCTACGGTCAACTCACGTCTCGCTAATCGCCGGTAGTGGAACAGGTGTGGTGATAAGTGGCCGGCTCACGTGACCACTTCGTATCGGTCAGCGCTCACTGAGCAAGAACGAGCGGGTAGAGGAACTTATCACTACTGAAATAGATTTGAAAATAGCTTACGCGAACACATCATGCCCTAGGGAAGAAATTATCTGTTGCGCTCTATTTTACTCGACTGCGCGACAGCAAAGACAGGGTTGTATTTTTGTATGTATCTTTGTATAGTCGCATCTGCATAATACTACTTTGCTGGGGTAAAGCTATGGGCAGAAGATTTTAACATTGCAGCATTGGTTGAGCAAAAATATAAACTTACGTTCTCTAATGAGGTTAAGATTCTATCTGACAGATCTATGTGACAGACAGCAGTTTAATAAAGAAAAAAACTAGGTAACATGTCAACCCCAAATTACATCTCCGAAATTCGTCATGCCGTCAAAATAAAATTATATAATCAAAACGGAATACTAAAATATCAACCATGGTAACTGTTTTCAAAAAAGGTTTAATAAGTTTCTAATCACAATGTCAAAATGCAACAAATCGAAAAACCCATGTAAAATTTGCTTAGCACCAGTAACACACAAGACAGGCTTACAATGCCAGGGTGCCTGCCAAAGTTGGGTTCATTATAGTTGCTTGAACTACACCCCCGGTAAAATCAGGGACATAAAGGCCGGTATCATCAAGGTAACATGTCCTTGTCCAGATTGTAAAACTACTCTGCCAAGAGAATTCCGGACGGACCAGTCATACAGTTGCAGTAATTCGATGTGCCCGGCAAACCAGCCCCCGAAATGTGATAACCACGAGTGCCCAACCAATAGTGCTGGAAGAGGTCGCGGAATGGTACCAGGGGCTCCGGCTCCGGCTCCGTGCCCTCTTAATAAATGTGGAAATCAGTGCAAACAGTTCAGTCACCCACACTTACCAGATGTCAAAGGTCCTGGTTCATGTCCACCGCCGCTAAAGCCATGCAAGCCTGAACACTTTGGACAAGAGTCTTCCGATGCCTGCCTGAGCAAAAATCCAAAATGTCCCTCAGGGTGTTCATCCACAAACGATGTGTCAGGGGACTTCAGAGGCTACCAAACGAGCCCAGCTGCTCCTGATTTTGCTGTTGTCGAACAAATGTGTAACACTGTTGGCGAACTCACGAATCAGATAAAGGAGCTAATGTCCCAGATGAAACAGGCAGCCCATCGAAGTGGTGGGGGCGGCGCACCACCACCACCTCCAAGAAAACAAGGGGGTCAAAAAGAGATATGTCCAAAACCATGTTTCTGTCCTGGAAATCCGGCTAGACGGATGTAGCTACAGCCCTTGTTTCATAACGTTTATTACAATACTAATAGAACATTTTGTGTACAATACCATGTTAGCTAACTACTGGTCTGCGTTTGATTGCAATGTCGCGTCGAAGAGTATTATTAGATTCTACGTTTTTTTTAATTCCAAGTTAATTTAACGTTCCTAGGCCTAAGACCTAGAATAATTCAGTTTTCAATACATATTTAAATATAATAAAAAACATCGTGAAAAAATAAATTAATAAAATTATTAATTTTATTTCAGTAATCGTATAGGTACCATCGCGGATATTTGCGCTGCACCACTTTTCGACCTTATTGCAAAAAGGGGTACACCGCAAATATCCGCGATGGTACCATGGGAGCAACGAACATCTATACACCGTAAGGACCATTCTAGCTTACAGCGCTCGGCCGCCATAGTAACGCTTGCTAACTTGTGGTCATCGTGTGCACGGGATTTTGTTTTAAAATTGGTCAGATGTACATAAGTTTCCTATAGTACCTAAAACTCACTTTCATGATGATGCGGAGATAATTTATTTATGATAAATGCTATGATGATGATGATAAATTATATTTATTTCTGTAAATTGGTTCAAAAAAACACTTTTACAAGTCAATAATAACTTAAATTTTGAAACTAGATGAGTTCGTTGTTTCCTATCCGATAACTCTGCAAAGAAAGACCGAAACCAACTCAGAGGTCACAGTCTCTTTTGAAGTCCAGACATAATCTTGGTCAGGCCATATGAGGAGTATGAATATTAGGGTGACAAATCAACATCGAGCTATGCTGCGCTGCACTGCGCTGCGCTGTGCTGTGTTTCTTAAGCTACGTTTTTTTAACAATCAACATCAAGATGTGCTGCGCTTTGCTTAGCTCAGTATTAAAAGTAATCAGCAGCTCGTGTAGTCGTTTATCTCGTCGAAAATGACTTTATTTTCAAAAAAATGTAAACATTACGACATAGTTGAATCCGATGAAGATGAAAGTGAAGAAGAAGCGGATATGGATATGTTATGTGTTATTTTGTCGTTAAAAGAGTCCAGTCACGGTAGCTTGTTACCACACACCATACGTGAAAAATACGGAGAATTTAATTTTCTAAAGAATATTGCCACTGAAGACAATTTTTTTAAATATTTGCGAATGACTAAAAATCATTTTAATTATTTACATTCGTTATTATGTCCATATATAAAAAACAAAATTGACTGTAAGAAAGCCATAAGCACAGAAGAGAAATTAGCAATCTGTTTGAGGTAAGTAAATTATTTGAATGCACAAGATAAGGCAATTTTCTCTTTACATTTTCCCTCGTGTATGTATTAGTAATTAATTTTGTATGTAGAATAATAATTCATAAAAATTTTACATGGTTAGATAGTGAGCCTATTTTGACATATCTTTTCAAAACTTTACATGCAATGTACTCTAGTATGTATGTAGTGCGTGCGTGACTTGTCAATATAATAAAACAATGGTAAAAAACGTTCATTAACTTTACTAATGTTACATTATATAAAAACAAGTACTTAGCAAAAATGAAATTAAAATGGTACCGCTTAGAATTTTTAAATTAATCAATTAGCGAAGTAGCATTGGCCTCCTCGCTTGCATACGGTCCGAACACGGTGTTCCCACCGACTGGAAGGACATTGGCATCTTGTTCAGCTGTATATCCTCCTACAGATTGATTTGAGGCACTACTTGGAGATGTAAACACATTGTGTAATGTATGACAATTGGTATTTGAGGATTGGACACCTTGAGCTATTGTATACCCTCGAGTACTAGTTAAGGCACTATTATAACTCTCAGATGCATACATATCATGGTAAATGTTTAACTCTTCTTCTTCCGTAACTAAATTAAAAATCTTTCTCTTAAGACGAAGCTGTGCCGGTTTGGGTAATTTTTTTGTACTTTCACAAACACTAAGAAAAAAATGATCCATGTCGTCCATTTTGTCAATTACTTGGTTTCTCAAATCACGTTCTGTTTTTCTTTTCTCTCGCTCTGTTTGCTGGATCTTAACAAAATTTAAAATTTCATGTTGAACACTATGTACACGTTTTCGTGTTAAAGGTGTGCTTGTATTTTGTGATGTGGTTTCGGAACTTGCAGCAGTCGTATTAGAAGATTGGCTGTTTTCATTTTCGTTTTCTACTTCAAAGTTGTCCTCGCCCAGTTCCGAAACTTGAGTATGATTACTTTCTTGAGACACCTGTGAATCATCTTGGGAATAATTTCCAGTTGTGTTCCTATTTTGCATGTATGGAACAAGCAATTCCATAACTTTCTGGAATTTCCACAGACGCGTGTTGTTGGCAGCTTGACCACTTTTTCCATCCTTCTGTCTTGAGGTGTAGTAGTACTACCTATAGTATAAGGTCTATGACCCTATCCATATGAATGTATCTTCTATTAATATATTAACACATTTATACTCTTGCAGTCAGTAATTAAAGGTAATCGCTTGAGAACAGTTGTTTCAATAACACTACATCCCCACATGGCGACCCTTGCCATTTTTGGGGCGCGTGACGCGACTTCTATCTCGGCGTAGTGTTACGGCTCCAAAGCAAAGTAAATAAATTAAACTCTTTGTAATAAATTGGCGTGAAAATATTTGTGGATAATGGAACTTCCGTAATTAAAATGAATCAAGTACATTTAAAAAGTTAATTTAACGTCCGGAAATCAGTGAGAATGTGTCGTTCCAACGTAGAAAAGGAGACGGTCTTCGTGAACCAGAATTCTGCTGGTTCCAATAATGCACACGTTGAAGAATTGAAGGCACATATTTCGACGATCGGTATTATCCTCATAGTAATTTGCGTTTTACTGGGTCTTGGCATTATATATTTTGCGTGGAAGCAGTACAGGAATTGTCACCATTCCTGGATCAGGGACCAGATTTTGCAGAACAGCCTGCGACGATCGTTCAACCGTTCCAGAGCAATTCGCGGAGAAGAGCAAGCAAATCTTCCAATGACGTAGAAGTCGGAGTATTCATCATACTCATCTGGCAGCTGTGCGGTATCATTTATTTAGTGAAGTGCATACTAAGTGCGTCTCAAGTGCGTTGTGCGTATTATAGTGCGTAAGATGAATTCGCGAATCATCATATAAATAAAGAGACAATAAAATGATAATAGACATTAAGAATTAAAATAATGAACTCTAAGATAAATTAGCAGTTTAAGTTTGTTTTGAGTGATCGTATATCATCATGTATCATCTTACACGCTGTGTCCCCTACTACAGTAATTCACTGTGAGAATCGGGTATGTATTAAATGGTTTAATTAATATATATTACTTTTGCATGAGGGAATGGAAGATGAATTGTTACTTTGTTTAAATGATCTTATATCAATAAGGAAATATTTAATTAAAAAGGGAAAAACACGATTTAAGGGTAATATTGTTAAGAATAAATTATGTGAGGTTGAAACAATTTATGAGAAAAGTAAAGGATTAATAAAGCTATTATCTACAAAACCAGGAGTAAAATCAGAATTGTTAAAATCATTATCAGTTACGAAAAGCGAAATAGAATCGTGTTATTCGCAAATTAATGTTTTGTGCGCTGTAATTAAATCAGACTGTGATAGTGACAGTGATATTTCTGAAGCAAGTCCAAATTCAGAATCAATCATGGAGTTCGATTTAAAAACGGCATGTAGTTTGATTCCTGTAATGACCAATAACGAAAATAATATCAGAAGTATCATTGACTCTATAGAAATGTACGCAGACATGTTGTCGGAAACGGGGAAAAAGTTACTAATGACATTCGTTTTGAAAAGTAGATTATCAGAAAATGCAAAATTACGTATAACCAATAATTACACATCTGTGAACGATTTTGTCAGAGATTTACGTGTTGCACTTTTACCAAAAAAATCGTTTACTGCAATACAATCGCGATTACAAAACGCAACGCAAGGCTGGCGTACAATTGATCAGTTTGGAACAGAATTAGAAAAGTTATTTACTAATCTGACCATATCGCAAGCAAATGGTAATTCTGATAGTTATTCCGTACTCAAGCCCATAAACGAAAAATTGGCAATTAAGCGATTCGCAGATGGATTGAAGGATTCGAGACTAAGTACGATTATTGCTGCACGTAATTATGACAGTTTAAAGGACGCGATCCAGGCAGCGAAAGATGAAGAGTTGACATCGGCATCGACTTCGACCAACGAAAATGTCATGCAGTTTTCACACCGCGGAAGAGGTAAGTTTCATAACAATAACAACAACTTTAGGAATGGCCGTGGTTCTCATAGTCAGCAGTTAAACCAACGCAGTCGAGGACATCATTATCAGCATAATTCAAATAATTTGAGAGGTAATTTTAGCCATAATTCAAATAACTTCGGCAGACGTGATTTCAATAACTCACGTGGGCGATCATCCCATAACTATCGTGGTAACGGACGTGGACGAGATTATCAAACTTCGAACGAGAATCGATCGAGTAATGAAACTCGTAGTAAAGGTCGTACCAATAGAATATTTTATTCCAGCAATGAACAAGATAAGAACGATAGTATGCCTACAACAAACGAAATGCAGTTTTTTCGATCTTAAACATAACATTTTAGCTTTGCAAGGTAAGGCAAAATTTTTAGCATTATACATAGGTAATAGGAAATATTATTGGTTAATAGATACCGGAGCATCTTTGTCCGTAATTAAAAAAGATGCGTTACCATACGATAGTGCAGTAATTAGAGATGAAACCATCATAAATGGTATTGGAGGTAAAATTAGTTCATCAGGGTTTGTTCAACTTAGCTTGACTCATCGTGATGACCAACACTTTGTTGACTTTAATATCAAGCTTCATGTTTTTGATAACATACCATTAAAGGCAGATGGAATATTAGGTTTAGATTTTCTTTGTCAGTACGCTTCAAATATAAACTTAGAAACTAATGTCATTAACCTATCTAATTATGGAAAGTATTATTCATTAGAACTAAGTGATGTCATAGATTACTCAGCTGAGGTGTTACATATCCCAGCACGAAGTGAGTCGATACATTATTTGCTATTAAATATTGAGAATATGAATGACTGTATTATCCATAGCGAACAGTTAGCGGAAAATGTTTTTCTAGCGGGATGTATTGGACGAATAAAAAATAATAGATTACCGGTTAAAATTTTGAACACTAACGAGCATGATATTTACCTACCAACTTTTCAACCACAGATATATTCAATTGAAGAGTTTCACTTATGCAATTTTAAATCAAACGCTAACAGTTTAGAACGAGCAAAGAACTTATTAAACATTTTAAATTTAAATCATTTAAAAATAGACGAACGGAAATCAATTGAAGAATTATGTTCTAAATATTCGGATGTTTTCTTTTTACCAGGTGATAAGTTAACGACTACAAGTGTTTATGAACAATCCATAACTATAAAACCAAATACAAGTCCGGTTTATACGAAGCAGTACCGATTGCCGCATTCTTTGAAAAATGAAGTAAATAGGCAAATTCAAAAAATGATTGACAATGACATTATAGAAGAGGCGAAGAGTGAATGGTCGAGTCCTGTTTTACTGGTACCAAAAAAAAGTAGCAACGATAAAAAATGGCGACTAGTGGTCGATTATCGGAAGCTTAATGACCGTATTGTAGACGATAAATTTCCTTTGCCAAGTATTACGGAAATTTTGGATTCGCTCTCTGGCTCAGTCTATTTTTCGCATTTAGATCTTAATCAAGGATATTACCAAGTAGCTTTAGACAAAAACAGTAGAGAGTATACAGCGTTTACAACTAGTACTGGGCAATACCAGATGAAGAGGCTACCTATGGGATTAAAAACAAGTCCGAGTGCTTTTAGTAGAGTAATGTCAGTTGCTATGTCTGGGTTAACATACGATAAATGTTTTATATATTTAGACGATTTAGTAGTCTTTGGGAGAAATTTAGATATCCATAATAAAAACTTAACAGACGTCTTGGAAAGACTTAGGAAAATTAATTTAAAATTAAATCCAGAAAAATGTAATTTTTTAAAGAAAGAAATTCTTTATTTAGGGCATTTAGTATCAGAAAATGGAGTCTTACCCGACCCAATTAAAGTAGAAGTATTGCAAAATTACCCTGTACCAAGTAATACCGATGAAGTAAAAAGATTTGTAGCATTTTGTAACTATTATAGGAAATTCATTAAAAACTTTGCAAGAATAACTTGTCCATTAAATAAATTAACTAGAAAACATGTACCATTTGTTTGGACTGAAGAGTGTCAAAGTGCGTTTGAAGCAATGAAACATGCTTTAAGTACACCACCAGTATTAGATTTTCCAGATTTTTCAGAAAATAATGAGTTTGTCATTCAAACAGATGCGTCAGGGACGGCTATTGGAGCAGTCTTGTGCAATCAAAATATGAAACCTGTAGCTTATGCTAGCAGACCTCTGAATAAAGCTGAACTCAATTATCCAACCATTCAGAAAGAGTTAGTTGCAATTGTTTGGGCTGTAAAGTATTTTAGACCCTATGTATACGGTAAATCATTTACAATTATGACAGACCATAAGCCTTTAATATATTTATTTTCAATGAAGGACCCATCTAGCAGACTACTTAAATTTAGACTAGCACTAGAAGAATACGATTTTAAAATTTTATATTTAAAAGGAAAAGATAATAGCATAGCAGATGCATTATCTAGAATTAATATAACATCGGATACTTTAAAACAGATGAATAATGAAATTTCTTTAGTTATGACTAGAGCTCAGAAAAAACGTTTAGATGTAGGAAAACAATTGAATACACCTAGTTTTAGTAAACGAGACGAAACGTGGCCTGATCAACCACGAGTAGTTGAGGTACTAAAAATTCCGAATAATTCTGTAGAAATGAGTTTTATAGGAAGTGAGGAATTAAATAAATTAAAAAGACAAAATAATATAGATGAAGAAAAGGAATGTTTTATTTATAACAATCGAAAGAAGATGTTGTATATTAATCTTAACTTTAGAGCACAACTTACGCGAGCCGAATTTGTGACTAAGTTAGGTCATTTTTGTAAACGAATAGGTATAAATGAGCTATGCATAGTAAAAAATAAGGAATATGAGAGTTTTATTAAAGATGTATTAAAAGAAATAAAAGACAATAAGGATTGGACCGGTCCACGTATTTATGTATTGAGAGGAGTTAGGAGAATTTATAATGAAGAAGAAAGAAAGTATATTTTACATGACTTTCACCTACTACCTACCGCAGGACATGCAGGAGTACGTAGGATGACCAATAATATTAAGAGACATTTTTACTGGCCAGGCTTAGACAACGATATTAGACAATTTGTGAGTAAATGCATTAAATGTCAGAAAATGAAGCATTGTAGGTATATCAAGGCGCCCATGGAGATAACTACAACGGCTTCACATGCTTTTGAAAAAATTTATCTGGACGTCGTAGGTCCATTAGAAAAAGACATTGAAGGAAATTGTTATATTTTGACACTGCAGTGCGAGCTTACTAAGTTCGTAGAGGCCTATCCTTTGAAAACGAAGGAAACCGTAAGTATTGCTAAAGCATTAGTTAATAATTTTATTTTAAGATTTGGAATACCTAATACCATCGCAACTGATCGTGGAACAGAATTTGTATCGTCAGTAATGGAACAGGTATGTAAACTTTTATGTATAAATAAATTAATGTCTACAGCGTATCACCATCAATCCATCGGTGCGCTCGAAAATTCACATAAAAATTTAGGATCGTTTTTACGAATACAGTGTAATGGTCAAAAAGACACATGGAGTCACTGGCTACCATTTTGGTGTTACAGTTTCAACAATACAGTTCATACAGAGACAAAGTACACACCATTCGAACTGGTATTTGGTAGAACTAGTATAGTACCATCTAGAGTTAGTCAGTACATAGAACCATTGTATAATCCAGAAAGTTATCCTTTAGATCTTAAGTATAGGTTACAAGTAGCACATCAAGATGCTCGTAATAATCTACTTATAAGTAAACAAAACCGTAAGAGTTGTTATGATAAGTCTTTAAATAATGTGACATACAGTAAAGGACAACAAATTTTAATTAGAAATGAAATAGCTAATAAGTTAGATCCTCAATGGGAGGGACCATTTGTTGTTTTAAATGATTTAGGTGTTAATGTAGAAATATTAAAATTTAATAAACCCTATTTAATCCATAAAAATAGAACCAAACCTTTGGTAACATAAGAAATGATATTAAGTTATATTTACGTAAAAAAAAAAAAAAAAAAAAAAATTGTAAACTATATATTTTTTTTTTACTATCACCCCTGAGGTGAGGTGTAGTAGTACTACCTATAGTATAAGGTCTATGACCCTATCCATATGAATGTATCTTCTATTAATATATTAACACATTTATACTCTTGCAGTCAGTAATTAAAGGTAATCGCTTGAGAACAGTTGTTTCAATAACACTACATCCCCACAGTCTTTTTAAGGCTTCCCTATGGTTGTCTCGCAATTTTTTCCAAGTATTTTTCGCTACTTTGGCTGTAACAAATAATAAATATATATACATCACTACATAATTATAAAAAAATATTATTAACTTATCACTAAAAATTATGAAATAAGTTTATTAAAAAAAAAAAAAACAAACCGACTTCAATTCTTCGCCACTAACTAGTCACTAAAAAGTAATGAAATAATTAATTATCTAAGTATGCCAAGAACTAGAACTTTCAATTTAATTCATAGTTTTTTAAATAGAATCAAAGTTCTAGTTCTTGACATACTTAGATAATTAATTATTTCATTGCTTTTTAGTGAATAGTTAGTAGGAAAGAATTGAAGTTGCTTATTATAATATTATTTATTAATTCGCAGGTACATGGCTACAGGTAGTTCATTTACTACAATTGGTTACAATTTTAAGATAGCGGGCCCTATAGTTTCAAAAATTGTATCCAAAGTTTCCGATGCAATATGGAACTGTTTACAGCCAATATTTATGAAAGAAATGACTACAGAATTGTGGCTGGAAAATGAGCTCTATTTCAGACAGAAATGCAATTTTCCAAATTGTGTAGGCGCTATTGGTGGGAAGCATGTTTATATCAAATCACCTCCCAACTCAGGATCAGACTATTTTAACTATAAGAAATCGTTTTCGTTAGTACTACTTGCTGTTGTCGATGCAAGATATAAATTCATTGCAATAGACGTTGGATCAAAGGGATGTTTCAGTGATGCAGGAATATTTAGCAACTCTGCATTTGGAAAGAAACTAAAAGATAATTCATTATTTCTACCAGAATCCAAATCTTTAGAAGAAGGTGGTATGGAAATGCCTTACATATTTGTTGGTGACGAAGCAATTCCACTGCTTCCAAATTTAATGAGACCATATCCTCAATCGCAACTAAATAATCAGAAAAGAATATATAACTATCGTCTCAGCAGAGCACGGCGAGTTGTTGAACAAGCGTTTGGAATACTAGCAGCACGATGGCTAGTATTTCATACTGCATTTGGTTGTAATATCCACACAGTTGACAAAGTTATTAAAGCGGCCTGTGTTCTGCATAACTATTTGAGTGAGGATAACGAAATTCAGACTGAAAACAGTATTAACAGTGTGTTGCGTCCTTTGCGACGAGGAGGCAATAGCCCTTTTATTACAGCCTATCAGATAAGAGAAGAATTTTCCAATTATTTTAACGGCAGTGGTAGCGTACATTGGCAAAATACAAGTGCCCATATAAATGAAAATTAAATAAAGACAAGTTTAATAAGCACGTAAAAATGTTCATTTATTTCGTTTTTAAAAAAATGAGAATGTATCTATTTATTTACAATGTTGTATCTACATACATAGACTCACGACTATAATCCCATTAGGCGGTAGTCAGAAATCACACTACAACTGTTTCAAATTTAATGTATTGAAACAGTTGCAGTATGATTTCAAAGAAAAGTGAAGTGATCGCGTTAACTCGACGTTCAGTGAAGAGATAAATAATTTCTGTACTGAACGCCGAGTCAACGCGATCACTTCACTTTACTTTGAAACCTATGCTAAGTCCACTGGTAAAAAGAGCTGTAATCGATTATTCTAATATAGGTGCACCAATGAATGATGAACCTCGGAGTGGTTACATTTTAATTAATTTACAAGTTATAAAACTGAAAAATTTATAAAAAAAAAAATATTTAATGAGTACATATGGAAGTCTTTTATACAAAAATAAGTTTATTTAATTAATGTTTTTATTGCAACACTAGTAAATTAATTACAATGTAACCACTCCGAGGTTCATCATTCATTGGTACACCTATATCACTCAAATGCTTCTGTTTACCTCGTTCATGATCACAACCTTGAGCTGAGTTGGGAGAGACCTGAGCGGTTAGTAGCTAACATGTCCGGGATTATAACTGTGAGTATATACATACAAAATTGTACCAATACACCAACGATAAGCGCACATAAATACACACGCACACACACTTATTAAGTAAGTACTTTCTGTTTTCCATCTTTGTTCTTTGTATACTGGCGCGCCAGGAGGCTTCTCTTTTTTCTGAATCTTTATAATATGGGGATGTTGGATTCCATAAACATTCGTGTTTCCGAACTTCTTCTATAAAAATTTCCATTTTTTAATCTTACCACTGCCCTCGATGAACAAATTTCGACACAACACGTGTTACCTGATCTGTTTGAATGAGCGAATGAAACTCGTTCGTTCTTGTTTGTTTGTGCGCGCATACACTAGTGCGAGTGAGATGGGAGTACGAGAGTGAGAGAGACGTCTGAGGGCGATGGAGGGGCACGCAGCGTGCTCCATGTTTGAAAAACCTAGCACAGCTCGACACAGCGCAGCATGGCAGAGCTCCATAAAAAACATAGCACAGTTCGGCACAGCGCGGCTCATCACGGCGGGCAGCGCGCCTCGCTCGAGACTGCTGCGTTTTTAAACAGAGCGTAGCCTCACACAGCGCAGCATAGCATGGTTTGTTTGTATCCTCATTAAAATATTAGACGAGCGAGTTGACCAAACATAGTACAGCGCAGCATAGCTCGATGTTGATTTGTCACCCTAAGTGTCTGTGATGGTCTTTTGAGGAAAGAAGTAAGTACACAAATATGAGTGGACCTGTCGAGTCAGGGCACGCATTTGTCAGTATCCGATTCGAAATATCGATTTGGAATTTTGAAGGCAGCAAATTTATACAGAGACAGATGACCATGCGGAATTTTGAATCTGAGAAAATTCCGAACGGAGAACTGATTATGAATTGATTAGCTACTTTCAAAACGGAATCCCGAATCGGAATTCCGACTGTACGTGGCCGGCCTTAGTCAACGCAGAACATCGAGTTCAACGAATCGACGAACAATACTGTAGAACGGACATTTAGGTAAGCCGCATAAAATACTCAAATTGCCAGATTATCTTTGAAAACGAACTAAGAAGAAAAAAACGGGCCAATTGCAAGTCGGACTCGCACACGAAGCGTTCCGTACCACCGTACAATATTAAACACTACATATTTTAAAAACACTTCAGTTAAAAAAAAAACACGTTTCTTGTATGGGGTCCCCATACAAGAAACTTAATTATTATTTATCTCATCGAGTTAGTAAGGATTTTTAACCCCTTTGGGGATGATTTTCCAAAAATGCCAAAACACGTCATTCGTAATTTCTAAACAAAAAGCTTAATACCAATTTCTTCCTTACAAACTTTCATCCCCTATTTCCCTCCCCCCTTAGGGGATGATTTTCCAAAAACGCTGAAACACGTGATTTTTTATTTTTAATCAGAATGCTAAATACCAATTTTCATGGCTTAAACTACAAAAAAGACGATTTTCTATACAAACTTTTATCCCCTATTTTACTCCCTCAGGGGTTGAATTTCAAAAAATGCTTCCATATTCCTTGTCTACATTAAAAAAGGAACCTCTGTGCAAAATTTCAGCTTTCTAGATCTAAGGGTTTGGGCTGGGCGTTGATGAGTCAGTCAGTCAGGACTTTTATTTATTTATTTAAACTTTTCACACTTAAAAAAGTACAAAGGCGGACTTAATGCCTTAGGCATTCTCTACCAGTCAACCAAGGGTGGTGAAGAGATTAGATGGCAGGTGCTCTGTTAGAAATGGAACAATTTGCACATAAATAAGTTATAAACTTATAATACACATACATACATATTTACTATAATATATACCTATAATAAATATATATTATATACAAACTACACTACACTATTATATACTTTTATTTTTATTTATATATTTATACATACTCGACAACAATCAACTGGGTGGTATTTACGTTGGGATATTGCTGCGTTTCGTTGGCACCCTTTAGGCAGACCCTTAGATAGTACGAAAAAGTCTGTATCACTCAAAATGCAGATGTTAGCATAATATTTTCTTGTACTTTGCGACCTTCAATGTTAAAATGACGAAACGGAATCTCAGCTCGAATTGATTCTACAAACTTCTCGGCTTCGGATCCAGTCGACCGCAAGTTCTAACGTATGTTTTGTGCAAGTGTGATTGCCAATCAAACTTGTTTGCAAGTTATGATCTGTCATCAAATGTGGTGTGAATATTATAATATTAATAATATTAACTTGGGACAAACAGGCTTGGGCCTGTTAAACGAGATATTGAGATGATTTTGGGTGTCGGGATTAACCGTCTAAATCGTTTGCTATCTACTAATTGTCTGATGAATTAGTTGATGCCTGCCCCATAAAGATAGATAGATATACAGGGTGTAAGGGACAGCCCTCCACATACTGATGGGGTGAATTCAGTATATCATACTAAGATGACCGGTACACGAAATTAACAATAAACCTAATTTGTTTTACTACCTCACACGCAATGTATCGTTACCGTGGCAAAACACGCGTAGCGAACGTCAGCGCAGCGAGCCTTCGGCCGCCGAGTATTTCAACATCCATTGCTGTTTTTTTTATTATTTTAGCTGTTTTATTTACATACATGGAGTGCTGCGTACAGAGAATGTAATTTTACATTGAAATAAAGGAGAATACGATAAAAAAATGAAAATTTTCCTGAGAATATTTCCGGTGGGATTTTTCATTTCATTTCATTTCATTTATTTATTCATTTAACAATATTAACATTGTGTTGAATATAAAATATTAAAAAAAAATTATCACATGCAGAAACAATACATTTAAAAGCCCAATTAAAATTTATGTGAAATAAGAGTCCAGAGTCAATTAATTTAAAATATGTCCTCACTTCAAATAAATATAAAGTCAAAGCAATAGCAAGCATAATGTCAAAATTCAATGTCAAAATATTAAGAGCAGGTACTTACAACAAAAAAAATCAAAATAAAAAAAAATAAAATATTTAAAGCTTGACCACTGCTATTACATTATGTCACTATTTAAAGCTTGATCACTGCTTTTATATTATGTGACTATTTTTATCATTTGCCATAAACTCTGATACCGAGTATAAACATTTTTCTAACAAGAAGCCTTTTAATTTAGTTTTAAAAGAAGAGCTATAAATTAATAATTTTAATTCAGTCGGTAACCTATTAAATAACTCCACTGCTTGGAATCTGGAATAATGCTTAGCTATGTTAAAATTAGGTACCATTTTGTGCTTAAAAACCTTCCTTCTTGTGCTCTCTCTTATCTTACATTCCTCTTGTGATTCGTACTCATGAACATACTTAGCAAAGTGATTTAATATTACTAATATATATAAACTTGGCACTGTTAAAATGTTCAATTCTTTAAAGTGCTCTCTACATGAGTCTCTTTGTGAGATCCTTACTATAGTCCTTATGGCACGTTTCTGTAAAATAAACGCTTTCTGACAGTTATAACTATAGCTGTTTCCCCAAAGCATTATGCTGTATCTTAATCTAGATTCTACCAGAGCGTAATATATAGTTTTTAGTTGCTTTAGATCCAACATGTCTCTAAGGCTCCTGAGTGCATAGCATGCTGATGAAATTGAAGAATCAATAGCAGCAAGCTCCTGTTTCCAATTTAAATGCATATCTACGTTAATACCTAAAAATTTCACTTTATCCACTAATTCAATCTTGTCTCCTTTGATGTGTACATCTAAATTGTCACTATGGCGAGTTGTAGTATTAAATAAAATGATGTTAGTCTTATTTATATTTAACAAAAGGTTATTGGCTGTAAACCAATCGCAGAGATTTTGTAGACTTTTATTTACATTTTTGGTCAATTCTTTTAAGTCATTCGCCCCTATTATTATATTTGTGTCATCTGCAAAAACAACAAGTTTTACATCAGGCTGTACGTAATGCATAAAGTTAAGCAAGTCGTTTGTAAATAAAATAAATAGTATTGGTCCTAAAATGGAGCCTTGAGGCACACCACGTTTAATATTTTTGATTTTAGAGGTGTATATGACTTCATGATTAATTTCATCGATGCTTTTTATTTCGACAAACATTCGCCTATTTTGTAAGTATGATCTTAAAAGTTGTAAGGACTTGCCTCTGACACCATAATATTCTAAAGGGTCTTTCAACAAGGACGGGTCGATGTTAAAATTGAATAAAACAAGATGTGTGTGAGATATTAACGAAATTTATTTTTTATTTAAAAGGCCCATTTATGCCATTATGGATGGAATATGACATCGTTCAAATGCCCGCCGCGGCTTCGTATGGTGGCACGAATCCGAGAGGTCCAATTTTTAATGACTCTGCTGCATAGATCCGGCTGAATCCGAGCGATGGCCTGCGTTATGTTGGCTTTCAGGGCAACGGTCGAATGTGGTTTATTGGCATAGACCTGCGACTTCAGAAAACCCCACAAGAAAAAGTCTAGCGGAGTCAAATCACACGATCTTGGTGGCCAATTCACGTCACCTCTGCGAGAGATAACTCTACCCTCAAACCGTTCATGCGGAATGTCGATTGTGTCGTACGCTGTGTGGCAAGTAGCGCCATCTTGCTGGAACCACATGTCGTTCACGTCCATATTGTTCAATTCAAGCCAAAATAAATTGTTTATCATTGATCTGTAGCGCTCGCCGTTGACGGTGATGGCCTCGCCAACGTCGTTTTCGAAGAAGTACGGACCAATGACGCCGCCACACCAAAATCCGCACCAAACAGTAACTTTTTGTGGATGCATTGCCACCTGGTGAACCTCATGTGGGTTGTGGTCATCCCATATACGGCAATTTTGCTTATTAACAAAACCATTCATCCAAAAATGTGCCTCGTCGCTAAAGATTATTTTTCGGCCAAAATCGGGGTCCTCTTCCAAGCGTTCCGATGCCCATTCAGCGAACACACGGCGTTGTCTATGGTCATTAACTTTGAGCTCTTGGGTCAGTTGGATCTTGTACGGATGCAGACCCAAGTCCCGACGCAAAATTCTCCAAGTTGAGGTCTGCGAAAGGCCGAGTTCTTGAGCACGGCGAGAAATCGACTGCCTCGGAGTCTCTTGAACACTCTCACGTACAGCGGCGATGTTCTCGGCCGATCTGGCGTTCCTTTGACGTAAAAGTGTTGGTTGGTTGTTTACCGAACCGGTCGTCTCAAATTTAGTCACCAATCGTTGGAGAGTGGACTTTGAAGGGCCACCGCGTCTGCCGTAAAATGGGCGCAATGTGCGCAACGTTTGCAATATCGACCACTCATTTTGATAATAAAGTTTTATCATTTGCACATGCTGCTCAACTGTGTAACTTGCCATGATGATTTGGCATCACTGACTGCATAATATACAACAGATTTTACAGATCCCACCAAAATAGTATGGCTGCCACAGACTGTCAACATCGACCCGTCCCTATTGGAAAACCCTTTAGTTTAGTTAGTAGTAACTCATAATCAATCGTATCAAAAGCAGAGCTAAGGTCGATGAATAACCCTGCCACTTTCATTTTGTCATTTAATTTATTAATTATGTCGTTTATGATAGTGTTTATTGCATCTGAGCAACCGACGCCTTTTTGATACCCAAATTGTCTTAAATTAATGATTTTATTTACGTTTAAGTGTACCATCAGCCTACTTTTAATGATTTTTTCAAAGACTTTTGATAAGATTGAATAAAAATTATAGATAGATTCAAAATAAGGAGCTGAAAGCACGCTGTTAGTTTGCGAAGGGCTGTCCCTTACACACTGTACAGGTAGACTAGCTGTGCCCCACGACTTCGTTCGCATGGAAGTGTAAGATACACAATATACTAAAATAACAGCCACATTTTAATAAAACTCCTTCGTCCCCCCTCGACCCGCCACGTTGCTCCGCCTGCCCGCGCTATTACTTCGTTTTCGCTTAGTGTTATTTCTGACTTTTTTCTTTTTGCTCGGCTGTTTAGGGTCGTAGCGTGATTTTAAATAGACTATAACTATACTCGAGAATTGGACTACCAAATGCAAAAATATTTTTTCAAATCCGACTTTTTGTTCATTATTTTATGGGTTTTAATTCTTTTGCGCGGAACCCTAATTATTTTTCAAAAATAGAAGTAGCCCTAATTGTTCCGTGTAACTTCAGCTATCTGTCAGTGAAAGTCCCGTCAAAATCGGTCCAGCCGTTTCGGAGATTAGCCGGGACAAACAGACAGACAGGCAGACAGACAAAAATTTTAAAAATTGCTTTTTTGTTATAAGTACCGTATATACTTTCATATGCATTTAGTAAAAATTTGTTATTTTGAAATTACAAACAGACACTTCAATTTTATTTATTTGTATAGATGTATACATATAGATGATTTCAATTCGTTATCAATACTGACTAATGTTTCAGTGGCAGTGATTTATTTTTACGATAAGTGGATTTTGTTGCAATATACTAGTTATTAATTAGCCTTAATTATATTGGTTAAAGAATTTTATTGAGAGTAATGGTAGTTTGAAGGACGGGTTAATTTATATTATAAGGACTCTTTGACATGGAGCTACTCGAATAAAACCAATTTAACTCGAATTTCGAAACAGTTAGTAGTATGATATGACATTGATTTCGTTACCCTTGCGCTAAAACGGTAATGTTTAAACCTACATACAACACAAACTCACGCTTCTTTCCCATGGGGATAGGCAGAAACTACAAAACGCTACCAGCTTCGTTTACGCTCATACAAGGTAACACACAACCTCATTATACTCATAATTTCATCATTATGAACAACTTTTACTATGGGACCAAACCTGAAATCGCGAAAAAAAAAATCTGCTGTTCCCTACATTTTGACTAGTTATGCGAATATAAAAGCAGGGACCACCCAGTGGTCTTGAACCTACCGATCTTTCGGTATTTCTACCGATATGGGCTCTCGTTATAAATTAGTCTGTAAGTTTTTTTTTTCAATAAATAAACGAATTTGATTGAATATTGTATTTTTTTTTTTTGTCAAATACCGATGTTGGGTACAAATATACCGATTTTAGCTGGCAACTCTACCGATCTCGCTCTATGACGTTCGAGACCACTGGGACCACCTGATTTTTTTTTTCGCGATTTCAGGTTTGGTGCCATAACTACTAATCCTAAGTGTTAATACTAATTATTTCCAAAGTATTACCTAATAGTAATTAGTTAGGCAATTGTAAGGAAGCTGGCATGTGTAACATCCACCAACCCGCACTGGACGAGCGTGGTGGATTACGGCCCGCTCCCCCTTGCAAAGAGGAGGCCTGTGTCCCAGCAGTGGGAACGTTATAGGCTGGTGATTGTAGTGATTTCAGTTAGTAGGTAAAGGTAAAGGTAAGGGGAAGGTAGGTAAAGGTGAATCAGTTCTGTTTCTTATGAGTAGCTCCATGTAAAGAGCGCCTTAAGAGCATTGACTGATCCCTGCTAATAACCTGAAAGACTGTACATTCTTATACTTAAGCATGTGATATTAGTATCCTAAAATTATAATGGATAATGAACGTTGAAAATCGATGTCTTTTATTTGATCTTTAGGTCATTGTTCTTGATTGTGGTCGGGTCGTTAAGGACCGATCACACATACCACAACCACACCATAACGACACCACGTGGATGGGTGCTATTTTTTATGAAAATGAATAGTCTATGTGCCTAAACCTGAAATCACGCAAAAAAATCACCTCTTCTCTACATTTTGACGAGTTATGCGAACATAAATATAAGGCACGGCTCATTTTTTTTCGAGATTTCAGTTTTGGTCCGACGTAAAGGTTGTTCATAATGATGAGTACAATGACCCCTTAAGAGGATGCACATGAATTCAATTTCATCCTGTAGATTGCAATATACATATATGATAGAATAGGCTTCCAAAAACAACTAGAACTTCGAAGGAGAGTGACTAGACAATAATAGATGAACAATAAATAGATTTAAGTCCCAAGACTTCTGTTGCTGACTGAGACTATCTATGTGTGTGGCGTACTGCCTAAAAGTAGCCCGATTCAAATTTTAAGGCGGCTCGGAACACGAGGCGAGTTGCTGCGCAGTAACAAATTCAGTGTCAGCGGGGGTGAGGGGTGGGGTACTGCACAGCGAGTAGCGCACTTCCGTGCCGCCATAAAGGAGATGTTTCAAAATGGGCCCAGAATATGTACAATACCTCGAAAAATCCGTGGAATTCGGGAAAAATACTAATAAATTGCATAAATGCATATTTCTCTTTTAACAATTTGATATTTACTAATTATTTTATCGACTTTCAATATGGCGTCTCGCCAATTTAGGTACTCTGTAGTTAAAAACCAATGACAGTAAACCATAGATCGACCATTGATCATAGATCGTGAACTGTCTACTGTCACTTCAGTCGCTTTCGTTGTCGATCGTGTTCTGATGTTCTGTTCTCTCGAGTTATTTTTAACAACCTGGCTTTCGTTTATCGCTACATTGTTTTTGTCTGAGTTAATATTTCGACTATTGAATGTTTGTATTCTGTACGTTTATGCTATAAGTTAAATTCTTGGCATATCGCAGGTCAACATATGAGGTTGTCGTTTGCTTAACTGGACTATATGTACAGACGCCAATACATCAAGCTACTACAATCTGTCAGATTTCTTTAATAGATTTTCGACTTTACAATTAGATCTAAAATAATATTGCAAAAGACTAAAAGTACGACAATGTTATGATTCTCTTTGACAATGTAATATGACAGAAGTAAACATGTCAAACGTCAATAATCAGTCAACATGACAACTTACCGCCATGATGGGTTTTTGTTGTGTGTTGCAATTTCAATTGTACATTCTTGTACTTTACTACCAAACAAAGCCAATTAAAAGTAATTGGATGATTGGAAACTGTTTTAATTGTGTTTCCCCATTTTTTAGTAGGGTGTACCAATACATGGCCGGGGCTCCATACATTTTGAAACATCTCCTTTTGACGTATACTATACTGCCTGGGAAATAGCGTGAGTTTATGTTTGTTCCTTTAAAATTAACTAGGTTTTGCGCACGGCTTCGCCTGCGTGGGTGTCGGAAATTATTCCACGGGAATGTACCGTGAAACGGGGTGAATAGGGATGCAGGGGTGAATCGGGACGAAACTTTAAAATGGATTTTAACATTGAAATAATATAGTTTGTTACCAAATAGGACTCTACCGTACCTACTATAATTAACAATTAAGTGTACATCCCTATTCACCCTGTTTTACGGTACCTACTACAGATACTACAAAGGTATCCTCTGTCCTTACTCAGGTCATGGTCTATCTGTGTGCCTAATTTCATTGAAATCCGTTCAGCAGTTAAGGCATGACAAAGTGACAGGCAGACAGAGTTGCTTTCGCATTTATAATACCTACTACTAGCGACCAGCCTTATATAAACCCGATATGAACTTTTACCTACTTCTTGACCTTTTCCCTCCCTCTGACTCATTAGCGTCCGATGAGGCAAAAGATTAGGATATAAGTTTATCTTTTCTTAACCCCATCTAGGCTGATATTATTTTCTTATAAAGGGCACGTTGGACCTTTTTCGTACACGGTTTTTGGCCAATGGGGCTAAAAAAGAGGGCGTTCTTTTTTGTGTGAATGCGCAGTGACGCATATTAATGTTGACTGACACTTAACATAGTGTCGGACCTTCGCGATTCGTTCCTCCTGAGTTCAGCTATCTCATGTAAGGGATAGAGCTCATGTTGTAAATTTCAATCCCATGCTTAGGTCAATATTCTTATAGGTTTAGGTAAGTTAAATCAATGTTCGTCTTATATGGATAAAATTGAACACTACGGTAGCCCTATTTTATCCAGTAGGGGCGTAGCTGATGTAGAGGTTTTAACCGGGCGTGCCTTTAGCATGCAACTTCCGCAAGTTTAGACGTGATTAATTTTAAAAGACAAACGTTGATTTTGAATGTTAGAATAGGCGAAGAAAAATAATGTATCATAGTTGACAGTCCGCCTCCCGGCTCTGAATGATGGTGTATTTTAACATGTAATTGAATTATTTTATGATTAGAAGTATATTGAAAAGTGTTACGGTGTATTTTTTATACTTTAGAGTACCCACAGACAAATATAAATACTAATATACCTCATACCCTAAAACACTCATTTGATTGCCGATTGATTAACAAGTCAGCAATCAAACGAGTGTTAGCCTCTATCAGATGCCGACAGTTTCTTCAAACAAGCGCCAATACGTTAGAAAATTATCTAATAAAAATGATTTGGCATAGATATTATCTAATAGGTTGTAAAGCGCAGGCCACACTGGAAATGAAGCTAGTTCGTAATAGGTTCGCTTATGTAGCTACCGCGTGTTTCCATACCTCGGTTCACACCGCTAACTTTTTTTTTTTTTTTTTGGATGGGAAATCATCAAATGACTTCTCCCGCTCTGGGAGGAGCGGGAGGGCGTGTCAGACTTTTACTGACTAAAACCCACCCGTGTTCCTTCTGTTGCCTGTGCCGGGGCCACGGTAACTCTTTCGAACATCCCGCAACCCCAGCTGGCATCGGTCCTAGCGGACCCCATCAACACCGCGAACTATGAACCGAATTATGAAAAGACGCGGTATCTACATTAGCGAAGCTTAACGAACTTCATTCCAAGTGTGACCTGCGCTTTATATGTGATACTAATTAGATACATAATTTGATAAATATACTGGAAATAATGACGAATAATGATAAATTCTAACTACTTCCCACTAACGCAGTAAAAGACGGACCTCATGGACGTACATTATTAATACCTATCCATCATCATCAGATTCATGATATACCTATAACTAGCTGTATGCCTGCGACATCGTCTGCGTGTAGATTTTGGACTTTCCCATACAAACTTTAACAAACCATTTCAGGTAGTTTGAGGTGACTCTAAAATAAGTAGGTACCTAACTATAAAATCTACGCCTGTCTCCTTCCTTTGAACTCAGAGTATCTCCATAGAAAATATCATCGAAATCGGCTCAGCTGTGAAAATACACTTTTAACAGCCTGACAAAACTTCCACGTAATACTTATTTTTTTAGGATCACCATCAAAAGTACGCTGGTTTGCATAATTGGATGGCGGCAAGTGTATAAAAAATTCTCTTGTTAATATAATTGAAAATAGTTAAGTATTTTCTTAAACAAGTTCTAAATAATGAATCTGTACTTAGTCATTATTTAGAACTTATTTAGAGTTACAGCATATGTAACTGTTTCCAGATACTGTCTCATTGATAACCAAAAGATTTGTGGTACTCCAACCTCTATCCGTCTATCGTTAGAAACTACTTCATCATTTCGGCCGAAAGACCTCCGCTGCTAGACATAGGCCTCCCCCAAGCACCGCCACTTCGACCGGTTCTGTGCTTCTCGCATCCAGCGGATTCCTGCGGCCTTCACATGGTCATCGATCCACGTTGTGAGAAACTATGTACTTATAAAAAAATATTCAAGCATGAGGCCCTGGATTCGATTTCCAGGTCAGGCAAAGTGTTATTGGGTTTTTCTGACTGGAATTTCTCAGTAGCAGCCTGGAGTCTGGATTTATGCCCGGTTGATGGCAATAGTGTATGCTGTGTACAGTAATAATTGGACTTCAGATTTATATACTGTATGTTGTCATATTATTATCTGTGCTAAATTGTCTTAGTTTGTAGTCTGTCTCTGTGCTTCTTAAAATAAAATATTGTAAAATAAATAAAATAGGCTCGCCCCCTATTACATGGGACTGAAACATAACTGGCGAAATTTGAATGTACTATAGGTACACCTCTGCCTAACGAGACCTCTCCGTGCCTTGGAAAGCACGTTAAGCAGCTGGTCCCGGATGTCATTCGTAGATCTTTGACACTCGTTACGGGTAATCAGAAGCCCAAAAATCTGACAACCAGTCTTGCCAAGACGTATCGTGTTACCTAGTGTTGCCCAAATTCAGTCTTGGTCTTGCAGTCTTGGTCTTGTTCTTGCGTTTTTGCAAGACCAAGACCAAGAACAAGACCGCGTATTTTTAGCAAGACCAAGACCAAGACTGACCGTGCAAGACTTGAGCAAGAACAAGACATAGCCTGCAAGACTCTTGCGTCTTGCAGCTAGGACTTAGCGCTATTTCACTGAGTAGTTAGGTGTAACAGTTCGGTGTATAGGTAGGTACGCTTAGGAATTCTATGAGACGCAAAAAACTGTATCAAAGAATATGAAAAACTGGACCTATGCGCATTACGACTAATACCATAAACATAGCGAATAAAAAAATATCTATTAAAATCAAACTGAGTGCATGCATAGTTATGTTTTAACCATCGGCACTTTGATAATGCGGCATCAAAGGTTTTGTACTTACTTCTCAAAGAAATTTGCCGCTTTTCGGAAGTACATGGTTATGATACACGCGCCGGCGGCTTCTTTTGAAATCTAAAACAATCGTTGCCGCCACGCCGAAATCATAACATTTGTGACACTATTTGATTGCCGCCATAGGGCGTAGGTATACTCATGCAAAATAATTTCGAATTTTTTTAAGAGTACCTACAGGTGTTCCAAAGAATAAATAAGTTTCAGAGTGCTTAGAATGAAAATGAATACATTATACTGATCACGCAAGTAGTATTATGATTAGGATAAAATGGTAAGGATAGGTAGTAGATGTCATATTAATTCATTCTAGTAAGTATATATTATAATATTGATTACTTATATGGTTTTAAACTAATTACTTAGGTACTATTATTGTACATTTAGTCATTATATTTCTTAAGTTTTTACAAGAAAAAATAGCAAAAAAGTGTTCAAATATCACCCGTTTAATAAATATTGTAGCCACTTTTAAATATACTTGAAACGTGTAAAAAAATTCTACAAAACTAATAAAATAATATAAAAAGCGTAGGTACTTACCTACTAATAAAATAAAAAGCCTGCGATAAGAGTTTTGTATTACTTACCAGCCCGAATATCTCTGAGAGAGATGATGAGAGTAAGTATTTACTAGCTGTGCCCGCGACTTCGTCCACGAGGAATAGTAACTTTGGAGGTATAGTGACGTTCAGGACTTATTTATTTATTTTAAAACTTCTGTCATCAAACATACAAACGAACTCTTCAGCTTTATAATATTAGTATAGATGTACGCCAAAACATTCACTTATATGTAAAGAATAGTGATTGGCACTAATTCTATTTTATTCACGCGTCGCGTCTGTACAAGTAGGTAATATTTAGTGTGTGTTTGTACGCCGCACGCGGCATTGTTTGATTTGCGGCGGCATCCTTTTCATAGAGCCGGCACGTGGCGAGGCGGCGCGGTAGAAAGCAAGGAAACGTACTATAAATAAAGGAATTATTTTAATTCCAGTCATTTCCAATTGAGCTGTGCTTCGAGTCTAACTTAATAATTGTTTTTACTAATTCTCGTTGTTTTCTAAAAACGTATCACGTGTACAATTTAATATGAGTGACGAAGATTCAAATTATTCTAGTCCGAGTAACGAGAGTTTGAGTCACAGATCTAAAAGACCCAAAAGCAAATTTGAGGAGTTTTTCGAAATAATTCATGCATGCCAAACTGCCTTCTGTAAATTGTGCCGACATAAAAAGATTGAAATAAAAATGAAAAACAGAAACACTTCAGGCTTAAGGAAACATCTAATATCTTTCCACAAAAAGGAATCAGAAATATTTCTTCCTGTTAAACCAAAATTAAGTGGAGATATCACAAGCTTTTTAGTAACCGCTGGAAGAAGTGGACAGGTAAGAATATTTTTTTAACAGTTAAAAGAATTTTAACTCCGCGTAGCTATTCATGCGATACTTTCAAAAACGCCATTAACTTACGTAAGTATTTTTGAGTTAGTGGTGTTTTCATCTAGGGGTGCGACATATTAAGTATGTAATTATCGTCTTAAATATTTTTTATAAACACCCATATTTTCATTTAATCGGCCAGTAACAACTAAGTACTTTATTTTGGTAAATTACAGTACAGTGCAACCTTAATATAACAAATATCAATTTAACGATTTTCTCGATTTAACAACAACAAACCTCCTCCTCTTATACGCTCAAACCTAGTATGTTTTAAATAATAACACAAGATTTATTGTTTTGTTTCAGTCGGAAAACAGCAGTGACAACATCACGACAGCTACAGTTGATTGGGTGGTGAAAAAATATCTTCCCTTCTCATTTTTCGATGACGAAGCTACACAAGTATATTTTCGACGTATTTGCCCTAATATGGTGTTTCCTAAAAGGTCTACACTTAGAAGGAAAGTCAAAGAGCGATTTGAAGAGCTCCAATTGAATCTCAAGGAACGACTTCAACAATTATCATCTAAAATGTCTTTTACCATTGATGGGTGGACGTCAATTGCTGGTAGGAGTTACTACGGGGTTACTATTCATTATATAGACAACGAATGGAAGTATCAATCTGTAGTTCTTGATTTTATACCATCACGCGGTCGACATACTGGGGAAGATATTGCAACGATTTTCCATGAATGTTTATTGGAATATGGCATAATTGATAAAATACAAGGTATCACGGTCGACAACGCAACTGCAAATACCAAATTTATGTATGAACTGGGCAAACAGCTGCCGCCACACTTTGATTCAGACAATCAACATTTCCGGTGCTTTGCTCACATTTTAAACCTTGGTGTACAAGATTTATTAAAGACCTTAGCATTACACTGTGAGTCTGACACTAACGCGCAAGATCAGCAGTACGAAGACTATGCAGACGAAACTGAGGATGAGGAAGATGAAGAATCTGCACCAAATATTGCTGACTCGCGTACATCTGTAACAAAGTTACGCAGTATTTCCAGTAAAATAAAAAGAAGTGAGATAGTGAAGAAGAAGTTTCAGTCTGCTTGTGAAGCAGCTGGCGTGCCATCAAATCTAAATGCCATTCTTGACTGTCCAACGAGATGGAATTCCACACATGATATGATTGGATTTGGTTTAAAAGTGAGAGCGGGCATTGACATATTGTGCAGTTCTGTCACCGAATTAAATGATTTTCAAATCACAGCTAATGAATGGCAGGTACTCGAAAAATTACATAAATTTCTAATAAACTTTAAACTTTTAAGTACAAAACTTGGTGGAGACAAATATGTTACATTACCGCTAGTCATTGTATCATTCAATCTCTTGCTAGATAAAATTGAATCCATGGTAAAACAGTTAGATGAGAAACCTAATCGATCTGAAGTGGATGAAAGGCTCATTCTAGCTTTCCAAGCAGCTCGAGACAAAATGCTTAAACATTACAAGAAGAGCAACTGGATTTATTGTACTTCTTTAATTTTAGACCCAAGGCATAAGGCTCAGACTTTTGACCTGACAATGTGGGGGAAGCAACTTAAAACAGAAAGTCTGCGCAAGTTCAATGAACTTTATGAAGAATATAAAAGTCTACACTCACTGAACAAATCTCTGGAATTACCAGAAAAAGAAAATAAAGTATGTGATGAAGATGAAGACGTAATAGACTTTGATAAACTCTATGAATGTCCCTCGACGTCATCTGGATCTTGTCTTCAAGGCTTAGTGATAGACGAGTTGGAGGAGTACCTGAGAAAACCAAGAACTGCCAGCTCGGAAGACATTTTAGATTGGTGGAGGACGCATGAGACAGAGTATCCGATTTTATCAAAAATGGCCCGTGATTTTCTCTCAATACCTGCAACTTCAGTACCTGCTGAGAGGTTATTTTCTAAAGCATCATTAGTAATTAGAAAACATAGAAATAGGTTAAGTGATGAGTCAGCCAGATGGTTACTTTGTATTAATTCTTGGTCAAAAAAATTGATATAAAGTATCATAACCTAATGATAAAGCTGTTGATTTGTGTTGTATTTTATTTTTTATTCAAATAAATGATAAATCGTAAAACTCTTTTATTAAATTTCTTATAAGTTGAGGGTTCAATCTCTTTCTAGACAGATAAGTATTGTTCTTTAAAATACAGTCAAGTTATTGTAATTAATTTGTTTTTTTACATGTTTTAGCAAATTAATGTAAGCTTATAAATCATAAATGTTTATTAAGAAACAGTTACTTCCATGGAAAACGACATATAGGTCAGTTGATTTTTCGAATTTCTTATCAAATCTTCAGTTATTTATTAATCTGCTTGATCTTTACTATGGCTATGTTAATTCAAGCTCACAATGTTCCAATTCTAATACGTTTTTCTAAGATTTAAAGTAAACTTTAATAAATAGTAATAGACTAATAGGTAATTGCAAGACTTGCAAGACTCTTGCTGCAAGACCAAGACCAAGACCAAGACTGGGAGCGCAAGACCAAGACCAAGACCAAGACCAGGTGTATTGGCGCAAGACCAAGACCAAGACTGGCTAAGTCTCGTCTTGTTCTTGCATTTGGGCAACACTAGTGTTACCCAGTTACTGGGTTGTGGAGGTCAGCGGGCAGTCGCTCCATGTAAAGTCCTGGTATCATAGCTATATAGCTGGTATATAGCTGCATCCGGTTAGATTGGAAGCTGACCCCAACATAGTTGGGAAAAAGCTAGGCAGATTTATTAAAAAAAATAGTACTTAATCAAGATAGCACCTCTGCCCAACCCTTCGGGGAAACAATGTTAATCAAGATAGCTGATTATTAATCAGAAATCAAAACTGTGATAAAGAATCTTGATCTAACATCTGCAACTGGAACTAACTGGTCGTGAATATTAAGATCGACAGTCATTTAATTAACGGGAGCCTTGCAAACCGGTTCAACCCTTGGGAATGAAAGTATTTACTTAAAATATTTTTTATTCAGTAAAAGATTGTGAAGTTTAAGTTAATTGTAAATATAAATGGAAGATAGAAAATACAGCTACAGTAGTTTAAAAATGGAGAACATTAAAACGGAGAACCTTATGGAGGACCCAAAAACGGAGAACGTAAAAAGCGAGTCAATTAGAAAGCAGTTATTGGTTATGGTTTGCAGTAAGTTATAGTTTTAATCTTTATCTAGGCTTTTATAACTGACATTATTATGGAAGCCTCCCTACCTCAACTGCCAGCCTGGACTGCCTCGTTGGTTTAGTGGTCACAAGCGCTACTGCTGAGCATGAGGTCCTGGGTTCGATTCCCAGGTCGGGCAAAGTGTTATTGGATTTTTCTATCTGAAATTTCTCAATAGCAGCCCGGAGTCTGGATTTGTGGCCGGTTGAGGGCTCGCCCCCTATTACATGGGACTTAAACATAACTGGCGAAATGTGGGTGTACTATAGGTACACTTCTGCCTAACCCTTCGGGGAAATAAGGCGTGATGTTATGTTACGTTATTATTACGGAAGATTAATCTATGTCTTCTTACTTAACAGTTCTATCTGTGGCCTTTCTTGACTGTCCGATATGAAAAGTATTCTATGCTTCTCTCTAACTACGCTAGCTTTCTGTTTTTTTTTTTTTAAGTGAAAACAGCTTTTTGTTAGGGGAAAATCCTACGGGTTCACGACATGCGACATGCTCGCGTCACCAACAAGCTAATGTGACGTGTTGCGCCAGATTGGCGACGCTCAGCGGCCTGTGTACATGCTTCTTTTGGCGGTTCCCTTGACTGCCTATTTTTTTTTAATCCATAATTAAATTGCATTGAATTTACTTTTGCATGTAGTCAGGTATAATTTGAAACTTTTTTATAAGACCCAGTTTGGTTTAGTAATAGAATAATCCCAGCAGTAAGACACTATAAGGCACATCTACAAGGTCTTAAAATACTTATAAGTAATAGCTGCATTGTATTAACTAAATCAATTAGACGACTTAAACGACACCCACGGAGATACATCATACTGATTATCAAGCCGGTCGATTTAGTAAACCCTATTGATCCCTAAGGAGACGAAGAGGTTGTTCCAACTAAAGGCTAGTGTGAATAAATTAAAAGTATATTACAACAGCCTCCACGATGTGATAATTGCAAAAGTGTGGCAGGTATATCCTTAACCATTTTTTACCACCTCAGACTTCTCTACCATAGCCCTCAAAACGGTAAAGGAAAACATCGTACAAGGACACCGACATGTCCTAGAACCAAACGTTTGAAGATATGTGACATCAACCAACCCGCACTGGCCCGCGTGGTGGATTACGGCCCACTCCCTCTTACAGAGAGGAGGCCTGTGTCCCAGTAATGGGAACAGTATAGGCTGAGTATGCTAGACTATTGTTGTATAGTTCTTAAGAAAAAAGAAGATTTCGAATAACACCAAATTTCAGCAGCCGAAGTTTATAATGGTTCCTTTTTCTTTACAGTAAGCATAGGCCAGCTGATAGTTGGTTGGAGCGTGGGCTGGACAGCGCCAATCATCCCGAAACTTCAAGACCTGGAAACCAGCCCTCTGGAAGAAATAGCGACAGATCTGCAGACGTCATGGATTGGATCCTTGCTGTATATCGGTTCGGTTATTGGTAAGTTCTTTATATTATGTATGTACTAGCAGCACCCCGCAATTTCACCCGCTTAAGTCTCGACCCCGTGGGAGTAACATGAAAAAAAATATCCTATATGTTAATCTAGGTTATAATTTATCTGTGTACAAATTTTCATCCAAATCCGTTCAGTAGTTCTTGCGTGAATGAGTAACAAATATCCATCCATTCTCACAAACCATCGCGTTTATAATAAATATTAGTAAAAGGATTTTCTTCTCTTGCATAATCTTGTGGTTTTGAAACCTATATTTATAGTATCATGGTTATCGCTAAGTAATTCAAGTATCTATGATAAGAGCTATAATAGTGTGAAGAAGTCATTGATTCCTACTTTCAGACCTTTATTATTTTGTAATAATTACATAATTGCAACATACATAAGTAGGTCTGCTGATCTAATTCGGGAATACCAAAATACACACACACACTCACACAGATTAACGATGCCTTTGTTGTCATTAAAACCTAACCTATGTTACAAACTTTCTTTCAGGACCCTACGTAACCTGTATCCTCTCAAACATGGTTGGCAGGAAGCCGTGCCTCATCATCGGTGGATGCCTGAACGTCATCGCTTACATTCTGGTGGTGACTACGAAGAACATTGCCATGATCTACGCTGTAAGGGTCATCAGTGGTCTCGGCATGGGAATCACCATCGTCTGTAATATTGTCTATGTGGGGGAAATCGCGTGAGTATTTAAAGTTTCTTACATTTATAAGTATCTACTATTTGGATCATAAATATTCTGAAAGTAAAGATCTAAACATGAACGGTCAACGGTCATCACCATGGTGGAAAATCATCGAATGGTTTTGGAGGCGGAATAGATTTTGGCGAATTACATTAGTATTCAGAACCCCCTGAAGGTGAACCGACGACTTATTGTAATCGCAGAAATCGGTTTACTAATGTTTGACAAAGAACGAATGACAAATGGTCATTTTAAAAATAACATTATAAAAACTAATCATTTGACAAATATCTCATTTCGCAAACATATTACTATAAATGTAGTCATTTGACAAAATACAGATTTCGCAAATGTTTTACTAGGCAAATATTTCGAATGTTAAAATATCATTCGTCGTGTCGTCCCACTCACTGGCAAACGATCAAAAAAAGAACTGAAGCTAGGACGACACAAGCACTGTCTCGCCACAGCTTCAGTCTTTCTTTTGATCCTTAGCCATAGCATTCGTTCCAACTGCTATAGATCTCTCATCTGGAAACGAGTTGACTTGGCTAACCTGGAAGTCTTTAAACAGACTCCTGACTTATTCAGGTGGAGATTCATTGACGACTCCACTTTGGAGTATAAATGTGGTGCTGTTCTACAAACGATGGGACACTTTTTTATCGTGTCCTGCGTGTCCTGTCGTCAGCACGTTAAAGGAACTGATGGACGATGGCGCCAAACATGTAGCCGAATTCTGGGCCGAGTCTATTTAGATTGCCATTGACACGCTAAGAACCTGAAATGATGATAATGGAAAGATGCATAGCTTTCATCAGTGGAATCGTTGCTGCGGACTAAATATTCAACTGCAGATACTATGCATACTGGCATTAGTCAGTGGTGGCGCATGTGTTGGATCGTTCGGTTCCCTTTAAAATGGTTGAGCTAAATGGTGCTGATTCTGGCGTCATGTTCGTGAACGGGTGCCGTCAGTTGGGACTGGTGGTCTTATCTGCCACGGCTTATTTTGATTATTTTGTTTTTTTTTTTGTTTCTGTTTGCTACTCTGGACGTTTTTAACGTGTACGTCTTTTTGTGCAGCGTTCTCACATTTAATTATAAATTCAACATAAACATGTAACTCATACTTTTGTAACATTATATTAGAAGAGTGTTCGTGGAGTTTCTTGCCCATTCTTCCCCATAGGTACTTACTACACTTTGGAATGGGCGACAAGCGTCATATTTCTGACTGACCAACTGCTTGACAATTCAAAAGTGCCTGTAGGTGGTTTAATTGAAATAAATGCTTCGAGTTTGAGTTTAGACCTTTCCAAACCAACCTTCATAGATAAAAAATATCTTTAACTTCAAAGTACGTACTGATTTCAAATAATTAGAAAAACGTTTTAACTCATCATGATTTGTATACGTGTAGAATCGTCTCGAAGGACATCAAAACATCGATGTCCTCGATGTCCGATGTCGTCGATGTCGATGTGTGATGATTAATAATCTAGATTATTAATATTAATTATCTAATCAAAATCTTCATCATACTTAACATAAAAATCTGTTAGAAATATCAATATTAATTGTATCTTTATTAAGATCAAGAATGATTAAATAATTTTTGATAATACCTGGTCACCTTGTGATTTTTACATTGACAATAGTACTCGTATTTAGATTAGTAAACTCACGAGTGCTGCATGCGTGTTTGTTATCGGGACTGGCCGATTAGTTTTCATCTCAACCAGAGTACTTAGTCATGTGGGTTGCATATTAGAAAATCAAAACTTTCCTGAGAAAATTTCAAAAGAACAACGTACAAATCAACAAAGTTTAAAATAACGATGGTCATTTGATCAAAAGTTCAGCTGACCAAAGTCTGGAATATCAATGTTTAAATTATTTATTACACTATTGACCAAATCGTTTAAAGGTCAAAATGGATTACTGGATAAATTATTAATTATCAAATGGATTAACTGAAAAAGGTAAAAATAATATTAATATTAGCGAATAGCGCCTGTCTGATACAGAAAGCCTTTGCACAACATGACCGGTTTTCTATATAATCTAGTCGTTTCTGGCACTCGCCGGCCGCTGCCGCGGCACCGCTCGCTTCGCTCGCTCGGCTCGTGTGTAGGGGTCACAGTTTTAACCTAACCATTTTTTTTTTAATAATTAACCTAATCTAACTAGTTCGGTTCCGAAGAGCCTACTAAAAATAATTTGGTAATAATTTGGTAGGTACTTATATTTACATCTAGCAAATTTATTCAGTCGTCATTTGTGATTATGTAATTTGATTAGTAATGATTTGATATTTTAAAATTACATCTAGCAACTTTTGATCAGTCGTTCATTTGATGTCACGTACATTGGGATTTTAAAATTTTTCTAAATAAAACATTTGGTCATTTAAATTTTGTTATTTCGTTTATTGTTCTTTTGAAATTTGCTCAAGAAAGTTTTAATTTTATAATATGCAACCATAATGTGTCATGTGGTGAGATCGTGAACCAAACTCAAAACTTTTTTTGAAACTCATAACATCACGCCTTGTTTCCCCTAAGGGTTGGACAGAGATGTAGGAGGATAGTACACCCACATTTCGCCAGTTATTTTTAGGTCACATACATATAATAATGGTCTATTGACATCAACTGGGCACAAATCCAAACTCCAGGCTGCTACTGAGAAATTCCAGATAGAAAAACCCAATAACACTGCCCGACCTGAGAATCGAACCTAAACCTCATGCTCAGCAGTAGCGCTTGTGACTATAAGACCAACGATAATTTTCAATTAACTATCCAAACAAACTGTCCGGTAAAAAAACAAATGATTACTTTAGAAAATAAAGAGAGAGAGAGTGAGTAGATTGATCTAATAAACCAGATTGTGTAATACACTATCAATCACATTCTGAATGATTTTGAAGCAAATTGCTAATCGATTCGAAAAACATGTCTGCTCAACAACGTAAAGAACGCAATGAATGTTGTTGAACTGTCAAAGTGAAACCGATTCCTATTGTGTATTACGCAATTGCCCCACTGGCTTCAATCAACTCGGCCTATCGCAGTCCACTGCTAGACTGATAGACATAAGCTTCTCCAAAATTGCGCCAGAACTTGTTTCTCTGCCTTCCGCAACCAGTCTGTCCCAGGACCCAGCCAGGCTCATAAAAGCACAATTGCCACAGTACTTATATATTTTTTTAAATAACTAATAAATGTTTCTTTCTCACCAGCTCCACTCACATCCGAGGTATTCTCCTAACATCTACATCTATAATGGGCATCACAGGAACTCTCCTGGTCTACTCCATAGGTCCCTTCGTGTCCTATGCGGGGACGGGCTATATTGCTCTAGGGATGTGTCTAATTCATCTACTGAGCATTATATTTGTGGTTCCCGAGTCGCCGGTGTATCATGCTATGAAAGGTGAGCATTTTGATCATGACAATACATTATAATTATGTTTTTATACGTAGACCTCAGTTTAGAATCACAAGTAAATAAATTTGTCTGTGATGCGTGATTTTCTCTTTATGCTAAGAAATGCAAATCTTGACAGTATTTTTTTAACCTATCTCAACTTGCTACTTATACCACGTGTAACAGGAGGATTGACATTCCTTTAAACCACGTAAAGAGAATCATGTTCTTTGCCCGTATACAAAAAATCAATCATATCCAATGAATACTTTAGCCACAGGAAATTATTTGTCATTTTCTTATTTTTCAACACGATGTAGATCTGAGTCCGTAATAATGGGTAAACATTGCCGCCGCCGCGCCCCGCACCCCGCACCACACCGTTGGTCAGTGACTTTGCGTAGATAAAGCGTGTTTACTTTTTATGCAGTTGATTCTACTATTTATTTTGATTGAAAACTGCAATTTTTTAATTTTCCATTAACTACTAATCTTCGTGTTTCAAAATGTTTCAATGGATTAGTACTGTGCTCGTTTTCATTTAATGTCGTACATCCAGAAACACGTTGTATATATTCTATAAGTACCTAAAACTATTCTGAAAACAGTCAGATATTCATAAGATGCTAAAAGCTGTTTATCCAATTTCAGACAACGACATCAAAGCAGCAAAGACCCTAAACATGCTCGGCCGAAGTGGAGACGTTGAAAAAGTCATCGACACATTCGCGAAGAAGCAAGGAGAAACCTCCAACAAAATTATGGACTGGGTTGAAATCTTCACCATCAAGTCCAACAGATGGTCTCTCTTCATCACCTTCATGTTAGGAGCCTTTCAACAAACCAGTGGAGTTGCTGTAGTCCTGTTCTTTGCGACAAACATCTTCCAATTGGCAGGGTCTTCCATCAATCCTGACTTGGCGACGATTATCATTGGTGTGACAAGGCTGTTGTCGAGTTTGATCGCTCCGCTTTTGATTGAGAATAAGGGAAGAAGGATCTTGTTGCTGATTTCGATGGCTGCCTGTGCTTTTAGTTTGGTGAGTTGAGCTATAAACAAACTATACAGCAGTGATATCGATGCACAACCTGTTCCCATGGATTCAGTACGCACATGATTCTGGACCCCACTGCGTTGAAATTTTTCGTCGGTTGTTAAAAAAAAAACATCTGATATTTCCTACAAAAGTGCAATACCTACGCGATCAAAATGGGTCTCCCTTGTTTCATCGAAAAGAAATTGCCAAATTATCACTTCCCAAACAATTTTCCGCATAATTTCATTTGGCAAATTATTACTTAGCAAAAAATCTCTTCACAAATAATTGTAACGCAAACCTAATGTTTGGCAAGTAAATGTTTAAACAATAACAACAACATGTTTACCAACTAGTACTATTACCAATTTTTATGATTTTTACCAATGCTTTTGTAATTTTATTGATTATGAAACAAAAAATATTAAATATGAGCAACAATTGGCAAAAAAAAATATGTAGTATATATTTCAGTTGGAATAACACATTTTACGCAAAATAAATTAAGCCAAATATTTAGTATCGTCGTTATTATATCTTTTTTTTTCTATAATTATAATCTAGTCATTTCAGGCACTCGCCGGCCACTGCCGCGGCACCGCTCGCTTCGCTCGCTCGGCTCGAGCGTAGGTCACAGTTTTAACCTAACCTAACCTAACCATTTTTTTTTAATAATTAAACTTAATTTTTTAATTATATAATTCCCAAAAAATCTTATTTTTGCCTTTATATTTTTTGTCATAACAAATCATTTGACCAAACGTTTATTGTCTAAAGATTGTTTGCTGCAATAAATCATTTGATTAAAGACAAAATGCCTTAATGACATTATCCTTGGTAATATTCTGCCAAGTAAAAATTTGACCAAATGAAAATGTGCGTACTAAAATCATTCCAAATATTGCATTGGTATAAAAAAATGTTGCTAAAATTTGTTTGGGTAGTGAAGTTTTGGCAAAATCTTTTCGGCAAAACGGCAGGATCCCGGTCAAAATGTACGGAACAACACATTTTTCTTTGGGTATTCAGAATATTGAACCCATTATAACAGGTTGTGCGTAGATGTCCCTGCCATCCTGTATTTTTAAATCCAGAATTCTTATTTTCTTTTTTTAATTCGAAGGGTCTTTCATCAACCATTTATCTCAGTTTTGAATAAAATCGAAGGTAAATTGCTAGTGCAGTTTGTGCTTTTGTCTGGTCATACTTTTAAAATTATCAAAAGATAATGTGTATTCACGAACTGAAAATCTTAATGATTTTAATGTTATTTTCCTAACTCAGCTAGTAACTAGGTAAATATGGAGTGTTAACGTATTTCCTTCTTTACAGTCAATTCTGGGAGTTTACTTCTACCTTGACAGGATAGACAGTCCAGTTTCACCAAACATAGGATGGCTGCCACTGGTGTCTCTCATCATTTACTTCTTCTGCTATGAAGCAGGTAAGAAGAAACTCAAAAATATAGATGACAAATATTTTGATGCTTCAAAGAAAGAAAAAAAGAAAGCATAAATTCACTCAAAATATTTTATATGTATGGACGCTTCAAAAGAGCTCGTGGTTAAGTAATAACAGCCGCACGGGTCGATCCATCAGGTTAAGCTACGCTTGCCAGTGTTGTCCATGGATGGGTGACCATCTTTACTTACCGAGACTCCTCCGTGCCTCGGAAAGCATGTTAAGCCGTTGGTCCCGGTTGTTATTCGTAGATTTTGACAGTCGTTACGAGTCGTCAGGAGCCCGAAAGTCTGACAACCAGTCTTACCAAGGCGTTTCATATTACCCAGTCACTGGGTTGTGGAGGTCAGACAGGTAGTCGCTCCATGTAAAATACTGGTATTCAGCTTCATCCGGTTAGACTGGAAGCCGACCCCAACATAGTTGGGAAAAGACTAGGCAGATTGGATATTGACGCTTCAAAAATACTTCCTTTAGAAACAGATTTTAGTAAATGACTTCTAACATATCTAAAATCTTTCGTAACTATTTAGAACACCTGGCGTCTACCTAAGCGTAAATCCGAAGTATCGGCCGAATGTTCGGACGTTTTTCACTACACTTTTTTCTATATCGTTCGGTCGGTCGGATCCGACCATACGTCAAAATGAAGTTCGTTGAGACAGGTATTTCCACAAAATGTTGTAATTTGCGGGACATCAATTTTGTAATTTGTGGGAGATCTGGGGGCAATTCTCGTAATTCTAAGAACATTCACAGTCTGATCTCAGTCTCAACATGTCAAAAATACTTTCCTACATTTTTCACATTTGATTGTCGCTGAGATGAGATTGCGACTAGATTTTGAATGTTTTTAGTTACGGGAATTGAGGTTCTGGAGTCTAAACTAAGCCTAGGCAACTAACTGGTAACTTATTTTTTATGATAGTTACAGTCATCATAATTAATTTTTAGGCCACATCTATACCGAAAGGGAAATCTGTCTATTCTCTTGACCGATTCATATGGTCTGATGATGAGAATTTTCGGACCATAATTATATTAATTCTAAACAAATCTCCTTCTCCCTCAGGTTTCGGCACCATCCCCAACGCAATCGTCGGTGAGATGTTCAGAGCCAACGTCCGCTCCAACGGCTCAGCGCTCGCCATCACGATGACTTGGCTGGTTGGCTTTGGATTAACTACCAGCTTCACCACCATGGTTGAAGTCCTCGGCGGTGATGTCACCTTCTGGCTGTTCGGAGGATCGTGTATCTTAGCCTTTATTTTCACCTACTTCTTTTTACCTGAGACGAAAGGCAAGACGCTGCATGAAATTCAGGAGATGATGAGTTAGTTAAAGGTTAAGTTAGTTTTACTTACACCAGCACCCTAATTGCGTAATATACTATCAGTCACAATCTGCGGGGTAATTGCGTAACACACTTACAGTAGGAATCGGTTTCATTTTGACAGTTCAACAACATTCATTGCGTTGTTTACGTTGTTGAGCAGACAAATTTTTCGAACATAAGAAGCAATGAATTAGCAATAGGCTTCAAAATGATTCAGATTTTGATTGGGTAGTGCGTTACGCAATTAGGGTGCTGAACGATTTTGAAGCAAATTTTTATATTACTTGTAAATGCAAGTTAGTATTAGGTTGTATGTTGATCAAAATATGATTCGCGTTCGTAAAAAATATGTATTTACAGAATTATAATAATTAAAGTCATCAACATAACTCTTTAACCGGGGGCGCCTAATACGCGATGACGTCAACGACGCTCGAGTCCCGGGAGAATTCCGATGGCGCGGTACGTTTGTGACTGCGCTCACAAAAATTGCTATACGATTATTTTTGGTTTAGAATTATTTATTTGACGAGAATATCTTCCATACCATATAGTAAAACTACCCACAGCCGATATAAGACTTAATTATAGTAATTTTATCCGTGCATGAAACGTGCGAGTCACCGGCGCCGAACAGGCGCCGGTGGGGCTTGACGGTTAGTCGACGCGCGGCGCCAAAAAGGCTCTCCCGGTAGACCAGGTAATTCTACTGAATGACTATTTCATGAAATCTTGACAATAAGGATTATACAAACTTATAGACTTGTATTACTGATTTTGATGATTATGATTCTGTAAATGCATATTTGATACGTCAACAAGTTGAAACGAGTTCAAATTCTCAACTGAGAAACTTGGTGGTAGCAATTAATTTATTATATGTAAGTGATAAGAAATAGATGTACTCGTATGTTTAGAGTAATTAAATGCTAAGTGGCTTTATTTTTCTGTGATGTAATCTATTTTGTTTTGTGGAATTCCAGCTATTTGGCTGTTGTATAAATGGCAATAAAATTCTAGATAAATAAAAAAAAGCCAACGAGTCGGAGTCGCACACGAAGATTTCTGTACCACCGTAAAATATTTAACACTACGCCGACGTTTGCACAGACATAAAAATATCGCGGTGGAATTTTATCGCGAACTGGATTTTCAACTCTCGCTGTTAAGCCGAGCATTGAGAATCCAACAGAGTGCATTCTAGCGCGTCGAAAAAACACACTGTTGGATTTTCAACTCTCGGCGCTAAGCAGAGTGACGTGAAGTGAGAGAGATCAGATTATCATCACCCCACTGGGAGACAAGGATCAAGGTCAAATCTGTCCGCTCTACCATGGCCTCTCTCAATGAACGAACTTCAGCCCCGCTGGTTTTTGCGCTGGACAAGTATCTCTCTGAAGAAAGCACTGTAATCTGCGTACCAAACAATACTAAGCTGAAGTAGGTCATTGACGTGCAGCAGGAAAAGAGTTGCAGAGAGAACAGACCCCTGAGGAACTCCGACATCAATAGCCATAAGTTCGGAAGAGCAGCCGTCAACGACTACTCTGATCGACCAATCACTAAGGAAGTCCGATATCCAGCTACAAAAATCAGCTGGGATGCCATAAGCTGGAAGCTTGCTGTGTAGACCTGTGTGCCAGACCCTGTCAAAGGCTTTCGAGATCTCAAACGATACAGCAAGTGCTTTGCCGTGTTTCTCGATGGCCTCGCCCCAGCAGTGCGTGACATACACAAGAAGATCGCCAGTTGACCGTCCCCGGCGAAAGCCATATTGACGGTCACTGAGGAGATCATTGTCTTCAAGGTAGGTCAGCGACTTACTGTTCAGTACCTTGCACGGAATGGAGGTGATGGCGATCGGACGGTAATGGGCAGGGTCTACAGGGTCGCCCTTTTTGAGCACTGGTTGCACATTCTGAAGCTTCGCACACTGCCTCAACACTCTCGCCACTTCATACGTCTTGTTTTGTGCCATAAAACTAATAGCTCGCTTTTTATTCGCATTATACCTTAGTCCATGGGCTCCAGCATAGCACTCGCTTATATACAATAGCTTCCTGAGGGCACTGATCGACGGACTCAGCAGCACCATATCCATAACTGATAGACATACCGTTTATGCTGCATCCGACGCCAGTGTTGCTGAACTCAGCAATCGAAGAACTCTTCGATCAGATTATACACAAATATAAAATATTAACCCACTTGGGCGAGAAAAATTTTCACCCGTAATCAACTTTTGAAACTGAACTGATTATTAAAGCTGATCAAACGCTTCATCAAGTGAATGTTCAGACGAACAGACAAACGGATCAAAACTCTAAAAACTATAACTATTTTCGGCATCAGACTCGTTCCCACACTTCGTGACAATTACTGTTTTCAAAAATATTCAATGTACAGTATCGGCTTCGTTACTATTTAGCCAACTTTCCTAGGACGGCAATATTTTTTATTATTATATGAGATAAATATAAAATAAAGCAGCAAACGAAAATACCTTAAAATGCAACACGAATGCACATCAGAACTTTCAGAGCGTAACTCAAAGCCGTTAACACCTTCATAATCCGTAAAGAACTTGCTCATACGAGTGAGACCGTTTAATACTTTGAAAAATCGCTTTAAGTACGGTACGACAGAGGCTTAAAGAGAGCCAAACAAATGGTTTAATAATCTTCTACTCAACTTCTGACCCCCACGCAACCACTAACTACTAATGTGACTTTTTCAATTTCGTTGTTTACTTGATAAGTTACTCCTACACGCCGCTGACTAACGATGAAAGAAAACATCATTTTAGAAAACTAAACTTAAAATGGCGAAAATCGTTTTCCAACTGAGCAGACGTGTTAATCAATGCTCGTTCCTTCTATACAGGGTGTAAGGGACAGCCCTCCGCAGACTGATGGTGTGAGTTCAGTATATCATACTAAGATGACCGGCACATGAAATTATTTCAGGAACGTTATGGGAATCCAATAAACCTGATTTGTTTTGTATTTCAACATCTATTGCTGATTTTTTTTATTTTAGCTGCTTTATTTACATAAATGGAGTGCTGCGTACAGATAATGTAATTTTACATTGAAATAAAGGTATAGTAACTGAAAATACGATAAAAAAAAGAAAATTTTCCTGAGAATATTTCCGGTGGAATATGATTCAAAATAAGGAGCTGAATGCACCCTGTTAGTTTGCGGAGGGCTGTCCCTTACAGCCTGTATATGACACAAGATGAAAATTACTATTTATTCTTCTGTCAATGTATGTCTACTTCTGTCAACTTATTGTAGGTACTCGAAATTTTTTCCAATAAATATTATTCTTATTCTCACTATTAAGGCTCGTGCAGACGCGCGAGGCGATGTCGCGACGCGACTCCGATAGAACAATTTTAATGAAGTTTTCATAGAAATTGTTCCACCAGAGTTGCGTCGCGCCAGTCCGCACGAGCCTTTAAAGGTTCCTGCCTAATGCCCTGCAGCAGTAACTGCATGGTTTTGTAAAACATTTTTAAATAGTAACTAGGGAGTTTCCTGCCCTTCCTTTTCATACGAAACTACATTTTGGAAAGGGCGCCTACTATAAGTTCTATTTTCTTGTAAATTTCTACTTTCAAATGTGCTTTTTAATGGCCATAAATACTTGAAATAAATGATTTGACTTTGACTTTTGGTAATTCCATAATTCTAATTAAAATCGATAGGTTTTCCAGTTTAGTTCTAAAATCATTCCAAACATACAGACGCAAAATTACAACTTCGTTATTTTATTACAAGTGTGAATGAATTATGAATGAAGGGAGCTTTGTAACGTCACAGTTCAGCATTTATGATTTTGAGTAGCATTTATTTTTAAAAGGGTTGTTTTTAAGTGTTAATTCACCCTTTCATACGAGAGTGTCTGGCTAACTAATGTGTACCTAAATAATTCTTTTTTTTTTCATATGGTGCTTTCGACTCATTCACGCTAACAATATGTTTAATATTTAATTCAAGTTACATAGGTATTCAATTAAGCCAACTTCAGAATAAAATTGTTCATAAATAAGAATTTTATTCGTTTAATAGTAGATTATACAACAAGTGAAAAAAAAGAAATTTAATTCGAGGGACTAAGTTGGATCCCGAGGAGGAGCGAAGGATTCTAGTTTAGAATCCTGAGCGGAGCGAGGGATACAAGGACCGAGATAAATTGTTTTTCACGAGCTGTTACCTACTCTATACCATTGACTGCGAGAAAATAAATAGGTACAACTCCCGAGATTTTGGCGGCAACAAATTATCTACTATAATTGCTGCTTTAGAACGAAATGATTCCGGAGTCAATGTCTCATTTTCATCACTAAAATAACTCATTTTATTATTATTATGTTAATAGATTTTCCAATGACATAAAACAACCAGGATCAATCAATCTGCCTAGCCTTTTCCCAACTATGTTGGGGTCGGCTTCCAGTCTAACCGGATGCAGCTGAATACCAGTATTTTATATGAAGCGACTGCCTATCTGACCTCCACAACCCAGTTACTGGGTAATACGATACCCCTTGGTAAGACTGGTTGTCAGACTTTCGGGCTTCTGACGACCCGTAACGACTGTCAAAGATCTACGAATAACAACCGGGACCAACGGCTTAACGTGCTTTCCGAGGCACGGAGGAGTCTCGGTAAGTAAAGATGGTCACCCATCCATGGACAACACTGGCAAGCGTAACTTAACCTGATGGATCGACCCGTGCGGCTGTTATTACTTAGCCACGAGCCCCTCATAAAACAACCAGGATAACAGAGAGAAAAGAACCTAACCAAAATTTGCAGGATATTTTATTTTATTTTATTTACTTGTATAGTTATGCAATAGATTCATTTAGCCAACCAATAGGTAGATACTTTCAGCACGTTTTATTTTTTGTACAATACATAATTAGTATAATTCGTGCTTATTCCAAATTAGAAATACTTTTATTCACTCATTGAGTAAAATACAGTTTTATTCAATGTTATCGATGAATCTGGGGGCCAACCACCACCTCTTAAAGTAGTATTATTTTAATGTTACTTCAGTGTGAGAAAGAGATAAAGCTATACAGGACGTCTAGCTCCATCTCTTTCCCACACTCAAGTAAGATTACAATAATACTGCTTTAAGAGGTGGTGGTCTAGCTCCAGATGCCATTTGTCGAGTGGCAATGGTAAAAAAATAATATTGTTCGACTTTAGAGACAAGTCTTATATAGATTAGGTACCTACACTCTGTTTAACATGTTTTACATTATGACTGTTAGTTTTTAATGTTACTAATGAACAAAATGTAGCGCTCGTTCAGACTCTGCTTAATCACGCGGCTCCAGAATCGCGTAATTCCCGCGCGGGTCTTATTTACATAAACATCAAGCTAATCATTCAGACATAGCCGCGCGGTTTCCGCCACTCAATCGCGAGAAAATAGACATCGCGCGGAGCCCGCGCGGTTCTGTTACTATGGAGCTCCAGGAGAGCGTTCAGTTGCGTTGCGGGGACCGCGCGGTTTGAACGTAACATGGTCACGCGTTCGCAATGGATCGTTTCGACTCTAAATTGTTTATCGATGAAGTGAAGAGAGAAGAAGATTTTATTGACATTCTCAAATAGTAAAAAAAAAAAATCTCTCATACATTCTTAATTTGGGATAATAATGTTACGAACTGGCCATAAACGAGTCGGTCACAATACTGGATAAACCCAATTACTGCCTTTTTCTTTTCTTTTTTTTCATGAGCAGCCACAGAAAACATAATATTTCTTCGCCGACTTCCATTTTCAAACTGGCTCTATCCGGACCGCGCACGCCAGGCGCTTACTAATACTAACCTGATCAGAGTATCAGGCACGGAAAGAAATATGACACGGACTACTATGGCCACCAGAACGTATCAACAGCGTATCATTCCCGTGCATAGGGGTTAAAGTGACCGTAGCATCCGCGTATCATCTGCGTGTCATAATTATCCGTACAGTTCCCGTTCTCTCAGTTGTAGTAGTTCACCTGTTTTCGCGTGAGGCAGACGCGTCAGAAAGAGCTAGTTGAGAAGATTATTTCCTTTACCATACGATGGCTATTAGAAAATTGTCCATGAGATTGAAAATTGGCAATGATATGATAGCCGATTTTACGGCCGAACCCAATAATCTATCTATCACCAGTTTTGGCATACTGGAGATAGAAAAACCTATCTATATATGGTTTTAACGTCCCAATAATCGATAAGAGATTATGGAATCTTACCGGCCTGAGATAAGGAAGGAAACAATAACATCTGACGATCACGACGTGTCTGGGTTTACGGTGGTCTAAAAAAAATAAAAGTCGAAGGAGAATAAATGGATACCTATCGTCCAACCACTTCGCTCAAAATAACAAAATGTGTACTGTCAAAGAAGCGAACGCAATGAGGATATTTTTAAACAACAGTGAACAATGGCAGATTCCCATACACTGTTTTATTTGAAATTAAATTAGTACGTCTTTAAATGTAAAATATATTATTTAACTCAGCGTCATTTTCTGAGCTAGTTTGTGAAAGATTTTTTGATAGAGAAGGCGGAGATTAATAGATATTCAGTGTTGAACGTTTGAACAACACAGGACAGAGCGCAAGCTTCTGGTTAATAGTCTGTTCAAGTCTGTTGTTATCAGACAAAAGAGTAGACAGACTGTTAACGGTTGTCAATGTCAACAACCAAGCTATTTATTTATTTATTTTACTATTTATGTACACACAATAAAACGTTATACAGTTAGGACATTATGCTTTAGCTATATTTTTTAAGACTTTAAATACTAGTCTTTTTAGTTCAGAATTGCCATAACATTTGATGTTTCCTACATTACTGCAATATTCTTATCTAAGGAAGAACACAGAATAAACTTAGATATACAACAAAATAAATGTGTTATTTTTTCATTTCCTCCATGAAAATAACAAACTAAAAATTATAAAAACACCACGTCAATTATGATGTGCTTAGGAAAAATAAATATAAAATGGCAATACTAAACCAATCTAACCAACAATTTCCTAATCCTTTAAAACGAAGCTAGTATCTAGTCAAATAACTTTTCATTAAACATATTTGATAATTAATTGAATTTATTTCGTATAAGTGTCACTTTTGGTTGTTCAAAATGTCAAATAAGATTTCGCCATTATTCTTTAGATGGTTCTCTACGAAAGTTTTCCACCGTAATCTATAAAAGACCGCCTCGATACATTTTAAGGTTTCGTACTGCAAGAGAAATATCACGGTTTAAAGGAACAGCGGGTTTTCCAAACAATAAAATGAAAACCACGGAACACACCTTTGGGTATGAATGAGACAAGGTACAGAGCGCATATTCCAAAACTAATAAGAGAACTACCATTTCATGTCTGCACAAAAAATCTAAACTCAAAAATAATTTATATACAGTCAAAGAATTTTTTGGTCATAGTAATACATTTAGAGTTATTTATTTTTATAATAGGTAGGTATTTGGCTTGTGGCCATTAATAACAGCCGCACGGGTCGATCAATCAGGTTAAGATTCGCTTGCCACGGTTGGTCCGTGGATGGGTGACCATCTTCACATATCAAGACCCCTCCGTGCCTCGGAGAGCATGTTAAGCCGTTAGTCCCGGCTGTCATTCTAGACAGTCTTCACGGGTCGTCAGAAGTCCGAAAGGAAAGTCTGATAACCAGTCTCACCAAGGTGTATCGTCTTACCCAGTCACTGTGGGTTGTGGAGGTCAGATAGGCAGTCGTTCCATGTGAAATACTGGTATTCAGCTGCGTCCGGTTAGACTGGAAGCCAACCCCAACATATTATGTAGTAGGGATAAGGCTAGGCAGATGATGAGTTTTATAATACAAATGGTGTTATATTTTTATTTTACACGTATTATTTATAGAGTTTAAAAAAATGTATCTTAAAGTCTTACCCGCATTATTCATAAAAAAAAAAAAAACTAAAACGTATTATAAACCTATTTTAGTTATAGAGCGTTTTGTCTTCTCCTTTCAAATTGAAATCATAATTCAAAGGAAATTGACAAAATACTTTAAAATGGGTTTATTAAGCGTTTGAGGTTTTTTATGAATAATACAATACGGTAAGTATTTTGTATTATTTATAAGAGTAATAAGTAGTATACAACGTGTTCCTTTTTATATTCCATAACTCTGGGGGTCATTATACTCATCATTGTGAACAACTTTTACTATGGGCCCAAACCTAAAATCGCGAAAAACTCTGCTGTTACCTACATTTATGTTCGCATAACTCGTCAAAATTAGGGAACAGCAGATTTTTTTTCGCGATTTCAGGTTTTGTTTCATAGTAAAAGTTGTTTACAATGAGGAGTACAATGACCCCTTAAGAGGTTGTGCGTTATTTCCGGGACATGTTGTATAAATTAGGTATTATACCTGTATACTTGTAGATTCCAGAACCCTATTTACGTGTGTAAGGAAACTCTAGAAATAATAGACTAGGCCTATAGATGAACACTAGTATAATAACAGTATTATTTAAAACAATAGGTAGGTCGCGAAGCATACAGTGCTCGTGCGTGTCGAACGGTCGTTATATTCCGAACCTTCCCGATTCGTGCGTCGTCGGCGCCGCTCGTCTCAGCGGCCGCCTCTCCTCCTTCGTCTGCTTCATACTCCGCCGTCGTTTCAGCCGGTTAGTACCAAACAATAATACCTAACTTGTATATTAGACATGTAAATATTCGTGTGCCACTTTTAGCGGCAGATGTGTCAACAACTCTACAAACCAACTTTGTACCTACCATATCCGACGAATAAATGTCTTTGTGTTTGATACTTTTATGTGATTTAACCATTATAGGTATTAAACCAAAGTACCTTTGCTTTGTATTAACTGGACAACACGTACATATTTCAACTACCTTAAAGAGAATGAGTTTCCTTCCTTCCTTCCTTGGAATTGTGAAGGGTAGCCTTATTTTAGCGTTTTTTTTTCTTATTTGAGATAGGTTTACTCTTGACTCTAGTCTAGGTCAGAGATGACAGAGACAAAGTTGACGATGGAGCGAGCTAACCCAGAAGAGGCCTGTTAACTCTCACTTTGAAGAGATCGGGGTTGTATGCGTTCGGAAACACAGACGCAGGTAGAGTGTTCCACTCCTTTGCTGTGCGCATCACAAAAGACATTTGGAAACCCCTAGATGTCCGATGGTAGAAGGAGGCAGGCGGAATGAGGTCGTGGAGTTCTCGAGCACACTCAAGTACTATCTGTAGAAGACCAACAAGCAGGCAACCTCGCGGCGATGAGCCAAGCTGTGAAGCTTGGCATCCACCAGTCTTACGTCGCCAATGAGCCTCTTAGGTCTGCGCTCCACCGAGTCTAGCGCGGCGAGTTGGTATTTAGCTGAGCCATCCCAAAGGTGGCTGCAATACTCCATGCAGGCTCAGACTTGTGCTTTGTAGAGAATTAAAAGCTGTCCAGGCGTAAAGTATCGCTTCACCCTATTTAGGATGCCCAGTTTCTTGGCCGCAGTTTGGGCTTTGTTCTCGATGGTGGTTCCGAGGTTGAGACATGATGTCAACTCCATGCCTAGGAGCTCGAGCCGATCCTTTACAGGAACAGATGTACCCCGAAAAGGAGGAGTTTGATCGAACGACGCCTTTTAGCGGTAAAAAGACACGCCTGTGTTTTGGTGGCGTTAAAAGATACCAGATTATCATCACCCCACTGGGAGACAAGACTTAAGGTCAAATCTGTCCGCTCTACCATGGTCTCTCTTAAGGAACGAACTTCGGCCCCACTGGTTTTTGCGCTGGACAAGTATCTCTCTGAAACTGTACTGTCATCTGCGTACCCAACAATACCAGGTTGAAGTAGGTCATTGATGTGCAGCAGGAAACGAGTTGCAGAGAGAACAAACCCCTGAGGAATTCCGGCATCAATAGCCATAAGGTCGGAAGAGCAGCCGTCAACGACTACTCTGATCGACCGTCCACTTAGGAAGTCTGATATTCAGCTACAAAAATCAGCAGGGATGCCATAAGCAGGAAGCTTGCTGAGTAGACCAGCGTGCCAGACCCTGTCAAAGGCCTTCGAGATATCAAGCGATACAGCCGTGTTTCTCGATGGCCTCGCCCCAGCAGTGCGTGACATACACAAGAAGATCGCCAGTTGACCGTCCCCGGCGAAAGCCATATTGACGGTCACTGAGGAGATCATTGTTTTCAAGGTAGATCAGCAACTTACTGTTCAGTACCCTTTCCATAACCTTGCACAGAATGAAGGTAATGGCGATCGCACGGTAATGGGCAGGGTCTGCACGGTCGCCCTTTTTGGGCACTGGTTGCACATTGGTAAGCTTCCAGGATTTTGGTACCATCCTTTTTTTAAGAGAGAGGTGGAACAAACGTGTCAACACAGGAGACAGTTCAGGCGCACACTGCCTCAACACTCTCGCTGGAATGCCGTCAGGCCCGCTGGCCTTGTTCACGTCTAGACTGCACAATACTTTTCGGACCTCTTTAATGTGAACTGCGATCTCCGGCATCGAGGAGTCACAATGAGGTACAGTAGGTGGTTGCTTGGAGCCAGCGTCCAGACGTGAATTGCTTGCAAAGAGAGATGCAAATAGATTTTTTTTCTCACCTGCAGAGTGAGCCAGCGACCCATCAGGTTTCATCGTTGGAGGCAAAGTGGGTCGACAAAAATTCGCGTCAGCCGCTTTAGACAGGGACCAGAACTGTTTACTACCCGGAGGGTGCGAAGCCAGCTTGGCCCCAATACGTCCGACATGGTCAAAAAGTGCCCCACGTAAAACCCGCTTGCAGAACTTGGCGGCAGAATTAAAAGCTCTCTTCCTCGCGCGAACCCTACGCGCTCTAACTTTGCGGTCGAGGGCCTTGACCTAAGCATGGTAGGCAGACTCTTTCCGGGTCTCAGCGTGGGCGCATTTTGCATTATACCCAGGCCGAGATTTGTGACGGAGCGGGATGTAGGAGAATGGAATAAAATACTCCACCCCCTGCCGAATCACGTCCGCAACCATTTCAGCACAGCACGAGGGGTCATGCGAGGAGAAGCACACTTGCCGCCAAGGATAAGACGCAAAAAAGTGCCGCATCTCATCCCAGTCTGCTGACTTGTATCGCCATACTCGCCTCGTGCCTCTAGGACTCTCATCTGGAGGAGAGCAGATCGATATGGATTTCACCAGACAGTGGTCAGACGTTCCCAGCGGGGCTGAGACCGATACTGAGTGACTGTCCGGATCAGATGCCAGCAGAAGGTCCAAGCAATTCGGTGTATGGCCGTCAACATGGTACCCGCGTTGCCACATTCACCATCTGGGTCAGATTTCACCATCTGGGTCATTTTTTAAAATAATTCGCTAGTTTTGTTTGTCTCTCAGGGCTTAACTACCTATTATCCTCTACTGGGTACAAATTAGTCTCCGGGCAAAAACTAGAAGCCGGAATACCACTGAGAAATTCCTTATGAAAAATGTAATAACGCTTATCCCGAGCTGGTGAATGAACCCGTGTACTGTCGGCCAAGTACTTTAGCATGCTCACCTTTAAGGCGATAAGTACGGCTCACGTCGCGATCGCCCGATGCATGTTTTTGACCAATAGGATGGACTGTTGTTTTTTATTTGATTTGTTGCTAATGTTTGTTGTTATTTTAAATTACACGCTCACGCCCTGTACCGTGAGTACAGGGCGTGCAAATTGTCTCTAATTAGGCGAAACCAGGAAGTGGTATGCTTTGTCACTAGCTGCGCTTGCGCAGAAATATTTCCTAAACTGAGCATGCTTAAGTTTTGCCATTACCTCAGCAGCCACACTTTTGCTCGAGGGTGTAGGCCACTTCCAATATTATTTTAATAAATCCTTAGCTTGATAGGCTGTGGCTCTATATAAAATACTGGTATTATGCAGCATCTGGTTAGACTGGAAGCCGAGCCCAACATAGTTGTAAGACTAGGCATGGCATGGCATTATCAGCCTATTATATTTTCACTGCTAGGACATAAGCCTCCTCTCTGTGAAAGGAAGTGGGCCGTAATCCACCACGCGGGCCCAGTGCGGGTTGTTAGATGTCACATGTCTTCGAATTTTTGGTTTTAGGACATGCCGGTTTCCTCACGATAATTTACCTTCACCGTTTTGAGAACAGCACTATTAGACTAGGGAGATGATAACAACCTTAGCTTGCCTTATTCATACTCTCAACTACATGAAGATATTGAAAGTTTTCTCAGTAGGTAGTTTTTTTACTCGTCTCAACGCGGAACGATCTGCAGTGTGGTTGTAAGAAGTTTTCATTTCTCGGTTGTATCGATTTTAATGACTATTGCTATACATATAAAAGTTTTTGTGAAGGAAGGAGTTTCCTCTGAAATACATAAACAATTGTTATTATTATTTCTGCTACTTTTGGTGTTCTTTAAATCTCACCTTTCTTCCTGGTTTTTATTGTCCGTATCTAGGCAAAGAATTTCTAACATTTTTTTTTGCTTAAGAAACTAATATTTTGAAAAGTATACAAGTATCGGTGAAGTACTAACAACTCTACCTACTAATATTTGTTTAGAAGCCTTTTGCTACTTTTCTTACGACTAAATAAATATTAGGAAATCACGAAGCGTGCAAACTGTAATGAGCAGCTAAAATTGGATGAAATCTGCTACTTAGCAGTCACCTTAATTAGGACGGATTATAAGATTAACTTGGGTTGGACCATTTTGTCAGAATAAATTAGGATAAAACCAGGCGTAATTGGAGTATTTTAGTTGTCATCGGTCCGAAAATAGGTCCTAGGTAAGTACTTAATTTCACATTTTCTTAGGTTAGAGCTTTCAAAATAACTAGAGTTCCTGTATTTTTAAGGCGTAAGCGCCAGGGTAGCCCGCAAAATTCAAATGTTCTTACGTTTTTTTTGATTTGCAGATCAGTATCTATTAGATTGTATGTTGATTAAAATATGATTCGCGAATCTAATACACATACAATCTAATACATAAAACAGATTATTCTGTAAATACATTCTTGGTACGAACCAAGAATGTATTTACAGAATAATCTACACAAATAAATAAAATTTAAGTGTCTGTTTGTAATATCAAAATAACATTTTTTTACTAAATTCATAAGAAGGTATAAACGGTACTTATTACAAAAAAGCAATTTTTTAAAATTTTGTGTCTGTCTGTTTGTTCCGGCTAATCCCCGAAACGGCTGGACCGATTTTGACGGAACTTTCACTGGCAGATAGCAGATGGTACAGCGAGTAACTTAGGTTACTTTTATCATAATAAAATAATTTGGGTTCCGTGCAAAAAAAAAATCCCTGAAATTGTGATCAAAAAGTCGGATTTGAAAAATTCTTTTTGCATTTTGGTAACCTAATTCTCGAGGATAGTTATAGGAAAATTACGCTACGACCCTTAGGAGCCGAGCAAAAACTAAAAAGTCAGAAAGAACACTAAGCGAAAACGAAGTAACACGACGGTTGCCGACGGGTCGGGGGACGATGGAGTTTTACTAAAATGTGGCTGTTATTTTAGCATTTCCGTAAGTTATTTTAGGACATCCACGCAACTTCGCGGGACACAGCTAGTTATCATTAAAATTATCAATATAACTCTCTAAATTACAATTTCTCTATTTTTTACACGACTGTCCAAAAAAGGAGTGTAAAGTTTTCAGGGTTCATGTATGTTTGTGAATTTCTTTATTTCACCATATTTTTTAACGCCTGAACAGATTTTGTATGTATGTATATCGTTAGAATCCTTACAATCTCTCGAGTGACACTGGCTATTTATTTTATTTTTGGAAAAAAAAAACCAATATGGCGGCAGTATGGCTTCATTTTCAAATGTTTGCGTTTCTTCAATTATTACAATATATTTAGCAAATTGAAGGCCTGGATGAGCACATTACAAAACAAACAAAAAAATAAAACTTGTCACTCAAATAAATAATTTAACTAAAAAGTAAAAAGCAAGTTGTATTATTTATTCCTAATATACAAACTGAAAGGTCACTCATTTACTGCCTGACTAAACAGATAAATAAAATTGTCATTGCAGTCGGGGGACCTCTTAAGCCCCCGGTGGCTCCAAACGACTAAAGTCAAATGGAGCGATTGGACATCCAGAGTTTTCCATGTTGCCAACGGATTTTTACATTCACGGTCAAATTTTGGATGTACAAGCGCCATGGCGTGGCTCCGAACGACTAAAGTCAAATGGAGCGATTGGACATCCCTAGTTTTCCATCACACCAACGGATTTTAACATTACGCCATTTAGCGCGATGGACTGACCTTGAATGCCCACGTTTAGAGAGTTTTATTGATGATTCTAATTATTATTATTCTGTAAATACATATTTGTTACGGTCGCGAATCATATTTTGATGAAAATACAACCTTACACTGACCTGCAAATTGCAAAAAACTTAAGAAAATTTGAATTTCACGGGCTACCATAGCGCAACGTTCGAATTCTAATCTCAGTCCCAATCTGTCAAAAATACCTCAATTTTCCCTAAATTTTTGATAAGTTTTTGACAATGATCGTTGCTGGGATGAGATTGCAAAATTAGATTTTGAAAGTTTTCAATTACAGGCATTGACTTTCTGAACGTACATAAGATACGAGAAACAGTGAAATTAGTATGTAGTTTTTTAAACATAGTCTAAACCCTAAAGACCAGTGGTTGACAGGAGCGAATAGGAGAGAAAATCATCATCACAACACCGATCTCACTAACATGTATGTACCTATAATCGGTTCCAAAGTATCTGATAATATTATAAACAAATGAATCAGAAAACTTACCTCTGGATGCCATTTTCTAGTGCCACGTACAAATTAAGTGTTTTGATTTGATCATTTGAATACTTAAAGGCTCGCGTAGACTGGCGCGCGATGTTTTTCACTTGACGATAAACTTGAGGTTAATTTTATAAACTCAATTATCGTTGAAGATTTTTTTTATTATAATTTAACAATGAAACAATCCAAACAACAATTGTTGGAACAAGTGGTAAGATACAAAAACCTTCATAATACAGATGCATGTGTTAGTAATTATCTTTACATCTGATTGCGTAAGAAGTTAACCTGAACTGGGTTTACTTATAATATACTTGCTTACATCAGATACTTTTAGAACAGATCGTGACTTCTTCTTCTGCCTAGTTGTCTCATGATACCAAGGAATTTTTGTAGTATGTACTATACAGAGTGGCAGAGACATCGACGCGCAACCTGTTACCAAGGAATTATTGTAGTATGTACTATACAGGATGGCAGAGACATCGACGCGCAACCTGTTACCAAGGAATTATTGTAGTATGTACTATACAGAGTGGCAGAGACATCGACGCGCAACCTGTTACCAAGGAATTATTGTAGTATGTACTATACAGAGTGGCAGAGACATCGACGCACAACCTGTTACTAAGGAATTATTGTAGTATGTACTATACAGGGTGGCAGAGACATCGACGCGCAACCTGTTACCAAGGAATTATTGTAGTATGTACTATACAGGGTGGCAGAGACATCGACGCGCAACCTGTTACCAAGGAATTATTGTAGTATGTACTATATAGGGTGGCAGAGACATCGACGCGCAACCTGTTTCCAAGGAATTATTGTAGTATGTACTATACAGGGTGGCAGAGACATCGACGCGCAACCTGTTACCAAGGAATTATTGTAGTGTGTACTATACAGGGTGGCAGAGACATCGACGCGCAACCTGTTACCAAGGAATTATTGTATTATGTACTATACAGGATGGCAGAGACATCGAAGCGCAACCTGTTACCAAGGAATTATTGTATTATGTACTATACAGGATGGCATAGACATCGACGCGCAACCTGTTACCAAGGAATTATTGTATTATGTACTATACAGGATGGCAGAGACATCGACGCGCAACCTGTTACCAAGGAATTATTGTAGTATGTACTATACAGGATGGCAGAGACATCGACGCGCAACCTGTTACCAAGGAATTATTGTAGTATGTACTATACAGGATGGCAGAGACATCGACGCGCAACCTGTTACCAAGGAATTATTGTATTATGTACTATACAGGATGGCAGAGACATCGACGCACAACCTGTTACTAAGGTATTTTTCGACGGTTATTAAAAAAAAGTGCTGTTCCGTACATTTTCTCCGCGTACCTACCTATTGCACTTCTGTAGGAAATAGCCAGTTTTTTTAGCCCGTCTTTCCGCCTATTATAGAAGCCACCGACTGACTGCTAGGTGTGAGCGCTCAACGGATTTCACGATTAAAATTGTAGTTTCGAGAGTATTTTGCTTACGGACCATTGGTGTCCATACGACATTTGATAGATAACTGACAAAAAATTTGAACGCAAACCATCCTTACTTATTAATCCTAATTTAGATCACCACAAAATCTCATCAAAGTTCACCCCCTAGGCAGTCACATAATATTAGCACTTCCTGCAAAAGATTCTGTTTCTTTTACCGAATTGATCGTCGCCTCGGGCCGTTTGCGGATGTATGCAGAGTTCCTTGAGAGAACATTCCAAGTTTTGTGTGTAATAGAAATAATCATAGTTTAAATTTTCAATGGACAACAGTATTAGCCCGCCTATGGATTCAGATTTCCTCATACTGTCCCAGTTAAAAAAAAAACAATCTGTCTGAACCTGTTTTTACCCAACTACTAAATTATGGTAAAATGTGTTTCACTCATTTAAATCTCTATCTTTATAAAAATCAATTGCCGTGCGTTAGTCTCGCAAAAACTCGAAAATGGCTCGACCGATTTGAATATACGATTTTTTTTTGTTTTGTACTGTGGTAGTTTAGGAAAAAATAAAATAAAAAAAAACCCAAAGGAACAGCCCGAAACATCTAAAAATCGAAATTTTGTCTCACGTGGTACAAAGTTCACCGGGTTCATTTTCATCTAGGTAGTTTAAAAAAATCTTTCCTATCATTACATTACACCGTCATTTTACTGTAGCCGACGCGGGTTCTGCAATTGCTGCTATGAATCGTGATCTGGCTTGTATCAGCGCTTGGGCTCAGTCTTTTGGTTTGAAAGTTAACCCTACTAAATCCCAGGCCATGATCATAGGCAGCAGATTCGTTCGCAATGCGGCTGATATTGCATCTCTGATGCCTTTATATTTCGATGGTGTTCCCATTGACTATACCGAAACCGCCAAAGATTTGGGTGTTATTATTGACTTCAATCTTTTGTGGCGTGCTCAGGTCAATGAGGTCAGTAGAAAGGTACATTTTTCTTTTCTTTCGCTGAAATGCCTTCAAAGTCTCCTGCCCTTGAAGTTTAAAATTTCTTTGGCACAAACACTTATTCAGCCGATTATAGATTATGCCGACGCCTGCTACCTGGATACTACTGAGGAGCTATTAAACAAGCTTGAGCGCTTGCAAAACATGTGCATTCGCTTTGATTTCGGTCTGCGAAAGTATGACCATGTTTCTCACCTTCGCAAGGAACTCAAGTAGCTCCCAATCCGCCTTCGCAGGAACACTCGAATTTTATGCCTCCTCTTCAACATCTTACACAACCCGTCTTATCCTTCCTATCTGCGTGAGCGATTTTCTTACGCTCGCCCAAGCGACGCACCGTGTAGATCACACCTTAGATCCCTCCTTAAATCCCATCCTCATAAAACAAGCTACTATTCTTATTCCTTTTCTGTCCATGCTCTAAGATTGTGGAACTCACTTCCGCCTAGCATTCGAGATTTAAAATCTACTATTGTCTACATTTCTTTTTTAATTTCTCCTTTCACAGGTCTGCTGGAAGAAATTTCTTAAGAAATAAGCAGTACCTTTGTAGGTACTCAATGATCATAATGTCCTAACTGGATAATGTTTTATTGTGTGTACATAAATAGTAAAATAAATAAATACATTAGTCCCTACTTAGGTAAGCAAATTAGGAATGTCATTCAACTACTTAAGATATCTCTAAGAACTGAAAGGTACTCATTATAATCTTGTTAAGTACTTACTTGCACTTGTACTAAGTGCAATTTTGTACGTACGTATCGCTTATGTAATGGTTTTACCAGTATAACTCAGTCGAACTATGATGAAATACATCATGTCGCACTTACTTTCATTTATGACAAAATTAAAAGTAAAATACTGGACTTATTTGGTCATTCCATCATTTAAAAAATAGGCAAACTTGCACAATGGATGGCTGACGAGCGTACACCCAAAACTTAGTTTCTATAAAATTGTGCTCCCTTCCAAAGACAGATATTCGAAGTCTTAATATAATATTATATATATCGGAAATACTTAGTCGTCGTTTGACTAATCGGGACGGCAGCGCCACCAAGCGGCGCTCGACAGAGTCTACAACATAACGCTCGTCGGCTGGTCACCGGAGTTAAGCAGAGTTTGTCGGTGGCTGTCGAGCAGTGAACACGTTTAGAAACTGTCGCGCATTCCGTATAGTTGTATCGTGTACCTACAGTGTGTGAATAGCTAGTGTGACTAATTTAATCTTGAATTATAATTTGATATGAACTGCTAACGGTTTTTCTATTGCGCAATAACCAACACTACCCATAGCACGCCCACAGTAGTTAAAATATGGCTGACGATACCTAGAAAGATGTACCTTCTCCGTCATATAGTACCTACGATTTTAAAACATTCTTTAAATAAGCTTCTTGATGGCTTCATCTGTATCGTTTTTGCGTTTACGGACACAAAAAAACTTGCACTTGCACAAGCAAACTATAACCTTTAGATTGAAATTGTTTGTACGTAAGAGAATCGAAACCGCGACTTAACGCAGAATCCAATTGCTTAACCATTAGTAGGTACCGACCTTGATGTCAGTTCATGGTCTTACTATCATTTTCGGCAAGTCATGATCAAATGGTGGCACAATGTGAGCCTATTCACAAGCGGATTGAAGCTACTTATATAGGGTGACTGGTAATTAGTGACCGATACTTAAACACATGATGGTACTCATGATAAGTAACAACTTTTATTATGGGACCAAACCAGAAATTGTAAAAAAAAGAATCTGCTGTTTTCTACATTTATGTTCGCATAACTCGTCAAAATGAGGGACTAGCAGATTTTTTTTCGCAATTTTAGGTTTGGTCCCATAGTAAAAGTTGTTTGTTATCTTGAGTAAAATCATGTGTTTAAGTATCGGTGACTAATTATATATGTCATCATCTACCTAGTCTTTTCCCAGCTATGTACATGTTGGGGTCGTCTTCTAGTCTAACCGGATACAGACACCAGTCTTTCACATGGGGTACCTGCCTATCTGACCTCCACAACCCAGTTACTGGGTAAAACGGTACCCCTTGGTAAGACTGGATACATAGGTACATATTATGTGGAACCGAGAAAAGATATCGTTTTAAAGAAGTTGAATGCCCGCGTTTATCAAACCTTACAGGCTTGGATATCTTGAAAACTTGAATCTTTAATTTAAAATACAGGGTCAAATTAAATTAGTTAGCTAAACTCCGCAGACGTGATGGGTATCGATATTTCTTAACTCATACTCCAAGTAACAACACTATAGACCAGCGGTCGTTGACCAAAAAGAAAATCATGAAATCTTTTTAATTTTTTATTTTGTCGTGTTTCGATATCGATACCCATCACGTGTGCGGAGCTTCGCTATAGAGCTTAATTTAAACCTGTATTTGTTTTATCAATTATCCACACATGGGGCGATTTGGTTAGCGGTCAGGGACCAATCGGGAAATAATTGCTTGCATAGGCAACTACTGGCCCTGCAGGAGCGTAGGCTACATTCAACCCAATTTCTATCGGCTTCCCTTCGGAACAACCACTCTTCTTAATGTCTACTATAGCTTTTTTTTTTTTTTTGTGGATGGGAAATCATCAAATGACTTCTCCCGCTCTGGGCGGAGCGGGAGGGCGTGTCAGACTTTTACTGACTAAAACCCACCCGTGTTCCTTCTGTTGCCTGTGCCGGGGCCACGGTAACTCTTTCGAACTTCCCGCAACCCTAGCTGGATGTCTACTATAGCTAAATAATATGTTACACCTGTGTGTGTAAACTGTGTATCACAACACTTTGTATAATTATATTTAATACCAGTTTAATACATCATAAGATTAAAAACTTTCAGTTTTTGTCTGAGTTTACGAGGATTGGACCTTTTTTTTCTTCGGCTTGCCTCTAATGATAATTGTAACTGCGCCACTGAGGCCCTGACCCGAACCAGCGGGGCAATCACGTAACAGATTTACAAAATGAATCGGTGTAATTTTGACAGTTCAATAACATTAATTGCGTTACTTACGTTGTTGAGCAGACAAATTTTTCGAACACATGAAGCAATTGATTAGTAATTTGCTATAAAGTCATTCAGATTGTGATTGCTGGTGTGTTACGCAATTAGGGTGCTGTACGAATATGCCTTTAGTCCCTTGTTATGCACCAATTTATAAAGCCATTCACGTATAAATAAAGTTCATCATCATTATCAGCAGTCCACTGCTGGAGAAAAGCCTTACCACTGAGCTGGATCCTCAGTAAAGTTCAAATTTCCTCAATTACGTAGGCTTCGATGATGACGTTAGTACATAGCAGTGACTACTAGTACATGTTTACCCCCTCTATATTTCACAACCGAGTTCTAACAGCACTTAGCTTCGACTGCAGTCCATTCGTAATAACATCGCGATAAGCATAACGTGCGCTTACTAGTTATTACGGATGTCCATAGTTTTGTTTAAATGAAATTTTTAAGATGTTAAAGTTCCACGAGAGCCCTTTGTTGAGACAGTATGCTGTTGTCATTGTCGGTAGGTATTCTGATATTAATAAGTGTTGTTGATGTTTATTTGTTTTTGTTTGTGTCTGTGGTACTTAAAAAGTTCAGAGGATTTTTTCGCCCAAGGTGACAATGATGGTAAGTGGCTCTTAAATCGATTTGATGTTTGAATTTGAATATAGTTTCTTGTGTACGTGAACGTGAGTAATGGGCAGCTCCGTAATTGAATTGAAAGATGAGTTTGTTTTTGTTAAGGCGACGATAACCGACTTTTAATGATTTTAAACCGAAGATCACGTCTAAACGAGTAATGTTGATGATTTGGAAAAAAATATAATATGTTATATTAGAGCATTTTCTTGTCTTAATACGTAAATATCATGTTTATATTACTTATTGTAATTGATTTGTAAAGCTATGTCTTACGCGGATAAAAAACTGAGAATCACGCAAATACTTTAAAGTTTAAAGATAATTTAATTATTTATCTTTAAGTATACGTGTTTTATTATAACACCTTTTGTTTTATGTATAATAAATTAATAATGCGTCTAATTTGGAACAGCGCTCCTTGATAGACGAGTACTATTACTGGGTGGACGTACGTCCACCCAGTCAGTTCAGCACAGCTATATTCAGATATAGCTGTGCTGAACTCACTGTGAAGACTCAGGTCTTAAATAAAAAATTGAAATGGTACCTGAAACATGGAATTTAAATACTCAACTGAGATCAAATAGTGGATAAAAAGTGGTTACATGGGACTTAAACATAACTGGCGAAATGTGGGTGTAGTATTGGTACACCTCTGCCCAACACTTTGGGGAAACAAGGCGTGTTGTTATGTTATAAAAAGTGGAATGCACCATTTATTTCAAAGGTGAATTTAATTAAATGAAATGAAATGAAATTGTTTATAGGGTAACGGAGTCACTTTTATACGTCATATTTTTTTAAGCTAGATGGAGTCGACATTTCCTGTCTGACTACCCCTGAGAAGAAATGGCGAAACAAACTCAGGGGTCAAAGTCTCTTTTAAACTCCAGACATAATCTTGGTCAAATCATGTGAGGACCATGTAGATCCGTGTCTGAAATGGTCTTTTGAGGAAAGAACCACACAAATTTGAGTGGACCTGTCCAGTCAGTGCAAGTATTTTGTCAGTAATAGTGTAGTTCAACTTAGGACTTAAGCAGCTCAACGACTCAACGAAATACCACAGAAAGGACATTTGAGAAGGCCGCATAAAATACTCAAAATGCGAGACCATCATTAAAACTGAGAAAGAAAAAAAAAATTGATGACCCACATAGTGCTCACATTCACAATAATTAAAGAAATATTACTTTTCAAAGTAAATATTTATGTAATTTTTTATATAATATTCAACAATGTCAATATGTATATAAAATGAAATTGATTATACAAAGTTTTTACAATTCAGTTGGCAATATCAATATATGTGTGGTGTTTTATTAAAATATGGGTTTTATTTTAGTATTATTGTGTATCTTTTTGCTTAGTGTTCTTTCTGACTTATTTCTTTTTGCACGGCTCCTAAGGGTCGTAGCGTGATGATAAATAGTCTATAACTATCCTCGAGAAATGGGCAACCAAATGCAAAAATAATTTTTTAAATCCGACTTTTGGTTCATAATTTCATAGGTTTTATTTTTTGCGCGGAACCTTCATTATTTTTCTTAAATAAAAGTAGCTTAAGTTACCCGCCGTAACATCAGCTATCTGCCAGTGAAAGTCATGTCAAAATCGGTCCAGCCGTTTCGGAGATTAGCCGGAACAGACAGACAGACAGACAAAAATTTTAAAAATTGCTTTTTTGTTAGTACCGTATATACTTCCATATGCATTTAGTAAAAAGTTGTTATTTTGACATTACAAACAGACACTTCAATTTTATTTATTTGTATAGATAAATTCTAATTAAGTTTTTATGTAAGTAGAAAAAAACAATATTTTGCAACCAAGTCGCCGAAATATACATGGCTTACCTAGTCTAAACCTTAAGAGATACGTACATAAAAATGATGTACTTGAGAATAGTAGTTCTTCTAAAGTCCTAAAGAAAACTCCACAATGGCATATCTCTATCTATTACGGTTGACTCACAGTAATCATTTCTTTCATTAAAACTTTAATTAAAAATTGCGTTACTTGCGACGCTATTAACTGTATTAATTCTTATCCAAATAAATATGATAGTAGGTATTCTTAGGCATTCAGTTTAGATTATAGTTGTCATTTATCATTACTATATATTATCATTCTAATGAGTACTTTAGAAGATATTATCAACAAATCACAAGGTTAGACATTCAACGTTGGGGGCTTAGACCTGAGCGTGCTTTTCCCATGGACATCTATACTATGCGTAGCCCTTTCGCGCGTCACTTCCAAACAAAATTTGTTCATATTGTGTAAGGAAAAGTCAGCTGCAAACATTGTTCGTAAAGAAATTCTATAATCAAAGATACACTTCACATTTTCACCTCTTTTTTAACCGACTTCAAAAAAAGGAGGAGGTTCTCAATTCTTCGGCATCTTTTTTTCTTTTTATGTGTGTTTCCCGATTACTCGAATACGGCTTGACCGATTTGGACAATTCTTTTTTTTTTTGTTTGAAAGGGTATATAATTCCCGAGTGGTTCCTTTGTCATCAAAATCGTAAGAAAATTTGAATTTAGCGACCTACCGTAGCGCTTCTCCTATTTGCTTTAATTAATAGATAACTCGAATCAATAGGAATTCTCAGGACCTCAAAAACGGGTCCTAGGGTGTTATTATTATGTTTTTTTTTTTTTATATTTTCATATTTCATTTTCTATACATATAATTTATATTTCTAAATATTTTTATAAAAACATTTAAAAATATAAAAAATTGTAGCCCATTGGCATCAGGAATAGGGTCCAAGGTGCCGATGGTCAGGGCTCGTAAAGAGAGGAACCTCCTCACTATGCGTGCCGTGTCCAGGAGTACTGTTTTTTGGATCAAGCCATTAACCCAGCCGCGCATGAGAGCCTCCTGAGGTGTTGGTCGAGGCTCTTCACTATTAGGCCATTAACCGTAACGATTATCGGTACAATAATTGCAGAGTCCACGTCCCACATGTCGACAACCTCGTGTGCTAAGTCAAGATACTTGATTTTTAAATCTTTCTCAGCTTTCACGAGATTCTCGTCATGAGGAACAGCGATATCAACAATGATTGCACGGCGCTCTCGTCGATCTGTCACCACAATATCAGGCTTATTGGCTACAACAGCCCTGACAGAGATGATAGATCGATCCCAGTACAATGTAGCGTGACCATTCTCGAGAACTGGGTCGGGCTCATATGTAGGTACCTGTAGTATGGTACTTCGGACTTTTATTTTATTATTAACATCATGCCTGTATTTCCCGAAGGGTTAGGCAGAGGTGTGCCTACAGTAGGTGCACCCATACATCGCCAGTTATATTTTTAAGTCCCATGTAGATAATGGGAGGCGTGCCTATTGCCATCAACCAGATACAAATTCAGGTTCCGGTCTGTAAAAACCCAATAACAATTTGGCCGACCTGGGAGTCGAACCCAGGACCTCATGCTCAGCAGTAGCGCTTGCGATCACCTAGACATTGATCATCTAGACCAACGAGGCAGGTAATTGTACTATACGTATTGTTTGGTACCTAATTGGTATAATAAACATTAGATAATCTAAATTTTAAATAGGATCATTAAACTTGCATTAATTATTCTATTTGATATGGTTCCTTCTAATTTGTTATAAATTATATTGTGCAGGTAATAAAAATAAACAAGTGATAATTACTCAGTCATGCATTGATCATATCTTCTTACGGCGAGTGTTATAAAACCGGCCCCAGCTGACTACGCATGTGTGATACCGGCGCATGCGTTGACCGTCACACGGTGCACTATCACTCGTTTAGGTAATAAGCGTGTGAGTGAGAACCTTGCGAGCGTCGACTGGTCACCTGCACTCGATTATGCCTGCCTGCCTTGAACACATACTAGATTTTATTTTAGATAAATTTAAGCAGATTTATAAGGAATGTAGAATAAGTAAAAATAATTATTGTGGACTGTATTTGGTTTTCTTCTTGGCTTGAGGGGTGGAGGAATGAAAGACTTCTTGATTTTCTTCCCTTTATTCTTCCTTGTGGTTCTTCTAGTAGAGCTGGAGGCCGACTGTGTCCTACCAGTTTTGTTTTTGGGGAATGGCATCTCGCAGTTCAACCTATAGGAGGTTGTCGACTGCTTAACCGGGCTTTCCTGTGGATGCCTCAATAAATTAAGGCCTCCAGCCAGGCTTAAAACTAAGACTAAAAACTAAACGACTACACGCTAAGGGCACCCCCTGTGGGGTACGGACCTCGGCTTAGGGCGTCGCTGGGAGAGGACAGCAATGGGACATGCTGGATCGGATTATTTGGGGGCAAATTTAGAATTACGGGCTCAGCTGCGCGGGCTGGCTCGAGCAAGGGTCGGGGTGGGTATGGACGGGGGCGTCGCGGTGGCCCTCGGCGGCGAGGGCGGAAGCACGGCGGTCTCGATTTGAGTTTCCGGATCGTGCTGGTGGCGGGATTACTCTCCTGGAGGAGAGTTATGGCGTCATCCGGGACGGTTAGGGCGTGCCTAGGACGGCGGATGCGACTTATGCGCGACGGTGTGTAGCGGGCGGCCGCCGCTGTGTCCTACCAGCCAAATGTTCCTACTTTTATACTTTAAAATCTCCTACATTATTTGATTCTCGGAAATAATTATTCAATATTCTGAGAAGTTGAACAATGCCTCGGACAAATTCTCAGAAATAGCTCAAAAGTTTCGACCAATCAGAGCGCAGCACGAAAAGGCGTCCCGAACCTTAACTACGACGAAACTTTACCGTAACGGGGACCTTTTCGCAAAAATGAATTATTTCTACTTTTATCTTAACAATTTCTTATCCTAAACTTATGTACTACCGCTATATAATTAAAATATGTGCCTACCTAATATAAATAAGTTAAAACTATGCCTATTTTATGTCTATCCTAATACAAATGGGTCTTAACTTATATCTATGTAGGGCTAATGCTCGGCGTCCATTACAATAATATTTATAAACTTAAAAAATGTGAATGGGTTAACAATAAACTAAAATGTATGTGCAAAAAAAGAAATAATCTTTATACAATGTGGAAAGGTGAACTCACTAACTATAAAATAAATATCGAAATAAAACAAATAAATATATAAATTATGTTAAAAATAAATACTACAAGACTGAAATTAGTAAAAACTTCCGGAATTCCAATTTTATCAAGGATTGACAAAATAGTTGAGCGTTGTATTGGTGATAAAATCAAACACTTTCTATGTGAGAACAATATCATAAACAAAAAGCAATTTGGCTTTCAGAAAGACCGAAGCGCCGCTCAGCTATTGTGTCAATTTAGCAACGAAATTAATTCATACCTTAGTGATAAAAAACATATTTTAATATTTTTTAATATTTTTTATTGATTTTAGCAAAGCTTACGATACACTTAATTATAATACACTTTCCCAGAAACTAGAATGCAGTGGTATAAGGGGTCCTCTACTTCAGTGGTTTATGAACTACCATAGCAACAGATATACGACTGTCAAGCTAAGAAACTCGTATAGCGACATGAAATTAACAACAAAAGGCACGGCACGGGGGTCAGTAATCGGGCCTACTGAATACCTACTCTATGTTAACGATATGTGCAATACAAGTATATAGAAGTATATAGAAGTATATAGAAGTAGGCTCTGTATACCAGTTTGCCGATGATACCTGCATCGTGGTAGCTGATAAAGATACTGAAGAGGCCGAGCGTCTTTTTCAAACTAACTTTGACTTATTATGTAAGTGGTCGCACGATGTTGGTCTCCTCATAAATGCTGACAAAATCAAAGCCATGCACGTACATTCTTCACATAATCAAGCCATTTACACACCATCCATCAAGGGGCATAACCATGCCTGCCTACATGCAGTATGCACCGATAGTTGTAGCTGTGAAACATTAGAGTTCGTCAAGGATCACAAATACATATATTGGTCTCATAGTCGACTACAAATTTAATTGGGTACCACACATTAACTATCTATGTGATAGACTAATATCTATCCTGGGTCGAATAATCGTACTTAAAAATAAAATGCCCTATGAAACTCTAAGACCTATAGAGACCCTAGCTGACTCCATTATTGGTTATGGTCTCAGTAGCTATAGGAGAACATATAACACTAATTTAGATAAAATTTACAAACTACAACATTGAATCCACAAAAATATTGCACCATTTAAAATTAAAACAAAATACCAAAATGATTATTCTGAGCTATTTCATTATTGCAACATATTGCCAATACAAAACATGACCAGACTTTCAATACTAAAAGACGAATATGTCAATATAAATAGTTTAATCAGGAGAATACGTCATCCTAATTTGAGAACTTTAGCTAACATAATAAACTTTACCTTGCCTAGATATAACAATACATAAGGTATGAGAACATGCACATACATACTACCAAAAATAGTAAACGAACTTCCTGCGGACATTCAAAGTAAATACCTCTGTTACCCCAAAAAAGCAAAATGTTTATTAAAAAAGCATTTTCTGCTAATTATGTAGGGTGTTCTGAAAGTCTTGAGACTTAACTTTATTTTTCACAGTTTTTCAAAATAATTGCCACCACAATTCTCATCCTCACTTCTGCGCCAAGTCTGGGCTGTAAGGCGGATGTTCAAGAAGTTTCAAGCCGGTATCTCGCAAAAATTGACATGTAAAGTCAGCACGATGTGCCGGAGCATTATCATGATGAAAATACCAGGTGCAGAGTTGTGACTTTGGACGAAGCTTCTTGAATTCCTGAATAAGTTGAGGAAGGCAGACAGTGGTATACCAAGCAGTGTTTACAGTCTTCTGCTCACGGAGATCTACTTGTTCAATAATTCCCCGAATACAGAAAAAAACCACAATCATTTTCTTTTTTATCGACTTACAATTTTTTACTTCAGTCGGAGATTCTTCGCCTTCTATCACCCATATTTTATTTTTCTGCTTTGTGGGCACGTCGTAGTAATAAAGCCACGTTTCATCGCCCGTGACGATTGAAATGATGTCTTTAGATTTTCCGTTTTCAAACTTAAAATCATTTTTTTACACCATTTAACTCGCTGTTCCTTGTTGTTCATCGGCAAGTCTATATGGAATCCAGAGTACAAACTTTGTACTCTTTGGAACAATCTGCAGTAAGGACTCTATTTGTCGGTAGGTTATTCGTCGGTCAGTTTCAATAAAATTTTTAACTGCAGACATATTTTCTGGAGTAACTGCTTCCGCCAGTCGTCCTGAACGCGGGTCATCTTCTAGGCTAAAAAAGCCACGCTCAAACTGTTTGTACCATCTGTAGATGGTTGCACGAGAGGGACAGTCATCACCAAGGCTTTATTTCTTCTAAACAGTTTTCTGGACTTAATCCACGTAAAAAGTTATAACGCAAAATTGCGCGATATTCGATAGTTGTCCACGAAGCCATTATAGTGAACTTGTTCGAACACGATCTGCGGCAATACTGAATGCAATCAAATGACAACTGACACTAACGTATATCATAACATAAAGACATAAACAATCAAACTACGTGCTCGCGTCGGCCATTCGCCTTAGTATCTCAAGACTTTCAGAACGAACGTACAAACTATGAGTATATACTGTAATTTGATACACTTACTACCTATCTTGATTTGTGCTATTTTTATATTATAGTAAATACTTAAAATATTCTTTGAACTTACAAACTTACCGTCTAAATGTATTTCCGAACTCACTAGCCATATATAAGCCATCAAAGGCTTCTGTGGTTTTTAGCATATAATTTAAACTCTGCGATACACATATTGAACAATAAAAAAAATTAAAAAAAACTAGACGTAACTGATGTAGGTACCATCGCGGACATTTGGGGTGAACCATTTTTTAACCTTATTGCCTTCGTAATAAAGTCGAAAAGAGGTTCCTACTCAAAAATCACTAAATTACCTTAAATTAATTACAATATTTTAATTAGTGGTGATGTTTTAAATATGATATTCTAGAATACTTAGGTACCTATGTAACAAAGTACTATAAAATTGTTTTTTTATTTATGAATAACTATGTATAAGTAGCTAGATTTTATTCTCAAAACACTTTTGATGTTTCAAAAACCGGTCAAGTGCGTGTCCGACCACTCACAATGAAGGGTTCCGTAGTTGGGATGAATTTAATTTACTCCGACTGCAAATGTAAGTTTGAAATCGTAAAAAAAAAATATGTGATAAGACTACAAAGTAACTATTTTCGGACATTTTCCTTTACTTGTGCTGTGAGAACTTGTTTCTTGTAAAATTTCACGATTCTAAGTCAATGGGAAGTTCTCAGTTCCCTATAGGTTTTGATTTATATGCGAGTATCAAAATAATATATTGATACTCGCAAATAAATAAAACCCTTATGTCGCATAAATGGCCATTTTTTATTGCTTGATTTTTTTAGACTCAATGGGACCTTAGACCTACGTATTTGATATTAAACAGACGGACAACGAAGTGATCCTATGACGGTTTCGTTTTTTCCTTTTGAGGTACGGAACCCTAAAAATCGTAAGTTCCTTCAAGTCAGTAAGTTAAAGAGAAATATTATTACTAGTATTTAGAGATAAATAATAGTCAACCATCGAGTGTATATGACCGGCACCCTAATTGCTTAACACAATATCAATCACAATCTGAATGATTTTGAAGCAAATTGCTAATCCATTGCTTCATATGTTCGAAAAATTTGTCTGCTCAACAACGTAAATAACGTAATGAATGTTGTTGAACTGTCAAAATGAAACCGATTCCTACTGTAAGGGTGTTACACAATTGCCCTGCTGATGTATGAACGTAAAGCAAGCAAACGGCGCGCGGCGCGGGCGTAGGTAGGTATATAAGGATCGTAGCAGGTGGCGTTCTGTAGTTTCTGCCTTCCCCCATGGGAAGAAGGCGTGAGTTTATGCATGTATAATAATTATGTAATTAATTATTCAATAAATTCATGAATTTTTTAATACTTATTATTTACCTTTGTCTTGTCTAGACAGATCATACAGATTTATAAAAAGGAAAAATATTTATTTGATACTTAATTATTATGCGCATAATAATCGTGAGCCACATGCAGGTAAAGAAACGACATCTCAGCCACAAGGTTGCGCGTTCGAACTAGGATGTTACGGGTATTTGCATTCGCATTCGCATTCGCATATTATACTGGATGATTTTTTTTACCGTCTCGAAATTTTTACAGGGTGTTCTACCCATGAATATGAACAACTTTCACTATGGGACCAACTCTGAAATCACGAAAAAAATCAGCTGTTTCATACATTTTGGTCGAGTAGGTATTGAACTTTTGTATGAATCGGCTGATTTTTTTTTCGTGATTTCAGAGTTGGTCCCGTAGTGAAAGTTGTTCATATTCATGGGTAGAACACCCTGTAAAAATTTCGAGACGGTAAAAAAAATCATCCAGTAGAAGGTGTAATTTAAATAACTGCCAACCTGTTGAGGGGTCATTGTACTCATCATTATGAACAACTTTTACTATGGGACCAAACCTGAAATCGCGAAAAAAAGTCAGCTTTTCCCCACATTTATGTTCGCATAACTCGTCAAAATTTAGGGAACTGCTGATTTTTTTTCCCGATCTCGGGTTTGATCCTATAGTAAAAGTTGTTCACAATTATGAGTAGAATGATCCCTCGACAGTTGACAGTTATTTAAATTACACCTTATATATGCGAATAATTCGCATAATTTTAAACAATCGCATAGACATCCGTATTCGCATCAAGCAATGCGAATGTTTTGAATGTGAGCCGTGTCGAGTCTCACCTGGCCGCGTGGTTCGTCTATCAGCGCACACATGACTCGCGATTTACGAAATTTAAGGTCTATTGAAGGCCTATCTTAAAGAAAAACGACCCTCTCTTGATGAAAACCCTCTCGACTGGTGGAAAACTATACAGGGTGTAAGGGACAGCCCTCCGCAAACTAACAGGTTGCATTCAGCTCCTTATTTTGAATCATATTCCACCGGAAATATTCTCAGGAAAATTTTCATTTTTTTATCGTATTTTCAGTTACTATTCCTTTATTTCTATGTAAAATTACATTCTCTGTAAAATCATTAATGGATGTTGAAATATTCGGCGGTCGAAGGCTCACTGCGCTGCCGTTCGCTACGCGCGTTTTGCTACGGTAACGATACATTGCGTGTGAGGTAATAAAACAAATCAGGATTATTGGATTCCCATAACGTTCCTGAAATAATATCATGTACCGGTCATCATAGTATGATATACTGAATTCACTTCATCAGTGTGCGGTGGGCTGTCCCTTACATCCTGTATTAAAATACGACAAATTGACAGATTTGGCTGGCAAATAACTGAGCGCTCTACCGGCCAGCATTTCGAGTGAGCAATTGTTCACTATATTAATATTTTATATGTAAATACTAGCCCCTTAGAAATCGCCTCATGGCCGAAAAAGTGGCAAAATTACTTTTTATCCGACTTCAAAAAATGGAGGGGGTTCTCAGTTCATCGGAATCTTTTTTTTTTAAATGAATATTCTCCGATTACTCGAAGACGGCTGGACCGATTTGGAAAATTCTTTTTTTATTTGAACTTTCCAGGTGGTCCCATTGTCATCAGGTCAGGATTTGATGATGGGATCCTGAAGAAATCGAGGGAACTCTTCAAAGATTATAGGCACACCTATAGCGATTTGGGTATTTTTTATAGTAACTTGTACATTTGCTCTCGGAAAGCACCATTTGGTGAGGTAGAACTGATGAAGAAGACCACAGATTGCTCATCCTAAACATTCGCATTCGTATTTTCATTCGCGAATGTGGAATATGATGTTCGAAACATATCTGGGGACTAACCGCCACCTCTTAAAGCAGTATTATTTTAATGTTACTTCAGTATCCGAAAGAGATGAAGTTATACAGGACGTCTAGCTCCATCTCTTTCCCACATTCAAGTAAGATTACAATAATACTGCTTTAAGAGGTGGTGGTTTAGCTCCTGTTTCGAGCTAAGGAAAAACCTTACAATATTATGCATGAAAGAATCCTCTGTCCATGTGATCCTTATTGTAATTAAATACACATTAACGCATTACATAAACAAAACAGTGTTATGTATTTTATATCTATAAAATAAAGTCGCATTTCGTTCTGTTTGTGTGGCCTTCTAAACTACATAATGGATTTTGATGCCGTTTTCGCCATCATTTAGAGCATTTATTCCGGAAGGTTTATGTGTAAAATTAATTCAAATTTAATAACTAAGAAGTGACACAGAATATCGATGTTTTAATATGACATGTCGCCATTGTATGAACCAGGGGCGGGTCGCACCGCATCGCCCGCCCGCGCTATTACTTCGTTTTCGCTTAGTTTTTTTCTGACTTTGTTTCTTTTTGCTCGGCTCTTAAGGGTCGTAGCGTGATGTTAAATAGCCTATAACCTTCCTCAAGAATTGGGCTATCAAATGCAAAAGTTTTCAAATCCCACTGGTAGTTTCAGACATTAGCGCGTTCAAACAAACAAACTCTTCAGGTTTCTTATACATATTACATAGTATAGATAAGTAAGTAGTCCATGAACTTTACAGATGAACTTGGTCGGACAAGTGTACATTATGTATGTGACATTTATCCCTTGACAAGGGGTTTCTTTAGCGAAAACTGATGATCACGATCGATGTGATCATTACTCAAAACTAAAACGTTTTTGTTCTATCTCAAAGGAATCATACAAAAAACTCATGTTCGGTAAAAGTGCACACAAAACAAGTAATCGTCTATTTTAAAGTGACCTCCACGACCTCATTCCGCCGGCCCCCTTCTATCAGCGGACATCTAGACGCACTGCAGGTTACCATCCTTACCTAGTTGCTATTCCACCAATTCGCACTAAGCGTTTCCAAATGTCTTTTGTGATGCGCACAGCAAAGGAGTGGAACTCTCTGCCTGCGTCAGTGTTTCCGAACGCATACAACCCCGATCTCTTCAAAGTGAGAGTGAACAGGCTTCTTCTGGGTAAGCTCGCTCCATCGTCGACTTTGTCTCTGTCATCTCTGACCTAGACTAGAGTCAAGAGCCAACCTATCTCAAATAAAAAATTAAATTAAAAAATGACCTGAATTTTTTATTATTTTTTTAAATTTGTTTTAATGTATTTATAGATGATTGTAATTTTATTAACGTGAGTACCCAATGCAATATATTTAATTTTAGTTATAATAGTATGATTGTGGTGTGCATTGAATCTTGGTTACTAAGATAATTCGTAAGTATACTAACAAAAATATGGGTCACTGTATCTGAAGTAAAATAAATAATTAATTAATTAATTATTCTTCTGAATGAGCATTGGTATAATCGGAGGTACATATTTTTTACCTGCTTTTCTAGTGTGCGTGCAAATTGCGGCGAACAGTTAGACGCTATTTTTTTCGACGAGTTCACAGCTTTCGATGTCTATCCATACATACATATATGTTAATCTTTGCCCAGGCCCTATGCTCGGCACTTTTAATAATAAATTATATTGTAAACTGTTCCACAAATTGAAGAACAATTTTAGCATATACATAATTAAAGCATCAAATAAAAATCTTAAGAGCTTTGGCAACTCATGGTCAACCAGTTCAAAACTCCTTCTTCGATGTTCTTATCATTTACATAATGACCAGTCAGCTGATGCACGCCTTCTCGCACAGCTGCGCTTACGCATTTTATTAATCATATTTGCTTGTTTCAAAGGAAGGAATTAAGGTGAATTTACAACAGTGTCGATTATTAAAGAATAATCGACACTGTTGTAAATTCACCTTAATTCCTTCATTATAATTATGTGTTATACTGTCCACTCACCTTTAATTTTGCTCCACTACGACCTATCATCGCGATCATTGGTTCCAACTCAATTGTATTTGATGTGAACTCGGTTTAGGCGTTTAAACGTAGTTAAACCTACGTAGCTTGTAAATGAAGGGAAGTTGACAATTTATATCAATCGTGTTTACTTTGAATTGCGTGTTTTTTGTGAGCAAGCACAATAACAAGAAGATGTAATATTATTGCGAATCCTACTTCCTTACAGGTTATTGTAAACTCGCCATAATGAAAATTTGCCACAAGTAAAAATTATTGTAAACTCGCCACAGTCTTATCTGTCTCACGAAAACTTGCCACAGCTTTAAAAGTGGGTCCATATCCATAATATTTTCACTCATATTCAGAAAGAAACATTTACCAATAGAATGATTAAAGGTCGTTTCACTGATTTTTGTCTTAAATGAATGAAATTCAGGTCAATTTCATCTTGAACTTGAACATCTTCACTATGAAAAAAAATACTTAGAAAAATTTCGCGACCAATTTCGAGGTAGCGCTCGCCGGGCGCTGCCGCGGCACCGCTCGCTTCGCTCGCTCGGCTCGCGCGTAGTTGGTCACAGTTCTAACCTAACCTAACCTATGGCAAAATTATTGTATATAATACTGATTATTATGAATAAAAATAAATCTCGTTTTGCTGTCGGTACATTCAAAACAAGTTTGACGTACCTGTCACGAGTTACTATACCTGTTGTGAATTATTTTGTCACTGTGGCAAGTTAACCAATATTTTTAAATGTGGCGAATTTTCGTTATGGTGAGTTTACAATAACCGTTCCTTACTACTAATATTATAAACGCGAAAGTTTGTGAGGATGGATGGATCGATGAATGAATGGATGTTTGTTACTCTTTCACGCAAAAACTCCTGAACGGATTTGGACGAAATTTGGCACACGCAGATAGTTTATAACCTAGAATACGTTTTATTCCGATATCCCTACGGGATTGAGACTAATAATGACTTCATCATCACCAGCTTGTTTTCCTCGAAGGGGTGGGCAGAACTATAAAGCACACCCACCATTTCTTCAGTTATGTTGTCAGATACATGTTAATATATATACATAAGGAATTATCCTATTGCCACCAGCCTAATCATAAATCAAACTCCAGGCAACTACCATGAACTACTGAATTATTCCTCACTAGCTGTTGCCCGCGGCTTCGCCCGCCTGGATGTCAAGACTTCCCTATTTGAATCGGATTTTGTTCACAATTTCATGGATTTTAGATAGAATACTCTTTATTATGTACACCAGAAAAATTACATATATTGGATGACTGGTAATTAGTGACCGATACTTTAACACATGATTGTACTCATGATAACAAACAACTTTTACTATGGAACCAAACCAGAAATCGTGAAAAAAAAATCAGTTGTTCCCTACATTTATGTTCGCAAACTCATCAAAATGTAGGGACCAGCTGATTTTTCTTTTACGATTTCTGGTTTGGTCCCATAGTAAAAGTTGTTTGTTATCATGAGTACAATCATGTGTTTAAGTATCGGTCACTAATTACAAGTCACCCTATATAAATGAAAAAAATTTAAATATGGTAGGGTGGGGTTTAATTATTTTGGGCGGAAACCTAATTCTGTTTCAAAAATAAAAGTAGCATAAGATACTCCTTAATAACATCAGCTATCTGACAGTGAATATCAGTCCAGCTGTTTCGGAGATTAGCCGGAACAAACAGACAGACAAAATTTCAAAAATTGTTTTTTTTTTGTTATATGTACCGTACATACTTTAATAATATTATGCATTTAGTAAAACGTTGTTATTTTGACATTATCAGTTACTTGAGTTTTATTTTAAGACTAGCTGTGCCCCGCGACTACGTTCACATGGAAGTTGTAAGATACAGAATATACTAATATAACAGCCACATTTTAATAAAACTGCCTCGTACCCCGACCCGTCGCGTTGCATCGCCCGCCCGCGTTATTACTTCGTTTTCTTTCTGACTTTTTCTTTTTGCACGGCTCCTAAGGGTCGTAGCGTGATAGTAAATAGCCTATAACTATCCTCGAGAAATGGGCTACCAAATGCAAAAATAATTTTTCAAATACGACTTTTTGTTCACAACTTCACGGGTTTTAATTTTTTTGCGAGAACCCTAATTATTTTTCTAAAATAAAAGTAGCTTAAGTTACTTCTTGTAACATCAGCTATCTGCCAGTGAAGGTCCTGTGAAAATCGGCTTAGCCGTTTTGCAGATTAGCTGGAACAAACAGACAGACAGACAGACAAACATATTAAAAATTGCTTTTATTTGCACTTTAATTTTATTTATTCGTATAGATGCTTAGATTGGAAAAACTAAATAAGTAACACTGTGCACGATCCGAGAATCCAACCCAGAACCCAACTGTCAAAAGTTGCTCTTAATTGTAACCAGCACCCTAATTGCGTAACACACAGTAGGAATCAGTTTCATTTTGACAGTTCAATAACATCCATTGCGTTATTTACGTTTTTGAGCAGACAAACTTTTCCAACATATGAAGCAATGGATTAGCAATATGCTTCAAAATCATTCAAACTGTGTTTAATAGTGTCTTACGCAGTTAGCGTGCTGGTTGCCAATAGTATGCTGCTTGGATTTCTTTCAGAGGTAAATAGCTATTTATTTATTTAGGATTTCCAGCAAAAGATGTACACAATACATGACACATAAAAAAAGGGTAACATCAGGTATTAAGTAGGTGTACTCCTTCAATTATAGGAGACCACAGCATGCACAATACTTAAAGTTAACAAAGTTAAAATATTAATAATACATAGTTAAAATTTGGAAAAAGTTAATAATACTTAAATGAAATTAAATCTATCAAACATTTCTTATATTTGGACAGAGACTGAAAGGACTAACCCAAAACAGCTAAAATTAGCTCTAGCTGGTCAACATGAACACTTCATATACCTATGTAATCAAACTCACGTGAGCACACTTTAAGAAATTTAGCCTACCTACGATTACAAATGAAAGGAAGTTGTCAATTTGTATCAAACATGTTTACCTACCTACTACATCTTCTTATATTGAATAGAAGATGGATGTCATTTTAACCAGGATATGACCCGCTAAACTTGTATTGTTATGCCTTGCTCTTTTATGTTGATTGGTAGATAACTGACACATGAAAACAACAATTTACGATAACAGTTTCCATTATATGATACAAACGTCACACACAATATAAAACGTCTATGTAACACTATACAAACGTCACACCCAATATATAACGTCTATACAACACTATACAAATGTCACACACAATATATAACGTCTATACAACACTATACAAATGTCACACACAATATATAACGTCTATACAACACTATACAAATGTCACACACAATATATAACATCTATACAACACTATACAAATGTCACACACAATATATAACGTCTATACAACACTATACAAATGTCACACACAATATATAACGTCTATACAACACTATACAAATGTCACACACAATATATAACGTCTATACAACACTATACAAATGTCACACACAATATATAACATCTATACAACACTATACAAATGTCACACACAATATATAACGTCTATACAACACTATACAAATGTCACACACAATATATAACGTCTATACAACACTATACAAATGTCACACACAATATATAACATCTATACAACACTATACAAATGTCACACACAATATATAACGTCTATACAACACTATACAAATGTCACACACAATATATAACGTCTATACAACACTATACAAATGTCACACACAATATATAACATCTATACAACACTATACAAATGTCACACACAATATATAACGTCTATACAACACTATACAAATGTCACACACAATATATAACGTCTATACAACACTATACAAATGTCACACACAATATATAACGTCTATACAACACTATACAAATGTCACACACAATATATAACGTCTATACAACACTATACAAATGTCACACACAATATATAACGTCTATACAACACTATACAAATGTCACAGACAATACCTATATAAACGTCAGAAGCGGATATTTATGGTCAGAAGCTAGGAGCACGGTTCTCGTGCACCTAGCTTCTGACGTTTTATAAGTGCCCATGTAGGTTTATGTGAAATAAAATATTTTGATTTTGATAATACGAAGCAACGGTAAAACGAGATCGACTTTAGTTATTTTTGTAAAGGTATGAATAAAAATCGAACTTTTTGAGGTGAAATCGCCAATACATCAATGCTTATGTTTTGTAAAAGTAATATCTATGTTGAAGTTCTATGTTTACATAAAAATAAATAACGAAATAGTCTTGACATCATCATCTGCCTATCCTTTTTCCAACTATGTTGGGGTCGGCTTCCAGTCTAACCGAACGCAGCTGAATACCAGTATTTTACATGGAGCGACTGCCTGTCTGACCTCCACTATCCAGTAACTGGGTAATACGATCCCCCTTGGTAAGACTGGTTGTCAGACTTTCGGGCTTCTGACGAGCCATAACGACTGTCAAAGATCCACGAGTGACAGCCGGGACCTACGGCTAAACGTGCTTTCCGAGGCACGGAGGAGTCTCGGTATGTAAAGATGGTTACCCATCCACGAACCAACCCTGGCAAGCGTAGCTTAACCTGATGGATCGACTCGTGCGGCTGATATTACTAAGCCACGAGCTTCTCGAATTAGTCTTGATAATGTGCAGAAAATTGTGCACAATTTTCTGCACAATTGTCTGCACATGCAGACCCTAATTGACTAACTGTAGAACATCAACATAATATTAATTATAATGTCCACGAATGGTATTAATTGCTATAAGCCACAGTAACTTGCATAATTTAATTATTCAAATCGCAAGTCCGATCCTGCATGGAGTATTGCAGCCACCTTTGGGATGGCTCAGCTAAATACCAACTTGCCGCGCTTGATTCGGTGGAACGCAGAGCTAAGAGGCTCATTGGCGACGTAAGACTGGTGGATGCCAAGCTTCACAGCTTGGCTCATCGCCGCAAGGTTGCCTGCTTGTCGGTCTTCTACAGATTGTACTTCGGTGAGTGTGCTCGAGAACTCCACGACCTCATTCCGCCTGCCCCCTTCTACCATCGGACATCTAGACGCACTGCATGTTACCATCCCTACCTAGTTGCTATTCCACCAATTCGCACTAAGCGTTTCCAAATGTCTTTTGTGATGCGCTCAGCAAAGGAGTGGAACTCTCTGCCTGCGTCTGTCTTTCCGAACGTGTACAACCCCGATCTCTTCAAAGTGAGAGTTAACAGGCTTCTTCTGGGTAAGCTCGCTCCATCGTCAACTTTGTCTCTGTCATCTCTGACCTAGACTAGAGTCAAGAGCAAACCTATCTTAAATAAAAAAAAATAAATAAAAAAAAGTGCTAAACCATGGCAAGGCATGTATCACATACTTTTTCAATTGTCACCCCATCACATGAGACTTATACTAGCTGTGCCTCACGACTTCGTTCTCGTGAGTCTTACGATACCCACATTTTAATAAAACTCCCTCTTCCCGAGCCGTCGCGTTGTATCGCCCGCCCGCGCTATTGCTTCGTTTTCGCATAGCGTTCTTACTGACTTTTTTCTTTTTGCTCGGCTTCTAAGGATCGCAGCTCGCAGTGTGATGTTAAATAACCTATAATCATTCTCGAGAATTGGGCTACCAAATGCAAAAAGAGTTTTTCAAATCTGACTGGTAGTTCTTGAGATTAGCGTTTTATTTTTTTTTTGTTTGGAAACCTAGTTCTTTTTCTAAAATAAAAGTGGCCTAAGTTACTTCTTTTAACATCAGCTATCTGCCAGTGAAAATCCGGTCAATCGGTTCAGCCGTTTCGGAGATTAGCCGGAACAAACAGAATGACAGAGAAAAATTTTAAAAATAGTTTTTTTTTTGTTATAAGTACTTACCGTGAATACTTTCATAATGCATTTAGTAAAGAATTGTTATTTTGACATTGCAAACAGACACTTTAATTTAATTTTTTTGTATAGATAAATAACCTAACGTTGGTACTCATACAAGACACCTCTGCCAATATCTTTGGGGAGTACAGGCATGATGTTACTAATGTTGAAAGCTACGGTTTCCCAGAAGAGCGGTGGCCGCCACATAACGGACGCAGTGACGGCTGTCATGAAAATGATGACAGTGGGGTTTGAATTTACGGTGTTAAAAAACTCTCTCTAGGAAATCACACCAACTTACTTTCATAAATAACAAATTAGTGACGTCATTCAACGGTAAATTGCGAACGATATGTAGCGGCCACCGCTCTTCTAACGAACCGTAGCTTTATTTGGAATAAGTATGGTTATGGCGCTTTGTGTGTTTGTAAACACAGACGTGACCGGTTTCAATGGTGTCGATGTTGCATGTTATGTTAGTCAAGGTCTTTTGTCATAGCTGTTAGAGGCTATTGTATTGTAATAGCTCTGTTTGTATTCTGTCATCAATGTATGCGGTTATCTAAGTATCGTTTAAGTGAAAAAGTTTATCAGTTTATAGTCAATATCGTGACCAATTTAAAAAGTATATCCACATTTCCAAAAATGACAGCCATGACAATAAAATTAATATTAACACAACAAAATCCACAGCGGCCACGTGCACACTTAGGTTTAAAGAAGAAATTAATTAGTTTGACCAACCATCCATGCTGTCTGGCTATTAGATATAATTCAAAATTAAATGGGGAAACCCAACACCTACCTAATACTTAACCCGTCCGAACCCAGCAGTCACACGTCTCCATCTACTCAGCCTATCGCAGTCCCTACTGGACATGTATACCTCCCTCAAGTGTTGTCAGAATACTTGGTTCTCCGCCCTCCTCATCCAATCCCCAGCAGCCTTTTTAAACTGTATTCGCCTGCAAGTTGCTTCCAAACACCGCGGTTCTCCGCCCTCCTCATCCAATCCCCCAGCAGCCTTTATTTATTTATTTATTTATATATACTTTATTGTACACCAGATTACACATTACATAAAGATACATCTTAAACTACAAAATATACAATTGGCGGCCTTATCGCATACTGCGATCTCTTCCAGGCAACCTTGGAACCTTTTTAAGCTGTATTCCCCTGCAAGTTGCTTCCAAACACCGCGGTTCTCCGCCCTCCTCATCCAATCCCCCAGCAGCCTTTTTAAGCTGTATTCCCCTGCAAGTTGCTTCCAAACACCGCGGTTCTCTGCCCTCCTCATCCAATCCCCCAGCAGCCTTTTTGAGCTGTATTCCCCTGCAAGTTGCTTCCAAACACCATGGATCTCCGCCTTCCACATCCAATCTGTCTCACCCAGCTGCATTGTTGAAGACGTCGGCGTCTGTGCATAGCTGGGCCATTTTTAATATAATTATTTTAAAAATCCTGTGTGCTGTTTCAGTGAACCTGAGTGTCCTGTGCACTGGAGTGGGCCTGGCCTGGCCATCACCAGTGTTAGTGCAGCTCAGTGATGAATCACAGACGATACTACCGAGGGCTATAACGGCTGAAGAGGGGTCATGGATCGTGTCCATTGGGTTCCTGACTGCCATTGCTGGTAAGGCTTCTCTTATAATAACCATAATCTAGATTATCTATAGAACAATTTTTATTCCTCACTACCTTATTTTGTGCATTGGATCATAATACAATTTGGTGAAGATGTTAATGCCCATGTGCAATCTTGCATTATTGACGGGTGTGTAATGTTTGAAATAATAACAAAAGTTCTAATGATCTTAAATGACCTAATGTCATTTGATATACTTTTTTTATTATAACGATGAAATGATAATTATAATGAATTATTAATATATTTTCATTTTACCTAATTTTATATGGCTGAATGAACATTTTCTATAATGCACATTTGAATTCATATTCAAATGCCAAAATACTACCTCGTTGGTCTAGTGGTCGCAAGCGCTACTGCTGAGCATGAGGTCCTGGTTTCGATTCCCGGGTCGGGCAAAGTGTTATTGGGTTTTTCTATCTGGAATTTCTCAGTAGCAGCCCGGAGTCTGGATTTGTGCCCGGTTGATGGCAATAGGCTCGCCCCCTATTATATAGGACTGGCGAAATGTGGGTGTTACTATAGGTACACCTCTGCCTAACCCTTCGGGGAAACAAGGCGTGATGTTATGTTAATTCATATTCAATTAGTGTAACATTCAAAATCTATAAGCAACGTTTAATATAATTAAGAAACGTCTACTTTGTTTTGTATATTTTTGCAGAAACTGATTAGATTTTAAACTGAAGTAAGGTTAGTCAAACATAACATATTATATTTCATCAGTTATAACATTGTTATATGAATAAATAAATATTAATATTATTTGTTATGTTTTCGCCTTCTCGTTATATATACCTGCCTCAGATATCATCTACTGTTATTGAATCATTTGGGTTAGGTTAGGTTAGAACAGTGACCATTAAGGCCCACTTGCGTGTTCATGGGTTATCCTATATAACTCAGAGTTAACAGCTAACTCAGGCATAATCAAATAATTCATCTTGCGCTACCAAGAGTTTGAAGTAAACCTAGAGTTAAACTTTTAAATATTAAACCCACCGATGTGGGAGAGTTAGGTCACTAAACTCTGGGTTAGTGTAAGTAATGTCAACATAAATTGACGTTATGAGGATAACTGCTGATAAGTTATTTTGTATTTTATATTGTTCGACGTTATAGTAAGTGTAAATTCGGTACTATATCAGCAGGCAATATATTATTTTTTTTATTTTTTTTTTATTTATTTCAACAAAAGTTACATAGGTGTATTTCACAAATCTTCTGCCAAACTGCAGGACAGTTTGTCGGCAGTGTTCATGAACTCATATATTCGGTAACTACAGTTTTGAGCCGTTTGGGGTCGAAACGCTCGGGTCATGGGGCCCGAGTGCGCGTCTCCTTTTTAAGGAAATTTCTCGCCGACTGGTCGACACTTCACGTGACCAGAGGGCTGGCTCGTTCTTTGGCCAAAGATCAGCATTGCCATTCAACGTGGCAATGCTGCCAGTCTTCTGGGCACGTTTCCGGATGACAGCGATGCGGACGAGTACTTCGACGCCGAAGTTTCCTTTTGTTTTGTATATTTATTTGTATAGTTAGTTAGTTCGTTAGTTAGTGGAAAAATATATTTTAGGTTTTTTATATTTTTTAAAATTAATTTCAATATTTGTTTGAATAAATAATATCACCATTAAGATTCATGAACTCATATAAAAATAAAAACAAATTATAAAAAGCTTAAAACACATTTTTCCCTAACTGACGTTTTTGTTAATCAATAAACTAAGTCTCCATGAAAACCACATACAATCGATTAAAATTAAGTGCCATGTTATAATATTCAAAGACAAGAAAGTATTACGTATCGTTATGTAGTGTAAAAGAGATGGGTATAAAATTTCCGTTCATTGTTCGTTAATTCATCTTTGGTCGGATTACATATCAAGCCGTAGACACTGCAATCCTATTTTATGTTTCGTCGATTGAACTGCAATGTTCCCAACTCAAAAATCGCTATTGTCAGGTTATCTAACCCGGTGTTACTTTTCAGTGGTGCGACGCGTAAGAAGAGTTAAAATGTTAGTTACTTAACTCGGAGTTTACAAACTCTACATTTATTCATTTAATCCGACGAAACATGTAAGGGGGCCTAACGCGCGAAGGAGATAAGTCATAAGTCATAAGTAATTTATTTCAGAACAATATAAGTACATTGTGTTGAAAAGTTAAAAAATAACATATTACAATTGCAATTATAATAAAATTCATTAAATACGTCTAGAAAAGTCAATAAAAACAATAACGGTCAATTAAGAATTCGAGTACAAATAGATCATAAATAATAAATGTCTAAGTAATAAAATCAATAATAAGTTAAAATGAAAAAAAATCAAAAATCATCATCATCATTAAAATCATTTATCATTTATCAATGTCACATGTCATCTAGGAATTCATTGATACTGTAATAGCCTTTCCCCAATAAACAGGTCCTCAATTTGTTTTTAAATAAGTTAACACTGTAAATGGTTTTTAATTCTACGGGTAACTTGTTGTATAAAAATACAGACTGATATCTCGGGCTATGTTTGACAACTTCACAACAGATTCTAGCGAATAGAGATGCAAGTAAAAAGTAGTGTGTAAAGCTTTGTATAGAAAATATAAATAAATAAAAATAAATCAGCCTGTGTTGTCCCACTGCAGAGCAAAGGCCTTCTTTTTCCTTTTTCCACTCAACACGATTCTGCGCCAAGATGGACCAATTCCCTTTTTCATTAAATTGTGGTAGGTAGATTTTTCCATTAATCATAGTAGTTACCATACCTACACCGGATGACACAAATCATCTAACCTGTGCTATTGCGACTAGCAATGACCCCGAAGTAGTTGTTAAAACTTCTACGGACCTTCAGCTTTCCAAAGCAGTACAAATAATAAGTACTTTTTGGGACGATATTTGGAGAAATTGGAGTTCGAAGATGACAATTAAAGCAAAACACACATATTTTTACACGTAAGATAGTAGATACCAAAATATTGTATCCATTGTTCACGTACTTCCTTGCAACCGATTAAGCTGAAAATGTACATGTTCGAAATACAATTTTCTCCTAGAATAAGAGCTAGAGATAACAGCGGGGCGCATGCGCATGCGAAAACAAGTGTGAGAGTAATATCACGTCATAAATCATATCTCATAATTTTCCTACTACTTACTACAACAAATCACGATAAAATAATATTAATGTTTGTTATACCGTGATTACAGTATTGGCTCGTCAATACCGGTATTGAAAAAGGCCAATTTATTTCCGTGACTATTACGGGATCCCGCAATACTGGTATTGGAAGCCCTATCGACAGAAAAACCTGTCGTCATTGGCAAACTCGTGTCGCAAGTGAACAGTTTCGGTTTACTTTCATTGCGCTTACTGTGTAGAGCCTCACTCAAAAACATACGTACCTAAACCCACGCGTTTTTCCCATTAGGGTAGACAGAAACTACAGAACGCCACCTGCTAAGGCCCTTACATACTCCTTTTTTCCATTTTGGTTATCGCACGTGTTTAGCTAAATTGCTGATTAACTTAACCGAGATTTGCAGAATTTGTTTGTTCAAACATTCACAGCTGTCTTCTTGACCTAAAGAGTTTTCAAATCCAGACTATCTAAACATTTGAATTTTGCATGCTTACATGAATTAAAAGTTTATTACCTACCAGTAGGTACGTAATAAACTTTTACAGAACAGAACGATTGTGCGGCTTACAGTAAGTAGATAAGCATATCCCCATAAGCCGCATAATTGTTCTACTTATATATGTATAATTGTCCCAAAAATCCTTGCCCCAGATTTCCTCAGTACGAGCAAACTGGAATTACTGACACAGATCTGAAAAAATTCAAATGTACAAACACGGAAATAACTATCTGATAATATGTAGTCAAATGTTTGTCCTGCATGTGGGAACAGTCTCACGACCCGTGGTCCGCAGCTGATTTCTCGGCCATTACGCCAACCGCATTGTATTTGAGTTCAACTGTCAGTTATGAGACACGATTAACTGAATCAGCTTACGTGCCGGCAATGGACATAAACATACAAAAACGACTGTCATCATCAGACCTTCAGATTGTATCATGTGGTGGCATCCATGCTCAATTAGATAAACGTTGAAAGCTAGGACATCCTAACTATTTCCGTTACTGAGAACCGATAAACGCTTACCTGGTCATCATCAGACCTTCAGAGTGTGTCATGTGGTAGCATCCGTGCTCAATTAGATAAATGTTGAAAGCTAGGTCATCCTAACTATTTCCGTTACTGAGACCGATCTTAAAATAATAGTTTGTACTAAAGTGGAGGTGTGTCATACGCTCCAAAACTGTATAGTGATACGATTTTAAACGCGTTCGAAACAAATACGTAGTATTATTTTTTTAATTTATTCATCATCAGCCTTTAGCAGTCCACCGTTGAAGATCTTCATCATTTACAGCCCGACTGCACCCAATGCTGTTTGGGCCTCACTTTGTTTACGCCAACCTCCACGCTCCTGTGCTGTTAAATATATACCTCTCTATACCCACGGTATTTATCAAGGCCCTCGACTACTCTCATCTAGTTGCAACCAGTGAAGATCGTCGTTCTACCTTAGCTGAAGCGTTGGACGCTGACGTTAGAGAGCGAATCGGCAAACGTAATGTAAGCTTTACGTTTACCGATTCACTGTCTTCACTCAAGCACACGTCTACCCCTACGATTATCGGTTCTATTACGGTCGGCCCATTGCCCCTTTAGCTTGCTTATTCTGTGGGCTGTGTTAACTGTTCTTTATTGTTTTACTATCGACCAACCCCTGCTCCAAATATGTGGAATGGTGAATGTGAAAACAACGAGATGCTAAGGATGCTGGAGTTTTAAATGGTCACCACACAGACAGAAAGGAAAAGCGACTTTTTGTACCATATAAAGAATAACTCTTATATTCTTTCAAATTTCAGCCAACATCTTCATCGGAACAGTCCTCATTGACAGACTAGGAAGGAAGCCTTGCCTCCTCCTGATCTCTTTGCCCAAATTCGCGGCAGGCTTCATATTAATATATGCTAGTGAAGTGTGGATGCTCTTACTCGGGAGAGCTCTGGTTGGCATAGCAGATGCTGGAGTCTTTGTTTTGGTACCAATGTATGCTTCGGAGATAGCTAGTGTAAGTTGCATAAGATTATTATTACGCCTGGTGATCTGTTATACTGGAGCTAGACCACCACCTCTTAAAGCAGTATCATTTTAATGTTACTTCAGTGTGGGAAAGAGATGGAGCTAGACGTCCTGTATAGCTTCATCTCTTTCTCACACTGAAGTAACATTAAAATAATACTGCTTTAAGAGGTGGTGGTTGGCCCCCAGGTCTTACCTACAACAGTCACCAGTCTCTATTGTTACCTTGACTTTGTACTGTGTTTGTGATAATGAGAGAACAATAAGGAATATTACCTATTATTATTATTTTTGAATTTATAATTTTCAATTTAAAAATAAACACTTGTTGATAAGAGCCAGTTGCATAAACCTACAAACACACAAACGTATGAACACAAAAATGAAAGTTATAGTTACTGGACCGCTATTCTGGATAACTACAAGAGGTTTTGCTTCCGCATATGGTACCTACTCTCTTTTCCTGCTCGGTTTATTTTTTTTGCTGTTGGTCAACAGAACCTTAGCAGTGTTTCCATCGTGTGTACGATTGAGGATTCCTCAACAAGTTGACCTAGCCATTTTTAAACTTGCTACCTGATCTTTTTTTAAAAACAAGTTTGTAAACAAGTCACGATCACGACCTTGTCAACCCATCCACTCCTAAGATCTGACAGAAAATAAGATGGCGATCAGTACTTAGGTGCATTGTACATTGTTTGATTGCATGTGCATACAAGCACTCACAATCAACGTGACTACTGAATTGAAAGTTAAAGAAATATGTTTATCTTAAGAATTTAGATCTAAAGTTTCAATGAATGAAAAACCCAATAGCACCAAAACTGAATCTGAAAGATGCAAAGAAATTCTCATGATACAGAACAGAACACATTGTATTAGAGTCTTCGATCAAAGTTAGAGTAGGTTCTACAAAATGCAGACGAAGGCACTAACAACAAAGTCTGTGGAATCAGTAATTTTAAATTATGTATGAATTATAAGATTAATTCACAACTTACTTGTTTTAAAACAATTTCTTTTTCGAATTCCAGAAAGACATCCGTGGCAGCCTTGGAACCATTCTTCAAATTATGTGCTCCTTTGGCATTGTTACGATGTTGTCTATGGGTCCTTTCATATCCTACACTATGCTGAACATTATCTACACTTGCATCATCATATTCAGCACCATACCGCTGCTGATTCTACCTGATGGACCATATTCTTTGTATTCTAGAGGTATGAACCTACTTTACTTATAACCAGCTTAATGCCTACGGTTTCAGTAGCGTATTCGTCTTCGTCGTGGTATACTAACTCTTCCTCTGTCCTACTTTGCTGTGCCCGACAGGGTTCACAATGAACATGTCTTTGCAAAACCTACCACCTACGTTCACATCATGGAATGCAAATAAATATTGAGTATTGAGAAACTGCCAAGTGTATCCAGATCAAAAGTATTCAGTATATAGGGATATTGATAATATGTCGGCAATCCATTAAGGGGATGTAGGAGAGGTCATTTTCAACCAAATGACCATTTATGACCCCTATCCAAATGTCAATTTGAAATATAATAATATGGAAAAATTTAGAAAATCATAAAGTGCACGCTTCACACACAGAAACATGTTGACGATAAATTTTACGAAAAAAAACCTAAGAAAATTCATCGATTATTGTTAATATCTTTTGAACGGTTATGAGTTTGATACTGAAATTCAATAGGACTCAGAAGGATGAATGAAAACTTATAATTATAGAAGAAGATTTACAGGAATCCATTGTGTGTGACGACAAACAAACACACTTCCCAACGGAAAGCACTACACGTAATTTTTTTAATTACTGTATTTGTTATACAGGGTGACTTGTAATTTGACGAATTCTTTCCAGGACGTCGTAGTGTGACCTATTTGCAACAATTAAGCATCCCATAAAACCTATGCGAAAATTCATGAGATTCGAAAAAGCAATTTTTTTATGTATTTTTGGAAATTTCCCAGAATTCGTCGTTAAATATAACTTTTCTCTACACTATCAAATTGAATGGCCTTCATTGCTATTCCACTAGGTACCTAATATTTTATAATAAAACTTTTTGATGTAACCAAATTTTCTAAAACATCAAACAGTTAAAACTTAAGGAAGAAGTTCATACCATTTTCAAAAAGCATCTACGTACATGAAATTTGACACCAGTTATCTCAAAATTTTACTATGACATTAAGCGTATAATTTACGAAGAAGACATCTTCATTTAATCAGTTATCCAAAGAAGTACAAAAGTTAGACAGCATATAATTGAGAGTATAAAAAAGATTTTATGTTGGAAAATTTTGACATGGCGACCTATCCAGAGTAGAGCATTCTCACACGCTGAAGCGTTGTGAGGCGTGCAATAAGAGTACGCAAAGGTGTTCAAAAGCGAAATGATAATAAATGTAAGTAAATGATTTGAACCGTTCAACTAGGTAACTTTCTGACGCATTGATCGACAAGGTCGTACTTAACAATTAGAAGTGCCTACACTGTAGTGTTTATTATTCCTAGAAGTTAGATAATTAGCGAGTGAGGTACCCTGTGAAATTGGATCCAAATGTACATTTGCAGACTGTACGAGTATGCCAATTTATTAAATGCTGTCACATGTCATTAACAGCAACTGCATAAATATGCAAGAACTTATTAAATTATTCAAGGGTTTCGTACCGGAAATAATTAAGTACTCACGTGAAAACACTAATGTTCAATAAATGTTTAAAACCGTGACTATGGCAAAGAAACTTAATCATTTATGAGCGTTTTTGTCGTCATGCATAATCAGCATATAATGTTCCCACTCCTGGGACACAGGCCTCCTCTCTGTGAGAGGGTGGGCGGCCATAATCCACCATGCGGGCCCAGTGCGGCTTGGTGGACGACATACGATACGTAAGTTTGGGCCTTTACCACAGGGCCTCTACTGCTCTTACCTACATACATAGATCCTATTTACTTTTTTTTTCTCTCAGCTTTAATCATAGTCTGCCAGTTTGAGTAAATTATGCGGCCTACCCAAATGTCCTTTCTTTGGTTCGTCGAATCGTTGAGCTCCTTAACTTTTAAGTTGAGCTGTACGATTACTGACAGATGCTTGCACTGACTGGACAGGTCCACTCAATCTGTGTGGTTCTATCCTCAAAAAACCATTTCAGACACCAACCTACATGGTCTTCACATGATCTGACCAAGATTATGTCTGGACTTTAAAAAAGACTGTGACCTCTGAGTTTGTTTCGGCCTTTCTTCTCAGAGTAGTCAGATAGGAAACGCCGGCCTCATCTAGTTTAAAAAAAAAATGTTTGACGTATAAAAGTGTTTGTATAAACCTACTTACAGAAATAAAATCATTTATCATTTACTTATAGATCTTCTTTTCCTATCGAATCACATGCTGATAAGTACTTACATATCAGTATGAAATTCAATACACCCCTATGCATCGAATGTCACCTACTACTGTACTGAGGACCAAAATATCGATGTTCATATTTTTTCAACACAACCTAGTGAAAACCGTTTCAATTTCAGGTCACAAAGCCGAATCACTGAAAGTCCTAACATTTCTACGCGGCTCAGAGTCACTAGCAAACGAAGAGCTCAAAGAATACGACATCGCTTCAGAAACGAATAACATCAAGATTTTCAAAAAGGACATTTTGACGAACAAGTTGTTCTTAAAATCCCTGGTTCTGGTATTAGTTTTGGGTTTTGGCGCTCAATTCATAGGATTCAATGCAGTGACCTTTTACCTTCAAACTGTTTTGGAGTCCACACAGACATCAGTCAGGCCTGAAGTGGCGTCAGTGACTATTGGGTTGATACAGCTGTTTGCCAGTTTCTGCACTACGTTGGTGACTGATAAGTTAGGACGGAAGCCGATTTTGACGGTCACATGTGTTGGAATGGGGATGGGAATGGTGAGTTCCTTTCTGCTACCATTTTAAGATGCAGCTTACACTTCTAAGGCTCTTTTATCCTCGAATGACATTGGCAAGCGTTGTTGGTAAACGTTTGTGCATTTTTTTAATGAAATGGCTTGAAAACCAAAATGGCGAAGTTAGTTGCAATCTTTCTAGTGATCGTTAGTGAGGGTTTTCGTGAAAATTGAGGCCACCAGTTGGCACCACTTTGACAAGAAATCTTCCATTTCGAGAATGAATACAAAATAAAATTGATGACGTTCATCATTCGTTTGATTCATTCAATCGTCTTCAGTCACGACCAAAAAAAAAATAGGCGCTTTGACACTTTTGACAGGTGCCCGGACCTGACGTCTCAGTGCTGCCATCTAGTGAATGTCATTTCAGAAAACCCTCATTGCTGACATTGGAATAGCACGTGGGTTATGTCAATCGTCTCTTCCGAAAAGTCAGATACACTATCAGCATCCACTACTATACTTTCTAGAGTCGGCCTCTGTAAAACTAGTTTCCCACGAATCTGTATTGCTGTTGCTATGTGAATGGCAACCTACCTATTATTTGTAGGTACCTCCTAGGTACAAATAATGTCAAAATGGTGTAAATTACATATCATTACATCTACTCCATATCTGGATGGTTTTCATCAAACATTAGCAAAATAAAACGATGCTAATTGCATTGCATTTACAAACAATGTAACTAACATCAGCGATCATCTGCTCCTATCGCAGCATCATGTTGAGATAGGAGCCTTTTTGGCTTCGCACAGATATTCTTTGTTTTTTTTTTCTTTCCTTTTGTTTTATTTGTGTTTAAGATATTGTTAGTTTTAATGTTCTTTTTATTGTTGTATTTCCTGTGCGTGTCCCAAATAAAATATTTTTTTTTCTTTCTTTCTAATTGTAGGTAATTTCAAGAGATAACAATAAAATTGTTGTTCTATGGTTATTGGTCGATTCGCACGAATTTACACGCCCGAATAGGGCTAATCAACAATTAAATAATATTATTTTTCTGTGGCGATTCGCACGGAGTTAATTTATTTGTGGGCGAATAGACAACTCAATACATATAAATACGTAAGGCAATTGGCACATTTTGAATTTTATGCAAGAAAGTTAAGGAAAAAGTACACTAGTGTACCTACAGAAGTGATACCGGTAAAATATTTTGAAATAAAATGAAACACGTAAATTAAACAACCTAATAATCAATCTAGTTATTAAGTAATTAGTTAGTATTTATTATTAATCTAGTAATTATCTTTATTAACAATGTCTAAATTAAACAACAATTTTGATAGGCATAAATCAAGATAGATGAATCTATACAAATAAATAAAATTGAAGTATCTGTTTGTAATGTCAAAATAATAACATTTTACTAAACGCATAGGAAAGTATAAACGGTTCTTATAACAAAAAAGCAATTTTTAAGATTTTTGTCTGTCTGTCTGTCTGTCTGTTTGTTCCGGCTAATCTCCGAAACGGCTAGACCGATTTTGACGTGACTTTCACTGGTAGATAGCTAATGTAACGGCGGGTAACTTAGGCTACTTTTATTTTAGAAAAATAATTACGGCTCCGTGCAAAAAAATTAAAACCCATAAAATTACGAACAAAAAGTCGGATTTGAAAAATTATTTTTGCATTTGGTAACACAATTGTCGAGGATAGTTATAGGCTATTTAACATTTTGTTAAGACCCTTAGGAGTCGAGCAAAAAGAAAAAGTCAGAAAGAACACTTAAGCGAAAACGAAGTAATAGCGCGGGCGGGCGATTAAACGCGACGGTTGGCGACGGGTCGGGGAACGAGGGAGTTTTATTAAAATGTGCCTGTTGTTTTAATATATTGTGTATCTTACGACATCCACGTGAACGAAGTCGCGGGGCACAGCTAGTGTACTTATATAATTGGTAAATAAATAAGGCGAGTAAATTCGTGCTAATCGACACAAACAGCCGTTTTTATCCTTCTACGTCAGTAAACTAAAAATCATGGTATTCATTTGTTATAGTTACAATGCATTTTAATTGTCCTTCCCACGATTAATTGCATTAGTGTTTATCTCAGATAAACTGTCATTAATGTAGGTATGTACAAAAGAAAATATTTGCTTTATTTATCAGAACAAAACATTTTGCAACACAAAGAACACTTACCTATTTTTTTTTCAGTTCGGTCTAGGATTGTTTTTCAAGCTAAAAGAAGAGGAATCTGTAGATGGCTTCCTGAACTATGTGCCGCTTGTATCTCTTATATTGGTGGTTTACTGTTATAGTGCAGGTACTTAAACATAATATTGTATCTTCTTCTTCTTAATTAGGTTGACTTGTTATGTGCAAAGCACTTGCTAGTGGGGTTCAATCCCAAATAGGCAGAATAGTAATTAATTGTAATAATAGTAATTGCTTTAGCCCCACTGCTGGGATCTAGACCTCCTCTGTGTGAGAGGGAGTGAATAGTAACCATTGAAAATGAAGAAAAACTTAGATAAGCTCAATTGACTGAAATTGCAACAGGCATTGAGCAATCGGAGTGATAAAATAATATGCAAATTTCCTCTATAAGAACTTGACCAGCATTGGGATTATTAGCATAATCAATCAAAATAAAACAATTAATAACATGTTTTTATTATAGTTCCTGAAATCAAAAACAAACCAACCCCACTTTTATTAATTCTTCATCGCTTCACCCATGGTCTTGACAAAGAGACCGTGGTCACGATAAATTTGGTCCAACATCTGGTGTAGTTTAATATACTAGTACATTAACTAGACTTTTCCAATTTCCAGGTATCGGCTCCCTAATCTGGGTGATCAACGCGGAACTTTTCGACGATCTCTCAAGAGGGATGGGGATGTCCATATCCACAATATTCACGACCGTATTCGTTTTCCTAACTACTAAATATTTCGCCCTAGTATCCTCAGCTATTGGCCCAGCTACCACCTACTGGATATTCAGCGGAAATTGTATATTATTATGTCTGTTCATCATGTTTTGTGTACCCGAAACGAAGGGAAAGAGCTTTGCAGAGATACAAAACATTTTGAGAGGGAAGAGAGAAGATAATAGTACTTTCTAGAATAGTTTGTTGTAGGTAGTTTTAGTTTTTTAATTGAATTTGTTTTTAGTTTAAGGAATGGAGGATGAGTTTAATTAATGGTGTAAGCCAATAGGATTTACACGTATTTTCTGAAAGCCCCAGTAATTGTAATGTCATTTCATTACAACTTATCCTACTGCGTTTGACCACCGCAACCGTCACTGTGACATCACCGAGAAACGAGATTATTTGAACCGAACTTGATATCCCGTTGAAGGCTGCGGTTGACAAACGCACTTAGGTTTACAAAAAAAAACTGGTTGTTAACTAACAGCAAAAGGCGTTCAAAAAAGGCGATAAAAAGTACATAGTAGTAACTGAACGTCACAAACAAAGATGGCCAGATGTGTAAAAAAAAATGTAGAAATCACTGACAAGAAGTGTAATTGAAAAGAAATTATAGCACAAATAGAATAGCAATACGTGTGACTGAGAACTGTGATAAATATCATCATAAAAATAAATTAATTTTAATTACTTCAGTTTTTTATTCGTCTCTGCCGGGTGAAAGCCTAGTGCTGTAAATGCTGAAAGCAGATTGCGCCAGTTATAGTATAGTTTGTAAAATAACATCTTATGTGCGCTTTTATAATTTTTATTGTGATGATTATTATCGTGGACGTCCGAATCCACGTCCAAAAAATGTATTGAAATACGTGCACGTTTTATTATTATCGTCGACGGAAATTTAAAAGCGTCTTCATAGATGCCCACAGATTTTACTTCCCTGTGTTGTCGTGATGTCGTGGACACTCACGATAATATAGTCACGTTAGAAAATATAAAAGCGCACAATGTAACATGAAAAAACATGCGGTTACCAAAACAGGTAAGTTAAGAAGGTAAAAGTCTGTATAAAAAAATAATATTTATTAGGTACATTATTTTTCATTCTCTTCATCCTTAACAATTTTTCTTCCCATTTCCTCTTGAATTTCAGCAAACGTTTTCCCTTTAGTCTCAGGGATGAAGAACAACATGAAAAGGGCAGTGATAACGCAGTTACAACTAAAGATCCAATAAGTGTTGGCGGCCCCTATAGCGTAAGTGACGTAAGCAAAGTACTTGGTAGTTAGGAACACGAAGAAAGTGGCGACACCTATGCCTGCGGATGCTCCGACTGCTCGGGCAGGTCCGTCGAATAGCTCGGCTACTACCAGCCAGAATATTGAGCCCATGCCTGGAAAAGAAAGGTTCTTCTTTTAGAAAAATTAACATTCCTCGAAGGGGTAGGGATGTGTGTGTGGTACCAACATCCACATTTCGCCAGCTATCGTCATCAGCCTACAGCAGTCTACTGCTGGTCATAGGGCTCTCCTATTGCACGCCATTCATCTCGATTCTCGGTATCTCTCACCCAACTGCAACCAGCCACCCTGCAAAGATCGTCGCTCCACCTAGCCTGAGGGCGGCCTTTTTTTTTGGGTGGGATGTCATCAAATGACTTCTCCCGCTCTGGGCGGAGTGGGAGGGTGTGTCAAACTCTTACTGACTAAAGGCCACCAGTGTTCCTTCAATCGCCTGTGCCAGGGACCACGATAACTCTTTCGAACATCCCACGACCCTGGCAGGCATCGACCCTAGCGGACCCCGTCAGTTATTGCTGACATCTCTTTGAGGCACGCGTGGAACACAACGCGCCGTCGACCCGAGCCTGGTCTTTCCCGGATAGCGAGCTACCCATTGCTCACCATCCGCAAGCCCACGCCTACGAATCGGCTGTTGATTCCCGACGCCCAAGGTGTCTCCTGTGGCGACTAGGGGCGTGAGGGCGCAAAGATTGCCTCTCCCTCACGCGTTCCGCCTCCTTCTTCTGCTTTGTAGAAGGAGGTGATGGCTTCCCATGCAATTTCGCTCCGTACCATGGCCTGGACTAGATGCGATTGATCGCCGCCGCCGATCGCCTCCGCGAGGACGCGGCAGTGCTCCGCCCAAGCTAGACTAGACCTCCACCACACAATGGTAATTCGGAACATCGTTCATTCGGTATAAAGTGTTTCGAGCTAACGTTCATTTGGAATAAAGTGATTCGGGATAGCGTTCATTCGGGGTAGTGATTCGGGATAGCGTTAATTCGGGATAAAGAGATTCAGGACTTCAAGTTTCGGTCTAACGTATAAGAATCGCCTAAAGTACACTCACATTTCTGCAGTTATGATTAAGTCCCATGTAATACGGCAACAGGCTTGCTATTGCCATCATCCGGGCACAAATTCCAGACTGCTCAAAGAAATTTCACATCGAAAAGACCAATAACACTTTCTCCGACCTGGGAATCGGACCCAGGACCTTAAGCCTAGCAGTAAAGCTTGCGACTACCAGACCAACGAGATAGTCGGTAGTCTATGTTCTTTTTTAACTCCCGACGGAAACAGAGGGGTGTTATAAGTTTTACATAGGTATTTGTGTGATGTCAGTGGCGTCGTAGCTCCCAAACGACTGAACCAATTTAGATTTCTTTTGTTTTGTGTATTAAAAGGTGACTTGATCGAGAGTGTTCTTATCTATGATTCAAGAAAATCTATTCAGCCGTTTGAAGATTATCAGCCCTTTTCTATTTGATGAATGGATGTGAGCTTCTTCCGCATGTCTGATCGAGTCGTAATTTGGTATTTTGTTACTTCAATTATATCATATTTAACATAGTAACTTTAAACTAATGTTGCAGCATCACCTGGAATTTACAGGATACCTAACTCCCTCACCAACTTACAGCAGAGGTATCGTGTTCAGGCTCATTGGAATGGTCTCAATAAATAGGTTATAGATATTTTAAAAAACCCTGACACACAGATCTGTGTCAGGGTTTTTTTTTAAATATTTTTTTTAATTACTAATTAATTTGCACGGCTTCCAAATTCCGAAGCGAAGCGGAGCATGCGCAAGCCAATCCCATCCTTCCTTTCCAAATCATGGTAGAAGGATGGTACACGTTTAGTTGGTAGAGCTGCAAATTCCGATATAACCACCCGTTCTCCCATAACGGAGGGTATCCATGGACTTGTAAACGACAAAAAATAAGTAGAATTATAATAATAAAATAATGACCTGCACTAAAGCAGAATATAACAAGCAGCATAGATAGGAGAGGCAGGTAGTTAAGGAAGCCATGGATTGGAACCTCTTCTTGCTTCAGTTGGAAAAATGTGCCCAGTCCAATCTGTGAACAAGTAAGTAAGTATCTTTAATTGCATAACTGTGGTCAATATAAAGGGTGTTACCTACAGCAGTGCTATTCTGTAAAAATCTCAGCCGACAACTCACTTCAAGTTCACTTCACCGAAGTTTTCATGGTGAGATTTTTACAGAATAGAGCGGCTGATATGCTAGGACGAGCCAAAAATAAAGAGCTACCTATCTTCTCTCGAACCGTTTCATCGTATTTTCAAACCCTCATAGCTTCGGCCTGGGTAAAGCTAGAGAGCTCAAAATCTCTGTACAAGATTGATGTAGTAAGCAGACTTATAAAACACACTAAGTTTCATTTTTTATAGGTTTTATACTTTGGATTTTATTAATTCCTAAAATACGTCGATTTCGTCATTGACTGACTGACTCACTGACTCATTCACTCACTCACTCATCAAAACCTCTAGGGCACTTTCCGAGAAACGTCCTAGAAAGCTGACATTTGGTATGCAGGCTAGGAATTGCACACTATCAACAACAAAATTATAAATCTGTATCTTTCACCCTCCAACCCCCTTAAAAGGCATGCCTGCATATAAAAATTGAACATTGGTCTTCTAGTCTTAAAGAAGGTTCTTACCTAGTCAATCCTTTAGACACATAATACTACACCCGTGAAGGATGGACAGGGTTCTGTTTGTTCAAGAGCACGCAAAAAGACAATGTTGGTAGTATCAGAAATCTGAAACAATCCATCTTACCATCCCAACCGCCATTCTGAATAAAGTAGTGATCAAAATAGGCTTCCTCCCAAATCTATCCGTCACTAGGACAGTACAGAAGCAAGCCAGAAGCTGTATGCACCCACAGACAACAGAAGCCACGTCTTCTCCCACAGAAGTATGCGTAGATTCCATTATAGTCTGCTTATAGAACATTACTGCATTGTATCCAATCAGTTCTAGAAATATACTCAAGAATATCACTTTTCCTAGAGTTTTTAGCGTCGTTTTGTCTTTGAAAATCTCTCTCTTGGATAATTTTGGCTGGTTTAAGGAGTATAGTTTGTACTCTTCGTTGGCTAGGTCTTCTGTACCTCGAAGGTTGTTCAGGACTTTTAGGGATTCGTCTTTGCGTCCTGGAAAGAGGTTAGGTTTGCAATCAAAGTTAATCTATTTTAAATAGCAAATTCAAAACATTTATTTCAATTTGGCACTTTGGGACGTCAAAATTAAAAAGAAAATAGAATTGATTCTAGTCGCCCCTTCCAAATGGTAGCTTTTTATGGAGAAGAATGGGCAAAAAACTCCATAGTTACTCTTATTAGTACCTACAACAGCATAAACTAAACCTGATTCTATAGAATTTATAGCATTAGGTTTAGGTTCAAAGATATTTATTCTCAAACAAGACACAAAGTCACTTACATGAGAACAGTGCAATGCTTAAAATAAATTATAAATATAAAGTTCGTCACAGACATTACGGTATCAATTTATTATGATACACGCATCTGCATTCAGCTTTTAGGAAGGTTGTTATTTGTGATATATTCAGTTAATTGAGTTTTGAATTAATTGAATGAGTGTAAATTTTTTATGAAGGTATATTGTGTGTGCTCCTGCAAAAGTTTTTTTTTTGCCAAACTTAGCTCATAGCTTTGGTAAAATAAAATCGTTGGTAAAAACTAGCTCGGCGATTGCTACGCTGGGTTACTTGTTTTACAGTAAATGATAAATTTGTTTGTATACTCGTACTTTTGTGGAGTGCCTTATGAATGAAAATTGTAAATATATAACTATCTAATGTTAATTATTTTGGTTTCATCATAAATTTTTTATGTTGATGTTAAATATGGGTAGTTAAAAATCATTTTATATTTGTTTTGTGCAACTTAGAGATTTGCTAGCTTCGATTTGGCCGCACTGCCCCAGATTTCAACCAGATATAGTATGTATAGCTGTGGTTTTACTAAGGCGTTTTATATGATGTGACGCTGTTTATTTGGAATACATCGAACTATGTTCCGGAGGGATCCAAGTAGTGGCGTAAGCTTTGCTTTTAGATGATCCAAGTGAACAGTCCACGATAGATCCATTCTTAAGCCAAGATATTTTTCACAAGATTTTTGCTGCAAGGGCACAATGTTATCTAATGGATTATGTAGAGGTATTATTTTATTTTTAACACGCTTTAATAATAGCTTCACTTATAATTAACTAATAATGTTAGAAAATCTTGGAAGTCAATTTTAACCTACTTATAATTTTTGTCGTCATCGAAATGGAACTTTGTATGTATATATTTTTTTTTTTTTATTTATTTAATCCATTATGATACATTTTTATGTTCACATAGCATCTGCCAAACTGCAAAGCAATTTGTCGGCAGTAGGTTCTCGTGGATTTTGCACGAATCTATACAAAATAAACATTAAAATTAACTCCGAAACCAAGACCATGGTTCTGTAGGCAAAGACTCCGCTTGTGAATACGGAGTAGTTACCCACACAACCACATATTCTACAACCACAGCTACTACACTCAGCGGCATCAGCCAACAAATGCCATGAGACCATCGCATAGTACTTACTCGGTATGAGGTAAGCAAACTTAGGACCCACGACATTAGCCGCCCGAGGCCGCCGACCGACCGCAGCAACTATGGACACATCGACAGGTAATGCTTCCTTAAGACATTTTTTAAGTGATTTTTACTTTTGACACGATCCATTATTCCCTCAGGTAATTCATTCATTAATGTAGGTGTAATCCACCGTCTCGTACGCCTACCATAATAATTATTTACATATGGTACATGTAATTTCTTTTTCTTTGCAAGTCGGGTTGGGTAGTTATGCGCTTGTTCTTTTTTGTGTTTGTTAATATTATGTTGTTCAAGAATCACTGTCATTTTTACTTTCATGTCAACTGGTAGTATATTGCATTTCTTAAATAATTTTTCATATTCCTTGTTCAAGCTTTGTTTAGTTCTTTTGCTCACTTACATTTTTAGAAGTCGTATTTGTAGTATTTTAATTTTATCTAGATATGTTTTAAAAGTAAGTCCATAACCACACAACCCGTAACCGATAATCGAGTCGGCAAGTGCATAGTACAGTGCATACAATAGTCCCCGCTTGACTGCAGGCTTCAAGGTGTACAATTTACCCAGAACGGACCGAACTTTATTACAAACCGTCTGTATGTGTATGTTCCATGCAAATTTAGTATCAATGGTTAGTCCTAAGTACCTGTAAGTTTTTACCTGCTCTAAATTAATACACTGACAGCTTGATTTTCCGTTGTGAAGACATTCATAACTGTGACCCTTTATATTCAATTCAATGTTTTTATTACGTGAATATGGAGAATGTATTGCCATGCACTTAGTTTTGCTTATATTAATAATTATGCCATTGTCATGTGCCCATTTAATTATATTGTCCAAATCGTCTTGTATCGCTTCTTGTATGTAGGTTTGGTCCTTACCACTGAATAAGAGACATGTATCGTCAGCGTACATATAAGCATTGCATTTTTTGATAACATTACTCATACTATTAACGTGTACAATATAACCAACAGGCCCATATACAGATCCGGTAGGAACACCATATTTGACAGCGCCCTCAATACGTTATATGTACGAGTAGTTCTAAAGACAATACTATAATTTGGTATTTTGGGCCTGATCTGATGATGGAGCCAGGAGATGGATGTGGAACTATTCAGTGGCTACTAGTAAACCCCTCGAGTTTGGGCTCATATGATTCGTTTAGACGAGTCCAATATATTGGGTTTGATAACGAGGGTCTGATGATGGATCTACGAGGTGGAAGTGGAACTCTACAATAGATACTACTGAACCCCTTGAGTTTGGGCTCATATGATTGGTTTTGATGAGTTCAATAGATTGGGCTTGGTAACGAGGGTCTGATGATAGAGCCAGGAGTTGGAAGTGGAACTCTTCATTAGCTACTAGTAAACCCCTCGAGTTTGAGTTCATACGATTCGTTTTGACGAGTCCAATAGATTGGGCTTTTTATTTGCGCGTACTTTTAATTAAATTAAAAAATCGCTCCACGCTTTTTGAATTAATCATTGGATATAAAAGAAGTGACAAGCGGCTTAGGTACTTATATCTTAACTACAAGTCAATTTAATTATTTTATAACTTTTAGTGCGTGGTAAAAGCGTGTTTTTTTTTAGTTTTTTTTTTTTGTTAAACTTTATATGTTTTTTAATAACGAGGTCGACTCTAACCAAACCAAAAAATAGCACAGTAGCAGGTACCTGTTAGTGTGCTATTTTTTTGGTTTAAGCTCGTAGTCTGTCTGAAAGAAAGTTAACAGAAGTTAAGTGTTTGTGTAATCGGTTGTGGTCAGGCAACACTGAAATAGGTCGGTAACTACCTGGGTCCACTTTTGAACCCGAATTGTGAATGGGAGTTACCTTCGCTATTTTCAGGGTATCGGTAAAATTACCTTCAGCAACAGTTTGTTGAAACATTTCCTCAGGTTATTCGCTAATATATTTTTTATGGATTTTATTGGTTTGGTACTCATTTCATCTAATCCATTCCTGCAGTTAGGGTCGAGATTTGATATATTTTTTTGTAATTTCAGTTGCAGAGCACGTATTGAGGGTTGACAACACTGGAGTGTTTTTGTTAAAGCATGTGTATGATCATCATGAAATACATATTAAAAAAACCATAAAAAACGAATGAATGATATATAAAATCATATGTATTTCATACGCTAAAAGGGGTTCTATCGTTTCAAAGTACTCGTTGAAAATCTGGTAACGTGTGGGTTTGTTATGTGTTTTGAATCGATCAATAATTTTAAAGGAGCACAATTTAGTTTGATTTTATATATTTGCTAGGATGTTTACCAAATTCCACGTTTTCTTAGATACCTATATAAATACTATAGCTCCTAGGCATGGAATTGACATCATGTCTCAACTTCGGTGCCACCATCGAGTACAAAGCCCAAACTGCGGCCAAGAAACTGGGCATCATAAATAGGGTGAAGCGATGCTTTACGCCTGGACAGCTTATAACTCTCTACAAAGCGCAAGTCCGATCCTGCATGGAGTATTGCACCCACCTTTGGGATGGCTCAGCTAAATACTAACTTGCCACGCTTGACTCGGTGGAACGCAGAGCTAAGAGGCTCATTGGCGACGTAAGACTGGTGGATGCCAAGCTTCACAGCTTGGCTCATCGCCGCAAGGTTGCCTGCTTGTTGGTCTTCTACAGATCGTACTTCGGTGAGTGGGCTCGAGAACTCCACGACCTCATTCCACCTGCCCCCTTCTACCATCGGACATCTAGACACACTGCAGGTTACCATCCCTACCTAGTTGCTATTCCACCAATTCGCACTTGGCGTTTCCAAATGTCTTTTGTGAAGGTCATCTCTGACCTTGACTAGAGTCAAGAGCAAACCTATCTCAAATAAATAAAATAATAAAATATTCTTTGTATCTTGCATGTGTTTGGCAACATGTTTTCTTTGTGTTATAAATTCTGCTTCCAGGATAGTGTTATATGGATTCGTCTTTAGTTCTATCCACAATGCGTTTCTTTGGTTAATATCATCTTGATTATGTTTCTATGTATCCAGTCCTTTTGGGTAGGTTTAGAATTTTGCTCTTTGTTATTTTACTTTTGTCAATTATTGATTTTATTTTGTTTTCTAGTATTGCGTAGTCATCAATTATTCAAAGTTTGTAGTTTCTACGAGGAGGGATCAAAAAGTAGTGAGAATGAGATAGAATATAATGACTATTGATAACATAATAATTTATTTTTCTACATAGTCTCCGAGTCTCTCTACACACTTAGTCCAGCGCTTTTCCAAGGCCCTTTAAAAAAAAAGTTTTGTCTTGGTCCTGCAAAAAGCTCTCCACGGCATCCATCACCTCGTTATCGTCTTCGTACCTGTTTCCCCTTAAGTATTCTTTCAATTTGGGGAACAAATAAAAATCGCTAGGCGCCAGATCTGGTGAATAAGGGGGGTGGTCAACCAATTCGAAGCCATCTTGCTGAATGGCAGCCATCGCAACTGCCGACCTGTGCGCGGGTGCGTTGTCGTGATGAAACAGCACGCCCCTTCGAAGTTTCCCTCTCCTTTTCTCTTTAATGGCATTCCGCAACTTGGGAATTAAAGCTGCATAATATTGGCCTGTAATAGTGGTTCCACGCTCCAGGTAATCAATCAACAATATTCCTTCTGAGTCCCAAAATATTGAGGCCATAACCTTGTCAGCCGATGCCACGGCACGAAACTTCTTCGGGGTCGGTGATGATGGCCGTTTCCATTGCGAAGATTGCTATTTTGTCTCGGAATCAAAATGATGGACCCATGTTTCGTCCATTGTTACGAAACGAGACAAAAAGTTTTCAGAATCTTCTTGAAACTTGTCCTGTACATATCTTCGAAATGTCAAGTCGATTTTGTTTCTGACTGTCGGTTAACATTCTCGGCACCCATCTTGCGGAGACTTTTCTCATATTCAAAGATTGTTTCAATATGGATTGAATACTTCCATATGAAATGCCCGTTTCTTGAATTAAGTATCGGATGGTAACTCTTCGATCGCTCAATACAATTTTCTCGACTTTCGCAACATTTTCTTGGGTGACTGACGTCGATGGACGGCCGCAACGATGTTCGCCTTCCGTGCTCGTTCTCCCTACTCGAAATTGAGAAGCCCACTTTGCGACAGTGGAATACGGCGGAGCAGACTCTCCTAATGTTGCCTCCAAATCGCAATGAATCTCTTGCGTCGTTAACTTTTTTAAACAGAGGTATTTAATAACGGCTCGCACTTCGTTTTTCTCCATTTTCGAGAACACGTTCCGACACGAAGCAAACAAATAACTACATTCAGAAAAAAACAAAAGAGAATCGAAGATTTTTTTTCTTTATTAATATTACAAATATGTATCTGAGCTATGCCTGCCAGTATTTATTTTTTTTACCGAGGAGTATGTCGTTCTCACTACTTTTTGATCCCTCCTCGTAGCATATCATGTAGTTTCATAAAAATCAATTGCTTCGTATCTGTCCGTATTTTTCGAGGAGATGTCGTTTTTTTTTTTAGTTCAACATGATAATTAATAACAAAATAACATAACAATTGAAGAGTCAGCTATTGCCATGTAGAAGTGATCGTCTTTTAAGTTGGAGCTGACATGGTCAATTAGTACGTCTATGGTACCAATAGATGCTAGATTTTTTAATGGAGCTAACTTGTTTCACTAATCATTACCCTACCCTATTGAGGTTTCTACATTGTAATAATCTTGAGCTACGGATTACGAGTGGATTCCCACATAGAAGTAAAGCCGGCCATAAAATCCAAAATTGTGCAAATAAGATTAGTATTTATACTATACCTACGCACGAAATATATCCTTGTATGGGCAATGTTATAAAAAAAAACCTTCATTTATCTCTTCTCAAACAATGCCAATGATAAAATCGTTCCCTATTTGCTGACATTGAAACGCAAATCCAAGCAAATAGGTACAGGTTCCTCTGACATTTAGAATACAAGTAATAAGGCGTCTCCGGTATAAACCACACGAGCACGCTGATGGAGGCTACGATGATGGTGTAGATAAGGTTCAGCTCGAAGTAGGACATAAAGGGTCCGATGCTAAAGAAGATGAGCATCCCCAGTGCTGAAGCCACTTGCGATATCGTACCGAGGGCGCCGCGGATTTCTTTCTGAAAAACGTTCAATTTTTATCCACAGTTTTTCTTGATAGCACTGATCAGCTTGTAAACAGGCTGGCACAGCTGATGGAGGTGGTTACAGATACCAGCAACACAATAGTGTTTTGAAACCTTGACCATAATAGAAGTGTCTTAGTATTTTGCGCCTGATCATTCGCACATATCATCATTCACAGTAGAAACATGCACTATGGGAGTAATATTTTATGGGAAAGCTGAGTTTGTTTCGATTGGCCATCAAAATTTTATCTTATGCAGTCTACTAGACATTTTACAAAAAAGGGCCACAGTTGATGGGTTAGTAATTGCAGAGCCCTCGGTAAATACCTACACTCCCAACGTCACGGTGTTACTTGTTATCAGTATGAGATAAAGTAATAAAGCGGCTAGAAGCAGACAGCTGTCTGTAGATCTGTAGTAAATGTAGAGATAATGAGGTAATTAACACAATCATCGCGTGCCTATCAAAACCAAACGACAAAGTGTATGTGGACAAAGTCGCGTCCCTGCGTGTCAATATACGAGTACCTGCTACGACCAGTAATCGAATAACACAAAACCTATCTTTGGAAACATGGAAACAAGGATGAACTTCGTATGACGGAAGCATTGAACACTCTCTAGTAACAGAGCGCCTTGTGAAAATTTAAAATCTATATTTTCCGCCAAGATGCATTGCTGCGTTTTGACATATTTGAACATGCTGAAAAGTAACAGGCGCGTTGGACTTGATTTGTTTTCAATACTTGTTTGTATAACTGGATATTATTAGGACTAGGACTACACATCAGATGAGATACCTATTAAGGAGTCTGTCAACTACACCGTACGATACCATGACCGTGTCGTGACAACGACTGTCGGGTCAACTAGTAAATAATATAACTTCGTATTTGCGGACAATTTCAATTAGTTTGTCGCCCTCCATTTGAACATCGAATGCGTACTTACGTCTTGCAGAACTGACGGCAACAAAGTGGCAAGTCAACACCGGCAAAAAATTCTCGCCGGCAATTATTATTGTTGACATTCTGTGCATGGTCTGCGACGGTGTTGGTCGGTGGCGGAACGGTCTAGTGTGCATATTCTCATACTTTTCAATACAAAGAATATTTTTTTACCTGACACAGACATGTTATAATACGGTGTAGTGGGCAGACTTCTTTAGGAAGTCAGTTTAAAGATTCCAATTTAAAAAAAAATAACTACTCACGCTAGCAATCTCCGAAGCATAAGTAGGAACTACAGTTAAAACGAACGCATTAGCAAATCCATCGATGGCCCTGCCGAAGAACAGCACCCAGACCTCTGTGGCGAACATGAGCAAGAAGCACATCACCAGTCGAGGTATACAGCCGAGGATGATGCAGGTCTTACGGCCTAAGCGGTCCATTAGGAAGCCTACTGAGAAGTTCACTGGAAATGAGAAATGTAGGGTTGCATTAGATTGAGATCATATTAAACAGATAAAAGAGAATGTGAAGACACGACCTGCATCAGTAGATATTTTGGCTCAATAGAGAATGCTGGGAGGTGTTGAAAAAGGTATTTAAGGGATTCAAAAAGATTTCATATTTACTTTCGTTTATACTGCGTCGTTGCTCTAGTGGTCGCAAGCGCAACTGCTGGTCCTAGATGCGTTTCCCAGGTCGGGTAAAGTGTTATTGGGTTTTTTCCATCGGCAATTTCACATTAGCAGCCCTGCAGAGCCTGGATTTGCCACCGCATCTCATCAAAAGCTCCGATTGCATGGGATTTAAACAGAACTGGCGAAATGTGGGTGTACTATACTATACTGTCTATACAGTGTCGAGCACATGTTGTGCCTATGCACAACATGCGCTCGTTCCTTTACTATAATTATTATAAGCCTTGCCTTTACCCTGCAACAGGATTTTTCCTATTTTTTTTTGGCTCATGGAGTAAGGCCTCACTCCATTCCTATACTATTCTATACTGCCACCCGCAATCTGGTACTACTAGGGCTACTCCGAAGCGCAAATCCGAAGTATCGGCCGAATGTTCGGACGATTCCCACTACACATTGTTTTGTATAGGTCGTTCGGTCACTTGTGATGGAGAAACATAATAAAATTACTTACCAACAAGCCCACAGACGGCACCTATTGACACGATCCAAGAGCCTTCTTCCTCGGTGATCGGTCTTAAGAGAACCGTCTGCGCATCATTCTTTAACTTCACCAGCACTGGTGAAGACCAGGCCACACTGAGACCCACGCATATGAAGGATAAATTTGCTGAAAAAAGAAAGATAATCATGAATAATTGTTGGGATCGATACACTTGGTTGTTTCGAATATTCTCGAAAACCGCTGTACCTTGTTTTAAGGGACGTCAGAGGAATTACTAATGCTCTTCTTAAAGTGAGCACTGCCTTAGCGCTGCTCCAGAGCAGGCCACGGCTAAGCTACACACGTGAACGTAGCTTCGCATAGTATGCTAATGTCGGCGGGATCGTCTGCTACGACGCACGGCCATGCTGCGCGCGGATGCGTGGCTGGCAAACAAGAACGGCGCAGCTGACGTGGCAAACCTCCCCGTGATTGTAGGTATAACAAATATTATTTAAGGCACACAATCAACGCCCATTTAATCAACAGTAGGTCACCTCATACGTCATTACCACTCAAGGTGTGAACTACATTGTCATTGCACTAATATTTCGTCGGCCAGTGACAATGCAATTTGCATTTCAGTGCACTAGTTTCGTCCCCCAGTTACAAAACAATTCAAGTGCATTGCTTGGTTTCGCCACCCATGAACAAAGAAGAAATATCACACATGCCTGTTATTTTTTGCTTAAATTCTTTGAAGAATTAAAGCAAAATATAACAGACATGGACCCGACTGGAACTAGCCAAGGAAGTGGGAGGTTTTGGGCCTACAGCGACTGAACACTTTCTGCCAGATTAATTTAAATTTGATCATTTTGTACGGTTATGGTGTTTACCGACTCAGGGGCTAGGGAAACAGGCCATCGTTATTGTTATTGTAAAATTTAATTTTGAGATCCCCTTAAAAATTCCTGCTACAAAAAAAAAAACTGGAAATCTCAGCTACCATGGCTATGGAGTTTAGACCAAAAATCACTAAAGAATACTAAAGGACTTACCAGTTATAATAATAAAATACTGCCTCAAGACAGGACGTCCACATGCGATCATCATTTTAACTAAAAACTGATCGCTAAACATCTGCAGACATGTTCTCGTCTGAGACTGCAGAGATAATACGATTTTTACTTACATAAAGATAATAACAAACTAACCTAACAATATGCTGCTGACAGCTATATGGTTGTCGAATAAAAGTGTTTGTGCATTTTCTGTCTATTTCACTTTTTAAGTAAGTAATAAAGTTCTTTTACGGAGCGGCTCGTGGCTAAATAATAACAGCCGCACGGGTCGATCGAAGGTTAAGCTATGCTTGCTGCGGTTGGTTCGTGGATGGGCGACCATCCATTACATATCAAGATCCCTCCGTGCCTCGGAAAGCATGTTAAGCCGTTGTTCCCGGTTGTCATTCGTAAACCTTTGACAATCGTTACGGGTAGTCAAAAGCCCAGAAGTCTGACATCCAGTCTTACCAAGGTGTATCGTGTTACCCAGTAACTGGGCTGTGGAGGTCAGATGAGCAGTCGCTTCATGTAAAGTACTGGTATTCAGCTGCATCCGGTTAGACTGGAATCTCCCTAGCGTTTTCCCAACTTTGTTGGGGCCGGCCCCCAACAAAGTTGAGAACAGGCTAGGCAGATTGATCTGGAAAGTTCTTTCACCTCCATTTATTGACGCACCCTGATGCATCATAGTTTAATCTTGAACTTCTTCAGTGCAGGACCGTAATCTTATATCACGCATACCATTCGCAAGCGATAGAGGTTTGTATAATGTAAGATGTACATCCAAGGTTGAGTAGGGGTCGTCTATACATAGGTTATCTTCGAAGTATGTCATATTTAAAGGTTTCTGAAACGCTGAAAAAAAGTGAAGAGATCGGTAGCTTGCAACTCATCAGCACATTAATGGTGGTTTCCGTAGACCGTAGAAATATAGAAGTAGGACTCATCACCACCTATCCACCTTTCCTCCTCTTTGAGGAGAAGAGGAGAAGGTTGAACAGAAAGGAAACGAAAAAATAAATCGAGACTCTTGTCTCTGGACAGCCCTAATTTTTGGCTTAACTAAATCCGTGTTAATCATCCAATACTATAAAAGGCAAATAGTTTTTATCTGTATCTTTCATTTGTATTGCTGTACTGTGGAAACTCGTGTGAAATCCGTGTATTTGCTTTATTTAATCCGTCTTGAGTCAATACCACCCACCACCCTTTGCACAGTGGTCACGTAGTAGGTCACAGGGCTCCGATGGCAATGATTGAGCTAAGCCATGATATCTGGTTCAATTACCCACTACTCGTCATACTATCTGAGGGTGTAAAAGGTTTTGCAATCTATTGTTCGCAACATTCCTTTTTCGGCATCGGAAGTGAAAGTATCTAATTAGTCATCAACCGTGTTAGTTCCAACAAGTTGGAACTTGAACTTGGTGATCCGTTCAGTGGTTTAGGCGTAAAAAGATTACATAAATACAGACAGAGCGAGTTTTGAATATATAATATTAGTATGGATTGTTGTCGGCCGCTGCAGTAATTTAATTACTACAGTTTTTTATTTCATCTCTGCCGCGTGAAAACCTAGTGCTGTAAATGCTGAAAGCAGATTGCGCCAGTTATAGTATTGTTTGTAAAAGACCATCTTATGAGCGCTTTTATAATTTCTATTGTGACGATATTATCGTGGACGTCCGAATCCACGTCCATAAAATGTATTGAAATACGTGCACGTTTTATTATTATCGTCGACGGAAATTTAAAAGCGTCTTCATAGATGCCCACAGACTTTACTTCCCTGTGTTATCGTGATGTCGTGGACACTCACGATAATATCGTCACGTTAGAAAACATAAAAGCGCACAATGAGTAATATGAAAAAATATGCGGTTACCAAAACAGGTAAGTTAAGAAGGTCCAAGTGTATATAAACAAAAACATTTGTTAGGTACATTATTTCTTATTCTCTTCATCCTTAAAAATGTTTCTTCCCATCTCCTCTTGAATTTCAGCAAACGTTTTCCCCTTAGTCTCAGGGATCAAGAAAATTATGAAAAGGGCAGTGATCACGCAGTTACAAGTAAAGATCCAATAAGTGTTGGCGGCCCCTATAGCGTAAGTGACGTAAGCAAAGTACTTGGCAGTGAGGAACAGGAAGAAAGCAGTGAAACCTATGCCTGCGGATACTCCGACCGCTCGGGCAGGTCCGTCGAATAGCTCGGCTGCTACCATCCAGAATATTGAGCCCATGCCTAGAAAAGAAAGGTTCCTCTTTTAGAAAAATTAACTTTTCTCGAAAGGGTAGGTAACCTACATCCACATTTCGCCAGTTATCATCATCAGTCTACAGCAGTCCATTGCTAGACATAAGCCTCTCCAATTGCACGCCATTCAGCTCGATTCTCGGTAACTCTCACCCAACTGCTACCAGCCACCCTGCGAAGATCGTCGCTACACCTAGCCTGAGGGCGTCCTACCGTACTTTTGCCGATTTGCTGTCTCCACTCAAGAATTCGTCTACCCCTACAGTCACCGGCTCTACGTCTATAATATCGTCACCGGTTACTGTTATGTAATAAAGGGCGCGAGCCTATTACCATAACTCAACTCCAGACTCAAGGCTGAGAAGTTCTTGATGAAGAATCCTAATAACTCTTGACCACCCGGGGATCAAACTGTGCCCCGAGGCACAGGGCTATGTGACGAGCGATTATCAGATCCGGAATTGAATGGGTAAATAATACAACTTATTTATTTTTAACATAACATCACGCCTGGTTTCCCGAAGGGTTAGGCAGAGGTGTACCAGGTACCTAAAGTACACTCGTCAGTTACGATTAAGTACCATGTAATACGGCATTAGGCTTGCTATTGCCATCATCCGGGCACAGATTCCAGACTGCTCAAAGAAATTCCAGATGGAAAAGCCCAATAACACTTTCCCGACCTGGGAATCGGACCAGGACCTTATGCCCAGTAGTAGCACTTGCGACTACTAGACCAACGAGGTAGTCTGTTTTATTTTTTAACCCCCGACGGAAACAGAGGGGTGTTATAAGTTTAACGTTTGTATCTGTCTGTGGCATCGTAGCTCCCAAACGACTGAACCAATTTAGATTTTTGTTGTGTTTAAAAGGTGATTTGATCGAGTGTTCTTAGTTATGATTCAAGAAAATCTATTCAGCCGTTGAAGAATATCTTCCCTTTTCTAGTTGATGAATGGATGTGAGCATCTTCCACAGGCCTGATCGAGTCAGGTATTTTGTTACTTCAATGATATAAGAATAACGTAGTAACCTTGAACTGATGCTGAAGCATCATCTGGAATTTGCAGGATACCCAACTCCCGCACCCACTTACAGCAGAGGTATCGTGTTTGGGCTCATTGGAATGGTGTCAGTGAATAGGTTATAGATAGATGTGTGTCAGGGGATTTTGAAATTTTTAATTTAAATTATAGTTATATGATTTGAAGTAATCGATAAGCATTAATTACGATTAATTACTTATTAATTTGCACGGCTTCCAAATTACTCAGAATACTAATGACGCAATGAGGCGAAGCGGAGCATGCGCAAGCAAATCCCATTCATCCTTTCCAAATCATGGTACAAGGAGGAAGTACACCGACTGAGGTTTAGTCAGTGGGACTCCGAATTCCGATATAAACCTCCGTTCTCTCATGTCATGACGGAGGGTATCCATGGACTTTTTTACGACAAAAACCGGCCAAGTGCATGTCGGACCACGCACAATGAAGGTCTCCGTATTTGGGATGAAGAAAGAAGAGACAGAATTATCCCAAGAACAAACTTAAAATATATAAACTCACGCCTTCTTCCCATGGGGGTAGGCAGAAACTACAGAACGCCACCTGCTACGATTCTTACATACTCTTTTTGCCTCGTTTACGTTCATACATATACATACATGCACGCCGGTTGTGAGGACCACGCACCTGACCTTTCTGGAGAACATCACCAATAAGATCACTATATGTCTTCCTAGGGCGTCCCCTCCCGGCGTTTCCACTGACATCTGTCGTGTAACACCTCCACTCTCAACATGACCAAACCATCTTAGCATACTTTTTAAAATTTTTGTCACTACATCTTCTTTTAAACCGCACCGTTGCCTTATCACATCATTCATCAGCCTATCATTCATAGTCACACTACATATGCTTCGCAAGGAACGCATTTCCACAGCATTCATTCTACTTTCATGCTTCTTTTGCCATACCCAACATTCAGTTCCATACATAAGCGTAGGCATCAGCACACCATTGTGAACAACCAGCCGGGCCTTTTTGGACATTAACTGGTTGGTCACAATCGCATGTATAGCACCATTTACTTTATTTTCCGCATTAACTCTCCTTTCAACATCTTCATCAATCTTTCCATCACTTGTAAACAGACTTCCCGAATATACAAACTTACTTACTTGCTCCACACTTTTATCATTTATTTTCACACCACACATCGATACGTCCTCTTCTCTTTCAAACACCATGACCTTCATCTTATTCACATTTATATTCATCCTTTTATCTTATATGACCAGTCAGAACCAGTCCGTGTATGCCCCATTTATTCTAACACAAGCACTGGAATCCTTGTATAAGGATTTCAGTGCAGTACCAAGCGCCAGTCTACACCGTACATGGATAGTGTCGACCACAGTTCCTCCCTCCACACACTGTCATAGATCCTCCATACACTATAAACTTAACATTGTAGTTAAAAAAGAAAGAAAATACGTTTATTTGTGATAAACATGACGCAAAGAAAGAACACAAACACAAAAGAAACAAATTGGGGGAAATTATGCGTCACATCCACGTAAAACGGCCATCGTTCTGCAAAATGCTTCGACCCTACAACAACACAAAAACACGTTCATGAAACAACATAAAAACAACTTAAAAACATATTCTCCCATACATTCCAGCGGCATTACGTAAGTTTGTACGATACTTTTAGTTTACGTTTGTACGCACAAATTGAGAGATTTACCGTGTCTTTTAAGACCATAGACTTTTATAAGTTTTCCTGTAGTCTGTCTTTTATGTATTGTGTGTTGTCTGACTATTTTCTGTTTATTTTTTTTTAATTTTGGCTCAGTAGTTTCGGAGATAAAACCCTCCCTTAAAACTATTTATTTAAAAATGATAAAAAAATATATTCGAGATCTCCACAATAAGCCCTTTCATTTGATAATTATGTCACATGGTATAGTTTGCAAAACTTTTTTTTTATTTTCTTATTTGTTCCCAAAAGTGATCCCCATAATTCAAAATCCATTTATTTACGTAACATGTCTGTATTTGGGTCACAAAAATTGATATGTGTACCTAATCAGTCCATTAGATTTGGAGCAAATTGGCTGTAACATACGGACGGACAGACAGACACACGAGTGATCCTTTAAGGGTTCCGTTTTTTCTTTTGATGTACCGAACCTTAAAAATAAGTAGAGTTAATAATATAACTACCTGCATTAAAGCAGAATATAACAAGCATCATAGACAGGAGAGGCAGGAAGTTAAGGAACCCATGGATTGGAACCTCTTCTTGCTTCAGTTGGAAAAATGTGCCCAATCCAATCTGTGAACAATTAATTATGTATCTTTATGTGCATAAAATTAGGTAAATTTAATATCATTGCATGCAAATTACTTAAAATATTAAACAGAAAATTTTACATCGACAAAATCAGTCTCATCATCATGTAGTGACTCTGCTGTCTCCAGAAGGCAGCAATACACTACAATCTCAGATTATAGAATAAAGGAATACAGTATATTAATCATAGTACATACACAGGTTTTAAAATACCAAAAATCGCAAAATCAACCAATCTACACCAGATTGGTAACAATACAGTCCCTGATCAGAATGATAATTAATCCACTAGTAACTGATACTTTACAATAAAATTACACTGAGCGCACAGCATAATTAGCCTACGCCGCAGCAGCGGGCCGTAAACCACGACGCAGGCCGAGTCCGGGTTGGTGGAAGTCACTTGTTATAATGCAGTTGCATTCGATGAATATCTGACACACCCTAGTAGGACCTCCTATTGATAATATCGGACACAATAGTGCAGATGGTTTATGTAGTGACTGCCAGTCTCGTCGGAAATATGTGATATGTTTCTTGATTTACACTTTACTGCCGAACATGGGTTTCTAGTCGTAAAGAAAGGTTATTTCCATAATCAATCCTTAAGCCACATAATAGATACTAGATTTGGTTATTCACGATCGCGCAACAAGTTAAACGTTAGTAGTATCAGAAATCTGAATCAAACCATCTTACCATCCCAGTAGCCATTCCGAATAAAGTAGTAATCAAAATAGGCTTCCTCCCAAATCTATCCGTCAACAGGATAGTACAGAAGCAAGCCAGAAGCTGTATGCACCCACAGACAACAGAAGCCACGTCTTCTCCCACAGAAGTATGCGTAGATTCCATTATAGTCTGCATATAGAACATTACTGCATTGTATCCAATTAATTCCATAAATATGCCCAAGAAGATCACTTTGAATAATGTTTTTAGCGTTGTTTTGTCTTTGAAGATCTCTCTCTTGGATAATTTTGGCTGGTTTAAGGAGTATAGTTTGTACTCTTCGTTGGCTAGGTCTTCTGTACCTCGAAGGTTGTTCAGGACTTTTAGGGAATCTTCTTTGCGTCCTAGAAAATAGATAAGATTTACAATTAAAGTCAAATATATCAAATTTAAATAATTTATTTCAATTAGGCACTTAAAAAGCACTTTTGAGCGTCAAAATTTACAAGAAAATAGATTTGATTCTAGTCGCCTCTTCCAAATGGTAGTTTCGTATAGACAAGAATGGGCAAGAAATTCATAGTTCCTTTCATTAGTCCCTACAACGGCATAAAATCAACCTATTTCTATAAAATCTATAGTATCAGGTTTAGTTAATGCGTCTATATATTAACCTATAGATGCTAGATTTTTAAGTGAAGTGAACTTGTTTCAATAATCATTATAATACTATTGAGGTTTCTATATTGTGATACATATTAGTCTTGAGCTACGGATTACGAGTGTATTCCCACATAGAACTTAAGCCAACCATAAAATCGATCCCAATTGACACATTGATATGCAAATCTAAGCAAATAGGTATACGCTCATCTCACCTCTAGTATACAAGTGATAAGGCGTCTCCGGTATAAACCACACGAGCACGCTGATCGAAGCAGACCCAAAATTTAGTACATAATTATCTTTTAAGTTCTATATACATAAAAGTCGTTGTTCGTGTCTATCTGTGTGTTCTTCTAAACTCCACAACGGATTTTGATGCGGTTTTCACCATAATTTAGAGAATTTCTTCCGAAATGTTTATATGTTTAATTTGTTTATATTCAAGTCGTATAAAGAATGATAATAATAATAAGGAAATTTTGATATTTTGTCAGGTCGCAAGCAAGGGCGGGACGCTGGCTTGTCTTACCTCTAGAATACAAGTAATAAGGCGTCTCTGGTATAAATAACATGGGTATGCTGATGGAGGCTACGACGATGGTGTAGATCAGGTGCAGCTCGAAGTAGGGCACAAAGGGTCCGAAGGAAAAGCAGATCAGCATCCCCAGTGCTGAAGCAACTTGAGATATCGTACCAAGGGCGCCGCGGATTTCTTTCTGGAAAACGTTTTAATCTTTATCCACAGTTTCTCTTGATAGCACTGATCAGCTTGTAAACAGGCTGGCACAACTGATGGAGGTGGTTACAGATACCAGCAACACAATAGTGTTTTGAAACGTTGACCATAATAGAAGTGTCTTAGTATTTTGTGCCTGATCATTCGCCAACAACCAAGTATTCATTCAAAAACCAGACAACCACAAAGCTGTTTTACGCTAGAAACAAGCACTATTAATGGGAGTCATATTTCCATGGGAAAGCTGACTTTGTTTCGATTGACCTTCACAATCGTATGCAGTCTACTAGACATTTTACGCAAAAGGGCCACAACTGATGGGTTAGCAATTGCAGAGCCCTCATCAAATAGTCCCAACGCAGCGAGATGGGCAGACGACATTGATACCACCACAGGTAGAACCTGGGTGAAGTTGGCACAGGAGCGTGGGGATTGGCACATGAAAAGAGAAGCCCATGCTCAGCAGTGGGTGAAAACGGGCTGTGGTTGATGATAATGATGAAAGAGTCTGTCAACTACACCGTACCATAACATAACCGTGTCGGACAACGACTGTCTACTACAACTAGTAAATAATATAACTTCGTATTTGCGGACAATTTCAATTAGTTTGTCGCCCTCCATTTTAACGTACGTTTTGTTGAAGTGACGGCAACAAAGTGGCAAGTCAACACCGGCAAAAGCTTCTCGCCGACAATTATTGTTGACACTCTGTACATGGTCTGCGATGGTGTTGGTCGGTGGCGGAACGGTCTAGTGTGCATAGTCTCATACTTTTCAATACAAAGAATATTTTTTGCCTGACACAAAAATGGTATGGTGCAGTGGGCAGACTTTTTTAAGAAGCCAGTTTAAAGATTCCAATAAAAAAAATAACTACTCACGCTAGCAATCTCCGAAGCATAAGTAGGAACCACAGTTAAAACGAACGCATTAGCAAATCCATCGATGGCCCTGCCGAAGAACAGCACCCAGACCTCTGTGGCGAACATGAGGGAGAAGCACATCACCAGTCGAGGTATACAGCCGAGGATGATGCAGGTCTTACGGCCTAAGCGGTCCATTAGGAAGCCTACTGAGAAGTTCACTGGAAATGAGAAATGTATGGTTGCATTAGAGTGAGATCATATCAAACAGACAAAGGAGAATTTGAAGGGAAGACATTTATGTTCGCATGACTCGCCAAAATGTAGGGAACATCTGATATATTTTTCACGATTTCACGTTTGGTGGTGGTAAAATTTGTTCATAGTGATGAGTACCATGACCCCTTAAGAGGTTGTGCGTTATTTATGTTACGTATGTTATTTATGTTATGAGGTGTCGAAAAGGTATATCATCATCATCTGCCTAGCCTTTTCCCAACTATGTTGGGGTCGGCTTCCACGGATTCAAAAATATTTCATATTTACTTTCTTTTATACTGCGTCTTTGCTCTAGTGGTCGCAAGCGCTACTGCTGAGCATTAGGTCCTAGGTTCAATTCCCCGGTCGGGTAAAGTGTTATTGGGTTTTTCCATCGGGAATTTCTCATTAGCAGCCCAGAGCCTGGATTTGAGATTCTTCTCCATAGAGATCTACGTTTTGGAATGGGCGACTAGCTTCAATTTTCTGACTAACTGACCGACTCTTTGACAATTCAAAAGCGCCTGTAATTGGTTTAATTGAAATAAATGCTTTGAGTTTGAGTTTGAGTTTGCCATCTCATCTCATGAAAAGCTTCGCCCCCTATTACATGGGACTTAAACATAACAAGCGAAATGTGGGTGTACTATATAGGTACACTTATAATGTGCTCTGTCCTTTACTGTAATTATTATAAGCCTTGCCTAGACCCTGCAACAGGCTTGTTCTTTTTTTTTATTCATGAAAAAAGGCCTCACTCCATTCCTATACTATTCTATACTGCGAACCGCGATCTGGCACTACTAGGGCTACTCCGAAGTGCAAATTGGAAGTATCAGTCACATGTTTGGACAATTCCTTATACACATTGTTTTGTATAGGTCGTTCGGTCACTTGTAATGGAGAAGCATAATAAAATTACTTACAAACAAGCCCACAGACGGCTCCTATGGACGCAATCCAAGAGCCTTCTTCCTCGGTGATCGGTCTTGAGAGAACCGTCTGCGTATCATTCTTCAACTTTACCAGCACTGGTGAAGACCAGGCCACACTGAGACCCAAGCTTATGAAGGATAGATTCGCTGAAAAAAGAAAGATAATCATGAACGATTGTTGGAATCGATATACTAGGTTGTTTCGAATATTCTCGAAAACCGCTGTACCTTGTTTTAAGGGACGTCAGAGGAATTACTAATGCTCTTCTTAAAGTGAGCACTGCCTTAGCGCTGCTCCAGAGCAGGCCACGGCTAAGCTACACACGTGAACTTAGCTTCGCATAGTATGCTAATGTCGGCGGGATCGTCTGCTACGACGCACGGCCATGCTGCGCGCGGATGCGTGGCTGGCAAACAAGAACGGCGCAGCTGACGTGGCAAACCTCCTCGTGTGCGCAGCCTCCGTAGCAGTGGATTGCCGACTTTATAAGCGGAGGACTATCAGCAGTGATAGGAATAGGTAGTGCTAATTTGCCTAAACTTCCAGGAAGGAAGTAATATGGAGTAGATACTACCTCCTCTAAAATCCCGGAATAATTTTAATAATAATTTTACTTTATTTATAGATAGATAGAATACTCTTAACTATGTACACCATAAAAATTACAGATATAAATGTGTGTGTGTGTAACCCTAAAAAATGTTATGATTTTTCAAATCAATCATTTGTAACTACAAATAAAGTCAGATAAAAAATTCGTGGTTTTTAAATCCCGGGATTTAAACGTCATTAAAATTATTCCGGGATTTTAGAGGAGGTATTATCCACTCTATGTTACTTCCTTCCTCGCAGTTTAGGCAAATTGGCACTACTTATTCCTATCACAGACTATCAGGCACACAATTAATTTAAAAATATGCACATAATATTATAAGCAACAAGAACACTTACAATTATAACAAAATAAACTGAACTCACGTTAATTATGGATGCATGATGACAATAACGCAAATTAGTAAAAACAAACAATTAATACCCATTTAATCTACAGCGCCTACCTCATACGTCATATATCACAAAAGACCAGACCCGACTGGAACTATCCAAGGAAGGAGATTTTGGGCATGTGTCACAGTGACTGAACACTTTCTGCCAGATTAATTTAAAATTGATCATATTGTACGGTTATGGTGTTTACCGACTCAGGGGCTAGGGAAACAGGCCATCGATATTTTTATTGTAAAATGTAAGTTTGAGATCCCCTTAAAAATTCCTGCTATAAAAAACAACCCCGAAAACTCAAACAATTTTTCAGGCTCAGCCACCATATCTAGGGAATTTAGACCAAAAATCTGTAAAGAATATTAAAGGACTTACCAGTTATAATAATTAAATACTGCCTCAAGACAGGACGTCCACATGCGATCATCATTTTAACTAAAAACTGATCGCTAAACATCTGCAGACATGTTCTCGTCTGAGACTGCAGAGATAATACGATTTTTACTTACGATATGGTTCTAACAGCTACATGGTTGTCGAATGAAAGATCTTCTACATTTTCTGTTTATTTTACTTTTTAAGTAAGTAATAAAGTTATTTTACGGAGGGGCTCGTGGCTAAATAATAACAGCCATATGCACGGGTCAATCGAAGGTAAAGCTACGCTTGCCGCGGTTGGTTCGTGGATGGGTGATCATCCATTGCATATCGAGACCCCTCCATGCCTCGAAGCTCGTCCTGGTCCCAGCTTTCATTCGTAAACCTTTGACAATCGTTACGGTTATTCAGAGACCCAAAAGTCTGACAAACATGGGGTATCGTGTTACCTGGTAACTGGATTGTGGACGTCAGATAGGCAGTAGCTCCATGTAAAGTACTGGTATTCAGCTGCATCCGGTTTGACTGGAAGCTGACCCCAACAAAGTTGGTTTGATTGATGCACCTTGATGCATCATAGTTTATTCTTGAACTTCTTCAGTGCAGGACGCATACCATTCGCAACCGCTAGAGGTTTTTAGAATGAAAGATGTACATGTAAGGTTGAGTAGAGTTCATCTAGTCTGTCTTCGAAATATGTATTAAAGGACTCTGAAACGCTGAACGAAAGTGAAGAGATCGGTAGCTTGCAACTCGCTTGGCACACGGATGGGTTCCGTTGGCCTTTAGCTATCTTTCCTTCTCTTTAAGGAGAAGAGGAGAAGGTTGAACAGAAAGGAAAATAAAAAATATTTTACGAGACTCTTAAGTCTCTGGACAGCCCTAATTTTTGGCTTAACTAAATCCGCATTATTCATACAATTATCAAAAAAGCAAATAGTTTTTATCTTTAACTTTAAGTTGTCATTTATGTTCCTAATTACTATACTGTGGGAACTCGGGTTAAATTCGTGTATTTGCATTGGTTAATCAATGTAATCTGATTCAAATGTTAACTCTTAGATAGTGGGCGACCCCAACGCTCTTGAGACTTGATCCACTTGCGCAGCCGTCACCCACGTCTCGCTTTGTAACGGTTCAAAAAGTTATCATAACATATCATCACGCCTGTTTTCCCCGAGTTAGGCAGAGGTGTACCTATAATACACCCACATTTCACTATACATATATTTAAGTCTTAGCTTTAGCGGATGCGAAAATTTCCAAAATTTTCATCATGGGTGTCGTTATCGAGGCTGCTAAAGCCGATAGTGATGTCAAAATGTAAATCCAAGATGGTGGCTGCTAGGGCGGGCTTCGGTAAGGACCAGGCCCGAGTCGACGGCGCGTTGTGTTCCACGTGCGCCTCAAAGAGATGTCAGCAGCATTGAAGGGGTCCGCTAGGACCGATACCAGTCGGGGTTACCGTGGCACAGGCAACAGAAGGAACACGGGTGGGTTTTAGTCAGTAAAAGTCTGACACGCTCTCCCGCTCCGCCCAGAGCGGGAGAAGTCATTTGATGATTGCCCATCCAAAAAAAAAAAATAAAGATGGTGGCTGCGAAAAATTTGTTTTTGTGTTACCTGTGTTTGTTATTATGTGAGAAGAAACTTCGTTCCTGACGTCCCCCGACCGCACACGTTTCTTATTCTCCTGCAATCATTATCAGTCTGCGCGCGTCACCTCGGATACTCAGTGCGAGAAGACTTTGTTTACCTGGATTAACACAGAGGGTACTTTTAATCCCGGTAATACGTTCCTGTGGGATATTTTCCAACATCAATATGTTTAAGTCCCATGTAATAGGGGACGAGCCTATTGCCACCAACCAGGCACAAATTCAGCCTACGGGTTTAGAAATTCCTCAAATTCTAAATGTGCCGATTGTCTATTATGTTGTCGATTCGCTCACAAATAAATTTACTTCGTGCGAATCGCCACAGAAAAAAACTATATTATTTAAAAAGGTTGATTTGCCCGATTAAGGCGAGTAAATTCGTGCGAATCGACCAATAAGTCGTTTTATCCTTCTACGTCACTAAACAAAAATCTTGGTGTTCATTTGTGATAGTTATTGTAATGTATAGTAAATACAAGCTGAATACTTGTGGGACGACCGGTAGTGGGGAGCGTGGCAAGCGCATCGCTGTGGCATCGCTTGCCGCACTTCCTACTTCCTACCCGACCGCCGCACAGTGGATCGACTCCATACAAACTGGCGGACATAGGACTATAAAAATATAATTTCAAGATTCTTGAAAAACAAATGATGCCAATATGCTCTCCTCAATAATCTAAATTGAAAGTACTCGTATGATTTTTTCGATTAAATCCTAATTTTAGGAGTAATGTGAGTAAAACTGATTGCAATGTATGAAAAAATATAGTAAAAAGCGGTTTTTTGGCGATTCCCGCACATTTTCGAGTACAAAGCCCAAACTGCGGCCAAGAAACTGGGCATCTCAAATAGGGTGAAGCGATACTTTACCGCCTGGACAGCTTTTAATTCTCTACAAAGCGCAAGTCCGATCCTGCATGGAGTATTGCACCCACCTTTGGGATGGCTCAGACAAATACCAAATTGCCGCGCTTGACTCGGTAGAACGCAGAGCTAAGAGGCTCATTGGTGACGTAAGACTGGTGGATGCCAAGCTTCATAGCTTGGCTCATCGCCGCAAGGTTGCCTGCTTGTCAGTCTTATACAGATTATACTTCGGGGAGTGTGCTCAAGAACTCCACGACCTCATTCCGCCGGCCCCCTTCTATCATCGGACATCTAGACGCATTGCAGGTTACCATCCTTACCTAATTGCTATCCCACCAATTCGCACTAAGCGTTTCCAAATGTCTTTTGTGATACGCACAGCAAAGGAGTGGAACTCTCTGCCTGCGTCTGTGTTTCCGAACGCATACAACCCCGATCTCTTCAAAGTGAGAGTGGACAGGCTTCTTCTGGGTAAGCTCGCTCCATCGTCGACTTTGTCTCTGTCATCTCTGACCTAGACTAGAGTCAAGAACAAACCTATCTCAAATAAATTTTTTTTAAAAAATCCGGTTTTGACGCGTATAATATATTTTGGCATAATATTTAGGAGATTTTGTCCGGATTTTCATACTTATGTCTCCTAGTGTCCCCCCTTTGGAGATACACAGGAAATATTATTTTTTATATAATATTAATATGACATTTATTGGAGAAATTTAAATGAAAGAAAAGGATATGTCTTCATTATTTTTTGTAGGATATAAAAATAAAAAACATAAATGTAAATGAAAGTGTAATAAATAACCAAAAAACTTATAAAAGATACTAATCAATGAGTTCTAATGATCAAATTGATAATGCACTAAAATTTTAATTTACATACAAAATAAAACTTAAGAATTATTGTGTTACCGTAAACTTCTACATCCAAATCATTATCCGAACTTTCTGAATCATCAATATCACTGTCAACTAATTCATCCACATCCACAAATTCAAATTGACTTGAGTCTTCTTAAACAAGTAAATCTAACGCTCCTTTCAGCATTGTCCGTTTTTTCTTAGGACTCATTCGTAGCTGTATCTGTGCCAAACATGGATCGGAAGAAATCAGTAGACCATCGAAACCCCATCTACTGATTAACATTAACTGTTGATCTTCGGTTGCTTTAGACTCATTGAAAGACTCGATCAATCTTGTTGTGGTCAGGTGTAAAAGAGCTTGCAAACGGATTTTTGCTGATGTCTCTGTACAATAACAATTATATCCTTTTTGTCTGGATAGCACTTTTTTTCATTTTGTAGTTTGTAATAGCTGGGATATTTCCTTATCCCTTTTCTCAAGCTGAACTCTCTAAGTATCGCCACTTAGATAACTTCATCATTGCATACAAAGCTAAGGCTTTTACTGCTGGTATTTCCGTTAATGACGTACTAGATTCAACAGAAATGTTCTTTTTAATGCTGGATACAACTTTTGGGTGTTCCAACATGTATTTCAAAACATCAGCAACTTTATTGTTTCCCGTTGGCTTAAGCGCTTGTACAGTTGAAAACGCAAGTTCAGTGGCTTCACTTTTGTACGTACTCGAACGCTTTCAGAAAGGCGTCTCCGTTTCTGGCATTCAGAAATTTCCTCAAACGTCTTGCGTGTAGTTATTCCTGTCGAGCTAGAGGCATCTTGTTTCGAAGGTGACGCCAATTCTTCACCTTCACAGGTATCCGAAGGCATCACAATATTGATTTGCTCAACAACACTTTCACTGGACCCAGATATTGGTATATTTTCTTTGATAAACACTGGCCATTGAATGTCAGAATCAAGCCAACATGAGTTAGCAGCATTAAATTTCTTGGAACAACTGTTTGACTGTCTCCATTTTGCATATACGCGATAGCAAAATCTGCGACACCATTTTTGTAACTCTGCTTTATCACTTTCACTCAAATTTGTATTAGAGTTTGTTACAAGAACACTGCACAAATATAGATGATCGCGAATGTCTTCGTGCTTCTGTAAAGCAACGTAAAGGTCCAAGTTAGTAACAAAACCACGGAAGGCCATAATGATTGTTTTGGACTGTAGGGGTACGTCCAGTATCCGCTTTCTACCTGGGAGAATCTCCCACTTTTTGACGTGTGTTCCCTACTACCTGAGTCTAGTCACTCCGCTGGCGATACACGTCACCACGCACCTCTGAATGCCTATGTGTATTACTGGGTATAAACCACAAGGACCTTGATGAAAAAAACAACTTTCCTTTCTTGATTTACACTATATTACTTATTAGTATTACTTATCGCTAGTAAGCTGCGAACTGAACTGAATTTAATTGTTTTTTGTTTTTGGGGAATGGCATCTCGTAGTTCAACCTATAGGAGGTTGTCGACTGCTTAACCGAGCTTTCCTGTGGATGCCTCAATAAATTAAGGCCTCCAGCCAGGGCATAAAACTAAAACTAAGCGACTGCTCGCTAAGGGCACCCCCTGTAGGTTACGGACCTCGGCTTAAAGCGTCGCTGGGAGACGACAGCTAGTGACAAGCTGAATCGGATTAAGACAAGCTGAATCGGATTAAAGAATTAATGAATTTAATTGCTAAAACTCGCTCCTTTTATACGAATATTGTGGTTTTTCCCCAACGCGCAACGCTGAACTAACATGTCGCATAAGACTTGCCGCCGGGCAAACCCCGGAGCACCATCCACACGTGCGCGGTACGGTAACTACTCCCAGGAAAAACCCCAATGGTCTATAGGTCGCGGCACTACAACTGGGCTCTTCTGACCCTTGGTTCGATTCCCGGGTCGGACGAAGTGTTGCTAGGTTTTTCCATCAGAAATTTCTCACTATCAGCCGGGGTCTAGATCTGGGCAAACTCGCTCCCTGTTGCATGGGCCTTAGACATGGCTGGCGAGTGTGGTGTGCTATGGTTGCACCTCAACCAGACCCTTAGGGGAGAGCGGGCACAATGTTATGTAGTATCATTATTCTCTGTACTCATAATATTGACTACGTTATAATAACGTACCATCTCAGTATCTAATTGATGTCATTCATATCAGAGCATCAGTTACTTAGGTTTTTATAAAAAAAAGGAAAGATGGGAAAGAGTCAAAAAGCATAGTTATGTTACGAATAATACTATAGTAAAATAATAGGTAGGTTTTTCACTAGCAGCCCGGAGTCTGGATCTGTGGCCGGTTGATGGCAATAGGCTCGCTCCCTATTACATGGGACTTTAGGTACACTTCTGTCTAACCCTTCGGGGAAACAAGGCGTGATGTTATGTCTATGTTATGTAATAGGTAATTGTAAGTATTCCATAAGAAAAAATGAATTATAAAATAGTAAATCACACGAGACAACATTGGTCACTGTAGCGGAGATAGTAGGTAAATGATGGAAAATAGTACCACAAAATAATAATTATTCTCTTCTTTCTCTCTTATTCTTTTCTTATTATATGTGACCAATACTGGAGCTAGACCACCACCTCTTAAATCAGTATTATTGTAATCTTAATCTTAGTTCAGAGTGGGAAAGGGTTTCCTGCCTTTTCGCCGAAAATTCTTTGGCAGATTATCACTTGCCAACCAACGTTTCGCCGATGTTTCACTTTGACAATTAACGATTAGCAAATTTTGGTATGACAACGTTTCATTTGGTAGAATTATTGTTAAGCTGATTATTATAATGACACAAAACGTTCGGGACATTCATCATTTGTCAAACATTTCACTAGGCCACACAACTATTAGACGAATGACGTTTTGTCAGTGTAAAAAAATCCTAATCCTAGACGGTCGACGTCAGGGGCACCCCGAGGTACGGTTTGGTTAGGTTCCTTTAAATCCTGCAGACAGAAATAGGAGCCCCGCCTAGCGGGGCTCCGTCGACCTGCTGTCAGTTTATGCTTGCATGCTGCATGCTTGTTCTAAAACATTCTGCTACTTGAAAATTGGCATTTTAAAAAGTGTCATTATGAAAAGCAGCCCAAACGAACAGTTGGTAACTGTGAGGTTGGAAAATAAAACTAAATTATATGATAAGTTGGCAAATGATTATTTGGCGAAATAAAATTCTGCGAAACGTTAGTTGGCAAGTGAAAATCTGGCAAACAATTTTCGGCAAAAAGGCAGAGAACTGTGGGAAAGAGATGGAGCTAGACGTCCTGTATAGCTTACATTAAAATAATACTGCTTTAGGAGGTGGTGGTTGGCCCCCTGTATATGCCATTTAATAGCAAATGACAAGGTTCGCTATTTCTATTGAATGCTAAATTGGCCAAGTGCGAGTCGGACTCGCACAGGAAGGGTCCTATAACACAGTACAATATTTAACACTAGGTACATTTAAAAAAAATTACTTCAGTTTAAAAAACCGGCCAAGTGCGTGTTGGACCACGCACAATGAAGGGTTCAGCCGATCTATTCTGTAAACATCACACCGTGAGCACTTAGGTGAAGTGAGTTTGAAGTGAGCTCAAGCCCTCGCACAGGTCTTCTTTGTTTTGTTTTTTTTTTTTCTTTCCTTTTATTTTATTTGTGTTTATGATATTGTTAGTTTTAATGTTCTTTTTATTGTTGTATTTCCTGTGCGTGTCCCAAATAAAATATTTTTCTTTCTTTTCTTTCTTTCCCTAAATAAGGTGGGATGACAGTCCACATCACGCTCACTTCACCTAAATTTTCACGGTGGGATCTTTCCAGAATAGCACCACAGTAGTTGCGATGACGAAAGAAGAGACAGAATTATCCCAAGAACAAACTTAACATTGTAGTTGAAAAACATGTTTTCCCATACATTCTAACTGCAAATGTAAGTTTGTACGCACAATATTGAGAGATTTACAATGTTATTTTAAAACCTTAGACTTCTTATTTTAATGAATAAAAAAAAAATATAATGCCAATAATTTTGGATATATACTTCTTATAGGTTTTCCTATATAAGTATAGAACTATTTACCGTATTTTATTTTTAATTTTGGGCTCAGTAGTTTCAAATATAGAGGGGTATGGTCTATTTTCTTAAATAGCTTTAAAATAATTTATTATAAAATTATAAAAAAATATATTATTCGAGACTCCCACGGTAAGCGCTTTCATTTGATATGTCACACAGTATAATTTACAGAACTTGTTGTTTACAATTCATGATGCAGTGGATGCTCACGATTATATCGTTACGTACGAAATTATAAAAGCGCACAATGGGTAACATGAAAAAAACACGCGGTTACCAAAACAGGTAAGTTAAGAAGGTACAAGTCTATATAAACAAAAACATTTATTAGGTACATTATTTCTCATTCTTTTCATCCGTAACAATTTTTCTTCCCATCTCCTCTTGAATTTCAGCAAACGTCTTTCCCTTAGTCTCAGGGATGAAGAACAACATGAAAAGGGCAGTGATAACGCAGTTACAACTAAGGATCCAATAAGTGTTGGCGGCCCCTATCGCATAGGTGACGTAAGCAAAGTACTTGGCAGTGAGAAAGACGAAGAAAGAGGCAACACCTATGCCTGCGGACGAGCCGACCGCTCGGGCAGGTCCGTCGAATAGCTCGGCCACTACTATCCAAAATATTGAGCCCATGCCTGGAAAACAAACGTTACAGTTTTAAAAAATTCACAATCCTCGAAGGGGTAGGGAGTGGCACCTACATCCACATTTCGCCAGTTGTATCTATGTATACTATAGAGCAACCCGCCCCGGCTTTGCACGGGTAGCTCTAATATATTGCCAGATGACTTGTGGTGATAAATCTACGCCGGGACCAACGGCTTAACATGCTTTCTAAGGCACGAAGAAGTCTCGATATGTAATGGATGGTGACCCATCCACGAACCAACCGCGGCAAGCGCAGTTGAACCTTCGATCGCCTTCATGCCGCTGTTATAATTTAGCCACGAGCCCATTGGTTATATGTAAATTTGAAGTCATCATCATCTGCCTAGCCTTTTCCCAACTATATTTGGGTCGGCTTTCAATCAAACCGGATGCAGCTGAATACTAGTACTTTACAAGGAGCGACAGCCTATCTGACCTCCCTGGTCCAGGCCATGGTACGGAGCGAGAGTTCATGGGAAGCCATTACCTCCTTCTGCGAAGCAGTAATGCTCGCGAAGGAGGAGGCGGGACGCGTGAGGGAGAGGCAAGCTTTGCGCCCTCACGCTCCTACTCGCCGCAGGAGACGCCCTGGGTGTCGGGAATTGGCAGCCGATTCCCGGCCACCGTAGGCGCGGGCTTGCGGACGGCAAGCAATGGGTAGCTCGCCGTCCTGTAAGAACCAGGCCCGAGTCGACGGCGCGTTGTGTTCCACGCGCGCCTCAAAGAGATGTCAGCAGCATTGAAGGGGTCCGCTAGGACCGATGCCAGCCGAGGTTGCGGGATGTTCGAAAGAACTACCGTGGCCCTGGCACAGGCAACAGAAGGAACACGGGTGGGTTTTAGTCAGTTAAAGTCTGACACGCCCTCCCGCTCCGCCCAGAGCGGGAAAAGTCATTTGATGATTTCCCATTCACAAAAAAAAGCCTATCTGACCTCCACAACCCAGTTACTGGGTAATACGATACCCCTTAGTTAGACTGGCAGACTTTCGGGCTTCTGACGACCCGTAACGACTGTCAAAGATCCACGAATGACAGCCCGGACCAACGGCTTAACGTGCTTTCCGAGGTACGGAGGGGTATTGATATGTAAAGATGGTCACCATCCACGGATCAACCGCGGCAAGTGTAGTTTAACCTGATCGATCGGCCCGTGCGGCTGCTATTACTTAGCTAAAAGCCCATGTCATGATTACTTATTGGTACGGCGCATGGCTTTAAAATTCCTCAAAATACTAATGACGCAATGAGGCAAAACGGATTATGCCCAAGAAAATCCCATTGTTCCTTTCCAAGTCATGGTAGAAGGAGGAGGTACACCGATTGAGGTTTATTCGGTAGGATTCCGAATTCCCGATATAACCCAAGAGTTTCTCCCAAGACAGAGGGGGGTATCCATGGACTTCTAAACGACAAAAAATAAGTAGAGTTAATAAAATCAACTCAGCCTATCGCAGTCCACTGCTGGACATAGGCCTCTCCCAGGCTGCACCACAACACCCTGTCCTCCGACTTCCGCATCCAGTCTGTCCCAGCCACCTTCTTAAGGTCGTCGGTCCATCTAGCTGGGAGGCGTCCCACACTACGCTTGCCGATACGTGGTCTCCACTTCAGTACTCGTCTACTCCACCGGCCATCGGTCCTTCGACAAACATGGTCAGCCAACTGCCACTTCAGTTTGCTTACTCTGCAGGCTATGTCGGTTACTCCGGTTCTTTGCCGGATAACTTCATTCCTGATTTTATCCATCAAAGAAACTCCAAGCATAGCACGCTCCATAGCGCGCTGAGCGACCTTGAATTTGTGGACCAGCTCAACTATCAGTGTCCACGTTTCGGCACCGTATGTCATAAGGGGCAGAGAGGGAGTTAATCAAATTATTACCTGCATTAAAGCAGAATATAACAAGCAGCATAGACAGGAGAGGCAGGTAGTTAAGGAACCCATGGATTGGAACCTCTTCTTGCTTCAGTTGGAAAAATGTGCCCAATCCAATCTGTGAACAAAATCAGTCTCATCGTTATGTGGTTGCACTGTCTTCTCCAGTTGGCAGTAATACGCTAGATATTATCAACTTTATTATGGACATAGGTTTTAAAATATCATTTGGTTTCCCCCAAAAATCTGATTGTGTAAAGTTAGAAAGCAAAATAATTTAATCCGTTTGTGGGTACAGTTGTTCTATCTCATGACGGCGGGTTGGTCTTACTTGTATGTGTAAATGTACATGCACATTGTATCTCTGTGCATAAGCTCGGGAGCGATCGCGTCTCGAGCTGCGGGCCGACGAGTACTAACGCTTTTGCAAAATTTAGCACTGCACAAATACCTAGTTGTCGAGAAAACTTCCTAAAGTATCAATAAATTCAACTTGTTTACGTGATCAGACCCGACCCATGATCTTCCCCACTCCTAGTACTCTCACTATCCCACCAATCCTGAATGAAACTTGGCAATTTTTTTCTCGGCAGCTATGGTTTTGCGCACTTTGATGAGATTTTCAAATATGTACCAAAAAAACCGGCCAAGTGCGAGACGGACTCGCACACGAAGGGTCCGTACCATCGTACAATATTTAACAATCAATCTGCCTAGCCTTTTCCCAAACAATAACAATATTTAACACTACATATTTAAAAAAATACTAAACGAAGAAAACTTTCATCTTAAATCTTAACAATCGCAAAGATAACTTTGTATTTCATAATGATAATGTGAATTACAAAGTTATTTTTTGCAGTTGCAGAAAATCGCCCATATTTAAATAAAATATCTTATGAATCGGCGTGTTTAGTATTTGTTGATTTAATACAGTTTAAGGAACAGAAGATACAGAAGTTTCAAATTATTACTTGTTTAGTTGTTGCGATAGAGCTCGTACAAAAATGTCTAAAACTGACAACTTTTGCGGCCCCCTATTTCTTCATTTTTGAAAATAAAATAAAATAAAATAAAATTTATATTTGTACTCTACTCAATGAATTCAAGACCCACCTCACCCACACCCCACGAGCCAGGGTAAGAAAAAAAATGTTTCAAAATCATTTATTGTATGGGGTATCCTTTAATTTTGAACTTTATTTTATTTTTATTATTTTTTGTTATAGCGGCAATAGAAATAGATAATCTGTGAAAATTTCAACTGTCTACCTATTACGGTTCATGAATTACAGCCCGCTGACAGACAAACGGACGGACGGACAGCGGAGGCTTAGTATAGTAAAAGTGTTCTGTTTGGCTCGCTTCGGGTACGGAACCAATGGGTCTATTCTACCCAAAAAATAGCTACTATAAAAAAAGCGCCGGGTATTGGAGTACAGTGGTACCAAATAATGTTTAAATGTGAGTTTAATTGTAATATGTGATTCTAATTATGTACTGCTTGTTTAAGGGTCGTCAAATGATTGCAAATGTGTACCATTTTCTCAAGACAGTATGAATTCACGTTAAGTCATCAAGAACCAAACTGTGATTGGTCTCATTTACGTAACATAACACAACGCACCGCAGAAGTGACTGGTTTTAGTGAACGAACTGTACAGAGAATATTAAAAACTTTTTTCCAAATAAAAGGAACAACCGACTTGCAAAAAAAACACTACAATTAAAAAAATAACTTTAACTTTTAGAAGTCGGTGTCTTTGGATCTGTATTTTATTTTTTGCCACCGACTTCCGAAATTAAAGTTATTTTCCACTGGTAGTGTTTTTTTTTTGGAAGTCGATTGTGTTTTTTTTTGTAAACAAGTTTTTTATTTTTCACTTTTTAATAGGTTGATTAGTAATTTATTTAAGTTACAATAGCCTAATAACAACTGCTCATCACCTTTTACTTTTTAGTCTAGTATATTCTTCATTTAGTTAATAAGTCTACAGTCAACGAAGTTATGACTTGACCGGTTTAATAGTAGCCACTAAAGAGTTCCGCTACCCACCTCCTGGCTCCATAATCCAGACCCTCATCACCAAATGCAATTTATTAGACACAAAACGAATTATATGACCCGAAACTCGATGGGTTTACTAGTAGCCACTGAAGAGTTCCACTATACACATCCTGGCTCCATCATCAGACCCTCGTTACCAAGCCCAATCTATTGGACTCGTCAAAACGAATCATATGAGCCCAAACTTGAGGAGTTTACTAGTAGCCACTGAAGAGTTCCACTTCCACCTCCTGGCTCCAACATCAAACCCTCGTTAACAAGCCCAATCTATTAGACTCATGAGCCCAAACTCGAGGGATTTACTAGTAGCCACTGAAGAGTTCCATTGTCCACCTCCTGGCTCCACCATCAGATCAGCTCCAAGATATCAAATAATTATATTGTCCTCCAAACTTCATATATAAACAAAGTTTCATGTCGATATGACAGTTATTAGTAGTTTAAAATTGTTTGTTAGTTAGTAAGTTACAAGTGAAGCTAATAAAAGAGTGTTAAAAACAACCGACTACCAAAAAACACTACAATGTGAAAAATAGCTTTAATTTAGGAACTCGGTGGCAAAAACTAAAATACAGATCCAAAGACACCAACTTCCGAAATTAAAGTTATTTTTCACTTTGTAGTGTTTTTTTTTTTTGTAGGTTGGTTTTTTTTTTGTAAAAAAGTTATTTTTATTCACAAAAACGTGTCTTTGTTTTTTTTTACCTTGATGGGTTCCTGAATAATGTTTAATTTTTTTATTATTATCTAAAGAGCTATGTTCAAAAACATGATTCAAGAAAAAAATCGCTGTTAACAATTAGTGCAGGGTTCAAACCTAATTTCCCCGGCCTGTACAGTGCTCGCATAATTAGCCTCAACACTGGGCCAAAAACCACGACGCGGGGCCAGTCCGGGTTGGTGGAAGTCACTTGTTATAATGCAGTTGCATTCGATGAATATCTGACACACCCTAGTAGGACTTCCTATTGATAATATCGGACACAATATTGCAGATGGAGTAGCGGCTACCAGGCCCGTCGGAACGAATGTGACTTGTTTCTTGATTTTCACTTTACACCTGAAGATTGGGTCCTCTAGTCGTAAATAACGGTTCATTCCACAATGATTACTTAAGCCACATTGTGATACTACCTACATCCATGCAGGATGAATAGGGTTTTGCGTAATAGAATCAGAAATCTGAAACAAACCATCTTACCATCCCAACCGCCATTCCGAATAAAGTAGTGATCAAAATAGGCTTCCTCCCAAATCTATCCGTCACTAGGATAGTACAGAAGCAAGCCAGAAGCTGTATGCACCCACAGACAACAGAAGCTACGTCTTCTCCCACAGAAGTATGCGTAGACTCCATTATAGTCTGCATATAGAACATTACTGCATTGTATCCAATTAATTCTATAAATAAGCTCAAGAAGATCACTTTGAATAATGTTTTTAGCGTTGTTTTGTCTTTGAAGATCTCTCTCTTGGATAATTTTGGCTGGTTTAAGGAGTATAGTTTGTACTCTTCATTGGCTAGGTCTTCTGTACCTCGAAGGTTGTTCAGGACTTTTAGGGAATCTTCTTTGCGTCCTAGAAAATAGATTAAATTTGCAATCAAAGTCAATCTATTATATACAAGATGTAACATAAATAACGCACAACCTCTTAAGGGATCATTGTACTCATCATTATGAACAACTTTTACTATGGGGTCAAACCTGAAATCGCGAAAAAGAAATCAGCTTTTCCCTACATTTTGACAAGTTATGCGAACGTAAATGTAGGCAGCAGCGTATTTTTTTGTGCGATTTCAGGTTTGGTCCCATAGTAAAAGTTGTTCATAATAATTACGTCTGATAAAAATGTCGCTGTTAAAGCGGCATGCTGTATAAAGATGAGATTGCCGAACACCCTTTGGCTCATCTTACCTCTAGAATACAAGTAATAAGGCGTCTCCGGTATGAACCACATGGGCACGCTGATCATGGCTACGATGATGGTGTAGATGATGTGCAGCTCGAAGTAGGACATGAAGGGTCCGATGCTGAAGAAGATCAGCATCCCCAGTGCTGAAGCCACTTGAGATATCGTACCGAGGGCGCCGCGGATTTCTTTCTGGAAAAAATATTTTGATACGGTAACAGATTTTTATTAAGTGTTGAAAGTGCGCTTGTGGCAGAGCATTTGTGTGGAAATCGATTGACATGGCAGCTGATTGTTTCAGGACTGATTTTCAGTAGTGAGATAACTTTAATCTGAAGAATAAATATGACATTTATACTTTACACTACTACAAGGATCGTTTGGCGCTCGAATGACGTTGATAGGGGGCGCCGTTCCTTAACATTAATTTGTGCAAATGTTTTGTGTTTATTCAAGAAAGAAGATGGTGGAGTTAGTCCCAATTTTGGTCACGCGCCAAAAGATCTTACTTTGTACAGTTATACAGGGTGGCAGGGACATCAACGCGCAATCTGTTAACCATGGATTCAGCCGTCGTCCTAATACAATTCGACTACGCGATCATCGCAAATTCGGGCGAATTTTAGTCGTACGAATCTGCAATCAAACATACTGATCGCGTCGCGTCGTCAGGGCCGCTCGCATCGTTAACACCCAGTCACAGCCACTCACCCCGTCGACACCCAGTTTTTGTTATCGCGCGACCACGCGGTGGTCGCATTGCTTACTCGCGCGATGATCGCGTAGTCTCGTTTTATTAGGACACTCGGTATATGATTTTGGACACCCTGCGTTGAAATCTTTCGTCGGTTATATTTTTTTTTTAATTTGCTGTTCGAATTTGGTCGAAATGTAACAACAAATTTTTTTTCGATGTCCCTGCCATCCTGCATTTTCTATACTAAAAATGTCAAGCCGCAATTTGATTTCTCAGATAAAAGTTATCTGACTATTGAATAATCAGGCCTAAAGTATGTTACCTGTAATGGAGGAATTAAATACCTGTCATGATTTCTCATGCTATTCAGCTTTCAGTATGAATGTAAACGGTTACAGGAGAAGAAGTAGACACAAAATACGATGGTGGAAAGATTGTGTGAAGGGTGATATGGCTACGGAGGGGAGAGTGAGTTGGTTGCTGATGGAGATGTTTGGAACAAAAATACATTTATGTGAGGTCTGCGAAAAAGCCTGCAAAAAAAATACTGGCCTACGCAGAAAAAGATAAGATGATAAGACAGATTGATCATTGCAGAGACAGCAGTCAGTGTACCTATTCCACAACATGACCCTGATGATTATTATCAATCAGCATGAGATAAAGTGATTAGGCAGCTAGCTGCAGTCAGTTATCAATAAATCTGCAATGTGGAGATATGCGGTGATTAACACAATCATCGCGTGCTTAACAAAATCACACGACAAAATGAATGTCGACACAATCACGTTCTGTGTGCCAATATACCTACTAAGACCAGTAATCGAATAACACAAAACTTATCGTTGAAAACATGGCAACAGGGTTAGTTAACACCTCAGTCGTAACAGAGCGCCTTGTGAAAATATAACATCTTTATTTTCCGCCAAGCAGCACTGCTGCATTTTAATTGAACTCTTCGGAAAATGACAGGCACATGGGACTTGAATTTTTTACTAGGAAACGAGTTCATTGATTACTTTTCTAATAAGTACTAAGGCGGAAGCAAGCATATAGTTTTATGATTCTACATTACTTAGATGTGGTGAAATCGCCGACTTGGGAAACTACTTTGTAAAAACAATATACTCACGCTAGCAATTTCCGAAGCATAAATAGGAACCACAGTTAAGACGAACGCATTAGCACATCCATCGATGGCCCTGCCGAAGAACAGCACCCAGACCTCTGTGGCGAACATCAGCGAGAAGCACATCACCAATCGCGGTATACAGCCGAGGATGATGCAGGTCTTACGGCCTAAGCGGTCCATTAGGAAGCCTACTGAGAAGTTCACTGGAAATGAGAAAAATATTTACATTAGTGAGATCACATCAAACAGATAAAGGAGAACGTAAAGACGTGACCTGCGTCAGTTGGTATTTTGGTTCAATAGAGAATGCTGGGAGGTGTCGAAAAAGATATATATAAGGGATTCAAAAAGATTTCATATTTACTTTCTTTTCCTGAACCTGGCCTACGATGATGGAAAATATGTATAAATAACAATTGGACTGAATGTCTTGTAGGTATAGGTGGATCTTTGACAGTCGTAACGGGTAGTCAGAAGCACAAAAGTCTGAGAACCAGTCTTACCAAGAGGCATCGTGTTACCCAGTAACTGGGTTGTGGAGGTCAGACAGGCAGTCGCTTAATGTGAATTACTGGTATTCAACTGCATCCGGTTAGAATAGAAGCCGACCCTAGCATAGTTGGAAAAAGGCTAGGCAGATTGATTTATTAATTGGATTGAAGATCTGGAGCTAGACCACCACCTCTTAAATCAGTATTATTGTAATTTTACTTCAGTCTGGGAAAGAGATGAAGCTGTGGCGGCATCGCCACAACGGAACGCGTCACACTGACGTCACGCAAAATCCTGCATCGCGCAAACAGAGTTTACCGCGCGACTAGCATATATACAACATCCCGACATCAACCGTCGGGCAGTAGCCCACCAGACACAACACCCGTCTGGTCGGAGGATCCTCCCTTTTCTATGGAGGATGAGTGAACTTTACACCCTGTTCCTCATGCCTCTATAAACGTCCTGTATAGCTCCATCTCTTTCTCACACTGAAGTAACATTAAAACAATACTGCTTTAAGAGGTGGTGGTTGGGCCCCTGAACTCGCTAACAGGCAGTAACCTAGTGTGGCGCCCAATGCTCGTTCCTGCTTATTTATTTATTTATTAAAGAACACCAACAGCTTATACATTCAACTGTTCTATAATCATCATGAGTCTTGTCCTGCAACAGGCTCTTTGCTCATTTTTTACACGACTGCCCCAGAAGGAGGGTAATGTTTTCCGAGAGTATGTATTGTTTATGTATGTCTAGACTTGATGGATTTTAGCATATGAGGTGGTGTCGTTAGACTCGTCTTAATTGTGGGAGTGACTAGGCTACATAATATTTATATATCGCATCAACAAATAAAATGAAAAGAGGGGAAGGTACCTTTTTAAATAAATTACAACAATATCGGTAACAAATAAAAGCTAGTAATAAGTCAATTCCAAATATATATTATTAAATTATAACATTTATATGCTGCCATTTAATTATCTGAACAACTCGTTCTTTAAAAAAACTAGCCGATTGCTAAAACACATACTTAACTGAAAAGAGAAAAACAAGCAACATAAACTATAGAATTTAGTTTCTTTGTAAGTACTACAGGCGGGGACAAACCAATCCCACCAAAAAAAAATAATAAATCAAAAATAAATAGATAAAATAATAAATAAATAATAAAAACATTAAAAACATTACATGTAAAAAAATGCCAAGTCTCTCCATGCAATCTTTCTACCGTAAAAAGTTTTGAGATCTCTAGAATCCTATTCTATCGATGGGCATTAGAGGTAATCTTTTCCGCTGGTTTAAGTCGTATGTGGAGGACAGGTGTCAGACTATTGTGCTGAATGGGTATTCATCAAGATCAATGCGTATTTCATCTGGAGTTCCTCAAGGATCTTTATTAGAGCCGCTTTTATTTAATTTATTCGTCAACGATATTGATTCCTGCTTCCTTCATTCTAAAATACTTCTGTACGCGAATGACATGAAAATTATGTCAATGATATCCTCCTTATCAGATGTTCTATCATTGCAAGAGGATCTGGATAGGTTCCAGTGCTACTGCAGCACTAATAAGCTTGATTTAAACGTCTCCAAGTGTTACGTGTGCTCCTTCACTAGGAAGCCCGTACCTATCACATTTGATTATAAACTTTTAGACAGATCCCTAGCTAGGGTTGACACAGTCAAAGACTTGGGAGTTGTATTTGATTCAAAACTATCATTTGATTAACACGTAGATAAAATCATTGGCAAAGCATCAAAATCACTGGGGTTCATTTTGAGGGTCTCGTATGAGTTCAGGAGCATCAAAACCATTAAAATTATCTACTGTACTTTTGTTCGCAGTTATCTCGAGTATGCCTCTCAAGTTTGGAATCCCAATTACAACATATACATCAATCGATTGGAAGGCATACAAAGAAAAATTTTGAGGTATATTCAATTCCGGTCTAAAACTTACTCTCCCACTTATCTCCTACGCTGTAAAAGATTTCATCTACTTCCTCTTTCTAAACGTAGAAGAATTGCAGACTTTTTTTTTTTTTTTGTGGATGGGAAATCATCAAATGACTTCTCCCGCTCTGGGCTGAGCGGGAGGGCGTGTCAAACTTTTACTGACTAAAACCCACCCGTGTTCCTTCTGTTGCCTGTGCCGGGGCCACGGTAACCCTTTTGAACATCCCGCAACCCTAGCTGGCATCGGCCCTAGCGAACCCCGTCAATAGTGCTGACATCTCTTTGAGGCGCGCGTGGAACACAACGCGCCGTCGACTCGGGCTTGGTCCTTACCGGACGGCGAGCTACCCATTGCTCGCCGTCCGCAAGCCCGCGCCTACGGTGGCCGGGAATCGGCAGTCAATTCCCGACGCCCAGGGCGTCTCCTGCGGCGACTAGGGGCGTGAGGGCGCAAAGCTTGCCTCTCCCTCACGCGTTCCGCCTCCTCCTTCGCGAGCATTACTGATTCGCAGAAGGAGGTAATGGCTTCCCATGTACTCTCGCTCCGTACCATGGCCTGGACCAGGGCCGGACGCGAGAGATCGCCGCCGCCGATCGAGAATTGCAGACTTGGCGTTTTTATTTAGAATTGCTAACGGTTCAACCGAGCTTCCCGAATTGCTGAACAAAATCGGACTGCGGGTTCCTTCTGCTTTTTTGCGCAATCCTTTTCTATTGCATACTCCTCTGGTAGGAATGAATTACAGACGAAATTTAATCAGAGCGAGTCATACGTACAATGCGTTCTGTCGGGACGTCGACATCGATGTTTTCAATACTGGCAAATCTAAATTAAAAAGTATTCTTTGCGATTTCTTTTTTGATCACGTAAATTAATTAATCACAATTTGCGCAGTTTGAAACGCATTTTTTACATAAGATACTGTTTTTACTCAAATACTGTCGACCTACTCAAATACTTTTTGTTTATATTATGCTCTCTTCGATTTTTTTAAACTTTTAATTGGCCTTATTTTTATTACTCTCAAACGTGCAAAAGCGTGTTTAGCTGTAAGTTTTCCAAAAACTGTAAAATAAAATATAATAAAATCCAAGTCCAATTGAATTTATTTTGTAGTTAGTTATTTAGCAACATTTAGTGACTGTATCAATAGTTTTATTTATATTATAATTATAGTGAATTAGCAAATTTATTTTTAACTTTAATAAATAACAATTTATTAATAATCCATACTTACCAATTTAATAGTTTTTGTACGTAAACAAAGAACAAAGTTAACAATGCGGTCGAAATTCATACACCATGTTCCTGCAAAACAGCAAATATAAAATTGTTTTCTATTATTAACTATTTATTAGTGTTTTTATAATTTTTCCTTTATATCAGCCTAATAATCTATCTTGATGCCAAATTTCAAGGTTTTAGGTCTGCTAGAAGTATCTTAGATGTTTGATGATCGGTCAGTCAGTCAGTCAGTGAGTGACAAAATGATGTAACTTTGATCGACGACAACTCATAAACTATAAGTTCAAATATCATGTAATTTGGAAGTTTAGCTAGTTATAATGATTACTCTTGGTTACCGAAAGTTCAAACTGCTAGCTTTGTCCACAGAGAAGATATAGGGGGCGGTGAAAGGCCCGTGAATGGCTTCGAGGAAAGGATGGTATGGCCGTGCCTGCTTTGCTCGAGACTTGAGCCCCCAGATGACCTGAAATATGGTGTGAGCTTAAAAAAAACAAAGTTCAACAGGTAATAATGCTTGTGTTTCTCTTTTCAGATAAGTGTTTTTACAGTTAGGTTTTTTGTTTTTAGGGTTCCGTATGTCCGAATGAAAATAAGGAGCCCTTATAGGATCACTCGTATGTCTGGCTGTCCATCTGTCACAGCTGATTTGCTCCAAATCTAATAACCTGAGTTGCCAACCCAAACACGGACGTGTAACGTAAATAAATGATTTTTGAATATCGGGTAAGTTTAGGAGGCCGATTAGAAAATTAAAAACAAAAAGTTTTGGAAACTGTACCATGTGACTTAACAAATGAAAGGGCTATGATGGACCTCAATTTTTTTTTAATAATTTTAAAATAAATAGTTTTAAAGTTATTTAAAAGAAAATAGATGAAAATTGTCCACCCCCTTTTCTCCTAAACTACTGAGTCTACTACTATTTTTTTTAATACAGAAAATAGTTCTAAACTTATAGATTACAAGAAAACCTATAAGAAGTCTATGGTATTAAAATAGCATGGTAAATCTCTCAACATTGTGCGTACAAACTTACATATGCAGTTGGAATGTATGAGAACATGTTTTTCAACTACAATGTGAAATTTGTTCTTGGGATTACTTCATCCAAACTACTACCCTTAATTGCGCGTGGTCCGACACGCACTAGGCTGGTTTTTTTTTAATAATTTGCTTTTTCGACTCATGGAAAAAGGCGTCCCTCCATTCCTACTGCTCCCCGCAATCTGGCTGTAACACATAGCTCGTGCGGCCAATTGTGATGGAGAAGCATAATAAAATTGCTTACAAGCAAGTCCACAGAGACATCCTATGGACACGATCCAAGACCCTTCTTCCTCGGTGATCGGCCTTGAGAGAACTGTCTGCGTCTCATTCTTCAACTTCACCAGCACTGGTGATGACCAGGCAACATTGAGACCCACGCATATGAAGGATAGATTCGCTGAAAAAGGAAAGATAATCATGAACAATTGTTGGAATCGATACATTTTGTTGTTTTGACTATTTTCAATAACCGCGGTACCTTGTTGAATATGTTCATGTTAATGTGTTTTTTTTAAATTGCTGATTGGGCCTGCTCTTGACCTCAATCACGTCTGGTGGAAAGTGATGGATGAGGTCTATGATGGAACGAGCATGCCCAGAAGATGCCTGTTCACTCTTACTTTGAAGGCAGACGGGATGTGATCAACTTTGAACGTTAATATCTCAAAAGCGCGACGGTTTACGGGGTTTGGTCCTACGATGTCTTCTGTTTGTATTGCTCATCGATTATCGATTTATATAGATTTCATGCGTGGCCGCTATTTTTAAAAACAATGAAATAGAATAGAATAGACATTTATTTTGCAAATATGGGTAATACTTAGTAGATGTTACGATACATTAAAGCACAGACATATTTCACCATTCGGCATGCAAACATTTATATTAACAAGATTAATTGATTATTAACAAGCTTAATGACATTAACAAAATTATTGACAAAATTGATTACAAAATTAATTAATACCAGGCGAGAAGAAGATGGAGTCCTCCTCGGGAGCTATCGGCATGGCGAAGTAGTCTCCCAATATTCACAACATTATCCAGAGCAATTCAGCGAATATTTTTCTCTGACATAAACTCAGTCACACTGTACTACGTTTTATCAATTAAAAAACGTAGTCTACTCTTAAATAGCATTGTTGTCAAGTCTTTCCAACTACTTGGAAATTTATTATAAACTAGCTGTGCCCCGCGACTTCGTTCGCGTAGAAGTCGTAAGATACACAATATGTTAAAATAACAGTCACATTTTGATCAAACTCTCTCGTCCCCCGACCCGCCGCGTTACATCGCCCGCCCGCGCTATTGCATTTTCGCTTAGCGTTATTTTTTACTTGTTTTTTTTTGCTCGGCTCCTTAGGATCATAGCGTGATTTTAAATAGCTATCCTCGAAAATTGGGCTGCCAAATGCAAAAAGATTTTTTCAAATCCGACTTTTTGTTTACAATTTCATGGGTTTTAATATTTTTTTGCGCGGAACCCTAATTATTTTTCTAAAATACAAGTAACCTACGTTACTCCCCGTAACATCAGCTATCTGCCAGTGAAAGTCTCATCAAAATCGGTCCAGTCTTTTCGGAGATTAGCCGGTACAATGAGACTGACAAAAAATTTAAAAATTGCTTTTTTGTTTTAAGTACTGTATATACTTTCTTATGCATTTAGTAAAAAGTTGTTATTTTGACATAACAAACAGACACTTCAATTTTATTTGTTTATATAGATCTCTCACAGTCTTCTGTCTGATTCACTCACTCACTTTTCATATTATGAGAAGATTTAAAAAAATTCTGTTCGAATTTTAATTTTCTTTTATACAAGCCTGACAATAACGAACACAAAAAAGAATTATCCAATTTGGTGCAATCGTTCGGAAGTTATGCGCGTATATACATTTCGGCGGTTTATTTTTATTTATATAGATTATTGGGGCCATGCAAAAAACACTTTTGCGCATCAAAGTACACACACACGACATGGTAATTGACATAATGTCACGCCTATTTCTTGGTAATACATCAGTTAGACGTTCAAAACGACTTGGATTTTGCTTCACAAACACAGCTATTTCAAAAATATCAATACAAAGAAGTGTCAAGATATTGTACTGCTTTAGAATAAGGCTTGCAACTGTCTGCAGTTTCAAGTTTAAACATTGAGCGGATACATATTTCGTCGGCCTTAAGTGTGTCTTTATCAGTTGAGTTCACCCAGAAAACGACACCGTAACGAAATTGAGATTCAACTATACCATGGTAAGCCTTAAGAAGTGTTCCAGTATCTAATGTGAAAGGATACATAATCAGCCTATAATGTTCCCACTGCTGGGACACAGGCCTCCTTTCGGTGAGATTCGAGGAAGGATAATCTATATAAAATATATGCAGATGAACTTATTTTTTACACAATATATCTATGTGTGCTTTCCAATTTAAGTTGTAATCTATATGTAGGCCCAAAAATTTAGTATCACTTACTTCGTCAGTATTGTAATTTTTCTAATGTATGTACGTGAAAATTGATTACTGCGGGCGTACCTTGTCTAAAGTGCATTATCTTGGTCTTACCTAAATTTATATTCAAATTATTTCTATCCAGCCATTTAATTATACCGTCAAGAGAATTATTTATAACTTTTTCATATGTAATTGCATTTTTACAAGGGATTGTTAAGGTAATCAGCAAACATAGTCAAAGGTTGGTCAATGGACATACACATGTCATTTACTTATACATATCTAATATAAATAAGAAAGGGCCCAGAACGCTTCCCTGTGGTACACCGAATGCAATTTTACGTTGTCGTGATTGTATCTCTACGTGTTTGTTAACTACATTAATGCGACTAATTTCGGTTATTTATGTTCTGCTTTCTAAATATGATTTTATAAGTTCGAGCACGTTGCCTATAATGACTTCTAATTTATTTAGCAATGTATTATAATGGACACAATCAAATGCCTGAGTCATATCACAAAATAAGACACCTCGTTTATTCACATTTCTAATAATGGTATTCAAAAAGTCATAAACTGCCATATTAATGTTTCTGTGGTGTCTACATCCTTTTTGTTCATCGCAAAGTATATTTTTTTCAATGTAGCTATATAATTCTTTGTAGATGTATTTCTCAAATACTTTTGAAATAACCGATGTGAGTGAAATGGGTCTATAATATTCCATCAATTCCTTGTCTTCTTTCTTAAATAACGGTTTAATTATAGATGGTTTTAAAGCTTCTGGATATTATATACCCTTACAAACACTAAGGTCAATTAAGTGACTTAAATGACCAATTGACCACATATCTCAGCTGACACTGACTTCCGTATATTTGTAGCGATCCCATCAATACCTACACTGCTAGTAAATACTAGTAAATATAAATAGTAATAAATAAAATAATATAGTAGTAATATTTACAGTAGTAGAAATATAAATAAATATAATAATTGTGTCCTTAAAAAAATTTGAGGACATAATTATTATATTTAAATCGTGTGGTGTGCTTGGTTTGTGTTACGGATGACATGCATGTCTTTGGCTTAAATTCACCATGTATTAATACATTTTTTTTTTTTGAAGAATAATGAAGATACATGAAAGAGACGCCGCGTCTGCGTCCCGTCCTCGTCTTACGTCCCATCCATTATAAATAGTTGCTACTCTTTGCTTCTGTGTGGCCCGCGTCTAAGCGCTGCCGCTGCTCCACCGCAACACACGGCTAAGGTATGCACGTAGGTATACTGAGCTGCGCTTTGTGTGAATGTATAGGCGGGATATTTATTTTTAACTAACTTCTGCCCGCGACTTCGTCCGCGTCAAATTTCTTGTCCCTCCGACCCACCCCGTCACATCACATGTGTATCTTACGACATCCACGCGAACGAAGTCGCGGGGCACAGCTAAGCGTATACATGTGTTGGGCATTTTTCAAAATAAAATCATTGATCCAGGAAACTTTCTTCTTTATTGTTGCTTCTTCAAATGATGGGCGCCGACTGACTTTCAGCCTCGTTCGTTTTTGGCAATGGCATCTCGCAGTTCAACCTGTAGGAGGTTGTCGACTGTTTAACCGAATTTTCCTATGGATGCCTAAATAAATTAAGGCCTCCAGCCAGGGCATAAAACTAAAGCTAAGCGACTAGTCGCTAAGGGCACCCCCTGTGGGGTACAGACGGCTTAGGGCGTCTCTGGGAGAGGACAGCTAGGGACAGGCTGAATTGGATTAATTGGGGGCAAGTTTAAAACTACGGGTTCAGCGGCGCGGGCTGCCTCGAGCAAGGGTTGGGGTGGGGATGGACAAGGAACATCGCGGTGCCCCTCGGCAGCGAGGGCGGAAGCGCGGCGGTCTTGATTTAAATTTCCGGATTGTGCTAGTGGCGGGATTACGGCAGGAGGGTGTTAGCGTCATCCGGGACGGTCAGAGAATGCTTAAGTCGGCGAATTTGACTTATACGCGACGGGATATAGCAGGCGGCCGCCGCAATCAAGGGATTGCGATGCTCAATCGCAGATTCAAAGAAACGCTTGGCGAGGCGTTTCATGAATTGCTGAACGGTGGGAATTTTGAGATCAACGTGAAGAGACTCGTTGCGTACATAAAAGGGTGCCCCCGTAATCTTTCTAAGGAAACGGTTCTGTAGGGTCTGCATCCTATGGGTATAGTGAGGCTTTGCATGCGCAAATACTACAAAAGCATACGTCATGATGGGACGGATGACTGCGGTATAAATGCGCAGCTTGCACTTTAGAGACAATTTGCTACGCGCGGTCAGAATAAAATGAAGCCTCCCGAGAGCACAAGAGGCTCGCGAACGAGCCGTCTTAATGTGCTCTTTGAAATTGAGGTGTTGACCGAGGATCACGCCTAAGTATTTAGCTTGCTTCTCCCAAGGGATTGGCTTGCCATACATAGTCATCGGACTAGACTGACTTTCAGCCTCACAATGGCGCCTTATTTATACTATTTTCAACATAACATCATCACGCCTTGTTTCCCCGAAGGGTTAGGCAGAGGTGTACCTGTAGTAGTACACCCACATTTCGCCAGTTACGTTTAAGTCCCATGTAATAGGGGGCGAGCCTATTGCCATCTACCGGGCACAAATCTAGACTCCGGGCTGCTACTGAGAAATTCCAGATAGAAAAACTCAATAACACTTTGCCCGACCTGGGAATCGAACCCAGGACCTCATGCTTAGCAGTAGCGCTTGCGACCACTAGACCAACAAGGCAGTCAGTCATACTATTTTTGATAAGAAATAATCATACAGCTTGCGCCCTCTACATGACACGCCCACATTACGTAACTAATTATTGACCAATCAGAGCCAAGCAGCAAAAATGCGACGCTAAGCTATCCTATGACGAACCTTTACCGTAACGAGGCCCGTATGACTATTCTATTAAATCAGGTACCTCGTTACGGTAAATTCACAAAAAAATATGTTACAATACAAATTATAATCTAATAAGGTTCACTATTCGTTAGGGGATTACATTCCCTTCAAAACAACACTAATTAGACACTTATATTTCTTATACAAATTTAATTACAGGCACATAAAAATATTGTTCATAATTCACTTTACTTACATTATTCTAAGTTTTTTTTATCACCTCTATTACGAGTCTCAGCACTTGGAAACACTTTTTCACACTTGATGACGTTTCTAATAAGAGTTTTTCACTTTATAAACACCTGATAACACTTAACAACACTTATTTAAACTTATTAAGCTTCATTTTAGAACTAGTCTATTACATGGGACTTAAAACATAACTGGGCGAAATGTGGGTGTACTATAGGTACACCTCTGCCTAACCCTTCGGGGAAACAAGGCGTGATGATGTTATGTTTAGCACTGAATAATGTTCATGTTCACTATTCACACTACGTTGGGGCTTCGCGAACGTCGTCGCGAACAATATGCAATTAGTAAAAAGCTGTAATTATAGATAAAACAAAAGGTATATAATAAAGCACGTATACTATAAGATAAATAATTAAATCATCTTTAAAATTGTGAAGGTTTCATAAAAATACGCTTAATAGTTTTTGCGTGATTTTCAGTTTTTATCCGCGTTAGTCATTAATTTACAAATTAATTACGCTATGTAATATAAACGTAATCTAAAATATTCACTAAATATGTTATTAAGAAAATGCTCTTAATTAACATATATTTCCAAGTTTTCCGAATCATTAACACACAAGTTTAGACACGATCTTCAGTTTAAAAACATTAAAAGTCCGTTACCGTCGCCTGAATAGGCGAGATTGTGAACCTCCCGTGCACAGCCTGCGTAGCAGTGGATTGTCGTTTTTACAAGCGGAGAAATAGCAAGCACGTAATTAATACCCATTCAAACTACAGTACCTCATACGTCATATCCACTCAAGATGAAACGGTGCATGAGATTGCACTAATTTCACCGCCCAATGTCAATGTACTTTGCATATCAATGGACTATTTTGTCACCCAGCGACAATGCGCTCTAAGTCTATTACACCCACAGAACACTTATACTTCAGGCAGATTACACTAGATTCGTTATCCATAAACAAAGTAGAATATACAATAGATATCTCACGTGCCTGTTATTTTGCCTACTCATACCAATTCTCTAAAAGCTATCCAAAACAGTGAGAGATTTTAGTACCGCCTTACAGTAACCTATATTTACCAGATAAATTTAAAATTGATAATTTTGTAGGCTTATGGTGTTTACCGATCCAGGGGCTACAGGGTAAGCAGGCCATCGATATTGTTATTGTAAAATGTAAGTTTGATAAATGATAAATGATTTTATTTCTGTAAGTAGGTTTACACAAACACTTTTACATGTCAAACATTTTTTTTTAAACTAGATGAGGCCGGCGTTTCCTATCTGACTACTCTGAGAAGAAAGGCCGAAACAAACTCAGAGGTCACAGTCTCTTTTAAAGTCCAGACATAATCTTGGTCAGATCATGTGAAGACCATGTAGGTTGGTGTCTGAAATGGTCTTTTGAGAAAAGAACCACACAGATTGAGTGGACCTGTCCAGTCAGTGCAAGCATCTGTCAGTAATCGTACATAAAAGTAGTAGTAGCTCAACATAAAAGTTAAGGAGCTCAACGATTCGACGAACAATACCAAAGAAAGGACATTTGGGAAGGCCGCATAATTTACTCAAACTGGCAAACTATGATTAAAGCTGAGAGAAAGGAAAAAGAAAACAACAAGGACTCACATAGTCTTCACATTCACAGTAATTAAAATAATATTACATTTTACAAAGTAAATATTCATGTCATTGTATATATAAAATTCATCAAGGACAATGTGTATATAAGAAAAAAAATAGCAAAAAGAAAAGAACAAAAAAAAAACAGTATGTATATAAAAAAAAAATTAAATTAGTTGGAGCAGCTTAATCCCACACCTTTTTGTCATCATTGTAATCTTTAACGGTATAAAAGGCTTTCTAGCACAACTTACGTTTACGTTTTTTTTTTGAGATCCCCTTAAATATTCCTGGTATAAAAAACAACCCGGAAATCTCAAACAAGTTTTCAGGCTCAGCCACCATGTCTATGGAGTTTAGAACAAAATATCACTAAAGAATATTATAGGACTTACCAGTTATAATAATTAAATACTGCCTCAAGACAGGACGTCCACATGCGATCATCGTTTAAACTAAAAACTGATCGCTAAACATCTGCAGACATGTTCTCTTCTAAGACTACACTGATAATACGATTTTTACTTACATAAGGATATCAACACATTAAAATAACAATATGCTTTTGACATATACATGGTTGTCGAATGAAAGATTTTCTGCATTTTCTGTATATTTCACTTTATAAGTAAGTAATGAAGTTATTTTACGGAGGGGCTCGTGGCTAAATAATAACAGCCACACGGGTCAATCGAAGGTTAAGCTACGCTAGCCGCGGTTAGTTCGTGGATGGGTAACCATCCATTACATATCGAGACCCCTTTCGTGTCTCAGAAAGCACGTTAAGTCGTTGGTCCCGGCTGTCATTCGTAAATCTTTGACAATCGTTACGGGTAGTCAGAAGCCCAGAAGTCTGACATCCAGTCTTACCAAGGGTATCGTGTTACCCAGTAACTGGGTTGTGATGGTCAGATACGCAGTCGCTCTATGTAAAGTCATCACCCTCAGAACCCATCCACCTTTCCTCCTCTTTGAGGAGAAGAGGAGAATGTTGAACAGAAAGGAAACGAAAAAATAAATCGAGATTCTTGTCTCTGGACAGCCCTAATTTTTGGCTTAACTAAATCTGCATTATTCATCCAGTTCTATAAAAGGCAAATAGTTTAATATTTGTATCTTTAAGTTTTCATTTGTATTGCTGTACTGTGGAAACTCGGGTGAAATCCGTGTATTTGCTTTAGTTAATCCGTCTTGAGTCAATATTAGCTGATTTAAGTGTTAACTCTTAGATAGCGATCCCAATGCTCTTGGGACTTGCTCCATTTGCACCGCCATCACCCACAACTCGCTTTGTAACGTCCAAAAAGATATCATTACATATCATCACGCCCGTTTTCCCCGAGTTAAACAGAGGTGTACACATAGTACACCCACATTTCGCAACATATGTTTAAGTCCCATATAATAGGAGGCGAGCCTATTGCCATCAACCGGACACAAATTTCGATTCCGGGCTTAGAAATTCCTAATTGAAAAACCCAATACGTCGTCCTCGTTAAAATTATATTCCCATGAATTTCTGTTGTTGTGAATGGGCAACCTCCTAGCATTAAGGTTCCATGTAAACTAGAGCAGCTGTTACAAATGTGTCCCGCGGATGTCAAATGTAACAACCGCGGTGCGTGCGCGGTGCGACGACGGGGTTCATAGAGCAGCCTTTCCCAAAGTGGGTGATAACGCGCCCTTGTGGGCGCTGCAGGCCTAATGGGGGGCAGTAAGAGACCCAGAAAAAAAATGGGGGCATTGTGTAGAGGCTTAGGGGCAATTTGTAATTTCATCTAGGTAGTGGTTTTTAAGTAGGTGAAAAAATGGGGGCGCTAAAAACTAATTTATTCTCAAAGTGGGCAGTAGACAAAATAAGTTAGGGAACACCTGTTATAGAGTAATCCGTACGCGCAGATGCGCCACAGTCTGATTATTCTGCTTACTTGATACCTAACACATGGTATAATTAAAATGAGTATTTTTTAACTGCAAGAGGTTCTATTGTGTTATAAAAAAGTACGTATATCATAGGTACATTAAATATTTTCAAAAAAACGTATCAAATCAAAATATATCCACATGTAACCACAACAATAGGGACACAAACAATGTGTATAAATAATTACACAGTAATATAATTATAATAACACCAGCCTATTAATGTCCCACTCAAGGCAAAGGCAAAGAAGCCTTTAACGTTAGTGAGCATTTAACGATATCCATATTTTGTAAAGAAGAGAATCCATAAATTGGAAAGAATTTAATAACATAGATATACCTCATCAGTTTTTGCATATATCAGCCAACAGACTTTATATACATAACTAGCTGACCGGACAGGCGTTGTTCAGACCAAATTTCAATAATCCCATTGAAAAAAGGATGTTTTATTTTTTCCAGAATTTTCGGGAAACTTCCAACTTTGCTTTTCATAAAAAACCTAATTCTGACTATTGTGAACATTTCAAAACAAAAAATAGCCACATCGGTCCAGCTGTTCTCAAGTGATGCGCTTACCAACGAACAGCGTTTCATTTTTATTTATATACTAGCTGTGCCCCGCGACTTCACTCGCGTGGAAGTCGTAAAATATACTAAAATAATAGCCACATTTTAATAAAACTCCCTCGTCCCCCGACCAGCCGCGTTACATCGCCCGCCCGCGCTATTACTTCGTTTTCGCTTAGCGTTCTTACTTATTTTTTTTCCTTTTGCTCGGCTCCTAAGGATGTTAAATAAATAGCCTATAACCATCCTCGAGAATTGGGCACCCAAATGAATTTTACAAATCCGGTTTTTTGTTGATAATTTCATGGGTTTTAATTTTATGCGCGGAATCCTAATTCATTTTCTAAAATATAAGTAGACTAAGTTACTCCTTGTAACATCAGCTATCGGCCAGTACTGTCTCGTCAAAATCGGTCCAGCCGTTTTGAAGATTTGCCGGAACAAACAGACAAACAAAATTTTCAAATTTGTGTTTTGTTATAAGTACCGTATATACTTTCATATGCATTTAGTAAAAACTGTTATTTTGACATTACAAACAGACACTTCAATTTTCTGTTCTTGTAGAGATGTATAAATAATAAATGATTTTATTTTTGTAAGTAGGTTTATACAAACACTTTTACAAGTCAAACATTTTTTTTTTAAACTAGATGAGGCCGGCGTTTCCTATCTGACTACTCTGAGAAGAAAGGCCGAAACAAACTCAGAGGTCACAGTCTCTTTTAAAGTCCAGACATAATCTTGGTCAGATCATGCGAAGACCATGTAGGTTGGTGTCTGAAATGGTCTTTTGAGAAAAGAACCACACAGATTGAGTGGACCTGTCCAGTCAGTGCAAGCATCTGTCAGTAATCGTACAGCTCAACATAAAAGTTAAGGAGCTCAACGATTCGACGAACAATACCAAAGAAAGGACATTTGGGAAGGCCGCATAATTTACTCAAACTGGCAAACTATGATTAAAGCTGAGAGAAAAAAAAAACAAGGACCCACATAGTCTTCACATTCACAGATACGTACAGTATAGATAAGGTAGGTACATTGGTAGCTTAGATAATAATATGTCGTGTCAGTTCCGTTAATTTTTCATAATCTTTGATTTTCACCCCAAAATGGCTATCGTAAATATTATTATTTTTAAATGAGTTTAAAACTAGTGATTTTGTGACTTTACCAATGAAATGTCGCACCTTGAGCTTTATTTAATTTTCTAGAGTGATGGAAACAATTTTTCATCACACAAGAAAGCATTTTCAAATATTATTTTTTTAATTTATTTGTCATGTCCTGCCGTCATGACCGTCAGAAGGAGACTGAGACGTTTTGTGGTCCCGGACCACAACGTGTTGCGCAAAAAATTTGTTCGCGGTGTCTGCTCTAGTTTACATTGAATCTCAATACCTCCTAAGTAAAAAAAAATCTATACTTTGTTAGCGCTATCTTCTTCATATCTGGATGGCCTTCATCAAACATTAGCAAAATAAAACGATGCTATTATTTTATCTCTATATCTACTTTTCATCCACAGTTTTTCTTGATAGCACTGATCAGCTTGTAAAAAGGCTGGCACAGCTGATGGAGGTGGTTACAGATACCAGCAACACAATAGTGTTTTGAAACCTTGACCATAATAGAAGTGTCTTAGTATTTTGTGCCTGATCATTCGCCAACAACCAAGTATACTTTCGAAAACCAGACAACCACAAAGCTGTTTCACAGTAGAAACATGCACTATGGGAGTAATATTTTCATGAGAAAGCTAAGTTTGTTTCTATTGACTATCACAATCTTATCTTATGCCATCAACTGTGGGTTAGTGTGGGTTAGCGATTGCAGAGCCCTCAGTAAATACCCAACGTGATTGTGCCGCTTATTATCAGCATGAGATAAAGTAATAAACCGGCTTGAAGCAGACAGCTATCTATAGATCTGTAGTCAATGTAGAGATAATGAGAAAATTAACACAATTATCGCGTGCCTATCAAAACCAAGCGACAAAGCGTATGTGGACGAACGTCCTTGCGTGCCAATAGACTCAAAACTTATCTTCGAAAACAAGGATGAGCTTCGTATGACAGAAGCATTGAACACTCTCTAGTAACAGAGCGCTTTGTGAAAATTTAATATGTATGTAATAGGGGCTTAAATATGAAATTGCCGTTTTAACGTATTGGCCACTTTGAATTAAAACTGGACCTGCATGGTGTGACATTCCAGAGTGAAACTTTTTTCACACGATAACTATAACATTCTAAATTTGAAAAATGTACAACATTCGATTATTTAACTTTCAATTGTTTTTCATTCAGCTTTAAAAGTAAAGATGGATATATTGAAAATTGGAGTAATTTTTAAATACGAGTTCCGACCTGGAACTAACGCAGCAGGAATAGCTCGCGATATCAATGCTGTGTTTGGAGAGGACACCGCTAATGAACGCACCGTACGTTTTTGGTTTAATCACTTTCGTATTGGAAACTTCAACTTGACGGATGAACCCGAAGAAGACCAGCCACTAAGGTAAATAATGATGAATTAAATGCGATGGTGGAAGCGGATCCGTATCAAACTACAAAGGAATTAGCGGCATGGTTTGATGTTAGCATACCCACAAAATTGACCCATTTCGGTAAGATAAAAAGCTTGAGAAATGGGTGCCCAATGATTTGACTAATCTGCAGAGAGAAGCGCGCGTTGCAGCCTACCTTACCTTGTTGAACCGGTACAGAAATAAAGTAACTTTGGGGCAAATTATGACGTGTGACGAAAAGTGGATTCGATACGATAGTCGAAAGCGAACAACGCAATGGCTGACTCCAGGTCAAAAGCCGCAACAATGCCCTAAAGCGAAGCTTACCCATAGAAAAGTGATGGTAACTGTTTGGTGGTCTCTTCATGATGTAATTCACTACAATTTCCTCAGATCCGGTCAAGCAATAACAGCAGATGTCTACCGTAAATAACTTTGAATAATGATGGCGAAACTCTCAGCAAGACAGCTCCGGCTCTTCAACCGATCTTCACCACTATTGCTCCATGATAACGCAAGATCTCACGCTGCTCGAGAAACCGTTTTAACACTACAGGACCTACAATTAGAAACCATCCGTCATCCTCCATACTCACTGGACCTGGCCCTAACCGACTACTATTTTTTCCGCGATTTGGGCAATTTTTTACATGGTAAAAAATATTCTTCCCAGGAAGCAATTCAAAATGCCTTCACAAAGTTTGTTGAGTCCAGGTACCCAGAGTTCTACCGCAAAGGCTTAAATGAGCTTCCCATGAAATGGCAAAACTGTATAGACAATGAGGGTACATACATTGATTAAATAAATATATTTAACCTTAGAAAAAAAATTGTTTGATTTTTTCGGTATAAAACGGCAATTTCATATTTAAGCCCCTTATATATTTTCAGCCAAGTTACATACCGAAACTCCTCCGTGCCTCGGAAAGCACGTTAAGCCGTTGGTCCCGGCTGTCATTCGTAGATCTGTGACAGTCGTTACGGGTCGTCAGAAGCCCGAAAGTCTGACAACCAGTCTTACCAAGGGGTATCGTATTACCCAATTACTGGGTTGTGGAGGTCAGATAGGCAGTCGCTCCATGTAAAATACTGGTATTCAGCTGCATCCGGTTAGACTGGAAGCCGACCCCAACATAGTTGGGAAAAGGCTAGGCAGATGATGATGATACATTTTCAGCCAAGTCGCATTTAGTTCTGCGTTTTGTCATATTTGAACAAGTTGAAAAATTACAGGTGCGTAAGGAGTCTCCCATTACACCGTACCCATTACCGTGTCGTGACAGCAGTCAGCACCGGCAGAAACTTCTCGCCGACAATTATTGTTGACCCTCCGTTGGTCGGTGATGGAACGGTCTAGTGTGCATAGTCTCATACTTTTCAATACAAAAAATATTATTTTTGTCTGACACGGTCATGGTGTGATATGGTGTAGTGCGCAGACTCCTATAAGTAGCCAGTTTAAAGCGTCTGCTACACGGTCGCCAACTGCGTCTCCGACACAGGTGACCTTGGATGCCGTCCGGCAGAGCTGTTTCAATGTTTGGTCGTAAGCCACCATCTACACTGTTGTAAACCACCAAGGTCACCTCTGTCGGGACGCGGTTGTGCATTAGAGTGAGATCATATCAAACAGATAAAGGAGAATTTGAAGATAGAGACCTAGTGAAGACGTGACCTACGTCAGGAGGTCAAATTTTTGGTTCAATAGAGAATGCTGGGAGGTGTCTAAAAAGGTATCTAAGGGATTCAAAAAGATTTCATTTACTTTCGTTTATACTGCGTCGTTGCTCTAGTGGTCGCAAGCGCTACTGCTGAGCATTAGGTTCGATACCCAGGTCGAGTAAAGTGTTATATTGGGTTTTTCCATCGGGAATTTCTCATTAGCAGCCCAGAGCCTTTTTTTTGTGGATGGGAAATTATCAAATGACTTCTCCCGCTCTGAGCGGAGCGGGAGGGCGTGTCAGACTTTTACTGACTAAAACCCACCCGTGTTCCTTCTGTTCCTTGTGCCGGGGCCACGGTAACTCTTTCGAACATCCCGCAACCCCGGCTGAGCCCAGAGCCTGGATTCGCCATCTCATCTCATAAAAAGCCTCGCCTCCTATTACATGGGGCATAAATATATCTGGCAAAATGTGAGTGTAATATAGGTACACCTAAACATTTGCTCGTTCCTTTACTATATTATTATAAGCCTTGCCTTTACCCTGCAACAACCTTTTTCCTATATTTTTTTACTCATGGAAAAAGGCCTCACTCCATTCCTATACTATTCTATACTGCCACCCGCGGCACTACGGTCTACTCCGAAGCGTAAATCCGCAGTATCGGTCGAATGTTTGGACGATTCCTAATACACATTGTTTTTTATAGGTCGTTCGGTCACTTGTGATGGGGAAACATAATAAAATTACCTACTTACAAACAAGCCCACAGACGGCTCCTATGAACGCGATCCGAAAGCCTTCTGTCACGGTGACGGTGGGTCCTGAGAGATCTGTCTGCGTATTATTCTTCAACTTGACCAGTCAGTCCCGGTGAAGACCATGCCACACTGACACCCAAGCATATGAGGGATAGATTCGCTGAAAAAAGAAAGATAATCGGATTTTTTTTGTCTCGGAACCCTGGGGTCCCAGACCTTTGGAAGGCATACGAGGGGCCGAAGCCAACTCACGCAGGCCCCTTAGACCATTTTAAATGATGAGGAGGCACAACCGATGATTATCCCTGCATGCACTACGCAAGTACACCCAAGGAAAAGCCCCGATTGGTGTAGGACTACTGCAGAACTACTATTATTCTTTTTATTTGACATATCTCGGGGCCCTGTGATCCCGAACCTTTGGAAGGCATACGAGGGGCCGCAACCAACTCGTAGAGGCCTCTTAGACAATTTTAAATAATGAGGATACTTATTCTTTTGATTATTATTATTATTTTACGTCTTTGATATTTCTCGGGACCCTAGGGCCCCGGACCTTTGAAGGCATATGAGGGGCCGAAGCCAACTCGCAGAGGCCCGTTAGACGCTTTCAATGGAAATGAGGCACCAACGATTATCTCTGTACGCACTATGCAAGTGCACCCAAGGACAACCCCCGGTTGGTGTAGGACTATTGCAGGATATGGAAACAAAAAAAAATTGGGCTATGGGTTTGGATTGCTAAAGTGGACCGGTTATCTAAAACTATGGAAGGACTATGGCCCCTGCCTGACCAATGTTTGATAAATACAATACACGGATAAAATGGCAGGGAGTGATTTGCACACTCAATAACGGGCCCCCGAAAACGGTCGCTAGCACATAGTGTCGTAGCGACAAGAGGGCAACATGTCCTGAGGTGCTTAAGAGGAGTGGAGAGGTATTCCACGGCTATCAGGACAATCCCGGAAGTACGGTCAAGATCCCTACCAGCATCTTTCTGGAATACTTCCTTCCTTCGAGCACGTTTGCTTACGAATCTCTACTCAAACCAGCCAATAAAGGCAAGAATGAGGTGGAAGGTCAGTTCTCGTCAGTGTTCACTCCAGCCGGCCAATAAAGGGAAGCCAGAGATGAGGAACATGACTTCTCCCGGGAGATAGGGTACGTGTGGTTGCTACTGCCCAGCAGCTCGCCACATGCTGCCCTGCGGGCTTCTGTATCTCTCTTGGTCTGGCTCCTCACCCTACACCTGTTCTAGCAAAGTAAACTCTACCGGCACAGACCTAAAGTACGACGACGTCAACGTAGAGATACGGCGATGGGGTATTTATTTTTTTACCCATTTTTAGTACATTTTCAGTGTTTACATAATTTTGGGAGAGAAGGAAGTTGTCTATAGTAAGTTTTAATTTTTTTATCGGTAAGTTATGTAATTGTGTATACTTATTTTATTATAAAGGTATGGACCCATGTTGCATGGTTGTCTCCTGAAGACGTCTGTTTTACATGGTTTCAGGTCAAAGACTATTTCCTTCCTACGTTTCTCTTTCAGTTTTTCTGTGTCGTACGTTGAGCTTTTATATCTAAAGTCTTGAATGAAAAAATGGGTAAAAATAACAAAACTTAATTTTATATTGAAACATGTTCGTTTTATTTTGAACAGTCATACAACGAATAGGAAATATTGTCTGTTTGTTCCGGCTAATCTCCGAAACAGCTGCACCGATTTTGACAGGACTTTCACTGATAGATATCTGATGTTACAGGGAGTAACTAAGGCTACTTTTATTTTAGAAAAATAATTAGGGTTTCGTAGGAAAAAATTAAAACCCATGTAATTGTGAACAAAAAGTCGGATTTGAAAAATTCTTTTTGCATTTGGTAGCCCAATTCTCGAGCTTAGTTAGAGGCTATTTAACATCACGCTACGACCCTTAGGAGCCGAGCAAAAAGAAAAAAGTCAGAAAGAACGCTAAACGAAAACGAAGTAATAACGCGGGCGGGTGATCCAATGCGGCGGGTCCGCGGACGAGGGAATTTTATTAAAATGTGGCTGTTATTTTAATATATTGTGTATCATACGACTTCCACACGAACGAAGTCGCGGGGCACAGCAAGTAAATTATAAAGATCGTAAACATTAATTTTAAAAAAAAACATTTTGAAGGGGGTGGAGGGGGCGTTAAATTTTTTAGAGGAAAGTACGAAATCCATGCGGACGAAGTAGCGGGCAAAGTGCTAGTAATGAATATTCCTTTAAAATATAAAGCCAATTTCTAAACGCCGTTATACGTTGTGCATATTAAAATTAAAAAAAAATATTTGTAATAACGGTGGCCAGCAAACTCGCCTACACTACTCCAAAAGTGCGCGGCAAAGCAGCTCCAAGCGATCGAGTGAAGGTCGACCCTTACAATCTAGCATAAATCAGCGAACATAATTAACCTAAAAAATATAATATGAATGTTCGAAAATTTGTTGGATAATTGATAAATATATTTTAATAAAAAATCATGACTAATTAAGGCATAAAACTGGACGGAGTTATTTTTCCCACTACGTAGTTAAGCAAAAAAAAATATGTTTAATAAGGAAAATCTTTTAGAGAACTTAACAAAGCTATGTATTTAAGGATCTAAAACATATAATTAAAAAATAGAAATTAGCAGACCAATTTTTCAGTAGAAGTTATAGTGCAAAATGTTAAAAGTTAATTTTGGGATATCTCTGAAATCGAAAAATATGTTGGATGTCTTTTCATACTTATTTTAACTAGTACCTACATATGTACGTATACAGAAAGTATTTCAGTCTGAGGGAATATTCACAGAGAGTTATAAGCGATTTTCATGTTTAAGTAAAAATACCTAACTTCTCGTTGGCTTATTGTACCTTTGTACATCTCTGTCGCGCTAACGAAGAATGCAATAACTCGATTTTGGACGATTTTGAGTTATACATATATACATACTCGTATATTCGGAGTCAGCGAATCGAGATCTATTAACTCTCTCTAAGCAACTTTATGAATCCTTCAGGAACTCGGTTTTTCAGTAAGCAAGAATGCAATAACTAAACTTCATGACAAATTCACTAATCAAAAATACAATAACCATTCTTGTCAAAATCGAATTATTGCATTCTTCGTTAGCGCAGCAGATCTGTAGTCTGTATTACCTAACTTCATCACATGCCAAATTTCATTAGCGGGCGAATTATTCAGGTTACATAAACCCCGTTGATCGGACTAATAGAGGTGCCAATAAAACAATCAATAATGCTGGCAAATGTCGAATTTGCAAACGGCAGAAATATTTAAAAAGTGTGTGATAATCGAATTAATAAAATTAACTCATTAATGTTAATGCCATTTCACTAATTTTTAACCTCACGGCAATCCATGACACCCTAAGTACACGCACATACAGGTATTTGCACGATTTATGCGGTCAAAATTATGTTAATGCTTAATTGGTATCTAAACAAGGTAAATAAACAAAAAAACTTGTTTTTCAAAAAAAATATATTTTCCAAAAAAAAAAATACAAATTTTAAAAATCACAGGATGCCAATCATATAGGTTCACATAAATACGAGCAGTTTCTGAAGCATATCTTGCATATTTTACGGGATCAATTTTGAGCCCGCTTAAAATTGCTTCCAATATGACTCTTAATCTATAAATTAGCTCATAACTGATCCCAGTTATTTCAGCGGCTAATCTAGGATTCTCAAAGAAACTTCTGCTGGTATTTCCATCATTTTTATTCCCAAAATTGGATTTAGGCATATCTATTATTCGATCTGTATCAGTTCGAAACTTGTTTGTCTCTTTTTGGTTTGATCTTCTAGGTCTTTTTCCTCTTTTGATTTTCTTCCACTGTATTTTTTCACCTGAAGTTTGTCGGCTAAATGTAGGATACATTCAAATATCCGAATTTTTGCGTGTAACACCGATATTCCGAATTCAAGGGCTGCATAATTCACTTCTCTTGCCAATTTATTAAAATCTTTCGAGGTTGCTCCACAGATGTAGCACCTACTTGTAGACTTTGTGCCTGTGGCTGCATTGTAAGCCTTTCCGTTACCATGGTAAAATGTATTATTCCCGGGTTCGTACTCCGTTCCTGGAACTTATTTTTAAGAATGTTATTGTTATTTTGATAATGGCACTTTTGGCCGCGTAGATCGTGCAAATACCAGTTTGCGTCGTCAGGAGCAGGTCACAAGTAGTGGAGCGAATTTTAAATTTTTAACATGACTCACGGTCTACTCTCTGTTTACGGTTCACTTGTCGCTTAGTTTGCGTATATTGAAACATACAGCGCACATACGTACATACTCTAATGATGTGTATGATAAAATGATAATGATATTAAATACACACAGATAATTCCCGTTACGATTTCTCGTTATTATAATCCATAGTCTTAAGCGATATAGTGATAAGACCTTTGTTTTTTTTCCGGGGTGAAAAATCCTCATGGATGTCCTCTCTCTATGGCGGGTGGAGGGGTCTGTCAGAGTCTTACTGACTAAAAACCACCCCGGTGTTCCCTTCTCACACTTAGACCAAGTATCATAAGACCTTGTGCGCCTTCCACGATCCTTGGCTGGTGCCGGCCCGCCTCTGCGGGCCACCTCCGGCCCGCAGAGATGGTGGTGTAGACACTCCCGTTCGTCTCACTGATTTTGTTACTGGGACAAACGGGAATAAGATTAATATTATTTATTAAAGTTCCCGTTCGTCCCACCAGTGGAACGACGGCAATCAGACGAACGGGATTACACGCTGCCAACGCTCCTTCTACCCATCTGGTCTTCGAAACTAGCCATTAGTCGGTCAGATCATCACCAACATCTCAACCGAAAGACGTCTACTGCTGGACAGGCCTAAACTGCTACAAAGAAACTTTATGTAATTTTGAAATCAAAGCGAGTAGGTATAATCTAAACGAGTATCTATAAAACAGACTTAGATATTATCCAAGAAAAAATCGATTATGATATATTATCATGACTGCGACTTATTCATTGTCTGAATGAATTTGGTTTTTTTAATATGATAAAACGTAATTTTATAATGAGCTGATTAGGTAAATAGGTAGACGATATTACAATCTCATGGTTCTATTTACTAATTACGTTGCGTAGCATGACACTCAATATTTTTTTTTTTTTTACAAAAAATAAAATCGACTTCCAAAAAAAAAACACTACAAAGTGAAAAATAACTTTGATTTCGGAAGTCGCTGTCTTTGGTTTCATATTTTCGTTTTTTGCCACCGACTTCCGAAATCCGAAATTATTTTTCACTTCGTAGTGTTTGGATGGGAAAGGCACTTACAGGGTTGAAGCCTTACGTCCCTTCGATAATGCAGCCGGCTGGTTCAGGTTTGTGACTCCCCACACCAAGTCTCAGTCAGTTTTGGGACTAGTCGGCGAGTAAGATATCGACGGCGCGGGCCGGACTGTTGGTGCCCGTGGATCGTAGCTTGAAGACCTCTAGATTAGAGCTTGGTGAAACTCTTGCTACTCTTAATGTCCCGCTAACATTTCAACAGAAGATTAAACTAACTAACATGGTTTGGTGAAACTAGGTCTGTAACTTTAACTTGTCCCGGGTTTAAAAATAAAAACATTTTTATTTTATTCAAATTTTTCAGTTTTTAAATATTGTTTCTCTCCAAAATCAATTGATGTTACCACTCGTGAATTAGCGGAAGCACTTAACTGCAGTCACCACGCCGTGGAATACCTACCATCTGCATGAGCTTGGGTATCGAAAAGTTTTGGCTCGGTGTATACCGCACATCCTTACAGACACCAGTCGTGCAGTCCGTGTTACTATCTGTCAATCACTTGCTGCGACCCCGACGTAAAGAGTTTTTGTCTGATCTGGTTACTCGAGATGAATCATGGATTCATTACGAGAACGATACACATCGTGCTATTTAGCTGTTTCGAGAAGAAACGCCACCAACTCAACCGAAGCTGAGTCAAAAGATCCCTTAAAAGTTCTGCTTTGCTGTTTCTGGGACGCGCAAGGCACGCTGTTTTATGAATTATTACACAGTGAAACTATAAACGCTGACAAATATTCAACCCAGCTCACCAAACTATCTGCTGCTATCAAGAAAAAACGACAAAGACTAGTCAATGTAGTTTTCCTACACGATAACGCTCGACCTCACGTCGCTTCTGTCGTTCGCCAACAGTTGGAGAACTTGGGCTGGGAGACGATACCCCACCCACCTTATTCCCCAGACCTCGCTCCATCAGACTATCATTTGTTTAGAGCACTGAAACAATATTTGTGTGGTAAACAAATTAATGATTTCTCGGATGTAGAGGCGGAGTTGAACAACTTTTTCGAGAATGGAATGGAATGGAATGGAATCGAATGGAGTGGAATGGAGTGGAATGGAGTGGAATGGAGTGGAATGGAGTGGGATGGAGTGGAATGGAGTGGAGTGGAGTGGAGTGGAGTGGAATGGAGTGGAGTGGAGTGGAGTGGAATGGAGTGGAGTGGAATGGAGTGGAGTGGAGTGGAGTGGAGTGGAGTGGAATGGAGTGGAGTGGAGTGGAGTGGAATGGAGTGGAGTGGAATGGAGTGGAATGGAGTGGAGTGGAGTGGAGTGGAGTGGAATGGAGTGGAGTGGAGTGGAGTGGAGTGGAGTGGAGTGGAGTGGAGTGGAGTGGAGTGGAGTGGAGTGGAGTGGAGTGGAGTGGAGTGGAGTGGAGTGGAGTGGAGTGGAGTGGAGTGGAGTGGAGTGGAGTGGAGTGGAGTGGAGTGGAGTGGAGTGGAGTGGAGTGGAGTGGAGTGGAGTGGAGTGGAGTGGAGTGGAGTGGAGTGGAGTGGAGTGGAGTGGAGTGGAGTGGAGTGGAATGGAGTGGAGTGGAGTGGAATGGAGTGAAATGGAGTGGAATGGAGTGGAATGGAGTGGAATGGAGTGGAATGGAGTGGAATGGAGTGGAATGGAGTGGAATGGAGTGGAATGGAGTGGAATGGAGTGGAATGGAGTGGAATGGAATGGAGTGGAGTGGAGTGGAATGGAGTGGAGTGGAGTGGAGTGGAATGGAGTGGAGTGGAATGGAGTGGAATGGAGTGGAATGGAGTGGAATGGAGTGGAATGGAGTGGAGTGGAGTGGAGTGGAATGGAGTGGAATGGAGTGGAATGGAGTGGAATGGAGTGGAATGGAGTGGAATGGAGTGGAATGGAGTGGAATGGAGTGGAATGGAGTGGAATGGAGTGGAATGGAGTGGAATGGAGTGGAATGGAGTGGAATGGAGTGGAATGGAGTGGAATGGAGTGGAATGGAGTGGAATGGAGTGGAATGGAGTGGAATGGAGTGGAATGGAGTGGAATGGAGTGGAATGGAGTGGAATGGAGTGGAATGGAGTGGAATGGAGTGGAATGGAGTGGAATGGAGTGGAATGGAGTGGAATGGAGTGGAATGGAATGGAATGGAGTGGAATGGAATGGAATGGAGTGGAATGGAATGGAATGGAATGGAATGGAATACTCATTATTGTACACAATAAACACATTATCACAGTTCCAGAACACGTTGGGACTTCGCGGTTCGTTCTTACTGAGTCCAGCTTTCTCCTGTAAGAGATAGACCCCATGTTGTAAATTTCGGCCCCCGCATAGGTCCTTCTTCTGTCAGGGTTAGGTAGGTCACACTTAGGTGTTCGAATGTCGTGAATAAAAGTAACCCTGAGGCATGGGCTGCGCCGATCCTTTTATTCGAGGGTGGGCGTAGCTCATGTAGAGGTTTAATGCCGGTGGCAACCTCACGTGGGACAGGCCGCTAGGCATTTGCATGGAAACATTCGAACGCCAAGTGAAAAATAGAATAGGTTTAAACTATGACATACAAATTGTTTTATATTGAGTTAGTGCTAGCTTTACGGTTGACAATGTAACGTGCTTTCCCATAAGCCAATAAATAGTAATAGCAGTGCTTCTGTGGGTCTCAATCATATATCCAATAACACACCTCGGAGTCGAGACTACATACACAGAAGTAGTGGTCTGCCCTGGTATCGTGGCAGGCCATTACATAATTATATATAATACCAGTTAAATACATCATAAGATTAAAAACCTACAGTTTATTATTTGAGTTTATGAGACCTGAACAATTTTTTCTTCGGCTTCCCTCTAATGATGATTGTAGTTGCGCCACTGTATCACAGTACCTATGTATGCATGCAGACAGACAAAATATCACAGAGCTCATTTCTTTATCTAAATGTTTTAATGTTGAATATTGTAAAAAATGCCTATGCATTGATAATTAATTGTTTTGATAACAATTTGGTAGATAATAGATATCAAATAATATTATAGTATAATTTTGTGAGATCTTAGATAATGTCGTGATACTGTACATAATCTCAGTTTTGTAAAACCGCATCCACACATTTTATTGTTCTGCCTCATAATAATGTGCGTACTTATTTACAAATGGACTCAACAATATTATTGTGCACATAGCTGTGTTATTTAGGGGTTTATTTATACATAACATAACGTCTGTATTCCCTCAAGGGTTAAGATAAGTTAAGATAAAGATTTATTTCTTACCACAATATACAGTAAGGGTAGATACCTTCACCGTTGTAGTTACAGAAAAACGGTCATAAGAGGCTGTCTTTGTTTTTATGAAAAATTTTGATTCCGATCGGTAAGAAAATGGGCCATTTTCACAAAAACCTTTTATGATTCCAATCGAACCTGTTTCTTATAAGGATCAAAAAATTCTGAAAAGTCAGAAATCAAAACTTTTACGATTTCCAACTTTTATCATAAGTGTTAATTCAGGTTATAAACTATATGTGTGCCAAACATCTAAATCCGTTCAGAATTTTTGCGTGAATGAGTAACAATCATCCATACATCCCCACAAACTTTCGCATTTGTAATATTAGTAGGATTATGCACTCTATATTTTACCCTTGGGGATTGTGAGCGTACCCGGCTCGTTAATCTATATGACAAACAGAGTCGGACCGAGTACGCTACCTTGTGGCATGCCATAGGTGACGGTGCGCTCTTCGCTGACGATATCATCGATCTTAACGAACTGGGTACGCTTACTCAGGTATTCCTTAAAAAGTTTGGGTTGAGGAACAGGCATAAGGGGTACCCTTATGCAAGGTCTAAAAAAATACCTAAGTCCTTCAAACTCAAAGCAGTTAGTCGCTTAGTCAGTTAGACAGAAAGTCGAAGCTAGTTGCCCATTCCAAAACGTAGATTTCTATGGAGAATAACGGGCAAGAAACTCCAATGACACTTTTAAATCAAGATTATTACATAATCCTGGGTACATTATTCATGTTGCTTCTATATGTGAGAACAATGAAAAAAAAGAAAACAATTCAGAATATAAGATTAAAAATAAAGCTGACGCGTGGATCAGCACCATCCAGCTCGACCATTTTGTAGGGAACAGAATGATCCAACACAGGCGCCACCATCAGCGACACATTTAAGTGAGCATGACATACTCTCAACTGCCATACTCTTTCAAGTCAACATACCTACATCATAACGTAAAACAGCTCTATGGTACTCACATTTACAAAATTGAAGAAAGCTTCTAAATTATACAAAATAATTATAATTATATATTACTTAATTCTGGCTTAGTGTTCTTTCTGACTTTTTTCTTTTTGCTCGGCTCCTAAGGGTCGTAGCGTGATGTTAAATAGCTTATACTATCCTCTAGAATTGCGCTACCAAATGCAAAAAAAAAATCACATCCGACTCAACTCATTCGTTCACAATTTCATGGCTTTTAATTTTTTACGTGGAACTCTAATATTTTTTCTACAATAAAAGGAACCTAAGTTACTCCTTATAACATCAGATCTGCCAGTGGAAATACCGTCAAAATCAGTCCAACCGTTTCGGAGATTATCCGGAACCAACAGACAGACAGACACACAAAACTTTTAAAAATTGCTTTTTTGTTATAACTAACGACTAACTAATAATTACAACAAGCAATTCCATCATCTCGATATGTTTGCTCTTTCTGGTGGTAGATTTAAAAATCTGATGCTCAGAACACTTAGTCACTAGTAATAATTTTAATTAAGATTTTCAGCGCTGATGACTGACGAGTGATGATTTAATTTCTTTGTTTGCTTTTCTTTTCCTTTCGTTTTACTATTTAACACAAAAATGTTTTCCTGATTTAAATTGCCGTAGTTAGTAGGTTTTAGTTTAAATAGCATAGTTTGCTAAAATTATTTTTTATGTGTCAACATCATCTGCCTAGCCTTTTCCCAACTATGTTGGGGTCGGCTTCCAGTCAAACCGGATGCAGCTGAATACCAGTATTTTACATGGAGTGACTGCCTATCTGACCTCCACAACCCAGTTACTGGGTAATACGATACCCCTTGGTAAGACTGGTTGTCAGACTTTCGAGCCTCTGACGACCCGTAACGACTGTCAAAGATACACGAATGACAGCCGGGACCAACGGCTTAACGTGCTTTCCGAGGCACGGAGGGGTCTTGATATGTAAAGATGGTCACCCATCCACGAACCAACCGCGGCAAGCGTAGCTTAACCTGATCGATTGACCCGTGCGGCTGTTATTTCTTAGCCACAAGCCCCATTATTTTTATGTGTATTCCGTGGAAAATATTGTTGGTTACACATTTGGTCGTGTCTTTTTGTATTTCTTCCTACAAAATGTAATGTGTCACTGTTTGTTTTCCCTAATAAATAAAATAAAATAAGTACCGTATATACTTTCTTATACATTTAGTAAAAAGTTATTTTGACAGTACAAGCAGACACTTGCATTTCATTTATTTGTATAGATGTATGGTCGTGAACAAAACGAACGGGATAAAAAATTAATGATTATCGAACTACTAATAGGTATTATTAAAAAATAACAAAATTTGTAAATAGTAATTATAAAACAGTATCAAAAAGTGTAACCACATGTGAGATTCGAACCCTCGGCTCGCTATAATTACACCTGCCAGAGCGTGTAAGGGGCTTACCCCATTTTTTTTTTTTGGCGTAATCATATTTATTTTAAGGTTATTGATAAAACACTAACAACCTCTTAAGGGGTAATTGTACTCATCATTATGAGCAACTTTTACAAACCTGAAATCGCGAAAATAAAATCAGATGTTCCCTACATTTTGAGGAGATTCGCTAACATAAATGTAGGGAACAGCTGTATTTTTTTTTTAGCTTAAACAACCTCTTAAGATTGTTAGTGTTTTAAATTACACTTTATATAATAATTATGCCAAATGGTGTCTACCGCCTTAGTATTATATATGATATTATCTTGATACGACCAATCAATTACGAATTTATCGTAAGTGATTTCACACAATATTGTTTTTTTTTTTTATTGGTTCCGCACAAAATATTATGCTTATTTTGCAGACTATATATGTTTTTATTGATATATAATAGTTTCATCACAACATCATATCACGCATGTATTTCTAAAGGGGGTAAGCTGAGCTGCTACTGAGAAATAAACTTTAAGGTACCTGTCCTAGCGCTAACATGGAAGCGACGATTAGCTAGCTATCAACGATTTTGTCGCTCAAAAAACGTAGAAAAGATTAAAACTAAAAGAGATCCATACATATATTAAATGCTTGTTCACGTGAACTCACGGGTGCGATGGCGGGTGCGGTCACGAAATATCAAACACATGTCATAAGTATCGAACTGTTCACGAACAAAGCGCAGGCGCGGTGTAAGTAGCGGGCAAGCTCGCGGCGATACCGAACGTGTGAAGTTGCTTGTGTTTGTTCACGTTGAACTAGCGGCTGCGCGCGCGATTCATGCGCGGCGTCAGGTAAGATCAACCAGTTAGAACTTGCGCAGCCGCACAAACCGCCTGGCACCCGGTGTGAACACGAACTCGCCAACACCACCGCGCCCGCCACTTGGTTGTGAGTGTTCACACTGCCCGCACCGGCGAGTACTCGTTTGTCGCAGCGACAAGAGCTATCAAAGAGAGTATCCACTCGCTCAGCGACGCTCGCTTGGCGGGCAGAATACTCGCTGAGAGATTCAAGCTTGGTACATACATATGTACATCAACGAGTGAACGCTTGTCGTCGTCGCGCACTCGCTTCTCGTTAATCGCTGGCGGTGATATAGGTGCGCAAAGGCCACGACGCTACTCAAAAATAACTTGTTACAAACTCAAATCACCAATGAGTAGCCAGAATGTCACAGCACTAGTATTTCAAAGATGGTTCGTACACGACACGACTTATTAACGCGTTATTTTAACTACTTAGTTTATTATTGTTTGCGACGTGACTTGCAAAAACGTTGTTTTATTTTTTTTAAATTGCCGCCCATCCCTAATCCATAATCTAAAAGATTCAGACAATATGATTCGCAAGAAAATATAAGATGTAAGGAATTATACAAATATGTCAGTTCAATGCAGTGTGCAAATAAAGGCGACGCTTTGTCGCTATTTAGAAAATAAAATTATTTTTTTATAGTCTGTAGTTGGAATTGTGTAATGGAGGCCAAAGCTAATATAAACAGACAATTTTTGATCGCAGGATGTTGTAAGTTCCTACAGTAATTTTAATTTATAAAAAACTGTAACATCCCAAAATATTTTAAATTAAAAAAAATCCGTGTTTAAAATCAAAGGAAAAAAGAAACATTAGTATATATTTTTTTCTATTTAAAATACTTACAATTTACAGTGACTAAAAATAACTTAGTACTGTCAAACAAAATTAAATAATTTATTTTGCAACTGGGATATTAAAATCGAAAATCAGTTTTTTTGATGTTCTTCCCCTTTTTTATATACTTGTACATCTAATACTAAATATGTTAGTGTTAGCTTTACAATGTATTTAAGTATATTTAAGCATATTTTACAAATAATTCCTTAAAAGCTGACAAATCCTAATTACAGTTGGTGGTAACAATCACTTTTACTTAAGAAAAAAAATGTAATTTCAGTATATTTAGGCCAGTTAATGGTTGGCTTCGCTATGGGCTGGACAGCACCAGTCCTAGCCAAACTGCAGAATCCTGACGAGACACCATTGGCCAACGTCATCACCGATGGAGAAGCATCCTGGACCGTGTCCTTTGCTTTTATCGGAACCATCACAGGTGAGTAAAAGAGATAGGCATGAATTTAATCGAGCCTCAAAAAATTCCTATTTTGGGATCCCAAAAATAGTGTATAGCCAATTGCGACCAACTTGGATGTATCGTGGTTGGTCATAGTTCTTACCTTACCTAACCCATTTGGTCGGGATGCTCTAACTTAGTTATTGGGTCCAATTGGACCCAGTAACTAAGTTAGAGCAAGTGAGCCGAATTCGGCTCACTTGTGGTTGGTAACAGTTCTAACCTAACCCGTTTGGTCGGGACGCGACCAACTATGAGGAAAAGGCCAGAAAGTTAAAAGAGACTCATTTATTTAAAAAGTATGCATCATTAGAAGCCCAATAAGTTTTTAGAGGTTTTTTCATTTAAAAATGCGCTCATTATTATAAGATCAATAAGGTTTTAGAGGATCAATTAGGTAAATTTTCCCCAAAGAAACAATTCAAGTGTCTTCCTTTCGCAGTTATTTTATCTCTGATTTTACATCACAGTTATCTTTATTTTACATCACAGTTATCTTTATTTTACATCACAGTTATCTTTATTTTACATCACAGTTATCTTTATTTTACATCACAGTTATCTTTATTTTACATCACAGTTGTCTTTATTTTTGTCAACATAAGCTGGTGTTTGGGAGCTGTAGAGGTAGAATAAGTTACTGTGAAAAGACTGTACATACTTAATGTTTATGGTGACAAAGAGATCTTTTAAGTAGGTATTTTTATAATTATATATTTGCATAGTGAGAATGAAGTCTGCCAAAGTAACAACCGCTCTTACCAAGTGGTATCGTGTTATCCAGTAACTGGGTTGTGGAGGTCAGATATCATCATCCAGTTAGACTGGAAGCCGACCTTAACACAGTTGGGAAAAGGCTAGGCACATGAAAGAAAGAAAAAGAAAGAAAAATAGGTTTATTTGTCACAGAAACACGTGCATACAAAACGATAAGAATAAACAGAAAAAATAAAACAAAATAGAACCACATTATAATCACGAGCTCAAAACAGAAATAGTCGGCAGCTGCACGTCATGACTGTGACAAGAAGGCTTCCACTCAGCATGATGCTGTGCTATGAGGGACCCACAGCACAGCGCTGATTTTCAGTGGTTACCCGAAAAAGACGTACGGAAATCAGGTCAGGTTCAGTGATCAATACATAAATAGTTACATAACAAAACAAAAGAACCAGTAACAACTTAAAATATGCTGCAACTATACAACCAAATGATGACTTATACTCCATTGGTTTAGGTAAATAAAGGTAACAACTGTCAACTGAAGTGACTGGTTATTACGTTTAGTCGATTAACCACGTCACGTGGTTTTTTTGTTTACTTATCTAAACCAATGGAGTATAATGGCATTATACTTATAATTATAATAAAATGTAAACTAACAACCTAAAGAATAGTGTTAAATGTTTTTTTTATGATGAAACATTACTTATCTACTCACTTATCGTAAAATTCGAATTATAAACTTTAAAACGAGTTTATATTGACATACTTTATAAAAACAATACCAAAATTATAACACTCACTGTCCCAAGGTTATTGATAATCCTACATACGTCCAATAATAATATTGCATCGTGATCTTATAGAAACCTTCAACTGTCATGCATGATATGAGACACAATTAAATTTCTATTGTTACCGACCAATAGCCGGTTGATCGACAGCTGAGGGGAGGTCATTTACTAATTCTATGAAAACGAAAATTCATCTATCACCCTCAGATACCTAACCACTACATATTATTTTTTAAAATTTCTTGGTTCGTCCTGCGAACGCAATGTGTATTTTTTCGTCAGTCCATTGTGGTTTTATCAGTGTCATTTATTTGCCTAACATACGCTCTACTTGTCCATTATAAAATATTACTCTTAATTTCACTGGAATATATTACATAACAACTTATACCTAATTAATTAATAAAATAACAATGATATCCTAACTTAACTAAAACTATTCACAAACTAAAATATGGCGTCGAAAAATTCCTCCGCATCGCTGTCGACTGGTAATGTACCCAAAAGACTGGCGGCATTGCCACGATATGCCACTGGAATATTGGATAAAAAGATAACTACATTTAGTGCATGGACAGTGAAAGTGAAATAGAACTATACATATTATAACACTTTTTCTCTAACAAAATAAATTTTTATATCTATAATACTTTTCTTTCTTTCTTTCTTCTCTTTTTTTTCTTTTGTATATAATAGTTATTTATGCTACAAGTGCGGGAAGTAGGCGATTTCCGGCGAGTGGCATCTTTATTCACGAGCGAGTGAAGCGAGCGAGTCGGAAATCATCTTACACGCGTGTATCATACAAAGTTTTACTCTGCATTGAGCGAGGAAATATATATATATATATATATATATATATATATATATATATATATATATATATTGCAAAATAATTTATTGATCAAAATCAAAATCTAGAGTAATAACGCGTTTAATGAAGTATTAGTTTTACTGTACCTCTTATATAAATGATGATCTGTACTTAACTAATTTGTAAAACGTTTCTCAAATAATAAAATCTCTGCGTCGGACTAAAGATGGAGTAGAAAATAAAAAAAAAATAACTGAAAAGTAAAAAACACTAGTGTGAAAAAGTGACACTTTCCGCACAATTTGAGTGCTTGGAAAACGCTATTTTCGAGCTTATGTATTGTAAAATATTTTTTTTACCATTACGATACAAGGCAAATCCAAGAAGTTAACATCACCAAGGAGTTTCCATCAATGATTTTTATTAATGGAAAGCATTTACGGGGCGCGCCATTTTTATAGCATTACAAAAAAGTTTTCCAATTTTTACTTGTCTGATGCGATGTGATGCGCTGGGTTTTAGCGCCATTTATACGTTTTGTCGTACTGAATTTTATGGGATTTTTTTATTCTTGCTTAAAATGTCTGGTATTAGTGAATGTGAAGAAAATTTGACTCCGCCCGATATTTTATATGCGGCAACGGAAATGACTCATAAACCAGCAAAGTCGAGAAAATTATATATTAATATGATAAATGCTATCACGACTATATGGCATGGCAAATGCAAAAAAGGCGAGAGAGTTGAGGAAATAGTGTATAAAACTGCATATAACTAGGGATACTTTTAAGAACCTCGCACACACTCGTGTTTTAATACCCCTCATTATGCAACAGTTTCATAAAGCCTAAGTACGGTGATGGGTAATTTATTTTGTTATGTGAATTGGTTCTTCATTGTATTTTCTAAAAATGCTCCATGTAACTGGGGGTGAGCCTATTGCCATCAACCAGGCACAAATCCAGGGGCATCCATTCTACGTAATTTTTAATAGAAAACCCAAAAACACTTTGCCCAACCTGATGGTGTTTAGTCTGATCAATAACATCCTTTATCATCTTTATCTTTCAGGTCCTTACCTCTCAGGATATCTCTGTAACGTGATCGGCAGAAAACCCTGTCTTTATCTTGGGGGAGGAATTCTCATGTTGTCCTACATTGTATTGGCACTTGCCCGTCATGTGGCCATGATATTTGCAGGCCGTATTCTGACTGGAATTGGGAACGGAGTTGTATTTGTTATTACTCTTGTCTACATTGGAGAGTTTTCGTGAGTACCTATAAATAATTATTGAGTATGACTTCTGATTTAGGTACCAATGAGTACCTATTGTGTTTCCCAGTAACTGGGCTGTGGAGATCAGATAGGCAGTCGCTCCATGTAAAAAACGCTGGTATTAAGCTCAACCACAAACAGTTGGGAAACTAAGCAGATGATTGTTTTATCAGACAGAAAGTAAGGAAGAAACCTTTTTTATATGAACATAATTGTATTGCATAATACTATATATCATAGAATAATGACTGATTGAAACATACTGAGCTGGTTGTTGACAAGAGCAACCGCATTTGACTAACGAGTCTGCAAAAAAAAAATAACAAAATCAGCTGTTCCCTACATTTCAACGAGTTATGCGAATCAGCCGATTTTGTTTTCCCGATTTAAGGTTTGATGCCATAGTAAAAGTTGTTCATAATTATGAGTACAATGACCCCTTGAGATATTGTGCGTTAATTCCAGGACATGTTGTAGATACATATGGGGCGCTGCTGTCTTACTGTTTTTTCTAGTCTATCCTCCTGAATGTGTGGATGGACGACGAAATTTATAAGAACAAGCCTCGCACCACCAATGAACGACCGACTGGCAGACATCTGTCAGATTTAAAACACATTATATTAGCAGTAAATAACATACCTGTATTCGCCGAAAGGTTGGACAGAGTTGAACAGCACACTCATATTACGCCAGTTATGTTTGAGTCGTATATACTAGGGGACGAGCCACAGCCATCAACCGGGCACAAGCCCAGACTCCGGGCTGCTACTGAGAAAATCCTCATGCATACACCCATTATCACTTAACCCGACAAGAGGATCGAACTTGAGACCTTACGCCGCAGCATTAGCAGTAAATACATCCTTCTTTTTGCAGATCAACGAGAATTCGAGGCACGCTGTTAACACTGACAGGATTTTCTAGCACTTTGGGAACGGTGGTAGTGTATTCTGTGGGACCATTTGTATCTTACGCAGCTATTTGTTGGCTTGGTGCGGCTTTATGTGGCCTATACCTTATTTTAGTATTTATTTTCGTAACTGAAACTGCTGTCTATCAAGTTATGAAGGGTGAGTTACTTTGTTCTTTTAGAGTACGATTATTATAATATATTTAGCTACTCTCGCCGCGGTTGGTCCGTGGGTGGGTGACCATCTTTACATACTAAGACCCCTCCGTGCCTCGGAAAGCACGTTAAGTCGTTGATCTCAGCTGTCCTTCGTGGATATTTGACAGTCGATGCGTCGTCAGAAGCCCGAAAGTCTGACCACCAGTCTTACCAAGGGACATCGTATTACCCAGTAACTGGGTTGTAAAATACCTCTCGATATTCTTCAACTAAATGAGAAGCAATTTAAAACATGCATTAAACGCACACTATGTAGACAAGCATATTATAGGTTGATTATATCATAGATAAAAATGCTTGGCTAAATGCTGGTCCTGCTCCACAGCCACTTGGGCTTTGTTATTTTTTTTTTTTTTTTTGGAAGAAATGCGTCCCTTTTTTCTGACATTATGGCCTTATTGTCTACTAATCTTTTAAATACAATCATTGCAAACTATAGTTTTGTATAAATTAGAAGCATTTTTTCAATTTTGTAAATGTGAGTACCATGGAGCGGTTTTATGTTATGATGTAGGTATGTTGACTTGAAAGAGTATGGCAGTTGAGAGTATGTCATGCTCACTTAAATGTCTCGCTGATGGTGGCGCGTGTGTTGGATCATTCGGTTCCCTACAAAATGGTTGAGGTGGATGGTGCTGATCCACGCGTCATGTTCGTGAACGGGCGCCGTCAGTGGAGACTGGTCATCTCTTAACTACCAGGGCTTATTTTTAATCTTATATTTTGAATTGTTTTTAATTATTTATTGTTTACATTGTTCTCACATATAGAAAGAAGCAACAAGAACAGTGTACCCAGGATTTTGTAATAATTTTGATTTAAAAGAGTGTCCATGGAGTTTCTTGCCCATTCTTCTCCATAGAGATCTACGTTTTGGAATGGGCGACTAGCTTCAATTTTCTGACTAACTAACTAACTCTTTAACAATTCAAAAGTGCATGTAATTGGTTTAATTGAAATAAATGCTTTGAGTTTGAGTTTGTAGAGGTCAGATAGGCAGTCGCTTCATGTAAAATAGTGGTATTCAGCTGCATCCGGTTAGACTGGAAGCCGACCCCAACATATAAGTAGTTGGAGAAAGGCAGACAGATGATGATATTATAATATATTTACATGTATTTTTCACATATATGAAATCCCTGTCTAGGGGATCCCTTAATGTTTTCTGGGTTGTCGTGGGTCACTACTCTGCTATGCAGAATATGATCAGAGCAAGTAATACCTATTTACAACTTTTTTGAACCAAATACAGCTACTATCCAAACTATCCTATTTTAATTTGTGAAAAACCTGACCTACAGAAAAAGAACATCGTAAAGCGAATTATAGATAAATATATAATTATAAATTATATCATTTCAGGCAAAAGAGAAGAAGCGATGGAAAATCTTACTTCACTTGGCAGACAAGATGATATAGACGAAATATTAGCTAAAGCTAATGAAAAACCGAAATCGAATATGGAACAATTGACTGAAATGTACACGATCAGGTCGAATAGAAGAGCTGCATTTATAATATTATCATTAAACATTATGCAACAGATGAGTGGAGTGATTCCTGTGACTTCCTTCGTCACGATAATTTTCAACATGACGGGATCGAATTTAGAGTCGTATATATCCACTATTATTATTGGTGTCACCCAACTGGCCGCGGCAGTTATTGCGCCTGTGCTTGTTGATAGAACTGGAAGAAAATCTCTGTTGTTGGTCTCGACAGCAGCTTGTTCATTGAGTTTGGTAAAATCTTTGTTTTGTTTAACTTTAAAAACTGGAAACGGTATGTTTATCTAAAAACAAAAATGAAAATATGTGACATTTAACAATCCTGTAGATTTCTCACCGGGAGAAGGCCTGTGTCCCAGCAGTGGGATGTCATAAGCTGATTATGTTATACTATGTTATATGTTAAGTAACTTCAAAAATATACTCCTGATGCTTAATTGATTACGCAAATTAATTTCAAGAGTATATTTTTAAATTTGATTTCCATGATTAACAAAGTAAGATTGGCTATTTATACGTACTATGGGCCAAACCTGAGATCGCGAAAAAAAATCTGCTGTTCCCTACATTTTGATGAGTTATGCGAACATAAATGTAGGGAACAGCAAATTTATTTTCGCGATTTCAGGTTTGGTCCCATAGAAAAAGTTGTTCATAATGACCCCTTAAGAGGATGCCGATGAATTCAATTTCATCCTTTAGATCTTGTTCATCTGCTTTTGGTGCCTCTGCAATCACTGAAGGTTGCCCATCAACTCCGAAAAATTCTTCTTGTCCTTTGCTAGGTGGAACAGCTTAGCCACCGTGACTTCGGCCCGTACGCGAATTATTCTCAACCAGAACTTTTCTTCGTTCAACCGACTAGATCTCCGACCAACCTTGTCTTTGCTTTCCGTCACCTTTTTATTGTTATTTTTCAGGCTGCTCTTGGAACTTACTTCTTCCTGAATGACAATGGTTACCCAATCGCTGACGACTTACAATGGCTTTCGCTGGTATCACTGATGATGTTCTTTATTTCTTATTTTGGTGGTAAGTTTGAGTTGCAAATTAGCACATGCGCATTCAGCAGTGGACTGCAATAAGCTGATTAACTGATTTGATTGATTGAGGTGGCCTATCTGACTGTATGTTGTCACAGCTGCCTTATGGATATCTGCAATATCAGAGGCATCATTTGTTGTCAGCCCTAGTGATGAAGTTATAATGTCTCATGTACCCGCACCGGCGGCCGCGCCCCTCTAACCGGAACCAGTACTGCCCTAGACGACCTTTTTTATAAACAGCTCTTCTACTACATACTTTATGCTAATCAGAACCTTTCTTTCCCCAGGTTTTGGCATCATTCCCAACACATTTATCGGCGAAATGTTCACGGATACCTGCAGAGGTTTCGGTGGTATGTTTACGGTGAGCATCGGCTTCTTATTCGGTTTTGGAGTAGCAACCGCATTCGGTTACATGTTGGCGTGGGCACCTAGCGTTACCTTTTGGATATGTTCTGGCGCTTGCGCTTTTGCGTTCTTATTTAGTGTTGTATTTATACCTGAGACAAAAGGAAAGAGTCTGTTGGAAATTCAAGAGATTTTAAGTAGATCTTGGCTGTGATATTATTTATTAAATGATTATTTATTAATTTTGTTTACATTTTCTGGGTTTATTTTACAAAGTAGTATGTAAGGATAGTAGCAGGTGGCATTCTGTAGTTTCTGTCTACCCTTATCGGAAAAATACATACATACCTACATAAAGTCACGCCGTTTATGTAGATATGTTTGTGTCGCAGAAGGATTGTTGAAACCGCTGTTTTACATAACCGCCAGCTGTTTCACATAACGGAGCGGTTTTACAAAACAGCTCCGTTATTTAAAACAGCTGAACAACGTTCAACTAGATTACCATTGCGTTATGTTGAACAAAACTGCTAACCACGTTTAGACGTAGTGCAGTATCGCTTATCTGTTGTCACAATAAGCATTTGGTGCCGAATCGGTTGCACTACTAAGCTAGGGTACTGTTATATCTTATAACACACGCGAATGCATATAAAATAATAGTGATGACCACGCTGTCCCTTACACGTGGAACATTCTTTGCTGTGTCAGCGTTTTCGCCACATCGGTACTTTTCTAGAGCCTAATGGCAGTGTGGATTTGAACGTCGTCGCGGATACATAATTTTACTGTATTTTCTCAAAATCAATTAAAATTCTATTTCAGTGTTTAATTAATTGTTTTTTTAAAAACCAATTTAAGCACCACCCCGTAACAGTGGTGTCAGAAGTGGGATACTCAGCAATCGTTGGCTGGTATCCCTTGTAAAATTCGCGGAGTGCGTCTTGACAAACTCTTTCAAACTCTCATTAACTCTTACAAAATCTTACAACCTCTATTTGTGTGCAAATCACGAACTCTGTGAAGTCTGAGGAACTGCGACAGTAAGTCTTACCACGTAAGCCTGCCATCCTCTGGCCTATCGACAACACGTGGCGTCGCGTGTTCGCGCCGCGTGACTTGACAACGTGGTCGAGCCTGTTCGTGCTTCTTACCTGACGGTGTTGTCGGGTCCGGCTGCCACCATCCTGTTCAACTGGGTATTTACCTGGTTCACCTGGTGCCGTCACTATCGGCTCCACTGCCATACACGTTGTCTGTGTGACACGTGTCCGTTGCTGCTCACCTTGCCGCCACCAACGAAGTCTAGCTGCTGTCCTGGTACCTGTTGGGCTGCGGGTGCAACATATCTGCTCTACTTGAAGTCTGCGATGTCCACACTCCTTCTTGCGGTGCTACTGTGAGTCGAACATTTAGTAATTCGTTATTGCTAATCTTTCCAAATAATACCTTTATTATTCGTTTTCCTTACAAATCCTTATTTTCTCGAACATCTTTTTGTTTTTGATTGTTAGCCAACTTACGACCAAAATGACTAAAGGTGAAATCTCGCCAAGCGAACAATATCCTATTAAAATTCTTTGCGATTTTATTGATATATACAATGGAGATCGTGAAACCTTGTCTGCATTTATAACTAATTGCCAAAACTCACTAAACTTAGCGTCCGAGAGTCAGAAAAAATTGCTCCTAAAATATATCTTATCCAAATTGCGCGGCAAAGCTCAAATAGCTTGCTCGAACAAGGTTTTCGATGACTTTGATTCGTTACAGTCATTCCTTCGCCAAAATTTTGGCGAAAGGAAACATTATAGTCATTTATTCTTCGAGTTGCAGTCTTGTAGGCAACAACAAAATGAGTCAGTATCACAATTCTCTTTGCGCTTAGAAACCTGTCTCACCGATATGCAAACCGAAATTCACAATTCCGAAACTACTAAGAAGGATTTGTCAGGTAGAATCGCAATGACGGAAGACCTAGCTCTCCACACTTTTATTTTTGGCCTACAATCTAATCTTAGTAATATGGTGCGGTGTAGAAACCCTAAAACTCTGAACGACGCTATTAACATCGCGATCGAGGAAGAAAAAATACAAAATTTCTCCCTAAAAATCTCCCCGAAAATCGCTAAAATTTGTAAGTTTTGTAATAAACCTGGTCACTTAGACAACGAGTGTCTGAAGAAAAACCGATCTCGGTCACAACCTCCAACTTCGTCTAACTTTCAAGCCCTTCTACCTCTCGAGACCAACGAAATTATCAGACGAACCAATCAACAGACGTAGTCTGTAGATATTGCAAGAGGCCGGGACACGATATTTCTCAATGCTATAGGCGCAAATATAACAATTCTAAGAAAAATTATTCCCCGATTCAACATAACGTCACGGTTTTACCCGATCAAGTCGATTTGCTGGAAGAAACCGAAGAATGTGCTGACGATTTAAACTAAAGCGTCGGGTGTCGTTAGCGTGCCGCACTGCGCCCGACCGTATTCAAGGCACAACAAAATCTCACATTACAAACCCACAATTTCATTTAAATTATAATCAATCTAAATCTGTTAAATCAATTTCGGCCAATCGACCGGGTAGCCAGCCCCAAACAGAAGGCATACACATTTCAAATAAATCTCAACATCTTCCGTCAGGAACCGCCGTCTCGTTGAGTCCTAATGTCCTACAAACCCAGGAGTCCATCACTCCAATTCATGAAATTAAATTTAGCAAAATCTCTCTACCTCACGTACTTCTTAATACTGGTTATTCAAGTAAACCTCTATGCTTTCTTATCGACACTGGAGCTACTGTTAGTATTGTCAAACTTCAAAATTTCAATTCTACGCCATCCTTATCTAACGACAAAATCAAACTCAAGGGTCTGAGTGAAGACGACTCGTGCTATGAAACTTTAGGATCTTTCACCATCGACTTCGAATATATTTTCCCTCCAAATTCTAAAATCACTTTCAATCACATTTTCCACGCCGTCAGTAATAAAGTACGGCTTAATTACGATGGCATTTTAGGTAATGATTTCCTACAAAAAAATGAGTGCGATGTTAAGTATTCTCAAAACTCATTGTTCATTCGGGGTCATCTTATACCGCTAAACTTTAGTAAACTTGTCTATACTATTCCGCCTCGCTCTGAGGCGATAGTTGAATGTTCTGTGTCAAATTCCTTAGAAGAGTTAAAGTCCATGAAAGAAGGTTTAGTTCTCGACCATATGTATGCCGAAGGCGTTTACTTGGCAAATTGTATTGTCTCGGTCAAGCCTAATAATCGCATTAATATCTCAATATTGAATACTACCGAGTCTAAAGTTGTATTTAAAGATTATTCTGTCCATTTGATTACCTTCGAGAATGTATCGCTGCCCTCTCAATCGTCTAATCACAAAAGTCTTCAGTTTATTAATAATCTTGATAATGTGTCTTTAGATAGGTCACAACAAGTACTAGATCTTATCCGAACAGAACATCTAAACCCCGAGGAAACAAGAGTCCTCTTAGAGTGTTGCTCTAATTATACAGACATCTTTTACCTTGAGGGCGAGCCCTTAACTTGTACTAATGCTATTGAACATTCAATCAGTACTGGTGACGCTGCCCCAATTCATGCGAAATCTTATCGCTTCCCCGAGTGTCACAAAAGCGAAGTCGAAAGTCAAATAAAGAAAATGCTCGATCAAAACATCATTCGTCCTTCAAAATCACCATGGAGCGCCCCTATTTGGGTAGTGCCCAAAAAAGTAGACTCATCGGGTAAGCAAAAGTGGAGGATAGTCATCGACTATAGGAAACTCAACGATGTGACTGTTACCGAAGTTTACCCTATTCCTTTAATTACGGATATTCTAGATCAATTAGGTCATTCGAAATATTTTACTACGCTCGACCTTGTAAGCAGTTTTCACCAATTAAATTTGAATCCTAAGGACGCGCCTAAGACTGGTTTTACGGTAGTAGGAAACGAAATCTCCGGGCATTACGAGTTTACAAGAATGCCTTTCGGACTAAAAAAACGCCCCTGCTACATTCCAAAAACTCATGAATACTGTCCTATCTGGTCTTCAAGGTCTTCACTGTTACATGTATCTAGATGATTGTATTATTTATAGCCAAAATCTTAAATCTCACATAGAAAAGTTACAATTAGTCTTTGACAGATTCCGTCAATTTAATTTAAAATTACAACCCGCAAAGTGCGAGTTTTTACGACACGAAGTCGCGTATCTAGGACACATAATCACCGACAAAGGTGTCTATCCTAATCCGGATAAAATCAAGGCCGTCACTCAGTTCCCAACTCCTAAATGTCCTAAAGACATCAAGTCTTTCCTGGGTTTAGTCGGCTACTATAGACGATTCATTGAAAATTTCTCTAAACTGTCCAAACCCTTAACTTCCCTTTTAAAAAAGGACGCCTCATTTAATTGGTCAGGAGAACAAGAACACGCTTTTACTATTCTAAAACAAAAACTAACTACAGCGCCTCTTTTACAATATCCCGATTTCAGTCAACCTTTTGTGTTGACAACTGATGCCTCCAACCACGCTGTAGGTGCAATACTATCGCAGGGCGAAATAGGGAAGGACAAACCTATCGCATATGCGTCACGGACGCTGAATAAAGCCGAGGGCAACTACTCCACCACCGAAAAAAAATTGTTAGCCATTATATTCGGCGTACAAACTTTCCGTCCCTATCTTTTCGGCTATAAGTTTAAAATCGTCACCGACCATAAACCTTTAGTTTGGCTATTTAATGTTAAGGATCCAGGCTCTAAATTAATTCGCTGGCGTTTAAAATTAGAGGAATATAACTACGAGATAGTGCATAAACAGGGAAAATTAAACTGCAACGCCGACGCTCTATCGCGTTTCCCACCAGAAGATATTATCGACTCAAATCGTCTCGTATGCGCCATCGATGATAGTAACTCTCCAAATCCTTCAAATTCACCCTATGACTGTCCTTCGCCATCTACAGCAGATACTTATGAAAAATACCTAAAACTTATTAAACAGCCGAGTTTTAGTTTCGATACGGTCATCCAAGAACTCAAAGAATCCCTACTCAAGGCCAAGTGCAAATTAATCGTCTATCCTACATCAATCGATTTAGATGATTCTGTGCCTTATTGCAAAGAAATTATAGAATTATCTACAAGTCAACCTAACATTCGTGACATAGAACGCGAACTTTTCACCTTTTACAACACATCAAATGACAATCATTTGTTTACTCATTTATTCGTGCGAGTCCATCATTATGACGAAATGTCGTATAAAGACATCTTTAAGCTATTAGTCGAATACAGGGATATGGTAAAATTTTGGTACATGGAAGAGAAAGAAATTGCTATATCCGATTTTTCTGATCCGTTCACAAAACTTTCTTATACAAAGATCTACAATATCATAGCTTACGTTTTCCACAATACTGGTATTAAAGTCAATATCTATAAAAATTCAATCTTATTTCCGACACCTGAAGAGGTCAAACAAATACTTCGCGACAATCACGATCTGCCTTCCGCCGGTCACCCCGGCATCACACGAATGTTAGAAAGAATAAAATCTATGTATTGGTGGAAAAACATGCGGCAAGATATTGAAGATTATGTAAAAAATTGCAAATCTTGCCAGATTAACAAACCTTTACGTCAAACCAACCGCGCTCCTATGATTATAAGTTCCACCGCAACAAAACCTACTGAAAAAATATTTTTGGATATAGTAGGTCCCCTTCCAGAAACTTACGAATTTAAATACAAATTCATTCTTACTATACAGGATGACCTCACTAAATATTCACAAGCTTATCCATTACAGACGTGTTCAGCAGACGAGACTGCTAAAAAGTTAGTCCATTTTATTTCTCATCTCGGTATTCCCAAAATGATCGTCACCGATCAAGGCACTAATTTCAATTCTGAAGTTCTAAAACAACTTAGTAAATTATTTGGCATTAAACATATTCTAGCAGCACCTTATCACCCACAAACCTGTGGCGCATTGGAAAGGAGCCACTCTACTTTAAAAGAATATTTGAGACCGTTTGTCAATGAAAATGCACATACATGGGACTTGTACCTAAACACAGCCATGTTTTCATACAATTCTAACGTTCATTCAACCACTAACTACTCTCCATTCGAATTACTACTTGGTTTTAAACCATATATTCCCAAATCCATCGACACGTTAGAAAATAACACCTACACGGATTATGTCAGAGTATTGAATCATAGGTTGTATTATAGTAGACAGAAAGCACTACAAAACATTCAAAATTCTAAGGAGAGGTCTAAACGTTATTACGATTCCCACGTTAAACCTATTACTTACAATGTCGGTGACTCAGTGTATCTCAAGTGTCACCACAAGCAAAACAAAGCTCTGTCTCCAGTTTGGAAAGGTCCATATAAAATCATTAAAGTCAACGGGAATCATACCGTGACTCTCCTCATGAACCGTAAACATGTACGTCATCACTATGACGAAATTAAGTTGGCGTCTGACATTGCAATAACTTGATCTATTCCAGGCACCTTGCTGCGGAATGTAAGTGTCATCAAGTCGTCACGCCGATAACAAGCAGTTCCGGTTTATACTTTGATAAAATGATCAACGTGAAGTTTACCAATGATGATTGGAATGTAGTTACGTATTTAGATATTAGTAAAATACAATCGCACTTAGATATAGTCGAATCTCTGTTTGCTAGAATTAACTCTTATTGTAAAAATTATAGTTCATCCAAAATTCAAGTAGACTGCTTAAACGCGTTATCAGCTCTGCAAAGCCAACACGATAACAATATTAAAAAATATTCGTCAGTATCTTACATCGTAACGAATAAACGGTCCAAACGCGGCTTGATCGATGCCGGTGGATCTCTTTTGAAAACCTTTTTCGGCACATTAAATTCAGAAGATGCCATCAAATTTTCAAACGCTATAGACCAAGTACAGACGGATGAAAAACAATTGGCACATTTGATGAGAGACAATATTCACGTAATCAAATCAACTATTACAACGTTTAATAATTCAATGTCTAAATTGAATGAAAATGAAAAACGGCTTAATAAAAACCTTGAAATAGTTGATCAAGCTTTTCAGCAACTAACTAATTCTAACGATAAGCTGGATATTAAATCTAATATAAATGCACTCCTTAACGCTATTGAAAGTATCATTATTTCCTTGTCGTTCGACATTGAGGATATCAATAATGCGATTTTATTTAGTAAAATAAATATTTTACATCCAACTGTACTTAGTCCATATCAACTTTATAACGAACTCGAACAAAATATGAATAATATGCCAAGGTATTACGAACTCCCTGTATCTTTGTCATTACAAAATATTCACGATCTTATTGATATTTCGAAACTTATATCTTATTTTCATAATAACAAAATAATTGTCGTCATTAAAATCCCACTCGTCCTACCTCAAACATACAACTTATACCATATTATTCCAATGCCTGTTCCTTATAACGTTGCGCAACCAGATACCTTCGCGCTTATCGCTCCTAGCCGTCCTTACATTGCAATAACAATCGACCATATGTTTTACTCACCGTTGCATAGTATAGACCAGTGCAAAGTGATAAGTGAAAAGTTTTACATATGTGAATTAGAAAATGTGTATTCAAGTGTTGTGAATCCGATCTGTGAAACTATTCTAATTACGGAATTAGTCAGTAAGCCACCTAACTCTTGTGAGATTAAATTGTTAAAAGGCTCTATTCAAGTGTTTCATAAAATTAGCAATAATAGATGGATATTTGTTCTATCTGAGCCAGGCAAATGCCATGTATCTTGTGAAAATGACGGCAGTAGCTTTGATGAAACTTTATTTGGTACAGGAATATTGTCTTTAACTAAAACCTGCAAAGCCTTCTATAAAACTTTACAATTTGTGCCGTCATCAAATGTTTTCGTTAATATAAGCTCACATGTTGTTTCTAATTTCAACCTAGTTGAAGATGACTGTTGTGAAAAGAATAGGGTCAACAATTCACTTTCACGTTTACCATACCTTAAATTAAATAATGTCAATAACTTAGACTCTTTATTACAAGCTAGTATGCATCTAAACTCATTTGAACAAGAATTAAATAACATTGATGACCCGAGCCATTTCCAAAAGTACGGAGTTCATTATATGTCTTTAAGTTACACATTTTTTATTATATTCTTATTATACCTATTATACAGAGGTCGAAAATTAATATGCTCAAATTCAAAAGCTCCGTGCTGCATACAGATATTTAATCAATGTAATAAGTAACACCAAGAAAGTGAAGAATCACAGTCATCCTCAACAAGCTATTGAACTATCTGTGTTTGAAGAAGCTGTTGAGCCTGATCTGTCAACATCAAGGCCAACATCATTGAAAAGAAACATTTTGGTTTCAAAACAAAACTAATCTCGTTACTAAATCTCTTTATGCTTGACTAAAATATTATTATAATGCACTTAGTTTATGTAACAATTTGTAAATCTACAATGACGTTCAAATCCTATCCACTTCTGATATTGAATTTCGCATCATTCATCTCAGATGCTCCATTTTATTCGGGGGGCTGTTATATCTTATAACACACGCGAATGCATATAAAATAATAGTGATGACCACGCTGTCCCTTACACGTGGAACATTCTTTGCTGTGTCAGCGTTTTCGCCACATCGGTACTTTTCTAGAGCCTAATGGCAGTGTGGATTTGAACGTCGTCGCGGATACATAATTTTACTGTATTTTCTCAAAATCAATTAAAATTCTATTTCAGTGTTTAATTAATTGTTTTTTTAAAAACCAATTTAAGCACCACCCCGTAACAGTACCCTGACTAATTGGTTAGTTAGGTTAGAACTGTGACCTACCGCGCGCGAGCCGAGCGAGCGGAGCCGCGGCAGTGGCCAGCAAGCGCTACTTCTAAGTTGGTCGCAGTTGCTTGACTTTTTAGTATTTTTAGGATTAACTTTCATAAAACTCTGTTAACTTTATGTTAAAATTGTCCTTAAAATCTGTTTTTATTTGAGTTAGGGAAGTTCACTCATATTATACGTTTTATTTATTTCTGTTTCGGACACCATTATTGTTGTTATGATACCCAGAGCCACGTGCGACAAAATTTAAAACTAAAATCTACAATCTGAATCTTTCATTTCACGCTGTTTTACATAACCTCTAATTCGTAACCGCTGAATTGATAAATGCAAAACGTTTATGCAATTTTGCGTGTTAAAGTTCAGTAATTATGGAAAATCGCTAAACGTCGTTCGGCTGTTTTACATAACGGAGCTGTTTTGTAATACAGCGGATTCGACAATCCATCAGTGACATATTATGTACAATCAACGGTCTTAAGTGGACTGCCACCGGAATGATCATTTTGACCTGTACGTCAGATCTGCGCCTATCTCTGTGTGTGTGATGTTTTAATGCAGACAGTAAAGCGCACACAGTATAGCTACAAAAGCGCGTTGTTGGTTGGTCAGATGCATGTGTGGTCAACACTAAATAAAGATACCTACAACTACCTACTTACATGGGCGCCGGCAGGGGGGTGCCAGGGGGTGCACTTGCACCCCCTGGGAATCTCGGGATCAACAGGAATTATTGAAATAAAAAGCCGTCTGTTGGAAATCATTTTTTTATTCACAATAATTAGTAGGCAGTAATTACACAATTCAATTTAAAAAGCGATTAATTTCGATCGTCGTGAACAAATAGGTGTGAGCCGTGACGACTGGGTACCTATATAATAAATTCATAATGAATAGTCAGAAATTTGTAAATGTCTCGAACATTCAGACTAAAATGTCATCTTTTTATTAACAATCATATACGGCAAAGATTGTAAGAAAACTAAAATCTGCAGGCGCCCATGCCTACTTATATACTTGTTTTTTTCTTAATAAATTATCGACCACAGCGCCTATTTAAAAGCAACGCTAAAATTCGAAATGAAAATTATAAGCAGCGATGGCAGGTTCGCACGAGTGGGTGGCTGTTATTGTGTATGTGTGAAGTGGAGAAGGTTCGAACCTCAGTGCGCGCTTTCGACTCTTTTTGTTTTTTCGTTTTCGTGTCAGAGCTCAATTATTTTTTGAGTTTAGTTAATACAATGAGAATAGGGTATTGAGGGTAAAAATAAAGTATAATAGACAATTTAATTTAAAAAGAAGCACTATTTTTCATAGGAACATTTATTGATGTCATTAACAACCTTTAAAACATAAACATATTTCAAACTTTGAAATAAATAAAATACCTAATTTGTTCGTAAATCATTTTTGGTTGCTACTAAAATGGGATGTGTTTGGCTTATCTCTCTACAAAAAAAGAAATCCTTATTACACATTTTGAAACGTCACATATGAGAACTAATAAAATCAAAAACAACAAAATAACTTACATAAAATCCGGTTTCATTGGATATTTCAGATATATTACACCCATTGTTTTGCAAGGCTACAGTGTTAGCCCTGGCTTCAATATTTATATTTGCTTCCATTTTCAATAAAAATCTTCAAACTCAACACGTCTAATATCAATAACACAAACGCTCGTAACTAAGTTCACCGACCAACAACGTCATACCATTCTACCTACATTCAGAAAATTGATTTTGTTTCAAATCTACCCTCAACTTTTATGTAACTAGTTTAAAATATTCGCTGTCTTTTTCTCATTAGCATAATCAGAAAAAGACTGCGTGCCGCGATAGGCCTATGATGTTCGTGATGAAAAAGTGCAATATATGGGTGTGTATGTGTGTATGAACAATCTAAATAGAAGAAGGTCTCAAGTGCGACGAGTAACGATGCGATAGTTTTGTAATGCTGGCGTTGGAGTTCTGACCGCTACTGTACAGAGACTAGCACGGCTCATGCGGCATATGTCAATTTACTGCGTATCATCATCATCAGATCAACTAGAAGACGTTAACTGCTGGACATAGCTCCCAGGCGCTTGCTAAAAGAAGGTTTCAATTTTTCCAAGAAACTTCTTGTAACCCCGCGTTTTGTTGTTTTCTTAGTTGGATGTCAAAACGTCAAGCAAGTGTCAAGCTTACGTCAAGTTTATTCCGCCAATTTCATTGCCAAAATCTGTGACCAAAATAGTGTTATTTTACAAGATTTCAACTTGCAAAGCTTAAATAGGAATTTATTGACAAAGCAATCCTTACATTGAAGAAATACCAAAATTATATTGTTTTACTAGGTAATTTAATAAATAATGGGACTTGGATTATCTTCTGAAAGAAGATTCATATTTTCATCAGGGTATTTGGTCCAAATGCTGCCCAGAAATGGATGTCTGAAAACATAGGGAAATAAAAAGACAGCCTCTGGGAATTCTTATAGTAAGGTACTTGTTAATTTATCGTAAAGATACGGGTGCAATGATTAACCCTTCTTGTGCCGTAAAGTAGATCTACGTGAGACACAATGGTTTTTTGTTTCTATAATTACCGGCATACCAGTGGTTTTAAGGAAGTAAATAATTTTCGACAGCTGGTCAATAGCCTGTACTTCAACGTGAGCATACATTAACAGAATCTTACGCCTTCTTCCCCCGGGGGTAGGCAGAACCTACGCACCTGTCCTTTCTAAAGAACATCAGCTACAAGGTCACTGTTATGTACTTCCAGATTGTCCTCCCGGTGACCTAAAGCAAGGTGTTACAAAAAACATTTTAATTTATTATTTTCATCTTTCGACTTGACTGCCTCGTTGGTCTAGTGGTCGCAAGCGCTACTGCTGAGCCTCATGCTCAGCAGTAGTCCTGGGTTCCATTCCCGGGTCGGGCAAAGTGTTATTCGGTTTTTCCATCTGGACTTTCTCAGTAGCAGCCCGGAGTCAGGATTTGTGCCCGGTTGATGGCAATAGGCTCGCCCCCTTTTACATGGGAATTAAAAATGGCGAAATTTGGGTGTACTATAGGTACACCTCTGCCCTTTCGGGGAATACAGGTGTGATGTTATGTTTCATCTTTCATCAGACGTATTCTTCAACCAACTTAGCCTTTCCCAGGATAATAATTTATTACTCTATTATAAAAATTAAAGCTGATAGATACCTATACCTTCTCAGTTTGCTGTAATAAGTAATGATCAGTCTCTTTAACTCCTATAGATAGATAGATTGAATACTCTTTATTATGTACATTATAAATATTACAGACTAGCACTTCCCATGCGACTTCTTTAGAACTCCGTCAGGGGTAGATTTTCAAAAAACCCTGATATACTTCATTCTTTATTTTCTGTCTTAAGTATAAATACTGAGTTTCAAGTTAATCGGACCGCACGTTAAAATTCTTCCATACAAACTTTGAACCCCCAAACCTCCTTTAGTTCCTTCTCCAGTTTAGAAAAATTAAAAATGACGAAATTCATAATTTATTTAGATATGTAAGCATTCGCGCCAAGTTTCAACTCGAGGAATAAGATTTTTCGTACGAACAAAATCCCCCCTTTTCGTCTCCTTAAAGGTCGTATTTCCAATAATCATTTCTTAGTGGATCCTTGCAACATAAAAGGCATCAACTGCCAAAATTTCAAGTTTGTAGTCCTAGCGGTTTAGGCTCTGCGTTGATGAATCAGTCGGGACAAGTAAGTAGATATACAAGTACATATGTATAAAAGTAGAAATTTAACAATGGGTGACATATTGGGCGGTTGTCTCCTTACATACTTCTAAGTGGATTCTGGGCTGTATTTGGACCGGACCATGGCAATCTTCCATCACTTTTATTTTATTTCAGTCAAATTCACGTGACTCTGCCTGTTCACGCTTTTTCTTCTTGTATCTATTACTGTTAATAAAACGTTTACTAACGATATATTTGCTGATTTATTAAATAACAATGACTTGACTACTTTGAGATGAAAATTAGCTCGAGCACTAGAATTCCCGAAGGCGATATATCAATCCAGTCTATCAAAAAACAATATAAAATCGCAGGATGCGGTGAGTACGAACATTTACATATTACTTTAAAAACTTGATAAAATCTATCCATACTTCCAGATTATAATATACTTTTGATATTATAAATGGGAAAGTAGCTCTGTCTGCGTTTTACCTTTTTACACCTTAACGACAGAATTCGATACATCGAAATCCGTCATGGTCCGTCATCCGACAGGTAGACCATGATTTGAATTAAAATGTAGATATGTCGCAGTAGAGTAACAACAGAAGTAACTGACATAGCCAGTAGAGTAAGCAAATTAAAGTGGCAGTGGGCTCACCATGTTTGTCGAAAGACCGATGGCCGGTGGAGCAGACGAGTCCTGGAGTGGAGACCGCGTATCGGCAAGCGTAGTATGGGACGCCCCCAGCTAGATGAACCAATGACCTTAAGAAGGTGGCTGGGACAGACTAGATGCGGAAGACGGAGGACAGGGTGTCGTAGCGCAGACTGGGAGAGGCCTATGTCCAGCAGTGGACTGCGATAGGCTGAGTTGATTGATGTCGCAGTAAGATGGTTATAGCGGTCGTATAATTATATCCCTAGGGATATAGCTAAATACCGTAATATGTATAGGTATATGAAAGCGGTTCGTGGAGGAGCTCGTGGCTAAGTAATAACTGCCGCACGGGTCGAACCATCAGGTTAAGCTACGCTTGCCGGGGTTGTCCGTGGAAGGGTGACCATTTTTACATACCGAAACTCCTCCGTGCCTCGGAAAGCACGTTAAGCCGTTGGTCCCGGCTGTCATTCGTAGATCTTTGACAGTCGTTACGGGTCGTCGGAAGCCCGAAAGTCTGACAACTAGTCTTACCAAGGGGTATCGTATTACCCAGTAACTGGGTTGTGGAGGTCAGATAGGCAGTCGCTCCATGTAAAATACTGGTATTCCTGGTATCCGGTTAGACTGGAAGCCGACCCCAACATAGTTGGGAAAAGGCATATTGATTGATATGAAAGCGGTTCATAACCATCTTACTAGGAATATAACTATTATACGAGCACGTTCTAGTAATAAATAGCTATAAGGGTACTCCGACTAACTAGGTTAGGTTAGGTTAGAACTGTGACCAACTACGCGCGAGCCGAGCGAGCGAAGCGAGTGGTGCCGCGTTTGCGGCTGGCGAGCGCTACGTCGAAATTGGTCACAGTAACAAAATAAGGGCACTCCGACAGTTACGAACCGCTTTCATATGACTATGATACTATATCATGGCTACAACCATCTTACTGCGACAGATAGTTAAATAACTCTTTAGTATGTACACAATAAAAATTACAGTTATAAATGCAGAAATTTTACATAGGGTGACACAATGGGCAATTCCAGAAATATAAAACTGATTAATTTATCATTTGTGCTTGTAAGTATACCGATGCCAGCACCCATACACTTCAAACCCAAGGACTGTTCAAACTAAGTCACATCGATGGTTTTAATGATGAAGTTGCGTGACTGTTCGCGCCAGTTCCAACACTTGCATACAAATTAGTTGATACATTCGGCGCAGGCGAATTTCATCCCGCGTCCCGCGTGGCAACTCAGTTTGACCAGAGCTAAAACACAACAACGCTACTTGGTAGTGGAAATACGTTTGGTTGTAGTATTATGCCAGAAGGGCTACATTACGAAGAGTTTTTCTACACTGATGGGCACCGCATACGACAAATAAGGCATCAGAGAGCTCACAAAAGGATACAAAATTAGTCTGGGTCTCTGTCGCCCGATACAGCGAAGAGGACAATAATATATGTATGTATATATCGTGGCCAGGTCTTAGAATTGATTATTTCATGAAGTGTTCGACCATTATATGAAACGGTTGTATTACATGGAATAGAACATCGACCGCTGGTCACATCATGATGTGGTCTGGCCAGATCATTGAATATTCAACGTTTGACGGTATGAACAGTTAAACGCATGATGTGGCCAAACATTAGTGATCATTATCGTAAGAATTAAATTATCCACCGGTAGAGGCGTTGATGTCGCTTTGTTTCTGTTTTAAATCTATTCCTATTCGAATAATTCCTAATTAACTGTGACCAACTTGGATGTAGCACTCGCGGCCGCTTCCGCGGCACCGCTCGCTCAGCTCGCGTGCGATTGGTCACAGTTCTAACCTAACCTAACCCATTTGGTCGGGGTGTCACTAGCGGCGTGAAATGCAACTACTTTGCGATATGCCCAGTGGTCAGCTGGGAATGTCGATAATTAAGTTGCTTTGGTAACGTTATGGCCATTTCTACGATCGGACCACGGCAAATACCCTACATTAACGATATGGCCAAACGTCGACGTTGACGTTTAAACGATATGTTCAATTTTAGCTGGCCATTTTATGAAATAACCGAACATTTCATGAAATGATCAATTCTAAGATCTGGTCACGACATATACATATACCAGCTTCCGCCCGCCACTTCGTCCGCGTGTAATTTCTTGTTTTAACTTATAATATTTTTTTTTTCACTCGGCAATACTGTAGCTTCCGATTAGTAAAAGAATTTTCTGTAGTTCCGAAGAATACCTCTTCCGCATTCTTTTACATCTTTATAATATTAGTAAGTATAGATATTTATGATGAATAAATTAATTTAAAATCTTCCCAATTCCAGTGTACGTAGGACAGTTGCTGGTTGGTTATGTGCTTGGCTGGACAGCACCAATTATTCCCAAACTCAAAGACATTAACCGGACTCCGTTGGACTACGTTCTAACTGATAGCCAGGTGTCTTGGATTGGATCCGTTCTCTACGTTGGATGCACCTCTGGTATTATATTTACTATTATATGATTTATATGTTCTTTCAAAAACACAGAACAGACACTGTTTTTTTTTTAACTTTGTAATGTACTTACTTTTGACACTAGTATCATCACCCTACTGACCTTATCTAAATTGATTTGAGATCGAGACAGTATGACTGTTTCTACCATACATCTCAGAATTATCTTTCCTGCTAGCCACATCATCGATCTTGACGCCACTTACGCAAAAAAAAAACATGTCATCTTGAGAAAATTTGTTCTTAAAATTCCGGAGTCCCCAAAACGAAAAGAGCAAACGTGGTCATCAGTACTTGTTCACAGCACTAGTATTTCAAAGGCGGTACGTACACGGTACCGCTACCCCGTGACCACGAGCTTCACGCTCAAGCGACACGGGTCTTGCAACAAAGAATGTGGAGAAAACAAATGAAAGAAGTTGTCTAGAGCATCCCATGAGTCACCGTGACGTGCCTTGCGGAGAGACGAACGAAAACAGCGGGGCAATTGCGTAACATACTCACAATGGGAATCGGTTTCATTTTGACAGTTCAACAACATTCATTGAGTCATTTACGTTGTTGAGCAGACAAATTTTTCGAACAGTTCGAAGCAATGGATTAGCAATTAGCTTCAAAATCATTCAGATTTCAATTAGGGTGCAAGTGACGCAAGTCGCGTCAAAAGTCGCATCGCTCAAGGCCGTGAACGAGGCCTTTAACTAGTTTGTGATTGGTTGCATCGTGTACGGACTGCCATTGAAATGCTGTAACATTCTGGTTAAGGGGGAAGCGCCAGGTAGCCCGCGAAATTCTAACTTTCTTATGTTTTTTTGCAATTTGCAAGTCAGTATTAAGTTGTATGTTGATTAAAGTATCATTCGCGACCGTAACAAATCAGTAATACAACTCCATAAGTTTGTATAATATAGGTATATTCCTAATTGTCAAGATTTCATGAAATAGTCATTCAATAGAGTTACCTAGTCTTAAAGAGTTGTATTGATGACTTCAATTATTATAATTATGTAAATACATACTTTTTACGGTCGCGAATCATATTTTGATCAACATACAACCTAATACTGACTTGAAACTGGCAAAAAACTTAAGAAAATTTGAATTTCCCGGGCTACCTGGCGCTTTCGCCTTAATTTATTTATTTATATATACTTTATCATTATTAATGATTTGAGTTTATAACACGTCACTTTTGAGTAACCGTGGTCGTTATCGTTACCATGGTTTGTGATTGGTTTAATACATAGCCCTCATTTCCAGGCCCCTACATCTCAGGATATCTCTGCAACGTGATTGGCAGAAGGCCATGTCTTGCTCTTGGGGGTGCCATTTGTTTAATTGGATTCACAATCCTAGCGACGGCCATGGATGTAGGATGGATATATCTAGGACGAATCATGACTGGACTCAGTAACGGCATATTGTTTGTTACAAATCTGGTTTACATTGGCGAGATAGCGTAAGTTCCTTTAACATAACATAATTTATAGACTTATTATTTAATTTATTGATCAAAGGAAAATAAAACTTTCATATAGGTAAACTGTTCTTCCCTTTTCACCCCGAAAGGGGTTGATTTTTGAAAAATCTTCAATCACGTTTTTCGTCATTTAATGTTTAGATTAATTTTGACTTAATCCAGACACGCGTCGAAATCCTCCCCCAAAAACATAATTACCCTCGTTTGCTGGTTTATTTTTGAAAAACCCAAAAACTTTTGTCTATATTTTTTGTCAAAAGTATTATTACCGTTATTCGAGACAATCAAACAGCGTGTTAAAATTCTTCTATACAAAATTACCCCCCCCCCCCCCTTAAAATCCCTTTGACGGGTAGTTTTGAAATACTAATTAATAGCAAACTTTGTTATTCATTTAACAATGACCCCCACCCTTTAAAGGTTGAATTTCTAAAAACCCCTTCCTTGTGATCCCTTACATTATAAAAGGAAGCCGTGTGCAAAATTTCACGTTCCTAGTCCAAGTAGTTTCGGCTGTGCGTTGATACGTAAGTCAGTCAGTTAGTCATTCTTCTCCTTTTATATTTATGATATAACACTGCGTCCACTATCGGTACCGCCCGCACCGAGCGCTCAGTTCATTTCTTCATACAAACAAACCAAAATCAGTTGCGTGCCATGCGTGCGTTGCGGCCGGTGCGGACCAGTGGACGTTCACCTTTACGGCCCACTCCCTCTCACAGAGAGGAGGATAGTGTCCCAGCAGTGACAACACTATAGACTGATTATGTAGACTCACCTGCCATCGCTAGATCAATGAAACCGTTTCTTATTCATCGTTTTTCAGGTCTACACACATCCGAGGCATACTGCTGACTCTAACAGGAGTATTTACAACATTAGGCACTCTACTAGTATACTCGGTCGGTCCATTTGTGCCTTACCAGGCGACATGTTGGCTGGCTGTGTTCACAGCTGGTACATACCTTTTCTTATTACTTTTCTATGTACCAGAAACACCTATGTATCAAGTTATGAAGGGTAAGAATTATTTGTTCTTAGGTACCATCTATCATCATAATTATTTTAGCCAAACACCTCCAAACAGTGATAGTAAAATTACATTAACCATTTTTTCTTTGTCTTGCATCAAATGTCTGCCAAGTATCCAACTACTAGGTAACTATCCTAGTCGGTGCATATGTCGCAGCCGAAATGTTATTACAAAACGGCTAGCCGAAATGTTATTACAAAACGGCTAGCCGAAATGTTATTACAAAACGGCTAGCCGAAATGTTATTACAAAACGGCTAGCCGAAATGTTATTACAAAACGGCTAGCCGAAATACATAGAGGCGCATTTTCTGTTACCGCTGATCGACGTTCAGCCAAAGTATCCTAATGATACATTAGCCAAAACGGCGGCCAAGCTTTGGCCCTATTGCAGGCAGATCAAAATATAGGCTAGCCACATTTGGTAATAAAAAAAACAAATACTACAAAAAATATTTATTGTCTCACATTGAATTTGACTTTAAATTCACTGTTCTCATACATGTTTTGTCCGTTTCCAGTTTTCCACTCATTAAGGGGGAAGCGCTAAGGTAGCCCGCGAAATTCAAATTTTCTTACGATTTTTGCAATTTGCAGCTCAGTGTCTGGGTGTATGTTGATCAAAGTATGATACGCGACCGTAAAAAATACGTATTTACAGAATTATAAAATTAGGATCAGTAATTAGTTGAGTTAGTATAATCCTGACATGTTAAAATTTCATGAAATAGTCATTCAATAGATTTATTTGGTCTTACAGAGTTGTATTGATGACTTTAATGATTATAATTCTGTTTATACACATTTGTTACGGCCGTGACACATATTTTAATCAACATAAAACTTAATACTGACCTGCAAATTGCAAAAAACTTAAGAAAATTTGAATTTCGCGGGCTACCCTGGCGCTTTCACCTTAAATCATTATTATTTGCACTATGTTTTGACACATATTCTATACGTGACGCCGTTGTTGTTGTTATTGTTACACATATGTTGTAACATTTATGTTCGCATAACTCGTCAAAATGTAGGGACCAGCTGATTTTTTTTTTTTCGCGATTTCAGGATTGGTGCCATAGTAAAAGTTGCTTGTTATCATGTGTAAAATCATGTGGTTAAGTATCGGTCACTAATTACCGGTCATCCTATATAGCTGTCTAACAAAATATCATTACTGTGTAGTACAGTCGATCGCATGTCGGTGGTTACACTTTGAGCTTCAGCTGGCGTAGCGTAGCGCAGAGTTTCAATAAAATAAGAGGAATGCTTATACTGGTTTCGTTATCACTGTCGTGCTGCCTACTGTACAGCTTTGCGGAAGGCTGATTTATCGTCAGAAAATCATTTTTAGGCCGTTTACTGGCGGAGAGTTATAAATATATATAGCTATATATACATATATATATAGTTTTTTTTTTTCTCAGCTTTAATCATAGTTTGCCAGTTTGAGTAAATTATGCGGCCTACCCAAATGTCCTTTCTTTGGTATTGTTCGTCGAATCGTTGAGCTCCTTAACTTTTATGTTGAGCTGTACGATTACTGACAGATGCTTGCACTGACTGGACAGGTCCACTCAATCTGTGTGGTTTTTTCCTCAAAAGACCATTTCAGACACCAACCTACATGGTCTTCACAAGATCTGACCAAGATTATGTCTGGACTTTAAAAGAGACTGTGACCTCTGAGTTTGTTTCGGCCTTTCTTCTCAGAGTAGTCAGATAGGAAACGCCGGCCTCATCTAGTTTAAAAAAAATGTTTGACATGTAAAAGTGTTTGTATAAACCTACTTACAGAAATAAAATCATTTATCATTTATAATAATTAACTTCCTTCTACCGACTTGAACCACGCAGTGACTTTTCTAAGTACAATCCAAGAGGGGTCTAAGATATTCGGTGGGCCGTAGCGTCCAAGAAAAAAATTTAATTATTGTTTCCCACAAAGTAATTATTCGATTATTGCTTTTTCAAGAGACCATCAACGAAAACAATGACAAAAATATCAACTACCAAAATGGAATAGGGCACTCGACAGAGATTTAAAAAAAGATTTTCATATTTTAGGATATAAGGGAGATGCAATTGAAAACCTTAGATGTCTTGGCAGGACAGATGACTACAACATCATTGATGCTGCAGCAAGTGACGTGCCAAAATCAAATACCGCTCAAATGACAGAGATGTTCACGATCAAGGCTAATAAAAGAGCTTTATTTATAATAATCATATTAAATATTTCACAGCAAATGAGTGGATTCATTGCTGTGATTTTCTTCGTCACGACTATTTTTGATTTGACTGGGTCAAGCTTAGAATCTCATATATCTACAATTATTATTGGTATAACTCAAGTATTATCGGCTTGTGTTACTCCATTTTTCGTTGATAGAACTGGACGGAAATCGCTGTTGTTATTTTCTACGGCAGGGTGTTCAATAAGTTTAGTAAGTATAATTCTTTCTCTATTTGTTTATGTTGTAAGAACTCTAAAATTTTAGATCACGTCTTTGATTCAATACGATTCGATTTCCACTTTTAAAATCTCTTTTGTTTATTTGGAATTAATTGTACTCAACAATGTGACTAAATGACATATCGAGATCCCTCTAGGGCACGTTACGCAATAATTTGGTCCCGGCTGGCATTCGTATATATTTGACAGTCGTTACAGTTTGTCAGAAGCCCAAAAATTGGCCAACCAGTAATAAGTCAATCAGTACCGAGGGGTATCGTGTTACCCAGTAACTGGGTCGTGGAAATAAAATTGCTAGTCGCTCTAGGTGAAATACTGGTATTCAGCTGCATCAAGCCGACCTAGATTGAATAATGAACACATCTGTTTTAATTTTGATAAACTTTAATTGACACACCTACCGCATAGCATAACTTAGACGGTGCCTGAGGTAGCTGCGCGGTGCGGGACAAGTGTGATGCCGTGCTCAGTTTTACTGCAAGCCTTTGACTTATATAATTATGCTTCCAGCTGAATAGCTCTTGGCTGGGCAAAGAAAGAAACCGGGTATATAGCTAGGCAATAAAATAGCCGCATAACATTTGATGTGTTTAGCAACAGCGCGTGGAGCTGCAAAATGATGTGGATTATGACAGGCGCCTTGATAAGGAACAGAACACGTTGCTAAACAAAATGTCAAAATGTGACGTGAAAAACATTATTGCAAGCACTCAAGCACCGTCTCATTTTATAATAATCATAATCTTTATTTTTTCTGTCTTCACAAAGGTTCACATAGTTGCAATCATAGATCAATCATGACGCTAATTATAGCGTTTCAATCATAGAGATGATTGAAACGCTATAATTAGCGTTTTGACAAAAATGCATAAAATAGGTACTCGTATGATCCTTTGTGAGAGGCTGGCGTCCATACTAGGATACCCTGTGTGTCAGATCACCAGGCTCTCATCACGAATTTATTCTATTAGCATTACAATGTAATGTATTGTAATGCTATTCTAGAGTCTAGACAAATTATTTATTGATGAAGGGACAAAAAGTAGACATGTTTAAATTAATCAACCAAAAAAAATGAATCATAAAAACAATTTGATATAGTGTAATGTGTGTGTAGTGTGCAGTGCAGGTGAAGTGTAAGGAAAAGTGTGAGTGTGTAGGGTGTTTTTTACAGTCAAGAACCCGATATAATCAAATATTAGGTACGAAGGAACAATGAGTAGCTGCTCCGTGGCATCCATAGTCCATATTTCGTAATTATGTTAAACTGTAGATCTGTAGCAGAACTTTTTCTTTCCAGCTTGCGCTTGGTATTTATTTCTATCTATACAACACTCAGAATCCCGCCGCTGACAAATTACAATGGCTTTCGTTGTCGTCACTAATATTTTTCTTCTTAGCTTTTAATATTGGTAAGTTCATATTTAAAAGGTTTGTTTTTTTCTTCATCTCTTTGCACTGTGTATAGGCTTGATTTACTCGTGATTTTATAAACAGTGCTATTTTATAGGACAAGATGCTTAAATGCCATTGTACAGACAACCGCACATTAGTGGGAACAATGTGACATTGACAGCATCTTCTTGCCGTAACAATAAGTATGGTTTCTGTAGTATAAGTATTACCAATGTTGTGCAGTTGACTGTATTATGATAATAAAGATACTACTTTATTTTTTTCATTCACACTACTATTCTTCCATTAATCCTCAATTTCATCGTTTACAGGTTTCGGCATAATCCCCAACACATTCATCGGAGAGATGTTCACATCCAACGTCAGAAGTTTCGGGTCATCGTTCACAGTGTCCGTCGGTTGGATCTTTGGCTTCGGAGTCGCAAGCGCGTTCGGTTACATGGTGCCGGCTTGGGGAGCTCATTCAACGTTTTGGATGTATTCAGCTGCCTGCGCCATTGCTTTCGCCTTCACCTTTTACTTTGTACCAGAAACGAAAGGGAAGAATCTATTGCAGATACAAGAAATGTTAAGTAAATGATTGTCTGTGTTTTTCGTTTGGAGTTTTATTTTAATTGGTAAGATTCTTCTTATTTACAGCAATATTTAGTAGGATAAAATGTCATGCTTTTTTTTTTTTTGGATGGGAAATCATCAAATGACTTCTCCCGCTCTGGGCGGAGCAGGAGGGCGTGTCAGACTTTTACTGACTAAAACCCACCCGTGTTCCTTCTGTTTGCCTGTGCCGGGGCCACGGTAACTCTTTCGAACATCCCGCAACCCCGGCTGAAAAATGTCATGCTGGTTCCTAAACTAGGCTAACCTGTTTATCAGAAGCTTTACTTTTAAAGTCTTTACTTTTCATAATGAAAACATTAATTTTTACATGCACTGACTGAGTGCTCAGCTAATGCTTCAAGCTGAATAGTTCTTGGCTGGGCTAAGAAACAAGTCGGACAATAAGAAGCTGCGCAATAAAATAGCCTCATGACTTTTGTTGTACTTGGCGACGTTACACAGCAGCGCGTAGAGTTGCTAGATGATGTGGTCTAAGACAGGCACCTGGTTGATGAACAGACAACGTTGTTAATCAAAATGTCAAAATATGAAGAGCAAAAACATTATTGCAAGCACTTTGTTGCTTTTGGTTTTGTAGGAGGCATCATAGTTGTATCAAATATTTATAATTATAAAAAAGTGAAAGAAACAGTAAGTAGATAATTTTTATTATTATTTAAGATAGGTTTGCTCTTGACTCCAGTCTAGGTCAGAGGTGACAGAGACAAAGTCGACGGTGGAGCGAGCGCTGGAGCGAGTCACTTTCAAAAAAAAAAAATCCAAAATAAATTCATTTCAAAGTTAAGATTAGAAATTCGAAAATAACTCTGTCTGCCTGTCCGTCTGTCTGTCTGTATGTCACTTTTTCACGCCTAAACGACTGAACGGATTTTGATAAAATTTGGCAAGGCCAAATCCAACCAATATAGGCCAATTTATGGCATCCTGTGGAAGGACATAGGCTACTTTTTGTCTCAAAAATTATCCTTCGGGTGGTGAAACGGGGGTTGAAATTTTATATGGGAAACCCAGCATTTCTTAAGTTAGGTATATGAAAATTCAAACCCGTGGACAGGGCCACTCTCTGATAGCGCGGGATATGTGTTTAGCCAAAATGGTGCCTTGGAGTTATGATGACTACGTTCCCATATGCCTCTATAAGGATGAGAACGAGCAACATTTGAACATAATTATTTTATTTTATGATAATTTACAACCAACACGAGGTAAGCGTAAATATTTATTTTATTTATTTATTTATTTCTCTCTTCACAAAGGTTCACATAAACAACATAGAGACAAGAAATCATAGCGTTTTGACAAAAAGCATAAAATAAATTGTTGGTTATGATTGTTTCCATCTTAGTATTGCCATGATATAAGTGAACTATGGTTTTGAACTCGGATGATTATTAAAGGGGACGTGATTTCACTGGATTTTGAATGGATATGGTTTCTAATGGTTATTGAGTGAGTCACTAGTCGACGGATTGGGCGTACTTTGTGATTTCACTGGATTTTGAATGGATATGGTTTCTAATGGTTATTGATTGAGTCACTAGTCGACGGATTGGGCGTACTTTGTGATTTCACTGGATTTTGAGTGGAATGGTTTTGGTTGTTGAGTGAATCACTAGTCGTCGGATTATGTTAGTGGGCGTACTTTGTGACTTTACTGGATTTTGAGTCGGTATGGCTCCTTCTGGTTGATGAGTGGGTCACTAGTCGTCGGATAAATTGTCCGATAAATAGATAAATTGGTATTGCAATTGCCTATGTTAAATGATTGAGTTAACGAACTTAGCCAACACTTTATTTTTGCCTGGATTTATTTACATGAATTTTAGTCTCAAATGGATTTGAATTGTGGGTAAATGATAAATGGTTTTGTTTCTGTGGGTGGGTTGGGACAACCATTTTTACACGTTAATTATGTATTATGATACTTATCTACCGTTTTATTTTATGATAATTATGGTATTTAATGCTTATTGTGCTGGATAATTGGGACATTAATAAAGTTTAGCTAGCTTTGAATTCTGATATAGTTCTCTAAGCCCGACTCATGTATAAATAATGTGAATGGATTACGCCTCAATATACATTTATATAATTTAAAAATACATTGTTATTAGTAGATTACTCAACAAGGGCATAAAGCAGTTTCTTATGTCGCGGGCGCCGTATTAAATTCTGAGTGCAGCGAGGGATTCAAGCTCGGCCGAGACAAAGGCACCTTTATCCCCGAGGAGAATAGGTACTCTACATTACACACCATCTACGAGACAATAAAAAGCAATAGTACAGACGCCAGCAGGTCCAGCTACCCGAAACTGTCAAATTTTCCCAATCAACCTTGAACCTAATCATAATCATAATCATAAATCTTTATTTATCTCAACATCATATTACAGGCACTAGTTAATAAAATGCACAATCTTAAATAGAGAAAGGTGTCTGAGGTAGGAGGGTCCTGAGTTACAGATCACCCGGCTCTCTTTTAAAGGACATGTTAATTTACAAAACAGTTAAAGTTAAGATATACAATATGTATTATAAAGTCTGATAATGCAATTGAGTGCAGAATGTAAACAAAAAATAATAATGCTTTAGCGATAAAGTTAAAAATCTATTAAAGAAATTTGACAGATTGTAGTAGCTTGATGTGGTGCCGTCCATACTAGAATCAAAGTATTATAACAACAATTAAAGTTAGTAGACCTAACAATTAAAAGTAAAAGGTACCTAATGTTTGATACCTACATGTTGTTGAAAGACATGTTTTTATTCGGTGCATTTATTGAAGTTGAGGTAGAGTTTATTTGAGTAGAGTAAAGTTTCAGAAACCTGGGTCTGCTGAGGATCATTTTGGATCGAGAAAGTTGGTGAGTGGTGCTTGAGGCAGCGGGCTAGATGAATAGTGTTTCGATGTGGATGGTGGCGGTGACAAAGGTGTCCAAGGATCAGTTATCCACAGTGTTTTTAATTTGATGCATAAATTATGCTGGAATAAAAATTAATGAAGTAGATGTAACAAAATTCTTAGGTTTGAATGTGGATTGTAATTTAAATTGGAAATCATATGTGGAATCTGTCTGCTTAAAACTAAATAGATATTCCTATATGTTATACACACTCATAAAAATTGTAAATTTATCCACTGTCATGACAGCCTACCATGCATATGTGGTATCCACTCTGAGATATGGAGTAATTTTCTGGGGGAACTCGACGGGATGTGAGTCTGTTTTTAAAGCCCAAAAAAGTGCATACGGGCAATGTGTAGACTTAAGACCACCGATAGCTGTAAACAATATTTCAAAAAACTTAAGATTCTTACATTACCTACTTAGCCTCTTCATTTATGAGATGTCAGTCTTTGTCAAAAGTAATATGCATATGTATGAAAAATCCCAAAGTGCTAGATATAGAAATAAAGTTCAGACTGTACCCTGTAGAACTCATTTAATGGAGTCCAGTGTTTATTGTATGACATCCAAGATTTATAATAAATTTCCATGTTGTATTACAGATATTGGCAACACGCACATATTTCTACGCACTAATTTCTAATTGATAAGGTGTATTACAGTGTGAAGGAATATGTAAAAGGGAATCCATATGGCCATTAATATTAATCATATATTTTTCAGTAATAGAAATGACATGTGAAACTTACAATTAATAATTATCTAGGAATTTTTATTTATTTATTTATTCACTACTCTGACATTTATTTAATTATTGACCACTAGATACTCCTTGACATTGAAAACTAAATTAATAATTTTGTAATATTTATTGTTATTCATTATAATTTATGTGTAAATTTTGCATGCCCATGTGACGGCAGAGCATGGAGAACATTAACCGCTGAAGTGTATATATAATAGTGTATCTATACCTTTAGCCATGTTGGCAAAAAATAAATGATTTAATTTGATTTGACTTGATGTTGTCACCAATGTGGCAGCTTATTTTATCCTATTCTATAAAGAATTTTCAATGTAGCCGCTACTGCATTCGCAAATTGTTACCATGAATATTCAGCACATTAAAAAAATCTGCTATTTCATACAAAAGTGCAATTGCTTACACCGTCAAAATGTATGCAATAGCAGATTTGGATAGACGTTATTGTGTGACTGTTCACCGCTTTCATAAGAAACCAAAACTTTACACCTTGTATGGACGGCAGCACATCAAGCTACTACAATCTGTCAAATTTTTTAAATAGATTTTCAACATTATCGCTAAAGCATTAGGTTCAAGGTTGATTGGGAAAATTTGACTGTTTCGGATAGCTTGACCTGCTGGCGTCTGTACATCTCTACCACAAGCATTGTGATGATGTGATCGGAACAAGATGTCTCAACACTAGTAGGTAGTAAAAAGTTGGAAACCTTTAAAAAAATCTAGATTTTTGTTTTATATCCGAAGAGAGGAAAAATATTATTTTATTAATTTTTTTTTTTAATTTCTATATTTCTTGTCCAAACAGTGGTACGTGATAAATAACTAAACGTGTTATCAATGTCATCGATTTATTTTGACATCTTTTCTCGGTGACATTGACAGTTACAAAACTTGTTTGTTTACAATTTGCACATTTGCAGGTCAAAATTATAAATAAAAAAATACTAATTTCATAACAATGGAAGACGATGACTATTGGAATACGAGTGAAACAAAGGCCAAGGCTTTCAGTTTTGATGATGATGTTGTACGTATATCGAATTTAATAAGAATCTTAAATAGAATATTGGTTTCGTCACAAAGAATAAAATAGTTTCGTCATCAAACTATCACTCATTGCTGGTTATTAAGCCTCTCAGCTCTCTCTAAAAGAAGTTAAGTATTGCCCTCTATACCGCTAACTTCTGTAGATCCAAAATTTTAAGCATAAGTTTAATTTAACATATGCAAAATATTAAAGTGCTTGGAGAAAAATTGTGTTTCAGCTTCAATTTAGTGTCGAAATATCAGGTTTAATTATTTAGTAGGTACCTCAGGGTGTCCGTTGCTAGTGTTAACTTTTAATTTACGTAAACTGTCCAATGCCAAAAATTACAAAGTGCTTTCACACAGCATTTTGCAATCGACAGCAGCTTATAGGCATCTATAAATAACATACAATAAATGACCATGTCACGTCATGTAATAAGCTAGTTGATACTATTCAACAACAGTACCTACTGTAGGGACATTCACACTACCACCTGTACCAGTACCAACCACAAAACCATACCAAAACCCTTAAATTGGTGACCCCGTTGAAGAATCAAGATGCCTGCCTTCTGCAAAATAGAAAAACCGTCAAGAATCAAGATCATAATGCCAAATGACCAAGTCGAAGAATTCTGCGATGCCCATGGTACTGCACCTAGTATTTCATTCGACATACACTGTCTCCCTTAAACTACTTTAAAAACAAAGTCCAATATCCACTCTTTGTTTAGGAAGGGAAGAAGTCACTTGCTTCATAATTTCTTTATTTAAGGCGAAAGTGCCAGATTAGCCCGCGAAATTCGAATTTTCTTACGTTTTTTTGCAATTTACTGGTTAGTATTAGGTGGTTGATGTTGATTAAAATATATGATTCACTACTGCAACAAATATATAATTATATTATTCAATGAACATTGTCACGTTGGCAAAGCTGGTACTGTTAGTTATAAAACATAACATAACATCATGCCTGTATTCCCCGAAGGGTTAGGCAGAGGTATACCTATATAGTACACCCACATTTCACAAGATCAGTGCTAGCCTATTGCCACAAATCCATACTCCAAGCTGATATTGAGAAATTCCAGATAGAAAAACCTAATAACACTGTCCGCAACTGGCCGACTAGGGAATTGAATCCAAGACCTCATGCTCAGCAGTAGCGCTTGCAACTACAAGACCAACGAGGCAAACTGAAGTTATCTATACATACAAATAAATAAAATTGAAGTGTCTATTTGTAATGTCAAAATAACAACTTTTTACTAAATTAATAGGAAAGTATAAACGGTTCTTATAACAAAATAGAATATTTTTACATTTTTGTCTGTCTGCCTGTCTGTTTGTTCCGGCTAATCTCCGAAACGACTGGACCGATTTTGACGGGACTTTCACTGGCAGATAGCTGATGTTACGGCGGGTAACTTAGACTACTTTATATTTAAGAAAAATAATTAAAGTTCCGCGCAAGAAAATGAGAACCCACGAAATTATAAACAAAAAGTCGCAATTTGAATTTTTTTTTTTGCATTTTGTAGTCCCTCGAAGAAAAAGTCACAAAGAATACTAGGCGATAATGAAGTAATAGCGCGGGCGGGAGATGCAACGCGACGGGTCGGGGTACCGGGACGAGGGAGTTTTATTAAAATGTGGCTGTTATTTAGTATTTATGTATCTTACGACTTCCGGGGCACAGCTAGTATATAATAAATAAATATAATATTCTTTATAATCTCTCATTTCATTGATACATTGTAACTTATTTCCAGTTATCAACACAAGAAATTTTGGCCATCGGTCAGAAGTCATCGGGACAGAATGAGGAGAGCATCTTCAGTAACCTCAGCATCACCAGTGTCAAGTCAGCTGCCGTACCACTCAGCAGTCTGGTGTCTTCAAAGGTTTTGGATCTAAGTATGTTTTAATCTAGTACATGATGACCAATAATGATAGTTTTGTTCTGCATGAAGTAATTGTCACAGTTTTGCTTAGTTTGTCATTTTGACAACAATTTTGGTTCATAAAACTTGCAGCAAGTCTACTTGCGTACTGTGGATGCATAATATTATCAAATAAATGTTTTCATTTCTGTCAAGGGAATTCTTTTCTATACCTACTTATTTAATGTTTTTCATAATACAGGGTGTAAGGGACAGCCCTCCACAAACTAACAGGGTGCATTCAGCTCCTTATTTTGAATCATATTCCACCGGAAATATTCTCAGGAAAATTTTAATTTTTTTAATCGTATTTTCAGTTACTATTTCTTTATTTCAATGTAAATTTACATTACCTGTACGCAGCACTCCATTTATGTAAATAAAACAGCTAAAATAAAAAATCAGCAATGGATGTTGAAATACCTACTCGGCGGCCGAAGGCTCGCTGCGCTGCCGTTCGCTACGCGCGTTTTGCCACAGTAACGATACATCGCGTGTGAGGTAATAAAACCTGAAATAATTTCATGTACCGGTCATCTTAGTATGATATACTAAATTCACCCATCAGTCTGCCGAGGGCTGTCCCTTACACCCTGTATGTGACCTTTATGTCAATTCACAATTATAATTTAATAATGTTCTAAAAATTTACATTTTCAAAATTACACTTAAGTAAGTAATATTACCACAGTTAAAATAAAATAATAATAAGTAGGTACTACTTACCACTAATATAAGTACCACATACCACATACTTAATAAGCTAGTAGAATTTTAGGATAGTGTAAATTCACTTAAGGTATATACTGTATGTACTCAAACTCAAAGCATTTATTTCAATTAAATCAATTACAGGCACTTTTGAACTGTCAAAGAGTCAGTTAGTTAGTCAGAAACTTGAAGCCAGTTGCCCATTCCAAAACGTAGATCTCTATGGAGAAGAATGGGCAAGAACATCCACTACTGTACTGTACGTACTGTGTACTATATGTATTGTGTACTGTATGTACTGTGAACTGTGTGTAGTGGGTACTTACCTACCTATTGTTTTATCTATACAATAAAAAGCTAATGACAAAAGAAAACTTTCCTACTTAACATTCAAGTAATAGTACCAATTGTTTACCTAGTTCTTCTAGCTCAATCGGGCAAGGATCCTTCAAAAGTAACTAAGCAAGAATCAGAGGAGACGGTTGCGATGACCCTGAAGAGGCTGACTCTTGGCAGGAGCTGTTCCTTGCATGTGCACCGCAGCATGAAGAGTAAGACTGAACTGCTTGACGGAGCCCTGGCTATTGGAGATGGGAATGCTGTACTTACTGTGAGATTCAATGTTACTAATTTGAAGTCTTGTCTGGTGTAGGGTTGATTAGGGGCTTGTGGCACAGCCGCACGGGTCGATCCAAGGTTCAGCTACGTTTGCCGCGGTCGGTTCGTGGATGGGTGACCATCCATTACATATCGAGACACTTCCGTGCCTCGGAAAGCATGTTAAGCCATTGGTCCCGGCTTTCATTCGTAGATCTTTGATAGTCGTTACGGGTCGTCAGAAGCCCAAAAGTCTGACAACCAGTCTTACCAAGGGGTATCGTATTCCCAGTAACTGGGTTGTGGAGGTCAGATAGGCAGTCGCTCCATGTAAAATACTGGTATTCAGCTGCATCCGGTTAGACTGGAAGCCGACCCCAACATAGTTCGGAAAAGGCTAGGCAGATTGATAGATTACTAGCATCATATGGATTAAGGTCTGAATTAAAGATTTATTATGGTTTGTTTCACCAACTCCTGATAAGTACTGCGAGGTTAATGCCCGTGTCATATTGAAAAGTGAGCAAGTAGAAAAGTCGCGTGTATATATGTGACTTTGTTCGGAAAACCGGAAATCACCCTCTGTCGGCGCGACCACGCGTTCAGGTTCACCGAACAAAAAACTGACTTATGCACGCGGCGATCGCGTTATGGCTTTTAATAAGGGCGCGGCCTTACACACTCACAATCCTAATGCCATTCATTGTAACAGTGGGATGATGACTAAAAATTTTTTTTCGTCCGTCATGTGTATGTACACACACGTATTTTTTTCTTTTTTTACGTAATCAAAAGATTATGGCGATACATTGAGTTAAAATGTGTTTAATGCGTTTTATCCAAGTCATTTTTTATTGATAAACCAAAAAATACTTGTCTAATTTTTTTTTTGTTATCTGACTGACGGACTAAATAGAATTTCTTTTTTTTTACCCAGGCATCATGCCTATTCAACAATATTCATTGTGTTATTTACGTTGTCGAGAAGACGAATTTTTCAAATACATGAATCAATGAATTAGGAATTACCTTCAAAATCTTTCGGATTGTGATAAAAAGTGTGTTACGCAATTTGGGTACTAGACAGGCAAATAATAATAAAAAAAACTGTTCCACACAAATTGTGTCACAGTGTGAAACAGCTCTAAATAAACATAATGTTTCGACTAAAATAGAGCAACTTAACTCACAAGTCCGTGAAGTTAGAGCTCATAGACAGAGACAGGGACGCGTGTACCGTATACGGCACACGATCGTGATGTACCCACGCGGCGTGTACTGTATTCGGTACACTGGACAGCTAACGTGTTAATATTCCTCTTCTACCCTCATTTCTTTTGCAGGTGGTTCTCTTCCTAATCCAGACATTAAACAAGAAGCTGGTCTACGAGCTACTATCCTCAAGACCAGTAGCTCTGAACCATTACATAGCATTCTTGCATAATGAGGGAAAGATCACTGAACTCACTGATCTGTTGACGTAAGTCTTTTTTTTACCAGTCAAAATCAAAATATTTTATCTCACACAAGCCTACACGGGCACTAATGAAATGTCAGAAGCTAGGTGCACGGTTCCAATTTGTCGTTTTCTATGGAGAAGAGCCGGCAAGAAACTCCACGGTTACTCTTTTAAAAATAATTGGCTTTTACAATGTTTTCAAATTACAGTGTTAATAGGTATGGGAGAACAGTGTAGGTCAATCAAGCTGTTGGTCCCCATTGGCTGATGCTGAGTGATCACTGCCACCTACGGACATCTGAAATACCAGAGTGAGAGACAAAGCTGAAATGTCGCATGTGTGTAATGTCACCGGCGCCGGCGGCACGGCACACAGTCCCATAAACCGGAACAAGCACAGAAAGTCATATTGCTTGTCCGAAAAAGCTCCTTCACTAAGCGCGCTCACTTCTAATAAAATAAAATAAAATAAATAATTTAAAAAAGCCATTTATTCTACTACCCAAATACACTTTTTTTTACAAAATGTTTGTAGCATGAGGATACTTAAGGCGAAAGCGCCAGGGTAGCCCGCGAAATTCAAATTTTCTTACTTTTTTTTTGCAATCTGCAGGTCAGTATTGCGTTGTATAATGATTAAAATATGATTCGCGACCATAACAAATATCTATTTACGGAGTTATAATCATTAAAGTCATCAATATAACTCTCTAAGACCAAGTAATTCTAAGAATGATTTTTACATGAAATCTTGACATTTGAGGATTATAGTAACTTATGGATTTGTAATACTGATTCTAATGATTGTAATTATGTAAAAACATATTTGTTACGGTCGCGAATCATACTTTATTCAACATACACCCAGACACTGAGCTGCAAATTGCAAAAATCGTAAGAAAATTTGAATTTCGCAGGCTACCTTAGCGCTGCCCCCTTAAACAAAATATATTATTACAATTTTTAACATGGAAAATTAAATTTTTGATTCGGTGCATTTTTAATTGTTTGAGATTTAATATTTTAATTGTATGATAGTGCTAAATTGAATTGTAATTGCATTAATTTTATGTTATACTTAATAATTAATTTATAATAAATATTAATTCATTAAATTAGTAGTACAATCAACAATCAAAAATAAGCATCTTTTAAAAGGGATTTTGTAGTCCCTGCTCGCAATGATCATTTTAATAATTAATCTGAACGGTACGTAATAATACAATTTTTTTATTATCGGTGTTTACAGAATGTTGGGGCGGACTCCTGAGGCAGCTGTAAGTACCTGTCTATCACTAAAGTATTTCCACTAATTTCTAGTTAAAACTCTGTCTAATTTTCTTAACTATCTCCATTTTGTTTTAGATGTATCAATACCAACACGCAGTGAAAACACAAGGAAACAATGTGGACGCTTTGTTCAGGAAGCTGTCCAATTTATTGGCCAACCATTTCAACCAACCTGGGGTCGACCAACACCAGGCTAAAATGATTGCTGATTATGTGAAGTTATTAGGTAATCCATACTTTAATATACAGGGTGTATCAGAAAGGTATTAAGGGTGTGGTACAGACCATCAAACTGGACAACTTTCGCCATGGGACCAACATAGTCATCAAGAAAAAATTATCAGCTGTGTTGTGTATGGGATTACGATGTTAGCGCCTTGGAGAAAGTTGTTCAGTTCGATGGTCTACAGACCCTTAGTTTGACCACACCTTTATGATACACCTTGTATAAAATTATAACTGTCTTAAATCTCATTTAGCAAGATTTATCTTTAGACCCAGGTATAAAACCATCGAGCCATTTTAGACCCAGGTATAAAGCCATCGAGCCATTTTAAATTCCGAACTTTATTCCGAAAACGTTGCCAGTTTTGTATGAAGGGCGATGCGCCGAGGCAGCCCGAAGAAATTCAAATTGTCTTATGAAATAGTCATTGAATGGGGTTTGAACTTGAGAGTTGGTGATAATTCTGTAAATACATATTTGTTACGATCGCTAATCAAATTTTATTCAACATACAAACTGATACTGACCCGCAAATTGGAAAAAGTAAGAAAATTTAAATTTCCCGGGCTGCCTTAGCGATTAGAACTTTATCTCACTCGTAATAAGATTCGAAATACAAAAACTGTCTGAAAGGTGAAGCTTGCATCAAAGGTAGAAATCTGTTTGTAATGAGACGGACTATGTTCTATCATTAATTTCTTTAGTTTTACTACAGAATGGCAGAAACACGTAAACAAGCCGGATCTAGCCTACAAATCAGTGATACAGTGGCTAGCTCACAACTGTACGAACCATTGGCATGAAGGCGCTGGTAATGCTATGTCACCCCTCACGCTGTGTCAACGACATCAGGTACCAGTCCCAATACATCTTATTAAGCAGCCTACACCAATTTTAATAAATCATCAATATTCGCCGCTGCACGGGTCGATCAAAGGTTAAGCTACGCTTGCCGCAGTCGGTTCGTGGATGGGTGACTATACATTACATATTGAGACCGCTCCGTGCATCGCAAAGCACGTTAAGCCGTTGGTCCCGGCTGTCCTTCGTAGATCTTTGACAGTCGTTACGGGTCGTCAAAAGCCCAAAAGTCTGACTAGTAGACTTACCAAGGGGAATCGTGTTTCCCAGTAACTGGGTTGTGGAGGTCAGATAGGTAGTCGCCCCATGCAAAATACTGGTATTCAGCTGCAGGCGGTTAAACTGAAAGCCGACCCCAACATGTTGGGACAAGCTTACGCAGATTGATTCAGTATAATTACAAAAAAACCAATATTTCACTACCCTTAACCCTAATCTTTTCACCACCCTTGGTTGACTGGTAGAGAATGCCTAACGCATTAAGTCCGCCTTTGTACTTTTTTAAGTGTGAAAAGTTTAAATAAATAAATAAATATTTTAGATGGAGCAAATTATGTACCAGATTACTTTCACAAGCCAAGCAATTAGGCAATAGCGATTTTCTAGGGTTAGACTGGCAGCGGACTTCTGACTACAAAATAACGAGCGCCATGGATATTCTTGTGACATCTGAGACAGTTTTTCTCGATGTAGAAAGAAAGGAAAAATATTGTCTGGCACATGCACAGGAAATACAAACAGTAATAAAAGAACATTTAAAACTTAACAAAATTAACATTATTATTTCGAATTGCCAAAAAAATGACCCGTGCAAGGCCAAAAAGGCTCCTGTCTCAGCGTAATGCTGCGATATTTCTTGAATGTCTTTATGGTGACTACAGAACTGAACAATAAAATGTTATTATTTACCTACATATCTACCAGCGCTGCGGGACTGATGGCCAATCTATCCTCGCAGATTTATCGAAATGAGTGTTTGATCTGAAACTGACAGCCCATATCCCCCCCCCCCCCCCACCCCCCGCCTCCTTTAGTTCTTCTTTCCTTTGTGGGCTTAGCTTATTTTATTTATTAAATATTTTTACAGATAGCTCCCCTACAATATGACTGGGTAGTGCTGAATGTTCACGCCAAATCTGGCAAGTGGGACATAGTGGAATCTCTGTTTACTAAAAAGGTAAGTTAATTATGTTATTACTTTTAAACACGAAGTAACTAAGTCTCCAGCTTGTGCTTATTTTGTTACCATTGACGTGCCGCCTATTGTATCTGTACAAAAAGTCTGCGAGTCTATGGTAGAATTTTATTAAAAAAAAACATATAGAAAAGTAGGTTATCAATTAATGCAGGCGTCTGTACATACGTTTGTAAAGACGTTTTCGCCGCGTTCTAATTAATTTATGTGACTGCATTTTGGACAAATTTTAAAAGAGCCGTGAGAGTCTAGCCGTTTATAATTTTAGGAAACTCAACTGATTGAATAAAGAACGTGGAAATTGGAATTAAACAATTTATTGTATGAATATTTAATGTTGTACAGAGCTACGTGATACAATAAAACAAGTCCATGACAGCCACCCAAATTGACAGATGACAGGTGCGGCAGCTTATTGATTGCGTTCCATTTTAACACCCTCTCCAGAGCGCAGATCCGATCTCTTGAACAGAAGTCATTACGGTAGAGGCCCTTGGTGAGCACGTCAGCGACCGTGTCATCACCAAATTGACTAGTGACCGTGTGGCAGCTTCTTGGTTCCGTCCCATTTCAGCAATAATGTATACCAAAAAAACAACCGACTTCCAAAAAAAAAACACTACAAAGTGAAAAATTATTACGGAAATCGGTGTCTTTCGATTTCTGAATGCAAATGCTAGACTTATTGATGAAAATACCAAAATCGCTATAGTATGCCCATAATATTTGAAGAGTTCCCTCAATTCCTCGTGGATCCTATCATCTGAACTGGATTTTGATAAAAAAAAATGAGACCAATCTGGTAGTATATCCTTTCAAATAAAAGAAAAATTTTCCAAATCGCTTTATAACTGACGGATTACTGAGGTAACAAACATTTAAAAAAAAATACAACGGAATTGAGAACTTCCTGGCCTGGCCGTTTTGCGTGGATGTGACGCATATTTTCCCCCAACTTATTTCTTTTTGTTCTTTTTTTGCGTCAAGTTTACCGCAAATAAACGTATTTTCTTTCTTTTATTTTCTCCTCCTTTTTTGAAGTCAGTTAAAAATTTCGCTTTGCTTTTGTTCAACCTCTAAAATTCATCGCTTTTCTACCAACAGGATTGGTTTGGCCGTACAACAGTGTCATCCAACATCCCTATAGAGACACTCCTAGCTCGTCTGAGCGAGTTGCACGCAAGCAAGCAGCTGCTAGCGACCTGCGTCAACAAGGTAGCTGGTAGTGACGACCGTTTGCGACTGGCACATATTTATAAGGTAAGTAAATAAATATGACATTACGACTGTATTCCCAAAAGGGAATGGTACGGATTTATTTGACAGAGAATGTACATCTCTCTAGTTATCGTCAGCCATATTTTAACTACTGTGGGCGTGCTATGGGTAGTGTTGGTTATTGCGCAATGGAAAAACCGTTTGCAGTTCAAATTAAATTATAATTTACGTTCGAATTAATCACACTAGCGATTCACACGCGCGACAGTTTCTAAACGTGTTCACTGCTCGACAGCCACCGACCAACTCTGCTTAACTCCGGTCGACGAGCGTTATGTTGTAGACCAGCCTTTCCCAAAGTGGGCGATAACACCCTTTGTGGGCGCTGCAGGCCTAAAGGGGGGCAGTAAGAAACCCAGAAAAAAAAAATGGGAGCGTTGTGTAGAGGCTTAGGGGGCGATTTGTAATTTCAGCTAGGTAGTGGTTTTTAAGTAGGTGAAAAAATGGGGGCGCTAAAAAATCATTTATTCTCAAAGTGGGCAGTAGACAAAATAAGTTTGGGAACCCCTGTTGTAGACTGTCGAGCGCCGCTTAGTGGCGCTGGCGTCCCGATTGGTCAAACGACGACTAACGTATTTCCGACATATTTATGGCGGCAATTCTGTTAAAGAACTCCAGACCGAATTTCGGCCATGGTGACTAATCCCAGTGGAGACTAGCCATCCATGCGGGAGATATTTTAGTGCACGTGTGTGTGCGCAGACATAGGTGCTCTCTCTCTCTCTGCCCTCACTCTCATAGTCCGATGGGACGGCAATCCGACATGACTGGAGATAGATCAGGCGCTCCTGCGCACCGAGGTACGGGGATCGCACCGCCTACTTCCAATCTCCGGGCAGTCTGTCAGTTATGTAATAAGTACCATGTAAGGGGGCTGCTACTAAAAACCCAATAACACTTTTCCTATGAGGAACCCAGGGACCCACAGTTAGAAATCGCGTTTGAGACAACTAGAGCAGAGAGGGTGTCGTCGAAAGATTAACACAGACTCTTATTTGAGGTCAAAGTAAAATCCATTAAAATTTGGTTTTTAAGAAAATTATTTCCATTCATAGGTATTAGTATTGAATTTGTGTTTTGTTTTTAGATACTTATAAAAATGTAAACTATATTTATGTTCCTTAGGCACCTGTCTCACCACATGATTAGCGAGAAGCGAGTAAAGCTAGCAACTAAAAACGAATTGTTTGTTTGACAGAGTTCTCGCCGGTGTGGTGTGAACAGTCAGCGATCAACTACTAATATATGTATCTCCTTTACTTACATAGGACCTACAATCTTTTGTACGTTTCTTGGGCGAGAAAATAGTCGATAGTCGCTTCCTCGTCGGCGGTGGGACAGGTGCCTTAGACTATATCAAATAATTGTAATAATTTTGTTCTTTCGCAGATCCATTCCGTAGTAATAGAAACATTAGCTAAACAGAAGGACAGAGCCGCTCTCACTAACTACAAAATGACTCTCAACCCACAGTCTGAAGAATACATCCTAGCTGAGAATACTATCAGGGATAATGTAAGTACAATCACGTCCAAAATATGTTCGTCACCTTAAGAGCTATTTTTGTCTGCTCTCAACGATAGAACCTGCTGTACCGACTCAGCAGCATTCTGCTGCATGTAAAGAAGATGGCTGAATGTCAGACCGAATTAAAAATGTGACACTGACTGATGCTGACATTTCATTTTTTAATATTTATTGTTTCATAAAATGGTCTTGTGGCTAAGAAATAACAGTCGCACGGGTCTATCGATCAGGTTAAGCTACGCTTGCCGCGGCTGGTCCGTGGATGGGTAACCATCTTTACATACCAAGACCCGTGCCTCGGAAAGCACGTTAAGCCGTTGATCCCGGCTGTCATTCGTGTATCTTTGACAGTCGATACGGGTCGTCAGAAGTCCGAAAGTCAGACAACCAGTCTTACCAAGGGGTATCGTATTACCCAGTTCTGGGTTGTGGAGGTCAAATAGGCAGTCGCTCCATGTAAAATACTGGTATTCAGCTGCATCCGCTTAAACAGGAAGCCGACCCCAACATAGTTGGGAAACGGCTAGGCAGATGATGATGTTTCATAAAATGGCCAGGCCATTAAAACTGTTGTAGAACTCCACATTGGTCAGAGGTAGTTTTCTGTGCAATAGTCTGCTCAGTGCCGTAGCTTCAAATTAAGTAATATTTGTGTTCTGACTTGAAAAAGGAAAGAATTTGAAAACTGACGAAGATAAAAAAGACTGAACTGAACCTACACTTAGGATTTACTTACTCTTGGCTGGCGTTCGTACGGACGCGAAAATATCGCGGTGGGATTTTATCGCGCACTGGATTTTCGACGCTCTGCTTAGCGCCGAGAGTTGAAAATCCAACAGTGTGTTTTTTCCACGCCTTGGAATGCACTTGGTTGGATTTTCAATGCTCGGTTCAACGCCGAGAGTTGAAAATCCAGTGCGTGATAAAATCCCGCCGCGATATTATTACGTCCGTGCTTACGTCGGCTTAGGACATTCGTGTCTTCACATTTAAGGCGATAATCGCATAGCACGGCTCACGACTCGATCGCCCGATGCATGCGTTTTGATCAATAGGATACACGTTTGTTTTTGATTTTTGTTGCTATAGTCCGTTCGCGTTATGAAAATAGTGAGTCATCAATGCAACTGCAGGGTAAAGGTGTTTTTACAATGAAGTAATTGGTCGAGTGACGGGCAATGAACGACGACCTAATAGGTCGAGGGGCGGGGCTAGGCCGGCGGACAACGAGGACTCACTATTTTCTTAACGCGAACGGACGGACTATAATGTTTGTTGTTATTTTTTGTTACACGCTCTGTGCTCACACAAATGCATATTGTCTCTAATTGGGCGAAAGAAACCAGGAAGGGGTGGTCTGTCACTAGCTGCGCTTCTGCAGAAATATTTCCTAAACTGAGCATGCTTAAAGTTTTGCCGATAGTACATAACAATCCTATAAGAACACGACATTTGTAATGCTCGGTTTCAGAACTCCTTAAGCTCGGCTTAACCTTGAGGCGGGTATCACACCTCCGCCGCAAAACCACAAGCGGGACATCATGCGAGTCAGTTGAATTGAACGACTGCGGTTTCGCTGCTATGGTTACGTGATTCCCGCTTTATTTATTGAATACGAGGCTTTTAGCTACTTTGTATTAGTGTTCTATTTTATGTATTTGTAATGTGCGTCTTTCATTAATTTTTCTGGTGTCTAAACCAACCTTAAAGAATTCAGAACTCGAGCAATTTTAGTTTAGATCAAACGAGCACATTTTATCCCTACTCTACCAAATTCATTTTATGTAAGCAAGGATAAAGCATTATTTCGTTGGTCTATACAGGGTGGCGATTAGGTTATCACATTAATTGAAACCACGCATTCAGTGCATGATTCTGGACCCCGCTGCGTTGAAATTTTTCGTCGGTTATTAAAAAAAAAAATTGCTGCTCCATACATTTTGACCTCGTAGGTAGGCAAAAATGTATATAGCAGCAAAGTAATATTACAATAATACTGCTTTAAGAGGTGGTGGTCTAGCTCCTGATATCGACTAGAGAACATCCATCTTAATCAAGCAAAATAGTAAATTTACCTCATTCGATCATAGCTTATTTTAAATGGTCAATAAATTGTGTATTTGATACTTTGTTGCAGTCGATAAAATGGAAGAATTGAGTGGAGTATGAAGATTACTACAGACTGTAGTTTCGGCGGCAAGAAAAGCCAAGAGCGAGTCGCACTCGCACACGAAAGATTCCGTGAACCTGACAATATTTTCCATTATTAGGTACGATCGAGCAAAAACCGTCTCAAAAAACACGTTTCTTGTATGACCCGCTTTAATTTTTAACTTTATTTTATTTTTAATATTTTTTGTTATAACGCCGGCCGTAGTAGTGCACACTGTGAAAATTTCAAGTGTCTACCTATTACGGTTCAAAAGATACAGCCCTGCGACAGACAGCCGGACGGACGGACAGCGGAGCCTTAGTAAAAAGGTTCCGTTGGCACCCTTTGGGTACGGAACACTAAAAAGTAACATGACACTATAGCTCAGCTTTTGTATTACTCTGTAAAGGCTCCTGCAAACAGGCGCAACACGCGACGTGACACGCGACGCGACACAAAGGCACCGCGTGTGGCACGACGAGTGGTGGCTTTGTGTCGCGCATGATTCGCGTCCCATGTCGCACCTGTTTGCAGGAGCCTTAAATCTGTAATTATTTAGTTTTTAGGTATTAAGTACCTATGATAGATCTTAGTATGTCACATAACTTGTTTATTTGACTTGTTATTTCATACGGAACTTTTATGAATATACTTTAAAATATTATAATATACAGGGTGTAAGGGACAGCCCTCCGCAAACTAACAGGGTGCTTTCAGCTCCTTATTTTGAATCACATTCCACCGGAAATATTCTCAGCAAAATTTTCATTTTTTTAGTCGTATTTGCAGTTACTTTATTTATTTCTTTATTTTTATATTTTATTTCAATGTAAAATTACATTATCTGTACGCAGCACTCCATTTATGTAAATAAAACAGCTAAAATAAAAAAATCAGCAATGGATGTTGAAACACTCGGCGGCTGAAGACTCGCTGCGCTGCCGTACGCTACGCGCGTTTTGCCACGGTAACGACACATTGCATGTGCGGTAATAAAACAAATCAGGTTTATTGGATTTTCATAACGTTCCTGAAATAATATCATGTACCGGTCATCTTAGTATGATATACTGAATTCACCCCATCACTCTGCGGAGGGCTGTCCCTTACACCCTGTATTGTGTAAGACTATGAAATGCTACTATTATAATTAAAACAATCTCATATAATAATTGTTATTTTTATTCATAACTACCTACCGACCCGCGCCTGCTTCGCATGGTTTTTATGACGCGACAAAACATAGATTTCTTTATTATGCGTGAGTTTAATATTAATGTTTTATACACATAAACCTTCCGGAATAAATACTCTAAACGATGGCGAAAACTGCATCAAAATCCGTTCTCTATTTTAGAAGAACAACGCGGTCACACAGCCAGACGGTAAGGACCAACTCTCGGTAAGTGTTTGCTACCAACATTGGGTACATCATTGCTTCTAAAAGCCAAACGTCCTATATCCCACATCGATAAGGGGGCATTCATAAATTACGTGAGGCATTTAGGGGGTCGAGCCGAACTCGCCCAATTCCACGTGGCGGAGTGGCGGGGTCTCTGCAAATATTACGTAAGTAATTTTTTTTTTTTTTCTCAAGAAGCAGTGTAAAATTGCGAGAAAACTGGGTAATAATCATTATAAAAGGAAGCCGTGTGCAAAATTTCACGTTCCTAGACCCAGTAATTTCGGCTATGCGATGATATGTCAGTCAGTTTCTCCTTTTATATGTATAAATAGATTTAAGAGTATATTCGTGCTGTTTCAAGTTTATTAACTTAAGAAATAAGATTTTCTATACATTACAAATCCCCCTTTTCACCTCCTTTAAAGGTCGAATTTCCAAAAACCCCTTCTTAGAGCTCGCCTACATTATAAAAGGAACCCTTGTGCAAAATTTCTCATATTATTGTATCAGTCATTCAGCACTTCGCCCGAGACTTCGTTCTCGTGGGTTTCGTCCTTTCTCATTTTAATGCTAATAATATGTCTTTATTATTTATTTATACATAAGTAAGTAGACATGTTGCGGCGACCCCAAATAACTTGAGATAAGGGCAGGAGAATGATAATGCAGTATTCAGACCAAGTTTCAAGTTTATAGATCAACGAAATAAGATATTTTTTCATACAAACTTAATCCCTCCTTTTCACCCCCAAAGGGTTAATTCTTCAAAAGTCTTTTGTGACATTTCCATCATTTTACTTATAGGTTATTTTTACCAATTTTTGAGATAATCCAGCCACGCAGTGAAATCCTCCGCTGTAACATTTACTACCCCTTTTCACCCCGTTAGAGGTCGATTTCCGAAAAACCTTGATACACGTTATTCTTTATTTTTGGTTTTAAGAATAAATACTGAGTTTCGAGTTAATCGGACCTCGCGTAAATTTTTTTTCATACAAACTTTGACACCCCGCAATCCCCCTTTAGGGGATAGTTTAGAAAAACTAAAAATGACCAACTTAATAGTTTACTTAGATAAGTATATTCGTATGCCAAGTTTCAAGTGTATTAACTCAAGGAATAAGATTTTTCATACAAACGAAATCCCCTCTTTTCACCCCCTTAAAGGTTGAATTTCCAAAAACCCCTTCTTAGTGCTCCCCTACATTACAAATGGAAGCCGTGTGCAAAATCTCACTTTCATAGACCCAGTAGTTTCGGCTGTGCGTTGACATGTCAGTCAGTCAGTCAGTTTCTCCTTTTATATATATAGATAGATGAAAGTTAATCAATTGACGAAATACCAGAATTTCAATCATTCGTAATTACTCACATTTAGAGCTCTGTAGCTCCTTACGTACTAACAATCAAGAGAAGTCTTCATAAGAAATATTCCCCTTGAAGGGATCTTTCCATTGTACACTTCTGGACACATCTATTGGCCCACCTTGTATTTTCAGTTTCGTTTGGTCCTAGCTAAAATTTTATATTAGGTCGAGCAAAAAGTTTTTATGCAGTTTTGAACCTGGCACATTCACAATTTCATTCAATAGTCTTTTTTTGAATTTCGAACACAGAATTTAAAGAAACAAAAGACAATTTGGAGCCTGTTTGTTGATATCAAACAATCGAATACTAAGAAAACTTGGTTTTATTGGTTTACTTGGATTTAATTCTTGAAAAAGTGATTGATATCTTTGGTTTTGCAACAAACATTACTTATTCTTAACATTAAGGTGAGGTTCTATCAATAATCTATAGATACTTCACCTGAAGTCGCCGCCCAAGCTGTGGCACTTATTCAGGCCGGACACAGCCAAAGAAACGTGAGTGCTCAACTTAATTTAAGTCGATCTGCGGTCCGAAATGTTTATCGGAGGTACCTAGAGACTGGCGGCTTTGTTCGTCGCCAAGGAAGGCCACGATCTCGGGTCACAACTGAAAAGCAGGATCGATTCATCGTGACGACCAGCTTGAGAAATCGTCACCTTACCTCCATTGAGATACAAAACCAACTTCGCGACTTCCACGGAGTATCTGTGAGCGCTCGAACTGTTCGGAGAAGGTTAAAAGAACGCGATATGGTACCACACAAGCCAGCTAATGGGCCCAAACTAACGCGAGCCCACCGAACAGCGCGCCTTCATTTCGCACGCAGTCATTTAAATTGGACACAGCAAGATTGGAGCCGTGTACTCTTTTCTGATGAGTCTAAAATTGTGTTACATGGCAATGATGGAAGGAAGAAGGTCTACCGACGTAAGGGAGAGCGTTTCGCACAATGCTGCTTTGAAGAGAGGGTTGCTTATGGCGGTGGCTCATGGACTGTCTGGGGCGGTATATCCGCGAACGGCAAAACTCAACTTGAGGTTGTTACAGGACCACGGCTGCCAACATTAAATGCTGAAAGGTACATTCGTGAGTGCTTAGAACCTCACGTGATACCATACGCGGACTATGTGGGCCCAAATTTCCTTTTTATGCATGATAATGCAAGAGCCCATGCGGCCGGCATCGTCAGGGAATATCTTCGGGATGTGAACATCACAGTTATGGACTGGCCAGCCAGAAGCCCAGACATGAACCCCATTGAGCACATGTGGGACGAGCTAAAAAGACGTGTTAGGGCTCGTCAGCCAGTTGCCCAGACGATGCAGGAGTTGAAAACTGCCATAGAAGAGGAATGGGAGATGATCCCTCAAAATTTCATAGAGCGGTTGATAAACTCTATGCCTTATCGTATGAGAGCTGTGGTAGATGCCCATGGAGGCAACACGCGTTATTAAATTAAACCTTTATTTGATAAAACATGTTTTTTATTCAAAAATCAATTGCCTTTAACAAGGCGCATATCCGACTTGTTAGGCGTAGCTCCATGTCGTATGGTATTCTGAATTCAAATTTAAAACAATACGATCGAAAAAGATGGTAAAATGTATCAGGTTTAAAACTGCATCAACAGTTTTTGTTCAATCTAGCAATCATATTTCGGTAGGGGCCATCGAAACCTAAACTCTAAGGTGGGCCAATAGATGTGTCCAGAAGTGTATATATCTTAACTCTATTGGGCTTCAGGGCAGAATCGCTCAATCTCCTTTAAAATATTTAATTACAAATTATTAATTAAAATGATAAAAAGTGATGAAAATTATGTTTCTTAGTTATTATAATTCCCTACGAACTATGAAGGAAATGTGTGTGTAATAATACGAATAATGTGTGTTTAGCATAAACGTAGAATGTACGAAAAGAGACCATAGACATCCCTAATAAAAATGTAACTTTTACGTGCTACGAGCGCCACGGTCTTGAGATGACGTCAGAAGACAATAGGGATGTAGCCAATTTCTTATGGCTGAATTATGTATCTGTTTTGTCATTATTTATAGTGTATTCTGCTTTTTCTTATTACAACTATTGTAAATAAAACAAAACATCGAAATACGCCATTATTTTTATTTATCTGGTAGATTTATATAAAAAAAACATGTAAGTAACATTTATCGATAATAAAATTATCCTCATTACTACTGTTTACTATATATTCGTTATACATTTACCCCCTTACTAATAAAAATATTATATCAGGTGAATAGTTACACACTGATTTCTCTCTTTCAGTCGTCAGTAATTTGACTTTCGAAAGAAGAAGACAAAGCGTTGTATAACTATACAGACGCTATACAACGTTAGCTTGGCACTGGGGGACACATCACGTTCCGTACCGCTTCGCACTCTAAAGGTTTAAGACATTTCGAAAATGTTCGTGACTAACTTTTTAGACATATGTAAGTATATCCTGCATAAGATTAATTAAAATCGGTTCATTCATTTCGAAAAACAAGGACTTGAAAGTTTGTATGAAATGCCGTACATCGTACACGCTCTTAAGTTATAGTGTAAGTGAAAAAAAAAATATTTCCTAGCTGGATAAATTTTTGTTGAACAAGCTACAGTAATAAAACTAAGCTGACAATGAGTCATCTTCACAAAACCCTGTGAGTTGTGACAAATTAGCATTCCATATTGCCCATTGACAATGACTTCAATCGAAATTCGACTTTACGTGTTACAAACTAAAGTTGAATTCACTGTGTCACTGCCAATGAATCATCATGAACTTGAGGAAAACGCTCCAAGTGAATTTCCTTTTCTGTGAGTGACCTCCGTTGTTCTGATGAGAAAAACCAAATTGTAATTTTATTGATAATATTTTGTCGATCGTCCGACATTGATGTTTGATATGGCAGACAGATACTTTTTTCTGATCTCGTGTCCTCGTGTCTAATTAAATTTAGTTCAGAGGGGCTATTACGAACTTTTAATGGATGGTGAGGTTACTTTTAGACAGTTTTAATATGAAAAGAAAATGTCTAAGGAACGTTCGTCGTAGTACGGTATTGCCAGGCAATATTTGGGCAGAAGTCGGCCAGGGGCCGTATGATGAAGTACTTATTAATGGCATCATGATTCCAGTCCGAAACAGGGATGGTGTTATCGGTCATGTATAGCTAGGTCTCTCTCGCGCACTGGAATCATGATGGCATTAGAACGTCACAATAAGGCACTAGAGTGTCATGTGACCGCTGACTGGCTTGTTGGACGAAATTGCAAGGCAGTTCTGTTTACGCCGTAAACTGCCTGGAGAAAAGAGTTCATAATAGGGCCCCAGGGGTCGTATTATGAAGTATTAATGCCATCATGATTCCAGTCCGAAAAAGGATGGTGCTATCGGTCATGTATAGCTCTGTCTCTCTCTCTCTCTCACTGGAAATACGGTATCGGGTTCCCATTTAGATTACCCACTAATTCAAAAACAACCTGTGGTATGTTCCAAAAGTATATATCTGATGAAAGTGTAAACCATGTTTATGTTAAACTAGCTTTTGCCCGCGGCTTCGCCCGCGTGGATATCGGAAAATATCTCTCGGGAACGACGAACGGGTACTACCAGTATTAAAGTACTCTATGTGTAAATACAGGTAAACAAAGTCAAAGAACAGACAATGTCTTCTGGCACTGCTTTTATAGTACCCGAGAAGCGGCGCACCAAGACCGCACACGTTTTTTAACGTCCAGCGGTCGAAGGATGTCAGGAACGAAGTTTCTTCTCACGTTTGACTTAAAACAATCACTGCCGCCATCTTGGATTTACATTTTAACCTCACTTCGGCTTTCGCACCCTCTAAAACTATGAAAACGACACCCATTACGAAAAATTTGAAAATGTTCTCAGCCGTCATCTTGGATTTACATTTTGACGTCACTATCGGCTTTAGCACCCTCGAAAACTATGAGAACGACACTCATGACGAAAAGTTAAAAAAAATTCGCAACCGCCATATTGGATTTTCATTTTGACCTCACTATCGGCTCTAGCCCCCTCGAAAACTACGAAAACGTATTTTCATTTTAAAATATTCGCAGCCGCCATCATCATCATACAAGTATGTATGAACGCTTTTTCGTTTGTGACGATTTCTGCCAGTTTACTCCTACCGCAAGCCGCGTAAAAGAACTTCGTCCAGAAAATCCTAAAACCTAACAATAGTAACGCAATATATAACGGAACGGAAAATTACTTACTTGCATGCCAAAGAAGGCTACTTAAAATGAAAATATAAATCCTCTTTAATCCCTATCCCGTTGGAATTTTGAAAAAAAAGTTTTACTTAATAATTACAGGTATGGAACTTAGTAAAGTTATTGTTCTCTACATAAATTCCCTCCTAAAGTGTCTATGGCGATGGTGAAAGTCGGGCTGATCGATGATGAGTTAGGATTTTTAAGCCCCTAGAGAGGATGATTTTCCAAAAATTCCAAAACACGTTACTCGTAATTTCTAAACAAAAAGCTTAATACCAATTTCTTCCTTACAAACTTTCTTCCCCTATGCCCCCCCCCCCATTAAGGGATGATTTTGCAAAAACGCTGAAACACGTGGATTTAATTTTTAACCAGAATGCTAAATACCAATTTTCATGGTTTAAACTAGACCGCCCATTGTGTCACCCTATTTGTAAAATTTCTACATTCATATCTGTAATTTTTGTGGTGTACGTAATAAAGAGTATTCTATTTATCTGTCTAAACAACAAAAATCACGATTTTCCATACAAACTTTCATCCCCAATTTTACTCCCTTTTTTTTGTGGATCATCAAATGACTTCTCCCGCTCTGGGCGGAGCGGGAGGGCGTGGCAGACTTTTACTGACTAAAAACCCACCCGTGTTCCTTCTGTTACCTGTGCCGGGGCCACGGTTACTCTTTTGAACATCCCGCAACCCCGGCTGGCATCGGTCCTAGCGGACCCCTTCAACGCTGCTGACATCTCTTTGAGGCGCGCGTGGAACACAACGCGCCGTCGACTCGGGCCTGGTCCTTACCGGACGGCGAGCTATTTTACTCCCTTAGGGGTTGAATTTCAAAAAATCCTTCCTTATGCCTTATCAACATTATAAAGAGAACCTCTGCAAAATTTCAGCTTTCTAGGTCTAAGGGTTTGGGCTGGGCGTTGATGAGTCAGTCAGTCAGTCGGGACTTTTCTTTTTTTATTCTTATTTATATAGATGGATAGATATACATTTACATCTGTAATTTTTATGGTGTGCATAATAGAGTATTCTATCTATCTAAACTACAAAAATTCTACTATTCTTGTTATCTCCCGCGCCGAAGGCTAGCCCGTTGAGATTGGCCGCCATGACCGAAATACGATCTATATTCATATTTTCTTACGTTACACGTATTTTCACCTATACAAAATGTCCCGGAATTAACGCACAACCCACAACCTCTTAAGGGTCATTGTACTCATCATTATGAACAACTTTTACTAAGGGATCAAACCTTAAATTTGGAAAAAAATTCTGCTGTGCATTTTGACGAGGACATAAATGTAGGGAATAGCTGATTTTTTGCGGGTTTTGATTTATTTGCGAGTAAACCGCTGAACGGATTTCGATAAAGTTTGGCAAGGAGATAGATGAAATCCCGGGGACGGATATAGGCTACATTTTTTCTTAAAAATAATCCTTCAGGGGATGAGAGGATGAAAGTTTGTATGGGGAACCCATAATTTCTGAAGTTAGGGTGAAAATTAAAATTTAAGCTATTGGTATGAAATAAAGAGACATGTTTCAGCGTTTTTCTAAAATCTCCCCTTAAGAGGGTAAAATAGGGATGATTTTAAAATTCACAATAGCTAATAATGGAATTTTTTGTGTACCTACCTCTTTTTTCTGAGATTTACGGGATTGGAAATATTGTCATTGGAAATATAGTCCGTATCGTCGTAGCTAACATTTAGTCTTTGTTGCATTAAAATCGGCTCACTCGGTCAAAAGTAATTACAATTTGAAGTCACAAACTAACTTAGCTGACATCGTATATACGAGTATACATACCTACACTTGCGTGGTCAAAGGCGGCGCTAGACTAGGTATTTCAAATTGATGTTGATGATATTAAAACAATTTATATTATTTTTAAGATAAACATTTAGAAGCATAAAAACCTGATAGGTAGGTACTTTTTTAAATTTCATCATAATATTGTGCGAAAAATCGTATGCGGTGAAGGTGGTTTGTTTTTTTTTGTATGCTTGCGAGGTACTGATAAAATTTTCTTTAAAATAATAGACAAGGTTGAATTTCAACAAGTCAAAAAAAATCTTCATTTCCGTGGATTTTTTATTCTTCAACTTTAGAACAAGAAAAAATAGTGTTTTCTCAAGTTTTTGATAATATATGTATTCTTGCTTAATATCTAGCAGATAGCTTAAAAAACTAACGAGATATACAAGATTAAAAATTTCGTGCCACGGCAATGAAACTTGCGTGCACGGCAATGAAACATGCTTTCACGGCAATGAAAGAACTGTGCCACGGGAATGATAGAATCAATCCACGGGAATGAAAAATCCAATAACACATGATATTTTTATGTTATATATTTACCTGAAGTAGAGAGACTGTCTCTGAGAGGAAAATTTTTCACACATGTGTATGTGTAAAAAGAGTGTTCTTTTTACCCTCTTCTCAATAAGAAAGGAGAAAAATTAAACAAAAAGTTAATAAAATCAAAGTAATACAATCATATATTTAAGTTCTTTCAAACAAAAATTAACAGAATAAAAATTAACAAATTATAAGATACTTTTCTTAAATATGCAATAGCTATTGCTAACAATATAATTTTACAATTTGCACATAAACAGTAAGTAACTTTATAAAAATCTAGACAAAGCGTCTAATAAAAATCTAGCCTACCTAATCACAGCCTTATTATCAATATAATATATTTTTTAAATTTTTCCCTATTAAATCTTGTAATTATTAAATATTAAATCTTGATTTATGAAATCTTGTAAAACAGACTTACAGTAATGGATTCGACAAGCTTACACACTTTGTTTATGGTTCGTTCTTAAAAATGTTTTATAAGCAAGATAAACCATACAAAAGGGTGTAAACTTGGTAAGTGTAGCATTTCCCAGTAAAAAAATTTCTTTCTAACTTACATCTAATTAACACCAACAATATAGGTCTGTCAACAGGAAAATCAGCCTTTTAAGTTCACTCGTCTCATTATTATTAAGTATTTATACTTTTATATTAATTTAGATCACAAATATATATATTTTTTAATTAAAATAGTCTACCTGTTCATAAAATTGTACATTGTAAACTGTAACAAGTAATATGCATTTTCAAAGTGCTTTACTCTTAACACAGACCTTTCAGTTATAATCTTAACCTTAGAACACTAATCAATACGACACCATACTCTCGTATTGATTTGTGTTCTTAGGTTAAGCGACTAGGAAATTCAGCCTTTCGTTTAACTTACAGCTAATTTATCCTAACTGTATGCCTTAGTAAATCAAATTTTAGGAACTTTTTTCCACGGTCATAATTAAAGCAAAATTATATTTAGTCAGATAGGTACTTAAATAAAAATTTAAATCTAGTCATCATCAGTGTCGAGTATTTTTTTAAGTCTTTTTTGGTTTTATTTCAAAAATCTCTTCGTCGTCGGTATCAATTTGGGTAAAGAAATTAGTTTTTTTTTCAGTTTTAATGTTGAATATAGAGATACTCTCATCAGAATCACTACTTAAGTCTATATTTGTGTTTTTGGATGTTTTTGCATGGTTTTTTTCCATAGTTCCAGATTTCTCCAACTCTTTTAAAATTTCAGAGTCAACATCACATAAGAATGAGCACGATGGTACACTTGTAGCACCACTACAGTTTAAATTGATAACATCATAATTTTCTAAAATTGTACTATCAAACTGAGGAAGAGTTTTTTCTGTAGAAGTTGAGGGTTTTTGAGCCAATGCAAGTTTATCAGTTAATTTGACCGGACGCATATTACGGCAAGTTTTTAGCAGTTTAATGAGCGTGCAAGAGGAGTTGGTATCCGGGGTTTAATTGAAAAGTCATAAAATCCTAAGTGATTACCATGAGGGCATTCTATGACATTGTTAAGACATTCAATATTTGTGCAAGATAAACGACGCAATGCTAAACGGCTGCCTGATTCTGCAGCCCATACAGCTTGGTGGACTTTTAAAGTACCTGGGAAAGGTTTCAAATTGTCAGGTAGTAACCAGTCCTTTTCAGTGACCTGATAATCTTCCACGAGTTTTATTTTAACGCCCTTAACAGAGGACTGCAAAGCATTCACGAATGAATTAAGATCAGAAATGTCATTCTGTAATGCAACGTATCGGTCTGCAGTTCTCTTTAAAAGTCCACCAACACCATCTGGAGCACCTTTGCCGTGTCCGCATTCGCAATAATTCCAAACTACTTTGGTCATTGAGGGAATATAGACAGAGAGTCGAGACATGATATAAAATATTTTCTTGTTGCGATATTGTCCAGAAGGAGAATCTGAAATTATGTAAAGATTTTGAACCAAAGGTACTGTTTGTTCTATTTCAGTCAAAATTGGTATCAGATGGGCCCATACTGCAGCAGCATCGTGTCGTAAAGATGTACTTATAGTACAAAAACATTGGGTTTTTGTCGTGTGACCATCAACATTAAAATAAAGAACTGCAGTATGTAGAGTAAACTGCTTTCTACTACCACCAAAGTGTACCGACTGAATTTCAGAATTATATTTAGCACTGTAATTTTCACTAAAATCAATATGTACAAGACAGTCATTCTTAGTTAATTTTTGCTTAATTTTTTTAATTGCATCGGTCTGATTACGTATGTTTGCACAATGATTAAGAAAAGGTTTAAGATTAGTTTCAAATTGTTTTATGAGTATTAACGGTTCTACGTGGTGTCGTACTTTTTCAACGGTGATGGCAGTTTTCTCAATCCCATTTTTAATGTATGAATTTTTCTGCTTTTCCCAGGCCCAATATAAAACTTTTTCCGAGTTATCAATTTCTTGGTATATTAGATGTCTGTTCTTGCACGTAGTACACTTCCTCTGTAGACATTCTAAGTTATAAATGTCGCAACACATGCTTTTAATAACCTCACTGGTCGAATTTTCTTTTATGAAATTATTCTTTTTTAGAGATTCAATTAGCAGATCCATGTTTTCATGTTTTTCACACAAGCAAGTGTTGCGCATATTTATTTTTGGTTGTAGCACCCAAAAAGGTTTAAACGTGAAAACGTTACGTAGCTAATAGGAGGATAGCCAGACTCTATGTATTTTCTATGTAAGTTTTTTACAGTATCTGTCATTAAACGTTTCTGTTTCTTTGTTCCATTTCTTGTTATTACGTCTTTTTTTCCTGGACACATGCTGGAATTTTCATCATCTTCATAGAATTTTAAAACAATTTGGCGGATTCGTGTTTGTTTTTGGTTATTTTTATCGCTTTTATCATTTAAATCTATCGCTGACTGTTTTTCTTTCCTTTTGTTGGTAGTTCCATCTTTTCCTTTCTGAATAAGTCTTTCAAACCGTTTCTTATATAAATTCTTTTCGCGGACAACTTGAGCCAATTTTTTTTGTAATGCAATGATTTGGGAGTGTTTAGATTTTTAGTATCTACGGAATTTTTGTTGCAAATCACTTTAAAATTTTAAAGTGGCAATAGAAGAGTTTGATGCTGGACTATCAGGACGTAATGTAGAATATATACTAACGTTTGGTGCTAGTTGCGGTGATCCTAGGGGTGTGGATTTTGGACTACTTGTGACGAAAAAATTTGGGCTAATTACTCCAATCCGAAAGTTGTCACAGTGATTCCAGTTTCGTTTCGAAGATTCAAGACGCGAGCTAAGTCTTGTTAGAGGTGTCATCGCCATGTTATCATTGGAAGCTACTTGAGATAACCCAAAGGTCGTTTCATTTGGCTCCGTCATTGGTGTTTCAGCATATTCAACATACCATGTGACATTTGGACCTGTGTTCTTACGAATAATTGCTGTCTTTTTTTTATAAGAAGCAAGCGCACTCACCAAATTTTTTCTTGCGAATTGCCCGAAGCTTTTGCGAAGTCATTGCACTTCGAGGAACAACTACTCCTGCAGCCTTCTTTTTGACATACCTTTCTCTTTCTTTTCTTAAATACTCCTCTCGCAAAATAGGGTCACTTCTTAATTTTTCGCGCCGCTTTTGTTCGGCCAATCTTTTTCTTTCTTTTTTTTTCCTCTACCGATAGTTTCGGCTTAGGCATCTTGGCTTTCTAAAAATTAAAAATCCATTATTATGTTTATAATTAGACTGTAGTATATATGAATATGTAAGCGAGTGCGTGTGATGTTATTATTGTGTGTGTATGTGTGTGAGTGTGCGCGCGCGTGTGCACGTGTGTGTGCGATTATGTGTGGATGTGTGCATATATTTGAGTGTCTATGTATATTATTTTCTAAGATTTACGTGGAAATATCTTTTTGTAGTTGTCTGTGTACAGACAACAAGAAAAAAGAATCTGTACTGTAGTACAGATTCTTTTTTCTTAATCATGCCGTGGCGATGAAAACATAAGTCACGGAAATGAAACAACTGGTCATGGCAATGAAACTAAATTGTTTTAAAAGGCATGGCAATGAAATTTTGTTTCATTGCCATGTTTTTTTTTCATTTCCATAGCAAATTTTGGCCACGGAAACCACGGCAATGAAAACACGGCAATGAAAATCAAGGCAAAAACATCAAGTAACCAAAAATCTATTAATAATTCACAGTAATTAACACGTCACAAATAAACATAAGATAAATGGCTTTCTATCAAACGCTTAATCAAGAGGACAAACTTATTCGAATAGAAGTTAGACCTATCCACGGCAATGAAAGAAAAAATGTCCAGTTATATAAAAATCGAATACTTACATTTTTGGCGCGAAAACGCAGGCACGTACGCACGTCCTTTCACGTCGAGCACCAAGCGACACTATTATGCAACGCTTAGCGCACAAAGGTGGGGGACGAAAGTGCTTAGATAAAAAAATATTCTTAAATATATTTAGGACACGGCGATTAAAGGTAGTTCTAGGACAAGTGCCTTTTTATTAACCATTCGTTGTACTGTTTAAATATATGAATAAATGTATTCCGTAACAATACTTTAACTATTCACGTATCTAATAAACCTGGGTTTTAATATAAATAACCAACAGATTTTTGTCAATGGCGTCTAATACACATCAAGGTGATATGTGGACAAACACGGTAATGAAAGATTTCGAGGTTTAATTTTTTTTTTTTGGAGCCTCTATTAATCCTATTTAACGAATATTTAATGCTACACATAGGTCACTATTTCACCTAACCAGAAAAAAATATTATAAAATTATAACTATGTCTTAAAGTACCGATTTCATTCATGCCACGTAATTTTTGTTCCCGGGAAATTCACCCACAAAGGAGTTGCTGTTGCAGTAACCTCCTCTGGAATAGCCGCCACGTTGCTAAATGGTGGCCGAACGGCACATTCGGTACTCGAACAGCCATTAAACTAAGCTCATGATGCCAGTTTGTAACGGCTGAACGGATTTCAATAAAATTTGGCAAGGCGATAGATGGCGTCCTGGGGAAAACATAAGCTACTTTTTGTCTCAAAAATAATCCTACAGGGGGTGATAAACGGGATGAAAGTTGGTAGGTATGGGAAACCTAGCATTTCTTAAGTTAGGGGTATGAAAATTCAAATTTATGATTTTGGTAGGATAGGGGTCGATTTTAAAATTCACAAATAATAATAAAAATTTTGGGTACCTGCTTTTAAGAGATTTAAAGGGATCATAGTTCTTATCTGGAGGTAACATTTAGTCTTTATTTTATTAAAATCGGTACACTTGGTCAAAAGTTATATATTAACGAAACAAATTCCCCCCACCGCGTCTGTCTGTATGAACGTGATAAACTCAATTTCTATGTAACAGGTAAATTAATTATCGATCATCAACAACTAACTAGAAGTAAATGACGACAGCGGTGCCGAATCTCTTGTTACAAATGCCTCTAAACCAACATCGTATTCAGTAAAAATTATATTAGCTGCCCCGTAAGTACAAAGGATCAATACTTACTCGACCCAAATGACTGTACGGGGCGGCTGATAAGTGATAATTTTTTCTCGATTTTCGGTTCAGTTTGATGGTCTGTACCACACATATAATGATGACAAACGTCTAATCTAAATACTCACCTGAAGAAAAAAAAATTAAATATAGGTGAAGAGAAACACGACTACCTACATTGAAGTTGATAAAAGATTACCTGCTCATCAATTTAAGCGCCTGCTATACGATCGCCAACCGCGTCCCCGATAGAGGTGACCTTGGTTGGCAACCGGCCGAGCTGTTTCAATGTTTGGTCGTAAACCATCATCACCATCTACACGGTTGGCGACCGTGTATCTAGCAGTCGCTTTAAACTATTTATTGTAGGTACAAATCTAGAAATTCTAATTCTTTAGAATGTTTAATGGGCTGCCTCGTTGGTCTAGTGGTCACAAGCGTTACTGCATGGCATGAGGTTCGATTCCCTAGTCGGGCAGTGTTATTGGGTTTTTCCATCTGGAATTTCTCAGTGGCAGCCCGGAGTCTGGATTTTTTGTGCCCGGTTGATGGTAATAGGCTCGCCCCCTATTACATGGGACTTAAACATATCTGGCGAAATGTGGGTATACTGCAGGTACACCTCTGCCTAACCGTTCGGGAATATAGGCGTGATGTTATGTTGTTATATCTAGTAGGCAGGGTTTTCTCTTGAATATATTTTCCGAAGCAGCAGTAGCAGCTCGAAATCAAGATTTGACGCCGTTGGTTGGTTGATTGCGGATTAACTAGGTGTTATGAAGGGTACCTGCACCTCTGACAACTCCTCTTTCGGGTATAAAAGCGTGATATTACTTTATCACTTTGTAGTACTTGGCTTTCAAGGTTTCATTACTTATTAAGGTAACAATAGGTTTTTACTAGTTACTTACCTCTTCGTTAGCTCCGATATTTTATGGGTGACTAGAGATAACGGATTCGAATACAAAATAAAACTCATCAACATTACCACGCAATATTACACGCATCACGCATTATTTAATAGGACACTTATTATTATAGCTCATCGTCACACCTGCAGCATCCCTCATCAAAATCCACACCACACATTCCCAACAGAAGCCCCCAACAGGCCACACAAATGAGACATTTCAGGAGCTTTTCCCACATATTATCATCGTCACAGCCGCAAATACAACACATTTTTGAAGACTACAAAACGCTTACACTGCTTCAAAACAAAAAACGCAACTCGCAGTAGGATTTTGCACGGAATTTCAGCGTTGAATTTGCACAGTTTTGCACCATTAAACTTGTTGCGTCCAGGAATTCACCCAGTCTCACCCCTAAACTTCGTTGTGCAACACACTCTTAAGTAGTTTGATTTTGATAAACTTTGCACGATTCAACTTCAAACTCCGCTGTCAACTGATGATGCAGTGAATAATATTCGTCACGAAGCGTTGCAAAACTTCGGAAGTATTCGGAATAATTCGGAAATATTCAAAAGAATATTTCTATTGGAAGGAATACTACCGCAGCAAGAATGCAGAGTAAAATAAATATTGTAAGAATGAAGTAGGTAACCTACGCTTAAGAATTAAATTATTCCCTTGTAATTACGAATGTATGAGTAGGTAGCTTGATGAGACTCGCCAAATATCAGATATTACGCCGTGCCGTTACTTGCATTATCGCCATCTAGCGGGCAATAGACGAACTTTAACGTTCACTTGCACGTGGCAGCCCATGGCCTTTTATTAATAAAACCAACGAAGTATTATTCAATTCCTACTATGTTGGTACTTACGGGGAAATATTCCGCAAAGTACTTGCGGGAATATTTCCGCGTAAGTATGTACATAGCTATCTACTTGTAAATGGTTATTTATTATTTTATTTTTGTATGGTTGAGTCTAGAATGTATTGATTTTGTGCGGAAGTTGTGTACAAGTGTAGTTTACTTCGTAAAAATGTTTTTGCTTTACGATGTAGGTACAGACGCCAGCACATCAAGCTACTACAATCTGTCAAAGGACATGTTCGGCGTCCATACATCGTCCGCCTAAGAAGCAACAGAGAAGTGAATTTACTTTCTGTGATCTAAATAATGCTTATAATCAATTGAAACTAAATTAAAATCACGGACACTTCTGAGCATTGTAAAAAATCCAAAACACTTTCGAATTTTGAGGTTATTCAAATTCAAATATTTTATTTCAGAATTACATCCATATATTGTTAGTATAACTTAGCCTAATGTTAGTATTAAATTTTTACAATAATAAACAAGTAGGTAGTGTACCATTGAACTGTTCGTTCAATGGTACACCGCTTATTTGGATAAGTCAGTATGAAGACTTACCCACCTTCGTAAGAGAGGAGAGTCCCACCGGTCTGTAAACACATTCAGGATGCCATTGGAGGAGGAGCGCAAGCGCGCCATCATGGAAGCGCATCGCTTCCGCATGATCGCAGCGAACCCGTCGACGCACGCTTCCGCGAACATCCCTGACGCGCTACAACGCCACGGCAACCCCAAAGGCACCCTGAATGCGTTATTGTACTGGACGCGCAAGTCGCTGTATGCCCGCTGGGTATACTTGGTCCACAGGCTGCACGTGTAAAGCGACTGGCAGAAGGCCTTAAAAAGCGTTATCTTAACTGATTCAGTACAGCGTGCAAACCTGCGGGCCAGCATGTTGCAACGGACAGCCAGCGACCCGCGCTCCCTGTCTATGTCAACATTATCATTTAAGTCATCAGTGACCCAGTGGCCCAAATACTTAAACTTCGAAACCCGACTTATAGGAGACCCAGAGAGTGAGAGTTCAGGCAGATGTTTGTAGGTTAAATTACCTGATTTAAAAACCAGCCATTCACTCTTATCGGTATTGTATTTGAGTCCGTGAGCCACTGCATAACTTTCACAAATTTTAAGTAGCTTTCTCATTGCACCGATAGATGGGCTCAGCAGCACCATATCATCAGCATAGCTAATGTTATTCACGCAAACACCATCCACGTGACAACCGATTTTAGTGCTACTGAGCCTACCTATCAGTTTGTTTATGTATAGGTTAAAAAGACGGGGGGAGCTCAAACCCCCCTGCCTCACCCCACAATCCAACCCATACATATCAGAATACGAGCCAGCCCACTTAACTGCATTCTTTTGACTACTGTACCAATATCTAAACAGTGATATCACATCAGCCGGGACAGTAGTGTCGTGAGTGAGCTTATGCCAGAGCAGGTCATAGTTGACGAGGTCGAACGCCTTCGATAAATCCAGGAAACAAGCCATTACAGGAGTCTTCCTGTCTGTATAATATTGGACAGTCTGCTTAAGGCATAAAATTGCACTATCCGTAGATAAGTTCGGTCTAAAACCAAACTGACCATCCTCGAGAACAATATGCTTAGCTAGGATTTTATCAAGCAGACTATCCAACACCTTAGCACAGACAGTGGCAAGCGATATCGGCCTATAGTTGGAGATATCGGAGGCGTCACCAGTCTTATTCTTTATTACTGGCACAACGATCGTATTGCTAAGTTCTGCAGGTAAGTAACTATGACTTAGACATAGGTTAAAAAACATAGCAAGTACCCGCGGTAAGTGTATCCCGGCGTATTTCAGATGTTCGACGCTGAGGCCTTCGTGACCGGAGGACTTTCCCCTCACCATGTTCTGTATACTTCTCGCGACTTCTTTAGCGGAGAACCTGACTGGAGGAGCCCCGGTCACGGCCACCCTCGCGCCGCTATTTGTCGGTTCGCTATAGCCACACAACCGCGAGTTTACATTAAAATGTTTTTGAAAAGCATTAGCTATATCCGAGGGGTCGCTCACGCCCGCGACGCTCACCGGTATCCCCGATCTATGTTTTAATTTATTCGTTACCTTCCAAAACTTATTAAATTGTTTACTTTCATGACAAGATACTAACATATCCATTTTAATTTTCTCTTGATTGTTTTGACAATATTTTAATATATTGTTAAAAATATTTCGCGAAGTACTTACACATATTTTCATAAATAAAACCAGAAGTAGGTTTGTTGTATAACAGCCACATTTGATACTACTGTCGGGCATCACAGTGAGCCTCGCGAACGTGTTTGTTCCACCCTACTACACACTTTCCTTTATGATGTGTTTTAACAGAACCAGCATGAGTGAGTTCGGCTCCTTTTTTCAAAATACAAATTAATTCATTATACAACCTATCTATCACCAGCCGATGCTCAAGTTCGTGATTATTAGGCCAATAGAAACATACTAACTTAGCGTTTATTAGTGAAAATACATTGGATTTTATCTTTAAACGTTTCATTACATAATAGTAGGTAGTCAGAACTATTCGTTCTTTATACTAATTTTTTTGTAGTTATGATAAGATTAGGGCATTGGACTGTTTCATTTTTGTGTGACTTACGAGTAAGTATTGCATTTTACTACGAATATAAAATCTCGCTTGTTTACCCAAAAGTCAAACTGTCATCTGTCAATGATGACACTGACATGTTGATGTTGCTCGTTTGACACAGCGCTGAGAGTGCCGAGTTTTGTAATTACGGTGCACACTATAGGTACCGCTGCGTACAAAGAATTGGCTGTATAAGCTACAATGCCCTTTGCCTATTCAAAACGTCAAATTGAAACAAAAAATAATGGCGCCGGGGAATAAGACGGAAGTGAATTACTTTTTATAATGTTTTCGAAATTCTGAAGGGTCCGTTCTATTGTAATAATTGTATTGTAAATTATAAAAAAAAACTAGTAATTACTGTAAAGGTTTCATACGTGTTGATTCATAGGCCATTTTTAACAATGTCCTTTCTTTAATAGATTTTCGACTTTATTGCTAAAGCATTAGGTTCAAGGTTGATTGGGAAAATTTAACAGTTTCGGGTAGCTTGATATGCTGGCATCCATACATACCTTCCTAATGGAAAACCATATAAATAATTAGGTAAATTTTAGGTAGGGATACCTACGTACCTACCTACTTTTTTACGATGATGCTTTATCAAAAAGTTATTTCCTTCTTGACTGCCTTGTTGGTCTAGTGGTCGCGAGCGCTACTGCTAAGCATGAGGTCCTAGGTTCGATTCCCAGGTCGGGCAAAGTGTAATTGGGTTTTTCTATCTGGAATTTCTCAATAGCAGCCCGGAGTCTTAAACATAATTGGCGAAATGTGGTTCTACTCCGCCCAACCCTTCGGGGAACCAAGGCGTGATGTTGTTATGATGTTATTTCATTCTTTGTAGAGTGGTAGTGTTCAATCGAAATCAATAGTTCAAATAAGTACATAAAGAAACAATTCAAATTATAATAACTACCGTTTTATTAAATATGCATGTACCTCGGTACATAATAATATTTATAATATAAACTCATCTTAGTTCCTACCTATGTATTTACCTCTCTATGCACATAGTATTCTCACAAATTAACACTTTCACACTTAAACCGCATATTGTAAAAACTTATTACGTAAATCCAAAAAACTTCCGAATATTTCTTTTCATCTACTGAGATAGGTATGGACGGCAGCACATCAAGCTACTACAATCTGTCAAATTTCTTTAATAGATTTTCAACTTTATCGTTAAAGCATTAGGTTCAAGGTTGATTGGGAAAATTTGACAGTTTCGGATAGCTTGACCAGCTGGCGCCTGTACACGGTCAAAATATCTGTGCACCTTGCTGGAATGCAATGCCCCTCGCGCTTCTCCCTTTACCAAGTTTTTGAATGCGGTTTATGTGAGAAGGTGTTATATAAAGGGTTTTCCAATAGGGACGGGTCGATGTTGACAGTCTGTGGCAGCCATACTATTTTGGTGGGATCTGTAAAATCTGTTGTATATTATGCAGTCAGTGATGCCAAGTCACCATGGCAAGTTACACGGTTGAGCAGCATGTGCAAATGATAAAACTTTATTATCAAAATGAGTGTTCATTAGTGCAAACGTTGCGCGCATTGCGCCCATTTTACGGCAGACGCGGTGGCCCTTCAAAGTCCACTCTCCAACGATTGGTGACTAAATTTGAGACGACCGGTTCGGTAAACAACCAACCAACACCTTTACGTCAAAGGAACGCCAGATCGGCCGAGAACATCGCCGCTGTACGTGAGAGTGTTCAGGAGACTCCGAGGCTGTCGATTTCTCGCCGTGCTCAAGAACTCGGCCTTTCGCAGACCTCAACGACACAATCGACATTCTGCATGAACGGTTTGAGGGTAGAGTTATCTCTCGCAGAGGTGACGTGAATTGGCCACCAAGATCGTGTGATTTGACTCCGCTAGACTTTTTCTTGTGGGGTTTTCTGAAGTCGCAGGTCTATGCCAATAAACCACATTCGACCGTTGCCCTGAAAGCCAACATAACGCAGGCCATCGCTCGGATTCAGCCGGATCTATGCAGCAGAGTCATTAAAAATTGGACCTCTCGGATTCGTGCCACCATACGAAGCCGCGGCGGACATTTGAACGATGTCATATTCCATCCATAATGGCATAAATGGGCCTTTTAAATAAAAAATAAATTTCGTTAATATCTCACACACATCTTGTTTTATTCAATTTTAACATTGACCCGTCCTTGTTGAAAGACCCTTTACTATATTGCGAGAATACTATGTACATACCTAGAGAGGTAAATAAATAGATAGGAACTAAGATGAGTTTATATTTAATATAAATATTATTATGAACCGAGGTACATACCTACTTAAAAAAACGGTGACTATTATAATTTCAATTGTTTCTTTAATTATTTGAACTACATATTTATTTCGGTTGAACACTATCTATTCTACAAAGAAGGAAATAATTTTTTGGTAAAACATCGTCGTAAAAAGTAGGTGGGTACGTAGGTATCTCTATATAAAGTTTACCTAAAATTATTTACATTGTTTTCCATTATGTAGGTGCCTTCATCATAAAGCAAAAACATTTTTACGAAGTAATGGAACTCTCTGCCTGCGTTTGTGTTTCCGAACGCATACAACCCCGATCTCTTCAAAGTGAGAGTTAACAGGCTTCTTCTGGGTAAGCTCGCTCCATCGTTGACTTTGTCTCGGTCATCTCTGACCTAGACTAGAGTCAAGAGCCAGCTTATCTCAAATAAAAAAAAATAAAAAACTAAGTAAACTTGTACATAACTTCCGCACAAAATCGACACATTCTAGACTCAACCATACAAAAATAAAATAATAAATACCCAGTTATACGTAGATAACTACTTACACGGAAATATACAAAGTACTTTGCGGGAATATTTCCGCGTATGTACATAGTAGGAATCGAATAATACTTCGTTGACTTTATGAATGAACGGCCCTGGGCTGCTACGTGCAAGTGAACGTTAAAGTTCATCTATTGCCCGCTAGATGGCAATAATGCAAGTAACGGCACGGCGTAATATCTGATATTCGGCGAGTCTCATCAAGCTACCTACTCATACATTCGTAATTACAAGGGAATAATTTAATTCTTAAGCATAGGTTACCTACTTCATTCTTACAATATTTATTTTACTCTGCATTTTTGCTGCGGTAGTATTCCTTCCAATCGAAGTATTCTTTTGAATATTTCCGAATTATTCCGAATACTTCCGAAGTTTTGCAATGCTAGTCGGGACGCGGTTGGCGACCGTGTATCTAGCAGTCGCTTTAAACTATTTATTGTAGGTACAAATCTAGAAATTCTAATTCTATATAATGTTTAATGGGCTGCCTCGTTGGTCTAGTGGTCACAAGCGTTACTGCATGGCATGAGGTTCGATTCCCTAGTCGGGCAGTGTTATTGGGTTTTCCCATCTGGAATTTCTCACTGGCAGCCTGGAGTCTGTATTTGTGCCCGGTTGATGGCAATAGGCACGCCCCCTATTACATGGGACTTAAACATAACTGGCGAAATGTGGGTGTACTAGGTACACCTCTGCCTAACCCTTCGGGAAATACAGGCGTGATGTTATGTTGTTATATCTAGTGGGCAGTTATTGGGTTTTCTCTTGAATATAATTATTTTCCGAAGCAGCACTAGCAGCTCAAAATCAAGATTTGACGCCGTTGCTTGCCGATTAACTGGGTGATATGATGGATACCTACGCCTCTGACTACCCCTTTCGGGTATAAAAGCGTGATATTACTTTATCACTTTGTAGTACTTGGCCTTTAAGGTTTCATTACGTAGTAAGGTAACAATAGGTTTTTAGTAGTTATTTACCTATTTGTTATCTCCACTATTTTATGGCTGACTAGAGATTAAAAATAAAACTCTCATCAACAATAACACGCAAACATAATCATTATTTAATAGCACACTTATTATTATTGTTCATCGCCACACCCGCAGCATCCCTCATCAACTTCCACACCACACATTCTCAACAGAAACACGAAACAGGTCACACACAGGAGACATCTCAGGATCTTTCCACATGACCCACAGTCACAGCTGCACGAACAACACATTCTTGAAGACTACAAAATCCTTACACTGCTTCAAAATAAAAAACGTAACTCGCAGTGGGACTTTGCACAGAATTTCAGTGTTGAATTTGCACAGTTTTGCACCATTAAACTTGTTGCGTCTAGGAATTCGCCCAGTTTCACCCCTAAACTTCGTTGGGCAACACACTGCTAAGTAGTTTGATAAACTTTGCACGATTCAACTTCAAATGCGTCTACTCGGCTGTCAACTGACGATGCAGTGAATAATATTCGTCACGAACACGTCTTATTTGAATAGAATGACTCGGTGACGATACCGCGAGCCGTGGAGGAATGACGCATTCATTTATGTGCTATTATTACCAGGTTCGTTCGGTTATCAGTGGCGCTATCTACAGGCAAAGTAAGCCAACAACTGATAAGATACAGGTAGGCGATGACTATTTGCCTTTCCAGTATTTGTTTTGACTGTTTTACCGAGAAAACCTAATTATTTACAAGGTTGAAACGCTCGAGTCATGGGGCCCGAGTGCGCGTCTCCTTTTTAAGGTTTCTCGCCGATTGGTCGACACTTCACGTGACCAGAGGGCTGGCTCGTTCTTTGGCCAAAGAATTAGCATTGCCATTCAACGTGACAATGTTGGTAGTCTTCTGGAGGCCAACCACCACCTCTTAAAGCAGTATTATTTTAATGTTACTTCAGAGTGAGAAAGAGATGGAGCTATACAGGACGTCTAGCTCCATCTTTTTCCCACACTGAAGTAAGATTACAATAATACTGCTTTAAGAGGTGGTGGTCTAGCTCCTGGGCACGTTTCCGGATGACAGCGATGCGGACGAGTACTTCGACGCCTAAGTTTCCTTTTGTTTTGTATATTTATTTGTATAGTTAGTTAATAATTCTATATTATATTTAAGATTTGAGAAAATAAATACCACAATATTTGTATTTAAAAAAAAATTAACATTAGTCAGTTAAAATTCGTATTATTGAAGCTAATTCAAAAACCCCCCTACCCCCGTGGGAAGACGACGTGAGTTTTTGTATGTATGTATTCAAAAACCCAAGCAACGTTAATAAATTTTACACGGGACCAACTTCGAGGTCCTATAAAATAAGAATCGTTCAGATTGGACTACTCTGTAAAAAGTTATTATTATTATTCGTTTATTTATTTTCTTTCTTATCTATTTACATTTTTAAATATTTCTAATAAAAATATATACAAAAAAACATTTAAAAATATAAAAAAATAGAGGTCCGCCGGTATCGGGAGCAGGGTCCAGGCTACCGGTGGTTAGGGCTGCAGAGACAGGAACCTCCTCACAATACGAGCCGTATCGAGGAGTACTGCCTTCTGGATCAGGCTCTTGATCCAACCGCCTAACGACAGCCTCGAGAGATGTTGGTCGAGGCTTTCGGCCATCAGGCCATTGGCCGTTACAACAATCGGCACAATGACAGCCGAGGTCACATTCCACATGTCAACAACCTCGTGTGCTAAGTCGAGATATTTTATTTGTTTCTCTTTTTCAGCATTCACGAGGTTCTCATCATGTGGAATGGTAACATCGATAATCATTGCGCGGCGCGCTAATCGATCTATCACTACTATATCAGGCTTATTGGCGACAATAGTCCTGTCAGTGATGATAGACCGATCCCAGTACAACGTGACATGGTCATTTTCAAGAACTGGGTCGGGCACATACTTGTAATACGGTACCTCAGAGTCTACAAGTTTGTATTTCAAAGCAAGTTGCTGGTGAATAATCCTGGCCACTTGGTTATGCCTGTGCAAGTACTCGCCGTTAGCCAGACGAGAACAACCAGAGATAATATGTCTGATGGACTCACCCGGACGGTGACATCAAAGAGTAGTAACTATTTGGTGACATGACCGACACACGTCAACCGTCCCGTCCTTCATAATATGTCTCCGGTAGTTATTCGTCAAAATAACTTCGTCCATAATTGCACAAACAAAACCATCAGTTTCCCCAAAGAGGTCACCGAAACGTAGCCAGGATACGGACGCTAAGAAATCTACACCGGGCTCGTGCAGAGCCCGATAGAAGCGTCCGTGAAGCTCCTTGCTTTGCCATACCGCCTTGCGGTCATCTGTAGTAAGTACTACAGGTTTGCGCCAGTTCTCTTTAGCCATGGAGAGCGGGGTGAGCCCGTTGTCCACTGCGACCACATCACGGTGCATACCCACGTCGGCGTTTAAAAAATATTCCCTGAGGCTGCACACCTCGCGGTTGTGGAGGGTCTTCGCATTTAAAAAACCTCGACCCCCGCACTTCCGCGCGATGTACAGTCTCATCACCGATGATCGTGGGTGATGCATCCGGTTTGTGGTCAGCAGTGTACGGACCCTCCTATCCAGGGCGTCTAGTTCGGTCTGAGTCCATTTGAGTATGCCGAAAGAGTACATCAAAACCGGCATGACCCAACCGTTATTACTCTGTACTCGATGATCACGTTGGGGTCACCAGTATAGGAGGCATGAGGAACAAGGTGTAAAGTTCACTCATCCTCCATAGAAAAGGGAGGATCCTCCGACCAGACGGTGTTGTGTCTGGTGGGCTACTGCCCAACGGTTGATGTCGGGATGTTGTATATATGCTAGTCGCGCGGTAAACTCTGATTGCGCGATGCAGGATTTTGCGTGACGTCCGTGTGACGCGTTCCATTGTGGCGATGTAGATATGCCGCCACATATTCTTTATTTAAAAGCGTGCAAGTGTTAGAAAAACGTACATGACGTCACAATATGGCGCCAGTGCAGGTTTGTTCATAGTGTAGAAGCATAGTAGTTACGCCTATTACGCTAATTGTGAAAATGAACGAACAAATCAATTAATCATGTTTTCAGTTTCCTCCATTTCGTATTTCATTCGTATTCGTGGCCATGCGGAGTGGTTACGTCACTGATTTTTAAATAGTTAGGTACTACACATTGCGTACGATGTGTGTCTTACTTGTTTTACAACTGCAGTTTCGGGGTGTGGTCACAGAATACTAAATAGTTACCTAGCATAAACATATTCCTGGGTCTTTCCGTATTTTTAACAATTAAACATGCTAAAACATTAAAAAGCATTTTATTTTATTTTATATTATTTCATAAAGTGTACTAAACATACCTACTGATATCTTTATCGAAAAAGGCAGCCCTGGCAATTCACAATAACCACGCGGCGCGGGCGGCGCGCAGCTAAAAAGCAAAACTCACTATACGTTTGTAAGGTTAGGTACATTTTCGTCCGTAGCGTCTAGCGACTCAAGGTGCAGGCTATTATAGTAGTAGGTATTGAAAATTTAGTATGGAGTGATTTATCTGGTAATCTGTGCCGTCGCGTTGAATCGCCCGCCCGCGCTATTATTTCGTATTCGCTTAATGTTCTTTCTTTGTGGCTTTTTTCTTTCTGCTCGGCTCCTAAAGGTCGTAGCGTGATGTTAAATGGCTTATCTTCAAGGATTGGGCTACCAAATGCAAAAAGAATTTTTCAAATCCGACTTTTTGTTCATAATTTCATGGGTTTTAGTTTTATTGCGCGGAACCCTAATTATTTTTCAAAAACAAAAGTAGCCTAAGTTACCCGCCGTTACATCAGATATCTGCCAGTGAAAGTCCCGTCAAAATCGGTCCAGCCGTTTCGGAGATTAGCCGGAACAAACAGACAGACAGACAACAATTTTAAAAATTGCGTTTTTGTTATAAGAACCGTTTATACTTTCCTATGCATTTAGTAAAAAGTTGTTATTTTGACATTACAAACAGATGTAATGGCCCGAGCGGTGGCGTTGTCGAAGGTGTGTGGTAGAACTTGATTGAGACACAATTTGAGTATCTGAACTTTACTAAATATCAAACGAGCGTTACAAGTTATATTTACAAAGACAATTACTGACTTGTCTGTGCTGACTGACTGACTGACTGACGGGAAGAGCGGTGGTGACTATTTATACTTATGATTATTTCTAGAAGGAATAGTTAAGTACCACGACCCTTGTACGTTCATTAGTGACTAACTAACTCAGACTAGTTACTTAATGGTAATGTTCTAATGACATCCGTTTCCTAATGCTATTTAATATTGCTATTTGTTATCTAATGAATCATAGTCAAAAAAGTATACATTTAGAAATGAAGATAATAAAATAATTACTACCTTGAAAAGTATGAATAACAATAGGTACTATTTGTCCATCACACAGACACTTCAATTTTATTTATTTGTATAGATAGATATACTCGTAGATTAACACAAAAAAACATTTCACTTGAATTCCTTAAAGGGTAAGCAGACATGTATTGTACAACTACATTTTAGCTACAAAGGTAAAGATACATAAAAAATCCTCAAGGTCTGGACTATTTCCACCCAAAGGCACGGATGCTACTCATCTGTGCCTTTGGGTGGAAACTGTCCTTTCTACATTTGACCCAAACAAGATCGCATCATCGTGTTAGGACTCATCGGATATGTATGTACTGACAACTGTTATTACACTAGGTGGTGTTCAGGATTTGATAATGGAGCCGGAAGGTAGCCATAGGAACTCCCCAACTTTACAAGATAGCCCTGTTGTATTTGGGCTCGTTGGATTTGTCTTAACAGGTACGGAGCACCTTACATACAAGTGAAGGTGATAGGATAGTTCTTTAAAAAAATATAATGTTAAAAAGTACAAAATAAAATATGCTTTAGAAAAATATTTTTAAAACAAACTTTGTATTAACTAAAAGCTTGTTTTAAAAAGTATTTCACTTACATTTTACTATCATCATTACTTGCTTGTATTATTTTATTATTTGTTTGCCGAGGCCCACGTCGACAGCTTCGCTGCGATCATGCGTAAGCGTTGCACCTCCGTCCTAAGACGCATGCGTGCTAGTACTAACAGCATCCTGTGCGTATTGTCTGACCGGTGGGATTCTCCGATGCTCGAGCGCTGGATACGACTGCATGCAGTCAAGTAAACACGCGCTCGGGTATGACAGTATTAAGGAGAAAAGCGGAAGCATTAATATTCTGTGGCGGCATATCTACATCGCCACAGTGGAACGCGTCACACTGACGTCACGCAAAATCCTGCATCGCGCAATCAGCGTATATACAACATCCCGACATCAACCGTCGGGCAGTAGCCTACCAGACACAACACCCGTCTGGTCGGAGGATCCTCCCTTTTCTATGGAGGATGAGTGAACTTTACACCCTGTTCCTCATGCCTCCTATACTGGTGACCCCGACGTAATCGTCAGCGCAGCCTTCGTGCAACTACTACAGCGTGACGTCATCAGCATCACTTCCTCCAGCTTTCGAGCAATGAGTCACACAGCCAGATAGTACCCACGGCTTCAGCGGGTATCCTGACCACCAGCATGCAGCGACCGCGCATACCTGGTCATCACCCACAGCCTCATCAGCAACCTTGGCACAGCACACTACACTCTCAGCCGGTCAACAAGCAGAGCCCTTCAAACCTCTCCTGGTCGACGCCAGCAGTCAGCCTCAACCCGGCGCTGTACCACATCCGACTCACTGGAGCATAACGCAGCGCCACCCCGACTCACTGGGGGCATCTCCGCAGACAGTTCCGACTCACCGCGAACTATGCGGCACCCGGTTCCGACTCACTGGAACCTCAACTGGCCCTGGCAAGCATCGCAAGATACACGACTCAGCCCACTATCGACCTCCGGTCGTCAGAAGGGAGAAATGTGGCGGCATATTCTACATCGCCACATTGGAACGCATCACACACACTGACGTCACGCAAAAATCCTGCATCGCGCAATCAGAGTTTACCGCGCGACTAGCATATATGTATAGGTATACAACATCCCGACATCAACCGTCGGGCAGTAGCCTACCAGACACAACACCGTCTGGTCGGAGGATCCTTCCCTTTTCTATGGAGGATGAGTGAACTTTACACCCTGTTCCTCATGCCTCTATAAGGTCATTAACTTCGAATTGACTAACAATTGACAAAAGCCGTATTAGTAGCAAAGGATCCCCTTGAAAAGCTCTTTCCATTGGTATATATATTATGGCTATTGGGCTTCAGGGCATAAACCTATAGTTCGTTGCCCATTCTCCTTTACATGTTCCGAAGCTGAACTGAAACCGCAGGATAAGTGTGACGGTTAATGGAGCAGAAATAAGGGGTTTTAATTAAATTTTAAGATATCTTTAAGATAGAACGGTTTTAACTCATTTCTATACAGTTCTTTACAAATTCTCTGAAGTTTGAACTTAAATGCAACCTCACTCGTCTTCTTGATTACCTGCACAGTGCTACTTTGAAACCTGAGTGTCAACCAGTTGTCACAGTCTATATAAAAAGTGTAATCTATGGTCACAGTCTTTTGACGTTAAACATTCAAGAACTCGGTGAAAATGATTACAAAATAACAAACTCTACTCTAGTAAAAAGGAACTCGATCAGCTTATTGGCTACCCATTTACCCAAATGCTATTATGATAGCCAGTGAGGCAAGATTAAATCTTTGCAGTAAGGTTCTCTAAAACCCACTGCACCATTGCAATTGTGATCATATTACGTAATACAAAGTAATGATTCAATACTCATCCAACCAGCCCTCTGTGCCCAACCACCAGGGACCTCCAAGTCACCATAATCAACCTGATGATGATCCTTCAGACCTGTGCGAAGTTAGATGTGCTGCTGCAACTTCTGTGGTAGTCTAAGATGTATCTTCTGCTTCACTGGCATTGCATATTTGTTTCATCTGATTGGTATTGAGTGTGACTGTGCATGTTGGAAATGTTATTGTTGTATAAGCGATGATAATTAATCAATCCGTAAATTGTTTTATTTTCATAATCAACCTGTTGATGATCCTTCAAACCTATGAGAAGATATAGATGTGCTGCTGCATCTTCTGTGCTAGTCTAAGATGTACCGTCTGCTTCACCGGCATTGCGTATTATTTTGTTTGAGTGTGACTGTGCATGTTGGAAATGTCATTGTTGTATAAGTGATGATAAGTTATTGATAAATTTATCACTTACCATAAATTGTTTCATTTTTCATTTGCAAAATGTCGTTTGATTTACGTGTGCATTCGTCATTGCACTCTTGGCTCCATTTAGCCCTCGCCTTCTGCTTGGCCCCAATCCCGCCTGTGTCCACTTGCATCAAAATATACAGTCGATCTATTTTGTTGGTTTCAATTTAGTTGTGCTTTAGTAGTAGCGTATACATATACAACGTGTAACGTTAAATGTACAAAACCTCTTAAGGGATGATTGTACTCATCATTATGAACAACTTTTACTATGGGACCAAATCTGAAATCGCGAAAAAAAATCAGCTGTTCCCTACATTTTGACGAGTTACGCGAACAGAAATGTAGGTACTGAACAGCTGTATTTTTTTTCGCGATTACAGGTTTGGCCCCATAGTAAAAGTTGTTCATAATGATGAGTACAATGACCCCTTAAGAGGTTTTGCGCATTTAACGTTACACTTTGTGTATATATATAATATATAGTTATGAAAAATCTTATTCCTTTGATCTATAAATTTGGAACTTGGCCAAAATATTTCTAAATAATTAATACATTAAGATCGTAGTCATTAATTTTCGAAAACTACCTTTTAAAAAGATGCAAGGGGTGTTGGTTGTAGGGGAAATTACGAAACCCATGGGAAAGAAGTCGTGGATGAAGTGCTTATTTTTTGTAATAAGTGCAAGCATTTACAGAACTTTAGGTGCTCGACCTTATAATTATTTGACTATGATTATGTAACTAAGTTATTTCTCGTCCAACTTCACAACAAACTACGAACAACAATACGAAAGAAGAAATCTGATAATGATATCAAGCTAAAAGAATATCAAAGAAACAACTATGCAGTTACCCAAAACATATAATTCTTTAAAACGTTCACAATATTCACTTAAATAAATTGCCCCCATCACAATTATTTCTGTACGAAATCTGGAATCTAAAACTCGAATATTCCTAAATCCCAGCAAGATGGGAAACTGGGATAGGTATTCTTTTACGTTCAACGTCTTGACGCGTCTAGTCGTCCATTTCACATACATCATCAAATCCACACATTTGGAGCAACTGTGCACAAAGCCAGATGCAACAGAGGCAACGTATGCAACGGCATATTATGTTGTCACCAGCACAACAACAACACATCACTTGCAACAACAACAACACAACATTAACGACAACAACACATCACCGGCAGCTGCAACTGCTGTTAATAAATTAAGTAAAAAAATATATAATCACTGCCTAGTGAAGAACGAATGATTTACTATATTATAAAATAATAGCTTGATTTTCAACTGAGATGATTGATTTCAGTCAATTTCAGTCATCTCAGTTCAAGATCGAACCATAGATTATACCAAAGAGTAGGTATAACCTAAGGTATAATAATAAATAGGGGGGATTGTACACTTATAATCGAACTATGAGATCATAGATATAACTATACAAGGTATAATTTAAATCACTGTTAATATTAACCTCTTAGGTCCACTTGCGTGAAAACTTAACTCGAGAGTTAATTGCTAACACGAGGTTAAATTGACAATATTGTATGACAAACTGTCAATTTAACCTCGTGTTAGCAACTAACTCTGAGTTAAGATTTTGACGCAAGTGGGCCTTAACTTTGCATTCCTGGGCATGGGCGCCGGCAGGGGGGTGCCAGGGGGTGCACTTGCACCCCTTGGGAATCTCGGGATCAACAGGAATTATTGAAATAAAAAGCCGTCTGTTGGAAATCATTTTTTTATTCACAATAATTAGTAGGCAGTAATTACACAATTCTCATTTAAAAAGCGATTAATTTCGATCGTCGTGAACAAATAGGTGTGAGCCGTGACGACTGGGTACCTATAATATAATAAATTCATAATGAATAGTCAGAAATTTGTAAATGTCTCGAACATTCAGACTAAAATTTCATCTTTTTATTAGCAATCATATACGGATTGTAAGAAAACTAAAATCTGCACCACCTGGAAATTATTTCTGCCGGCGCCCATGTTCCTGGGTTATCCTATGTAACTCGGAGTTAACAGCTAACTCAATGAATCAAATGAGAATGAATTCATCTTGCGCCACCAAGAGTTAGAGGTAAACCTAGAGTTAAAGTTTTAAATATTAAACCCACCGATGTGGGAGAGTTACGTCGCTAACTGTGGGTTAGTGTAAGTAATGTCAAAATAAATTGACGTTATGAGGCCCCGCTGATAACTTATTTTGTATTTTATATTGTTCTAAGTTATAGTAGGTAATTATGTGAAAATTCGGTACTACATCAGGAGGCAATAATTTTATTCATGAACTCATATAAAAATTAATACAAATTATAAAAAAAAACTTATAACATATTTTTCGATATCTGACGTTTTTGTCAATCAATAAACTAATTGTCTCCATGATAACCTCATACAATCGATTAAATTGAAATGTCATGTTATAAAGGACATAGACCATCCATTTAAGGGAGTTGGACCAAGTGTTGCCCAGAATGGACCCACAGTGCATTATGTTCATTTGGGCTTATACTAGTCTGTAAACCAAAGTTCTTCAAAATCTATTCGAGGAGTTTTAAGTATTTTTTGTTAAGGTTTTTTTATTGATAAATGGGCATGAACAACTAATGGCACATTTTACTAATGGGGAAGGCAACTGTCAAAATGGTGCTGTTGTAGCTAGTTCCCAACACAAGCCAATAATACAAGGCGTGAGGTGGTTTTATTTTATTTTTGCGAAAATGATGCGTTGTTGTGTTACTAAATACTCCGAAATTGGAGTCCACCATTTCCCGAGAGACCCTAAAATTAAAAGAAAAAGCTGTTTGTAGAGATGTTTTATAAATTAAACAGAGTAGAAACATTCTGAAGAAAGTGACTTTGAGGATATTTTTATGGTTTTAAATTCTAACACTTTCCATATCATTTACTTGATTTAAAATATTGAAATCACCGAAAATAACGAAATAGCGAAATAAAAGTAAACTCATGAATGAACGAAATGTCAAACTTACTATAGGCCGTGGGGACCTAGCTATGATCACGCCATCTACAGTTAGCTTTGCCCGACCTTCCCCATTATTGACATTAATTTAAAATAAAAAATAATAAATATAAAAAATAGTAGCCCACCGGTATCGGGAACAGGGTCCAAGCTACCGGTGATCAGGACTACTGAGCCTCCTAACAATACGCGCCTTGTCTAGAAGTACCGCTTTCTGGATCAAGCCCTTGATCCAGCTGCCTAACGAGAGCTTCCTCAGGCGTTGGTCGAGGCTCTTGGCTATTATGCCATTGGCCGTCACGACTAACGGCACAATGACTGCTGTATCCACATCCCACATGTCTACAACCTCGTGAGCCCAGGTCAAGATACTTAATATGCTTATCTTTTTTGCGACGCTCTAATCGATCTATCCTCACTATGTCTGACTTATTGGCAACAACAAGCCAGACATAGTGGTGCTAGACTCGACACGATTTTTAACATGTCGTGAACAAGTCTTGAACGGAAAATTAAAATAGCTAGGTCAGTGATGATAGATCGATCCCAATACAACGTGATGTGCCATTTTCGAGACTTGGGCGGGCACATACGGTACCTATAGTACGGTACTTCCGATTCCATAAGACTGTATTTCAGAGCTCGTGGATAATCCTGGCTACAAGGTGCCTCTGCAAGTATTCTCCGTTAGCCAGACAAGAACAGTCAGAAATAATGTGTCGGATAGATTCCCCCGGACGGTGGCATGCCCGACGGATGTCAACCGTATCGTCCTTCACAATATATTTCCGATAGTTGTTCGTCATCATAACTTCGCCTATAATCACAAAGACAAAACCTTCGGTTTCCCCAAAGAGATCACCGAATCGCAACCAGGATACAGACGCAAGGTAAGATAAGCTACTTGTACAGATAAATCCAAATGGTCGAAACACAACAGAGCTATCTTGTTTTGTTGAGGAGTGCCCGCGACCACCTTTAGGCTCCATAATCAGACCCTGGACACCACCTAGTGTATTAGCACTTATCAATACATATTCAATGAGTCAAAATACGATGATGCCATCTTGTTTGGTTGAGGAGTTCCTATGGTCACCTTCTAGTTCCATCATCAGACCCTGAACACCGCCTTGTGTAATAGCACTTGTCAATACATATCCAATGAGTCCATACACGATGGTGCATAACAAAGTGACACGCTGTCGAAACAAAAATCTGGCGAAACGAAAATCTGTCGAAACGGAAACAACCCGATGGTGCTATCTTGTTTAGTTGAGGAGTTTCTATGGCTTCCTGCTCCATCATCAGACCCTGGATATTATCTTGGGCTATTATAGTACTTGTCAAGACAAAGCCAACAAGTCCAAACACGAATGTGCTATCTTGTTTGATTGGCTTGCTTGACCTTTGGCTACCTTCCGGCTCCATCATCAGCTCCTGGACACCATCTGAGGCTATAATACTTGTCACGACAAAGCCAACGAGTCCAAACAAGATTGTGCTGGCTTGTTTGATTGTAGAGTTCCTTTGGCTACCTTCCGGCTCAGCCCCTGGACACCATCTGAGGCTATATATATATATAATATAGTACAACAACAAGTTACCAAATAATTCACTTAACAAAATAATTATCCGATAAACTTTTATTTAATAACGTATTATTTGACAAATAATTCATTGATTTTACATGGTACAATTTCACTTGGCATACTATGAAGAAGGCAGAACTTAGGATGCAAGAGCGAGCGAAGCGAGCTAGGGACTTGGGGGGGGACCCCGACTCGGACAGGTTAGGTTAGGGTTCGGCTTCGTGGTTATATTTTTTTAAACCATCCAGAAATAGGAGATACTTCGAGACGTCTGTCATTGACCTTGAAAATGCTCTTGACCCCAAAGCTTGTCACGAGGTAATATTTTAAGATTTGAGCATAATAATATTTTGGTTTGTTGACCTTGACTTTTGGGGTATGCGATAGATGAGTCTTTCAATTATTATGGATTATTAAATGTATTCAAAAAAATGCATTAGGTACATAAAATGAAGCATTAAATGAATGATGCATTTAATTAATAAAAGAAGTGTTTGCCAAATGAATGTTTATAAAAAGAGTGTATTCAAAATGAAACATTTGCAGAACAAGTTGTTTGCGAAATAAATAGTATACGAAACGTTAGTTGTAAAATGAAAATTTGTCAATGGAGTTTTGGTGAAACTTTAGTGAACCCAAAAATACCTATAATTTCCCGACATAAGTTTTTGACATTTGACTTTCGCCGAGATGAGATTGCGGCTTCTGAACTTGAACTAATATATAACTGCCACGAACATCAGACTGCTTGAAAAGTGAGCTTATTTTACAACTTTGTAGTTGCAGTCCGGTTTTATTTTTTCATTTTATATTAATAAATAAAACAACATAATTGTAAGAGTGATTATATTGTAGATCATGTGGTATGCTTTCTCCAGTGAACGTTGAAGCCAGTATCTCGAAATAACTGCTCAATATCTTCTTTGTCCAGATTTAGTGATGCCTGCTAAACAAAAACATTCATTTTCATCTCGTCATCATTCATTTGACTAGAAATCAAGCCATGTTGAGGCTAATTTCAAGTATGACAACATTCTAACCAGATACCAGTTTTTTATATAAAGCGAACATCATCATACCTTCATCTGACAAGTTCTACTGTTTTCATCAAGTAGATATCTTTCTAAATTAGAAACAATGAGGGTTTTATGAAAATTCACGCTACCAGTTGGCGCCACTTTGACAAGAGGTTTTCCATTTCGACAATAGGGAATATTACGCAAAGCTGAGATAGCAGATGGCGCCACTTTGATGCGAAGTAAATAAAGCAAATTGTCAAAGGCGCGCGGCAAAATTTTTCAGCGTTTTTCAATATTATTTCAGCTTTATTTCATCACTGTTACTATAATTATATGTTAAAATAATAGCAAAAGGTTAAAAACATGCCTCTAAGAATTTCATTCATATTTGTTTATGTGATAAACTGCTGTACAATAAACTTTTAATGTTACATTCAAGTAAATAGCACTAAAAATATGGTAAACACACCGGATTTCTCATTAACCGTCATTTAACCATAGATATAATTTTCTATAACCATAGATGAAAGAGGAGGCCTTTTTTTTGTGGATGGGAAATCATCAAATGACTTCTCCCGCTCTGGGCGGAGCGGGAGGGCGTGTCAGACTTTTACTGACTAAAACCCACCCGTGTTCCTTCTGTTGCCTGTGCCGGGGCTCTTTCGGGATAAATTGTGAGTAAGGTTCCCTATTATTATAAAACTTATGATGACGTTCATCATTCGTTTCATTCATTCGTTCATCATTCAGTCACGACTAGAAGTTGACATCTTTGTGACATCTTTTAAGTGCTTGTATAAGTGCTTTGACACTTTTGACAGATGCCCAAACCTGACATCTCAGTGCTGCCACCTATTGAACGTCATGTCAGAAAACCCTCATTGGCTATAAGAGTTAGAGAAGACCAAAGAAACGAAAGATGGTTTGTGTGAAAGATGATATGGCTAGAAAGGAACTGACTACTGAGATGATGGCTATAATTGAGATGTATGGATAAAGAGACATCCAAAAGAGGGGGTGTCACTATTCTTATTAAAAACGACATTGAATTTAAAATTGTACAGGAAACACAAAAATTAAGTGAAACATGTGTGTTCGAGTGCTGTGGTTTGGAACTAATTAAATATGGTATAATATTAATCTGCCTATATAGAACACCTTCCTCGAATGTAGCAATTTTTCTTAATAAACTAGACTCACTTTTCGGAACGCTTTGTCGTAATACAAGGAAGAAAATTATTGTGTGTGGAGATACAAATATAGATATTTTAAAGCAATCTAAGGAAAGTAGAGATTATAATTATTTGTTAAATACGTACAACATAAAACATGTTATATTAACGCCAACTCGAGTAACAGAAAAGACGCAAACTTGTATTGATCACATCGCAACCACTATCGAGAAAGGTAATGCAGTAGTACATGATTTGGGTTTATCGGATCACTCAGCCCAGTCCTATACCTGGCCGATTTCAAAGAGGAAGCAACCAGTTCTGAAATGGTGGTATGAACTCAAACGAGATTTTAGTGATGAAAATAAGAAGAAGTTTTTAAAATCAATGTCCTGCTTGTCTTTTAACGATGTATTTGAGGAAACCTCAACGAACGATGCATTCGGTAAATTTTTCGACACGTTCTTACTATTTTATAAGCTATGTTTTCCTACTGTCCGCGTAAAAGTTACTAATAAAGCACTAAGTAAATTAAATTGGCTTACTAAAGGAATAAAAGTAAGTTGTAAAAACAAAAGTAAATTCCACTATAAGCTAAAACACAAAAATAATGTACCCCACAAAAAACAGTACAAAAACTATTGTAATATATTGAAAGCATGCATTTTGACGTCACGGAAATATAATAACACAAAATACATGAATAAAGCTGAAAATAAGTGTAAAGCAGCGTGGAATCTGATAAAAAGACATACTGACACAGATGTAAAGAACACATGTATCTCAAAGATTACAGTTAGCAACAACGATTATGTGAGTCCGGACGATATTGCAAATAATTTTAATAATTTTTTTATTAACTCGGTTACTAGGAGTACCCCAGACAGTGCACATCATTCTAGCTTAAGTCATATGGAAACCATTGAATCGATCGGCAATTCTATATTTCTTTACCCATTGGAGAGTAACGATTTAAAAAAAATTGTAATGTCTTTAAATGATTCGAAAGCAAGTGGTTATGATGAAATTCGCACCGACATTATAAAGTTATCAGTAACTACGATTCTGGAACCTCTTTTATATGTTATTAACCTTTCACTAGAACAGGGAATATTTCCTGAGATGTTAAAAAGATCAGTAGTGAAACCATTGTATAAAAAGGGAGATAAAACACAAATGGACAATTACAGGCCCGTTGCATTAATACCTATATTTGCAAAAATTTTTGAGAAAGTATTTTGTAATAAATTATTAAACTTCATTGAAAAACACCACATTTTAAAGGATGAACAAAATGGTTTTCGCAGGAATAGAAGTACATCTTTAGCAGCCTTCCAATTAATAAAATCAATTACGGAGTCTATTGATAATAAAATTCCTGTTTCAGTACTTTTTATGGACATGAGTAAGGCATTCGATCATGTCAGTCATGAACGGTTATTAGAAAAAGTTTCCAGATACGGAGTAAGAGGAAAAGCATACGACTGGCTGAAGTCTTATCTAACTAATCGAGTACAGGCAGTAGAAGTATCAAGTTATAATGATCAATCCAAAACACGAGAGGTATTTCAGTCTTCGCTTTTATTAAATAGTTACGGCGTGCCTGAAGGCAGTATTTTAGGTCCGCCCCTATTCTTGCTCTACATTAATGATTTGGTAAATATCTTGAGTCATAAATGTGTCCTATTCGCGGACGATATCACTATTATATTAAAAGGCACCGATAAAAGTACCTATGAGCAGGAAATAAACACGGCTCTCCAAACGTCCATAGAATGGCTAGAAGCTAACAATTTAAAGGTCAACATTAGCAAAACAAAATTTATGCAGTTTCATACTTACCGAGCAAAACCGTTGAACCTAAATATAATATACAAAGGGGACGCCCTGACGGAAACTGATACAGTTAAATTTCTTGGAATGTCCTTAGATAAATTTTGTTCTTGGAAAAGCCATGTCAATGATGTTTGTGGTAAAATGAATAGATTTGTCGACCCTCTGAGACGTATTAGCTGCGAGATATCTATAAACGCTGCAATTACCGCATATCACGGCTATATATCCTCCATTTTGCGATATGGTATCATTCTTTGGGGGCGCTGTGTGGAAATTGATCATGCATTTGTAATGCAAAAAAAATGTTTAAGGGCTATATTTGGGTTGAAACAAATAGATTCTTGTCGCCCGTTCTTTAGAAAATATAAGATTCTTAGTTTACCGTGTATTTATATCTTGGAATGTTGTATTTTCGTTTTCAAGCATAGGAGTCTTTTTCAGAAAGCGACAAGCTACTATGCCCCTCGTTCTCATAATGCCAACAAGTTATATAAACCCAAGACAAATCTCACAGTCACATCGAACAACAGTTTTATCATGTGCATTAAATTGTACAATAAAATTCCAAATACAATTACGTCACTCCCATTTTTTTAAATTTAAGCGTATTTTGACAAAAATATTGATTGATAAATGCTTTTATAGTGTACTTGAGTTCCTAGATTATAAGGTGTAAGTCCTGCATTGTAATATCAGGTACTATTATAAATAATTAATGGTTACCAAATAAGACTCGATCTAATACAATATTTACTAACTGCATGCCTGATTCAAACTTATAATAATTCTTAATAATTTCTTTTATTTCTTAATTAATATGATATATAATGCTTTGATATTAAATAATTATGTAAAATTTGCACGCCGACATTAATGGCAGAATAAGAGATTCATATACCTTATCTTTAAGATCTCTCTGTACCTTATTTAGGCAAATAAATGATTTTGATTTGATTTGATTTGATTTGAGGAACACATGCTGCGTCGACCCCAAATAAATTCAGATAAAAGGGCGGAGGGTGATGACGATTCATACAAACTTACAATAAATTCTTTCTTAGAGTGTTTGCTTGTGGCTGTGAAGGAAAGTAGCGCATTTGCACCTGGCCTGCAAACAATAAGCATAATGTTAAAGAATCTCGAGCAAAAGTGTTGTTTGTGGATGCGTCACTTCCCCCAATATAGGGCTAAGAAACATAATTCGGAGACTGACTAGTGACTACTGATCAACCTCACCCTGTAAAGTTGACCTCAACTGAAATATAGGAAACTGTTACCTTTGAGGCCTTAGCCTTGTCTGTCGCCATCGTGGACGGAAATTAGTTTCCTGAAAATAAAAACACATAACAACAAAAATTAACATTCATTGTCGTGCTCTCTGTGCAATAACACCTGCACCATAGAAGATCTTGGCGAGGCCAACGATAACGCTGTCGAAGTGGCCTGAATTCTGGTCGAAGCTTAATTAAAACAGATAAACGGAATCGTCGATACGACGTAGAAGGAGAAGAAGTACATTCATTTATAATCAGAACTATTCTAAAAATAACTAGGATGTTTTTTCGTTTTTGCATTACTGCAACAACATCAGTAGGCGATCCAAACAGCTGATACTTGCAGGAATCGAACCTGTGCTGCGGGGCAATTGCGTACCTAACACACGTACAGTTAGGAATCAGTATCATTTTGATAGTTCAACAACATTCATTGCGTTATTTATGTTGTTGAGGAGACAAATTTTTCGTATGGATTAGCAACTTTACTTCAAAATCATTCAGATTGTGACTGAAAGTGTGTTACGCAATTAGGGTGCTGCATCCATAGCGCAGTAGCCAATCACAAAAATGCAGCGACATCATTCGTTGACAATGAGCGCTTTTATAATTTCTAACGTGACGATGTTATCGTGGACGTCCACGTCCACGTCACGGCATCACGATAACACAGCTAAAATGTATGGAAATATTATGAAGACGCTTTTAAATTTCTGTCCACGATAAGGTTATTATACCGCGCACGTATTTCCATACATTTTAGGGACGAGGACGGATAATATGGTCACGTTTGAAATTATAAGAGGTTTAATAATGTCGTGGTCGTTAGCCAAGGCTTCTTATGATATTACTCGGCTACAAGAATCTATTGGAACTCGAATGACGTTGACAGGGGGAAGTTGTTGGTTAACATTTGTGCAATGAGGTTTTTCTGAAATGACGTTCACCAGGTGGCAGCACTGATACGTCAGGTCCGGGCACCTGTCAAGTGTCAAAGCGCCTATATTTTCTCTTTAGTCGTGACTGAATGATGAACTAATTAATGAATGAAACGAATGATGGGCGTCATCATATATTTTATATTCATTGTCGAAATGGAAGACCTCTTGTCAAAGTGGCGCCACCTGGTGGCGTGAATGTTCATGAAAACCCTCATTGTTTTGTGAAATGTCACTTGAAAACATTCAATTTAAAAAAACATGGACCGCGTTGTTAGTTCAGTTGTTAGCCACGCGCCAAAATAAGCTTGTAGCGCTATAAGTATTATGTAGATAGATAGATACTTACATCATGCTCAGTGTTGTCTTCGCTGACTGTTAGCCGGTCAACTTCTTCAGCAGAGTGCGGTAACTGCAAAACAAGTTGGTTGTTCTATTGAATTGTTTGTTTTATTTTTATTTTGTTGAATGGTAACAAGTCACCTGATGGTAAGTAAACCACCATCCACAATATTAGCGGCACCTTAGATGTGTTGCCATTCCAGAGGCAAAGCTGAATTGTCTCATGTGGCCTATAACAACTACTGCATCTACATCGCCACATGCGAACTACTCATCACACTGACGTCACGCAAAATCCTGCATCGCGCAAGCAAAGTTTACCACGCGACTAGCATATGCTAGTCGCGTGGTAAACTTTGCTTGCGCAAACGAACAGGATCGAACAGGATTCTTTTACACATTGTTTAATTAATATTAATTAAACAATGTGTAAAAGAATCCTGTTCGATCCGAAAAGGAAACAACTTTTACTATGGGACCAAACCTGAAATCGCGAAAAAAAAATCAGCTGTTTTATACATTTGACGAGTTATACGAACATAAACGTAGGGAACAGCTGATTTTTTTTACCTCTATACCTTCATACCACGCACTTTCTCTCTAATAGTCATAACAAATGTAAATTCATTTTAATTTTAATACTTCGTAAATTGCTGTGCCCATGCAGGGTTCACGTCAGGTGCTGGACCCCTTGAATGAAACATCTACTTGCCACATGAGTGCAATAAAATATTTGAGTTTGAGTTTGCAGGGTTTTTCAGAAAAAGGCATAGAGTTGAGTGATAATACTTCCCCGGACAAGTCAAATGAGTTAAAACCTTGCATATATAAGGACTGATAGTCAAAAGTCTGAAATCGCCAACCCGTGTGGACCAAGAGCGTGGTGATCAATACTCGTGCCTTCTCTGTATGAGAAGAGGCCTTTGCCCTGCAGAGGGACAGTAATAGGCTGGTATTAATACAGGGTTATTTTAAATTAGCTAGCTAAACTCCGCAGACGCAATGCGTATCAATATCTAAACATAATAAAACAAGAAATAAATAAATATTTTTGTTTTTTTTTTCTTGGGTTATCTATCGACCGCAATTATTATTGTAGGTAGTTACTTGAAATATCAGTTTATAAATCAGTTTTTTTTTATTTAAGCTTCAAAGACGTGATGGGATATCTAAACAAGACGAAACATAAGAAAACAGATTTTCTCAACTCATACTTCAAGTAACAATACTTAACACTATCAGCGGTCGTTGAACTCCCAAAATAAAGCATCAAATCTTTTTATTTTTTTATTTTATCGTGTTTAGATATCGATACCCTTCGCGTCTGCTAAGTTTAGCTAGCCAATTTAAAATAACCCTATATACTGGTAGTTACTAACATCTTCTTTATCAACGGGGTGATAGACTTCGGCTATGGTAGGGTCCAAAGTCTCCGTGATCTCACGACGAGGGATCGTCAGAGGAATTACTTCCTCCAAGTTTTCTGGATTCTCTTGGTTTTGACTGGAAACAGTAAAAGTGTAAACCAAAAAATAACTGCATATTTGTTTGTAATCATCATCATCTGCCAGCCTTTTTCCCAACTATGTTGGCGTCGGCTTCCAGTCTAAGCAAATTCAGCTGAATACCAGTATTTTACATGGAGCGACTGCCTATCTGACCTCCACGGCCCAGTTACTGGGTAAGACGATACCCTTTGGTAAGACTGGTTGTAAGACTTTCGGGCTTCTGACGACCCGTAACCACTGTCAAAGATCTACAAATGACAGCCGAAACCAACGCCTTGACGTGCTTTCCGAGGCACGGATGGGTCTTAGTACCTATGTAAAGATGGTCACCCATCCACGGACTAACCGCGGCAAGCGTAGCTTAACCTTGCGGCTGTTATTATTTAGCCACAAGTCCCTCCTATATGTATTATTTTAGTAATAGTGATCTAATCAGGTTCCTGATTATGATGTTGCCAAATAAACAGTCATTGAAGGTTGGACAATAATACGATGATTTTTGTAGAAGCAAGTCACTTGGCTTTACTAAGAGGGAACAGGACCTGCGATTCTCCATACAAATGTATTCCCCTTTTTTCTTCCTGAATAATGCCTCTTAGAGTAAAAGAAAATATGACCCTCCAAAAATGAAAAAAATGCCCCATTTTTACCGCCATGATTAGAGGACTACCAGACAAATTCAAGAAGTTTTTAACATAAAAGAAAATGATAGGGACCTAGAAATACTCTTTCTTAAAATTTTAATGTAAAAAATAATTGAATCGGCTCAGTTTTCGAGGAGAAAAAAGGGGAATACGAAACGTCGATCTCGTCAAGATTTTTGTGATATAATCGGTCTGAGCTGCAGCTGTCCCTATTGCACTGATACCCCGGTTGTTTGGGCGCAGCGCGACGGCAATAGTTTCTTCAAATAACTATTTTTCAAATTCCTCACAGGCCCCGTCTCCTCTTAAGAGGGCTGTCACATTTTATCACCTCTCTCGCTCACACGGGACCAAATTTTTATGAATGTTAAATGAAAAGATGCTTTCTTGAAAAATGTAATCAATGGGCGACCTACTAAATAATATTAATTTAATAGGTAGTTATTAAAAACACATTTCTATTGTATGGGTGTACCATAATAGGTCCACCTCTGCCTAACCGTTCGGGAAAACAAGGCGTGATGTTATGTTATGTTATTTCTATTGTGTTATCTAATAAACTTAACTCAATAATTACGAGTATTATTATCTGTTTTTGAAATGATTTAAATAAATGCCACAATAAAAATGTGTTTTTAATAATTACCTATTAAATTAATATTATTTAGTAGGTCGTCCATTGATTACATTTTTCAAAAAAGCATGTTTTCATTTAACATTCTTAAAAATTTGGTCCCGTATGAGCGAGAGAGGTGACAAAATGTGACAGCCCGCTTAAGAAACCTATTGCTGATGCTAGGCTTACCTAACCATAGCCTTTTCGATAGTTCAGTAGCTCTTGTACTTGTTTTATATTAATTTAGTGTCACTCACCGCCACTGGCCATAGTTAGGCTTCTTCCTGGCCCTCCAGTCGTTCCTCACGATATTTTCAAACTGATTTCTATCAAACGTGTTGTGAGCATGCTTATGGTTCACATTCGCGTTCTGGACAACGTTCCGCGTTTTCTGTTCCAACTCTCGGTCCAACTTCTTGATTACCGAATCTTTTTGCATCGCTGGACTTGTTTGGAATTCTATAAAAAAATCATATTTATTTGTAAACTTCAATTCGGAATCTCGGAGAATTGTTAAGTTTTGGTACAACAAAATTATACATATAGAGGTATGAGGAACAGGGTATAAAGTTCACTCACCCTCCATAGAAAAGGGAGGATCCTTCGACCAGACGGGTGTTGTGTCTGATGGGCTACTGCCCGACGGTTGATGTCGGGACGTTGTATATAGCGTGACTGGTAATTAGTGACCGATACTTAAACACATGATTGTACTCATGATAACAAACAACTTTTACTATGGGACCAAACCTGAAATCGTGAAAAAAAAATCTGCTGCTCCCTACATTTATGCTCGCATAATTCGTCAAAATGTAGGGACCAGCTGATTTTTTTTTCACGATTTCAGGTTTGGTCCCATAGTAAAAGTTGTTTGTTATCATGAGTACAATCATGTGTTTAAGTATCGGTCACTAATTACCAATCACCCTATATATGCTCGTCGCGCGGTAAACTCTGATTGCACGATGCAGGATTATTGAATGTTAACCGGCGGCTGAGCGAGCTCGCGCACCTCGTCTATCTCCTTCACACTCGCGGCACCCGCCGCTAGTCAACGATCCTTACTGGGCCCCAATTCTGTACGGTAATTATTATTCCCCGCTTATATCTTACCACGTGCAAACCACGTCAGTACCGTGTCTTGTTGAAAACCATGTAACGGCAAGGAATCGAAATGTCATATTCTGTATGGTCCAAGAGAAATTGTCTATGGCACATTATGAAATCACGCGTGCGTTTTGATATTTTGTTCGGCAGTATTTGATCCTAAAACTAGTAATTGGAAATATTCCATTTTGAACATCAATAATGCCTAAAGTATCGTTTTTTATTATATTTTAATATTATTTATGACATTAAAAACGTAATTTTAGGTTTTTAAATCTATTGGAAAATTAACAAAAACATACAATGATAATATTTGACAGCAGTGTTAAAATTTTTGAACGTAGCTACTTGCGTATGTTTTCTAGAGTTGTCAGTGATTTTGTTTACATGTACATTTTATTTGTTTTGAGGGTTCTTGTAGATTTCGAAATAATATATTACTGGACCACCAATAACTGGATTGGATCATTTCGTGATTGAAGGGAAGAATCATAAGTATTATCATTTGCCACCTACACTATTTATATACAAGTTTTTACTAGTTACTTTGGAATCTTTTCTATAAAATATGGAAAATGTTTAGCAAAGTGAATGAAACCAAGGTATTTAATATTAGTGTGGTCACATAGAAAGCATTTTCGACAATATTTTATAAAGTTCTTATAAAGCATGATATTTCAATGTCCCTGGTGTATGTATATGTATATGAAAAACAATTATTTCTTACTTTTTACAATATAAATTATGCTGAAATACACCCGACACAAACACAGAACACAACATAATCTTCAAATTTTTAAAACTTTTAACTGTAAACTGACGATTCCGTACGTTTCCCAAGCGTGGTATTTTGACAGTTCAAACCACGCCAACATCGCGTTCATTTCGCGCGGTTTCGTTCATTGTGTCAAAGAGAATACGTTATTAGCAGATGTCGTAATTAGCTAAGGAATTGACGTGATTTCGAAGTAAGGAATCACTAAGTGGTCATAGTGAATTAGGGCCCTGGTCGCAAGCGCATGTCGCTCTCGCTCGCTCCCGCCGGTTAACACTCGACAATACTCTAGTGCTTTTAGGACTAAAGTGGTTAAAGCTCGATAATACTCGTGTTTTTAGGACTAAAGTTTATACTGCTTTTTAGTGCCTAACTGTTAATTGTGCCTATCGCTTTCTTCCTGTGCTCTTTATTTCACCTTCATTCTGTGAAACCTGTGAACTTTCGGACAATACACTCCTTTCTTTCTGGAAGCTGTGTTTGCTTATTACTAGCAACCTTTTACCGCTTCATTGGTGACCCCGACGAACACGAAATATGAACTTGCCGGAAGACGCAAAAAAGGCGGCGATAACGCGCCACCTAGCACATCGCATGATATCCAGCGAGTTGGTACGAGAGTACCTCCATTTTACCTCGAGAAACCGGCATTGTGATTTTACCAGCTTGAAAGCCAATTTTTGCTGGCCAACATAACAGCCGATACCACCAAATTTCACTATGCTATGGGGCAGTTGGATCCCATTTACGCATCGCAGGTGGAGGATATCATAGCCGGTCCCCCAGCACCCATTATGTACGAGCGACTGAAGTCGGAACTCATAAGGCACCTCTCTGCGTCCAAGGAGAAGAAGCTCCTGCAGCTGGTCACGCGGGAGGAACTGGGCGATCGGAAGCCTTCCCAATTCTTGCGCCATATCCAGCATCTTGCAGGGCCCAATGTCCTGGAGGACTTTCTGCGCACCATGTGGTCCAGCGGCCTACCGAATAACATTCAGACAATTATTGCCTCGTAGGCGAGGGCTACTCTGGACGAGGTCGCAGAACTGGCTGACTGCATCCACGACATCGCAGCCCCCGGCCCACACGTAGCGGCAGCTACAGCATCAGGCCCTTCTCAGAAGTTAAACAGTCAAGTAGCGGAACTCACACGCCAGGTGCAGAAGCTGACCACCAAGTTAGACAGGATGTCACAGCCTAAGTCACGGAGATTCAGATCAGAAAGTCGTGATCGTAGCAATTCCCGCTCGAGCCGTTCCCAGTCCAACTACCGAAAATACCCAATGTGTTGGTACCATGCAAAGTTCGGCGAGAAAGCAAGTAGGTGTACAAAACCGTGCGATTATAAACCTAAGGGAAGAGAATAGGGCAGTCTGTGATGGCGACCAACGCCTGCCCAAATCCTGGTCGCTTGTTTATATCCGACCAGCGGCCAAAAGTGCAGTTTTTAATAGATACAGGCAGTGATATATGTGTATTTCCTCGAACTTCAGTGAAAGGTAAACAAAGCCAAACGAACTATCAACTGTTTGCCGCTAATGGGTCTGTTATAAATACACATGGATATGCTCATTTAGTTATTAATATGAACTTGCGCCGCGACTTCGCTTGGCGATTTATTATAGCAGACGTAACGCGGGCCATAATAGGTGTAGATTTTTTAATCATATTATAATTTAATTGTAGATGTACGTGACAAATGTTTAATAGCCAGTAATACTATGCTCACCACCGCGACTTCGGTCGCAACCAAAGCACCTAGCAGTTTTTCTGACAATGTATCTTCGGTGAAGGTAACGTCGAATGACAAAAAAGATCCAGTGTACCATGCTATACTAGCAACGTACCCTGACATCACTTGACCTTAAGGTATGCACCGTACATCTAAATATAACATAATGACCACATACGCACCACACCTGGACCACCAGTATCTTGCACACCACGCAGATTAGAACCGGATAGGTTAAAGGTTGCTAAAGCAGAAATTGAGTCCATGTTACAGATAGGTACGTGTCGTCCATCAGAATCACCATGGGCCTCGCCGCTTCACCTCTCCCTTAAGCGGGACAACAGCTGGCGCCCGTGTGGTGACTTCCGGATGCTTAACGCCAGGACGGTCCCGGACAGGTATCCCATACGCCACATCCAGGACTTTTCCCACAACCTTACAGGACGCACCGTCTTCTCGACAATAGACCTGGTGACGGCGTATAACCAGATTCGTGTCAATCCCAGTGACATCGAGAAGACCACAATAACAACGCCGTTCGGCTTATACGAATTTTCATTCATGACGTTTAGACTTTGTAATGCCGGACAGACGTTTCAACGTTTCGTTGATGAAATGCTGCGCGGCCTAGATTTTGCCTACCCTTACGTCGACGATGACATTTTGGTCTTCTCAAAAGACCAGGCGACCCACATAGAACACCTGCACCAAATTTTCACCAGGTTGGCGGAGTATGGCATAGTCATTAATACAGCAAAGTGCATTTTTGGAGCCTCAGAGGTAACATATACCTTCAAACCGGATCACACCAACGCTGCTCGGCGGCAGAGGCAGTTATGATGATGGTATACCATCTATTATAGCTATGACCATCCCGGAAGAGTTCCCTCACACAGAGCCTCTACTTTTCCGTATCCAACTTACCTCGATACACCTGAGTAACAATTTTCCTAGTCATGTCAGGAAAGTCTCCGACTGCCGTAGATTTAAGCTGCAGCTTAGGATTTAACGGTCGTTTGTCAGACTTGGAAGGCCAAACTCTTGGTGGTGAGACGTTCCCCACTTCAATTGTTGCGGTTTCACTGTCTTCATGTTCTTCTTCGTAATATTCGTAATTGCCTTCCGTTGCTACCTCTTCGGATTCCGCGGGGACAGGACGGCGTACCTGGAAGATTTAATGTTTAATACCTTCTTGCTAAGGCTATTGTGTTATGTTGTTGTATTGTGCACTGGGCCCGCGTGGTGGGTTACAGTACAGCTCACTCCCTCTCACCGAGAGAAGGCCTGTGTCCCAGCAATGGGAACATTATAGGCTGATCATGCTATGCTAAAGCTATTGTGGTTAACTGCTGGACGTGACATGCCTAAAATCGTACTCATGCAGGCACCAAGCAGGGTTTCTTGGGGTCATTAGTAAATGGTACAAGGTTGTGGCAGTAGGGATAGTTTATTATAAAACAACTTGTCTATAATTTACTATTTATGTTGTAAGCAATCTGTCATCCAAGTAGGATTGGATTGTTCTGAGCTATCTGCAAGAATATTCGTAGCTCAGCTTACCTATGCTAAATCAGATCCAAACATAAAGCACACTCAATCTTTAATCATAACGTACCGAAAAACGAACAAAAATACATAACCAAAACAATATATACAGCGTGTCGCTTTGATGGCGACATTAATTTATCACACGTATACGGGTTCGCGTTTTCGTTTTATGAAGATATTTTAATTTCATTAAACGTTATTATTTATTGATTTATTTACAATTTTCTAAAATAGCATCTTGAAGCAACCTGTACTTAAAGAACTGTAGCGCAGATGTCATTTGCCGGGGTCACGGATCATAACATCGCATCAATTCATACTTATGTATATTATAAATTCGAAAGTAACTCTCTCTGCCTGTCAGTTTGTCTGGATGATACCTTTTCACGCCTAAACCACAGAACGGATTTTGATCAAATTTGGCAAGGAGATAGATAGCATCCTGAGGAAGGACATAGGCTACTTTTTGTCTCAAAAATAATCCAACAGGGGGTGATATAGGGGATGAAGGTTTGTATGGGAAACCCGACATGAAAATTCTAATTTATGCTTTTAGTAGGGAATAAAGAATTATATGGTTTAGTTTTTTTGGAAATTCATCCCCTAAGGGGGTAAAATAGGGGTTGATTTTAAAAATCACAAATAATATTAAAATTTTTGTGTACCTACCTCTTTTTAAGAGATTTAAGGGATTGGAAATGTAGTCATAGTTCGTATCTTGACTTCGTGAGGTAACATTTTAGTCTTTATTTTTAACCGACTTCAAAAAAAGGAGGAGGTTCTCAATACGGTTGTGTTTTTTAATTTTTTTTAAATGTTTGTTACCTCAGTACTTCGTCATTTATAAACCGATTTGGAAAATATTTTTTTTATTTGAAAGGACATACTTCCAGATTGGTCCCATTTTTATCAAAATCTAGTTCTGATGATAGGATCCATGAGGAATTGAGGGAAATATTACAGTCATATACATAGCGATTTTGGTATTTTCATCAACAAGTCAAGCATTTACATTCAGAAAGTATCATTTGATAAAGTGGAACTGATAAAGAAGACCACAGATGGCCACGGGAACTCCTCAATGATAAGTATTTCACGGGTGGTGATAAGATATCTCAATTAAGATAGTTAAGCGACTATGACGAAGCCAATTTAAATAAATGGTTCTGATGATAATGGTATGATCGAACTGATCTGATGATGAAGCCGGAAGGTAGGCACAGGAACTCCGTAATAAAACAATGTATCCTAGCCGTGTTTGGGCTTATTGGAATTGTCATGAGATGCACTCCAGCTATCAGTGGCGAAGCCTTCACACAACCCGATTCCACCACTCTTCTTAATGTCTACTATTGCCAAATATGTACACCTGTGTGTGTAACTGTGTATCACATCACATTATATATATATTTAATACCAGTTTAATGCAGTCATCATGAGCTTAAGAACATTACAATACAGTTACCATAAGCTTAAAAACATTACAAAAATGCCTAAATTTTTTGTCTGTGTTTATGAGAAATTAACAATTTTTTTTTCGGCTTCCCTCTAATGATAATTGTAGCTGCACCACCGCTGGCTATAAATGATTTTAATGATAAGATGCTTCAAATTGCGCTACTTGAGTCCTATGTTATGTGTGGCCTTGATAGTCAGAAGACAGATTTTGTCAACGATCTGTCGTCGTGTGGTTGATTTAATAATTTGTTGGGGACGGCGTCCAAACCTGATAAACTACGCCTTCCAAAGTTCTGACACGACTTAGCGCGACATATATTTGCCTTTTCGCAAAGTTTTTATTTAAAAGGGTATATTCCTGTGGTCGCATATTTTGGTCAAATTCTGATGAGTGGTTTTTGAGTTACATAGCTTCAATAATACGTATTTTATTCCATTTAGTGTTTGTTGATGATGTTATAATAACTTCCTGTCGCTGTTATTTATTTAGCAAGTAGTGGTATATGCATTTGGGTGGGATAGGTACCACAACTAAAAAGTGGAAAATAAAAACTTATTTATAAAAAAAAACAACCGACTTCCTAAATAAAAGTTATTTTTCACTTTGTAGTGTTTCTTTTTGGAAGTCAGTTGTTTTTTTTTTTTATAAATAAGTTCTTATTAAAATCGGTCCACTCGGTCAAAAATTATTTCTTATTTGATAATAGAGCGTGACCGGCATAATTTAAACTAAACAAAGTCCTCCCGCCGCGTCTGTCTGTCTGAACGCGATAAACTCAAAAACTACTGAACGGATTTTCATCCAGTTTTCACCAATGGACGAAATGATTCATGAGGAAGGTTTAGGTGTATAATTCATTAAGGTTCTGTATAAATTCGCTGAAATATGATGATATGATGATTGTTGAAGATGTCGAAAAAATCATGCTGACTGGGAGCTTTTTGGCGTGCGCCGCGCAAACCAATAGAGTATTACGGAACATAGGGTACTTTTAATCCCAGGTAGTACATCCCCGTGGGATATTTTCCGACATCCACGCGGGCGAAACCGCGGGCAAAAGCTAGTGAAATTATAAAACGAATAACGTGCAAAGAGTAGGCGAATTTAAGGAAAGAGAGAGCTTTATTATTTAGTTTGTTTGAAAATGTTAATTTTTTTCAATTACGAATTATTTTATCTTATTACTTTATTTATTTCATTTTCTATACATATTATTTACATTTTTTAAATATTTTTATGAAAACAAAAAAAAAACATTTAAAAATATAAAAAATTTTGGCCCATCGGCATCAGGAACAGGGTCCAAGGTGCGGTTAGGGCTCTAGAGAGAGGAACCTCCTCACTATGCGTGCCATGTCCAGGAGTACTGCTTTCTGGATCAAGCCCTTGACCCAGCCGCGCAATGAGAGCCTCCTGAGGTGTTGGTCGAGGCTCTCCACTATTAGGCCACTAACCGTAACGATTATCGGTACAATGATTGCAGAGTCCACGTCCCACATGTCGACAACCACGTGGGCTAAGTCAAGATACTTGATTTTTTTATCTATCTCAGCTTTCACGAGATTCTCGTCATGAGAAACAGCGATATCAACAATCATTGCACGGCGCTCTCGTCGATCTATCACCACAATATCAGGCTTATTGGTTACAATAGTCCTGTCAGTGATGATAGATCGATCACAGTACAATGTGGCATGACCATTCTCGAGAACTGGGTCGGGCACATACCTGTAGTATGGTACTTCGGACACCACAAGGTTGTACTGCAGGGCAAGTTGCTGGTGGATAATCCTAGCCACTAGATTGAGATTCTTATTACAATTTTTATGATTACTGGCCAGTAGCCCTACCCGTGTGTTAAATTAATGTTGTCATTGTAGCGGCACATTGTACATCGAAGAATATTACCGGCGCGCAAAGTAACGGGTATGCTGTCCGTGTTCTCCTCGTCGTGTGAATAGGACAGGGAGCCATGGACCCCGATACCAGGGTCCTCTGACCCAGCATGTTGGTGTGGGAGAAATCACACACGAGGAGCAGGCGAGAATGATGGGCCCCGTGACGGACGGCGCCGCAGCCAACCGCCTGGAGGTTCCACACTGCTAGTTGGCTGAAGTGACCCCAAACTGTGCCCCTGGAAAAATGTCGGTGGTTAAATTAGGCAGCAAGATCCAATGAGCCGTTGTGTATGATGGAATTTGTTTGTTTGAAACTCTCTTGCTTACCTTTAAGTAGAGTAGTAAAATAGTTTATTCTGTAAATAGGATATCGGAATTACTTTTACACGTCATATATATTTTTTAAATAAGCTAGATGGAGTAAAGAGTGTCCATGAAGTTTCTTGCCCATTCTTCTCCATAGAGATCTACGTTTTGGAATGGGCGACTAGCTTCAATTTTCTGACTAACTGACTGCCTCTTTAACAATTCAAAAGTGCCTGTAATTGGTTTAATTGAAATAAATGCTTTGAGTTTGGAGTCGACATTTCCTATCTGACTACACCTGAGAAGAAATGGCGAAACAAACTCACGGGTCAGTCTCTTTTAATGTGAGCGTTCACTTTACCGCACCGGCCGCAACGCACGCATGGCACTTTTGGTTTGCTGTGTATGAATTCATATAGCACTGCGTCCACTATCGGCACCGCCCGCACCGAGCGCTCGGATCATTTCACAAACAAATTGAAAGCCGTTGCGTGCCGTGCGTGCGTTGCGACCGGTGCGGACCAGTGGACGTTCACCTTCAAAGTCCAGACATCACCTTGGTCAAATCATATGAGAACCGTGTAGATAATTATACATTAAGGGATCATACATAAGGACGTCTTGAGTGTTTTGTGGCTAAGAAATAACAGCCGCACGGGTCAATCGATCAGGTTAAGCTACGCTTGCCGCGGTTGGTCCGTGGATGGGTGACCATCTTTATATATCAAGACTCCTCCGTGCCTCGGAAAGCACGTTAAGCCGTTGGTCCCGGCTGTCATTCGTGTATCTTTGACAGTCGTTACGGGTCGTCAGAAGCCCAAGTCTGACAACCAGTCTTACCAAGGGGTATCGTGTTACCCAGTAACTGGGTTGTGGAGGTCAGATAGGCAGTCGCTCCATGTAAAATACTGGTATTCAGCTGCATCCGGTTTGACTGGAAGCCGACCCCAATATAGTTGGGAAAAAGGCTAGGCAGATGATGACATAAGGACGTCTTGAAAGAAAGTAACGAGCGACTTTCTTTCACTCAGCACAAAGTTGGAACCACGCAACGCTTTTCTGCTTTTCTATTATTTTGTAAAAACTATAGGACGTATTCTGCATTGGCAAAAAGGCGTTCAGTTGTGTTGTGCTGTTCTTGTTGTTGCGTGTTGTTGTTATGTGTTATTGTTGTGTTTTATTATTTTTGTTGTTATGTGTTATTGTTGTGTTTTATTATTTTTGTTGGTGTGTGTTATTGTTGTTGCGTGTTGTTGTTGTTTTGTGCGTGTTGTTGTTGTACTTACTTAGCAGTAAGCCTAAAAGGCGCAGTGAGCTGTTTAGACTGCACGCGCCGCCTCTCCCCCCACCACGCGTCGAGCACGCGCCGTATTGCACGCTGCGCGCTAAGCTCGTCTGATTCGCTGGAGCGTCGCCACCGCACCTCGCCGACCGTCTGACCCGCGTAGGGGTAGCGGACTGGAAGAAAAGTTTAGTGACTCAAACTCAAACTCAAAGCATTTATTTCAATTAAACCAATTACAGGCACTTTTGAATTGTTAAAGAGTCAGTCAGTTAGTCAGAAAATTGAAGCTAGTCGCCCATTCCAAAACGTAGATCTCTATGGAGAAGAATGGGCAAGAAACTCCATGGACACTCTTTTAAATCAAAATTGTTACAAAATCCTGGGTACATTGTTCTTGTTGCTTCTATATGTGAGAACAATGTAAAAAATAGATAATTAAAACAATTCAAAATATAAGATTAAAAATAAGCCCTGGCAGCTAAGAGATGACCAGTCTCCACTGACGGCGCCCGTTCACAAACATGACGCGTGGATCAGCACCATCCAGCTCAACCATTTTGTAGGGAACCGAATGATCCAACACACGCGCCACCATCAGCGAGACATTTAAGTGAGCATGACATACTCTCAACTGCCATACTCTTTCAAGTCAACATACCTACATCATAACATAAAACCGCTCCATGGTACTCACATTTACAAAATTGAAAAGATGCTTCTAATTTATACAAAACTATAGTTTGCAATGACGTAACGTGAACGGTTTCTATTTGATGCTGTCTGTATATAAATACACACACACTCACATATACCACACACATACATCCTAGATTTTTTTAAATTCAAGTCCATTTATTGTTTGTTTGCTACAGGTTGAAAAGCAGTTCTTACCATAAAAATATTCGATCGCTGTAACATTCCCATAGGGCGTACAATATCTAGTTTCATTAATATTATCACTCATGCAGAAAAATATAATAACAATAATTAATAATAGGGGCTTAAATATGAAATTGCCGTTTTAACGCACAGGCCACTTTGAATTAAAATGAAACCTGCATGGTGTGAGATTCCAGAGTGAAACTTTTTTCACACGATAACTATAACATTCTATATTTGAAAAATGTACAACATTCGATTATTTAACTTTCAATTGTTTTATCATTCAGCTTTAAAAGTAAAGATGGATACATTGAAAATTAGAGTAATTTTTTAATACGAGTTCCGACGTGGAACTAACGCAGCAGAAACAGCTCGCAATATCAATGCTGTGTTTGGAGAGGATACCGCTAATGAACGCACGGTACGTTTTTGGTTTAATGGCTTTCGTAGTGGAAACTTCGACTTGAAGAATGAATGTAAATAACGATGAATAGAATGGAATGGTGGAGGCCGATCCGTATCAAACTACCAAGGAATTAGCGGCATGTTTTGATGGTAGCATACCAACAATATTGACCCATTTGCATCAAATCGGTAAGATAAAAAACCTTGAGAAATGGGTGCCCAGTGATTTGACTGGTCTGCAGAGAAGCGCGCGTTGAAGCTTGCCTTACCTTGATGAACCGGTGCAGAAATGAAGGGATTTTGGGGCGAATTGTGACGTGTGATGAAAAGTGGATGCTTTACGTTAGTTGCAAGCGAACAACGCAATGGCTGACTTCAGGTCAAAAGCCGTAACAATGACCTAAAGCGGAGCTTACCCATAGAAAAGTGATGGTAACTGTTTGGTAGTCTCTTCATGGTGTAATTCACTACAGCTTCCTCAGATCTGGTCAAGCAATAACAGCAGATGTCTACTGTACAGGATTTCGAACAATGATGGCGAAACTCACAGCAAGACTGCTCCGTCTAGTCAACCGATCTTCATCACTATTGCTCCATGATAACGCAAGATCTCACACTGCTCGAGAAACTGTTTTAACATTACAGGACCTACAGTTAGAACCCATCCGTTATCTACCGTACTCGCCGGACCTGGCCCTAACCGACTACCATTTTTTCCGCGATTTGGACAATATTTTATATGGTAAAAAATTTCCTACCCAGGAAGCAATTCAAAATGCCTTCACACAGTTTGTTGAGTCCAGGTCCCCAGAGTTCTACCGCAAAGGCATAAATGACCTTCCCATGTGATGGCAGAAATGTATAGACAATGAGGGCACATACTTTGATTAAACAAATATATTTTACCTAAATTGTTTGAGTTTTTCAGTACAAAACGGCAATTTCATATTTAAATCCCTAATATGTCAAAAACACATACACATAGTCGAATTTTTATTTAATATTCCCACATACTTTATATCATTGTTTTTATGTAAAAAAATTTATCATTTAAAAAGTCATTGATCGAGTAGGTAGTATGCTTTACTTATAATATTAAGAATTCTTTGAGTTTAGCTTTAAAAATATTCAGTTTTTCAATGCTTTTTATACAATTTGGTAGTCTATTATAAATTTTTATACCTATTCCAAATTACTCTTTTTAAATTTAACTGTCCTCCTATATTTAATAACACTCAATTCATTTTTATGTCGAGCACTTCTTAATGTTTTATAATGGTTAATATCACGTTTTATTATCACCGCAGTCTCATAAATATGTATATACTGAAGGGAGAGTTAAAATTTTCAACCTAGTAAACACTGCTCTGCATGTATCAGTTTGTTTAAATCCACATATACTTCTAATACTTTTTTTGCGCTTTAAACGCATATTCCCTGTTGGGAGAATTACCCCAAAGAAGAAATTTTGAGTATAGAACCCATATATGCATGGTCATGGTAAGCGCTTAGTAATGCACTTTCGTGTACAACTTTTCGTAGCATGAAAAGTGCATAAGAGGACTAATGCAATTTTTTGCAGGCATCATCAATTTGCAATTTCCAGTTCAGCCCAGAGTTAATGTGAATGCTTAGAAATTTTGTGTTATTAACTTCTTTCAATGTTTAGTTTTTATACTTAATGTGAAGTTTTGTTGTTTTTGAGTTTTTACTATTGAAAGTCATGTAGCTTGTCATTTCTATCTTTATTTTTAGTTTGTTACATTTAACCAGTTTATAATATCTTCAAGAGATTTGTTAACATTTGTTTCATAATTATCTTGTTGGCTCTTAGTAAAAATAGCTGTGCAATCATCTGCAAACAGTATTATTTCCTGTTTTATGGATTTGGGTCAATCGTTTATGTAAATTATGAACAAAAGTGGTCCCAGTATACTTCCCTGGGGCACTCCATGTTGAATAATTCTGGGATTGGACTGTTTGTTCATAGTTTGTACCGTTTGTTTTTCTAGTTATTTGTGTTACTTGTAATCTGTTTACTAAATATGATTTTAAAAGATTTAATACAACTTTTCTTATCCCATATTTTTCTAATTTATTAAGAAGTATTTGACGGTCCACATGATCCAATGCCTTTGTCATGTCCATGTAGATCGCATTTATTTGTTGTTTTTTAGCAAGTCCTTTCATTACTTGTTTTAAAATGTAAAGAGAGCGGTACTTGTAGATCTACTACTAGATCTATTTTTTCGTTTATGTCATCATAACCTGTACTGTTAATATTTTTAAACATTTTTATAATTTGGTCAACATCTTGTGGATTAGTTGGGTTCATGAAAATAGAATTTGGATTATTATATTATATCAGTGTTTTAAGAGCTTATTGGGTTTTGGTTTTATATCGTCAATAAAGTAGTTGTTAAAAGCTTGAGCTATGTCTGTCGGTTTGGTTACCAATTTGTCTTTAAATTTGGTTTATTTATTTTTTAGGTTCCATTCCTCTAGTCTCGCGAAAAATAACTCGATTTGATCATGTCTACTTTTAGGTTGTCGATAAACGCAAAATATAATAATTGTATGATGAATTAGTTCAATGCCACTACTCTCGAATATGTTACTAATACTCAGGTTATTGGCCTCTGTTATTATTTTAAACTTATGACAAGACTTAACCTATAAGCACAATCATGAAGTTTATGACATTGATTGTCAGGTGTCATTGCCCCATCATGTCATTGCATTACCTGAAATAAATGGATTTTATTTTTATTTTATTTTTTTATTTTATTGCGACTTGAATTTGAACGTTTTTTAACCGACGCACAAAAAGGAAGAGGTTCTCAAGTCGACGCGTATATATACACAAGGTGGAATAGGACGATTGATATTCCTTTAAACCACGTAAAGAAAATCATGCCCGTATACAAAAAATCTAATGAATACTTTAGCCACAGGAAATTATTTTTCATTTTCTTATTTTTCAACATGATGTAGATCTGAGTCCGTAATAATAGGTAAACATTGCCATCGCCGCGCCCCACACCCCGCACCGCACCGTTGGTCAGTGACTTTTCGTAGATAAAGCGTGTTTACTTTTTAACCGACTTCAAAAAAAGGAGGAGGTTATCAATTCGGTTGTTTTTTTTTTCAATGTTTGTTATCTCAGTACTCCGTCATTTATACACCGATTTGGAAAATTCTTTTTTATTTGTAAGGACATACTTTCAGATTGGTCCGATTTTTATCAAATTCCAGTTCTGATGACAGGATCCATGAGAAATTGAGGGAATTCTTCAAATATTATAGGCAAACACATAGTGATTTTGCTATTTTCAACAACAAGTCAAGCATTTGCATTTAGAAAATATCACTTGGTGAAGTGGAACTGATGGAGAAGACCACAGATGGCCACGGGAACTCCTCAGTGATAAGTATTTCACGGGTGGCGATAAGATATCTCGATTAAGATAGTTAAGTGACAATGATAATGACATTGAAGAAGTTAACGATACAAAATTTTTAGGCATAGTAATTGATAAAAATTGCAATTGGAAAAAACATATAGATACCATATGCAACAGGCTAAACAGCTTTGCATTTGCACTAAGAAATCTAAGGAAAACTGTTGGAGTAAATGCCGCTCTACTGGCTTACCATGGTTACGTCTCATCTGTGCTTAGATACGGCGTAATAATATGGGGCAATTCTACGGACAGCGATAGGGCATTTATTGTTCAAAAAAAGTGCTTACGAGCTGTGTTTGATAAAGGCCCATTGGAATTATGCAGACCCATATTAAAAGAGCATAAATTATTACCACTGGCATGCTTATACATATTGGAAATGGGAGTGTTTGTAAAAAAACACTCTTAACTTATTTAGTAAAGCCGATAGTGTAAACATATATAAAATAGGTAAACACTCAAGGGATCCAACCAGATTGGCGATGCCTAAGTGTAGAACAGCATTTTGCCATAAAAACGCCAGTCGAATGGCAATAAAAATATATAATAGGATACCTAAGATAATTAGAGAACTACCAACAAATCTATTTAAAAAAAGACTCATGGCTTATTGAAAACTGCTTCTATTCTATTAATGAATTTATGAATTATAATACGAAGGGGAATTTATTGCGGACATGAATAATGTAATTAAATTACCTTTGTCATTCCTGTATGCTTATCTTGAACATTGTAATTTTTATAGTTCTAACATTAGTAATTTTAGAGTTTGACATTTCGAATTTTCATAGTTTGACATTTGTATTTTAATCCCTCCTGATCAGAAGGTCTAAGTAGCTAAATGTCCAACAGCGCGAAACGTCTAATGAGCAGTAAGTCTAATTAGCAAAATGTCCATGTAGCAAAACGTCCAACTATCAAATGGTCTGTATAGCAGAACATCTATTTAGCAAATCGTCAAATTCTCAAAATGTCTGGATACTCAGGCACAAAATTCAACACACACATTGCATCGGGAGGGAAACAGACACAGCATTATAATATGTACATACAGACTCTTTGGTCTATGTACTCGTAGCGTATATCATATCTTTGGTCTATGTACTCGTAGCGTATATCATATTTTTTTAATTCTGACTGACACTTATTGTTATGCTGAATGCTATTTGATTAGCATTAATTTGCTTTTTCCTGTATCGATTGCTATTCATTACAAATACAATAGTTCTGGCTTCTAGTTTCTAAAAATGGATGAAGAACAAACATTTACATTCATCGAAAGTCAAAAGAAGAAGCGTGTGCTGCTGCTGAATGGTCACAGGTACAATTTAAATATCACAAATAAGGGAGGCTCAACTCTATGGAGATGCTCCCAGCGCAATGAGTGTAGTGCATCTGTTACAATCAATAAAGACGAAAACAAGATAATTCGTCAGTTAAATGAGCATACTTGTAAAGCTAATTTCGATAAAAATAGGACTGACATAGTGATGGACAAATGCAAGAAATTAGTTCGCCAAAAAGCAAAACCTGTCCAGAAAATTTTTGAGAAAGAATTCGGAAAAGTGGATGAAATTCAACAGGTACCAGATTTTAACTCAAAAAAAAGACACTGTTCAGGGCTCGTCGCAAATATTTAAATGTTTGTAAAACTGAATTCAAAAACTTGAATGATGTTACAATTCCAGACATAATGGCCGACAATTTCCTTGTTTCTGAAGATGGATGTGACGATAATAAAATCTTAATATTTTCAACACCTGTGAGTAGACAATGCATTAAGACATTGAAAAATACGATGTATTTTATTGATGGAACATTCAAAGCTACACCCAAGCCATTCTGCCAGCTGTTATCAGTTCATGTTGATTTGAATAGCTGTGATGACATAACTTGTGTTATGGGAGTTATATACGCGTATACTACCTGACAAGAAACAAGAAACCTACGAACGCTTATTTGGCCTCATCAAGCAGCATTTTGAAATAGATATGATGGCCATTAAATGCGATTATGAGATGGCGCTTATCAATGGAATTAAAGAAGCTTTTCCAAACACTCAAATAACGGGCTGTTATTATCATCTTAATAAGGCTGTTTGGAAAAAAGCGTCAACATTGGGTCTTCCTGAAAACAGAGAGTGCAGAAACATTGTCAGAGTATGTTCCAACTTACCTCTGCTACCTTCTCCATACGTTACGGAATGTTGGACTAGCATTGTTGAAAAGGCCACGAAAAGCGAAGAAATGGTGGCTTTTTTAAATTACTTTAAAAGACAATGGCTACAATCCCTGGCAGATATAATAAACTGTCCTAGCAATTATAATTTTCGCACAAACAATGCACTCGAAGGTTGGCACAGGCGGCTAAACACGAATATAAAATCAAAGCCAACCCTGCTACTATTCCTCAAAGCTCTTAGAAAAGAAGCGCTTTGGCAAGATCGCAAATACAAGAATAAGTTATTTGAAGGAAATAAGAGAAGAAAGATCGATATAATGTTTAATGCCAAATACAAAAGAGAGCTGCAAAAGCTTGAGGGCCAAAAAGTTAGTCCCTTTGAATTTTTGATAAGCCTTGGCCATATCAAAAGGATATTAGGTGAATAAATGCAGGGGTATTTGTGCGCCTAATATCCTAATAATATTTAAGAGGCTACTAGCTTTTTAACCCAGATATTTTTTTAACAAATAAATTTAATGTAATTTACCTACAAATTTTACTTTCTATCATGAGTGTACACATTTTAAAAATAACGATTTGCTAAATAGATGTTCTGCTATACAGAACATCTGATAGTTGGACGTTTTGCTACATGGACATTTTGCTAATTAGACTTACTGCTCATTAGACGTTTCGCGCTGTTGGACATTTAGCTACTTAAACCTTCTGATCAGGAGGGATTTTAATTTCTTGACATTTTCCCATCGTGGCATATTTGAATTATTACAATTATTATTTAATTCATTACAATTATGGCACAATCTAAATTTGCATGCTGATTTTAGTAGGCGGAATATGAAGTACTTTGTATTGTATTATGAGATCTGTAAGCACCATATTTCATGCAAATAAACGATATATGACGAAGCTAATTTAAATAAATAGTGCTGATGAAAATGGTAACATCGAAGTGATCTGATGATGAAGCCGGAAGGTAGGCACCGGAACTCCGTAATAAAACAATGTATCCTAGCCGTGTTTGGGCTTATTGGAATTTTCAAGAGATGCACTCTGGCTATAAATTATTTTTAACCGACTTCGAAAAAGGAAGAGGTTCTCACTCAGTTCGTCGGATTTTTTTTTAAGTGTGTTCCCCGATTACTCGAAGACGGCTGGACCGATTTGAAAAATTCTTTTTTGTTTGAAAGGGCCAGGTGGCTCCATAGTCATCAGGTCAGAATCTGATAATGGTATCCTGGAGAAATCGAGGGAACTCTGCAAATATTATAGGAACACACCTATAGCGATTTGGGTATTTTTTTATAGTAACTTGTGCATTTGCCCTCGGAAAGCACCATTTGGTGAAGTGGAACTGATGACGAAGACCACAAATGGTAAGATGGCCACCGGAACAACTCGATAAAAAGTATTTCACAGGTTGCGACTCGATTGCTTTAAAATTATTGCTAAGCAATATAAGATCGGCACCATTTATATGGTGTCGTGGAGCTGATGGTGAAGTACCAGGAGAACTCCTTAACAATTAACGTCCCTGCATCGGAAAAAGCAATGTTTTGTAAAAGGTGATGAGCAGCTGTCATTAGGCTATTGTAACTTAGATAAATTAAAAACCGACCCACTAAAAAGTGAAAAATAAAAACTTTTTTACAAAAAAAAAACACTACATAGTGAAAAATAACTTTAATTTCGGAAGTCGGTGGCAAAAACCTAAAATACAGATCCAAAGACACCGACTTCCGAAATTAAAGTTATTTTTCACTTTATAGTGTTTTTTTTTTTTTGAGGTCGGTTGTTTTTTTTGTGTAAAAAAGTTTTTTATTATGCAGTTGATTCTGCTATTTATTTTGTTTGAAAACTGCAATTTTTTAATTTTACTTTAATTTTTCTACTACTAATCTTCGTGTTTTAAAATGTTTCGATGGACTAGTACTGTGCTCGTTTTAATTTAATGTCGTACGTCCAGATCCACGTTGTACTATACTAGGTCCTTACATATGAAATTGGCGTTTTGTACGGGAGGAATATAAAGCCAATTTTTTTTTTGTAAAATATATTTAATTAATAAAAGTATGCACCGTTGTTATCTATGCCCTTTTGCCATCTCATAGGTAGTTCATTGATCCCTTTACTAAAAAAACCACGCGGGCGAGAATCAATTAACTCTTTGAAGGCGGTTTGGACTGCCGCATCGGAGTTGAATTTTTTTCCTAGTAAGAAGTTGTCCAAATTCCGGAAAAAATGGTAATCTGTTGGAGCAAGGTCCGGGGAGTACGGTGGATGTCGCAGACATTCCAATTGTAGCTCATCTAACTTAGTGGTTGTTTCTTGCGTTGTCGTGAAGCAGCAGTGGCCTAGAGCGATTGACCAATCTCGGTTGTTTTACTTAACAAAACAACCAGTAACTACATAAAATATGCTGCAACTATACCTTCAACCAAATATATGGATAAATATATTTTGTGATGAAGAACGTTCATACCTGTCGCTCTGCAGTCGTCGTGTACAAAATGACACTGGTCCGCTAGTCTTTGTGCCAAAAGAGCCAACTCGCGGTCCCATTCCTGCAATGTGAACCGCCATTAAAGGTGCAAGCACTAATTAGGAACAACGCAAGCCCTGTTTATACCCGTAATATTATGGTAAATCGGAAAACTCAGAACTTGAAATACGGTAAGGTTGCGTTTTGCGTTAGACGTAAGTACCGGTGCTTATTAATCCAGCAATAATTATCTGCTCTCCTGTTTATAAAAACTGATAACTAATGATGTAAAAATGTGTTATTTAGTCCCGTGAGTTTACTCAAACAAGTGGGTAACTGTAACTAGGTGGCTTTCGGAAAAGAAAAATAATCAAAAAGTAAGATTTGCTACTGTCTTCATTAAAATTTCTTGCATGTCTACCCTTAAAACTACAGCAGTTATCCCTTAGGGGTTACGAGTTTGGGCACGCCACAATTGCCGCGATAAGTGCCCTCTTTGTGGAGTGGCTGGAGAGGCACCACGGCGTCCTCACCTTCCGCCTGACGCAAGTCCTAACCGAATACGGGTGCTTCGGGAGGTACCTATTCCGGATAAGGCGGGACGAAACGCCCGGGTGTCACCATTGTGTGGATCGCCCGGAGGACACGGTGGAGCATACGGTGGAGGTCTGCCCGGCTTGGGCGGAGCACCGCCGTGTCCTCGCAGAAGCGATCGGCGGCGGCGATCTCTCACGTCCGGCCCTGGTCCAGGCCATGGTACGGAGCGAGAGTACATGGGAAGCCATCACCCCCTTCTGCGAAGCCGTAATACTCGCGAAGGAAGAGGCGGAACGCGTGAGGGAGAGGTAATCTTTGTGCCCTCACGCCCCTAGTCGCTGCAGGAGACGCCCTGGGCGTCGAAAATTGAAAGCCGATTCCCGGCCATCGTAGGCGCGTGCTTGCGGACGGGAACAATGGGTAGCTCGCCGTTCGGTAAGGACCAGGCCCGGGTCAACGACGCGTTGTGTCCCACGCGCGCCTCAAAGAGATGTCAGCACCAATTGACGAGGTCCGCTTGGGCCGATGCCAGTTAGGGTCGCGGGATGGTTGAAAGAGTTACCGTGGCCCCGGCACAGGCAACTGAAGGAACACGGGTGGGTTTTAGTCAGTAAAAGTCTGACACGCCCTCCCGCTCCGCCCAGAGCGGGAGAAGTCATTTGATGATTTCCCACCCAAAAAAAAAAGGGGTTACGACTTACGTGACTCCTACACTGTCGCCAACCGCGTCCCGACAGAGGTGACCTTGGTGGTTTACAACTGTGTAGATGTTGGTTTACGATCAAACATTAAAACAGCGCTGCCGGTCGTCAACCAAGGTCACCTCTGTCGGGGACGCGGTTGGCGACCATGTAGTAGACACTTTACGCAACCTTACCCTAAGTTCTTGGACGGCGAGCAATGGGTAGCTCGCCGTCCGGTAAGGACCAGGCCCGAGTCGACGGCGCGTTGTGTTCCACGCGCACCTCAAAGAGATGTCAGCAGCATTGAAGGGGTCCGCTAGGACCGATGCCAGGCGGGGTTGCGGGATGTTCGAAAGAGCCCCGGCACAGGCAACAGAAGGAACACGGGTGGGTTTTAGTCAGTAAAAGTCTGACACGCCCTCCCGCTCCGCCCAGAGCGGGAGAAGTCATTTGATGATTTCCCATCCACAAAAAAAAAACCCTAAGTACTTGCTAAGATAAGATATTTTAAGTAGTTTCATCTATCCAAAGTTTAGAATTAATGAGTTCAAAGTACCTACGGGTTGATAGGTTTGAGAAAATAGAGAACAAAGTGTATGTGTAGGTTACTTACAACTAGCATCATAATTTGTGGTTTTGGAAGGTGGACACCACCGCGCACCCTCTCGTTGCCGGCAGCGATACGCTGACGACGTCTGTGAACACCAACAGCTTTACATAACACAGATATTGAGTCATCATGACCCTGAGATTATAAATAGGCAAACTAAAACGTCCACTAAATAACTTCTGTGGGGTAATTGCGTAACGCACTTACAATAGCAATGCCAAAGCATTAGGAAATTCCTTCAGACCAAGTTTTCAAAGCATTAGGAAATTCCTTCAAAAAAGTATTAAAAGCATTGGGAAATTCCTACAAACGAAGTTTTCAAAGCGTTGGGAAATTCCTCCAAACGAAGTTTTCAAGGCGTTGGGAAATTCCTTCAAATAAGTATTTAAAGCATTGGGAAATTCCTTCAAACGAAGTTTTCAAAGCATTAGGAAATTCCTTCAGACCAAGTTTTCAAAGCATTGGGGAATTCCTTCAGACCAAGTTTTCAAAGCATTAGGAAATTCCGTCAAAGAAGTTTTCAAAGCGTTGGGAAATTCCTTCAGACCAAGTTTTCACAGCATTTGTAGTTTCCTTCAAAATCCTTTGGATTGTGAATGTGTTACGCAATTTGAATGTTGGTCTTCGTAGCAGATCTTGCATAAGAAGTAGGTAATTTGGGGCAAGTCGCGCCGGCTACACGGTGGCCAACCGTGTCCACGACAGAGGTGACCTTGGTTGGCGACCGGTAGAGCTATTTCAATGTTTGGCCGTAAACCCCATCTACACGGTTGTAAACCACCAAGGTCACCTCTGTCGGGACACGGTTGGCGACCGTATAGCAGTCGCTTAGGCAATAGGTGCCGAAGCCTGCCATAGAAGTAAGAAAAATAAAAAGATTTGTAAAGTAATCTACCTATTGAGGTAATGTGTGATGAAGTGCTTCAAGTCATTTGTGAATTTAATTTCTGTGTAGCGCTCGCACGACGGTCCGGGGCCCGACTGAAATTATACCATAAAATAATACTATTAAGTTTGGTTTTTGACTGCCACATTAGTCTACTTGTCGTCGCTACTGCTGCGCATGTGGTCCTGGTTATTCCGTTTTTCCATCTGGAATTTCTCAGTAGCTACTCGGAATCTGGATTTGTGCCCGGTTGATAGCAATAGGCTCGCCTCCTATTACACTGTACGTACCAGTGGCGAAGCCTTCATACAATGCGATTCCTATCGGCTTCCCTTCGGAACCACCACTCTTCTTAATGTCTACTATTGCCAAATAATGTACACCTGTGTGTGTAACTGTGTATCACACCACATTGTACAAATTTAATACCACTTTAATACAGTCATCATAAGATTAGAAACATTACAAAAATGCCTAAAATTTTTTTGTCTTAGTTTATGAGAAATGAACAATTTTTTCTTCGGCTAATGATAATTGTAGCTGCGCCACTGGTACGTACTGCCTAAATCTTCGGGGAATACAGGCGTGATGTTAGTTAAGTTTTCTTTCCGTTTATTCAGCGGGCTATTTGTGTAACACACTCACAGTAACAATGGCTTTCATTTTGACAGTTCAACAACATTCATTGCGTTATTTACGTTGTTGAGTAGACAAATTTTAGGAACATATAAAGCAATGGATTAGCAATATGCTTCAAAATCGTTTAGATTGTGATTGATAGTGTGTTACGCAATTAGGGTGCTGGTCGGTTCATTTCTTGGCTGAGGCTACTTTGCAAAAATAAATTCAAAATATGACACAAAAACAACAATAAAAATCCAAAAATCTTACATCAGGAAACTGACAAGCGACATGTCGTCCTTTCCCCTGGCAGAGTCTCCGGTATCTGATGGCGCAGTACTGACGCTCCTCTGGATTGGCTACCACCAGGCTCGTCAGCGACACCCACAGCAATGTCCAGCGGCACATGTTTGGATTAGCTGGAAACAGAACTTTGTAACTATATTTTAGTTAAAATTGTCCATGAAGTTTCTTGCCCTTCTTCTCCGTAGGAACCTACTACACTTTGGAATGAGAAACTAGCTTCATCTTTCTGACTGACCGACTCCTTGACATTTCAAAAGGGTCTGTAATTGCTTTAAATTGAAATAAATGGTTTGAGTTTGACAGGGCAATAATATCAGGTTGGCACAAATGTAATGAGACACTTGGTTTACGTTTTATATTTTTTATTATTATTACAGTACAAAAAGCTTAGTTAATGATGTAATCACAATTAGCATCTAAGACTTCTTGCCAACGATCCGGCAAAGTTTGGATGCCTTTCGCCCAGAAATCTGATGGCTGTGCCTCGAAAAAGTTGTTCAACTCCGCCTCTATATCCAAGAAATCATTAAATTATTTACCCCGCAAATGTTGTTTCAGGGCTCTAAACAAATGATAGTCTGATGAGGCGAGGTCTGGGGAATAAGGTGGGTGGGGTATCATCTCCCAGCCCAAGTTCTCCAACTGTTGGCGAACGGCAGATGCGACGTGAGGTCGAGCTTTATCGTGTCGTAAAACTACAGTGACACGTCTTCGTCGTTTTTTCTTAATAGCAGCAGATAGTTTGGTGAGTTGGGTTGAATATTTGTCTGCATTTATAGTTTCATTGTGTAATACTTCATAAAACAATGCCTTGCGCGTCCCAGAAACAGCAAAGCAGAACTTTTAAGCGGTTCTTTTGACTTAGCTTCGCTTGAGTTGGTGGCGTTTCTTCTCGAAACAGCCACAAAGCACGACGTGTATCGTTCTCGTAATGAATCCATGATTCATCTCCAGTAACCAGATCAGACAAAAACTCTTTACGTCGGGGTCGCAACAAAAGTGATTGACAGTAGCGACACGGACTGCACGACTGGCGTCTGTAAGGATGTGCGGTACCCCCCGAGCCAAAACTTTTCGATACCCAAGCTTATGCAGATGGTATTCCACGGCGTGGTGACTGCAGTTAAGTGCTTCCGCTAATTCATGAGTGGTAGCATCTGGATTCGACTACAGTTCGCGGCGTAAATCGTCATCATTCACTGCGGGTGGTCGTTCTATGCGTGGCTGACTTTCAAGGCTCCTGTCTTCCGATTTAAAACGGTCAAACCATCGGGACACCATCGCATGGCTTGTACTTCCAGCGCCCAATGGAGTGTTGATATTGTCAGCCGCAGCCCGCGCACTGTGGCCTAACAAGTACTCGTATAAGTATAGTGTTCGAACTTGTCGCTCGTCCACTTTTGTTCAAACTGACTAAACCGATCGTGAGGGCGGCTTTATATACCCCCACATCACAAGTACCTAGAATTTTCTACAACATTCTAGAATATTATCGAAAACAATTAACTGGAAAAAGGAAATGTCTAGAGTTTTGTAGTGTCTCATTACTTTTGTGCCAATATGAAAGGAATTCATCATCATTCAGCCGAGAGCATAAACCCTCTCGGAACATCGCTACACCGACCGGTCCTGTAGTTACTTCCCGCATCCAGCGGATAAGGAAGAAGTGCGGCCATTAAAAGGCAACTGTCCCATTGCCGACGAGGAAGACCGACCGACCGATCGACTATTTTCACGCTCAAGAAACGTACAATAGATGTTATAGATCCCGTATCAATACACTATAACTATTAATATTATTATATTATATTAATATTTATATACTACAATAACTATTAATACACATGACGTGTATTAATAGTTGATCGCTAACTGTTCACACTGCAGGCGAGAACTATTTCTAGTGAGCGAGAAAATCTATATCTATACAAACAAATAAAACTGAACTGTCTGTTTGTAATGTCAAAATAACAAGTTTTTACTAAATGCTTATAAAAGCTTTATAACATAACATAACGCCTTGTTTCCCCGAAGTGTTAGGCAGAGGTGTACCTATTAATAGTACACCCACATTTCGCCAGTTATGTTTCAGTCCCATGTAATAGGGGGCGAGCCTATTGCCATAAATCGGGCACAAATCCAGGCTCCGGGCTGCTACTGAGAAAAAGCTATAATATGGTAAGTACTTATAACAAAAACACAATTTTTAATATTTTTGTCGGTCTGTCTGTTTGTTCTGGCTAGTCTCCGAAACGGCTGGACCGATTTTGACGGAACTTTCACCAGCAGGTAGCAGATGTTATAAGGAGTAACTTAGGCTTCTTTTATTTTAGAAAAATAATTTCGGTTACGCGCAAAAAAATAAAACCCTTGCAATTGTGAACAGAATCCGATTCAAATAGGGAAGTATTGACATCCACGCGGGCGAAGCCGCGGGCAACAGCTAGTAGTCAATAAGTAGCTAATCGCTTCCTTGCCGGAACGGTGGGACAGGTGCCTAAGTTTGAAGAGCTTTGTACTAATGAAAGTAAGTTACACTCATTCTCCTTTGTCTGTTGTTGGCTATTGGAGAACAAAAAGTTCGTGTTTTGTTTAGGTGGGTCGGTTTGGGCACTCCTTTCGCTAGACTAGGCAACTCCTCACCAACTTTCCAAACCTCTGACCCTAGGGTGGCCAGCATATTTTTTACAAATAAAAAATAACTATCTACAGAACTCACATTTACGTTTGCGACGACTTAGCAGTCAAATAGCACATAATATGTAATATTTAGTTACAAAAATGAGACAATACTACATTACTTTCACATAAAATTATATCAAAAATATAACAGCGGTAGGACAGCCGGCTGATTACAAGTCCTACAAATCTGACATATTGCTATTATGACTTATGACAGAGAATATTTCTAAGGAGTTTTGTGTTCTTTCAATACCTTTATGAAGGATTTTTGGCTTTTATAAAAAAGCATGCACCTTCAAGCCTTTAAGCCAAGGATACACTGGGGGACAAATGTCCTGCGACACGTTTCGCCAGCGACGTCGGGTGAAGTGGTGCAACGTTGCCAGACTTCGCTCGACATGTCTGGCAACATCGCACGACACGTGTCGCCAACGGTGCCTAGTGAAGTGGCGCGACGTTGCCAGACTTCGCTCGACATGTCTGGCAACATCGCGCGACACGTATGCGCATATGCGTGGTGCGCCAGATATGTCAGGCGAAATTTCGAGAAGTCGCACGACTTAGCCTGACGTAGCTACGGACATAAGTCGCGCGATGTCGCCAAATATGTCATGCGATATCGCCCGGCTTCGCTCTAGTGTATCCCTGGCTTAACATAACATATCTCGAGTAATAGTGTCCTGTGATAAGATAACACCACGCCATTCCAGTAGGAGTCCCCCGATGCGTTAGCCTGATTTACAAGATGCAAGTTTCTTGCCCGTGGCATTCAATAAAATTGAAGCAACAATTAATCACTACACTACACGACTAGTAGTTTCAACTTACGGTATGCCACCGGCGATTTAATCTCATCGTGTAAAATCGCATCGTGTAAATCAGGCTTTAGTCAGAGTAAAGTACAAACAAATTTCGCTACTTCTGCTCAAGTTCCATGCAAGAGGTGGCGAGCCTATTGCCACTAACCGGACTGCTTCTGAGAAATTCTTAATGGAAAAACTCAAGAACACTGCCAGACCTGGGACTCAGGACTCCACGCTCAGCAGTCGCGCTTGCGACCACTAGACCATCGAGTTAGTCAATACTTTTATTTCATACTGTATGATGACTTCCTTTTTTTTTGGGTTCCGTACCCGAAGGGTGCCAAACGGAAAGCGTCCGCTGCCCGTCTGTCTGTCAGCGCCTCAGCGGGCTGTATCTCATGAACCGTAACAGGTAGACAGTTGTTTTCACGGATTTCTATTGCCACTGTAACAACAAAATATAATAAAAATAAAATAAAGTTAAAAATTAAAGGCCCCATACAAGTTTTTAAACTGAAGTATTTTTTTTAAACATGTAGTGTTATTGTACGGTGGTACGGTTTGTGTGCGAGTCCGACTCGCACTTGGCCGGTTTTTTTATTATTTTAGTTTGAAGTATCCAGAAACGTCTAAAATGTCTTGTGTGCAAAGAAAAAAACAAAATACAGATCGATAATTTTATTTAGAATTATGTAGGTGCAATAAGAATTTATATTTTCAGTTATATTTACATCTGAACCACTTAGCCTTAACCCTAGACTATATAAACTACATAGTTATATTCTCATAACTTATTTATACAATATATAACATGTCCCGGAATTCTTAGTACACAACCTCTTTTGGGGTCATTGTACATACAACAACTTTTACTATGGGTCCAAACCTAAAATCGCGAAAAAAAAATCTGCTGTTCCCTAATACATTTATGTTCGCATAACTCGTCAAAATGTACCTAAGGTTATTCGTGTGTGGGTAACACGAATAGGTATATAATATAGTTTCCCCGAAGGGTTAGGCAGAGGTGTACTTATAGTAACACCCACATTTCGCCAGTTATGTTTAAGTCCCATGTAATAGGGGGCGAGCCTATTGCCATCTACCGGGCACAAATCCAGACTCCGGGCTGCTACTGAGAAATTCCAGATAGAAAAACCCAATAACACTTTGCCCGACCTGGGAATCGAACCCAGGGCCTCATGCTCAGCAGTAGCACTTGCGACCACTAGACCAACGAGGCAGTAAAAAGAGGAGAGAAGAGGGGGGAGGTAAATAAGTAACTATGTGTCTTTTTATCAGACTGCAAAAATAGGATATTGAATGTGGTGAATCCAATGATTTTTAGTATAAAATATTGTAAAACAGCAACCATTCTTGAAGATTTAAGGTAACGATTGAAGAGCGCCTTTTAGAAATACGGCCATACCATGGGCCAACCAAAACTGCTTACAGTCAATAGCTCCACGTTATTCAGAAATCTTTTTACTCTGAAATTATCTGATCCTTTCATTTAAAAGATTCAAATATTGAAATAATGTTTTAATGTAGAAGTTTTTCTTTTTCATGGGTTAATAATGACAATTTGTTTTGAGTATGAATGTGGATGGCTATAAGAGTAGGGGAGACCAAATAAACGATGGATTGATGATAGACTGTGTGAAAGATGATATGTCTAGAAAGGGGTTGACTACCGAGATGACGACTAATAGAGAAGTGTGGAAGAAAAAGACATGTTGCGCCGAGCACAAATAAATGGGGAGAAGGGCAGGAGAATGATGTCGAATGACGATTAGAAGAAAGTTATCACGTTTAACTATCACTTAGTTCTGTGTTTGCTCTCATATGTTTTAGGATATCAGATCACTATATATCATTCAATAAAACCCAGAAGTAAATAAAGCTGTTTTAATAATTTCAATCTTTTTCTTAACTGAAATAAATCTTATAAAATAATTGTTTAACACTGTTTTGACTTAAAGCTACAATACTATATATTTATAAATTAAAATAGGTACTAACTTAAAGCAAGAAATAATATTATACTTTTATAAAATAGAAAATAATATTTTAACAACAATGATTCTTTCCAATGAAAGATTTAAATTTTTAAAACAGATCAAATTAAATTGTCATAAGTATCTAAATTATTCAAACATTATCAATAAGTGAGATTTTTAATTATTACAATTAAATAAATGCATATTCATATAACATGTTAAAATCATAAGATTTTCATAGAAAATTAAGATCCAGAGTTAGCAACCAAATATTGCTGTTGTTTACAGATTGGTCAAATTATGTGAAATAGCTGGTCATAGTTACTGAAATTATTAAAATTGACAAATACTTATTATACTTATTAAATGGCTAACATTGATTATTATTTTCTCGGTCATCCATCAACGAAGATTCATCAGCAGAGGTCGGAATTAGGTAGAGTTATTTATGTACTTGCATCGAAATGTTGATATGAATATGGATCTTCCCGGGATTTCTAATAGATAATCCCGTGCGGCCAACAATATTACAAATAAATAATAATAAAAAACGCCAGAGATAGACAGACAAATAAAACAAAGATAATTAACATACAATATTTATTAGTATTTACATTAATTCACAATACAAATTATTAATAGTCTTAAGCAAATTCTCATACTTATACCTCGCCTTTTTTATAAATAAGAAAATACTTTTGCTTCTAGCCTAGACTCGTGAGGGTTTGCTTATTCAAACGGCCCATCAGAATCATTTTCCTTGTCTGATTCATTCAAAGTACCACTAAGATTTGAAGTATCCACTTTATTTCATTGACATAAATATTTACTTTGTAAAATGTAATATTATTTTAATTACTGTGAATGTGAAGACTATGTGGGTCCTTGTTTTTTTCTTTTTCTTTTCTCTCAGCTTTAATCATAGTTTGCCAGTTTGGAGTAAATTATGCGGCCTACCCAAATGTCCTTTCTTTGGTATTGTTCGTCGAATCGTTGAGCTCCTTAACTTTTATGTTGAGCTGTACGATTACTGACAGATGCTTGCACTGACTGGACAGGTCCACTCAATCTGTGTGGTTCTTTCCTCAAAAGACCATTTCAGACACCAACCTACATGGTCTTCACATGATCTGACCAAGATTATGTCTGGACTTTAAAAGAGACTGTGACCTCTGAGTTTGTTTCGGCCTTTCTTCTCAGAGTAGTCAGATAGGAAACGCCGGCCTCATCTAGTTTAAAAAAAATGTTTGACATGTAAAAGTGTCTGTATAAACCTACTTACAGAAATAAAATCATTTATCATTTATTCTTTCGCTGTATGAAATCAGTGTAAGTACATAAATAACTCTACCTAATTCCGACCTCTGCTCATCAGTCTGGACAAAAGTTGACAGCGCTAACTTTGCACCAATATTAAGGACCAACATCCACGGCGTGGTACTCCAAAGTAACGTGTTACCAACTCAAATCACCAATTTCAAATACTAGTGCCGTGACATTCCGAGTTGAGTTTGTAACTGGTTACTTTCGAGTAGCGTCTTGGACAGCGGGCCTAAGTGACTTCCTAAATGTATTTGATATTTAACTTCAACTTCAGTGTAGACGGGCATTACTCTTTCATTATAGTAGATATAATTCATTTTTACACAGACGAGACATTTAAAGATATTACAATGTATAACCAAAACCCTGTCCGATCCGAAAAGGGCACATAGGGACTGCAATAACATTATAAAAAAATCGTATTATTATAGAAAATTAAAAAGTTATTGTTATTTAAAATTCGCGTTTTTGGTACCAAAATTAACCCGATTCGATTAAAAATTAGCAAATTTTCTACAGAGATCATAAGTTATGACTTGAAGACACCCACTATACGACGGCCGCATGCGCCCCATGTAAATTTCCCCATTAAAATAAAATATTTTCTTTTTTCCTAAAAATTACCACACACCCATTAGACACCCCGTGCGATACTTAATAACACTCTCACGGATCAGACAGGGTTTTTTTTTACATGTTGTATAGATATATGGCTACGAGCGTGCGCTTAGACGGCATGAACCATGGCAGTGAAGGTACCATCGCGGACATTTGGGGTGACCTTATCACTAAGGTAATAAGGTTGAAAACTGCACCGCAAATGTCCGCGATGGTAAGTGCACAGAGCGAACACGTTATTTAGAGATAGTTTACTTATCAACCAAAAGGGCATACATTAATTGTGTGCAGTAGAGAGCTTTTATATGCCCAATAAGGTTAATACGTACACAAAATCTATTCGATTGAGTTTTAGAATGACGTTCCCTTTCGCATATTTTGACCGTTACGCTTTTGTTAAGTAACAGTGTCAAAATGTTACACTTTTTTTCGGTCTACTCTCATTCGCTAAGTGTGCAAAAGCGAAAAGAACTTCATTCTGGCCAGGTGTCCCATGACATTTCTCGACTGTATTTTTTTTATAAGATATCCACTACATAATTTTCAATTGTTTAAAATTTTCATATGCAAATTGGCAACTGTATTATTTAAAAAAAAAATACAATTATGAAATGACAAGTCGTAAAATATTTCGCCTGTGCAAATAACGCTGATACCGAGCGCCGCGTTATTTACATGTAAATTAAATTCCATTGCTGTTTATTAAAAATATGTCATTTATCTATAGAGAACGTAAATTCTCTACTAACACTGAGATCACATGACTGTGGTTAAAATTTATTCATTTAATTTTGACTAACACTGAATGTTGGCATTTCGCAAAATGACCATCACTCCAAGACCACCCATCTCAAGAAATATTTTAACTGAAGCAATAAAAAAGTAAAAAAAAAAAAGTACACTTATTTTTACCTAATATTCTGAATATCGATACTTTTTACAAATTTGCGATGATATTTAATTACAATTAATACTAAATAAGGCATAAAAATATTTATGTTGGACTAAAAACGATTTATTAAGTTGCGTACAAAGTTAGCTCGTATTATTAATAATTATTATTTAGATAAAATATGTCTTTTACATCTAAGGCTATAATACAAAAACGTGTGTGAATGTTGTGTCTGGACCTAAAAACATTCTTAAAGTGTATTAGGTCTTAAATTATTACTGAAAATACGTCTATTTTTTTTTTGTAAATGGGAAAGATAAACATACACTTTGCATGTAAACATTATTTCTTAAAGTTACCATTTCAACATCACCCAAAATAGTTCATTTTACAATACAGGGTGACCGAAAAAAACATTTAGCAACATGTTACGGAACATGTTTCCAACCAAATCCAACACAACATTCACCAACTAAATGCGTTCACACAAACAATAAAACATTATATTTTACATCATTTACATGTCAGTCGTAATAAAAATATGAATATCGGAGTCTTATACAAAGCGGCACTATTTACATCTAATTATTATATGTAGTAGTGACTTTACGTATAGATAACATTACTTATACTTAAGTGTCGGTTTAGTGGCTAAACTTATTAAAAAAATGGCTTAAACTTTAAAAGTAAACTGCGTTTGCGACTGCCATGTTTACACATACACACACATGCTTTGTTTACACATATAAACATGGCAGTGGCGAGAGCACCATTTATCACGATTCTTACCGGCTTCCCTTCGGAGGTTCACATCAGCAACTCTAACGTTATTGAAAAATGGCACAGTCAATAGTGTCTACTATTGCCAAAAAATATAGTTACACCACGGGTGTTTAATTCCCCATGACATTCAAACAACAAAAACGCCTATCTTTATCTTTGAAACAATAGCATTTTTTTTTCTTTCTAAAATAACCCGGCGCCAAAACGTCATAATCGGGAACTAAAAATTCATACAATAGCGACCCTGTCATGACGTCACTTTAGGTCACGTGACACCGCTTGATAATGGACGAGAGCAAGCCGCTGTGCAACAGGTTACGATAGAGACAGATATAGAAAAAATGTGTCAGCGAGAACGAGTTGGAGGAATATTGCACATTTTATTTAGTTTTCACCTGTTCAACTGTATTGCTTTCGAATCTTTATATTCCTATAACAATTTTAGAATGATAGTACCTAATTTAGTTGTTTATTTCTCTAAATTACTGTAAAACATTGAAAGTTTTTTTTCGAAATAAACAACAATAACTGGGTTTTCATTACTTTAAAAATAAATAAATAAATAAAAATATTTTATTTCAGATATTATGATCCATACAAAATAACAAGATAAAAAGATTACAAAAATGGAAATTAAAAGTAAAATTATGGTATTGTGGCGGCATATCTACATCGCCAAAATGGAACGCGTCACATTGACGTCACGCAAAATCCTGCATCGCGCAATCAGAGTTTACCGCGCTACTAGCATATCGAACGTCAGCGCAGCCTTCGTGCAACTAACTACTACAGCGTGACGTCATCAGCATCACTTCCTCGAGCTTTCGAGCAGCGAATCACACAGCCAGCCAGCACCCACAGCTTCAACGGGTATCCTGACCACCAGGATGCTGCGACCGCGCATATCACGTCGGGGTCACCAGTATAGAGGCATGAGGAACAGGGTGTAAAGTTCACTCATCCTCTATAGAAAAGGGAGGATCCTCCGACCAGACGGGTGTTGTGTCTGGTGGGCTACTGCCCGACGGTTGATGTCGGGATGTTGTATATATGCTAGTAGCGCGGTAAACTCTGATTGCGCGATGCAGGATTTTGCGTGACGTCAGTGTGACGCGTTCCATTGTGGCGATGTAGATATGCCGCCACAGTATTTAATATTATATGACTGATTTAACAAAGGACCTCAAAAGCGGGATGAGGTCCTATCAGCCACAGTCTTGAAGATTTCATTGCAGCTGCCACGCAATCTGAGAACCTCTTAAACCTCTTTTTACTAAGTTACACCGTTAAACCGACAATATATTGTGATGATACGCATATATTACATCGTTGTCTTTTTATATTAAACACAGATCAACGCATTATAAAAAAACTATCATAAAAAAACGCTAGGCGAAACTCTTTTACGTGAAAAATTTGATTTTAATATAGGCTGTTTTTGGTCGGGTGATGTCAATTGTTAACGGGGATATGTAGGATTATTTAATATAAATCATTTTAATCCTAATCACACAAAGTCGCGCTTTAGTAGAATTTACAATATTTTTGACTAATGAAAAAAAAAATAATATGAAGAGACTCGAGAGTTCTTTAATTTTTACCCCACTGCCTCAGAAGGAGGGTAATTATTACTTATTTTTAGCAAATTCATTAACATTTTCAAATTTTATTTTACTTCTTTAGTAAAATCAACAAATTAACAGTGTTGTGAATATCACAAAAATAACCATACTTGGTGTAAGGGTAATAGGGTTCAAAATTGTTGGTCTGTACCCCTCTACATACTATATAAAGATTAACATCACCCTTCGAAACACCGTGTATTAATATAATCTTGCAAGCATTCAATTTGCTAGCTAAAACATTCTAATTTCATTGAAAAAAAAAATATTATATTTATTACAAATATCGATACTTCATCGATTGGCTTGGAATCGATTCGCGACATCACTAGTACTAAACTCGATTTAACTGGTGTGTTTTGCCGCTTTGTATATTTATTTGTAAGAATGTATATTTAATTAATTTCCGCTTCAATTCATACTACATTCGATCCTTAAAATATAGGCAGCAAAATTATTAATGGCAATTGCTATTAATCGCCTCTAAGCACCATGACAATCCTCATCTTCACTTCTAAATAGTCTAAAGCTGCAACAATTTTCTTTAAATTAGGTATTTCATCCAACGGACTGTTCGACTTTAATTCGTTATGACAAGACTATTTTTCTTTCATTCACACAATTTATTTATACAGACACTAATGTCGCTTTAATATTCGATAAAAAAAAATCGATAACCATATGATTGCTTACGTTTTCTAACTTTATGTATCGAATGAGTTGCCTTTCCTATCACAGCTTAAATAGATAGACGTAAGTTATATATCACCAATAAAATCGGCAAACCACACCAGCTTCTTACACGCCCTTATAAATAAACGTTACGAAATATAAATAAAAATGCAATGAAGTCTAACACTACGAACGCAGTCCAAATTTTTAAAGCAGAGGTTTAGAGCATGTAGGAAGGAGACGACATAAATGGGAGAATCAAAGTCTGGAAGGCGACCTAGAAAAACCAAAAGTGGGCGTAGACTTGTTAAGAAAATTGGGCTTTGAAAACAATACTATGAATAAAAAAAGTCGAAAAGTGTCGTGGGAGACGCGATTGAAACGAAGTTCCTTTCGCTGTGCATTACGTATTAAAAAATAACAGGCACAATGAAATAAATTAACAACGTTTGAGTTGTAACTAAATTTAAAAAAATGTTATACTTTTTCGGTCTAACTCTCATTCGACAAGTGTTCAGGGTACAGCGCACGATAAAGAACTTCGTTCCGAAAATTGAAACTATTTTATAGTATCTGTAACTATTTTGTAGTTATCAATATTATTATATTAAAACAAAACAGTTTCAATTACTGTACGGACAGTGTTACTGGGTCACAAATACAGAGATAACAAAAAAAATATTGGAAATCCCTGTGTCGTGAGTTTTACTTGTAATAAGATTTAAGATTTCGCATAGAATTAAGTAGATATCGACCCAAGGCTCCAGTTGGCAGATTAAGATACAGCTTGCCATTGATAAAGAAGCCAAAAGGTGGAAGAAAGAAAAAGAAGAAAAATCGGTGTGTAAGACCACACGATGAAGTAAGAAACTTACGACGGGGCCGTATTCTCTGTCTCATCTAACTAGCCTGTATTGTCCCACTGCTGGGCAAAGTCCTCCCTCTCCCTTTTTCACACAATTCTGTCTTTTGCTTGTGTCGGCCAGTCTTTTCGGTAGGAGTCAAGCTCGTCCCGACATCTTCGTCTCGGCCTGCCGCGATGTCGTCGTGCACTTAGTGGCACCCAATCGGTGGTTCTCTTAGCCCATTTGTCGTCTGACATGCGGCAGACATGTCTGGCCCAGTCCCACTTAAGCTTAGCGGCTTTCTGGGTAACGTCAGTTATCTTGGTTTTAGCGTGCAGTGTTGTTCCTTATATCATCTGCCTAGCCTTTTCCCAACTATGTTGGGGTCGGCTTCCAGTCTAACCGGACGCAGCTGAATACCAGTATTTTACATGGATCGACTGCCTATCTGACCTCCACAACCCAGTTACTGGGTGATACGATCCCCTTGGTAGAACTTTCGGGCTTCTGATGACCCGTAACAACTGTCAAAGATCCACGAATGACAGCCAGGACCAACGGCTTAACGTGCTTTCCGAGGCACGGAGGAGTCTCGGTATATAAAGATGGTCACTCATCCACGAACTAACCCCGACAAGCGTAGCTTAACCTGATGGATCGACCCGTGCGGCTGTTATTACTTAGCCACGAGCTCCTCGTTTGTTGCTCCTGAGTGTTGTTCCTTATACGATCTGAAATTCGAACCCCCAGGATACTGCGCTCCATGGCTCGCTGGCAAACCTCGAGCTTGGTCCTCTGCTGAAGTGTCAAAGACCAGGTTTGAGCACCATTTATATGAGAATAGGGTGAATACACATGTCCATAATTCTCCGTTTGAGACATAGTGGTAGATCTTGCAATGACCAATAGCTCCTCCAGGTGCACTCGGTGCGTCGAGCAACTTCTTTGTCTTGTCGCGCCTGGAAGGAGACTATTTTGGCCCAGATATATATAGTCTTGGCCATATGTAGGGGGGCGTATTATGAAGAATTAATGCTATCATTTTTCCAGTGTCAGAGACAGACGGAGCTATACTTGACATATAGCACCATTACTTTTATGCTACGGTATCATGATGTCATTAAACTTCATATATATTATAAAAGAAAATGTACAATGTGCGTGCCGCTAAAACTCAGAAATGAGTCCCGGTACGATCAAGGGAGATATATGTTGTGGTAGCCCTCTATCTCTCATCCATGGAGAAGGTTCCCGTTTTACCTGAAGGGCGTGCTTTTGAAGGTATAAGTAGAAGGTAAAATTTCTAGAACAGTCCAGAACATTCGAGAGTATTGTAGAGCATTCCACAGCATTCTGGAATGTTGTGGAATGTTCGGGAACATCCCAGTTCATTGTGGAATATTCCAGAACACTCTCGAATGTTGTGGAATATTCTGGAACAACTCCCTGAGCGAAAGCCGAGTAGTCCAGCTAGTACTTCATAATAAGGACCCTGAAGCCGAGCGTATGTGATTCAGCGGCGAGTATACGCAATTCAGCGTCACCGACCGACTGGAGCCGAGTATACCCGATTCAGCGTCACCGACCCGAGCGTGACGGTTCAGTTTCGTTCACTATTCAGAACGAGTACAAAGTGCACCTAAAGATGTTTTCTCTTAAAAAAAGTAAATATTCAAAATAGTTTTATATCACCTCCTCCAACACGTCTAAGCCCCAATAATGGTACAATACACCCAACAATTTGCAACTAGCTCCCTAAACGTGAAAAACGTTTAAACGTGATACAAATTAGAGTATTTTGGCAACTTTCATATATGGAAGTGTAACGGTTAGGTACTTATTACTACTATATTTTTTTTATTAGTATTTTTTATACAAAAAGATCCAACGTTGTTGGTTTGTTTTGTAGCGTGGTGTAGATTTTATTTGTAACGATACAATTTGTGTCAAAAATGCCAAATGTATTAGGTGAATCATTTAAAATGATTGACCATTATTTTTATTGCTTGCTTTATAGACGAATTTAATTTTTTTTTAATTAATTTTGCTCTAACACTGATTAGTAATTATAATAAATATTAGCTTCGAAAGTCACATTGTGAAATCTATTAAGTATTATACCGAAGACCTTTTTACATACACTCGTCGACGTTGGCGGTTGACCACCTTTCACCTTATGCTCTTAGTGATATGGTTAAAAGTGGTCAACCGCAAACATTGCCGACTGTACGTTCACAAAATAAGTTAATTTCGTATCAATACAGCGCTAAGAGAAAATTGTATCGCTAAAAACAAAGTGTAGACCACATGTTTCTCCGACCAACAGGAGCAAGACCACCACCTCTTAACGCAGTATTATTTTAATATTACTTGAGTGTGGGAAAGAGATGGAGCTAGACGTCCTGTAGAGCTCCATCTCTTTCTCACAGTGAAGTAACCTTAAAATAATACTGCTTTAAGAGGTTGTGGTTGGCCCCCTGGGCATTAGTCATACAAACGATACAATACATTAACTGAGTATTATTATTATTTATAAAATGTTACACTTTGAGCAATGCACTACTTGTGTCCTATGTACAAAGTTCAATACATACATTGTCTATATACATCGGTGTCCGTATCTGAAACAATTCAATATTATTATTTTCCGAAAAATATATTTAAAAAATATATACATATACAAAGTGAAACAGGACGATTGATATTCTTTTAAACCACGTAAAGAGAATCATGTTCTTTAGCCGTATACAAAAAATCAATCAAATCCAATGAATACTTTAGCCATAGAAAATATTTTTCATTTTCTTATTTTTCAACATGATGTAGATCTGAGTCCGTAATAATAGGTGAACATCGCCGCCGCCGCACCCCGCACCCCGCGCCGCAACGTTGGTCAGTGAATTTTCGTAGATAAAGCGTGTTTCCTTTTTATGCAGTTGATTCTGCTATTTATTTTGTTTGAAAACTGCAATTTTTTTAATTTACCATTAACTACTAATTTTCGTGTTTTAAAATCTTTCGATGGACTAGTACTGTGCTCGTTTTAATTTAATGTCGTACGTCCAGATCCACATTGTATAAATATATAATTATAAAGTTTTGAAACTCAGCAGCGAGTTAATTATACAATGTGTCAGGTACAACCCATAAAACTGAACAACTTTTTCCCGGGAATCAACATCGTAATCGCAAAAAAATTATCAGTCGGCCCATACATTTGGTAGAGTAGGTATTGAAGTTTTGTATGGGACGACTGATTTTTTTTTTTCACGATTATGTTGGTCCCCAGAAAAAGTTGTTCAGTTTCATGGTCTGTACCTCCCCTTTAAGTTTTGCTATTCCGAAACCGGACACCCTGTATATACCTGCGTGGTGTTCCTCCGTCAGTGATGGCGCGGCCGCTTGGTGCTGGGCACAGGCGCGTGCTGCGCGTGGTGGCCCAGCGTCACCAGCGCCGACGCCACGGCCAGCCCGCCCAGCGGCGGCGCGCGCCCCGTGCCGCCCGTGGGCAGGCGCACCAGCAGCGACAGCACGGCCGCGCGCCCGCCGCGGCACGGCTCCAGCGCCACGGGCGCCGGGGGGCCTGCTCCTGGGAGAACGATAGGGGACGACTTGAAAGTAACGACTGGTGATGGAAATAAGGTTCAGTATTGACTGACCGCGTGTGACAAAAATGAAATACGTGTGGTTGGGTTTCAAGTGCCACGTTTTTAAACTGACGACATACATGGCCGATAATTGTAGCTATGTTTAAAGAGATGATTAGTGAGCTGCGAAGACTCTTACTATTCAAACCAGGGCAATACCTCACCGAGACGCTGGCGGCGCAGCCAGGTCGCGCCGCCAACAAAATGTATGGTTGACTGCGTAACCAAGCGGTCGCCAGGTGAGCCACCCAGGATAAAGCTGTATACGTTTCGCTGGCAGCGTAGATATGCTCTCAAGTGTGTGGATTCTGTACACTCTTTTGTTCCTAACTGAAGGATAGTTAGGTCTGCTTTTCAAATCAAATCAAATCAAATCATTTATTCGCATAGAATGTGGGTATTTAACAAAAGTTGGTCAAAGAAAAATATATATTTTCCCGTGCACATTCTGCCTGAGTATTGGCATGCAAAATTTAACAAATTAAGTTTCAAATTTAAATACTAAGGAACACCAAATAGATTTCATAATTTCAAAGATAAGTTTCAAATTTAAATACAGTTGGAACACTAATAAAATAATTAATATAATAATTTCAAAATTCAATTTTAAACTTCAATACATTAATAAGGAAAACTAATAAAATAATTAATATAATAATTTCAAATTAAAATGTCAATAATAGCTACTTAATGTCAATTATAATTAATGTCTATAATACTTCATGTCAATATACAATGTTCATGGTCATGGTTCAAGGGTCATTCAAAAAATCACTTATTGTATAGTAACATTTTTGAGTCAAATATTCCTTGAGTTTGTTTTTAAATTGTTGAAGGGTGTAATTTTTTATGTTGTCCGGTAGTTTATTAAATATAATTGGACCCATGCAAAGAACACTTTTTCTAAGTAGTGCAGTTTTGTAGCTGCTGACAGTTAAAAGATTTTTGTATTGACTTCTAACGGGACCTTTCTTGGTGTCTGAGACCTTAGCAAATAGCTTTATGTTGCTTTTAACAAAAATTGCCATTTCTAAAATATACAATGACGGAAACGTAAGAACTTTTGACACTTGCATGTGTTTTAATACAGGCGAAGGAATCACTGTACATTAACACCCGTCGCATTTTTATAGTAGCTATTTTTTATTGGGTAGAATAGACCCTTTTCAGTGTATATTTGAAAACCCCAAAATACATTAAGTATAGCTTATGATAATTCTCAGGGACCGGAGGATGACAAGATGACGTATTTTTGCATAAACACAGAACGTACCTGCTCCTCCCTTTTCGAGCTCGACGCACACCTGGCTGAAAGGCCGCGATGCCATCTGCTCCATTTCCACGAATAAGCGCTGCCTTCTTCTGTACATGTCGTATTTCTAATCAAAACAAAAATATATACAGTGGATTTCATTTATTACGACCTTGGTTGTAGCGACCATTTACCTATAGCGACGTTAAATCTAAGTCCCTTGAATTTAAAGCATACTTTAGTACAAAATTCATGTGGCTATAGCGACTTTGGATGTAACGCCGAGTTCGGGTGTAGCGACTGTTTTTAATGAATCATTTGTAACAAATTCCTAGAAATCCCATGCAGATATTGCGACCGGAGTCGGCCGCCAAAGACACAAAGATTTTTTTCTTTCACAAACATTTCTTATCTTTTGTTTACATCCATTGCACACAGATGGTCAGCAAGTGTGGAGACCTTTACCTTTTGTTTATAGATATCAACTAAGTAGGTAGGGGAAGCGTGTACGTTTCGGAGCTTTTATGGTTCAGTTACAAAGTGATATTCTGAGTAGCAACTGGGTTTAGTAAACTTTTGAATAAGTATGGCTGCTAGACGCACATTCACTGTTAAAGAAAAGGCGGAAATCATTTCAAAATTGAAAAACGGTGAAAACAATGCTGATTTGTGCAAAGAGTACAAAGTTTCCCATTCAACAGTATCTACGATGTGGAAAAACCGTGATAAAATATTAGAATGCTTTGAATCCAAATCCTTAAAAATTAAGAAAAACCGCAAACCGACGCATCAAGATATCGAAAATGCCCTTCTAATGTGGTTCAAAGCCCAAAGAAGCCAAAACGTACCTTTGAGCGGTCGTCTGCTGCAAGAAAAGGCTAATCAATTTGGCAGACTGTTTGGAAAAATGGATTTTGAGTGTTCGGAAAGCTGGATATACCGATTTCGTCAACGACACGATATTGTAGTAGGCAAAGTTTGTGGAGAAGCCGCTAGTGTATCGCAAAGTGACTGTGACAACTGGCTAAAAACAGTTTTCCCAAAATTGACTGAAGGTTATACTGATAGCCAAATATGGAACGCTGACGAGACAGGTTTGTTTTTTAAGTTAACTCCTGACAAAACCTTGAAATTTAAAGGGGAAAAGTGCGTTGGTGGAAAATTATCAAAAGATAGAATCACCGTGCTTGTTGCATCAAGTATGGCAGGGGAAAAAAGAAAATTATTGGTCATAGGCAAGGCAAAAAAACCCAGATGTTTCAAAAATGTTAAATCTTTGCCAGTTGATTACGAAGCAAACAAAAAGGCCTGGATGACTTCAGAGATTTTCGAAAAAGTTCTACGCAAATGGGACTCCCAGTTAAGAAATAACAAAAAGAAGATCATTTTATTTATTGACAATTGCCCAGCTCATCCTAAAATAGAGAATTTGACCAACATAAAACTGGCATTTTTACCACCAAACACTACATCAGTGATTCAACCGATTGATCAAGGGATAATTAAAACCCTCAAAAGTAATTATAGGAAGATTTTAGTACAGAAAATGATGAACGACATTGAAAACTCGGCAGGCCCGTTTTCCGTTAATATTTTAGATGCCATTGAAATGGTAACTACGGCATGGGCTCGGGTGACTCCAGATACGATCAAAAAGTGTTTTCTACACGCTGGGTTCCGTAAATCTTCGGCTATCACAACAATTGACGACGACTCCGATGATGAATTGGACATACCATTGGCACAACTGACTACAGTATCATCAAGCGGAACAAATGTTGCGGACTGGGCAACATATGTTGATATTGACAGTCAACTTATCACTACTAGCGATTTGTCCGATAGTGAAATTGTTGAAACTGTTGTTCCATCACATACGACGCAAGATGAGGAAAATGAGGAGGAAGAAGAAGATTGCAAGGAAGGTGAGATTCCTACAACTAAGGATGTGTTAGGTGTTGTAACAAAGCTTAAAAGATACTGTTTATTTGGTGATGGAAAGGATATTATAGATATTGAAGAAGTAATGAAAATAGAATACACCCTACAGCGTACACTAGCACAAAAAAATAAATTGAAGCAAACTAATATTACACATTTTTTTAAATGTACCGGTGAATAACTATGTGTGCAAATATTTTCAATAATAAATGAATATAAACTACACATGTGTACGTGTCTGTATCTCTTTACCTTTGCCTGTAACGACTTCCGGATATAACGACGAAAATAGAGTGGTCCCTTCATTGTCGTTATAGCCGAAATCCACTGTATTTGTAATAGTCGTATGAACATGTCGTGTCGTTTGTGCAATCGTGAACATTAATATTTTAGGATATTAGGACAACTTGGCTTTGGTTCAATATAATCTGTTGTGTAAACAATTACAACTTGTATTATGATAATTTATTGAAATTTTGGCCAAACAAATTTTTGTGGGTGTACTCTAGGTACACGTCTGCCTAACCCTTGGGGGAACAAAGTTATGTATGTTGTTTTTGTTTGTGTTTGGACAAACAAACTTGTGGTATACTGTTGTCAGCAAACATTAGCTTTGACAGTAGATTTACTAATAACGGACTTATCAGTCTTTCAAAAATCGGAATATATAGGGTGACTGGTAATTAGTGACCGATACTTAAACACATGATTGTACTCGTGATAACAAACAACTTTTACTATGGGACCAAACCTGAAATCGTGAAAAAAAAATCTGCTACTCCCTACATTTTGACGAATTATGCGAGCATAAATGTAGGGAGCAGCAGATTTTTTTTTCACGATTTCAGGTTTGGTCCCATAGTAAAAGTTGTTTGTTATCACGAGTACAATCATGTGTTTAAGTATCGGTCACTAATTACCAGTCACCCTATAGAGTTTTTGCTCCCATCCTTTTCAACTGCTGATATACTAAATTCTGCATGTCACTAGAATTTCTGTATGTTGTAGCGGGGACCTGATTTAATATCGCTTCTGATCTACCAAACTGGCATAGCACAGTTTGGTAAACGCGAAGGCCTCATCCTAATCCCCTATTAACCAGTGCCAACAGTTCACCACTCTTAGTAATAACACAACAAATTATTTATTTATTCAGCACCACAAACTAACATTACAGGATATCCATAGGGTGGTTCTTATCTATGAACATATGGAGACATGAAAATTAACATTATTAGAATAAACTAACCTGCTTAATCTTCCACAATGCAGCAGCCACAAGCAATAACAGCAGAAAACACGATGAAAACGTAATGAAGAACTGTTGTAGATTCAACTTGGGATATTGAGAGAAAGATATCTGTATCCACAGCGGCGGTCGGAAGTCGTATACATAGACGAAGAACGTGGTAAGCGTCACGTTGTCTTCTACACCGAACGCGTGCTCCGACTTCGCGAATCTGATGAGCCAGAGAGGACATGAAATCAGCTTAGATATAGATTATATGGTGGGAGAAATGGTATAGCGATGTTAACAAATAATAATGTTTGGGTACCTAAACCAATTTCTTTCAATGTGTGTTACTAAAGTCGTGGAGGTCAGATAGGCAGTCGCTCCATGTAAAATACTGAAACTACTGAGGTCAGTTGCATCCGGTTAAGGAGCTCCCACAAAGCAGTTATAATTGTTAGATAACATTACATAACATTTTTGAACACCAAAACTTCTTTAACATTCACTAAAATATTAACTATATTATTGTTTATGTTTTCAAAGCTTTCACACTTAGATTGACAGAGAAATAATGGGCGACGTGAATGTAATGGGTTGCATTTTCAATGCAATTAAAAAGGTATTAATTAAACACTTACTTAAACCTAAAATTAGTGCAATTAACGTCACTAAACAGTGTTCTCTCGGCGGGATCGCTTCTCGTCCTCACGGTAAGGTTCATCCGGGCATGGGCAGAGCATGTGATACTAAAATCGGCGTCCACGTCAGGTTTGACTGGCGCGTTTCTGAAATTTATTGCTGAGAGGTGTCTGTCTTCCTTTTTTGATAGGTTGAATGTGAATTGGTAGTCTACTGCGAGGTCATCTGTGGAAGATAAGAGTTAGTAAGATGACATAGCGAAAATATGAAACAATAATAAAAAAAAGTAGGCATCCATGGGAACTGCTGCCAGAAGTGAAAACTTAAAAGATTAAGAGGATTGTGAAGCTGTAAATTTTCATACAAAAAGCGATAACGTTTTTCCCCCTGTAAACATAGTCTAATTTTCATAATTTTTGGAAATGTTGTAGATATAATGAAAAACTAGGTCCGTAAGTTTTTATTATAAAGAAATATTGCGTACAATATAAGTTATTAGCATCTAAATATTTTTGACTTACAAACTTCCTCGAGCGTGTTTATTTTTTATTTAACTGAAAAGAAAAACGTACAGTGCGAGATTAAGGTGTACTGAATCTAATGAGACCAAAATTTTCTCATTTCGTAAAGGTTTAGGGAGGTGAAAAAGTTATCGCCCGAAACAATATTTCAAAAAGGAAACTTAGGTAATTGCCTCTACGACTTGCAACTCTCTCTATCGCACGATATGTTCACGCCCGGCGGGAGAGAGAGCAAGTATGAAACAGATAGCATTTTTGAAAATACCTACTCAAGCTGCGTATTGGCACTTCACAATCCTCTTAATATGTACCTACACAGGCCGCTGCGCGTCGCCAGTCGGGCGCAACACGTCACATTGGCATGTCGCATGTCGCGAACCCGTAATATTTTCCCATACCAAAAAGCGTTCAACGCGCCTAAAGAAGTTTTCACTTAAAAAGGTTATTCGGTAAAAAAAACATGGTACAATATTAAAAAAAAAAGAAACTTTAGGCGCTAGATTTGTACAAAATCCCTGGAACCCACACTAGGATTCACTGTGAGGCACGCTGTCATCATCATCTGCCTAGCCTTTTCCCAACTATGTTGGGGTCGGCTTCCAGTCTAACCAGATGCAGCTGAATACCAGTATTTTACATGGAGCGACTGCCTATCTGACCTCCACAACCCAGTAACTGGGTAATACGATGCCCCTTGGTAAGACTGGTTGTCAGACTTTCGGGCTTCTGACGACCCGTAACGACTGTCAAAGATCCACGAATGACAGCCGGGACCAACGGCTTAACGTGCTTTCCGAGGCACGGAGGGGTCTCGGTATGGTCATCCATCCACGGACAACCCCGGCAAGCGTAGCTTAACCTGATGGATCGACCAGTGCGGCTGTTATTACTTAGCCACGAGCTCCTCGTGAGACACGCTGTATGGTTAAATAATAGCCGATTTACAATATGAGCTATTTTTCTTACAATGTTTCGCGATTAAGCGATAAAATTCGGGCTCAAGCAGAATCTATTATTATGAGCTAAATCTACACGGGGCGAGGTTTTTCTATGTAGTTGATGATGTCTTTCCGACAACATAGTGTGTTATCAGAGTAAATTTCCAACGTTATCACTTGCAGGGGCTCATGGCTAAGTAACAACATCCGCACGGATCGATCAATCAGGTTAAGCTACGCTTGCCGCGGTTGGTCTGTGGATCGGTGACCATCTTTACATACCGAGACCCCTCCGTGCCTCGGAAAGCACGTTACACCGTTGGTGCCGGCTGTCATTCGTGAATCTTTGACAGTCGTTACGGATCCATAATCCTGAAAGTCTGACAACCTGTCTTGCTAATGGGTATCGTTATTACCCAGGAACTGGGGTGTGGGGGTCAGATAGGGAGTCGTTCCATGTAAAATACTGGTGGTATTTAGCTGCATCTGGTTAGACTGGAAGCCGTCCCCAACATAGATGGGAAATGGCCAGGCAGATGACGACACTTGCAAGGTGTAATTTGCATTAATCTATTGACCGCTCCGGTCTGATTAATACAACAAAATGTTTTTGTGCCCGTACCGCCTCAGTCTTGTTTATACGAATGAGAACCTATGTTCGTTTTTTGTTTTTTATTAAATTGCACGACCCGATCTTATCATAAATCGACGAATTGAGCTGGGCGCTGGGAGCACGGCAATAGGGATGATAACTAAAAACATTTTTTACAATGCATGTGCTCGAAAAGAGCGTTTTCCAAGCAGCCAAATCGTTTGGAAAATGCTTTTCCCACGCCTTCCCGCTCCGCCCAGAGCGGGAGAAGTCATTTGATGATTTCCCATCCACAAAAAAAAAAAAAAAAAACCGCCAAATCGTGCGGAAAGTGCCACTTTGTCGCAGTAGTGCCTTTAACAGTTTTTTTTTTAAATTTTTAACTCTGTCATGAGCCCGACGCAAAGAGTTTTTATTATTTGAGAAAAGTTTTACAAATTAGTCAAGTACAGATTATATTATCATTCATTTATAAGGTGCAATAAAACTAATACTTCATTAAACGCGTTATTAATTACTCTCGATTTAGATTTTGATTAATAATTTTAAATATTCATTAAATATGTTTGGTTGAACGTATATTTTGCTCGTGCCTTCTTGCGATACGACGTGGCAGTTATTTGCACATGCGCAGTATAGATAGTATGCTGAGCGCGCATGTATTTAAAATAAACCCGCCATTTTACTAATTTCTTGCTTAGTTCGGAGTCGAACTGTGTAAATCTTAATATTTTTTATTTCCTCGCACAATGCATAGTAAAACGTGTATGATACACGTGCGTAAGATTATTTCCGACTCGTGTCGACTATTTTATTCACTCGCCGGAAATCAACCTACCTTCCGCACTTGTAGCATAAATAACTATTTTGTCCATCAGGTAGATTATTAAAAATATTGGACACGATTTTTTTTCTTTTTTACGTAATCAAAAGATTACGGCGATACATTGAGTTAAAATGTGGCATGACGTCACGCCTTGCCAGATTTTACACTTAGTTATGACGTACCGAGCCCTCACCCCCGAACTTTAATGCGTTTTTCTAAGTCATTTTTTATTAATATGATAAAGCAAAAAATACGTGTCTATTTTTTTTTAATTATCTGACTGACGGATTATACAGATTTTTTTTTTTACCCAGGCTTCATACCTACTGATATAAACCGAAGCGGTCAATAGATTGATATAAAACGAGCTTTAAATTGCGTACGAAGTGTCAGTAAATCAGTCGTAGGATATCCTGAGACTACAATAAATGCTATATTATTACTTACAATAACAAGCTCCCTTGTTGTAGATATCGGCGTGATAATGGTTGGTGTTGTCGCATTTGTCGCATCGGTCGCCCGCTAGCCCCTTTGTGCTACAGTAACAGCGACCAGTGTCGGGGGCGCATGCTACGGCTTGTGCGTTGCATTCACAGGCTGTAAGATAGGTTTATATTAGTTACGTAGGCTCGGAACATGAGGCGAGTCGCTGCGCAGTAACAAGTTCACGTGTCAGCGGGGGTGCGGGGTGGGGTACTGCGCAGCGAGTAGCGCACTTCAGAGCCGTCATAAAGTTTGACGCGTATACAAGCAATGAGGGTTTTCAAGATTTAGCAACTGTAGAAAAATTGTGGCTCTTTACTAATCGTTCAAATCTACCAATGGTATTATAGAATTTAATGTCTGGATAAAAAATGACTAAGTTGATTGATTGCATTATATCTTAATCTTCTATGCGTCAGATTTTTTTTAATGCATCCAAACACGTTATAGATATCTAAACAGCGGAAGAATTTATGAGACTTACAGTCACACAGAGATTAACAGTCAATTATGTCATGACTACGCAAATCAGCCTATAACGTTCCCACTGCTGGGACACAGAGCCCCCCTCTTTAAGAGGGAGTGAGCCATAATCTACCACGCGGGCCCAGTGCGGGTTGGTAGATGTCACATGTCTTCGAATTTTTGGTTCTAGAACATGCCGGTTTCCTCACGATGTTTTCCTTCACCGTTTTGAGAGCAGTAGTGATGAAATAAATTCAAAATTCTAAATATTTTATTTCACATACCTAAGCCTACATGGGCACTTATGAAACATCAGAAGCTAGGTGCACGGTTCCAATTGGTCGTTTTCTATGGAAAAGAACCGGCAAGAAACTCCACAGTAATTACACAAAGTAAAGCGCCTACTTGGGCCTATACTGGAGTGAAATATCGAAGTTCACTTTAGTCTGAGTTTCTGCCTTTGTCCGGCAGTATACGTACGTGTACACACGCCGCCGTTGAGCGGGCTGCCCCAGTGGCCGGGCGCGCACACGTCGCAGTGCTCGCCCACCGTGCGGCCCGCGCAGGGCTGCATGCACCGGGCCACATTGTCGCATACTGAGTGGCCGTTGCATTGGCAGGCCGGACAGGCTGTGAAGTGCCATCTGGAAAAAGAAAAATAGATAATCCATATATTATTTACGTTAGAAAACTTATATTTTTAAAGATAAAAAAGACGATTTGTGAAAAAATAAATAAAATCGGTGGAAAAATTGATTATTACGCATTTGAAATTATCCATCTTATCCTTGTCACGAAAAATGATCGTTGTGCTGAATGGCGCGAAGTAACTATGGAGGTCCTGTTTTGTGACGTCACGTACTAGTAGTGCTGTCACTTTAAAACGTATACAATTTTACTATTGTGTGTGTTCGCAGTTAATTTTGTGATAAGGAAGTATGTTGAAGAAATTTAGTTAAATTTATGTTACTAGATGGCGCTGTTCGTTTTTCGTCACATTCTTAACTCGCGATGTGAAGAGTCTCCATCAATTAGTTGTATGTTAAATAATGTATGTTGATTTTGAGTTTGAGTATTCAGATCACGCCTAGATCTGATACGAATACCTATACCATACTATCAAGGTATCCGGTGTTTTATTTATCCGAGTTCCGCGAAGTAAAGTTCAGTGTGAGATATTTAGAGAATATTTTATATTTTTATTACTCTAGGTTATTTTTTTCTAAGTTTTGAAAAATCAAATAAAAAATACGGTCAAATAAACTATTATATTTGCGTTATATTGAAGTCTAGGACTGTATCTGCCGTCATAGTAATTTTGAAATAAGTATGTAGATTTTTTCTAAAATATAACTTAACATCTTAGGCAATTGCATTGAAAAAAAAAATATATGTTGGTAATCGGTATTTATTCTATTTTTGATCGCACAACAAAATGCCACGTTGCTTTATTTTTCAGGGCCGTTTTTGAGGCGCTAACCCTGAATCTAGTGTATTCTTGATTCAAGTTAGAAAAGTTAGTGAGAGCAAACTATATTGCGTTCACCTCAAATTCATGAACAAGAGACCATTAGACTTATATTTTTTTAAGAGTATGGGTACCTACACGTACCTCCATGTTTTAATTTTTTACTATTTATTCAATTTTTTGTATATGGGTTTTCTTTTGCCTGTAATGAAACACTATTTATTTTTTTATTAGTCTAACATGCGCAGGGCTAAAAAATCCTGTCATCGTATCATCTCGCGCTTAAACGAGATAATAAAGGATTCATTTTGATGATGATGAAAGATCTCTTTTCCCCTAAACGGATATGATACGAGCCCAGGGGGCCAACCACCACCTCTTAAAGCAGTATTATTTTAATGTTACTTCAGTGTGAGAAAGAGATGGAGCTATACAGGACGTCTAATCTAGCTCAGTCTCTTTCCCACACTGAAGTAAGATTACAATAATACTGCTTTAAGAGGTGGTGGTCTAGCTCCAGGTAGGTGTAGAACACTCACCTATGCTGCGCACAGACCCTAGGCGCGTGCGGTCTCCTGGCCCCGCCCGGCAGACACAGCCCCCGGCCGCCGCCCGCGCCGTCGTCGCACCAGCCGCACGCAGGCTCGGCGCGGCACGCGGCACACGACACGTGTGCGCCGCAGCCGCGCGCCGCGCCGCACGCGCCGGCCGCACCACCGCCGCCGGACGTGGACCACGCGCGGCACCCACCCAGGGGGAACGAGGCGCCGTATGCGTTCTGTGATAGGGTAAACATAATGTTGAGTTGACGATTTTCGACGGGTTCCGTAGTTGGGACGAATTTATCCCAAGAACAAACTTAACATTGTAGTTGAAATTCATGTTCCCCCATACATTCCAACTGCAAATGTAAGTTTTTAGGCACATTATTGACTGATTTACCATGTTATTATAAGACCATAGGTAGACTTCTTATAAATTTCCCTATTATCTATAAGTATAGAACTATTATTCTCTGTTTTTTTTCTCCAAAGTTTTAGTTTCAGTAGTTTCGGAGATAAGGGGGAGAATGGTAAATTTTCATCAATTTATTTTAAAATTATAAATATATATATATTTGGCATCCTCATATCAAGCCCTTTCATTTGATATGCCACACGGTACAGTTTGCAAAACTTTTTTATTTAATTTTCTAAATTTTCCCCCAAAAGTGAACCCCATATTCAAAATTCATTTATTCATATAACGCGGACGTTGCACGTCCGCGTTTGGGTCACAGAAATGCATGTGTTCAATTTCAACTTAATCGGTCCAGTAGATTCAGAGCAAATCTGCTGTGACAGACGGACAGACAGTCATACACACGAGTGATCCTATAAGGCAGGATTTCTTAAAGTGGGGTCCACGGACCCCCTGGGGGTCCTTGGCATGTGCACCAGGGGTCCGCAGTAGGTCAGCTAACTCTTAACCTATTTACTAGGAAATAGTGCAATAATCTCGTCTAGGTTAAGCCAAGAACTCACCGCGACGATAACGTATCGTCAGTCACAAAACATGAGTTAATTGAACAATAACTAAACTTCTAGGGCAGGGTTTCTTAGCAGCACAGTTGTTTCATGTTCGTCTCTGATACTCTGATCTGTTCATTTACTCCTGTGGCGCCACGTCTCTCACTGTAGTAAGTAATGAAACTACCAACTAATAAAAGTGATTTTTCAATATAAATATGGCTCGTTTTCTTTACTTAAAATATTCTTTGACAGAGGTCCGTGGAATTGTTTATATTGTGAAAGTGGTCCGTGACTGCAAAAAGTTAAAGAAACCCTGCTATAAGGGTTCCGTTTTTTTCATTCGGACGTACGGAACCCTAAAAAGTTAGATTAAAACTATCAAAAGAGTATGGCATCAAAAAATTCGTCCGCATCTTTGTCAACAGGAAAAATGCCCAAAAGGCTGGCAGCAGCATTGCCACGTTGTATATTACTATTCTTATTTTAGGCCTGTTTACTTATAGAGGCTGGTCCAAATAGTGACGTCCAAAAGAAAAATCTGATTTCCTCACACCCAGTTATTTAAAATTTGAGTCTATCTCACTAAAAACTTAAATCCCTGCTATCGATATTTTTTTGAGTAACTTGCAGGAATGTTAGGAAGTTTATTATTTTAAGAATGAAAGTAACATTCAAGACAATTATGTCACAAAATAAATCTGAAAATACACACTACAAAAAAAGATATGAATTTTTGTAGCTCCACAGGCAGAAAATTAAAAAAAAAAATACAAAAAAATAATAACTTGAAAACTACAAAAAATCACGGAACATACATGGGGTATTTTCGAACACCCCTGGGTATGAGGAATTCAGATCAACAAATCAAGCGGCGACATAAACCACTTAAGTTTTGCAAGCAATAAAATTTGACTTAAGTGCTTATGGCTTCCGAGTCTAGAATTTAACACACGTGTAGGGCTAGTGGCCAGTAATCATAAAAATTAAAATAAAATAAAATAATCCGTAAAATTAAAAATTAACATTTTCAAACATATTAAATAATAAAGCTCTCTCTTTTCTTCAATTCGCCTACTCTGCAAGTTATTCCTTTTAACTTCATTGATGCGATGTTACGATCCGTGACCCCGGCAAAAAACCTCTGCGCTACAATTATTTAAGTACAGGTTGCCTCAAGATGATATTTTAGAAAATTGTAAATAATTCAATAAATAATAAAGTTTAATGAAATTAAAATACTATCTTCATAAAACGAAAACGCGATACCGTGTACCTACGTGTGTTAAATTAAAGTCGCCATTAAAGCTGCACGCTGTATGTGTGCTCACCATTGCACCTACGCTAAAAATTTTATCTCATAAAGGTATGCACAAACCTTATCAACGCATCGTCCGGCCGACGCGCACCAGATGCACTCCTCAGCGGTACAGTTGGCGCAGGTCTGGAATGTGGAGCAGGGGGCGCTGCACGGACCCGCCGCGGCCACGCTCCTAACAAAAACGTGAGTTTGTTGTAGCATACGTAACATGCTATTACGCTTGTATTTCCCGAAAGGGTAGTCAGAGGTGTATAGTAAGTATACCCCAATCTCGCCAGTTAATTTTAAGTTATATGTAATAGGGAGCGAGTCTATTTCCATTAATCAAGCATAAATCCAGATTCAGAACTGCTACTGAAAATTCCTGATGAAAGAATCCAATGACCCTTTGCCCGTCAGAATCTAACAACGCATATACTTACATGTATGTAAGTAAACTCACGCCGTCTTCCCGTGGGGTAGGCAGAATCTACAGAACGCCACCTGCTACGATCCTTACATACTACTTTTGCTTCGTTTACGTTCATACCTCCCTTCCGCGTTCCAAGACCTTACATTCTCCGCTTAGTAAACATCCATCTTCTGCTCTTGTAACATTCATACTCGATGTTCCTGTCACTCCGCAAGCCAATCTTACCTGTCTCCAGAACAGCTTAACATTGGCCCCGAAGTTATCAGAGAACTTCCTGTTATACTTTTCTTCCTTTTCATCCTTCTTCATTTTCACCATCTCTTTCACTTTCGTTTCCATTTCGGAGTATTCTTCTTCTTCTTCACTGATTCCAAATCTTCCGTTACGTTCGTTGCCTGATTCATCCTATTTTGGGCCTTATAGGCTAACACATTAAGCCAGGCCTCTTACTTCTTCCTCACAACCTTTTTTACTTCACTATCTACCTATTAATCATTCGTTCTACTACCACATTTCCTCTGCGCCAGACCACATACTTTTGTGGCCACTTGCACCATACTATTTCTCGCTACATCCCATACTTCTTTTAGACTGTAATCATTCGTATCCGTCTTCACTTTTACTTCCCTCTTAAACTAATCTTTCACTTTCAATTCTTGCAGTTTTTCTATTATTATCTCTAGAGCAGTCACAGGAACTCGAACTCGGTGACGCCAATGTCTGAACAAACCATCCACCCGACACATAACCAGATAATGACCAGTCCCTACATTAACACCCCGATATGCTCTAGTATCTGTCACTTTACTCTTTAATCTTTCATCCACAATCACAAAGTCGATCATACTTCTACTGTCTTGCTTTTCCCACGTATACCTGTGAACCTTCCTATGATTAAACATAGTGTTCATAACAGACAAATTCTCCTCTACACATCAGCGGCGAGGCGTGAATTTTTGTAAGAGAGAAGCCGAAGCAATGCCGGTTTTAACTAACTTACTTATCAATAAAGTAAAAATTAATTTATTAACTTACAAATAAAAATCTTGTTGTAATTCAAAGCTAATAATAGGTGTTTTTTGTTGTTTGAATGTTATGGTGAATTAAATACCCGTAGTGTAACTATACTTTTTGGCAATATTAAACACTATTGACTGCGCCATTTTTCAATAGCGGTAGAATTGCTGATGCGATCCTCCGAAGGGAAGCCGGTAGGAATAGTGTTATATGGTGCTTTCGCCACTGCTACACATATCTCTACTCGAACAAATAAAGTGGATTTTAAAGGAATATCCAATTAATTTGTTATTAATCAAACAACAGCTTACACAAGGTTTTAAAGAAAATAATTATCATGAAAAGAAACTTCACGAGGCTTCGAAAAATTCGTAGAAGCAGGATATATTGAGATAAAATACATTCTCACCTCTGCCTAACCTTTCTGGGTCTCAGTTGTGATATAACGGCGCAAAACTACGCAAGTATAACAAAGGGTTCAAGACATTAGAGTCTTACCTGATATCTTCGGATGAATTGACTGGTTTACACTTAATCGTGTCGTAGTCCCAGAAACAAGCTCGCTGGCTTAATTCCTCTGATCCCTGTTGGAAGAAAATCTTATAGTTCCGCTTTTATGACCATTTCATATCTTTTGTAATACGTTTGTATGTCTGTAGGCATGTTTTGAGTAGCCAGTAGTCCAATCATGAGCGTAGAGTAAAGTTAAGGACTGCGTTTTGTATAAAGTGTCACAACACCATGGCGACTTTATTTTTCATAGTTGTTTTATATGTTTGTGAACGCGGCTGGGACGCAGGTCTCCTCTCAGTGAGAGGAAGTCGGCCGTGATTCAATACGCGGTGCCAATGCGAGTTAGTTAGATTTTTTCAATTAATTTTTGTGTATGCTACAATTACTAAAGTCTTGCCTACCAGAACATACCCTAAAAATCTCATAAAATTATTAAAATTCATTACTTACATGTGTATGATGATGTTGATGCGCTAAACAAGCTGCGCATGAGTGGTACCTCCCGCACGCCTCCCGCGGTGACTCGCTGTCCGAACCACACTCTTCTATTGATAACGCCATCTGATAGCAAATATTTTACATAGATACTTACTTACATTATTTTTTTTTTTTCAAAAGAACGAATGAATACATCCTCTAGATAATTATCGTGATCAGCAAGAGTACGACCTAAAATGATAATTGTCTAAAATCTAAAATGATAATGATGATTATCTAGCCCAGGAAAAATATTAATCGGGAACTGAGTAAAGTTTAATAACATAATATGGTAATTATTATGCAACATTATGCAGATGTGCGATAATTAAATGTGTGACTTGGGTCATGACCGGTCACTACTAACAACAAACTTGTAAATGTTTAAAATTCCATTGCTAAGAAGGTTTTTGGGTTTGTTTGGATACTAGTAGCTGAAAACGATAAGTCAATTAATTATAATAGATTAATAACCGACTGTTGAATCTTTGTGGTTATAGACTTGTCTGCCGGCAAATTTTTATTTCTCAAATAAAAATGTACAAAAAAATATATATCATCATCATCCGCCTAGCCTTTTCCCAACTATGTAGGGGTCGGCTTCCATTCTAACCGGACGTAGCTGAATACCAGTATTTTACATGGAGCGACTGCCTATCTGACCTCCACAACCCAGTAACTGGGTAATACGATGCCCCTTGGTCAGGCTGGTTGTCAAACTTTCGGGCTTCTGACGACCCGTAACGACTGTCAAAGATCCACGAATGACAGCCGGGACCAACGGCTTAACGTGCTTTCCGAAGCACGGAGGAGTCTCGGTATGTAAAGATGGTCACCCATCCACGAGCATGCGTAGCTTAACCTGATGGATCGACCCGTGCGGCTGTTATTACTTAGCCACGAGCTCCTAAAAAAATATATATAATATAAAAATACTAAATACACAAAACTTTCAAACCAGTGTAAAGCTACCGACACATTACTGTGTTGTGTTGTGACGTGGGATGCACCAATCAAACGAATCCGTTCAGGACTACGTCAAATCACAACGAGTTTTAATTGGCTAACACTGCGTCAGAAGGCGTCTCGACACGACACAACACAGTAATATGAATCCGGCTTAACAAGCGGTACCTGATGCGTATGTCTAACACAGTACATGGCAGAGGGATAGCACGCCCCGCACCACGCGCAGCGCGCGGCCGTGCACGCCGCACAGGACTCCGCTGATGTGCAGAGACGCTCGTCTGCACAACACCATACAATACATGATTAGAACCGTCAGTCTTTAATTCAAGAGTAAATAAGTTACTTTCGGGCATGATAAACTACTGTCGACTTTGATATAAAAAAGTAATACTATGTACTAATATTCTGGGTTAAGTTCACCTTTGTACTTAAGCTGACCTTATAATGTTATAACATTGTTTTAGTAATAACATAATATAACAATCACCCCCCCTAAGGGGTATTCCCCTAGGGGTTAAGTCCCATGTGCGAGCCTATTGCCATCAACCGGGCACAAATCCAGACTCCGGGCTGCTACTGAGAAATTCCTGACGGGAAAACCCAATAACACTTTGCCCGACCTGGGAATCGTACCCAGAACCTCATGCTCAGTAGTGTTGCCCAAATTCAGTCTTGGTCTTGCAGTCTTGGTCTTGTTCTTGCGTTTTTGCAAGACCAAGACCAAGAACAAGACCGCGTATTTTTAGCAAGACCAAGACCAAGACTGACCGTGCAAGACTTGAGCAAGAACAAGACATAGCCTGCAAGACTCTTGCGTCTTGCAGCTAGGACTTAGCGCTATTTCACTGAGTAGTTAGGTGTAACAGTTCGGTGTATAGGTAGGTACGCTTAGGAATTCTATGAGACGCAAAAAACTGTATCAAAGAATATGAAAAACTGGACCTATGCGCATTACGACTAATACCATAAACATAGCGAATAAAAAAATATCTATTAAAATCAAACTGAGTGCATGCATAGTTATGTTTTAACCATCGGCACTTTGATAATGCGGCATCAAAGGTTTTGTACTTACTTCTCAAAGAAATTTGCCGCTTTTCGGAAGTACATGGTTATGATACACGCGCCGGCGGCTTCTTTTAAAATCTAAAACAATCGTTGCCGCCACGCCGAAATCATAACATTTGTGACACTATTTGATTGCCGCCATAGGGCGTAGGTATACTCATGCAAAATAATTTCGAATTTTTTTAAGAGTACCTACAGGTGTTCCAAAGAATAAATAAGTTTCAGAGTGCTTAGAATGAAAATGAATACATTATACTGATCACGCAAGTAGTATTATGATTAGGATAAAATGGTAAGGATAGGTAGTAGATGTCATATTAATTCATTCTAGTAAGTATATATTATAATATTGATTACTTATATGGTTTTAAACTAATTACTTAGGTACTATTATTGTACATTTAGTCATTATATTTCTTAAGTTTTTACAAGAAAAAATAGCAAAAAAGTGTTCAAATATCACCCGTTTAATAAATATTGTAGCCACTTTTAAATATACTTGAAACGTGTAAAAAAATTCTAAAAACTAATAAAATAATATAAAAAGCGTAGGTACTTACCTACTAATAAAATAAAAAGCCTGCGATAAGAGTTTTGTATTACTTACCAGCCCGAATATCTCTGAGAGAGATGATGAGAGTAAGTATTTACTAGCTGTGCCCGCGACTTCGTCCACGAGGAATAGTAACTTTGGAGGTATAGTGACGTTCAGGACTTATTTATTTATTTTAAAACTTCTTAAGCTTATAAATCATAAATGTTTATTAAGAAACAGTTACTTCCATGGAAAACGACATATAGGTCAGTTGATTTTTCGAATTTCTTATCAAATCTTCAGCTATTTATTAATCTGCTTGATCTTTACTATGGCTATGTTAATTCAAGCTCACAATGTTCCAATTCTAATACGTTTTTCTAAGATTTAAAGTAAACTTTAATAAATAGTAATAGACTAATAGGTAATTGCAAGACTTGCAAGACTCTTGCTGCAAGACCAAGACCAAGACCAAGACTGGGAGCGCAAGACCAAGACCAAGACCAAGACCAGGTGTATTGGCGCAAGACCAAGACCAAGACTGGCTAAGTCTCGTCTTGTTCTTGCATTTGGGCAACACTAATGCTCAGCAGTAGCGTTAGCGACCACTAGACTAACGAGGCAATTTTAAAGTAACAGTAAATAAAAAATACTGACTTCTAACATTTTTAATTTGTCCATTGCAATAAATTCAAACCTTACATAGGGGTGCGTTTCATATCATATAAAGTAGTAGTAGTAGTTATTTTGTATATTTTCATTTCAATAACGTTCACAAGATATAATAAACGTGAGTTATACGAATTGTTGACATAATTTATTTAGATATTTACATTTATATACTCTAACTTATTTCGTATAACGTTAAATGATAAATGATTTTATTTCTGTAAGTAGGTTTATACAAACACTTTTACATGTCAAACATTTTTTTTTAAACTAGATGATGACGTTATTGGATATAACGTTTATATAATCGAAAATTATTAGGTATATCGTTTAAAATATATATTGATACCATCATTATGGTTAACACCCGGACTCAGAGCAATCCGACGCGGATAGGTTAGTTTAGAAGGCTAAGGCGCGAGCGGAGCGGAGCCCGGTTGTTTTTTTTTTTTTGGTGGTTTGTGGTTATTGGTTTTTTTCGAGTTAGGTTCGGAATAAAAGGATTATTCCGAACCTGATCCGAAAATCCTAACCCTAGACGGTCGACGTCAGGGGCACCCCGAGGTTTGGTTTGGTTAGGTTCCTTTAAACTCTGCAGACGGAAAGAGGAGGCCCCGCGCAGCGGGGCTCCGTCGACCTGCTGTCAGTCTATGCTTGCATGCTGCATGCTTGCTTAGACTAAATAGGTTTTATATCTTGCGAGTGGTATATCAAACGATTTTATATTTAATGTATGTTATTATGCTTATAAAAATTATTTATTTTAAAATTATATTAATCGTTTATTATACTAACTGATCATTATATCAAATAAAATTATAGATCCAGTTCTTATATCTTGTAAATATTAGAGATTTTGTAATTTTATCATATATTACTTACCCCTTACATAGATTAAAATTTTATCTAGCAAAATGTTATAACCACCAAACGCCAAGAGTCGTTGCAGTCGCGGTCATAAAATGAGCGAGTATGACGGTGAATATTTAACCCAAACACATCGTTAGTAGAGGTGAGTGCGTGTTCACGTGAACTCGCGGGTGCGATGGCGGGCGCGGCCACGTAATATCAAACACATGTCATAAATATCGAACTGTTCACGAACAAAGCGCAGGCGCGGTGTAAGTAGCAGGCAAGCTCGCGACTGGCGCGTGCGGCGCGCTCGCGGCGATATCAAACGTGTGAAGTTGCTTGTGTATGTTCACGTCAAACTAGCGGCTGCGCATGCGATTCACGCGCGGCGTCAAGAATTACGCAGCCGCACAACCCGTCTGGCGCCCAATGTGAACACGAACTCACCAACACCACCGCGCCCGCCGCCGACCCCGGAGCCGCGTGTTGTACATGAGCAAGGACTCAGTATGGGTTAGTGTAGTTACATGCTTACCCTTACCAAACCTAGGTTCCGTGAGGCACGCCTTCACCGTGCCGTCAAACGACTCCTTCCAGCCCACTTCTTCTAACTGAAACAAAATAACATAACTCTAGTCTAGTCGGGAAATAATTTTGTACTGAAATTTATTATAGCCCGCTAGTCAATAATATGATTTGAATTTGGAACCTTAATTAAAAATGCGTATGAGAACATTTATTTGAAAATTGCTTTGTAACAGGTATGAAAAGTAGAGTATTCTCTTCGGGGATAAAGGCGTCTTCGTCTTGGGCGAACTTCACTCAGGATTATAGTCTTAACTCCCTCGGTTCATTCAAGAGATAACTCAGAGCGTTCGGGATTCAACATAGCGCCCGTGACATAAGATACAGTTTTATTCCCTAACGGCCGCTTTCTAGAATATATTTCAATCTTGATCCCGATCCTTGTCTGTAACCAATCAACGGCCGAGTTTGTCAGTCTTTGAGAGCGCGAATCACAAGCAGCCGTCAGACTGCGGATCAAGATTCGGATTGAGATTAATTATAGAATCCTGGCTTTAGTGAATAATCTACAATTTTCTCGTATTATTTTGATTATTACCGGCAAACAAGCTTTATCTCTAGATCTCCACACGCACGCGACTGCGGTGTGCTGCGCTGCAGTCAAACACGCTGCTTCACTTGTGTGTCTGGAGCAGCCCTCGCCTGCTTCGAAGATTAGCGCGTCTGAACGGAGTCGGCCGTCAAATCTATAAGAAAAAGCATTATTTCTTATTTGTTTTCGGGATACTAACGCCAATCAACTTATCATTGTAGAGGTATATTCGTTAGAGACATTACTGGTGCTTCTACACGGTGCAATTACTTTCATATGTCGCTTGCGCAAGCCACCTGCGCGAGTTACATACACGGTGCGTAAGTCACTGGACCCGCGCATATTTTGTTGCCATCGTTTACACGATGCATGTAGGTTACGTGTGCGCCAGTGCCTCTATATGCGCATATTACGTGCGCCACATAGGTACCTTTATTCAATTTAGGCGACAGCGCCAGAGTAGCCCGCGAAATTCAACTTTTCTTGCGTTTTTTGCAATTCGCAGGTCAGTATTAGGTTGTACGTTGATTAAAATATGATTCACGACCGTAACAAATAAGTATTTACAGAATTATAAGCTACGCTAAGGCATCTAAATCATTGGGTTTCATTATGCGACTATCCAAGTGCTTCTCTCAAGCCAAGACTTTAAAGATCCTATACTGTACCTATGTGAGAAACCATTTGGAGTATGCGTCAGAAATATGGAACCCATGTTACCACAAATATATTAACCGAATTGAGAGCATCCAAAAAAGATTTATAAGATATTTATGTTACCACCAGAAAATTCCGTATCACTCAGAAAACTATCTTAATCTCTGCAAAAAATATCATATTCTTCCTCTAGCCAACCGCCGCGAGATTTCTGACTGTGTTCTGCTTTTGAAAATCTTTAACAATCACATTAACTGCTCCGATATTTTGTCAAAATTCTATTTCAACACTCCCAGGAGGTCTAAACGATATAATCCACCTTTACGTGTGCCATTTGCCTCAACAAAATATAGGCAGAACTCATACATCGTGCGTGCAAGCAAAAATTTAAACAAGCTTTGCAAGCAGCACGATTTGGATCCCTTCACAACTAGTGTGTCCTCAGCCAGGAGGTGCTTAAGCCGAAACTTTTTCCTATAAGTTGTTAAACATTGTGGATAGTTATAGTGATCGTTTTGCAGTGCGAGCAACTTTATATATAGTATTGTTATATTACTGAATAACTTGGTGTCAATGTCCATAGAAATTACTTACTTTTTCTATTTTTTATAAATGAAGACTTGTAATTGGCTGACAGTCTTATTTACTGAACTTGGCCTGTTTGTTTTAGCTGTAAGTCTTCCATACTGCTTAAATAAATAAATAAATAAGTAAATAAATAATCATTAAAGTCATCAATACAACTCTAAGACCAAGTAATTCTATTGAATGACTATTTCATGAAATCTTAACATTTCAGGATTATACTAATTTAAGGAATTGTATTACTGATTCTAATGATTATAATTATGTAAATGCATATTTGTTACGGTCGCGAATCATATTTTAATCAACATACATAAGGGGGAAGTGCTAAGGTAGCCCGCGAAATGCAAATTTTCTTACGATTTTTGCAATTTGCAGCTCAGTGTCTGGGTGTACAGACCATCAAACTGAACAACTCTCTCCATGGGACATCGTAATCCTGAAAAAAATATCAACTGTCCTATACAAAACTTCAATACCTACTTGGCCCAAAAGTATGCGACAGCTAATAAATTTTTCGCGATCACGATGTCGGTCCTATGGAGCAAGTTGTTCATGAGATCACATACCCAGCATGTATGACGACAGTCCGCCTGTCCTGTATGAGCAGGGGCGCGGCCGCGTGCGCTGCGCGTGCGCCGCCGCTGGGGGGAGACGCTGGCCACCATACGCCGCATCTGTTGACAATATACTTCCATGAATTCCTTTCATAATCAGTGATCAGATTACGGCAAGCAATTACTGAGATTTAATTTGATAAAATTGACCTATTTAAATCGATATTACAACTTCGTATAACCAATAAATGGTAAATTCGCTATTCCCGGGACACGGGATTATATGGCTTACCCATATTCTGATAACGTCATTAAATCTCAATAATTGCACGCTAAAATCCAATCACTGTTTATAACATACAAATGACCTACAGATAAAATTTAAGCTAGTGCTACCATAAGATCGGTTTTGACCAAAATCTGAACATTGTGTGGCTGGTATGGCCACAAGATCGATCAACTTCGAGGATTGAAGTCAATCTAGCGGAAGTATTTTTTTAGATTGATCTTTCCAAGTACTCTTAGGCAGAAATCTATGGAGCGAACTTAGCTCAACTCAAGATAAATAAGTACAGTCACGTTTCATAAGATAAATAATTGATGTGCAATGTGCATAATGCATGCATGTGATATTCTTGCGACTGTGATACGAATATGAATATTAACTATATACAGATAAGGTTCATTTTAGAATGAAACTCTACTGTATTTAGCACGAGTAAAGTCGAAGTTCGCTCCCTCAGCCTTAATAGCGACCTACACTTGGCCTTGAATAGATTATTTTTTTTTATTTAATGCTAACATAACCGATCGTTTGTCTAAAAAAAATTAAAAAGTACTAGTAAGATTTTTTTTGCGAAGTGGCCAGCTCTTGACCGCGATCTCGCCTGGTGGAAAGCGAAGCATAATAAATGTGGAGAAGAAACGCTGAGTACGGCTTGTCGGTGTATCGACCAAGTGCGGATGGTACCCTGCAGTACGTCTGGTAATCCGGTAGTGAAGAGGAGATGGTGGAATCGGTCGTGGAGCTCCTGCGCACACACTCCAAAATACAGTCTGTAGAAGACCGACAGGCAAGCAACATATGCCGATGAGCTAGGCTATGAAGCCTAGCCCCCAGCGCCTTGTCGCCTATGAGCATTTTTACTCTGCCTTCCACCGAGTCAAGAGCAGCAAGCTGGTATTTTGCCCAGCCATCCCATAAGTGGCTGCAATACTTCATACAGGAACGGACCTGAGTTTTGTACAAACTCAGAAGCTGATGTGAAGTACCGCCTCATCTTATTTAGGATATCCAGCTTTTTGGCCGCAGTCTTTTTTTTTGTGGATGGGAAATCATCAAATGACTTCTCCCGCTCTGGGCGGAGCGGGAGGGCGTGTCATCCTTTTACTGACTACCCACCCGTGTTCCTTCTGTTGCCTGTGCCGGGGCCACGGTAACTCTTTCGAACATCCCGCAACCCTAGCTGGCATCGGCCCTAGCGGACCCCTTCAATGGTGCTGACATGTCTTTAAGGCGCGCGTAGAACACAACGCGCCGTCGACTCGGGCCTGGTCCTTACCGGACGGCGAGCTACCCATTGCTCGCCGTCCGCAAGCCCGCGCCTACGGTGGCCGGGAATCGGCTGCCAATTCCCGACGCCCAGGGCGTCTCCTGCGGCGACAAGGGGCGTGAGGGCGCAAATCTTGCCTCTCCCTCACGCGTCCCGCCTCTTCCTTCGCGAACATTATTGCTTCGCAGAATGACGTAATGGCTTCCCATGTAAGTACTCTCGTTCCGTACCATGGCCTGGATCAGGGCCGGACGCGAGAGATCGCCGCCGTTGATCGCTTCCGCGAGGACACGGCGGTGCTCCGCCCAAGCCGGGGAGACCTCCACCGTATGCTCCACCCTGTCCTCCGGGCGATCCACACAGTGGTGAACTTGGCCGCAGTCTGTGCTTTAGACTCGATGGTTGGGCCGAAGTTGAGATCTGACGTCAACTCCATGCCCAAAAGCTCCAGGCGGTCGGTAACTGGTACAGATGCACCTCGGAAGGTAGGAGATAATTGGAACTGGCTTCTTTTGGCAGTGAAAATAAGGTGAATTGATAACTTACCTGACATCATACAGCAATGCTCCGGCAGAATAACACTTGGAAGCGGCAGGATTGGACACCAACGCCGCCGCGCTATCATTGTGTGCATTACCTCCAAATACCAGCATTACACCTAGAAAATAATACATTAAAAATAAAATAGGGATGACGCCTGGGTAAAAAAAAAGAAATTCTACCTAGACGGCAGTCAGATAATAAAAAAATATTAGACACGTATTTTTTGCTTTACCATAATAATAAAAAATGACTTGGATAAAACGCATCAAAGTTGGGGAGTGGGGGCTCGCTACGTCACAACTGAGTATAAAATCTAGCAAGGCGTGACGTCATGCCACATTTTAACTCAATGTATCGCCGTATTCTTTTGACTACGGAACAAAAAGAAAAAATACGTGTCCAATATTTTTTTTTATAAACTACCTGATGAACAAAAAAAAATTGCCTCAATCCCTTCCATCGGACACTAATTCTGCGTTGATTGTTAACGAAAAATTTAAATTTAAAATTTAAAAAAAAAAGCCGACAGAAACAAAAACACCTAAAAAGTAAAAAAATAATATGTATTGGCTCTTTAAGTTAGTTTAATATAAGTTGTAGGTAATATTTTGATCCAAGCGTCATCACGTCAGGTGACGGCTAATGAAAACGCCAAACACATGAGGCTTATTACCTAGCAATAATATGCCAGTTGATTCTTTGACAAGAGTTATAGGATACCAAAAGGAACACGTTGTATAATCAAATTACAGCAATGTTTCTTGAGGACTTACCTGGCGTAATAAAAGTAGCAGAATGTAAATATCTAGGAGTAGGCGCCGACTGCAGAGGGCGCCACAGTCTTAACTCGGGGTCGTACTCAAATAACGACGCCGATGGGGCCTGCAAACCAACATATTTAAATTATTATTAAATTCTTTAAGCAAGAAATAGACAGACAAATGTTGTTTAAAATCTATACTATTAATTATATAGATATATTAATTACTAGCTGTGCCCCGCGACTTTGTCCGCGTGGATGTCATAAGATACACAATATACTAAAATAACAGCCACATTTCAATGAAACTCCCTCGTCCCCCGACCCGTCGCCAACCGTCGCGTTGAATCGCCTGCCCGCGCTACTACTTCGTTTTCGCTTAGCGTTCATCCTGACTTTTTTATTTTTGCTCGGTGCCTAAGGGTCGTAGCGTGAATTGATGTTAAATAGCCTATAACTATCCTCGAGAATTGGGCTACCAAATGCAAAAGAATTTTTCAAATTCGACTTTTTGTTCTAAATTTCATGGGTTTTAATTTTTTTGCGCGGATCCCTAATTATTTTTCTAAAATAAAAGTAGCCTATGTTTCCCGCCGTAACATCAGCTATCTGCCAATGAAAGTCCCGCCAAAATCGGTCCAAACGTTTCGGAGATTAGTCGGAACAAACAGACAGACATACAAAAATGTTAAAATTTGCTTTTTTGTTATAAGTACCGTTTATACTTTCTTATGTATTTAGTAAAAAATTGTTATTTTGACATTACAAACAGACACTTCAATTTTATTTATTTGTATAGATATTATACTTTATTCTTATTATTATTAATACTCTTCAGCTTTATAGCTGAAGAGTTGGTTTGTTTGTTTTAACGCGCTAATCTATGGAACAACCAGTCGGATTTGAAAGATTCTTTTTCCATTTGATAGCCCATTTCTTAAGGAAGGCTACAGGGTACTTAATATCACGCTAGGACCCTAAGGAGCCGAGTAAAAAGAAAAAAGTCAGAAAGAACGCAAAGCGAAAACGAAGTAGTAGCGCGGGCAGGCGATGCGATGCGACAGGGTGGGTCGGGGGAACAAGAAATTTCACACGGACGAAGTCCCGGCAGAAGCTAGTAAGTAAATCAAATCCAGTCATGCCTCTTCTAAAAGTGCAAATTTTGTGTTCTGAACAACAAAATAAAAATGCTTCAAGTCAGTTTCAGGGAAAGATAGCCCATGATCACTATTTTCAGCAGGGTTGCACTTGCAACTGATTAAATCTAAGTAGGTAAAGTGACTTTTGGAAATACAGAATGCCTGAAAACACTGAAACTAATCCTAGGCATGAGGATGATAACTTCTCCCCTAAATGTTTATTCTGTAATGCTGATCGCATTAAAACTGATTCTGTGATCACTACAATGGTGACTACCTACAACTAAGCATTTTGCCGAAACAAACTTGTGAACGGCATAGCATAATCAGCATATAATGTTCCCACTGCTGGGACACAGGCCGCTCTGTGAGAGGGAGTGGACTGTAATCCACCACGCGGGCCCAGTGCGGGTTGATAGATGTCACATGTCTTCGAATTTTTGGTTATAGAACACGCCGGTTTCCTTACGATGTTTTCCTTCACCGTTTTGAGAGCAGTGCTGATGAAATAATTTACACAAAGTAAAGTGCCTGCTGGGGTTCGAACCCACGACGTACAACTCGTAAGTCGCTACCGTTGCCACTGGGCCACCACTGCTCTAAACGGCATAGTAATGTGTAAAACACCCAAAACATACCTGTGTAGCTTCAGATTCCGACACTAATCCTCCATGGACATAAACCTTCCTTGACAACGGATCCCACGCCGACGCATGCGCGAACCCCGCGCGCGCCGCCCAGCCACGAGTAGCTGCCACTGACCATACGCCTTCATCTACGTAGTATTCCTGGAAAGAGGTACGAAGGCATAATATCATAGTGAAATAACAAGGCGTCAGTTTAATGTAAAAAGTAAAAAGCACAGCCCGGGTATTGAACCCAGGACGCTCAGAAATCGTTCTTACAAGCACTAGACCAAACAGCCAGGTATTTTAAGCACAACTACAGAGGTTGCCATTGCAGTCGATTGATAGTTATAATTACTGTAAATTGCGATTAAATAAAGATACGATTTTGCCGGAATATATAACAATCTCTGGCTTTCAAACTTACTTAAGACTGAGACAGTTGCCAGTAATAAAAAAAACGTGTGTAGTCGGGGGACCCCTGTCAGGAACGAAGTTCCTTCTCATGTCTGATCAACAAAAACAAAATTTTCGCAGCCGCCATTTTGGATTTACATTTTGACGTCACTATCGGCTTTCGCACCCTCGAAAATAATGAAAACGACACCCCAAGACGAAAAATTTGAAAATTTTCGCAGCCGCCATCTTAGATTTTTATTTTGACGAAATGAATGGTGAGTAAATGATGAATGTGAATTTGGAGTGTGAGTGTGACTTTGTGTGAATTCGAAAGAAGAAAGTCACATGGAGGGGGGCACACAAATATGAACGCTTTTCCGCGTGACGATTTCTGCCAATTTACTCCTACCGCAAGCCGCGAAAAAGAACTTCCTTCCAAAAAGTCGGGAGGTGTCGTAGGACACCCGGTTGGAACGAAGTTCCTTTCCTGTATATTATGTAAACACAGAGCCATCTAGTAGGATCTCAAGTTTCAAGTGTCAAAATGGGCCTCAAAGGAGCATTTGTCACGTGAGATGGTCTGCCAGTCCACTCCTACCGCACGCTAAGTTAAAGAACTTCGTTCCAAAAAGATAAACTTAGTAATAGTGTAATTACATTGCAACAAAATCCTCAGCAATGTAACATCATCTGTCAATTGTTTCACTCTACGAACCTGCACTAAATGTAAGTATCCGTAATGCGGCGAGTGTCCAAAAAACACCAACATCACAGGCTTCTTGGTGACACCCAGGTACACTAGCACTGCAGTGTGACCCGACACGTGCAGCCCACCTAAAACACCAAAGAATAAACATGTAACTACATGAAAACATTTCATTCAAAATAGACGTAGGTGGTGTGTGGATGACCAAAATAAATAATCTTCATTTCTTGAAAACTTCTTTAAGTAATTATTTTTAAAACTTAACAATCGTCTTAGTCTTCCTATAGCTCGCTCGCCATCTTTCTCCCCCCCCCCCCCCCACAAATACTCTCTCATTCTATCAATCGCTGCATTCATACGTCTATTTATTTCTTAAAATTATAATGCGTTTTGAATCCTACATATATACAGGGCATTTTTTTAATCACTATCCAAATTTTCGCAGGGTGTTCTACCCATGAATACGAACAACTTTCACTATGGGGCCAACGCTGAAATCACGAAAAAAATCAACGGTTTCATACATTTTGGTCGAGTAGGTATTGAACTTTTGTATGAATCAGCTGATTTTTTCTTCGTGACTTCAGAGTTGGTCCCATAGTAAAAGTTGTTCATATTCATGGGTAGAACACCCTGCGAAAATTTGGATAGTGATTAAAAAAATGCTCTGTATATGGGTGCAACCCATTTACAGAATGAGACATAATAGAAGTTTTTTTTATGACATCTATGGCGTTTAAGGTCCCGCAGAGTTAAATATATTATACATACAACATTTGATTGATAAACAACAATATTGCTTAATGGCCCATTTCCGGTTTTAAAAGTTTAGTGAACGGGCATAATATAGTAAAAATAGGCCCGTGACTAACAGCCGCACGGGTCGATCAAAAGTAAACTACACTTGCTGAGGTTGGGCCTTTGATGGGCGACTATCCCATTTCATAACAAGACCCCTTCGTACTTCGAAAAGCTCATTAAACGGTTGGTTTGGCTGTCATTCGCAGATCTATGACAATTGTTACAAGTAGCCAGAAACCGGAAAGTGTGACAACCAGTCTTAACAAGGGGTATCCAGGAACTCGATACCTAATGCTGCGCTACATAAGGTACATATTCGCATACCGCAGTGCTGCGTCTGTGCGGCGAGCATGTGACGGGAGTCGCGTTGTTTCACTGCGGCCGCTCACTATTGAGAACTCGCCAGATCTCGCAAAGAACTGTATACCTAATGCCGCACTACATAAGGTGCACATTCGCTTACCGCAGTGCTTCAGCGGCGGCTGTCTGTGCGGCAAGCATGTGACGGGATTCGCGTTGTTTCACTGCGGCCGCTCACTGTTGAGAACTCGCCAGATCTCGCAAAGAACTGTATACCTAATGCCGCACTACATAAGGTGCGCATTCGCTTACCGCAGTGCTTCAGCGGCGGCTGCCGGTGCGGCGAGCATGTGACGGGAGTCGCGTTGTTTCACTGCGGCCGCTCACTGTTGAGAACTCGCCAGATCTCGCAAAGAACTGTATACCTAATGCCGTACTACATAAGGTGCACACTCGCTTACCGCAATGCTTCAGCGGCGGCTGCCTGTGCGGCGAGCATGTGACGGGATTCGCGTTGTTTTACTGCGGCCGCTCACTGTTGAGAACGTGCCAGATCTCGCAAAGAACTCTATACCTAATGCCGCACTACATAAGGTGCACATTCGCTTACCGCAGTGCTTCAGCGGCGGCTGTCTGTGCGGCAAGCATGTGACGGGATTCGCGTTGTTTCACTGCGGCCGCTCACTGTTGAGAACTCGCCAGATCTCGCAAAGAACTGTATACCTAATGCCGTACTACATAAGGTGCACACTCGCTTACCGCAATGCTTCAGCGGCGGCTGTCTGTGCGGCGAGCATGTGACGGGAGTCGCATTGTTCCACTGCGGCCGCTCACTGTTGAGAACGTGCCAGATCTCGCAAAGAACTCTATACCTAATGCCGTACTACATAAGGTGCTCATTCGCTTACCGCAGTGCTTCAGCGGCGGCTGCCTGTGCGGCGAGCATGTGACGGGAGTCGCATTGTTCCACTGCGGCCGCTCACTGTTGAGGCGAACTCGCCAGATCTCGTTGGTTACTTCGCCAGCTCGGCCTTCTAAGCCGGCTAGGCCGCCTCTGTAATAGAATACAAGAGTTAAAATTACTAAAGTATTGTTTTCCAAAAAGATATAATAATCTTATATTCACTCACTGACAGAACGCACAGCCTAAACTGCAGGATTTAGAAGTATACTATAAAATCGTAGATTGGAAAGTTTCTTTAAAATGTGCAACACAACACGAATTAACCCCTCAAGAATTTTTATATTCGTCTCCATTACTTCAGTATGCGAAAACAGCTGACGTTAAAGTAGTGTTGCCCAAATTCAGTCTTGGTCTTGCAGTCTTGGTCTTGTTCTTGCGTTTTTGCAAGACCAAGACCAAGAACAAGACCGCGTATTTTTAGCAAGACCAAGACCAAGACTGACCGTGCAAGACTTGAGCAAGAACAAGACATAGCCTGCAAGACTCTTGCGTCTTGCAGCTAGGACTTAGCGCTATTTCACTGAGTAGTTAGGTGTAACAGTTCGGTGTATAGGTAGGTACGCTTAGGAATTCTATGAGACGCAAAAAACTGTATCAAAGAATATGAAAAACTGGACCTATGCGCATTACGACTAATACCATAAACATAGCGAATAAAAAAATATCTATTAAAATCAAACTGAGTGCATGCATAGTTATGTTTTAACCATCGGCACTTTGATAATGCGGCATCAAAGGTTTTGTACTTACTTCTCAAAGAAATTTGCCGCTTTTCGGAAGTACATGGTTATGATACACGCGCCGGCGGCTTCTTTTGAAATCTAAAACAATCGTTGCCGCCACGCCGAAATCATAACATTTGTGACACTATTTGATTGCCGCCATAGGGCGTAGGTATACTCATGCAAAATAATTTCGAATTTTTTTAAGAGTACCTACAGGTGTTCCAAAGAATAAATAAGTTTCAGAGTGCTTAGAATGAAAATGAATACATTATACTGATCACGCAAGTAGTATTATGATTAGGATAAAATGGTAAGGATAGGTAGTAGATGTCATATTAATTCATTCTAGTAAGTATATATTATAATATTGATTACTTATATGGTTTTAAACTAATTACTTAGGTACTATTATTGTACATTTAGTCATTATATTTCTTAAGTTTTTACAAGAAAAAATAGCAAAAAAGTGTTCAAATATCACCCGTTTAATAAATATTGTAGCCACTTTTAAATATACTTGAAACGTGTAAAAAAAATCTACAAAACTAATAAAATAATATAAAAAGCGTAGGTACTTACCTACTAATAAAATAAAAAGCCTGCGATAAGAGTTTTGTATTACTTACCAGCCCGAATATCTCTGAGAGAGATGATGAGAGTAAGTATTTACTAGCTGTGCCCGCGACTTCGTCCACGAGGAATAGTAACTTTGGAGGTATAGTGACGTTCAGGACTTATTTATTTATTTTAAAACTTCTGTCATCAAACATACAAACGAACTCTTCAGCTTTATAATATTAGTATAGATGTACGCCAAAACATTCACTTATATGTAAAGAATAGTGATTGGCACTAATTCTATTTTATTCACGCGTCGCGTCTGTACAAGTAGGTAATATTTAGTGTGTGTTTGTACGCCGCACGCGGCATTGTTTGATTTGCGGCGGCATCCTTTTCATAGAGCCGGCACGTGGCGAGGCGGCGCGGTAGAAAGCAAGGAAACGTACTATAAATAAAGGAATTATTTTAATTCCAGTCATTTCCAATTGAGCTGTGCTTCGAGTCTAACTTAATAATTGTTTTTACTAATTCTCGTTGTTTTCTAAAAACGTATCACGTGTACAATTTAATATGAGTGACGAAGATTCAAATTATTCTAGTCCGAGTAACGAGAGTTTGAGTCACAGATCTAAAAGACCCAAAAGCAAATTTGAGGAGTTTTTCGAAATAATTCATGCATCCCAAACTGCCTTCTGTAAATTGTGCCAACATAAAAAGATTGAAATAAAAATGAAAAACAGAAACACTTCAGGCTTAAGGAAACATCTAATATCTTTCCACAAAAAGGAATCAGAAATATTTCTTCCTGTTAAACCAAAATTAAGTGGAGATATCACAAGCTTTTTAGTAACCGCTGGAAGAAGTGGACAGGTAAGAATATTTTTTTAACAGTTAAAAGAATTTTAACTCCGCGTATCTTTACTATGGCTATGTTAATTCAAGCTCACAATGTTCCAATTCTAATACGTTTTTCTAAGATTTAAAGTAAACTTTAATAAATAGTAATAGACTAATAGGTAATTGCAAGACTTGCAAGACTCTTGCTGCAAGACCAAGACCAAGACCAAGACTGGGAGCGCAAGACCAAGACCAAGACCAAGACCAGGTGTATTGGCGCAAGACCAAGACCAAGACTGGCTAAGTCTCGTCTTGTTCTTGCATTTGGGCAACACTACGTTAAAGGAAACTTTTACTTAAAGGCTCCCGCAGACAGGTGCAACGCGATTCTGGTAGAACAATTTCCATGAAGTTTCTCAAATGGTTCTACTAGTCGCGTTGCGTCTGTCTGTGGGATCCTTTAGAAGAAATAGCCTTGCCAAACTCGGGAGGTCATCTTTGGTCTCTTGAGTTGCATTTTCATGCTTTGAATCGATAGGATTTCATTCTTTTTGGATCATAATGTTCAAATAATTATGATGAGTACTTGTTGCTGTTGGCTACAATCAGATCAGAATGAAATCCAAGAGGGCCATTTGTATCAAGCTGCGTTTTCACTTAGCGTTCTGAACAGATCTGGGCGAGCAAGCGTTCGTTCGCAGGGTAAATGAAAACACTTGAGCGAGCGAACATGTTTGTTCAGTGATCGGATGGACTCGGCGTACGAATGCTCGCTCGCTCATTCTTTCAGTGAAAACGACATCACAGCGAGCGAGCATTCGTTTTTTCGTTATAGTGAAAACAGATGTTTTCTGTTTTGAGCGAACATCGGCAGAACAGTGAGCATTTGGTCTGAACAAATGTTCGCTCGGCAGGATAGTGAAAACGCGGCTTCAAGCGCAAGCGATTGATACGATTCGCCGGTCGCAGCAATCTATTGTTCGCCGACCAAATGACAGCGACCGACATCGGGTCAATCAACGGAGGTTTTCCACTCATCATTTCTTTTTAATTTGACGTGTCTTTATTGTGTGCTTACCCCCTCTCGGGCTCGTCCGAGATGACGACGCCGCCGTAAATGATCAGCTCGTGTCCATACAACACGGCAGAGTGCGCGAACCGCGCCGCCGGACTCGAGTACGTCGGTAAGGGTTGCCACTCTTGTTCCGCTGATTTATATCTGGAAACATTTATTTTATAAACATTAGTCGGAATAATTTTATAAAGGAAGACAAATGGGAAAAGTGAGTCTTAGGAAACGTTCAAACTGTGCAAAGGGAAATCGCTTATCGCGGTATACTAAAGAAGTAATGGCAAGATGAGCTTGATGCCTACAACAGACGGGATTTCTTTTTTTCGTACGGACCAGTGAGAAAAAATGGAGTTTTCTGCTTTTTTTCATCATTAATTAACTCATGCTATAAGCAGAAACATAAATAATATAAGAGTTTAACATCGAAGAGAGGATGATGAACGGGTAATTAATTTAACGAACAGAGGGGCAATTCTCGTAATTTTAAGAACATTCACAGTCTGATCTGTCTGTCGTGTCAAGAATACCTATAATTTCCCTACATTTTTGACATTTGATTGTCGCTGAGATGAGATTGCGACTAGATTTTGAACGTTTTTAGTTACGGGAATTGGGCTTCTGGTCAATGACAAGATAAAAGTTCGAACTCCATAAGTTGCGCTTACGATTTTCTTTTATAATCTTTTATCAAGCATATATGTAGCGGTATTAAGCAATATACCACTTATTATTGCCAGAATCATTAAATTAAATAACTATCGGTTTTATACTTATATAAACATTCTGAAAACGCGAATGTTTCACCTTGTGCGCGGCTACTAGCAGCGAATCACCGTATCATTAAGCATTGTGGTAAAGAAATGTCGACTTTTATGTAATGCAGAGTTGGGTCTAGAGTTGCTTGTGAGGTAACGTGTCACTGGCCCACGAGCTCACCCAGCTCGCGACACGCGTATTTACATGCTACCAACGCCGTATCATCAAGCATCGTGGTAAGGGAATGTGGACCTTATGTAGTGCAGTGTTGGGTAGAGAGTCACTTGCGAGGTAACGAACGAGATCTGGCGCGTTTGACGTATATTGTTTTACATCATCATCTACCTAGCCTTTTCCCGACTATGTTACCAGCTTCCAATCTAACCGGCTGCAGCTGAATGTGAGTATTTTATGTGGAACGACTGCCTATCTGACCCCCGCAACTCAGTTACTGGGTACAACCCTTGGTTTGATTTAAATATGTTCCCGTCTCTTTCTTGCTCTAACGGTTTGACAGTGACAGAACTAATGACAGTTTACCTGTACAAAAACTCTGAAAACGCAAAGGTTTCGCCTCCAACTCTTAACAAATCATCTCCATAGGGCAGTAACGTGTGTGCGGCTACTGGTGGCGTGTCGCTGGCCCACGAGCTCGCCCAGCCCGCTCGCCAGGCGTCGCGGGCGCAAGCAATGCCGCGCTTTAGAGCGCTGCAAGCGCAGCCGGTGAGCGTGCAGGTGCCGCCACTGTAGGCTGCATTGCATTCCTCTGGAATTAAAGAGTTCTCACATTACATCCATACTATACATAATATTATAAATGCGAAATAAACCTCTGAATGTATGTATGCCTGTCTGATACCTTTTCGCGGCTAAACCACTGAACCGACCAGGGGCGTAGCCTTCATACAACCCGATTGCTATCGGGTTCCCTTCGGAACAAACACTCTTCTTAATGTCTATTGCCAAATAATATGGTACATCTGTTTTTTGGTCTGAGTTGATGAGAACTGAACAATTTTTTCTTCGGCTTCCCTCTCATGATAATTGTAGATGCGCCACTGGAACCGACCGTTATGAAATTTGACAGATAGGTAGCCTGGGACCTGGAGAAGGACTTAGGCTAATTTAAATTAGCCTAAGTCCTTCAGGATTAATCCTGATATTTGTATAAAAAATTATGCGCAGGCGAAGTCGCGGACAACTACTACAGTTTGACCGATACCGCTGTACCGCGCCTGAGGCCTCTGCCTCGAATTTTGCGGGCAGCGGGGCGGGAGCGGGCGACGAGCGGTGCACTCCAGTCAAGCGGTGACCGCCGCGCGTCTGCATTGATAGTGCTGCGCAATTTATTTTTGTGACGTATCGAAATGTCCTCGGACGTGCAGGAACAAATTATTTCAGCTATTTTTGATAGGACACCGATATGGAACAGCAAAGATGTGAACCACAAAAATAGGAGGCTAATTAGTCAGTTATGGGAAATGGCTAATTAATCAATTTCTCATAATTGCACCTACCCCTGTTTGTCTCTGCATCGCCCAAAGGTTGACTGGTAGACAATGCCTATGGCATTAAGTCCGCCTCTGTACATTAAAATTTGTGTGCATGAACTATTAAATAAATAAATAAATAAATGGGAAGAAATTAAAAACGAACTAAATATTGAAGGCAAATATAAAAATGTTTTATTATGTTAATAAAATATCTAGTAATTAATGGGATTATCTACAAAATATTCTAGTTGTTCAGACATTTCGTTCGCGAACAAAAACAAATATCTCGACGACACAACACTATGCCGCTATAGTGCCGCGCGATCTGCCCGCTGGTTTCGAGAACGGGTCTGCGTTGCCCGCGCCGCTCCCGCGCCGCCGCCGCCGCCGCCCCGCTGCCCGCAAAATTCGAGGCAGAGGCCTTAGGTGTGTGCGCGGCGAGACGGGGGGCCGTGCAGGCCGCTCATTCGTCAACGCTCACGGCGTCCTGCCTCTAGCGGTACAGCGGTATCATATTTGAAAAGAGGTTATACCTTCCAGTCAAATGTTTATTTAGGTAGTTATACAAAATTGTGATTTTGACTATTTTATTTGAGCAATGAAGTAGGTTGGTCCCCGTGACTTGAACTATCAAAACAGATTTGGTCAGAAATCGCGACAGATGTACACAAACACTTTTCCTGAAACTATCATAACATCACGCCTTGTTTCCCCGAAGGGTAGGGCAGTGGTGTACACCCACATTTCGCCAGTTATGTTAAGTTCCATGTACGTATGTATGACTCCGGGCTGCTACTGAGTAATTCCAGATAGAAAAACCCCAATAACACTCTACCCGCCTCTGTCCTGGGTTTGATTGCTGGGAATCGAACCCAGGACCTCATCCTCAGCAGTAGTGCTTGCGACCACTAGACCAACGAGGCAGTCCAGTCCTGAAGCTAACCTCCGAGCCTAATCTAATTAACTTCAACAAATTACATTTATTATCCAATTAACGTAATCTAACAACACCGCACAACAGCATGTAACATGCATGTTATTCAAGACATATATGACTCATGTCATCTAAGTACTATCGGCCAAACTTCCGCATGCTCACCTTTAAGGCGATAATCGCATAGCACATCTCACGACTCGATCTTCCGATGCATGCGTTTTGACAAATACGATGCACGTTTGTTTTTGATTTGTTTTGTTGTTATGTTACACGTCCTGTACTGACACAAATGCATATTGTCTCTAATTAGGCGAAACCAGGAAGGGGTGCAGTATGTCACTAGCTGCGCTTCCGCAGAGATATTTGCTAAACTGAGCATGCCGATAGTACACGTACCTACTTATATATAATCAAGTAATTTTTGTAAAAATTATGATGACAGACACATGTAATTTTTTTTTTTCTGTAAGTAGGTTTATATAAACACTTTTACATGTCAAACATTTTTTTTTTAACTAGATGAGGCCGGCGTTTCCTATCTGACTACTCTGAGAAGAAAGGCCGAAACAAACTCAGAGGTCATGTCGACAGACTTTAGGGGGTTGTTTTGTTTTTATTTATGTATGTACTGAAACGCTTTGTAACCGATCACTCAGGTAATATATTCACGATCGACGTAAAACTATTAGTAATTCCTTGCAATGTAACTCTTATCTCGGTAGGTAAGATGTAAATTACTAATACTTTATTTGAATGAGATAAGATTTACACCGCAATAACTAATGGTTTTACGTCTTTCAAATTTAATCGTGAATGTGCTACTTAACCTTTCACATGTCGTAATTACAGACACAATTAGTAAACAAATAACTATGTACCATCGCGAACATTTGCGGTGACTTTTCGACCTTATTACTAGGCTAATAAGGTTGAAAAGTGGTTCACCGCAAATGTCCGCGACGTTACCTATGGGGTTCAAACGACACGCAAAGACTTATAAAGCTAAGCTTACAATTAAGCCGCGACGGGCGCAGTGCATATCATTTCATAACAAAAAGTGCGGTGCAGCCCCTTGTAGTGTGCGATAGTTGATACAAAATGTACGAAAGTAACGTTGGACGATCATTACAATGAGGTACAGTCTGCTTAGATATTCGTCAGCCTTTGAGAAGAAAAGCGGCCACGTGGTCATTGGCGCCACTCCATACTAACGTATTCCTCTGTTTTCTCCCTGGCTAATGATACTAGTACAAATATTTTTTTACGTCGCAAGTTGTTCCTGTGACCTGTCGCCATTTCATCCATCCTGAGTTGAGACGTAGCGCACCGGATCAACTCAGGATGGATGAATTGGCGACAGGTCACAGGAACAACTTGCGACCCACGGATGCCCCTCAAATTAAAGGGAAAAATTTACAAGTCCGTGATAAGGCTTGTCGTACTGTATGGATCGGAATGCTGGGCCGTGAAGAAGACTGATGAAAAAAGATTGCATGCAGCGGAGATGAGAATGTTGAGATGGATGTGTGGAGTGACGAAAATGGATAAAGTAACAAATGAGTATATAAGGGGAAGTTTGAAAGTGGCGCCAGTGACAGAAAAGTTGAAAGGAAATCGTTTGGCTTGGTATGGACATGTGAAGAGGAGGGAGGAAACGCATGTGACTAAAATAGTGATGAATATAAATGTTGATGGATGGAGAGGGAGAGGAAGGCCAAAGAAAAGATGGATGGATTGTGTGAGGAATGATATGAAAGCGAAGGGAGTGAATGATAGCGTGACTTTTGACAGGGGAAAATCGAAAGAGAAAACGTGTTGCGCCGACCCCAAGTAACATGGGACAAGGGCAGGAAGATGATGATAAATATTTTTTTACGATATAATGACCACGGTCGTTTTGTGATTTGGCGTAATTAGATTTTTTTTTTCTAAAGCACAGCCTATTTAACAGGTCACTTTTAGCTACACAACGAAAACTTCTCAGGGTTTATCCATGTGCTGGCGAGCTGTTCATTTAAATTTTACAAAAATGTTAATTACCCTCACTTTAGAAGAAAAATAATTATACATAATTACGCCGAAGCGTAGTAGGCGTCTTCAAGACAGGATTTTAATAGGACAACTTGAATTCCATTAGCAAATCCAATGACTATAGTATCATTAGAGAATGTTATCAGTGATAGTTCTTCCTTTTGTTGGCAATTCGTTTTCTATTTTACTGGATCAACAAAAGTTGATTGACCGTCTGGGTCAGCTTTAGGGTGCGTTTCCACTGAAGCGGAGACGAGCGGTGCTGAGCGGAGACGTGCGTGAATCAACCTATCACAATAGTTGAAATCCTCATCGCGTCTCTCGTCTCGTTTGTGATTGGACGATTCCGGCACGTCTCCGCTCAGCTCCGCTCGTCTCCGCTTCAGTGGAAACGCACCCTTAGACTCAATTACCTGGACATAAAGGCAGGTCACAGGCGACCCCTGTCCACTCTGGTTCGCATCTACACGAACCGTCTTCACATTCGCCATGATCTGAAAGTAGAAAACGAAAATGTTAGATAATCTTGTTACATTTGCATGAAGTCAAAGATGCGACATGCATAGTCTCCAGAAGATTCTAAATGATTATGTTCTGATGAAGCTAGAAATTGTTATAGATCAACAATAATAATTATGCACTGTATTTATAGAAATGCCAGCTTGCAGGAAACGCCAAAAATAAATTAGTTTCCAGTAAGCAATCATTTAGTATTTGCTCCAACATTTCTGTATAAGCTTTGGCAATTAATTGAAGTGTGTCGGTCGGGGGATATTTTTGGAGTTTACCCCTAAAGAATCGATTTTCATATAAGGCCCCCGGTATGGAAATTTTATGAGGAGTGAAATTAATACAAGCGTTAACTCAAAAGCGTTACGTTTTTCTGCGCAACGTACCTTGCGCACCTTTCACGGAGTAAACTCCAGTGGTGCGTCGGGGCTGGCACACACACTTTTTTTGTTTCGCTGTCAATTTCCAAAGAGTATTTTAACAAACAATTCACTGCTCGTAAACCTGTACAATTATTCATTTATTAACAAGCCATGTGATTTCCCATCGACATAAATAACGAACTTCTATACAAAATTCTAAATTTCATCCCCTATTTTACCCCTTTAGGGGATGAATGTTTAAAAATCCTTCCCTAGTGCTCACTTTCATTACATAAGGATTTCTTGTGTAAAATTTCAAGATTTTAGAGCCAGCGGTTTAGGCTGTGCGTTGTGTAAAGCTTAAAGGCTCCTTCAAACAGGCGCAACTCGCGCACCACACAAAGGCACCGCCCGTCGCGCGACACGCGTGCCTTTGTGTCGCGCCTGTTTACAGGAGCCCTTAAACGAATTGATTGTAATCGCAAAAAAAATAACATTTTCTGGAGCTACTAATTTCATTTGGATTGAAAAGTAGTGTTTATACCGAGGTAAAATTTGAATAGATTTAAGACAAAACCATAGGCGAATCAACCAACCATATGTGAAGTCAAATTAAATACCTCTTGTTTTATTATTATAATTTTTTGTTTTTGTAATGTTGAATCTTAATAACTATTTGTGTTCGTATTTTATTGTTTAGTTAATTTTAATACCTACATTTTATTTTTATATTAGTAATAGTTTTAATTTTGTTTTTTGTAATTTAAATTTTATCCCGCTGCTGTGCCCTTACAGGGTCCATATTTTTGTACCTAGCTTTAAGCCTTCTGTAACATCATTTTTACAATATGGAATGGGTTAAAAAATGAATATGAATCTTTTAAAAAGGGGACTATGGGGGAGTAGACTACTGCTAGTAATGGGCACGTCTCAATCCTTGCCCTACGGCAGTCTTTTCGGACGTAAAACTCCTTACTAAACGTGTGTAACTCCATGATTTCCTCTTAGAACGTTATACTTACTAGAACAATTAGTCCTATGATCGTTGGAGGGGCAGGAGTACGCGGCGTAAGTGACGTTAAACCCCTCCATCGCGTACGCGTCATCGCTGAAGAAGTGCAGCAAAGCGCTGCCCGAACGGGCTATGACTTGCCTCGTCCAACTTGACTCTCCATTCTCTAGGACACCACTGGAAATTGAGGATAAACGGGTTAAGTTACAATAAGGGAAAGTTTAAACACGATTTTATCATCGCCAATTTTATAATAGTGCTCAAAATCACATTGCTGGTTAAATAAAGTATTTCTGTAATTCCATTGTTAATTGTAATGACAAGTATTGAAGACGTTGTTGCTTTTACACCAACAAACAATATTCAGCAGATAAATTTTCAGAATCTAGGGCCAGCCCCTGAAAATAAATCTTCTAAAATGTATTTAACACAAACTAGCATTAGACATGTGAGTGTTTGCGCCCTCACGCCCCTAGTTGCCGCAGGAGACGCCCTGGACGTCGGGAATTGGTAGGCAATTCCCGGCCACCGTAGGCGCGGGCTTGCAGACGGCGAGCAATGGGTAGCTCGCCGTCCGGTAAGGACCAAGCCCGACTTGACGGCGCGTTGTGTTCCACGCGCGCCTCAAAGATATGTCAGCACTATTGACGGGGTCCGCTAGGGCCGATGCCAGCTAGGGTTGCGGGATGTTCGAAAGAGTTACCGTGGCCCTGGCACAGGCACCTGAAGGAACACGGGTGGGTTTTAGTCAGTAAAAGTCTGACACGCCCTCCCGCCACGCCCAGAGCGGGAGAAGTCATTTGATGATTTCCCATCCAAAAAAAAAGGTATGTGGGTGTACTATAGGTCTGTCTCTGTCCAACCCTTCGGGAAAATAAGGCGCGATGTTATGTGTGTTATCATTAGATACAGGATAGCCCAAGGCCCAAGGCGATAGGGTGGTTCAATCTGCTCTCAATTCTCACCTCAAGTTGTACTAATTGTCTGATCAAGAAAACCCACAACCATGACATTTCAGTCAGATTCAAATAGGTAAGACATTCAGAAAGCAGGAGGATAAGCAATGCAGCCAGGGTCGCGGGATGTTCGAAAGAGTTACCGTGGCCCCGGCACAGGCAACTGAAGCAACACGAGTGGGTTTTAGTCAGTAAAAGTCTGACACGCCTTCCCGCTCCGCCCAGAGCGAGAGAATTCATTTGATGATTTCCCACCCAAAAAAAAAATACAGATATGAACTTTGTTTGACCTTTGACTCTGGCGTTCCCCGAAATAGCGATAACTCGGACGGATTCCGGATCGCTAGTTAAACCCTTTCTAATGTTGAGAAACATACTGGGAAATACCGAGTCATCATTAATGATTATAGAAGAGCTCTTACACTGTAAGCCCACGTATGAACGGGCGCTTTTTTAACAAGATATTTTTTACCACGAAATTTGCAACTCAATTCGCTGAGCCGAGCGTTGACAATCCAGGGCGCGGTAAAAAAAAAAACATCGCGTTAAAAAAGCGCTCGTGCGTACGTGGTCTAACAGTACTTGCAATAATCCTTTTCGATTAATTGGATGAGTCAAACTGCGGTCACAAGCGCGACCGAGCAGTCTCGTTTCGGCTCGAAATAATGTTACCAATGTAAAAACAAAATGTTGTCTCCCGCGCATTTTTAGGCCGGTTGTTAGTAGGAGTCCGACATAACCCTCCGTTCTCCCCAGACGGAGGGTATCCATGAGAATTTCTCAACGGAAAAAAAGCTTCGCTCTACTCCCCGGTTGTGAAAACTGTGAAAAGTGAATTCAGTAATGTCAGTTCCAAAATTATCTAATGAAAGTATAAACAAACCCCGTTCAGCAAAAATTCTTCTAATAAAGGGAATTAGTAAAATAACACATTCATCAGAGTCAAGAAGATTACAACTTTATCTGAACACATTTTTCCAACAATTATTCTTTGATTAACATTATTAAATTGAAAATAATCAACGAAAATTGACGAGGTTACAAAATTAACCACAATTGTCAAAAGAAAAACATCTATACGGTAACATAACATAACATCACGCCTTGTTTCCCTGAAGGGTTGGGCAGAGGTCTACCTACAGCACAGCTACATTTCGCCAGTTATGTTTAAGTCCCATGTACCTAATAGGGTTGCTACTGAGAAGTTCCAGATAGAAAAACCCAATAACACTGTCTGACCTGGAAATCGAACCCAGTGCCTCATGCTCAGCAGTAGCGCTTGCGACCACTAGACCAAAGAGGGAGTCATCTTCAAGGTACTTTTGTATCAGCTCACAAGAACTTCTTTGTAGCAGCCCAGAGTATGAATTAGTGCCTGGATAATGGCTTGCCTTCAACTACATGAAATTTAAAACAAACCTAACTGATGAAACGTAGGTGTTCTAGGTATCTCTGCCTTTCTCTTCGGGAGATACAGGCGTGATGGTACTATGTTAATTGGATGAGTCAGGGCATGCAGCAAGCAATTCGTTGGGTAGCTAAAATACCATCAAGTTAACAATGTAATCAATTGAATAAGTTGATACTGAACTCATCCAGCTGTTGATTCATTTTGTTACATAGTATTGTCTTCCAGCTCTCAATGGCGTTCACAATTTCTATAGAAAAAGTGGACTGCTTTGTTTTGTGGTCCCACTTATTTTGCAACTTACGTGAAGCCAGAACGGTATTAATTCAGTTTTACAGGAAGTCTCAATTTTCAGTCCCAGTATAAAGACAGTGATCCTGGAAGCGCGTAAAGGTCTATCCACACGTGACAGATCAGGACAAGGATAGGATTTACGAACTTGGTCAGATATCTTCCTGTCAGGCGGACGCGAAGATATCTGAAGTTTATGAACCAATCAAGCTTATTTACCGGATGCGCCTTTCACATTCGGTATTTTGGTCCCACAATGGCTGGACCACTGCCTGTACAGCATGTTTTTATTATGTTCACACAACCACTAATAATGGCGGTTGACCACTTTTCTTTTAGTACCTATGCCGTACTAATAAGGTTGAAAGTGATCCACCGCCAGCGTTATGTCCAGTCCACGATGGTACGCCGACTCTGAGACTGCCCCGTATCCGGCAGCCTCTGACTCGTGATTAGTCTTTATTAGCCAACCTACCCTTCTGAGAGAGCAGTGGAGGCCCAGTGGTAACGGCCTCGACTTACGAGTTGCAGGTCGTGGCTTCGAGTTCGAACTAAGGCAGGCGCTTTACTTTGTGTAAATAATTTTCATCACCACTTCTCTCAAAACGGTGAAGGAAAACATCGTGAGGAAACCGCCATGTCCTAGGGCCAAAAAATTCGGAGACATGTGACATCTACCAACCCGTACCGGGCCCGCGTGGTAGATTACAGTCCATCATTCCTTCTCGAAGACCGGAGGCCTGTGTCCCAGCAGTGGGAATATTATAGGCTGATTATGCTTACCTATCCTTATGCCAGCCTTCTGTCACATCGCTCAGCAATAAAAATATGAACTCTATTCACATATCTTAAAGTCTATATTCAATCCTCAACTGAAAACAGCGAGCAGCTTCTCAGCCCACTGTCACCGTCATGAACATAAAGATAGTCCCATGCACACTCTGTGGCCAAACACTCGTGGCGCACCCACAGTGGCGGCGGCATTACAAGGCTCAGCGATTTTAAACCCTATTCACTTACCTTAAGGTCCATATTCCAAAATCCAATCTAAAATAGACATTAGAAACGTGGAGCAAAATGCAACCCTATTAACTTAATGTAAGGTCTATATTCAATCCTCACCTAAACACAGCAAGCAGCTTCTCCGCTCTCACACTGTCACCATCATAAACATACAGATGGTCCCATCCACACTCTGTAGCAAAACTCTCGAGGCGCACCCGCAAAGGCGGTGGGGTAGGCCCGAGGCGAGGCGGCGTTAGCAGCCAGGAACATTGTGTACTGACGCTGTAGTTGCCAGGACCGTCTGTTATGAAGCCCGCTGGAGATGTTAAACTGGAAAAGAAAAGGTTTTAATGTAGTTAAAATTAGTTTTAAAAATATCTGAAATTAAACATAAATGAGCTGGAGGTCTTGGGTTTGGTTCCCTTGTCGGGCAGTGTTATTGGGTTTTCCCATCAGGAATTTCTCAGTAGCAGTCGGGAGTCTGGATTCGTGCCCGGTTGATGGCAATAGCGCCACCCCCTATTACCAAAGGACTTAAAAATAACTTGTGAAATGTGGGTGTGTACTATAGCTACACCTCTGCCTAGGTACTTCGACGAATACAGGCAAACGTTATGTCGAAAAAGCTCAGCACTGTTGACTTCCAATATAAGTATTAATATCAACTTTGCGAACTCTGAAATAAAGTTAAAAATTACAAGTTCTCCAAGTGCCTAATTTAAATAATTCTGCTGACAGTCTCATGTCTGCGAGTTTTGACTTTTCCTCAAACAATTATATTGATCAACATTTGAATTGACTAGATTTTTGAACACAGGACGACTTCTAAAAATTCAGGTTTGCTAATTAATAATGCAAGATTTTGTTGTAATCTTGCACGTTTTGAGTTCAAAAATATAACTAAGTGCTATGTAATAAATAAATAACGATAATAACTAATGATGATTAATTTCTGTAAATTGTTAAAAAAAACATTTTTACACTTCAAAAATAACTTAAGGTGAAAGCTCCAGGGTAGCCCGCGAAATTCAAATTTTCTTAGGTTTTTTGCAATTTGCAGGTCAGTATTAGGTTGTATGTTGATTAAAATATTATTCGCGACCATAACAAATATGTATTTACAGATTTATAATCATTAACGTCATCAATACAACTCTCTAAGACCAAGTAATTCCATTGAATGACTATTTCATGAAATATTAACACATTTCAGGATTATTTATTTATTTATTTTATTTGGAACAAACAAACAGTAACACATTATATCTGCGCAAATAATATAAATAAAGATATTATATAAATGTGAAACTCACACCGTTATCCACAGCATATACAATTCATATAACTTTACTAATTATACAACTTAAGGAATTGTATTACTGATTCTAATGATTATAATTCTGTAAATACATATTTGTTATGCTCGCTAATCATACGTTAATTAACATACACCCAGACACTGAGCCGCAAATTGCAAAAATCGTAAGAAAATTTCAATTTCGCGGGCTACATTGGCGCTTCCCCCTTAAGCTTTTTTAATCTAGATGAGGTTGGTGTTTGTTAACTGACTCTAAGAAGAAAGTCCAAAACAATCTCAGAGGTTTCTTTTAAAGTCCAGACATAATCTTGGTCAGGCCATGTGAGGACCATGCAGATTAATGTCTGAGATGGTCTTTTGAGGAAAGAACCATACAGATTTAAATGGACCAGTCCAGTCAGTGCATGCAACTGAAATTAAACATTTACTTAAAGCAAAATGTGGGTGTTATATGTTGTCTCTGCCATCTGCCTGGTACGCTTTCAGAGAATACAAGCAAATGTTAGGTCCAAAAATACTCAAGATCTGCGTGGACTTTGATGGCTCAGCACTGTTAAGTGACAATGTAATAATATAAACTTTGCAAACAATGAAATAAATTTGAAAATTGGCCGCAGGCCTCTGGCTGCATAAATGAGATAGTATGACGTTAATACGACGTTTCTGGATGCCTAATTTAAGGGGGAAGCGCCAGGTAGCCCGCGAAATTCAAACTTATTTATTTATGTTTTTGCAATTTGCAAATCAGTATTAAGTTGTATGTTGATTAAAGTATCATTCGCGACCGTAACAAATATGCATTTACAGAATTATAATCATCAAAATCAGTAATACAACTCCATAAGTTTGCATAATCCTAATTGTCAAGATTTCATGAAATAGTCATTCAATATAATTACCTGGTCTTAAAGAGTTGTGTTGATGACTTTAATTATTATAATTCTACACATACATACTTTTTACGGTCGCGAATCATATTTTGATCAACATACAACCTAATACAGACTTGCAAATTGCAAAAAACGTAAGAAAATTTGAATTCCCCGGGCTACCTGGCGCTTTCGCCTTAAATAAATCTGCTGACAAATGTCATGTCTGCGAGTTTTGTATCTTCCTCATTATACAATACAACTCTTCAAAATACAGGTTTGTTGTTTGGGTTTTCTATTAAATATTAAAATGTGTTGATTACGTTGTTGTTCAAATGCTGAAGCCAGACGAGAGTAATGTTTTGAGTTGTGAGTCACGTAATTTCAGTCGCGTAATTTCTGCTTGGCAGAAATTCTATTGGGCCAGTTGCTTTTCAACGCTTGTACTGGGTGTTTGTGTAGTGCAATGGACAGTTGTTACTTTTCTCCTTCTTAGTGAAATTGTTCCAATCTTCGAAAAAAAATTCTGCAACCTCTTGCCATGCCCTCTGTTTTAAAAACTTGTCAGTATACGACTTTTCTGATAAATTCCACAGACAAGGCCGTTGTTCGACTGCAATTATCAATTTTTCCGTGTCTACAACCATTGTGACAAAGAAATTAACGTATTGCGTCCCACGCGTTCCGTGATTGACTGTTGATTTCCTCGCCCCCTCTCGACGCGAACTCAATTCAGCCGGGATTGTGCGCGTGAGTCGGCAGACAACTCATTGTGCGTCGCCGTGTGAACGAAACAGGATTTTTGTATGAAACCGAATGTAGCAGAAATTACGCGACTCACAACCAAAAAATTACCCTCGTCTGGCTTCACCCTAAATATTATGATACTATACTATTACTCTTTAAAATATTGACCGCTAACCGACATTGTAATGCCATGATAAGGTGGCGATTAATAAATTGTGACAAAAATGGTAGGTAGTTGTTACCAATGTGACATTCGTAATTAGCGGGCACTAGACAGCAGTTTTAGACGATAATGCCGTGATGACATGATAATACCGTCGATGATACCATGGCCCCCGGCACAGGCAACTGAAGGCATATCGGTGGGTTATAGTCAGTAAAAGTCTGTCACGCCCTCCCGCTACGCCCAGATCGGGAGAAGTCATTTGATGATTTCTCACCAAAAAAAAGACACAGACTGGATGCGCCAGGCGGAGAGCTGGCTGTGTTGCGGCGCAACTTTGGAAATGACTAAGTCCATCCTAGGCTGAGTTAATGATTGTATTTTCTTAGGCTTCCATGCTCTCTGGGTGATTATGCCAGCCCCATAGTATCTAAAATTATCATAGCACAATTAATAGACTGCAGTGGTACGCTACCAATTGCACCATGCTAGCACCCACTCATCGTCATCTGCCTGGCCTTTTCCCGATTGTGTTGAGGTCGGCTTCCAGTCTAACCGGATGCAGCTGAATACCAGAGCTAGCACCCACTCACATACCTTTAATACCTATTATGCTTCTATCCATTTCTTTCTTTCATGCATAATTTCAGAAAATTATAATAGGTACTCTTGCACTCTTTATAAGCTCTTTATAGCTGGCTCAATAATGCTAACAATCAACCAATTTATGATAACAATCTGTTGATTGATTTAGTGATTCAATGTTAGGCATGAACTTTGGTGGATATATCAGTTGAGTCAAGAGGTTTTTGCCCTTTGTCAGTAATGTATAAAATTAAGTAAGTAAAAACCAAGTCACAAGTCATTGACCATGAATTTGAGGTCAAGAGTATGTCGACCATTGAACTTAACTTTTTGTGACATAAAAATCAGATTATATTATAAAAAATTGAGACCCTTTATTCAATGTTACAATATTTTTTTATTTGAGATAGGTTTGCTCTTGACTCTAGTCTAGGTCAGAGATGACAGAGACAAAGTCGACGATGGAGCGAGCTTACCCTTATATTATGCATAATCAACCTATACTGGTCCCACTGTTGGGACACAGGCCTCCTCTCGGTGAGAGGGAGTGGGCCGTAATCCACCAAGCGGAACCAGCGCGGGTTGGGTTTCCATATGATGGTAAGTACACAAAACATTGCAAGTTAGGCCTAGCGAACACTGCCGTGCGTTTTTTTACGGTAAAATCTGTGAAGTATGGAATGTCATAGCAGTGTGCGCATTGCGTTGAAAGAAACGCACGCGGTTAATTCACAGTGGGCCTCCGCTGCAAATGCAGTGCGCCCACCGCACGTAGGTATTCTGTATCGCAAAGAGATATGAAGTACCGCGCACTAAAGTGAAAAAAACGCACCGAGATACGGATCAAGCAGTAGATAGTAGGTATCCTTTTGTTTTTTTGATACGCCCGTAAATCTTTATATCTTACGAAAAAGTAGGCCTTAATAGGCCTTAAGCCCACCAAGGGATGCACCCAAAACTGTTTGGGTACGAAAATCATGCCTTTTTCTCGCAGCCAGTGCGCGGACCCGTGACTGCGTTTGTTTTACCATACAGCAGAAATAACGCACTGCATTCAACCGCACCGCAGTGCGCGCTAAGCCTTAAATAAAAGCTTGTACAAAGGCTGTCTACCTTTTTGTCGGCAAAAAAAAAAATATAATTATAGTGTCAAATTTCCAGCACAATACTTGTGTTCATTTTATCACAGAGAATTAATTATTGAAATCAAAACATGGTGTAAACAGATATGATTGTTAATGCCTTTCATTTGCATAAAACAAAACTTTAAATTATTTTTAAATGACCTGTTTGATAAAAGGATGGCAGGAAATGTGTGTTAGGCACTTATTATGTTAATACCATATTATCGTGTCATCCAATAACTGAGTTGTGTGTGGAGGTCAGATAGGCAGTCGCTCCATGTAAAATACTGGTATTAAGCTGCATCCGGTTAGACTGGAAGCCAACCCCAACTTAGTTGGGAAGGCTAGGCAGATGATGATGTGTGTTGCTTAAAATTTTAATTTAATGCAGACATCAATATACAGGGTGTAAGGGACAGCCCTCCGCAGACTGATGGGGTGAATTCAGTATATCATACTAAGATGACCGGTACATTAAATTATTTCAGGAACGTTATGGGAATCCATTAAACCTGATTTGTTTTGTTACCTCGCACGCAATGTATCGTTACCGTTGACAAAACGCGCGTAGCGAACGGCAGCGCAGCGAACCTTCGGCCGCCGAGTATTTCAACATCCATTGCTGATTTTTGATTTTAGCTGTTTTTTTAACATAAATGGAGTGCTGCGTACAAAGAATGTAATTTTACATTGAAATAAAGGAATAGTAACTGAAAAAACGATTTAAAAAAATGAAAATTTTCCTGAGAAATTTCCCGGTGGAATATGATTCCAAATAGGGAGCTGAATGCACCCTGTTAGTTTGCGGAGGGCTGTCACTTACACCCTGTATACAATGTGTCTGTACACGGTGTGGCGAAAATTAAGGGTGAGGTACAGACCATCAAACTGAACAATTTTCTCCCGGGGATCAACATCGTAATCGCAAAAAAATTATCAGTCGGTCCATACATTTGATGGAGTAGGTATTGAAGTTTTGTATGGGACGACTGATTTTTTTTTTTGCGATTACGATGTTGGTCCCCGGGAAAAAGTTGTTCAGTTTGATGGTCTGTACCTCACCTTTAATTTTCACCGTACCGTATACAGACACACTGTATAAAAGAACAGGGTATCTCTGAGACTCTCGCACAGCCCAAACCACTAAAGATAGAAACTTGAATTTTGAACAGTAGCTGTTGTAGTACTAAGGAAGGCGGATTTAAACAGTTTATATGAAACATTTTATACCTCTGGTTAAGAAACATGAAAGTTGGCACAATTACCTACATAATTAGGTAAAGAGAATAAAGATTGTAATGACTAATTTTCCATTAACTTTCTTTTAACCTTTAAAGGTTTAAAGGGGATGGAAGGGTTATTGAAGTCTAAGGGAAAAGTACGAATTCCGTGGGAACAAAGTCACGGGCAATGTGCTAGTTCGAAATAAAATCCTGACACCTGCATGAAAGGGCAATACTAAACTTGCTGTCAGTACTCATAAGACGTGAATCATGAATTAGTACTACTACTAGTGCAAATCAAACATGAATGAATGTCACTCGCAATTGATAACATTATTAGCTACGATGCTTGAGAAAATACTAAAATTATCCACATTTAATTGCCTCATCTATGCAAATAAATAAAACTGAAGTGTCCTTTTGTAATGTCAAAATAACAGCTTTTTAACAAAAGCATAATATGAAAGTATATACGGTAGGTACTTAAAACAAAAAACAATTTTTAAAAATGCTGTCTTTCTGTCTGTTGGTTTGTTCCAGCTAATCTCCGAAACGGCTGGCGCGATTTTAACGGGACTTTCACTGGCACATGGTTGATTTCTATGGAGTAACTTCTTTAGGCTACTTTAATTTTAGAAAAAGAATTAGGGTTCCGCGCAAAAAAAATTAAAAGCCATTAAATTGTGAACAAAATCCGTTTCAAATAGGGAATTGTTTTCCAACATCCACGCGAAAGAAGTCGCGGCCACAGCTAGGACATGTCTGCATTTGATGGTTGTTATGGATGGCAAGACAATTTTACCTAGTATGTACTTAAATAGGGAAGGGAAGAGAAAGAAAGGGAAACCCTTGAAGGGGAACCCTTGAAGAAGGCAGGATGACTTGGTGAGGACGGCGCGAATGACAAGGACTAGACAGATAAGGAACAGGGAGAAGAGGTTGGAGGAGGCCATTACCAAAGGACACACAGACATTCAGAATTGAGATTAAACATTTTACAGTATGTTCGGGCTGGACTGTACAAACTAAAAGGGGTGGTACAGACCATCAAACTGAACAACTTTCTCCCTGGAACCAACTTCGTAATCGTAAAAAAATTATTAGTCATCCCAAATATTTGGTTGAGTAGGTATTGAATTTTATGTATGGGATGGCAGATTTTTTTTTTCACGATTATGATGTTAGAATGTTGTTCAGTTTGATAGTCTGTACCACCCCTTTATGTTTGTACAGTCCGAAACCAGATATTTGTATAACAACTATCACTTTTACAAAGGCTATACATAAATAATATACTTAAATAAATGAATTAGGTATTTAAACTTGCGACTGCCTCGTAGGTCTAGTGGTTGCAAGCGCTACTGCTGAGCATGAAGTCTTAGGTTCGATTCCCAGGTTGAGCAAAGTGTTATTGGGTTTTTCTATGAGGAATTTGTCAGTAGCAGCCCGGAGTCTGGATTTGTGCCCTGTTGATGATGGCAATAGGCTCGCCTCCTATTATATGGGACTTAAACGTAACCGGCGATATGTTTTTTTTCCCTTGTCCTAGGGTTCATCAATGGACCCTAATCTTATTACATTCAAGCCTTATAAATAGACTATAAGTAATTAAATTATAACCTAAACTATTAGATGGTCTTTACTAAGAATGTGTCCAATAGCAATTTTCTTACTGTCTCATTTAAGGCGAATACACTTCGTTCTTGTGTTTGATTGGCAATTTTGTACTTTACACTATTCACTAACACTAAACACTAACTCAAACGGTTTTGTTCTTTTTAGTCTTCTTACTAAGTTTGTGTGGTCGAGAAGCTGGATTGCCTCGACATTCACATGCTGGTGAAGTCTCTCTTCGTGAGCTTCTGCAAATTTCTGGATAACTACAAACTCAACTTTTAGGTCCCGATGGAGGTCATCATTTTGTATGTCCCAAGGTGCATTTACAATTTCCCTTAGCACTTTCTTTTGGAATTGTTGTATAATTAATATATTGGTCTGTTTGGTGCAGCCTCATAGTTGGATACCATAAGTCCAAACTGGCATCAATTTGTTTTGCTCGGACAGCATGGAGTTTCTTCCAAACCGCCAATGCATTCTTTTGAATCGGCGAAATGTGGGTGTACTATAGGTACACCTCTGCCTAACCCTTCGGAGAATACAGGTGTGATGTTATGTTATGTACTTAAATTTTAATTTTTGTTATTAATATTATTAAATCAAATTATTTTGCTGAACTTTATTTATGCTCATCTAATGTAAATACCAATTTATTACCTACTTGACTGCATTGCAGATAAATTAAAAAAAAAACTTTAAGTAAAATTAACATTAAAAATACAGGTATTTTCACTAGTCATTTATTGCATAATTATGGCATAAAAGGCAAGTTTCAAGGTAATCTGATGTCATTAATATTGTTCTTAAGGTAGTTAAGATCAAACCATTCTTCCTTGTATGATGCAAAGGGGCTTTTCAATATTTTTGCAATAATAACTAAGGTATATAGTATGGCTTTTCCTATGCATATAAGTTGCTTCATTGTAGCAAATTACTTATCCTGCTAATATTATGAACAAGCTGTGCCCCGCAACTTCGTTCGCGTGGAAATCGTATGATACACAATATACTAAAATAACAGCCACATTTTAATAAAACTGCCTCGTCCCCAACCTGCCCGTTGCACCGGCCGCCCGCTCTATTACTTCGTTTTCGCTTAGCATGGACTAAATCTAATTGGTCCTAGATTCATTTTCCAACAGGATAATGATTCTAAGCATTCTTTTAAACTATGCCAGACCTTTTAGAACAAGAAAAAATATGAAAAAATCTTAAACATCATGCAATGGCCATCTCAATCACCTGATCTTTCTCCAATTGAGCTTGTTTGGAATGAACTCGATAGAAGGGTGAAAAATCGTTCTCCTACAAGCTCCGAACATTTGTAGTAGCTATTAGAGAGTGAATGGAACAATTTTGATGAAGATTATTTTAATAAATTAATTAATAGAATGCCTAGAATATGCGAGAAGCTAATAAAGGAAAAAGGAGGACACTTTGATCAAGCTAAAATTTAATTTAAATTTATATTGTATGTAAAATTTTTGTTCTGCTTAAATTAGTTTTTGTTTATATTTTAATTTTTTATCAATACATTGAAATTGAAATGACTTTGTTTTGTTTTATTTGATTTTACCTTGCAGCTTCCAAACTTTTGGACGGTAGTGTATATTACTGCACTAACCCTGAATGAATTGGAATAGTCTGAATGAATTAGAATTGTCTGAATGAATTAGAATTGTCTGAATAACAGGCAACAACACATACACGATGATGGCCTAGATACCTTAAAACAATGGTAACAGTAGAATCATTCACTGGTACCCTTTAAAATGGGTTAAATGGGTCAACCAGATCTAGTAATCTCAACAAGAGTATAGTAACCAAGGATTATCATGTTACCCAGTAACTGGGTTGTGGAGGTCAAATAGGCAGTTGCTTCATGGAAAATACTGGTATTCAGCTGCATCTGGTTAGATTGGAAGCCGATTCTGACATAGTTGGGAAAATGCTAGACAGATGGTGATTATAGTAACTTAACTGTTTAATCAGTTATTTAACAAAGCATCTGTGGCCCAAAGAATAGTGGTGGCCTACTTTGAACTAGAACTACACAGCATAAACAAAGAGATACAAAAAAACTACTGTAAGTCATACTCATTACACTTAGTCACCGCATGTTGCATAAAACATAAATTATTAATAGAAAAGTGAGTATTTTAGTTTTTTATAGGTTCCTTATTTGTCACTACAATAATGCACAACTTTTCATACCAACTATCAAGTATTTATTTAAGGTTTTAACTGACTAAGACTCAGTAAACATTAAAATCTCTCTCTGATTACTCATCTGACAAGACAGCAGATATATCTGATAACCTAAAAAAATTAAAGGCTATCAGACAAAACAGCTGATCTAACATTAAAGAAAAACTGTAAATAAATAAGTGATATCATTTGTTACTGTTATATTGATGACAGTTCATAGACTAAGATCTCAGTTAACAGTGACTATGGCATGTTTTCTGCACTAATTCGCCCCTGAATGTCTTTTTGTAACACTAATGCAACATTATAAAGGTTTTTCTTAGTATTGTTGGTCAGTGAAAACAAAGTCGATAACAATATCTATTTCCATGTCGTAATGTCGCCTTCGACCTTCAGAACACCGCTCGGGATGTAGGAAAGAAGCCAAAGTATATAATTGGATAATCCTCGCGGGCTTTCTCTTGCAAATTCTACTTAACAACCAGTAAGGCGCGCCTCAAAAAGAGGTCACTGAACCAAGGAGACCGAAAAGTATCACAGCCACTTTAGGGGCAGTATGGAGCCTTACTTGACTTTGCCGCCGCAGAACTGACATTCCGGACCCTGCCACCCCTCGTAACACACGCACATATCATTTTTACACACACCGTTTACACAAGTATGATCTCCACACTTAGACAGAACACCATCACAGAACAATAACACTATGAGCACTGAACACAGGAATGGCGAGAACCATGAGCATTTTCGTCTGTATTTAGATTTAAATAGAAATAAAAACATTTGTAGCGATTCTACCATTTTGATGTATGCATTTTCAACGAGTTTTATTAGCGCGGACGTAAAAGCGGTTTCGACGTCGCGTAGATTCGTACGGTACTAAATTATGGGTTGTCATACGATAAAACAAATGTACCTCAATTTTAACAGAATGAGAATTTTGATTAAGTTTTTTGTAGGTGGTGTGTTTTTACAGTTTTTCTCGTTTAATCTAAAAATAATTGGCTATAGTAGAAAAAATAAATTGTAAAAACTCATAAAATTTAGGATTTGCGTATTTATGTTTATGCTAATAAAGATAGCTACACACGGCTACAACAAGCTATACGTTGCCAGTATAAGATGATGTCGCATTGTATAGAATTTCCGTACAATGACAGGTCAGCTTATAAATTTCCAGTATAAGCTTATACTGGAAATGTATAACTTGATATGTAGCCGTGTGTACATACGAACAAAACAACGGTGACGCTTTCTATATTATTATGCTAGTATGATAAATAGACTATTAATAATTATGTTTAAACTAGTTTAGTCTACGATTATAAAGTTTTTGTAAGTCTATGGATACATTTGAAATAAATGAATATTCTTTTTTATGTCCATACAGATCGTTTACATTTTAATATTTTTTTTTAATAATAATAATAATAGTAGCCTATTACTGTCCCACTGCAAGGCAAAAAGGCCTCTTCTCATACAGAGAAAGTACAAACATTGATCACCACGCTTGCTTAAAACCGGTTGGCGATTTCAGACTTATTTTATTCGCTGGATTACACTTACACTTACTAGGTATAAAAGTTTGGTCGAATTCGCCCTTAGTCAGTTATGGTTATGTTTAAGTCCCGTGTAAGAAGGGGTATGAATTAATTGGACTCTATACTTTAAAAAGAAATTGGGTAAAAATAACATAGTCCAGGTGTCCTCACGATCTTTTCTTTCACCGATGTCATTAATGTCCAAGATAAAGTTAGAATGTACCTACATAATGAATTGAAAAGTCACATTGGTACTTGCCCGGATTTAAACCCACAACTTTGCGCATGCGAGGCGAGGTTATATCGAATCTGCCATCACGACATTAAAAAAATATAGAAAATAGTAGCCCATCGGCATCAGGAACAGAGTCCAAGCTGCCGGTGGTCAGTGCTCTAGGAGAGCTCTACAGAACACCCTCACTATACGTGCCGTGTTCAGGAGTACTCGTACTGCTTTCTGAATAAACCTAGCCGTGCAATGAAAGCTTCCTGTGGCGTTGGTCGAGGCTCTCCACTTTTAGGCCACCGATTATTAGGGTAATGATTATCGGTATAATGAGTGCAGAGTGTACATATTACTGTTATTATATTCAAGAATAATATTAGAAATTCTTAAAAATAACTACCTTACATTGAAACTAAGGAAAAGAACGAAAAAGTTACCCGAGCATGAGGCAAAAACTTTATTATTGGTAACACTAAATTGACATTATGAGAAGCAGGGAATTTAATGATTATGGATGCGTTCACTGATTTGGAAAGATAAAAAGGATTATATTTATAAATAATAAATTAATGATAGGTATTTTTAAATAAAGAAACGTAGATTTTGGTAAATTATAAATTCATTATAAAAAAAAAAACAAAAAAATTGTTATACATACTTTTGTAGCGACACCTAGTAAAGAAATACTGAAAAGAACTTTATAGTTCTTAAAAAATCCAATAGATGTCGCCAGGCGGTAAAATTGCCCTCGCCTCGACAAAAATTCATTACAAGATGTACTATTTACAATCTTCGGTCTTAGTACTTTTTAATTAATAATTGTGTCACTTTTTATCTTCGGTGAGTTTCTCACTGAAGAAAATAAAAAGAGCCATCCATTATTTTTACTTAGCTTGTAAAGAAAAGATGAATGACAGAATATTTTAGTGAAGATTTTTATTTTTCAACTGCCATTTTTCTTTGTTTGTTTTCGTTAAGTGCGGCACCTAATTAGTTGAATGTAAGAGCACTTAAATTAAAATGAATGGTTTCTATAGTTAGTGTGTTAATGTGGGCGCGAAATAAACTTTTCATTGTAGACCGTAACGGTTGTGGATTCTCGTTTATGAAGCTGATACTTACTTGCTTGTTTTGATAAGAATGTAGGTAAGTTATCAAATGGTATAGGTATCTACTGTACGTCCGAATGAAAAATCGGAACCCATAAAGGATCACTCGTGTGTCTGTCCGTCTGTCAGAGCCAATATGCTCCGAATCTAATAGACAGATCAAGTTGAAATTTGGCATACCTACTTACCTAAGTACATATTAATTTCTGTGACCCAAACACGGAGGTGTAATGTAAATAAATGAATTTTGAATACGGGGGTCACCTTTGGGGAGCAAATTAGAAAATTAAGCAAAAAAGTTTTGCAAACCATACCGTGTGACTTATCAAATATTTAGGTACCATGTTACATGTAGGTATGAGGGTCTCAATTTTTTTTTAAATTTTAAAATAAATGAATAGTTATAATAGGTACCTATATTAGTTATTATTACTAATATTTTAGTTTGTGAATAGTTTTAGTTAAGTTAGGCAAAAATTTTGTAATTTTATTAGTTATGAAACAATAAAATGGCTTTCATCACAAAAAAAAAAACTAAATAGTTGTAAAGTTATTTAAGAAAATAGATAAAAATTGACTATTCCCCCTTATCTCCGAAAATACTGAGCCTAAAATTTTGAAAACAGTACAGAAAATAGTTCTATAAGTACCGACATAAAGATTACAGAAAAACCTATAAGAAGTCTATGGTAATGTCAGTATTGCGTGTACATACTTACTTGTGCAGTAGGAATGTATGGGAGAACATATTTTTCAACTACAATGTTAAGTTGGTCTTGGGATAAATTCATCCCAACTAACAACCCTTCATTGTGCGTGGTCCGACACGCCCTTGGCCAGTTTTTTATCAAGACTATGTTAATTTAGGACTTCAAGAGAAGTCAATAGCCGTAGGTATAGTACGCGTCAGACTTTAGGTATGGCGGCTCTGAAGTGCAATACTCATTGCGCAGTACTGCACCCCGCACCCCCGCTTACTGCCAAGCCGCCATAAAGTTTGGATCAGGGTGTAATAAGTCAGCTATCCAGACTTACGGCCGAACCGAATAACCTATTTTCAGTAAATGACAGATCGCTATTGATGTTAGACAGTGTATTCTACCCGTCCTTATGTCAGGCCGGTAAGATTCCATAATCTCTTATAGATTATAGGGACGTTAAAACCAGTATGCCAAAACTGGTGATGGATAGGTTATTGGGTTCGGCTGTTATGAGGTAAGAAAGAAGATTGAAAGAAAAAAATACATTTTCTTTTTTCAAATAGGTAAGTAGTTACCTAGTATTTCATAAGCAAGTTACTTATGATCTAAGCCTCCCCCTCCTCCACCTCCCCTTCCACCCCCTACCACTACCTTCTTGATTTACCTTTACACAAGTACATTTCAAAATATCAAACTCTAAAAATAGCTCTGAAATTACAACCGTATGACTTCAACGTTAAAACCCGCCGAAAACCCGTTAAAAAGTAGGTAGACACATCAGATATGGTTGACATGGATATGTGATGCTAACGCGCGGCTCGCGTGACGCTAGCACCGGGCGATGCGAGGTGGGCTATTCACGAAACGGCGATATTTATATCGATGCCTCACAGCCAAAAAGGGATAAGCGACATTATTTGCGAAATCGACTTATACAAGATGTAACATAAATAACTCACAACCTCTTAAGGAATCATTGTACTCATCATTATGAACAACTTTTACTATGGGACCAAACCTGAAATCGCTAAAAAATAATCAGCTGTTCCCTACTTTTTGATGAGTTGTGTGAACATAAATGTAGGGAGCAGCAGATTTTTTTTTACGATTTCAGGATTGGTCCCATTGTAAAAGTTGTTCATAATGATGAGTACAATGACCCTTTAAGAGGTTGTGCGTTATTTATGTTACATCTTGTCTAAGTCGATTTCACAAAAAATGTCGCTTATCCCTTTCTGGTCGTTAGGCATCGATACATTTAAAAAAATACAATTATGATGCTTGTCCGGACAAACTACGGGCACAAATAGCACAGAACTGGTGCCCTGGGACAATAAGGCGGGGTCGCGGCAGGCCACGGAGGAGATGGCTGGACAAACTGGACAGATTCCGCCAAAACTGGAAGGAGGGTTCGAGAATGATGGAATTAATGGAGGGTGGCCTTTGCCCAGAAGTAGGACAGCGCTAGCTAGCAAATTAGCAAGCAAAAAACTATGCTAGATGGCTCTGTATTAAATAAAAGCGTGCTAAAAAGCAAAAACCAAAACTTTTGACACTTGAAACTGACAGCATAACGCTTTTTCGTTACGTCACAATTTCTGCCAGTTTACTCCAGTCCTACCACAAGCCGCGGTCATTGCAAGCAATCTCGTTGGAGACTAGCTGTCGACGTAGGAGATATTATTATAGTGCACAAGTGTGCGCGCAAACACAGGTGCGCTCTCTTCCCTCACTCTCATATAGGTACAACATGTCCCGAATTTACGCACAACCTCTTAAAACAGTGTAAGACTAAACGCCGACAGACCCTACGCCGACAGACTGAACACCGACAAGACTTTACTTCGACGGGACTCTTCGCCGATAGGACACTTCGCTGACAGGGCATAAAATAATATACATACATAATCTAGGTACATTAATACCTTATGTCTGATAGCAGGTCGATGGAGCCCCGCGCAGCGGGGCTCCTATTTCTGTGTGCAGGGTTTAAAGGAACCTAACCAAACCGAACCTCGGGGTGCCCTCGGGGTGCCTGTCGGCGAAGTGTCCTATCGGCGGAGTCCCGTCGAAGTAAAGTCTTGTCGGTGTTCAGTCTGTCGGCGTAGGGTCTGTCGGCGTTTAGTCGTACACTCCTCTTAAGGGGTTATTGTACTCATCATTATGAACAACTTTTACTATGGGACCAAACCTGAAATCGCGAAAAAAAATCAGCTGTTGCCTACATTTTGACGAGCATAAATGTATTTTTCTAAATTTAATGTACCTAACTACTTACTAACCCACTCGGTAGACTTCAGTTTGTGCTTTGTGCGCTCAACTTGTGTGTGAATCTAAATTTTATCGAGCGCTCGACATTTCTTCTGTCAGAATAGACCCCACAATGAAGGGATTTCGATGTAGTTTCAGCTCTGCTAAACTAAAAGGTCACTTGATATTTTGGTTAATGAACTAAATTATGCAGTGACCTTTTGTTTAGTAGTAGCTACTTAATAATAGGTACATATTTAGGTTTGTATAGAATCAAGTTTTTCTAACTAAACAGACAGCTGTGCTGCTGGGGAGTTTGTTGCGTCACTTCTTCTTCCCAGCTAAAGTACTAGAAGTGGTGAAGGGCGGTCGTTATGGGCGACTGCCTTATCCCTTTTCACCCGACGGTTTTTTTTTCGAAAACCATGTTTTTGTAGATTTCTATACAGCCAAAAGAGCTAAAAAGGCCCCGCGTTTTAGCGTTGCGAGCAACACCCTCACGACCGATCGGTGCCGGTTGCGTTCCGTAAAAAGTAAACGGTTTGGCGCCAGAATTTTTTTAAAGTCAAAAACTCAAACTCACGATCGTTTCAGAGCGGGTGTAAAGGGTTATGTAAATTTTGACGTTCGAAAAGTGCTGATTCTCAGCCTAGTTTGAATAAATGACTTTTGATTTTGTGGATATAATATTTAGTTTTCATTTTATTCTGAATATTTAATCAAGTTTTGCTGACGCTAAATCTTTTCAACACGACAAGAGCTATTTTTGTAATGCTCGTGCCGATAAGAGATAGGTACAAGAAGTACCTATCTAGTAAGATGAAGTGAGCTTGAAGTGTGCTGTCAACAGTGTCGTCAGCAGGAATGACAACGCGGGATGTTCGAAAGAGTTACCGTGGCCCCGGCACAAGCAACTGAAGGAACACGGGTGGTGGGTTTTAGTCAGTAAAAGTCTGACATGCTCCAAATGACTTCTCCCGCTCTGGGCGGGGCGGGAGAAGTCATTTGATGATTACCCATCCAAAAAAAAAGGTGGAATGATAGCTCACTTCAAGCTGACTACAACTAAATCACAGAAAGATTTTTACACAATAGATCGGACCTACCTACCAATCATTTTAATAGGGATGATGCCTGGGTAAAAAAAAAGAAATTCTATGTAGTCCGTCAGTCAGATAATAAAAAAATATTAGATACGTGTTTTTTGCTTTATCATAATTATTAATTTAAAAAAACCAGCCAAGTGCGTGTCGGACCACGCACAGTGAAGGGTTCCGTAGTTGGTATGAGTTTATCCCAAGAACAAACTTAACATTGTAGTTGAAAAAATAAATGTATCACAGAAGGTGTTATGCCAACGGTGTGGAAGCAGGCTAATATCACACCTGTACACAAAAGTGGATCGAAGCGTTGTGTCGAGCAGTACCGACCTATTTCTATTTTGTCTGTCTTGTCGAAGATTTTTGAGAGGCTGATACATAACGAAGTGTACCCTGTCCTTCATAATACTATTATACAGCAACAACATGGTTTTGTGAAAAAGCGATCCACGACAACTAATTTATTGGAATTTACTAGTGACCTATTTAATAACATCGACAATCGTATACAGGTTGACGCAGTGTACACGGACTTTCAGAAGGCCTTTGACAAGGTGGACCATAAATTGTTGCTGAGCCGAATAGCTTTCAATGGTATTCGTGGTAACTTGTTGCGATGGTTCATTTCGTACATCACTAACCGATGTCAACGGGTTGTTATTAATGGATACCACTCTCATACTACTCGTGTTACATCTGGTGTTCCACAAGGGTCTATTCTCGGTCCTCTCTTGTTCATTATCTTTATAAATAATATTGGTAACTGTTTTCATCATTCCAAATTTTTGTTATACGCCGATGATCTCAAAGTATACAGACCTATTCATAGCATTCAGGATTGCTATCTTCTCCAAGAGGACTTGGACCGACTGACGGACTATTGTTACTCTAGTAAGCTCCACCTGAGCATTCCCAAGTGCAACTACCTAAATTTTACCAAAAATAAAAACATCATAAGGTTTTCATACTCATTGTGTGGTGCTTTATTGAATAAAGTGAGTTCGATTCGTGATCTTGGCGTATTGCTCGACTCCAAACTCTGCTTGGATTTGCATATCGACCAAATCGTAAATAAAGCATATAAAATGTATGGGTTTATTATGAGATCCACTCATGACTTTAAGCGGACCTCTTCGTACCTCTGCCTGTATAAAACACTAGTCCGTCCCCAGCTCGAATATGCTGTTTCCATCTGGAACCCGTACTATGGCAAGTACACTGACATGATAGAAAACGTCCAACGTAGATATCTTCGTGCAATGCACTACAGGTGTCACAAAACCTATTTAGAGTATAATCAGTTACTCAGTAAATACAGACTTTTGACACTGAGCTCTAGACGTAGGCAATTAGAGGCAATAACATTGTATAAAATTGTTAATGGCAATTTTGACTGTATAGCTTTAAATAATGTATTGTGCTATGCAGTTCCCAGAACTGTCCATAGAAGGCGGGTGCGTGCGGGCAAGCTCTTTGCAGTAGGTACTTGCCGATCAAACACTGGTCTCCGTTCACCAATTCGGCGAATGGCAGCAACCTATAACGAAGCATTCGAACACGTAGACATATTTGCATGCTCTTTGAAAAGGTTTCGTAGTCTTTTGTATGAGGCACTTGAACTCAGACTAAATTTTTAAATTTTTGTTATTGTTTTTAAATACAATTTTTTTTTTATTGCTTTCGTAACATTAGTGTAACTGTCACGCATGAACAGTTCACCTCCTAGTGACTGTAAGGTTTTATTTATTAATGGTAATCTGTGGACAGCGCTGTGGGCTACATTATTACTTAAATTATTTATGTTTTTCTGCTTGTAAAATTACATTTTGTAGCTGTTTGTTGTTCCTATCTAATAAAATAAAATAAAATAAAAAAACATGTTCTCTCATACATTCCAACTGCAAATTTTAATGTAAGTTAGTTAGTAGTTTTAGTGTAACTATTACTCGTTAATTTGTAAAGCCTACTTAGCTGTGATAGTTTTCCTTTTTACTTCGTTACATGTATTATTACCGTGAATTTTTTCACCGTTTAGCTGGCAGGAGGGGGGGACACTTGACTGTAACAAAAATTTGCACTTTAAAGCTTAATATTTCAGAAACGGATCCCTTAAGGTGAAAGCGCCAGGGCAGCCCGCGAAATTCAAATTTTCTTACGTTTTTGGCAATTTGCAGATCAGTATTAGGTTGTATGATGATTCAAATATGAATCGCGACCGTAACAAAATAAATATGAGTTTACAGAATTATAATCATTAAAGTCATCAATACAACTCTCTAAGACCAAGTAAGTCTATTGAATGACTTTTTTTATGAAATCTTAACATTTCAGGATTATACTAACTTAAGGAATTGTTTTACTAATTCTAATATTATAATTCTATAAATACATATTTGTTACGGTCGCGTATCATACTTTGATCAACATACACCCAGACACTGAGCTGCAAATCGCAAAAATCGTAAGAAAATTTGAATTCCGCGGGCTACCTTAGCGCTTCCCCCTTAATCGAAAAATTGTTCATATAAAACCGCAATATTTTTGAAAGACCTTTCCAACAACACCCCACACCATGGGGTAGACGAGAAAAAAAAACATCCCCACTACGTGTACCTACAGGAGGTACCCTAAAAATTTTTTTTCATGATTTTATTTTACCACTTTATCGGCGTGATTAATATGTACCTACATCCATGCCAAATTATAGCTTTCTAGTACTAAGAGTCTCTGAGCTAAGCTGCGGACGGACGGACGGACTGACATGGCGAAACTATAAGGGTTCCTTGTTGACTACGGAACCCTAAAAATTGCCTAAATAAAACGCATTAAAGTTGGGGAGTGGGGGCTCGCTACGTCACAACCGGTATAAAATCTAGCAAGGCGTGACGTCTTGCCACATTTCAACTTAATGTATCGCCGTAATCTTTTGATTACGTGAAAGAAGAAAAAGACGTGTCCAATATTCTTTGATAATCTACCTGACGGACAAAAAAATGCTTAGTCATTATCCCTATTTTGTTGCTAAGCAGCATTGCTCTGCCATGGTCCAGTACGAAATGAAATAGTCAGTGCTTTGGTGGAATTAAAGAAAAAAACATAACATAACATCACGCCTGTGTTCCCCGAAGGGTTAGGCAGAGGTACACCCACATGTCGCCAGTTATTTTAAGTCCCAATAAAATAAATATCTGATAATAAAATCTGACATAATATCTATAGAAATCAAACTAATTTACCTAACAACAATTAGTAGGTATTTTTCGCCTTATTTATAAAGGTTGCATAGATAAGAGACATTTAAGACAATAAATAAAATCTTTTTTGGGAGTAACGAAATTATTTATTTATTTAAACTTCAAAAATGTATGGTTAATGAGACGTTGTTCATTACTTAATTTAAAGCAGCGTTTTTAAATAACTCCGTAATTCTCTCCGTCCATTTAGAAAAAAAAAAAAAACATCAATAACACTAAAACGCGAAGGTATTAGTTATTTTCAACGAAAACGGTAACATTTTGAGCTAATGCCCAGGGTACATGCGATGGACACAGGAACGTTAATTTTTAGGGTTAAAAACGTATAATTGAAACCATTCAAGTGGTTTTTTAAACTTTATTTCTGTTAATTATTGTGTGAATAAGGCTTTAAATTGTTCCACTCTGTAAAAAAAGGCAAATTTATGGGAACTTCCTTGTAAACTGGAAGGCAAAAGTAAATAAACGATTGAAGCCTTTCTAATAGGTACCTAAATAAATGCTGAATTCAAGTGAACAAGACGATAAGGATCATTCCATTGCAGTGGCGCAGCTACAATTATTATTAGAGGGAAGCCGAAGAAAAAATTGTTCAGTTCTCATAAACTCCGTCAAAAACTGTAGGTTTTTAACATAATAATGTAATGTGATGTGATAGACAGTTTACACACACAGATGTACCATATTATTTGGCAATACTTAGTAGTTATTAAGAAGAGCGGTTGTTCCGAAGGGAAGTCGATAGGAATCGGGTTGTATGAAGGCTACGCTCCTGTTCCATTGAAGCTTGCATGAAGGATGACAGGGAGACATGGCATGAGATTAAATAGTAATCCATCAGGTATTTACTTACTAAGTTACTTAAAATGGAGGATGCTACTGACTGTCCTCCTTACAACATTAATCCCTAATTTGCCCTTTACGACGTTTTGCGGAAAATTTATTTTTACCTAATTAGGCCTCCACAGGGCCAAGGATCAGTCCCTAATTCATCTTATATCAGCAATAGCGACCCGCCTCTGGTTCGAAAGGTTTTTACGACTTGACAAAACATCGACATTTCTGTATTAAATGTAAGTTTAATATTAATGGTGAAAATCCGTTGCGTTGCTTAAAAGAAAGCGGTCACACATGACTGCGAAAAGCGACTTTAATTTATAATTATGTTTAAGGGGGAAGCTCCAGGTAGCCCGCGAAATTCAAACTTTCTTATGTTTTTTGCAATTTGCAAATCAGTATTAAGTTTTATGTTGATTAAAGTGTCATTCGCGACCGTAACAAATATGCATTTATAGAATTATAATCATCAATATCAGTAATACAACTCATTAAGTTTGTATAATCCTAATTGTCAAGATTTCATAATTCAATAGAATTACCTGGTCTTAAAGAGCTGTATTGATGACTTTAATTGTTATAATTCTGTAAATATATAATTTTTACGATCGCGAATCATATTTTGATCAATATAAAACCTAAAACTGACTTGTAAATTGCAAAAAACGTAAGAAAAATTGATTTTCCCGGGCTACCTGGCTCTTTCGCCTTAAGATATATGTAGATAGTTAAGAGTTTAATAGGTACAGCAGTCATCAGCTTACACAATGTTTCTATGCAAGCCGGTGAACGAATGAAGCTTAAACAAGTCTTGTCTAAGAAGGTTCTCCAAGAAAGGAGGTACCATCATTAACCTAACCTTTATGAACGCAAAAAAAAACATCAGCATTTTTTTTTATTCCCACAACTGTCTATACCTAGAATATTATGTTTTCTTATTAAAACTAGCACCAAAAGTGATCACCTGCCAGTAATTTTTGTATTACTGAGGCATGTTTGCGTGCCTTGCTCGGCATTTGTAGTTGTAATTGTTGTTTTTGTGCTAAATATGCACTGTCGCGGTGAACGGGTTAGATTCATGCTGTCAGAGAAATATGTCAGTTTGATGGGTTTGTGTTTTGAAGTTGGTGAATTATTTAGAGATTTAGGTTGTTGATTAGATTAGGATCAAATAATGGAGATAGTGGATGGGACTCGTACAGACCATGGGAAGCATGGCACAAAAGGGGGGAGTCATATACTTAGCAGTGGCGGGAACAAGGCTGCCTACCTGCCCTGCAATGATGATGATGTTGATGAACGTAAACCAGGATGCAGAATAAGACCTCAGCTATAAGAATACATAATTTATAAAATATGAAAAGTAGTTTCGCCACTATCTAAGCCATCAACAGATTTAACATAAACATATAATATCCTAACCTAACTAAAACTATTAAAAAACTAAAATATGGCGTCGAAAACTTCCTAAGCATCGCTGTCGACTGGTAATGTACCCAAGAGACTGGCGGCATTGCCACGTTGTATGGCCAAGGTAAAAGCCAGCCCTTGGGTCACGCGCGGGAAGTGTCAACCAGCCGTTTGGAGACTTCGTTGAAAAAAAAAAACCATCAATGAGTCCCAAAAGGCGTCTGCTATATTCAGAACGTCCTGTTAAACAGAAAACTATTATGCGATCCTTCTAAAGTGTTTAATTTTTGCGGTCATTGGAATGCCTATGTTCATCAGCACCCTACAGCAGTCCATTGCTGGACATAAGCCTCTATTGCACGCCATTCAATTCGATTTTCAGCTACTTTCATCCAGCTGCTACCAGCCACCCTTCGAAGATCGTCGCTTCACGTAGCCTGAGATCGTTTGCTGATTCGCGGTCTCCACTGAAGTACACACCTTACCTACAGTTCTACAGCTAATATTGCCGGCCCAATCAGCTTCCTTATTCTGTGAGCTATGTCGACAACTTTGGTTCTCTGTCGGATCACTTCGTTCCGGATCCGATCCCTCATACATTCCAAACATAGCTCGTTCCATAGCTCGCTGAGTGACCTTAAATTTATGGCCCAGCAGTACCGTGAGTGTCCACGTTTCGGCTCCGTTTTACATACAGTGGAAATTCATTATTCATACTCCGACATCGTCGCCACGAAAGGATTGCATTCGTATTTTCAGGAAAACTCAGTATTTTCTCAATGGAAACAGCATTATTGTCATCTAATTTCGATTGGTATATAGAAGTTTTTGACCCCATCACGCAACAATTCACCAATAATGGTACTCGTAGATTGGTGGTAATTTGGTGCATTTTCAGTGCGCAGTCATGGGTTACTAAATGCTTTGACCCTCGCATTGTACGAATGAACTAGTAGTGCACCTAAATTGTGACCAATACAGATCATTAGGTCAATGACTTATTTTAATATAGTAAATAAGGTTATTAGAGGTCACTCACCCTTAGTTTTAGAAAGCCTGATCAATTTTCGGATCAGTAAATCTTCTGTTGACTATTATGCAAATAATTTAATTTAATGTCTTGTGATTCGGAATGTTAATTACTTTGCATATATTATGTAATAAAATTAAGTTCTTCTAACTAAACAGACAGCTGTGCTGTTGGGGAGTTTGTTGCGCCACTTCTTCCCAGCTAAAGCACTAGAAGTGGTGAAGGGCCGGCTTACTGGGGGACTATAATGTTGACGTTCAAAAAGTGCTGATTTTCAGCCTAGTTTGAATAAATGACTTTTGATTCTGATTTTGATCTGTTATGATTGGATGATAAAAATAGCCATTTTAATTTATTTATTTATTTATTTATTTAAACTTTTCACACTTAAAAAAGTACAAAGGCGGACTTAATGCCTTAGGCATTCTCTACCAGTCAACCAAGGGTGGTGAAGAGATTAGATGGCAGGTGCTCTGTTAGAAATGGAACAATTTGTACATAAATAAGTCATAAACTTATAATACACATACATACATATTTACTATAATATATACCTATATTATATACATATATTATATATAAATTCAAGAGAGAGAGGTTTTGAGATGACTCTACGCTATTTATTTTGAAAATAACTCCGCAATCTCCGCTTAAATGCATACCGACTGGTGGCCATCCTGATGTCAAGAGGTAGCGCATTCCAAAGAAGAATGGACTGAAAATGAAAGGAAGAATGAACAAAGTCAGAAGTATGAGAAGGACAGAGTAGGAGAAGATTGTTACAAGAACGAAGATTCTTAGCGTGTGAAGAACATAGATATTGGAAGTGAGACACTAGATAAGAAGGAGGAGTGGGAGAGTTACTAGTTAGAGTTAATTGACGATAGATTAAATAGAATTGGTGTTAGGCAGGGATAATTAGGATTTATAAGTTAGATTATCACTTCTTCATCGGTAAATGTCAAGAATTTATTATACGCAACGGTTAATCTCTCATTTTCAGTAAAAGACAGATCGCTATTGATGGTAGACAGTGTATTATATCTGTCCTTATGTCAGGCCGGTATGATTCCATAATCTCATAAAGATTATTGGGACGTTAAAACCATAGATAGATAGGTTTTTCTATCTCCAGTGTGCCAAAACTGGTGATAGCTACTGGGCGATAGAGACTGACCGACTCCTTGAAAGTTCAAAATGAATTAAATGGTTTGAGTATGAGTTTGGAGACTCCATGACCAACAGTGAAAGGTGGTGACAAATGAAACATTATTCCGTATTTTTTTCTCCAAAGCACTATTCAATACTTAAATACCCTTTTAAAAACGTGTTCGAAGGCAATGCCAAATGAGAGTAAATGGCACTTTGGCATGTAGTGACAGGTTGACAAGTAACAAACTCGTGTCATTAGTTAATGGCACCAAATAGCCTGTGGCCGCTCATCAGTCGACTTTATATCAATTTGCAAAGGCTAATTAACTTGTTTAATGTGTTGTAGCGAATTAATTCGAATGAGATATTATGTAGCTATAATACCTTTAATACCAGCGTATGCAGGACAAAGCCCTCTTCTCATACAAAGAAGGCACGAGCATTGGTCACCACGCTTGCTCAAGACGGGTTGGCTATTTCAGACTTTTATTTACTGCCTATAATTTTTATTTCGCCATCGGCTTCCATCTTTCTTTACCAAAAACTTAAGCTTTAGGAGTGATTTTATGATAAATACTTTCCAATATATACACGGTTATCCTGAAGCCATCATATAAGCGGCCATGGAACAGGGCTACTTGCATTAGTTACGACTAACCAATGTCTGTGCTCATATACGAAGCTGAAGCTAACGATACTTAAGACCGAGCTACTGCTGAGCTTGAGGTCCTGGGTTCGATTCCCAGGTCGGGCAAAGCGTTATTGGGTTTCTCTATCTGGAATTTCTCAGTGTCTGCCCGGAGTCTGGATTTTTGCCCGGTTGATGGCAATAGGCCGCCCCTTATTAAATGGAACTTAAACATAACTGGCGAAATGTGGGTGTACTATAGGTACACCTCTGCCCAACCCTTCGGGGAAACAAGGCGTGATGTTATGAGTGTGTACTTAAGACCCAAACAGGGACTGAACTTGTAAGAGATGAAACAAAACAAGCTTAGTCTTCCACTCATGCTTAGCATGAAGCTTTTAGAACAGCAAGTCGTATCTTCGTAGCTGGTTCGCAGGGTGTGAATATACTAACTCTGCCTGCTCTTTATATCTTAGAAAGTATTTTGTATGTTCGCAAAACTTAGGACTTTTCAAAATAAGAAGCAATTTCCATAATATAAATACACGTAGTAAACATGAAATTGTGATACCCAAATTTAGATTAACTAAAACAAGCAAGTCATTTCTTATAAACAGTATCCGCTTTTATAACAAGTTACCAAAGTCGGTTACAGAACTTAGCGATGGAAAGTTCAAAACCCACATCAAACGTGTCCTTATAAAAAAAATATATTATAAGATTAAAGACTACGTTGAAGACAGGAAAGGTTGGCGCTAACTCCATCTGCACATGTGGCTTTCCTGGTACATAGCTCATCAACAGCATAACCATTTATGTACTTAGATGTCAATTAACTGATCCCAAATTACTTTAATTTTTTTTTACATACTTCCGTGAATCGTAATCTTTTCACTTTCTTACATACATAGTCTTGTCTTTTATATAGATTCTTTTATATTTTGTGAATGTGAGAACGTTGTAGGCTTTATAGACTGTAGATTTGTAGACCATTTTCTAATTTGTTAAGTACCTGGTACTTGTTGGACGGGCTTACACTGTCCTCCCATACTTAATAACACTGTAATTTGAAAACATTGTATAGGCCAATTATTTTTAAAAGAGTAACCGTGGAGTTTCTTGCCGGTTCTTCTCCATAGGAAACGACCAATTGGAACCGTGCACCTAGCTTCTGACGTTTCATAAGTGCCCATGTAGGTTTTTGTGACATAAAATATTTTGAATTTGAAAAGATGCAGTCAAAGTGACCTCTGCGCTGCTACCGACGACGCTGTGGAGGTGGTGAAGTTTTCGGCCAAATCTACCGTAGTTACTTATCTCATAGCTGCCTCACCCAGATACTGCGAGTTCCTAAATGATGACCTATCCGAGGCTTCCCTTCGGAACCACCACTCTTCTTAATGTCTGCTATTGCCAAAGAATATGATAAACCTGTGTGTGTAACTGTGTATTAAACACATTACATATATTTAATACCAGTTTAATAAAGTCATCAGATTAAAAACAATACAAAAATGCCTGCAATTTTTTGTCTGAGTTTAGGAAAACTGAAGAATTTTTTCTCCGGCTTTCCTCTAATAATAGTTGTAGCCACGCCACGGTGGCTTATAGCTAGAATTTACCTCGTAAACGTTCTTATAATACTACATAGGTACGAAGTCTACTAACCGAGTTGCTGTCGGCTTTGTGATAAAAAAATCCTACCCAAGATCTATGTAATCGAAATTCGCAGACAATCCGTGTCGAGTCATAAAACTCTGGACATCAGCTTGATTGGCAAGTTATATTGTACGCATTCTTTTCATGATGATTTTCTGAACCTGAATTTGAAGGTGGAAGTTCGTCTGAAGTCTTTTCGTGATAACTGACTTACATCACCGGAATTTCCATCATCATTCTCCTGGCGTAATCCTAATTTATTTGAGGTCACCGTCGCATGTCTTCTCTTTCTTGCGTCTCTGTCAGCCATCATCTGAGTATTCACCTCTTTTCTTTTTTAAGATTAGGTACCTGTTTCAAACCACCTTATCACAGGCCCAGATTTTTTGTCAATTATACTTAATGTCAGCAAAAGCTCTAAAACCAACCCTATATCACTCGATGTCTGTATATTCTTAATTAATGCATCACAAAATCCTAGACTTCGAAAAACAAAAAAGGCTCAAACCGACGCCGAATTGGCGGGTCGAATCGTCCATACGCAGCTGCATTACCAAGGTCAGTGGCATTGTGCGCGAGAGTGCATTGCCCAAACAACTGCACGCCGCGAAAATGCGCACACACGCGTGCACAGTGCATGTGCACGGAGTTGTGCAAGTGTGAGTGATCGCACGAACTCCCGACAAAAAGTATCCGAATTGCATGGCATAGAGTAGGTTGTGGTCAGATGTGAAAGTTTAGAGGGAAAGTTAAATAAATTCTGTACGGGATTCTGGTCTCCAATTTCACAACTTGGCTCTTATAGCATCAAGTGCTAAAGTTTTATAAAAGGACTATGATCAGCTAGGAACTGAACCTTGGCACAGAGATGCCAAAAAAGAAGATCAGCTATCTAATTCATTTCTCTTTAGACGTAGATGTTCCTTCTCCTGAAGTTCTGAAGACCGTGGTCCACATTCAAGGATCTGTGTTAGAGAATGTTGCTTCCAACCAAGATGGATCAGAACTCCCTGCTTTCAAAAGCGTCTCCATCTCTGCCCACGTTACTTTGTAAAATACATTTTTTTTGTGTTTTACGAGTATATCTTCAAAATCATTACTAATCTTATCTGCATCATTTTTGACTACACCTACATCGACCACCATTTATATGCAAATGGTTTAAATTCTCTCAGAGGTTTAGGACCTTGCTCAATTAATTTGACATGACTGTAGCCGTACCCGCCCATCTATTCTTTGGACCCCACACAAATAAAAAACTGCCAACCAGTCAAAGTACCCGAATTATATACAAACGCACACACACAAGCCCCAAGTCGAGAGTAAGGTCAGGGCTACTCTTTTGGCGACGATTCGGCTCATTTCGGCTGAATTCGGCTTCGTTCGGCGCTTGCGCAGGGTCAGGGTTGGACGGAGATTTCTTTCATTCCTTTTTTGGTAGACGGAACTCTTTGTGTTGAAGTTTTTAATGTTGAGGTAGGTTTATGTAATGTTTAGGTGGGTAGTGTATGTGTGAGTATGTTTTATTTATATGTGCGTTAGAAATACATTGACGGTTTTTTTGGGGTGTTAGGATGTTTGGATGTTCTTTTTTTTTTGGCTGTGGGGGTACTGGAGTTATGGAAGGTTTGAATCGTGATTTATTGGAGATTACCCGTAGGTACACAGTATTTGGACTGTTGTAGGTATGTATTAATTATTTCTTCATTAATTCAACTGATGGATATTTAAATATGTATTCCTATGTTGTTTGTTTTATTTTTTTATGATTAAATATAAAATAGACCTAGCAACCAGTTTGAGGATAAAATTAAGCTAAAAAGAACAGAAGGAATAATAATTAGCAATATTTTTCCTCTTTATAATATTATCACCCACTTTTTTGCTACTGAATTTTATTTCCAATGTTTATTGTTGAAACCTCAAACAGAAGCAGTAAAAGAATAAAAAAAAACAGCTCGCATTCATCATTCTAATTGGATAATTCAAAAACATACAATTCAATGCTACCTGCCTAAAATAATAACCAATAATTTAAAATACACCGCAGAGTTCATTTAAACCAAGCATATTATTTTCTTTACAAAAATAGATGTTTCATTGCCCTTAGCAAAAATAACCACCAAATTGGTGCCGCTTCAGACGAGTTCCTTTTTATTTTTTTCAAGTGGCAACTGTCGGCCATTTTGGATATTTTTTTCTTTTTTACAATACCAAAACCTCGGCCTCGCTTGCAAGTGGTCCGCCCGCTGGCAATGTGAAAAATGCTTGTGGATCAAAATAATGCTTTAGTAAAGGAAACCCGTTATTTGTGGTCGGAATTACCTTGAAACTGTTTTTTGTTAGAGGGTTTTTGGGTTCCGTAAAGAGGTATATTTTTGGTAAGTACCTGTGCAAGATGCCTAAAAATGATGTCCAGTTGTAGATTTTGTACCTATATACCTCGCAGTTAGACTTAAAAATATCAAGTCAATGCCTCGATTCTATTCAGCTAAACTTTTTTATTCTATAAAAAAACTTTAAAAAAGATGTAAAAAAAACGATAGGTATACATACCTCCACTTGAAATAAAAAGTAATATTTTTTACTTAATTCTAAAAATAGCTCTGAATTTGAATGAAAAAAAAAGCATTTATACGGAACTCAGCTCAATAAAATGCCAGTCACTATCAAATATTTGTAAATGCCAATACTTACTTTGAATACAAATATCCGAATAAGACAATATGACATTTGGTGGACGCGAGCTGTCAAATTAGCGCGCGTTTTTGTCTTTTTGGCGGGAAACCAAAATGGCCGACGGGCATTTTTTTTGTCTTCCTACTTATTGGTAGTTATCTAGATTACATCCGTTTATTTATGCAATTATAGGTAGAGGATATTTTAATTTGATGTAATTTCATAAGGATTCAATGGAGTTACTTACGGGCTGGCCAGTCGCATTCGGCTTATTACAATCATTATAAAATATGGTTTACATGTGGTAGATATTAAGTTTTGTATGACGGATATTTATTTGTGAATTTGTGATGGGCAATTAAAGTTTTAAATTATAATCTGCAAATAAACTTAGGTCTTTGAGACTACTGAACGAGTGCATTCATATCATCGCAGCGCTAAGTAACTCAAAATCAAAGCATTTAATTAGGTACAGGCACTTTTGAATAGTCAAGGGGTCAGTCAGTCAGAAAGATGAAGCTAGTTGCCCATTCCAAAGCGTAGTAGGTTCATAGGGAGAGTGCATTGAGGAGCTCGTGGCTAAGTAATAACAGCCACACGGGTCGATCCATCAGGTTAAGCTACGCTTGCCGGTGTTGTCCGTGGAAGGGTGACGATCTTTACATACCGAGACTCCTTCGTGTCTTGGAAAGCACGTTAAGCCGTTGGTCCCGGCTGTCATTCGTAGATCTTTGACAGTCGTTACGGGTCCTCAGATGCCCGTAAGTCTGACAACCAGTCTTACTAAGGGGTATCGTATTACCCAGTTACTGGGTTGTGGCGGTCAGATAGGCAATCGGTCCATGTAAAATACTGGTATTCAGCTGCATCCGGTTAGACTGGAAGCCGACCCCAACATAGTTGGGAAAAGGCTAGGCGGTTGGGGTGGTAGGTAGGAGAAGAACGGACGAGAAACTCCTTGGACTCCCTTCTAGGTCAAAATATTGGTTAGTACATCATTCAAGTTGAAATTATTCATATGAGAACGATATAGAGGAGGAGGTAGAGAGTAAAAACATAGTAGATATACTTACCTATGGCATGTATTTAATTAGTGAGCCTCTAATAATTCCAATTTAGTCATAACTAAGTAGGTAAGTACATACCATGGGAGAAACGAACATCTTTACACCGTAAGAACTATTCTTGCTTGCAGCGCTCGACCGCTATAGTAACGCTTGTTAACAGATGTGGTCATCGTGTGCACGGGATTTTGTTTTCAAATTGGTCAGATGTAAGTTTCCTCTATAGTTCTTATTAAAAAAAACCAGCCGATCCTCTATTACATATGTAGAGTCTCTTGTCTCTTGTAAGCTAACTTTATTTCTCGTTTATTAATTTAAAGTAATGCTAATATACAAACGATTATGCAACTTATCTTTGCAAACTGTAGGCAGGTAGGAAGCATCTTTTCGCAGATAATTATAGGTAGGTACCTACTTAGGTAGGCTAATTAACAAACCTATGGTTACAATATCAATAGCCATTATACACACTTAGATTAACTACATCGTCATAATATGGAAAAACAAGAAAATTATAGGAGTACAGAGGTACATAAACTCCATTTATTTTATCATTAGATAAGTACCTACCTAACGGCCAAATAACGACATTACTGTGTAATATTGCTGAAATGAGCTGCATTTTAGAGTAATTTAAAAATATAAATGGTTAATAGATTACATTGCTTTGTATTTATCGTGAAATAACGGAGTTTATTAAACGTTTCTAATGAAACAACGAAAGGGTGATAACCGTTATTTTTTTTAAAGAGATAAAGGCATCCAATGTTTCTGGCACAAATAAAGTTCGAAACGGGACCTACGTGTTCAGATATGATCATTATTAGGAGCTAGTTCCGAAGTAGCTTCGGCAAGCAGAAGTTGAACGGTAAACTTAATCATAAAATATCTTTTGATGCAACAGTCAACAACTAAAGTCGATGACATTTTCGAATATTTATTATACGTAATTAAAAATATACAGGGTGTCGATTATGAAAAAAAAAATAGTATTTAAAGCAATAAATATGTATGTAAGTACCTACGTATTATTCTTTTTGTTTTTTTATTGCTGATAAAAATCTTGACAAAAAAAAATTTTTTTTGCTGTTGGCTGTAGTGATCAAATACCTACTGAACAATTAATAATATGTTAAGGCGAAAGCGACTGGTAGCTCGCAAAATACAAACTTTCTTATGTGTTTTGCTATTTGCAAGTCATTTGTATTTACAGAATTATAATAATTAAAATCATCAATACAACTTTTGAAGACCAGGTAATTCTATTGAATGACTATTTCATGAAATCTTGACAATTAGGATTATACAAACTTATGGAGTTGTATTACTAATTTTGATGATTATAATTCTGTAAATGCATATTTGTTACGGTCGCGAATGATACTTTAATCAACATACAATTAACTTAATACTGAGTTGCAAATAGCATAACACATAAGAAAATTTGTATTTTGCGGGCTACCTGGCGCTTCCCCCTAAAGTACTTTTTAGTGTCACCCAGGCAGTCAACCCAGCAACGGACTATAATACCTAAGCAGGTAAAATTGTTTGCCCAGTCCACAGCCCTGGGCACAACTTTTGTAACTAATATTTCGTAGTTTCTTAAAATCACTTCCATCAACTCTGATTTAAATAATACTTACTTATTTTCATACTGAGGAGCTCGTGGCTAAGTAATAACAGCCACACGGGTCGATCCATCAGGTTAAGCTACGCTTGCCGGGGTTGTCCGTGGATGGGTGACCATCTTTACATACCGAGACTCCTCCGTGCCTCGGAAAGCACGTTAAGCCGTTGGTCCCGGCTGTCATTCGTAGATCTTTGACAGTCGTTACGGGTCGTCAGAAGCCCGAAAGTCTGACAACCAGTCTTACCAATGGGTATCGTATTACCTAGTTACTGGGTTGTGGAGGTTAGATAGGCAGTCGCTCCATGTAAAATACTGGTATTCAGCTGCATCCGGTTAGACTGGAAACCGACCCCAACATAGTTGGGAAAAGGCTAGGCAGATTGATTTTTGATTTTCATACTTAGTACTTGTCTTACTTCTGAGCACTCTCACTACTATTCCTGCACCAAAACAACATCTCAGGGCCCATTTTTATCATTTTTAGGGTCCCGTATCTCAAAAGGAATAAACGGAACCCGTATACGATCACTTGTGTGTCTGTCTGTCCGTCTGTCACAGCCAATTTGCTCCGAATCTAATGGACCGATTAAGTTGAAATCACTTTCTGTGAGCCAAACATGGACGTGTTACGTAAATAAATGAATTTAGAATATGGGGGTAACTTTTGGGGGCCAAATAAGAAAATTAAAAAAAAAGTTTTGCAAACTATACCGTGTGACATATCAAATAAAAGGGCTTACTGTGGGGGGTCTCGAATAGATTTTTTTGTAATTTTAAAATGAACAATTTTAAAGTTATTTAGGAAAATAGACGAAAATTGGCTATACCCCTTCTCCGAAACTACTGAGCCTAAAACTTTGAGTGAAAAAAATACAGAAAATAGACACTACTACACTATACTTATAGGTAGATTACAGGAAATCCTTATAAGAAGTCTATGGTCTTTACACGGTAAATCTCTCAATATTGTGTGTACAAACTTACATTTGCACTTGGAATGTATGGGAGAACATGTTTTTCAACTACAATGTTAAGTTTGGTCTTGAGATAATTCTCTCTTCTTTCTTCATCCCAACTACAGAACCCTTCATTGTGCGTGGTTTTAAATTAAGTAGTATATACTTAATAAAACTGGGCCGTAAAAGTTTTGGATAAATAAATACTCTAGATTTTGAAAGGTAAGTTTAGTATTTGTATTATTATAATAATTATCAACAGGTGGCATGCCCTCAGCTGTCTTTCAAAATTACAGAAAACAAGGTCTTGTCGCCTTACATAGATAAGTACTTAGATTGTACTTAAGATCTACTTGATATGCTGACTCGTAGGTTGCATTAGGGTATAAAATGTCTTTGTGCGTGAAATAAAACAATAAAAAATTTCAACAAATGAAAGAAATTTATTGTATACAGGTTTTAAATATCCTCGCACATTATTACACCTGCCTAACCAGCCATTTCATTATGATATTTAACGTAAGGTATAAAGATCCTATAGATAAAAGGACATTACATATGAAAAAACATTACTTTTTCACTTCAAATCATCCTATTCAAGTTACAGTATAAGTAAGAAAACAGTATTTTTACAAACATCGGCTACAATTCCACAATTTCAAATCAACTTTTTTTTTTTAAGTCGCCTAGCGACGGTTTTGGACGTTTGTTTAATTTTTTTTTTATCAAAAATTCAGTCGAATCATCGTAAGCTTAGCTTCTCAATTTTTTTCACCATCCTAAAAATTTGACTAGATTTAATACAATAGTGTTGTGCCAATCACATTTTATTCGCCAATTTTTTTACGATTTCGTTCGTTCATGATATGGGTTCGGAAATAACCTATAAACATCACTTTTCTTACTGAGGAATTGAAAGATATATAATATTTTTATAATTTTAATAAAAATAATTATGAGTCGCTTAAATTAAACTGGAAATCTAATCATCTGTTTATGATTTAAACAATAATAATAAAAACTAAAGGAACAAAATAACAAAAATAAAGAGGCGAGTAAGGTATATTGAAAAAAAAATATTTCATTAAAACTTGTACTCAATAATTAAATAACAATATTATAATTTGATCTTGTTAGCTCATTTCGCAGTTTATATATTATAAAAAAAAACGTGAGCCATTATCGATTCTTTAGGAAATAACAGTTTTATCTAGCTTATACATTGGTCCATTACCTAACTGATTTCATTTTAAATCACGAAAAGAATCCCAATATGTAATAAATTTTGCAAAGAAAACATTCTAAGAAAATGTCCCCCAGCAGTGTGATGTAGTATTTTTAAGCGTTAATTCAAAATAAATACATCAAGATAGCAAATACCTGATTTGCTATCGGTTTCAATAAATTTATAACATTATAGGTATTTAATATTTCTAAAATTAAATGCTTCTTGTTGTACATAATTTTTTTATAAAAAAACACGAATGTGGAACATCCGCTAACTGCGTCTAGCAAGACATTAAAAAACTTTCATTCAATATTCTATACCTTTCCACGATAATGCTAAATGTCAATAATAATAAGTCAATTATTGTAATAATAGTACAATAATCATTAATGTTTTAAAATTAACCATCTAGAAATACATACAAGATGTAAAGGGAAAACAATTAGTGACGACAATAGGTGATTCTTACATTATAGAAACGTCGATTTTCAACTATACACAGATAAGCACAGTGTTTAAGTAGAATACTAACTAAGTATAACATCTCCCGTATGATCGAACAAACACGGCGACACAGTGTACAGTTGGAAACCGGCACACGAAGTTAGGTACAGTCACACAAACAAACAACTTGTGTCCATAAAAATGCTTCGTAAATTAACATCCTGGCAATGTCTTTTACGAGTAACTCGCGAATGTAACGTTCAAATTCAAAACTCGAATTCTCGAATTCGAAAGTCGAATTTAAAAATTGTGTGATTGTTTGCATTTCGATCGGATGCGTGTACGAGAAGTAGACGCATCGGATACGATTAGCAATGCCGCGGTTACATAAGGTATAATTAAGGATTTAATTAAAAATGCAACTTTCCCTTCATTGTCTTTTGTTCCTGGACCAGTTGAGGACCGTTCAAGACTAACCTAACCCTTACGGAGAATTTATTACATTTACGAAAAAAAAAATTAACAAGAAAATATTAAAGAATTGCTACGTACTACCTATTTAATTGAAAGTACACTACAATATTAACTAAAATTCTTAAACTATGTGGAAAAATGATTGAACAATATACAATAAAAATGATTCACTAATAAACCAGTGACCTCTTCAGTATAAAAAAGCTGTTGTTTTCAAACTACATTATGTACCAATGAAATGTGATTCGAGATTATGATATAACTTTGCATCGCTATTTTGAAATGAGGTATTTGAACAGAGGCAGCTGTTTTTGTAAGTATTTTATTTCTCGTTTGGTCTTCATGTGATTTGACAACAGCAGCTTTGATCCTGTCTTTCTCAAAAAATAATCAACGTTACGGAAATTATTTTAACCGTTATTAGCATGCTACGCTATTTAGCGTGATATGCGCTATTTAAGTAAGATTCCCTCGCTCGCCTCGCCTTGATGATTATTTTAAGTAGTAGAGATCACTGTTAATAACATTTTTAAGTGTTAAGGCGGTGTATACATTTGTACCGACCGGCCAGTGCCTCCAGCACTCGGCTATTTTCTACTACATATCAGTCGCATCTCTCTTTTACCGGGAATAGAACCCCAAACACTTTGCACAAAAACAATGAATGTATAACATCTCAATATAATATGACAATTAATCATATATAAAGGTTATTTTATAAAATAAAGCCACTTAAAAATTAACTAACGTTACAAAATAAGATTAAACAACATAATTATTTGTTCCCGATGCAAAAAAATAGTTATATTATTAATTAAAAAAATCTAATAACATTCTAAACGGAATGTTGATTATTATCTAAATTCTCTTTGCAAATTGTCCCATCCTATGTCTGTACAAACTTACACAAAATAACCTTTTTGTTTTAAGCTATCAACAAATGTCAGGCATAACACACAGATTCGTGTACGTATTTTTAAGAAAAAAATGTTGTTCGATTTTCTACATTTCAAATTTCGAAATGCGGTCTGGTTGGTAGGGCTGTCAACACGACGGTAAATAATCTTATATTTGTTTTCAATATACAAAAAGTATTCATCACTCAGATAAATGCACATAACGTTTATAGATTAACTTTTTTAAGATTAAATGCTAAAAAGACGTCGAAAATTATGCACAGAGAAACAAAAGTGAAAGACATGCTATCGACTAGTTTAAAATTTTGAATATAAAAATTTTTGTTTATTTTTTTTTTCCTTTTGTGAGAGAGCTCGACATCTCGTCATTGGGGATATGTATTTGTTTTTGGATAATGACTTCAAATATCACTTGTATATAATAAATCGTTTTGTTTCGGTCCGAGAAGGATAATATAGTTAATATAATATTATGTCGAAATGTCGAGTACAATCTCATGTACTTCTATTTTGCACATCACTTGTGGTCTCCGAAGAAAAATGTACGACATTAAATTTTAACTTGTATATAATATAATTATGTATATTTTAATTACATACATAATACAAAGACTTCTTAATTTCCATGAGGCGCACATGTACACATAACTTACAATAAGTATCATATGATAATTTTATATCCAAATAGTTTTTACCTAAATTTAATTCTGGGAGAGCGTATACATTTTCATCTCGTACTTCCATAATATATTTTTGATTGAACACCAAAAAATTTCACAAATTTGAAGATATCAATTTTTTTTTGAGGATTTTTGGGCTAATTATAATTTTAAAGTCGACAAGAATATAATAATGATTATCCACATTTTGTATAGTCGATAAAACATTTAAAACTTGGACCATGAAAAATAAGAATATTATCTTCTTAAGATACAATAATAGTACATAAAATATATAAGTTCACTAGATGTATTTTAATGTACGTACGTGTATATAATGATGGGGCCCGGCGGTCCCCGCAGGTCGTCTAATCGTGATCAAACCGCACTCGTAATACCTAAATATCACATTCAGTAATATGGAAATCCACGTGTTAGCTTAGACACAGTTAAAATTACTATTTTATACAAAATAATAATTGCACATAAGTCCGAACGTAGCTCCGTGTAGGCGAAGCTCAGCCGACCGTTGAGACGCCATCCCGTCTGCAACTAGTGCCTTGCCTCTGTCGCGCGGGCGACGTGACAACGCGACAACGCGACGGCCACGCGCGACGCGACCAACAATACCACAACCGCACTACCCGCCAATAGCGCTAATAATTTCATTCAATATATTACCTATCTAATTATAAAAACACCGCGCAAAATCTGCAATAGTTCACTTAAAAATCGATAACATTTACACTCATAGCTAGCTTTATAATTAATTTGTTACATTGTTTTTTTTTTAATTACTTAAAAATTATTTTAAATAGTTAATTTTATAACGTTAACTTTTGGTTGTCTTTTACTTAAAAACAAGGTCAAAATTTGAGGCTCTCTGGATTTGCGTGAATTTTGGACAACCCTGGCGCCGCTTGCAACGTGCAGTGTCGTTCTACCTACAGAGGTTCCGTTCGAATTTGAATTTCGAAGATTAACAGGTTGTGAGCGATCATCACGTAAGCGAGGAGTTACAGAAAACAGAAAAATGTTCATAGGTACTCGTATTCATTTAAAGATTAGTGATAAAGGTTTACGTTAGGCACATCCAAACGCGACTGCAAGCCACAACCGACGGCATCCGAATCTCTGTCATGGGACACTAAACACTATTATAATATTGTGATATTGCATTAGTAAAGCTGTGATATATTGAACTGGTTGTGACTTTTAGGTAACTATTGTGATATTTGGTGATTATGTGTCGATGTGGATACGTGTGTGTGAGGACTGTCCGGACTGACCGAGGAAGCAGAAACATAAAGAGGAGACACTACATACCGATACGAGGAAGCCGTCATCGAACGACGACGTCACCCGACACAAGTCGATAGGAGGAGAAGCCTGCGACTAAGTTATTGTCACTACAACAGTATACACGGATAACGCGAGTCTCGGACGACAAACCTCAGCGGGCCGTATTGCACTAGCGTGAGTCGGCGAGCGGGCGGCCGCCCGGCGGAATGTACTTTACATAATATTATCACAAAGACTGAGGAGATCGGGGCGTCTCGGAGCGCACTAGGCGCGGTCCGGCGGCGCGGCCGGCAGCGGCGGCGGCTCGGCCGGCGGCGCGGGCGGCGGCGTGGGCGTGCCGTTGCGCGGCCGCAGCTTGTCGGCGCGCAGGCGCTGCACCGCCTCGCGCATCTCCGCCGCCAGCGCCTGGTCCGAACTGCCCAGCCGCGCGCGGCGTGCCGGCGGCTCGTCGGCGTCGGGTGGTGGCCGGCGCATCTCGCGCGGCTCGGCTGGCGGCGCCGCCAGCCGCTGCAGCAGCGCGGGCCGCTCCAGGCTCGAGCGAATGATGCCCTCCAGGAACGAACCGTTCGCGGGTGGGGGCGCTTCTTCGCGCAGACGTCGCATCATGTGTGATGCGTACAAGTCGGGAGCGGGTGGCGGTGGGAATCCACTACCAGGCCAGAACGGGTAGCCGGGAGGATAGCCCGGGGCTTCCGGCCCGTTGAGTCCGTTGGAGAACGGCTTCGTTGGCGGCTTCGGCGGCGGCGGCTTTGGTGGCTGCGGTTTGTTGGCGTCCTGCGGCGGCTTGGGCTCGCGCTTCCGCGGCCGCATGAGGTGGCGCTCCTTGACCTTGTACTCGAGCGTGGAGTGTGGCACGCCGTAGTAGGAGCCGGCGCGGTGCACGGACATCTCCCCGCGCTGCACCGCCTTCACCGCCTCAACGAGACTGTCGCGGTCGTAGTTCCGGTACTTGCCACGTTTGGGCCGCGTGCCCTTGCCACCGGTGGCCGGCTGGCCGTTGTTGTTGGGCATTTGCTTAGAGTTGCCGGGCGCAGGGTAGCGCTGGTTATCAGGCGGAGTCTTGATGACAGATACGTGTCGGTCAGGGCCTCGCGCATACATAAGTTCACTGGGCTGGTGGTGCGGCCTATCTAAGGGTTGTTGGAACTTCTGGCTGATGCTTTTAGCGATAACGTCACTGAGGGACGTGAAGAGGTGTTGTGTTGAGGGAGGGTCGGCGAATACGGAGGGCGGGAGCAGCAGCTGTGAGGGTCCCTTTAGTGAGGGTTGCACCGTGGGGAGCATCGGAGTTATTGGCGCAATGGGGGCTTGAAGTTGACCAGCGGGGGATGGGCTTTTGTCGTCCGGTGGGGGGAATGTGGGTATTTTGAGGATGACGGAGGGGGGCGAGTCGGCGCGGTCGGCATCGCTGTCGTTGTCGGATTCAGCGTGGTCGACGATGGTGCCGAACTTGTTGAGTTTGTTGCGCAGCGTGGAGCGCGGGATGCCGTAGATGATGGCAGCTCGGCGGGTGCCCAGCCGGCCCGACTGGATGTCACGGACAGCTGATTGGAGTTCCTCTTCAGTATACGCACGACGACCAGAACTGTTGGTGGCGCTCTCTAGAACCGCTCGCTTCAATCTGCAACAAAATTATATTAACATGAGCATCTAATTAGATTTGATAGTCAATGGTAGGAAGAATAATCAGACTAGAATTCAAAATCAATTGATTTGAAAGACAAAAACTTTGCAGAGTTCATTGTTTCAATTCTTTGCTTTTTGCTTGATTAAAGTCTTCGATGTTGGTATATTGACGTGTGCTAGCTGACTTATGGCAAATAATTTAATTTAATGTTTCGTGTTGCGTAATGTAAATTATTTTGCATACTATTTGTATAGAAACAATTTTTTCTAACTGAACAGACAGTTGTGCTGCTGTGGAGTCTGTTGGCCACTTCTTCTTCCCAGCTAAAGCATTAGGAAGTTGTGAGGGGCGGGCGTTTTGGGGGGATTGTCTTATGTAATTTTGATGTTTGAAATATGCTGATTCTCAGCCTAGGTAGAATAAATGACTTTTGATTTTGATTTTACTAAGACGTCTTCCCAAAAGAAGGTATGTAGTTACCATCACCACCCCCGGTGTGTAAACATGACATCACACCCACACGAGTATGTAAAGAAGTTCAAATTAAGCTATCCCGTCAGTTATAATAATATTTTCATAAATACATTTTCTTCCCGAAAGAATTCAAAAGAATGTAGACGCTGTCCTGAATATGCAACGGGATAAATCAATAAACTTTGCATACTGAACGAAACCCTGAGACACAAAAGAAAAAAGAAACGTTTCATCTTTTTTGTTCGTTCCTTCGAAAGTGAATTCATTCGTCAGAGTTGCATCCTTCGCGCCGTGAGGTGTGGGTACCATAACGACACATTATGACACTGCTCTGACTCACAAATGGGTGGCTTTGGTCATCGGCCCACAATCGTCTAAATTCAATATTTCAAAACCGTACGTCGCCGGTTTAATCCAAGATAACGCGAAATGCGAAATATTTACTCTCGGTCTCGCCGATAACGGACTCACTATGAATGCATCTTTATCATATTCCCTACGGTCACACACTAAACGAAATTCAGCTTTACTACCTTTTAATAGAGTATAAAATTTATTGGGTGCAGCTGTCGTCTTCGGTTTCATCTTGAATTGTGCTTTCTTATTTTTCGAGGAGGGTTTCAGAGGAGTTTCAGTTGTGTTGTTGGGTGGTAGGGTGTGTTTTTGCTTGGCCGTGTATCTTCGAGGATGCAAGGTCGATGCTCCAACAGACTATCGGTGCATTTTTATTTGTTTTGGCGAGTCATGCGACCCAGATCGTAGTCCCAGAGAATGAATTTATTCAGTTATCGATTTGGTATTGTGTATAATATCGGTTCGAACTGGGTTTTTATATGAATGTGTCGAGAGGCAATTATGAGTTTAATAACTTTGTTGAAGACGGGAAATTAGCGGGGTCAATGGCTTTGAGACGATTGTATTATTGTGATGTTTTATATCGATTCTTTGTGTGACAGCGTGGATGTTTCATCTGCTGTTAATTAGCATCATTACAAAGTAAAGAATATTTAAAAGTAATCATAGTTTTGACGATGGTACCCAAAATTGAAGCCGAAAACAAGCACCTAATCTTGTGTTAAACCGAACCTTATGGATGAGAAGACCAGCAACTTGGAAGCTTTGTGAAAAATCGCTCTATTTTCATTAAGTATCCAAATTAAATGTTTAGATACATACAACTCAGCTCACCCAACGTCTTGCGCATCTATATTCAAAGCAAAAATAAGGATAAAACTCTTTTAAACTGCCCTACTACACTTCCTATATTTTTCCTCAATGCATTCGCATCACGTAAAAACAATTGCACGAAGTAAAGCTCTTCAATGCCGTATTCATTATTGGAAATGCTCTGTTACTACTCTGTAAGTACCTTTAAAGACTTCCCCCTCCCCCGACCCGCGTAAATGTCTCTTAGAACAAAAGTAAGTGATTTTAACAGGTGTATACACTTGTACTCTGATAAAATCGGAGCGAAAACCTGTTTTACCGGTAGTGGCCGCTAGATGGCAGTGGCTTCGCGTAGTATGAGAGATTGTTACAGTTTTAATCCTGATTATGATGTAGAATAATTTAAGATTGCAACTATCTTCGTCTGTAGATCCTGCCTGTATCTTTGTCTGTTTTTAAACGCCTTAAGATGCCTGTTGAAAGGTTGTTAAAAATATGGACTTTTCTAGTGAACCAAGAAAGAATCTGTGTTTATTTTTGGACTGGTTTGGGCTTAGGTAGTTCTACCCTGATTGTATAAGACTTGACTAAGGCGCTCATTGTAGAGTTTTTCCAGACTTTAGGAAATCAAGAGAAAACCTGAGGTGTGACCGAAGCAGTTTAATCTCGTAAGAAAGTAGATAAGAAGAATCATTATTTTGTCTACAATAGGTAGGTTACACATTTATGATGGTACAGGGACCCTTCATAGCAAGCTAAATTAAGTGCCAAGTTATTGGGATATTGAGTTGTCAATTCAATCCTAGAATTAAATAAACGTCCCTGCAATGTGTCGGATTGTGGAGACTGCAAAAAATTGTTCAACATCTCAAACTAAATCCACTCTAATCTAATCAATCCTATCCTTTTTTCAAACTATAACAACCTCAAGATAAAAACAAAGGAATCCCACAGAAAAACAAAACAATATTTTTTTTAACGACGCATAAAAAACAAGGAACAAACACTTAAAGAGTTATCATAAAAAGTAAAGAATTCCAATTTCATCACGCATGAATCAGCAAATAATAAGAAGTCTTTGAACGTAGGGCTTGCGATAAACACTGTGCCTTTCGCAATGTTGTTCCAGCTAAAGTGGAGCATTGACATTGCTGTAGATATGGGTTCCTTGACTTTGAAACTATGCTGCAAACTGACGGCTGTCAATCTGTTGATTTATTTTTAGCAAAACAGCCTTTTGATGTCCCGCTTTGAGCTAAAATGGATCACAGTTTCGGCAAGTTTTGTATGGATTTTTAGTGCTCCATCCCTGTTTCAGGGGTATGCAACCTTTACGCCTGATTTTTCCAACGCCAAATATTTTTTCCGAGGAATAGTTTTGAATTTTTGACAGTTATTAAAAACTGTCAAACGTCAATTTTTTTGCACGTTTCTCAGCTCATCTTTGCATTACTTTAAAGCGCATGCTTTTTTGATACTTTAGACAAGCCTGTGATATGACTAAGTGAAGACATGAAGCATCTTATATTTTACGGCTAAGCCAACAGCTACTTAGGTATTTTCTTATCTCAGAGTTTAGCAACCCTTTTGAAAGTGCAGTTTGGTTTTCAGAAATAATAACTTCCATTAAATTCAATAGATGCTAATTAATCTTCTGGAAGACCTATTCTCCTCCTACAGCATTTACGTACTGGAAATCTGAAAGCCACCGTGGCTCTTCTTGGGCATTCCTATTCATGAGAACTCCCACAAAACTGTTATCTCCACAGCGACTCAGATAACAGCCATCAAAATAATAGAACCCGATACAAAACAATAACAACAAAACAAATTAACAATGACATATTATTTTTAATGAATAATGTCGTGATAAAATGGCGTCAAATGAACATCTGCGGACGTGATGGCGTTAGCTGTCAAAAGTTCATCGACCCGCGTCGATCGTTCAAAGTTTCGTGTTTTTATGGGTGCGTTCACGTTGCTATTGTTTGTGTTATCCAAGTAGGTTTCAATAGGAAGTAGGATTATTACGAGCCCGTTGCGAATGTTTCGATCGTGTTATGACCAATGGTGCAGCGGCGGTAGCGTGAAGAATTGTTAATGCTACACGAAGCTGTAAAATGCTGGATGGATTTTTTTAGAGTGATTTTTAGTTTCTAGTCGGTGCTGGGGATTGGAACAGTCTATTATGTGAGAGGACCACCCGTGATGGTCATAACATCTGTGTTCGGAAGATGCGGACAAAGACCTTGTCTGTTTCATGAAATAAGATCCTTTCACAAATCCTCTGTGCATTAAGAAATGTCAGGGTTCTTTATCTACCTTATTCCTGAAAACCGGAATCTGCGAAACCCATTAAAATAGTGGGCTCAATCATGTTTGAGGAGCTTTCCATATTGTGCAGGACATCTACAGCTCCAAATGAAAAAAAAGCAAGGCGCATGCGTCGCGTCCCGCCAACTCTATCCATCACCATCGTCCAATTATAGCAGCACATGTAACTACCATATCAATCTAAACTATCTCGTATTTCAATAAGTATGAAAATGTCTAGCAAGAAACATGCAAATATAAAGAAACCTAGATCGAAACAGCCCAAGGGGTTCTAGTATTGATTAAAACAAGTAGGAGGATAGCTAATCAGATCCTTTTTCGCCACAAAATAAGCAAAGAGGATGTCGTCTCCAGACATTAATCTATTTAAGCTCGCTTCGTTCGTATTTCCCGATACCTTATAGAAAATAAAATGGCTCTTTTATACTCAGCTTTTCAGTATTTTTTATTTTGCTATTTATTCAGAGTTTGTTAAAAGGATGGGCAAAAGCGTGTCTTCTTTTATTCAGATATTAACAATAAGATCTGATAAGCATGGTGATTGTCAAAATGTTTTCCGACTCAGGAAGTTACTGGATAAATTAAAAATGACACAGGAGTTAATTGAAATTATCTGCCATAAAAGTTAATCGAACTTATCCTGAGTCTAGTGAGTTTGTGTTAACATAACATAACATTACGCCTTGTTTCCCCAAAGGGTTGGGCAGAGGTGTAGATACCTATAGTACATCCACATTTCGCCAGTTATGTTTAAGTTTGCGGGCACGAAACCAGCGGCGGTCGAGCGATGTCGACTACGGAGCGGCGCGGGGCGGGGCGATCCGGCAGCGGGCTTGGGGTGGGCACGAAACTGGCGGTCGATCCAGTAGGAAGTAGCGGTCGTCGAACGGCGAAATCAAACAAGTTTGTTCCCGTCGCTTGCGCGTCACGCCGCTCTCGCCCGTTTCGTGCGCGTTTCTTCAGAATGCTATACTTTTGCTTACGCCGCCGCGCCGCGCCGCAATCGCTGTCGCTCGGCCGTCGCTAGTTTCGTGCCCGCAGACTTTAGTCTCTTGTAACAGGGGGCGAGCCTATTGCCATCAGTCGGGCACAAATCCAGACTCCCGGCTGCTACTGACAAATTCCAGATAGAAAAACCCAATGTCACTTTACCCGACCCGGAACCCGGGTGTACAGTGTTGTGTTTCCCCAAATAGGGAAAAGACATTGTGTAATGTATGTCCTGTCAGTCTAAAATGATAGTGAAGGTTTAACTTCCATTCATAATCAGCCTATAATGTTCCCACTGCTGGGACACAGGCATCCTCTCTGTGAGAGGGCGAGCGGGCGAGTCCATCACGCGGGCCCAGTGCGGATCTATAGATGTCACATTGCCAGCTAGGGTTGCGGGATGTTCGAAAGAGTTACCGTGGCCCCGGCACAGGCAACAGAAGGAACACGGGTGGGTTTTAGTCAGTAAAAGTCTGACACGCCCTCCCGCTCCGCCCAGAGCGGGAGAAGTCATTTGATGATTTCCCATGCACAAAAAAAAAAAAAATTGATGTCACATGTCTTCGAATTTTTGGTGGGTACTAGGACGGTTTCCTCATGATGTTTTCCTTCACAGATTTGAGAGCAGTGCATCAGCCATTCAACTTCCATATCCCAGTGTAAAGTAGGTTCCATAATAGCATATTATTGATCAAATTCATACCCAAACACAAACAATTCGACCCTATAGTGGTCAAATAAAATAAGGCTGTGTACTGTACATATATACGACTAAACGCACATTAGCATTAAATTAAGGCCAGCGGCTAATGTGTAATCCAATTTAGCGCGTTTACCTAGATTAAAGTGATAAAAGCCTTAACTAATCGGTCACTTTGATGGCTGGAATTAGTTTTTATGTTAGAGTAGCTTTTCCATGGTCTGGGCAAAGAATTAAACATAACATAACATCACGCCTGTATTCTCCGAAAGGTTAGGCAGAGGTGTAGGTACCTATAGTACACCCACATTTCGCCAGTTATGTTTAAGTCTCATGTTATAGGGGGCGAGCCTATTGCCATCAACCGGGCACAAATCCAGACTCCGGGCTGCTACTGAGAAATTCCAGATGGAAAAACCCAATAACACTTTGCCCGGCCCGGGAATCGAACCCAGGACCTCATGCTCAGCAGTAGCGCTTGCGACCACTAGACCAACGAGGCAGTTGTGAATAAAACATACCAAAACCTTTTTTACCGTAGATTCCCGAGTCATTGTGTACTTCTGTACATTATTTTATATATCCTAAATAAATGATGCATTACTGACTAAACTGACAGCCTATACCTACCTATATGAGATTTAGGAAGCAAAGTTTGTTTTTATCAGCGTGTAAGAAAATCTTTTAACAGTAATTCTCTATTTATATTGTAATATATAATACAATATACTTAATAAATATTATACGGGTGTGGAAACTCTTTGAGACACAAAAAAAAACAAAATCTGTCTTTTCTTACCTGTTATCCAAATGCTTGGAGTCAGGAGGTGGAGTTCCACTGGTGCTGGAGGTAGACTTGGCGCTGAGGTCCAGCGGCTGTTCCGCGAGGTTGGGGGACGAAGACGCTGGCGCCTTCTCGCCCACCTCCGGTAGCCTGGGGAAACGAACAACCAATTAGTATCTATTATATACTGAACACAGAAGAAAAGGAGGAATATTAGGTTTGAGTAAAACATTGATGGAGGCTGTACTATTCCTTCTTAAATAAATAAATATAAAATCTGTCCTAAAGGAGTGTTAAAATATGAATCTTAGGAAGATCCTGAAAAGTTTTTAAAGCTCTGATATATCAGCTGTAACTCTAATAAAAACAAGAATCATTAATAGCTTCAAATAAATAAAAACTGGAGATTTATAAACAGTCTGAGAGATTTTTTCAGCCTGATAAATTTCCAAATACATATCATCCAGGCAAAGACACAAGAAGTTCAGGCATCATTATCAACCTAGCAGTTCTCCAAGAAAGTTTCTAATTATAATTAGTTCTCAAATTAGTCTAAATTACCTCCACGTAGAATAAAATTTTTCACAACTTAAACACACATCGTACGGCCTCCATAACATTTTCGGAATCTTTGGAGAAAAGAAACAAAATAAAAATAAAACACTATCGGAAAAATTCCAAATTTTAAATTAACAGTCCTATTGACACAATTACACACGATGCACTCGATAAAATTCGGTTCTCATTATAATATTCTTATTCATAGACTCGATATTTTAATGAAAAATAAAAGGGTTATTCTAAAAATTGTGGGCTTATCTTTGAGATAAGAAAGAAGGGTGATTAGCTTGCTACTATACGATGAAGTTTTTTCACCTGATGTCTATTGTAGTTGTAGATTTAATCAGTTTTTGAACCTGTTTATTTACTGATAAGGCGTTAGTCAAAAATAAAATACAAAAATATTTACTGAATGCGTCAACATTTTTTCAATTTTACGTTTTTACAATTATTTTACGAATACCTTCAACGGTCATCAAAACTTCATTTCCGTCCGTTTTCGGACTGTCGAAAGCTTCTTCATGATGGTTGGACCTTGGTTTATTTAAAAAAATCATTGCTCTGTTTTTTCAGGATCCAAATAAGTCGAGTTCGTTGTGGGGTCTGTAAGTATTTATAAATCATCGAAGTAAATATTATGAAAAGATTTTAATAATCTTACTATACATTTTAAGTTCCCTAAATTAATTCTTCCTTATTTTTTTTTCGGAATATCCCCGTAGACTATAAAGTGCAATATTGTCACAGCCATTATTTTTTTATAAACATTGAATATGTACAAGTGAAATTCATTTGAACGTTCGTCATTTATTCAGCTGTGGACCAGTGTATGCGAAACGCGAGCTTTTGTTTGTTGATTTACATAATTTTAATAAAAAAGTGTGTTACAATGCATATAATTTTTTAATATATATTTCACGATGTATTTTAGGTTATTGACTGGCAAAGTGGAATAACATACACTGACCTACCTCTATATTATTATGCTTATTAAAGTCCGTAAAGTAAGAGCCTGCCTTTCTTTTGTTTCTAATTTTCTATACCACACTGGATTTTGGTGGAAAAAAAAACACCATGAAATAAACTTGAATTGAATTCAAGTTTCTTCACTAACAGTGCAGAATTATAGGGAAGAAGACTAGATTTTTTTTTGATCCATCAGGTAAACACACACGTATTTTTTCTTCTTTCACGTAATCAAAAGATTACGGCGATACATTTAGTTAAAATGTGGCATGACGTCACGCCTTGCTAGATTTTATACGTACTTGTGACGGAGCAAGCCCCCACTCCCCAACTTTAATGCGTTTTATTCAAGTCATTTTTTATTAATATGATAAAGCAAAAAATACGTGTCTAATATTTTTTCTTTATTTGAGTGACGGACTAAATATAATGTTTTTTTACCCAGGCATCATCCCTATTAACGAGCGACCCGCAAGAGTGCAATGAAAACATGCCAAAATATCGAGATTTCTGGCTGTAACAAAGTTATATTATTCATTTACCCATTACACACATAAACATTCCGGAATAACTGCTCTAAATGATGTCGAAAACTGCATCAAAATCCATTGTGTTGTGATCTAAGTGACATACAGACAAACACGAGAAGTGAGTTTCTTTTATACTATTTATAGATAAATATACTAATATTTGCGGTCAATGCTTAAACATATATAGACTTATACTTTTGACATTTACGCAAACACTCGAATAGATAAAGGTGTCAAAGTCATGTCAATGTCAATTATTGCTGCTAAATCATTATCAGCCTATGAATGCAAACTGCTGAACTTAGGCCTCCTAATAAACCGGCTATAAAGAACGTTAATAGGAAACATTGACGTGGTCATCACGTTTTGGCCGACGCACTGGCATCATTTTGTTTTATTTTTTACAATCCGTCTGCCCGATGGGATTATACATATCCGTCCGCACTTGGTGATACCCCGACTAGTCGCACTAAGCGCTTCTCTTCCACATTTATTATGCGCACAGCCAAAGTTTGGAACTCTCTGCCAGCGTCTGTGTCCCTTTTCACATATAACCCGTCTGCCTTCAAAGCAAGAGTGAACAGGCATCTTCTGGGCACGCTCGTTCCATCATAGACCTCATCCATCGCTTTCCATCAGGCGTGATCGAGGTCAAGAGCAGGCACATTAAGCGATAAAAAAAAATCTATCGGTTATATAGAGGTATGAGGAACAGGGTATAAAGTTCCTCATCCCTCCCTTTTCGGAGGATCCTCCGTACAGACGGGTGTTGTGTCTTGTGGGCTACTGTCCGACGGTTAATGTCGAGATGTTGTATATAATTTTGCCAGTCGCGCGGTAAACTCTGCCTGCGCGATGCAGGATTTGTGTGACGTCACGTATTTGATGCGTAGTTCGCATGTGGCGTTATAGATGCCGCCACAGTCTTATTATTCAAACCAGACCACAGATTGCTTGGCAGCAGAAATAGGAAAAGCATGGCGGTTTAACTTTTCTGTCTATCTAACTCTTCCTCAAAAAGTTTTAGGTTCTGATACATGCATGCAGTTAGGACAATTTTTACTACCCTTTGGCACCCTAAGATACATCTTAAGACCCCTACGGTTTTAGAATTAGAACTTATACAATGTGGAGACAACAATACGACAATAAATTAAAACACTGACAATACTCCGCATAGGATTATTGTGAAACTATGAAATAAATCTATTGTATATTTTTGGTTAATTTAATTTACTGTCGTATTTGTCGTATATTTTTAATTTGAAACTAGTCATGTTGCTTCACTGTCTCATGTATTAAGTTTATACACGAAACTGCTTCATATCTAAGGAACACGATTAATGATCAATGTTCGTGATCTGAAATAACATTAGGAGTTCAAAATCGTGATGTCCCATCATATCTAGAATCTTTCAATGTGGCCTTGAATGAACCTGTCTAGTATTTAGTGTATTTAAATGAAGATAATTCTTTTTCATTTTTACTAGCCTCTGTTACTCTATCAAAAATGGAAAATATATCAATAAAACAAAAATAAATCTATTTTTTTCCACCATTCCCTCTCTCTCTCTCTCTCTCTGGTCTCTTACCATTTTTTCAATAGTGTTAATTGTTTATTTAAACAACTAATGGTGAGCGACATCCACTTCTTTATTATGACCATTTAACGAAATGGCCGGTATCTATCGCTGACCACTAGGGAGCCTTATGTAGAATCAATCAGTTTTTATTTATTATGTAAATATTTCCGAATTGCCGAGGGTGTACACCAGGTACGGCTCTAATAATCCTTCCATATCCTAAGGACACGTCATCCCTACCATTATCGCGCCCCCCGGTCTACTCCTTGTTAAGCAATGGTCTCTGTACCACCATGAAACATGAGGCTACAGAGGCTAGTGTGAATCTTTGGGTTTATTCGAGTAATCGAGTCTGGTCAAACCGCGCTGGGGTCGGTGCACTTCATTCATTCATTTGTAAATATTTTCGGAATCCTGAAAAAAAACGATGTCATGTCTATAAGCTAAAGTTAGGTGAAATGAGCTTGAAGTGAGCTGTGTCCATCCCTAGTGGGTCACTTCACTTAAGCTGTTTTCACAATGAGATTTTTACAGAGAATACCGTCAGGTACCAGGTTCGAACCCAGGCAGGCGCTTCATTTTGTGTAAATAATTTCATCACCAATGCTCTCAAAATGGTGAAAGAAAACAACGTAAGGAAACCGGCATGTCCTAGAACCAAAAATTCGAAGACATGTGACATCTACCAACCCGCACTGGGCCCGCGTGGTAGATTACGGCCCACTCCCTCTCACAGAGAGGAGGCCTGTGTCCCAGCAGTGGGAACGTTATAGGCTGATTATGATACCGGCAGAGCTCTGTAAAACTGTAAATAATATTTCCAAAGTCAGTACTTTTATCAAGTAGGACGTTTATTTTTTATTAGCATACATAGAAACAATAAACGAGAAACAAGTGGGAGTCATAATCATAATTATATCACACGACATTCGTATAGTTTTTCAGTAATATTTGCTTATCCTTTCGACCTACAGTCGTTTGGCGACCTTTGGCGTCCTATTTGTTAAATATAATAATTGTGTGTTTGTTTTAAAAAAGTAAAACAGAATTGCTATGAATCAACCTTTTGTTGTTTTTCATATAGCTGCTATTGTTACCGCTATTTATCAAATAAATTTTATTTATTTTGTTTTATTTTGTAGACGTTATTAAGGACACGGTTGGTAAATGTGAAGTTTTGGTGTTATTTTAAAATGCTGTTGTAAATACATTTTTGTTTTTACTTACATTATAATTATGAGATTATGATGTCATAGACAGAGAGTGAAAGGGTTTTCCAGTGTAGTAGGTAGGTATTAACAAGTATTAACATTACTCATCCGGGGCGTAGCTTTCATACAACCCAATTCCTATCGGCTTCCTTTTGGAACAACCACTCTTCTTAATGTCTACTATTGTCAAATAATATGGTACACCTGTGTGTGTAACTGTGTACCTATCACATCACATTACATAATTATATTTAATACCAGTTTAAAATATCATAAGATTAAAAACCTACAGATTTTTGTCCGAGTTTATGAGAACTGAAGAATTTTTTCTTCGGCTTCCCTCTAATGATAATTGTAGGTGGGCCACTTTACTCATTTCTAAAGGAAAACGACTTTGCTGTTTTCCAGTTTCAGGGATAGGCCTCAGACTGTTTCTAAGCACTGAAACGCATCGTCAATATCTTAAATGTTAAAGGATTCTACAACAAAAAGACTATCAGCTTATGTTATGTGCCAACTTTTAACACTGAACCGACATTCACAGTCAAAGTTCCACATTCGTCCTAGGACAACACCATAAAACTTAACATTATCATATTAATCTTGCTTTTATGGTTGTCATACCAACTGACTACATTAACCCTTTATTACATCAGAATACCTAATTGCAACTGACATGGCAGCCTAATTTCAAATGATTATATCTCCGGGCATTCTTAGAGTGCATTCACTCTACGTTTTTTTTAACAAGCTGACGCGCGTTTACTTAAACTAAAATGCGATGTATTCTCCAAGATATTTGAAACACAGGCAATAGCTAATTAGCTGATAGTGGGTCTTATAATATTAATAATAATTCACAACCTTTTTAAGCTTTTAACAACGCACCGAGCTTTTTACACACACGTGTTTATAACCCTTGTTTGAAGTAGTGAAAAAATAAAATCTAGGGAAATATATTGGTTTTATTGGGGATTTATACTAGGCAGTATACAAGATGGAAACTTGATTTGATAAAGTTGGCTCGATAGAATAAATTTGCAAAGTTACCTCTTCTCTTTTCTAGTAATTTTTTCCACTATTTCCCTACTTTTTTATATAAATAAGTAATTTGATATTATGATTCATTTACTAAAATAAAGTTCATAGATGACTGGAGCGTTTATACACTATAGTTTTTATTTAAGAGCAATATGATGAAAATAACAACGAAAACATTGAAAAAGTGCAAACGTAGGTATGGTTATTTTCTTTACTCTTTACACGTAAAGAAAAACACAGACAAAGGCAAACGCTCGGTGCGCCCTTAAAGATGCTCACAAACTCTGTCTTACATTTGTATAAACACAAACGCTTGTAAATTAAGATGCAGAAGTTCTTATTGGCGTCCAGTTAGGTGAGCGCTGAACATCGTCAATCTAAATGAGTAGAAGTAGTCTGAACAGCAATGGCATTTATTAAGTAAAAACGAGCGTTTGTAGTTTATTTAGCTCAAACTCAAAGCATTTATATAAGTTTTTTTTTTTTTTTTTTTTTTTTTTTAAATAAGACTATTCACAGGCACTTTTGAGTTGTCAAAGGAGTCGGTCATTCAGAAAAGTTGCCCATTCCAAAGCGTTGTAGGTTCCTATGGAGAAGAACGGGCAAGAAACTCCACCGACGCACTTTTAAATTATATTGTTATGCCACAAAAGTGTTAGTTACATCATTATTGATGAATTTAAAATTATGTAACTATGTGAGAAAGAAGTAAAAAGACGTGCACGTTAGCAAGCGTTTTATGAATATAAATCAGAACAATCTGCTTTTTAAAACCATTTCGGAGTAGCAAACGCGCGTTTCTAAACCGCGCAACTTCTCCCCGCACAAAACCGCGTCGTGTGTCCAAACCCTTATGGCTACATAACTTGCGCCGTATTAAACCTTTAGTACGAAACACGGTGCGTCATGCTAACCATTAATTTTATAATTATCTGACAATGACAGGAATACCTTGAACTCTGCTGAACCACTTTTGAAAAGGTCGCGTAGGTACAAGAACGGTTTATGTATGTAAAAGGTTTGAGTGTGACCCAAAATAGGTCGCTTTGGGTTGAAGTTATGGGTGTTTCTAGAACTATAAATACAAAGTATAAATAGTTTGGAACTCTGTCAAATATAAGGGGTCCCCGAAACGATCAATTGCCATCAGTTTCTATTGTAGTAATATTGTCAATCGCTTCAATTGCATTTGGTAGACGACAAGGGCCTAGCCTTCATACAATCTGATTGCTATCGGCTTCCCTTCGGAACAACCGTTCTTCTTAATATCTACTATTGCCAATTAATATGGTACACCTGTGTGCGTTACTGTGTATCACATCACATTACATAATTATATTTAATACCAGTTCAATACCTACATCATAAGATTATAAACCTACAGTTTTTTGTCTGAGTTGATGAGAACTGAACAATTTTTTCATCGGCTTCCCTGCTTCCCTCTAATGATAATTGTAGTGTGTATCAATTACGTTTAAATTGACCACTGCAAATGATCGTTTCTATTTAACCTACATTTTCGGTAGTATTTTTTTGTACTGAGACTCATGCTCATTACCAGCATTCTATATTCTAGAGATGTTATAAAGTCACTTTTCGTGTCTGTCTGTGTCACCGCGTTCTTCTTCTAAGCAACGGATTTTGATGCGGTTCTCACCATCATTTAGAGAATTTATTCCAGAACTTAATACGTTAATATTAAACTTACTTAAAATAAATAAATCTCGATGTTTTATCAAGTCGGAAAACCCGTGTGAATTTTTGGAAGGGGGGGGGGGGGGTCGGTAGTATTAGATATGGAACCATAGCTACTTAGTAGGATGTGTGAAAACCTTGCTAGTAATCAGAATGCTGATGTGTATTAGAAAAGACTATGCTATTATGCTTATGCTCTGATCAGGCCATGTCCCATATGATGGAGTGTTCCAAATGTCCGTTCACCTGCACCTCTAACACCGCAATAAACGTTGCCACCGTGAACCCCAAACAATTTAAGTAATATTTATTGTAGAAGTACTTATACCTATGCTTTTCATGAGTACATGTGTCAGTAGCTTTACAGACGAACAGAATCCCAAATATATTAAATCCTGTCTAACTTACAATCGTATTTCGTGATCGATTCTTTGCCAAATTTCAGTAAAGCGACCGAGTTGAAATTTTGTATAGACGTATTTGCTCTGATGACAGTTTTAAATACAATTTATTACGGTGTTCTACAACGTGTTCCTTATGATATCCCAATAAATCTAGGGGTCATTGTACTCATGATTATGAACAACGTCAAAATCAAGTGCTCCCACTTGATTCTTTTTCGCGATTTCAGGTTTGGTCCCAAAGTAAAAGTTGCTCATAATGATGAGTACAATGACTCCTAGGGTTATGGGATATCAAAAGGAACACGTTGTATAGGTGATCTGATGATGGAGACAGTCCTCATCCATTAGTCCTCATCTCAGAAGTCACTGTTTTAACTACTTATTTATCTTTAATTCTGTTTACAGAACTGACGTTTATCTTCATTTCAATACCCATACCTCTACTGAAAACTACCCCCATTCTGTGTCACAGAAACTGAATCAATTCCTATTCGAGCCAGTGTCTATTGTGTGTAGAGCAGAACACAATGTCTTCCCGCTGAATTTCCATCGGTAGCAAGTTGCGGCATTTTAACGTCTCGATGTAATGAACGGAGACATTGTCGAACTGAACAGGTGATGGTTGGGAGGTTGGGGAACGAGAACATTGCGATATTGATACGACATATTATCAATCTAATTTTGAATTTCATTTTGGTGGAAGATGAAAAGGGGAAAGACAAAACATTACCCGAAATTCGGTTTCGCCGCAGTCTGGCAATTCAGTGAAGATTTGGAAGAAGAGGTCTTGTCAAAATTTTTGAGATTCATGAGTCAACACCTAAGAAAGAGTGAGAGACCAAGACCAATTTTGGGTTCAACACACTGACACTTGAGTAACAAATTAACAAAAACTTAAAGGATGTCAAAGCAGGTTCTACAATCCTATAAATACCTACTACGATTGTCTTTCAACTAATTTAATTGGCCAATTGTCGTTTTATGTTTAAGTAAAATAAATAAATAATATAACATTTACGGGACCATCGCACATCGAACATCGTGTCATTGTTGGTGATGTTCTGCAAAAAGGTCAGGTGCGTAGTACCTACTCGCCACCGGCGTGCGTGTGTGACCAGATGTATGAACGTGAACGAGGCAAAGGGAGGTGTAAGGATCGTAGCAGGTGGCGTTCTGTGGTTTCTGCCTACCCCCACAGGAAGAAGGCGTGATTTTATGTATGTGTCATCGAGAAAAGAAAAACAATTTTCTACTTCAAACTTAAAAATCGTTTTCACATCACTTTATTTCTCGTTCCTCCTCATACGACTGTTGGTGACAGACGTGTCCGCCTCACAAAGACCTCGGCGTGATGTTATTGTGTGTATTCTTAGAGACGTGGGCTCAATACTGAATTTGTATGACATTCAGTGATTTTAGAGTTGGAAAAGCCGTCAGGTATTGTTGGCGCAACTTAGAAATGTCCTATATAAGGCCGTGAGTAGAATATCTGTTTTCACGTTACTAACATGGATTAATGCAATTTTTTGGGAGAAGAAGGGAAGTTCAGGCGGTTATGCTACGGCTACATTGTCGCGATAACGCGACCTACACTACGCGCGCTCTCTGTTGTACAGCGAGACGTCGAACGGTGTGCGAGAGAGAGCGCGCGAAGTGTAGTTGGTGTTATCGCGACAGTGTAGCCGTAGCATTAGAGTAACTTTAAAATCGATTCTCTTGAGCTGATTTTTTTTCGCGATTACAGGTTTGATTCCATAGTAAAAATTGATAATAACCCCTTAAGAGGTTGTGCGTTACTTCCAGGTATGTTGTATAACTGTAGGTATTACAATTTGGTGTACAATAAAGTACATATGTATATTCTATATCTAACTTACACCCTGCTTAGCAACTATATTTTGACAGCGAGTGAGTGTGAGTTCTACAGCTTAGATCAAAAGGCGTTTAAGCTATTTGTCTAGTAAGGCTTGCTTATTTATCTTTATGTTTAGGGTTCCGTACCTCAAAAGGAAAAAACGGAACCCTTATAGGATCACTTAGTTGTCCGTCTATTTGTTTGTCTGTCTGTTTGTCTGTCGGTTGGTTTGTCTGTCTGTCAGTCTGTCAAGAGACCCTTTTCTTCAGGAACACGTGAAGGTATCAAGTTGAAATTAATATCAAATACCTACGTATGTAGATCTACGGTCCCTTGGAGCTTTAAAAAAATCAAGCTTCTAAGTTAACGCAATAAAACAATTCGGGCATAGAAGTGACATATTTTGATACTCGCAAATAAATCAAAACCTATAGGGTACTTCCCGTTGACCTAGAATCATGAAATTTGGCATGAAGCAAGGTCTCACAGCACAAGTACAGGAAAAATTCCGAAAATCATTAATTTGTAGTTTTATCACTTTTTTTTTTGCGATTATAAACTTACATTTGTAGTTGGAGAATTGACCGTGACCAATATCGATGTATGGGAGAACATGTTATCAACTAAAATATTAAGTTTATTTTTGGGATAAATTCATCCCAACTCCGGAACTCTTCATTGTGCGTGGTCCGACTTGGCCGGTTTTTTTCCCTCAGATGTGCTCCTTGTGGTTAAGCAGCAGAAATTCAGCTCTGTAAAATATCGTAAAATTCTCGTTCCCCGCATAGCGGCGCCTAGGCTTTCACAAAGCTGTTTAGATAGATATTATTGTGCACACTTCTTGGAGACACGTGTCCGTTCTGAATTTGTGATACTTTGTGCCAATTGATTTGTTAAGCTGTCCTATTTTGAGATACTTTTTTTTTTACTTTGACCTTTTGAGTAGAAATGTTGTACCTATAATTGGAGCAAAAGGTTTTTACGTTTTGCTGTGCCCAAAAGTGTCAATATTGGTACCATAGCTTTTAGTTTACTTGACAATTTGTATGTTTTCTGTGCAAATAAAGGAGATGAACTTGAGACGATTCTCGATACTCAAAAGATCGACTTATCGGAAAAAGCTCGCTTGTTGTTTGATGCGAAATACCTAATTACCTAGGCACTATCGCTAACGAAGATATGTATCTTACGACACTACTCTGAATTGTAAATATGTAATTTCTATTGATTGCCATAGTCGAGATGTTTTTATTGATTCGTCTGACGATAGTCTACTTACTATTTTTGTGTATTTCCTATATGAGCCTCAACGATAAACTTAACTACGACAGAAAATCCCCCAATCAATCCCAATCAGAAAATCCTATATAACGATTACTAACTGCTTTCAACAACGACATGAGCTATTATGATAATATAAGGGTTGACTACTGATATGATGGCAAATACATAGATTCGGGAAGTGGAAGACATATTGAGCTATCATCATCATCTGCCTGCCTTTTCCCAACTGTTGGGGTCAGCTTCCAGTCTAACCGGATGCAGGTGAATGCCAGAAAAACACTGCGCCGACCCCAAATACATTGCTAAAACGTGACAAGAATAACTTACATACTCTTTTCCATTAACCGAGTACTTTCCTACTATGAATCATTTATTCACCTACAAAATAGTCCTCGAAAAACATAAAGAAACACACACAAACTAGTCTTAAAATCGGTTTATACAGTCAAAGGAACGAATCTCTCAGTAAAGGCCGGACGGAACTCAGATTGTTGTCGGTGGCATATCCGTTGTAAGTAGCAACGTGTCTATGGCTTCTTATACAGCGATAAGGGGTTTAGATACATGGGGTTTTAAGGGGAAGGCAGAGGCAGAGGTGGTGGAGGAATTAGATTTTTAAGAGTTGGAAATCGAGTTTTGATAACTTTAAGAACTGTGCTTACAGAAAAGAGTTTTGTCAGAAAGCACAACGAGATTTTATCGACTTGGAAATTGGGGTTTGATATCTGATTAAGAATAATATAACATAACATCACGCCTTGTTTCCCCGAAGGAATTAGGCAGAGGTGTACCTGTAGTAGGTACACCCACATTTCGCCAGTTATGTTTAAGTCCCATGTAATAGAGGGCGAGCTTATTGCCATCTCCGGGCACAAATCCAAACTCCGGGCTGCTACTGAGAAATTCCAGATAGAAAAACCAAATAACAATTTGCCCGACCTGGGAATCGAACCCAGGACCTCATGCTCAGCAGTAGCGCTTGCGGCCACTAGACCAACGAGGCAGTCACTAAATAAGACAAGAAGAATAAAATAAGAATAATATATAGGTACATGTGGTTAAGTGTTTAATGATGCTGCGGTTACAGAATTTCAATTATTTAGAGGCCAAGTTTGATTGAGAGGTTTAAAATAAGATTAAAACTTGACGAGTTATTTTATTACAGAGGAATAATAAAAATACAAGTGAATGAAGATGAAATTAGACCTGCCCTAAGAAAAGGAGAACCTAGAGTAAAGAAAAACCGGTCAAATGCCTGTTCCGTAGTTGGGATTAATTTATCCCAAGAATTGTAGTTGAGAAACATGTTCTCCCGTACATCCTAACCGCGAATGTAAGTTTGTACGCACAATATTGAGAGATTTACCAAGTTTTTTTTACCATATAATCCTATAGGTTTTCCTGAAATTGTCATCTATTTTTTAAAATAAGTTTGAAACTATTAGTTTCAAAATTATAAAAATAAATATTGGAAACCCTCACAACAAATCCTTTCATCTGATATGTCACACAGTACAGTTTACAAGTTTTTTTTTTTTTGATTTTCTAATTTGCACCCTGAAAGTGACCCCCATATTCAAAATTCATTTATTTACGTTACACCTCTGTTTCAGAGAAATTTATTACGTTTACCAATCGATCCAGTAGATTAGGAGCAAATTGGCTGTGACAGATGTACAGACAGACATACGAGTGATCCTATAAGGTTCCGTTTTTTCATTCGGACGTACAGAACCCTAAAAAGCAAAGAAATGAATACTGCAGTCTTTATTGAAAACTTATAAATAATAACTAAATCTAGAGTCTACATATTCAAACTAAACAAATACGTTAAACAATTTACCTTAACAAACATTTAAATATAAACAAAAGAACGTTTGAATATTATGACGTCACCTGTCATGGCGGAGATGCATCAACAATGGCTGCCGCGGTGGCGCGAATTCAACTAAACGTATTTAAATTACAAATTGTGAACCTTGAGGCTGCACCTGATACTGAATACGTATGTAATTACTTACAGAATTGTAATAGGTACTGTTCGTTTGATAAACGAGGCTTCTATGATGTGAATAGAACTGTAGCACTTAATAAATGATTGTCAACGCGAATGCAGTCTTAAAAGTGGTTCTATGAATGCTGAAGTAAATCTTGACAGTGTCTCACATTTCTTCCCAGAAACAATGCAAAGTTTTAATTTTATTGCTGGTTTTAGACTTATAAGCTAGGTTTCCTCCAAAATTGACTCCTTTACGGGAAGTCAGGAATTTACTATGAAAAATTTAAATAAAAATCCAAGTAAGTAAAGGGCCACTCTATCACTTTGGTGCCTGGCCAATATTTATAACCGCGGCTTTTTGGAACGGATCTGTATACAACATGTCCCGGAATTAAATACACAACCTCTTACTTAAGGGGTAACTTTTTCTATGGAACCAAACTTACATTTTGACGAGTTATGCAAACATAAATGCTTAGCTGATTTTTTTCGCGATTCCAGGTTTGGTCCCATAGTAAAAGAAGTTCATAATGATGAGTACCCCTTAAAAGGTTGTGCATTTAATTCCGGGACATGTATATTTCATCACCGATATATGTATTCTTAGCTATAGGCCTGAACGCATTCTTCGGAACTCAATGCAAACAGAATACCGTTGTGATCCCTAAGAAAACGTTTTCAACAGACCTCTTTCTAAAAATACAGGTGATTATTAGAAAAACACACACACACATTATTGTGATTATAAGGACGTAAAGGCTAGAATATTATCTCAGATACATCCAGTCTATCTATAGCTCAACAGATTTTTTTCACATAGAACTCTGGGAGGATGTTATAGCTAAAACAACGTTTATTGCAGCATCTATTATCACAATAAGATTGTTGAAATGAACAGTTTATGGGAATAAAAATAGGAGACGCAGTTTTTCTCATAATTATGTAGTCTTTATGTACCCGTCGAAGGTATTGTAAATCAGAATAATTGGCAAAAGTCCAGACTTCCTTTAATGGCGGTTGTATGCTGGTCACATAACCAGAAACGATATTAATTCCAATACAAGTCGAGCGAAGGTTAGATTTTAATACAATTGACATTAGGGGGTTAGGTTGGTAATTTATAGTGTTCATTTTATCGATTCGAATCTGTGAATTTGCTCGACTATATCTCTTGTTGAGGCAATATTAATTTATCGTTTCTAACGCCATTAACGCCAGGGAATAAGCCTTACAAATGACGATATTATTATTTAAGTTCCTACCTACGTCCAAAGCACTCGGGACTGTCAGTACCACTTAGGCTTAATTTACATTACCGGGGAACGGAGTGGAAGCGAATTTTTGTAACGAAATTGTGTAAAGCATAATGAACTTTATGTCAATTATGTAAAATAAAAATTAACGGGGCAAAACCCGGTCACGTGTCTTCCGCAGAATTCTCGCGCATTCTCGGGAAATCCCGCAGCTGGCAGCCCGTATCTAGTTTGTGCGTTACACAATTGACATAAAGTCCATTATGCTTTGTACAATTTCGTCTCAATAATACTCTTCCATTCCGTTCCGCAGCAATGTAAATTGAGCTTTAACGTTACTGACTAGTTAAGCCGTTGGTCCCGGCTGTCATTTGTAGATCTTTGACAGTCGTTACGGGTCGTCAGAAGCCCAAAATTTTGATAACCAGTCTTGCCAAGGGGTATCGCATTACCCAGTTACTGGGTTGTGCATAAGCAGTCGCTTCTTGTAAAACACTGGTATTAAGCTGCATCAGGTTAGACCGACTCCAACATAGTTTGGAAAAGGTTAGGCCGATGATGATGATCCATGAAAATTTTGTTGCACTACCTACTTAGTTTTGCGTTATTCAAAAATTGCTAATACCAAAGGAAAAAGATTAATAACGTCTTTCCGAGGCACGGACACTTTTCATGGATAACAAAATTAATTTCAATAAACATCTAAATAACCTAAGTCATCTGTGGTCTAAAGAAAATACTAATCCAATGGCCACTTCTGGCAATGAAGAATGAAGTCTCCTTTTTGGGAGATGTCTATGTATGGAAAGACACTAAAATAGGCAGAGTTGATTCATTCATTGATGGCTTAAATAAACAATTGTGCTATGTAGAGCAAGGTTGCTATGATCTACTATTATCTGACTATTGACGTAGCAAGCCCTTTTTAAAATATGTTTCCAAAACAGGAGGTTCACGTTTCGAATGAATTCCTTCAATTCTGCTTATGTCTGGGTATGCCGAACGAATTAGGATGATATCTAAAAGGGTAGAGATAGCCCAAATGCGTAACTAACTAACAATCACAATCCGAAGGATTTTGAAAGATATTCCTAATCCATTGCTGCATATGTTTGAACAATTCGTCTGGTCGATAGCAAAATAACGCAATGAATATTGTTGAATTGTCAAATTGAATGAACTGCCATTGTTTAAAGCGTGTTACGCCATAAGGCTGCAGGACATACAATTCAGTCATGATACGATAAACTACTTGGGAGAAAGAATCAAAGAATAAACACAATAAATAAGGTGAATATTGCAGTTTAAAAATAAAATAAATTTTGATCCCATCTCAAGGATACCTACAAAAAGAATACTCGTCAAGGAATACACCCACGGGTTTGTTGTGTCTACTTTTATAAAATAAGCAAGAAATGTGTCAAGGTCTGGTGTTGGGATCTTCCCACATCTTGGCTACTGACTCGTGACCAACCAAGTACTTTAGACCTTCAAGTCTTTGATTACTGAGGTACTAAATATAAATACTAAACTATTAAAGAAACCTGACTAACAGGATATCGCTTGTAAATTAATCAAGTCTATCTGTCCGTAATTTCAAATCTTTTATTCATTCATGAATGTTTAATGAAAATTGCATAGCAAAATTGCAGATATGGATGTAGGATTATAGAATTACGAATTGGGTGGAAGAAAAAAGATATGTGTCAGCCCTTTTAAGATTTTTCTCCTCGTCTATCGGTCTGATCTATACGAGATAGCTTAGCATCCCGCACACTAGGTGCACCTGACTTAATATTTAGGTATCGTGGAGGCTAAGAAGTCTTTTAAATAATGCTGTTCTTTAGCCTAAAGCATCAAGCATACAGGATCAAAGTTCACAGGTTACCATTGTTAATCAATAATCAAACATTAATCGCTTATTGTTATACAAAATCTTTGGCTAAAAGGAACTGATATTTTGCCTTAAACTTTATAAATTCAATGCCGTTAGAATGGCATCATTCATACAATGTATAATTTTGTGATCATCGTAAATCCTTTGGCGCCTCCTTGAGGTGATGCGATTCCTTGCTTTTCATACAAAATATTATTAAACTTTAATGTAGACAAGGCTTAAGTTACAAAATAATATTGGGACGTATATTCTAAACTCTTTTTTCACACAGAGAAACTGAACATGATTAGCCTCAGAGGTAAGGATTGCTGAGCGATAACAGTGAAACATTATTATACATTATAGTTTCAACTATTTATTAGTGGTTTTTGTGGACAGGACATTCATTCAGATTAGTTATAGTTGTAATGACATTCATGTCATTTGGATAATAGGTGTTTATTTTTTCTTTTAAAAATATTATTTTATATTTTGTGAATCTGAGAACGTTGTAGGCTTAATAGACTGTAGATTGGTAGACCTTTTTCTATTTTGTTAATTATCTGGTACTTGTTGACAGGCCTACACTGACCTCCCATACGTATTAGGTAAGTAACAGTAACAGTGTCATTTGAAAACATTGTAAAAGCCAATCATTTTTAAAATAGCAACGTGGAGTTTCTTGCCGGTTCTTCTCCACAGGAAACGACCAATTGGAACCGTGCACCTAGCTTCTGACGTTTCATAAGTGCCCATGTAAGCTTATGTGAAATAAAATATTTTCATTTTAATTTTGATTTTGAGTAACTATCGCTCAAAGTATTGTCACTCGTAAAGCTCTGCTAGCACTGACTAAAATACATTTTTTTTGTTTATCATAGAGTGGGATATTGGTGTTTTTGGTGGAAGCGTGTGGTTTGGTACAAGAAAAGAGAGGTCTATGCCCAACAGTGGGTGAAGTCGGGCTGTGGATGATCATGGGGTCTATTTCAAAGTGGGTATTTTCGGTGAATGAGTCTGTTGCATGCTGAGTTGCCCCACCACCATCGTTCTTAACTGGTAAATCTTTTACCACGACTGCTACTTTCCTACTACGTGAATACATGAGAGTATCAAAAGAAATACCTATGTATTATTTAAATGATCTTGTAACTAAGCATTCCATACGTATCCTCCTTAATATTTGTAGGCACACTTAGAACAAATTGCCTATATTGAGGTCAAGGTGTACTCTATTCATTGTTGATTTTTCTCTCAATAATAAAATCATGGTGTTTGTAAAATTGTACGTTAGCTACATCGTGAATTATGGTTATGATCCTTGACTGTTTGAACTGAGGTAATATTATAGCTAAAATACTGTATCAAGCACGTTTAATATTAATGTTTTGAACTAAAGTATCTTAGTAGGGGCGAATGTTTTGAATCTGACATAGTATTGGACATAGAATCAACGTTGAAGGATACAAGTCGAACCAATTTAGAATTCACTTCCGATTTGTCACAGAACAGACATTAACCTTAAGGTAGAATCCTTCCTTCATTTCCTTCAACTAACTAAGGAATTCCTCTCATGCATTACCTACGGTTTGCCCAAACAGTTTTGCCGCCGCATGTGTCATTCTTAGATTCTCAACTCTTCTATTTCTTGCTATTTTACATCTATCGAATTGGTCAGCTGCATAATACCGTACAGGCAGCACTTATTTCTGTCTGTCATTACGTCATTATAAACGTCTGTCTGTCAGTTAACTTTTTCTCGCCTAAATCCCTGAATCGATCGTTATGAAATTTGATAGATAGTTAGCCAGGAACCTGGAGAAGGACATAATATACGTAGACGAAGTTGCAGGTAACAGCTTGATTACTGTAAGCCTACCACATGTTTCCTATTTTCTTTTTAATAGGTTCGACTTGGCCCACTACATCACGTAAAAAAATCTATAACTAGTCTTAACAAAATTATAATCTAGACTCACCTATCGGTCTGCCTCTGCACCAGCCGCTGCATCATCCAGGGTTGCGACAGCGGCGGCGGCGGCACCAACCCGCTGCCGAGCGCAGCCAGCGCCGTCAGCATCTGCTGAAACTGCACACACATGTCTGTGTACCCCTGCTTGTAACATCGCTTAGGATTAACATACAGGTAATGTGGAGACATATCAGATTTGTCTTTAGGACTTAGGAGCTCACAGAGAGAAGTGGAAGGAGAGGAGAGAGGCCTGTGCAAGCTCCGAAGGGCTTATAAAAAATGTGGAGGCAGCATAATAGGAATATAGAAAGGAAGGTGAAGAGGTGAATCTTCGAGTACGCGGTGACAAGGACAAAAAAATGTGGGAGCTCTTTGAACAACCGACTGGCGGGAAACAAGGATAAAAAGGAATGTTTCCAAGACCATCCATGGATGTCTGAAGGTAGCACGCTAAATTAAACGTATTAAAGCCTGGGGCAAAGTTCAAGGCTCATTATAGAAATTATTAAATGATGGCTTCCGTATGAAAGGTCTAAATTGGTTTGTTAGATTTTTTGTTCGACCCTTTTCTTTTCCAACTGATTGCATGATATTTGCGTATTAATTTTCGCACAAATCATCAATTGCATCTAAACAAGTTTTTGTCGTTGTAACGATTATTACGTAAGACAGTTATTGTTGATACATTGTTGTCTCTGTAACTATGCGATAGTTCGCTAAAGCTCCTGCGAAATTATTACTTTTTCTATAGTAAGCATGGTTTCTGTCCTGGAGCCAGTCCTTATACTTCTAATAAAATGCCTAGTAACATACCTGTGCTATAGTCTGCGGGTTCTGCGCCTGCAGTTGAAGCAGGTGCTGCAGCAGCGGCGGCGCCGACGCCGGGCTCTTCGCCCCCGACACCGAACTGCTGTCCGACTCCGATGCGGGACTCTGTGGAAGATACAGGCGTATGAGAAGATTAACATAAAAAAGGAGTAGGATTGGTGGCATATGAGGCCAAAGAAACGATGGATGGACCATCATCTGCCTGCCTTTTCCCAACTATGTTGGGGTCGGCTTCCAGTCTAACCGGATACAGCTGAATACCAGTATTTTAAATGGAGTGACTGCCTATCTAACCTCCACAACCCAGTTACTGGGCAAAACAAGACCCTTTGGAAAGACTAGTGGTCCGACTTTCGGGATGGGTGGACCGACCCCAAATAAATTGGGATAAGGGAGGAGAATGCTAGAGAAGTACTTGTAAAACAATTCTGTAGATTCAGGTCTCTTTGGGAAGATAGGCCTGCTTTGAGACAATTATCTTCATAAGTAGGTACTAAGACTTTGAAATGAACGATGGAGTAACAAATATTCGTAGTTTATATCAGTTTTATGTGAAGAAAGCGACAATTTGTATATTTATGTATAGTACCTAATTGAAGAGTATATCGTCTCTCTAATATTCCGAGGCTTACTCTAGGGTGCATACTCGGTAGGCTCTAATAATCCTTCCATATCCTAAGGGCACGTCTTCCCTACCATTACCGCGCCCCTCGGTCTACTCCTTGATATGCAATGGCCTATGTAGCCCCATGAAACCTAATGTGAATCTTTGGGTTCATTCGAGTAATCGAGTCTGGTCAAACCACGCTGGGGTCGGTGCATTTCATTCATTCATTCATTCATAGTAATTGAAAAGTATCTACAAAAGGCTTGGAGAATTGAAACAAACTAGTAGATTTCTACTATGTACCTCATTAACAACTTTCATACAATCACTGTTTAATCATAAACCCATTTTCTCCTCATTCACAAATGGTTTAAGACGTTACACGTAACAAGTTAGATTTGAATTTGAAACTGTATTATCGGAACAAATTCTACTTCGATTTCATTTAATAGACCAAGACTATTATATCAATGGAGTAAAGATTGCGGAGCTGGACACAATAAGAGACCTTGGGGTTATGTTTGACCGTAAGTTAACTTTTATTCCCCAGATAGACAATATAATAAAAAAGTCCTCTAAGATGCTGGGATTTGTCATGAGGAATTCCAAACAGTTTAGGTGCTGTAAGACCAAAATTTTGCTTTACAATTCCTTAATACGAAGTATGTTAGATTATTGTAGCGTGATCTGGCGTCCACATTATGCCACACACTCGTTGCGTCTAGAACGCGTTCAAAAGCGTTTTCTATGGCACCTGGCGTTTTCTAGCGGAATAACTAAAAAAGTACGTTCGTACAGTAACAGACTTATACACTTTAAAATGGTTTCGCTTGACTATCGCCGACGCATTAATGACGCAATGTTTGTGTGCAAAGTAATGCACCACAAAATTGACTGCCCACAAATATTGCATACTTTTAATTTCCGTGCACCCTCGAGAATTCCTCGCAGTGCGATTACACCACTCTGCCCTCCGCAGAGAAGAACGGTTCTAGGCGCCAATTCCCCCTATGCGAGATTATGCAAGGTTGTAAATAGCTGCAGTGATCAAATTGATTTGCACTTTGAAAGTCTGGGCAGATTGAAGGCCAATTTTTTTAAGCATCTTGCTAAATAGCTTTACGTTTCACTGTCTTGCTTGAGAGAGAATATATATTTAAGTATAATAAGTTCCTTACGATGTTACCTATATTAATTACTTAGACCTTTAGATTAGTATTTTTATTTTATTTTTATAAACTGGATTAATATAATAAATTGTACTTTCTTTCTTAATAGTTTAACTTTTCATTTTCTCGTTTGAGAGAGAATATATTTAAATGTAATTAGTTCCATAAGTTGTTATATTATTTAGACATTTAGATCAGTATTTTTCGTTATTAACTAGATTAATATTATAAAATTGTACAACGTCTATATGCATGCGGAGTTTACCTTTAAGTGATTGTTGCACTGTTGCATTCACATTTCTGCATGTTTACTTTCTAGCTTACAACCTGTGCAAACAATTGTTGGTGAACCAATAAAATAAATAAATAAATAAATTTAGAAAATCAAATTCATTTCATTGACCAAGCGGTTAACTTTGATATTGACCGATATTCGGGGTATTGCGATTACAATTGGTACTGTTTCTACGATTTCTAGGTTTTATAGCATTTGCCTATAAATACCCTTGGTCATCGTCATCGTCATAACATCAAGCCAGTATTCCCTGCAGGGTTAGGGACCTATAGTACAACCACATTTTGCCAGTTGTGTTTAAGTCCCATGTAACAGGAGGCGAGCCTATTGGCATCAACCGGGCACAAATCCAGACTCCGGGTTGCTACCAAGAAATTCCAAATGGAACAGCCCTATTACACTTTGCTTTAGCCCCGCTTTATACCCGGGATTCGGGCCTCATGCTCAGCTGTAGCTCTTGTGACCACTGGACCAACGAGGCAGTCCTTGGTAATATGGGTGTAGTTATCGCAAATCAAGCGTTTACGATTGCCATTATATCAAATAGCTATTCTGAGCACAGAATAACGGGTAAGACTTGCGATATACAGCATAATCATAATCAGCCTATAATATTCCCACTGCTGGGACACAGGCCGCTCTGTGAGAGGGAGTGGGCTGTAATCCACCACGCGGGCCCAGTGCGGGTTGGGAGATGTCACATGTCTTAGAATTTTTGGTTTCCTCACGATGTTTTCCACCGTTGTGATCTATAATTATGTTTATTTACGGTCGAATCCTATCTATTACCAGTTTTGACATACTGGAGATAGAAAAACCTATCTATCTATGGTTTTAATGTCCCAATAATCTATAAGAGATTATGGAATCTTACCGGCCTGACATAAGGACAGATAGATTTATACTGTCTACCAGCAATAGCGATCTGTCTTTTACTGAGAGTAGGTTATTGGGTTCGGCCGTTAGTGATTGAAAACCAGCTCTAGGTAGGCACAAAATTATTCGTAAATGACCTTAAACTTATGATAAAGTGTAATTACAAATCCTTTGCCGAAGATAATGTTGACCAACGAAAAGAATTCGATGCTAACATCATGATGCCCGATAACTTAGTACTATAATATATCATGGTTTAAATTAGAACCTTGTAATTTCAGATCTCCGTTTCAATCTACATAATCATAAACTAAATCAAATGCCGGAAACGATTCACAAGTCATTGTAATCATCAGATTACGATAATTATCGATTCACTTGCCATAGACAAGGCTGTTTTTGATCATAAACGGTCCTCTTTTACGTCACAACATGGTCCTTTTTTTCCGGTATTTCGCCACTGACCTTATTGGTTAAGGAAACGTGCGTCAATTAAAAGATTTTTCCTAGAAATATTCGATGCTTATCTTAATTTAGAAACTGGTTTTTGTTGAAGTATTTTCTCAGTTCGTCAGCTGCTGTTTTCCTTGTGATTCTGGCCTTGAATTCGTGGGAATTTTCATTAAATATCTTACTAATATTTTTCCTACTGGATGAAAATGGGTGTCTTACATTAGTCAGAGTTGTTTTTATTTTAATTAACTTTAAACAAACATTCTCCTTTAGGCAGTAGATAATTGCGTAGAGCGCGTGAATGCGTACTTGTACTACGTTTCTTTGTCTATGACATCAATATAGGCTCGCTTGTCTACAAGTATTTCCTTGAATTTATAGAAATAACTAGTAAAATTATTTACAATACAATCTATATTCACCAGGAATGCATTAAGCACTACGGTTATAACAATTATATAAAAACAGGTGTACCAAAAGGACTATTTAAAGTAAAAGGAACAATATTTTAAATACTTTAAAGTTCGTCGAGTACACAATATTACTTGGTATTAAACGGTTCCGTCATTCGAAGGCCACAGTGTCTGTAATCGTCTGCCCATCGCAACTATTTATCAAATAAGTATTTATTACATTGATATTGCGTGTCCTTTATTGATATTATCTACAGTTAATAGGCAACGAAATTGTGGCCATTTTGAAGACTACATTTTAAATATAGGTTCTTGTAACAACTTGAATAGATAATTATGTAGTACTTGAAAGACATCATTGTGTACAAAGAAGTGTGCATGTTTAGAGGAAATAAAAGAATACGTACCTAACTGTAATTATTATTTAAGATACAAAAGGTTACACTGGATGCCTACTTCAACTACTAAACAATCCAATGATAGTCCTTGCTATTCTACCAATATTTTTCCAGAAAATAGAAAGTTTTTGAAAATTTCTGTACACAGTCACGAGCACTAATAAGCACTAAAATACACTGAGCAACTTTTAAAAGTCGTTTTCTCCTACTGTATTGATTGTTATTTTATGTTGTTACGAACATAGTATTTTGAAACCCACACTATTATGAAAGAGGTCTTCTCTCAAAGTTGCAATCGTAATTCTACGAGAAAAGAAAAGTTGTGACTGATATTAGTGCTTGTGACTGTACAAGCCTTCATTTTGCCTTTAGAGTCACATAAAGCTATGCTTTCTTTGAGAACTATTGAGCTAGAGTGACAAAAGCACCATATAACACGATTCCTCGCGGCTTCCCTTTGGAGATTCGCATCAGCAAATGTACCGCAATTGGAAAATGGCACAGTCAATAGTGTCTACTATTGCCAAAAAGTTAACACTGGCTTCGCTTCGGTTTCTCTCTTACAAAAATTGACACTTCGCCGCTGCTGAGCTATGCTGACAGTTCTATACAACATGTCCCGGAATTAACGCACAACCCTTTTAAAGAGTCATTGTACTCATCATTATAAACAACTTTTACTATGGGACGAAACCTGAAATCGCGAAAAAAATCAGCTGTTTCCTACATTTTGACGAGTTATGCGAACATAAATGTTTAGAAAAAAAAAAATGACAAACTTCATAATTTACTTAGACAAGTATCCGTGCCAAGTTTCAAGTTTATTAACTCAAGAAATAAGATTTTTCGTACAAAAAAATCTCCCCTTTTCACCCCCTCAAAGGTCGAATTTCCAAAAATCCTTCCGTATTGGATGCTTAAAACATAAAAGGCATCAACTGCCAAAATTTCAAGTTTGTAGCCGCAGCGGTATCGGCTCTGCGTTGATGAATCAGTTAGGACAAGTAATTATATACATATGTATAGATATGAGAAACTAAACAAACATGGGGACCAAGACTGAACCTAAAGACCAAATGACACATTTGGCAAAGGACCACAATTACCGTACGTGTATTGTTATGACACAATATAAATTCCGAGCATGATCTTCTTTATTTATTAAACCTTCCATTCACGATTTGAAATACCTCGCTAACTTTAAGAATGTACACATAACATAACATCACGCCTGTGATCCCGAAAGATTAGGCAGTGTACCAATAGTACACCCACATTTCGCTAGTTATGTTTGAGTCCCATGTAACAGGGGGCGAGCCTATTGCCATCTACCGGGCACAAATCCAGACTCCGGGCTGCTACTGAGAAATTCCAGATGGAAAACCCAAACTGAATGAGACTGATTTGACAACTGTTATTGAAACAATTAGGGCTGATAGCGCTCTAGTAAGCTGACCATAGCCTAAGCCATGTCTAGATAATGCAGTTTTTAAGTGGAAGTGATAGAATCTACCCGAAGATTAAAATATTCTCGATCCAAGACCTCCTGTGCCTGTACCCGAGGTACACCAGCTGTGGTGTGGTGCTATTGAGAAATTCCTAATGGAAAAACCCAATAACACTTTGCTCGACCTGAGAATCGAACCCAGGACCTCATACTCAGTAGCGCTTGCAACCACTAGACCAACGAGGAGAATGTAATATCAATTAAAACAATCGAAATCCTGCCATGAGTCTAGTTCGTGTCGACTTTGATGGTCGTTACAACTTAAAATGATGTGTTGGGACGGAACTGAGCTGCGGTTTTCATACTGCTAGTTTTATTGTGAGTTTAAAAAATTTTAAATAAGACTTTGTGAATGAAAACCTTCTTTAATTCTTTTAAAATTACTTATGTATCTATAGTCCACTTTAGAAAGTTTATTTTCTGTCCCTATCCTCTCTAGCAAAAGCGGTTTTTTAGCTTAGTTTTATCTGTGTTTCTCTTTTGTTTACGTATGTTTTGAAGCCACATGAAAGTTTATTTCCTTCCCATATCCCTGTAGATCTTAATTCAGCCGTAGTTATCCAAACCTCTGTTACTTAGCCAAGTAAATATTTAATTATTTTCTGTAGACCCACCACTAAGCCTTCAAAATGATTATTTTTATACAACACGCTAGTTCAGACCAGAGACTAAAAATTTATTTTACAACTTCTACACTGCAGAGGAAAAATTACCATAGACAGTAACATTTTTATACCATAGATATTTAGACAACAGCCAGTAACATAGTTATTATATTTGATACTTTTTTAACATTCACTTTTCGAATGTATTCCTATCTCCTTCCTTACCCAGAACTTGTTTTTATATTAATTTTCTTCTATCCTAAAAGAAGTCTTAACTCCAAACAGGTATTATTCTCGCCAGTCGGAGCAACCAGTTGGGTTTACCTTGACGTTTTGCTAATCACGACCACCTTGAATATTAACTAACGGCTTGTTTAGACTCGCGTCACTGCCTCCATAAATATATATATACGTTGATATATAAACAACTTGTGTACTTTGGTTTTTAGCAACGGTATGTAAGATATATCTCAAGAGTTTTTGCGTAGTTCTCATTGTTGTAGACGGTCTTAGAGATTTTGTTTAGGAGATTTGGCAAAATTTAAAACTTGGAGGGATGAAACTATTTAGAACAGATTTAGCTAAATAATGCACCAATTCCATAGCTTTAAGTCTCTAATGGAAAGGCTACGGGGATCTAAATTTCGTGATATCTGTAGATCTGATCATGGGTCAAGCAACTCCGGAAGCTAGAAGGCTGTTCCACCATTTTAAATGTATCTCTCCGAGATGATGGTCTTCCTATAGGTTCCTTAATATTAATAGGCTTGTGAATTAGACTTCCGGGCTTAGACATAGCCGGATAAAACAAGATCTACAAATGTTATGTAATGGTCCTCACGGAATAGAGGGTGGAAGGACCTCATTTTATGGAAATCAACTCCAATCCAACCACTAAGTATTTTGGTGCTGAATATTCTATCTAGAATGGATAATTTTAGGCTTTCCAACATACCCTTTAACTGCGGCCTCCTAGAGGTCGGTAACAATAAAAATTTAATTGTGTTTCATATGTTACTTCTTATTAAAAATCTTACGCACACAGCTTAGATATCCTTTTATGGTGATTACTAAGTGAAGAGTTATTTCGTTGATTGGTGACCTGCAACTATTTAGAACTTAAAGGGCATTTCAACTATGTCAATGCCATTTGTTGTTAACTATTCTTAGTGTACCCGTTTTGGTATAAACGCGAACAAAGGTTAAATAAAAAAAGGAAATTGCTAAAAGATAATTCTAGGGCTATAAATGAAATTATTACGTAGGTACACCGTGTAATTTCTATTCATTCGTTTAATAGCTCTAGATAATAGCCCGAACTTAACAACCAATCCACAATAATTGACGGGTTCAAATCCCAATCTATTTTTTCTAACGGCCCAACCGTTCCTAGGATTACCATTAAAAAACGTTCGAATTACGAACAGCTGCTTATTTGAACTTGGAACGTAAAAACTGGCAACATAATTTGCCGCTCGCCAAATGGTGGGGTCTACATTCTAATTCTAAACTCGCGGCCTCCACCAATAGCGGGCGAGGACGACCCAACATGGCCGCCGTGGGAACCGGTTAATGGGCCGTTTGAATTTAGAATAGTATTTTTATTAATGCGTTCGAGAACAATTGTTTTTTTTTCTTTTAGTTCTAATTCGGTATTCATTAGAATTAGGGGTCTTGGGCGTATGTATATACGAGATACATAAATATGCTAAGTGACTTAGAATGTTTAACGTAAGTTAATGATATTTAATAATAGGTAATTATTATTCTCTACTATAACTTCATTCTAGTACTATAAAACAGCTTAGGCAGATGTTTCTATTAAACAAAGTGCACATATAAACGTTTTATATTAGACTTCAGTTTTTGTTCCACCTTTTAGATTATTGTCCAATTTATGGACAAAATATAAATTGTATTAATTGCACATGAGCCTTAAGTAGTCACTGATCCAATTTGGGGCATAACTAAACGCTCATTAACATTGCAAAGATTTTAAATTTTAAACGTTTTGATATATTGTAAATTGTATTTATAAATGGAACTGACTATTAACGGTGTTCAATTGATTATGTTCACGTTTGAAATCAGAATTTATTGCCAATGAAACAAAAAATATAGGCCTTGTTTAACAGATTTATAGTAATCGTAATATTCGTAATCCTGTATAGTCTGTACCTATCCTGTGAGTCTGTATTTGAGATGGCGGCAGCATGTCTTCTTCTTCTTCCATACATCTCTATTAGTCGTCATCTCAGTAGTCACCTTCTTTTTAACCATAAATTATCTTTTCTAAACGGTGAAGTAAAACATCGTGAGGGCACGGCTTAGAGCATTTGCTCTAAGGGGCACGGGCATGTCTTAGAACAAAAAATTCAAAGACGTTTGACATCCGCCAACCCGCACTGGGCCCGTGTAGTGGATTATGGTTCACTCCCTCTCGCAGAGAGGAGGCCTGTGTCCCAGCAGTGGGAAAATTATAGGCTGATTATGTATATTTTACCAAATCTACTCTATCGTCTACCTCTATTCTTATAGTCATCCACATTGCAATCAATTATTTGGCTACTACTCGTAAAATAGCTCAAAACGTGAGAGGAATTTGCCAGGATTTTATGGATAGCTTATAAAATTTGTCTACTTAGGTTGCATTTTGCAAATTATACTTGATACTTTGGCAAGAAAAGGAGTAGGTACTGAAGAGAGTTGATGAAGGCCTTTGCAAAGTAGGTAATGGGACAGTTTAGACAAAAAAAATGTTACTTTCAAGCTCTTCTCAAATAAATTGTAGGGTATGTATATTATCATATTGTATGTTTATATTTAAATTATTGAATAGTTTTTTTGATTTTGTGTATTTTGTTTTCTGTTCTACTCTTACACACGTTGTCTACATCTCTTTATCTAGTTATCTACTCTCCTATCGCAGGTAAGCTGGAAGAGATTTCTTTAGATATAAGCATCACCTTTGTACTGTATTCTTCTGTTCCTTCCTTCTTGTCTGTTTTTATGTGAGTACATAAACTGTTAAATAAATAAATAAATATATATAGAAATTTCGAATTAAAATATGGCGATGATGATAAGACTAATGAATAATAAAATAAAATGAAACACTTTCATACCGGTACTTACTAATCCCAGATTAGTTTACCCAACACTAGAAAAGCGAGGTCATGTTAAACTAGACATGTTATCAGCCGTTGTAGCATAGTTTAAGCTGTTGATAACCCACGTTATCTGAGACAAGGTCGCAATAAAGTAGAATTAGGTATTCCTGACGTAAATACTAAACGTAGTTAAGTACTCAGTTATTTGTTTGAATTGTCTAGTATTTGACGATAGAATGGGCAAAATGGTTCAAGGTATTGAAAAGAATTTCGTTGAGTGAGGTCGTTATTCGGTTACTATCCGAACTGATGATAAAAACAAAGGAATGCAGCAAATATGTTTTGCCTTTGATTTCTCATAGCCTTTTCAATATTTTAGAAGTCAGTTTTATTTCCATAGAGAAGCACTACTCCCTGTGCTTATAAAAGGAGTAATTCTTGGTTAAGCACTATGGCACACAAACGAAGGAATGGGGATCATTGCACAAATTATCATGCATAACTAGTAACTCTCAATGAATAATAGAGAGAACCCTGGCACCCATAACACAAGTTTAATCTTAGCTTGGGTGCCAGAGGAGGTATATATAGTCAGTGATTTAGGTATGCAATTTAAAAACAATATTGTCACAGTATCAACCTATCACCATTAGATGTAAATTGTAAATTTGGAAATAACGTTATTATTAATTCAATGAGACAGTATGAATGAAAGAGACTACAGTCTGTTAACAGACAGACACAGATTGCAGTGCTTATGCTATTGGAGATGATGTTACTACGCATCCTCTTGGTGGAATCATTCATTCATCTTGAGAGAAAGAGGAAAGCGAAGAGATGTTTTAGACGGAATCAAAATTATTAGGACGATACCAGAAGATCTGTTTCAAGTTAGAATCATTTTGCATGTGTTCTGTGTTTCAAAATATGCTAGACATAGTAATGAAGATTATGATAAATTAGAGATTGCAATGACATCTTTATTCGTTGAATTCTTTAATGTGTATGATTCAGAGGTTTCAAAATTCTGTTTTTGTCCAAGAGTACTATAAAAACTAAAGGCTTTAGATAATTGGTTAGGTTTCGATTTAAGATTACCTAAAATTTGGCATATTAAATCATCTTTCTTGTTGTTAATTGGTTCGCGGGCGGTAAACGAGACACAATATGCGTTTTATTCTTATTACGACTATAGACCAGTCTAGTAAATCCAGATAGGTAAGTCTTTAAGTTATTTAGAATTAAGTGTTACATATTAAGAAAAAAAAATGTAATGTAATGTATGTGTGTTTGTAATATCAAATAAATGATTTGTACTTCTAAGAGATATTTTCATTATTAATTAATGCAATAGAATCCGTGATATTACATTTTATAATACTTAGGTAGTCGATGATTAAAAGCGTTGGGTTGGTACAAATCAAGAGGCTGGAGGGCGTAGGCTTAAGAGCTATGATGAAGTGGCTTGTGGGAATATTAGAAATGTGATATTTGAAAATAACCGTTTTTAACGTTATCCGTTATATTCAAAACTTAATGATAGTGATAAGAAGTAGTAGGTTATAGAGATGAAGTTATTCAGAAAAGCTATTTAGGGAAGGAACTACAAGAATATGATTTCAAACAAGTTAATAAAAGCATTGTAGAAAACGCAATTCTAAAAACGGTAGATGAAAATGTTAGTTTTCAAAATATCCTCTCACCAAAAGAAAACATTCATATTTTTAAAGAGAGAAAATTGAATTTTACTACAACATGTGAAATGTGATATATTCAAGAAAAAAATAATAATTTTGGATTTTAAAGAGACCTTTGATTTTGATAAAGAATTCGACAACATTATGAGAATATTGGCATCTATTTCAACATCTAAAAGCAAATTATAAAATGGGAATACTGAGCATGCTAAACTATGCAGTGAGTGCAGAAGGCAAAAAAAAAGTAATCTTAGAAGGTACGTGAACAATAGAAGCGTGTACCTATCACTATATCATCTAATCACTCATCAACATGCACTAATGCACTTTATTAATAGCAACCAATCAACCTAATTCAGTTTATCTTAACACGGTACAGAAAAACGCTAAAAAACAACTGACGCATTCAATCTAAACATAGTATATTTCATGTTTGAAACTAATAACACCAACTAACCATGAAATCGGCTCATGTTACGTTTAACATTTCACACTCTGTAAAAAACACTCGAACAAAACGCACACTTAACATTGGCTGCTTAAACAGAACAAGCCCGATAGAAAAAAAGTAAAAAAAAAAACAATTCGCAATCGTTTGTCAAAATTGACGTAAAACGTCAAAATGTTTTTTTTTATTTTCGCGAGCGGCAATGATTAGTAAAGGCGTTCGTTCTGCGAGGCTATTTGGCCGCACGTGTTTTGCCGAGGGGTGGGTCTTGCACGTGAAATTTCCCAGGTTTCCACCCTCCGCGGACCGCCCCTATAGGCTTTTCTGTCCGGCCTATGCTGTTTAACCGATCGGCTTGCGAGAGCCGCGGAGTCGTCTAATCACTACAATTTTTTGCATTGGGGTTGAATACTTTATTTTTTGTACGCAATATTTTTTTTATGTAAACTAATAAAACCACGAAATAAGTATGGAAGTTTTTCAAAACGTTAACATGACTAAAGTGAACTATATGTTAAAAACGAATCAATTGCACAAAAAAGAAGTTACAATTCTAATGAAATACGAATCATTAAAAGTAGATCATCGTAACGTTACAATTATCAACGAGTGTATTTTGAAAAATCTAAAGCGATATTCTGATGTGAATTAATTTCATGCATCGCCCACTTTTCCTGTGCAATTATACTCAATACCTTCATAGTTTTTAACAGCCAAACAATTGCCGGTTGCGATAATTTTTATACAACACGTAAATGGTAGAATTAATTTAAATTTTTTTTTAATAAATTTCTTCTTCTTTCCTTACTTAATTGTGATAGCTCATGTGAACAGGTGGATCGAGTTTTATTGTGAAAGCTGTTTTGATGAATTAGGTTTTATAGAAATGAGCTTCGAGCTTAAACTGGAATTTAATTGAACATGGATGACTTTTGGAGCTAAAGAATTACTAAGCGCTACTGCTGAGCATGAGGTCCTGGGTTCAATTCCCGGGTTGGCCAAAGTGTTATTGGGTTTTTCTATCTGGAATCTCTCAGTAGCAGCCCGGAGTCTGGATCTGTGCCCGGTAGATGGCAATAGGCTCGCTCCCTATTACATGGGACTTAAACATAATTGGCGATATGTGGGTGTACTATAGGTACATCTCTGCCCAACCCTTCAGGGAAACAAAGCGTGATGTTATGTTATGTGTTCCTTATTATTTCCTAGTTATGTGTAGTGTTATGTGTTGTTAAACCTATTAATAAAACTTGCTTAACTTAAAAACTCTCACCGTGATACACATTATTCACGTTTTATAAACACTTGATTAATAATTCACTACGATTTTCCACCAGTAATATTTAATCAAAATCACACGATTTCGTAGATTACAAGTCATTGTTTGTTACACGAATCCAAATTCAATTAAAACATCAATTTACAATTCAATTAAAAACACGGCTCCACGCAATTTAATAAACGCGAACAAAATTAATTACCACAAGTAGGAACAACACATTAAAAAAGTACACTCAAAAAGCACAAAGAGACAATGTCCACTCCACTCTCGACTCTGTTCTTACACTGCCTACTTTTCATGCTCTACGCCTACACATTCACTATTTCAGTAACAACACAACGTCGAAATGAAAACTCGACTTTATTTTTAACCAGGCAAGGTTGAGAATACTTTGCATTTTACCAGCCACGCACCCCATCTCTTTCGCGCGTATTAATCAAAATACCGACTCTACTTTGACGTGGAATCGCAGAAAATGGATAAGCCATTGTTTTCTAAATTGAAACTATGGTTTGCATGGCCGTTGTAAGATGGCCTCTTTGCGATCGTGTGTCGTCGGGTTAGGTTCGGGATTGTCATAGATGCATGGGGAAGAGAGGTCTGGTTAGAATGGTCGTTCCCTTGTTTGGTTTAGACAGAATACATAATTGCTATTGCCAGCTAAAGGTTTTACAATAAAGTGTAATTACGGATGGACAATGATTAGAATATTGTAAGGGATGTTGTGTTCTTATTAAGATGATAGCATTTAGATCTTAATTAAATTAGATCCAGTTTCAAAGGCATTCAAGTTATATTGCATTCTATTTAGAGATGAGACAAAACCGACAGTGTGTGGGTATTGAGAATAATTAAATAAGATAGTAATTGGTTTTACTGAGAATCTTTAATCTTTGATTGCTTATCCAGTTTCTTGCTTTTAATGTTTAGTCCTTGATATTATGTTGGACTATGAAGTCCAACGCCATTTTTTTTCTGTACCTACCTACTTATCCATATTAAAAATGTCAGCTTAACAATGAAAGTTATCCTCTAATTATGTTCAGTGAAGTTCCTAAGAGTAAAACCAATATTCAAATAAGTTACTTTATCCCCACAACCATTACTGACTGTCCATCCCACTGCTTGGCAAGTTAAAATACTTATAAATAATAAAAATTGCAGGTTTTTTGTTGGTTTCTCTACGCATGAAAGATAAAAACATTACAGACCACATTGGGAACTTCATTTCAATGCCATTTTTAAAGCCAATGACGCGTAAACGTTAATGAAGGCACTTAACGCATTAATAACAAATCTAAAACACATAAATAAACAAACAAAAAAAAAATAATCATAACTCTATTCCCTTCGAGATTGATGTCAGAAACAAAAGCCATAAACAATAAAAACATTCCGTACATAGTCTATGGTATGGTTTTTGCCGCCACAGCAATAATTTTGTTGTGATTGCCTGTGAGTTTCCCATGGGTTCACAATACTACCCCGTAACTGTGCTATGATAATTCTATACCAAAACCTATGGTTTCTGTGCAGCCTTTTTTATTATTTATTTCAATTCGTAGGTAATGTAACTTTTCATTAATTAAATCTTTCATTACCGGTATTAAAAAATATAGATATCGTTTTTGGATTATAACATATAATCGTTTAGTACAATCATTTTGTAGCTAATTCAAAAATATAATGTTTCTTTCTCCTAAACAGAATTTTGGTTTTAACTGACAAAAAAAAACTGGTTCTTTAAAAAAATCGAAAATTCGACAGTGCAGGTGACAGGGGCGAAGCCTTCATACAACCCGATTCCTATCGGCTTCCCTTCGGAACAACCGCTCTTCTTAATGTCTACTATTGCCAAATAATATGGTACACCTGTGTGTGTAACTGTGTGTCACATCACATTACATAATTATATTTAATACCAGTTTAATAAATCATATAAGTAAAAACCTACAGTTTTTTGTCTGAGTTTATGAGAACTGGACAATTTTTACTTCGGCTTCCCTCTAACGATGATTGTATCTGCGCCACTGGTAGGTGAACCAACAGAGTTTCTTTCTATCAACTTTCAACAGAAAAGGGAAAATCGAAAACAAACATTTGTAAAGTTATAATTACAAAGTCTAATGAATTTTCAGATAATTCTGAAGTCATCATGACATCAAAAGGTAATGCATAACTTAATAATTAATAACAAAAGATGACATAATGAATGATGATGATGGCATTAATACAAATAAACGCATGAACTTTGCAACTAAACTAATATGTTATTTTGATAACACAAACCGCTATAAAAAACAACATTAAAGACTTTTAGAAGAGGGTACTCCTATTGAAAAGACCGTGACTCCTCTGGAAATCTTCTGAAAACGATTTTCGGAAGTGGAAACGGATCTCAATAATCATAATAGTTCAAAAGGCAAGACTATGAAAGTTTAACTATAAGTATGATCTAATTAATCCTTAGTAACCTAATGTGAACTCGACGTTGGATTTGCTATAAACAATCCTTATCCAAAGGATTTCTACGTATCTCGCAATCATTATTTTAACACAAGCTTACTGTTAAGGAATGACAACCACAACAAAATTCATTTCAAACTCTTCAACTCTTGATTTATATCATGCCAAGTTAAATGTAACAGGATGTCAGTAATCATCAATACCTCAAATATCCCGCCATGACTAACACTTCGAGGTCTAAAGGCCAAGGTTTGATGATTTTGAGTCACGCAACTATTCCACTGCATTCATAAGCAAGAGTTCGATGATATCATAAAAGATGATGAGTGCAGTGGAAATGATTTTGTGAATTGATTTGTTGGTTTTGTTTAAGAGGCTTATGACCAAGTAATAACGCACGGGTCGATCGATCAGCTTTACATACCGAGACTCCTCCGTGCCTCGGAAAGCACGTTAAGCCGTTGGTCCCGGCTGTCATTCGTGGATCTTTGACAGTCGTTACGGGTCGTCAGAAGCCTGAAAGTCTGACAACCAGTCTTACCAAGGGGTATTGTATTACCCAGTAACTGGGTTGTGGAGGTTAGATAGGCAGTCGCTCCATGTAAAATACTGGTATTCAGCTGCATTAGGTTAGACTGGAAGCTGACCCCAACGTTGTTGGGAAAAGGCTAGGCAGATGAATGATGATGTTGGTTTCGTCGTACAAATCAGGGATACCTATTTATTAGAAAACATGCCATGTGCCTGGTAGGAATTCCCATCGGCCAAAATTACGAACTTCCATACAAATGTTCGTCGTAGTGTTCGTGAGTTGTAAAATTTGAATTTCGCGGGTTGCCTTAGCGTTTCCCCCAGTATATGTTTGATGCCTACTTATAAAAACAATAAACAAAAGAGAATACATTTATTTGTGGTAAACATGATGCAAAGAAAGAACACAAACACAAAAAAAGAAACAAGTTGGGGGAAAATATGCTCACATCCACGCAAACGGCTTAAGCATATTACTTACTGAGGCTCCTTCTTTTTTCTTGTCTCTCCAGGAAAAAAACATTACGTTTAATTTAAAATGTTCGTAAAAGATCAAGTGCCAAATGCATGTGTAGCATAACATATTATTGAGTATAAAAGCATTCATCCCATTGGTTTTGAACACGAGATGGTACACTCCCTAAAGATATATCAACTATTATTTATTAAATTGTCGACTCACTTTCTTTCTTCTTCTTCTAGATTTTTGAACATTGAGTTATTTTGGTTTCGAACGGCATTGTTCTTTTCCAAAGTAAATTGACTTATGTATTATAGGTAAGCCTTGAAGATACTTTATCTGACTAGTAAATAAATTACTCTGAACATGACCGTGTCCTACGAATAACGACATTGTGGAAACCGCAAGATAATCATGGGACAAAGCCGCTCAGGTCTATGAATGAATGACGTGTACACTGACTAGAATGTTGGCAAAATGATCCTAATTTCTAATCCTAACAAAAGGCGTTTACAAGGCAGATGTGAGTGGAAACGTCGAGAAGGAACGCCTTAGAAGGACACATAGGTGACCTAATTGGTGACGTTTTTCAGAAAGGTCAGGTGCGTAGTACTTGCAACCGGCGTGTGAGCAGATTTATGAACGTACATACACGAAGCAAAAGGAGTATATAAGGATCGATAGCAGGTGACATTCTGTAGTTTCTGCCTACCCACATGAGAACAAGGCGCGAGTTTAGGCGTGTATGTATGATCCTAATTTTGACAAGTCCATTAACAATGACATCAATTCAAGACATAAAATACTAAATAAATCCAGCTCCAATCTTTCAGCTGTATCATCACCACATGCCGACCACAGCACACACACACACACACACACACACCCACATAGCTATTACATCGCACATCTGGCTTGCTAGTCGTGTTCAATCTAGTTCATGAGTTTATGTTAGTGCAACACACGCCATAGCTGTCTCTAATAATGTAGCTCAGGTTATGGAAGCACCTGGTCTTGTGGCTGAATTTGAGTGAATTAGGGAAGTTATGCCTTGGTTTAGTGTTGTAACATATAAGTATAGTTGGGAGAAGCAATTGGGAGTTTTGACTGAAGATAACGGGCGCCCTAATGGTTCTGTAAAGTATTGCCAGTTTGGTAGATGAATTGGAGGTCAAAGTGTGTTCGTAACTAAGGATTCTACTTTCTTGAAAAATCTCTCCGTCTAAAACTCTCTCGAGGTAATTAACCCTAACGGCAGATTTTGTCAACGAAAGAAAGTATCTCAAGATAGGTTTGTTTGTTATTATGAAAAATCTGCAAACTTTTCAAAAGTTTAGTTTTTAATTTTTTTTGTGTGTTCTTTTTATGTCGAAAGGTAAAATATGGGATACCAAGATTGTGATATACAATTATTATTATTGTCATCGAGTATTTCGGGACATCGCCAAGCGGTTAGTCGACTCTTTACGGGACCAGAGGGCTGGTCTATTTTTAGTCCAAAGAATCAGCATTGCCATCCAACGTGGCAACGCTGCCTGCCTTTTGGGCACTTTTCCCACTGACAGCGATGCGCACGAATATTTTGATGCCCAATGAACTCTTCCCCCTTTTATCATTTTTATTGTATACTTGTACATAATATATATATTTTATTGTTATCTTGTCCTATTATTACAGGAATGTTTTCTTATATTTATTTGCAAATAAATAATTTTGAATATGAATTAGAATTTGTAAAAATCAGCCCGCCTTTTACTACAACTCCACAAATTGGTCATAAATGACGTGATAGTACTACTTGCAATATAAACTATTGTGACGCATTCAATCGACACGTAGAGATTACTATCCGTACCTCATAAGAAAAAAATTCAATGTTTATGGATTGCCATAGACTAGTTTGTTTTCATGGTCTCATAGAACCGAGCCATATAAATAGAGTATTTTACATGGAGCGACTGCCTGTCTTACCTCCACAACCCTTTTACTGGGTAATACGATACCCCTTGGTAAGACTGGTTGTCAGACTTTCGGGCTTCTGATGACCCGTAACGACTATCAAAGATCCAAGAATGACAACTGGGACCAACGGCTTAACGCGCTCTCCGAAACACGGAGGAGTCTTGGTATGTAATGATGGTCACCCATCCACGGACTGACTGCGGCAAGCGTAGCTTAACCTGATCGATCGACCCGTGTGGCTGTTGTTACTTAGCCGCGAGCCCTTCCTTCGAGTGTTTCATACTCACAACTAGCCACATAAGCTCTTTATCTTCTTTCCTAACACAGATGATGCTGGAAGAGACTTCTTTAGAAATAAGCATCACCTTTGTACGTATTTTTCTGATCTTTTCTTCTTGTCTGTTTATATGTGTGTAAATGAATGGTTAAATGGTTAAAACATCAGCAAAAGAAAAACCAAAAAGGGGCGTTACTCACCATAGCACCGCCCGGCCTGTTCTCGCCCCCGCCGGGCTCACCATCCGTACAGAAGTAGCACTTGTCCTGCGGCTTCCAATCTGCTGGTTCCTCGGCGACTTCCAGCTTGGGTTGGGTCGCCGGCCTTTTGATCAGCGACTCTAGAATCGTCTCCGGCCTTCGAGGCACCTTCTCTTCCACTCTTTCGTCCTTTGCTTCGTCCTCGTTTATTTGCTCTATAGTCTTGATCTTTAAGGCTGGTGGAGGGTCGGTCTGGACTGATTCCTCGTCGCTCGATAGTTCTGCCTCCCCCCGTTTTGGAATTAATGCGTCCTGATATAGTTTCCATTTTCTTCGACCCATCAACTCCTCCGCCACCCGTTCTAGACCTGGAAAGAGGGATAGATTTCTATTAGGACCCTTGTTACTAAAAATGCAAAAGACATTTATAACAGACAAAATGTCTAATTCCCAATGCAAGATATAATCTTTACGGAAAAGGTATGCCTTCTAATCCAACGTTTCGCTCCAAGAAAAAAACGGAATAATTATGTCTTCAGAAATAATCAGGGGGGTTTTGTGGGACACAGTTTCATGTATATTACTGCTGTACGCTTTTTATAAACAAAAGAAACATAATAACGAACATAGAAGGAGTGGAGGGAGTCTTTTACCCAGGAATGGGACAAAGAAGGATAACAAAAAAAAAAAAAATCTAAATCTCTAGATGATTAAGAGCAAAATCTATTTCTAAACAAACCAAACTCACGAATCACAATTTGACCTAAAATCTATCAGAACCGCAGATCGTTAACATACTTCATTACATCGAAAGTGTACAACGGTATTGAAATTCAACCAGTCTTGCGACTTTTCTAGCCAATAAAACTTTCGCGCGACCGAAAAGTCGTCGAACTGTGCTTGCGATTTATAGCGGTGTTTTCGTCTCTAGTAAATAATTATCGAATATTAATTAATGTGCTTATTTATTGCAGTCGATAAGCGGTCTTGTGGCACGACTGAATAAATGGGATGGGTTGAGGCTACATTGATAGCGGGGAGCGGAAAATGCAGAAACGACACTGGTGGGAAAACAAATTTGGTATCGTGCACTTAAATTTTTTAGAACGTAACATAATATTGTGTCTTAGCGTGTGATTTAATGCGACAACAAACTTTTCGATTTTTTTTTTCGACAAATCCAAAGAGTAGCTATCTATAATTTGTAAGCTGAAGAGAGTACTTTTAAGTTCTCTATGTCTTAAAAAAGACGGCTGCTAAAAGCAAGAAAGAAACCAAGCCAAGTTGTAAGCAACCAGAAAAACATATTTCATCAATCTCCAACCATGAGCAAACATCTGCTGAACTTCAAGGTTCAGCCATAATTTAATTATTGTATCACATAGAAACACATCAAAACCCTCACCTCGTAGTGTAATAAACCTCAGTAATCACAGATCTAAATAACGTTAACTCATAACTATCAAGCTATCCCAATCAGATAACATCTGACGAGTTAACTAGCTATGCATCGAACTAGCTATGCATCGAACTAGCTATGCATCGAACTAGCTATGCATCGAACTAGCTATGCATCGAACTAGCTATGCATCGAACTAGCTATGCATCGAACTAGCTATGCATCGAACTAGCTATGCATCGAACTAGCTATGCATCGAACTAGCTATGCATCGAACTAGCTATGCATCGAACTAGCTATGCATCGAACTAGCTATGCATCGAACTAGCTATGCATCGAACTAGCTATGCATCGAACTAGCTATGCATCGAACTAGCTATGCATCGAACTAGCTATGCATCGAACTAGCTATGCATCGAACTAGCTATGCATCGAACTAGCTATGCATCGAACTAGCTATGCATCGAACTAGCTATGCATCGAACTAGCACATTTTATTTTTTAAATAGACGTTGTGATACGATGAGCTATTATTATAGTGAGCTCTATAGCCAAGTACGCCGTAAGGTGTACTGAAAAAAGATCGGTTTTAGAGTGATAACTTGTACCTCTTCAAAACACAGGTGTGATGTTAATAAACTGTTACCTGAAGAGTAGATACCCTCCAACATACAATACTCTTACCAAAATGATATTGTAAATTGTCCACACTATGCACGCAACTCAGCCAAGATAGGCAAATCGCGAAAAAAAAATCAACTGTTCCCTACATTCTGACGAGTTATGCGAACATAAATGTAGGGAGCAGCTGATTTTTTTTCGCGATTTCAGGTTTGGTCCCATAGTAAAAGTTGTTCATAATGATGAGTACAATGACCCCTTAAGAGGTTCCGCGTTATTTATGTTACACCTTGTATAAGAGCACACGCTTGTAACCCATAGCCACCAAAAACAGAAATGATCACCGTAGCCAAAATTGGCATGGGAATCAGCATCGACATGGGATACCTACTGTTGAAAACGTATTTTTATGGTTCATCCAATCTGATCAAGATTTTTTTTCAATCTGTCTAATTCTTCTCCGAAGGGCATAACCCACTACCTCCACCCCCCCCCCCCCCCTCACTCCTGCTCCTATCTATCAAACTATATCACCATTTTGGATTTAAGGGACGGAGCGAAACGCAAGTTTCATTGCCTAAAAGTTTAATTATGATGATCCACTGCAGTAAACAAAATCAGAAAAAATATATGATATTCTTCAGGATATAACAGACACACATAACATCACGCCTTGTTTCCCCGAAGGGTTAGGCAGAGGTGTACCTATAATACACCCACATTTCGCCAGTTATGTTTAAGTCCCATGTAATAGGGGGCGAGCTTATTGCCATCTACCGGGCACAGATCCAGACTCCGGGCTGCTACTGAGAAATTCCAGATAGAAAAACCCAATAACACTTTGCCCGACCTGGGAATCGAACCCAGGACCACATGCTCAGCAGTAGCGCTCTTCAGGATATATGCTGGTTAGATAGTGTGTTGAAAACATAATACAATTATTACATAATAAGCTTATTACAGTAGCGGAAACACTTAGTGATGTACCATCTTATACCTGTATCTACATTGTTGGCAAATAAATAAATCTGAATCTGAATAAATTAGTATTTTGATACGATAGAAAAAATAACGAAGTTACCTCTGAATATTTTTTTAACTATTAAAAACCATATTAACAATACATGCAATCATTCTGATTTTTTGTCAGATTATTCTAGAAGCAACATACATATTAACTTAATTAGTGTTTTAATTTTTTAATCTTATCAATAGATTTTTTGTACCTAAATAGATAATTGCTTCACATTTTCCAGCGCTGTGTCATCACGCTTCTCTTTCTTTTCTATGCCCTCAGACAGTGACCGCGTTTTAGCTGTTGTCAGCCTCTTAAGAATGCTCTTTTCTTTGATAAAGTCGTGACTTTCTATCATTGCAATTAATGAATGGACCCTTACTTTTAAATTAGTATAAACAAGTCCTGTGTCATTGAAAGCCCAGGCAGTTACCTGGCTCTTGGAGCGATCAACGCTCTCTCACCCGCTAACAGCAAGACCTAGTCCTCACATAACAATATAAAGTGACGTCTCCAACAGTTGATATCACGTCAAAACCTCGGCCAAGGGCCGAATTACTGTTTAAATATATTTTTCATACATTATCGATTGTCGCATGAATAATTGCCTCGTTTGAAAGGGTCACTGCACCTATTATCTACTTCAAATAGTTTATTAGTATACTATTATTCATATTCTTTTGTTTTATACTGTGTTTACGGCTTGTGATGAGCACATTTTAATTTAAAAGAGTGTACGTAGAGATTCTTGCCCGTTCTTCTCCATAACTTACCTACTACGCTTTGGAATGGGCAACTAGCTTCATCTTTCTGATTGACCGAACCCTTGACGATTCAAAAGTGCCTGTAATTGGTTTATTTGAAATAAATGCGTTTGAATTTGATATTTTTGTTTCTTTTTGCCTTACGGCATATGGTATTCTTCTTTAGAGGTAAGAGGCTTTCAAAGGATTACATCTAGGGAAGGGTAAGAGCACCTATTTATAGAATTATCTTTTGTTGTTAAAAGTTTATGGGTCAATGTTGTTTGTGTTTACGATCCACATTGACATAAACATATTTTTTTTCTATATTTTCTGTTTCTTTTAACAGATAATTTGTTCACAGTGAATTACTATACAGGGTTATTTTAAATTGAATAGCTAAACTCCGCAGACACGATGGGTATCGATATTTAAACACGATAAAATAAAAAAAATTACGTTTTTTTTTTTGGGAGGTTAACGACCGCTGTTAGTGTTTTTACTTATTAAAAACACATTTTTATTGTGGTATTTATTTAAATCATCTCAAAAACAGATCATAATACTTATTGAGCTAAGTTTATTAGATAACACAATACAAATGTGTTTTTAATAATTACCTATTAAATTAATATTATTTAGTAGGGAGCCCATTGATCACATTTTTCAAAAAATCATCTTTTCATTTAACATTCTTAAAAAAATGATCCTGTGTGAGCGAGAGGGGTGATAAAATGTGACAACGCTCTTAAGTATACACAAAAAAAAACTGATATTTCAAGTGACTACAATGATTGCGGTCGACGACCCAAAAAAGAAAAATTGTTTTGTTTTATCATATTTATATATTGATACCCATAGCGTCTGTGGAGTTTAGCTAGCCAATTTAAAATAACCCTGTATAGCAACGGTATTCTCTAAAAGTAATAATATCATCTGTCTCCTGCCCTCCCCCCATACTTAGTCATACTAAGTTTAATATAGAAATAAGCTAAAGAAACTATAGCTATTGCTAAAAAGCTCCTCATCATTTTCCTGCCCGTCCCCATGCTACATGGGGTCATTCTCCCTTGTCAACCGTCAAGGAATCATTCCTCAAACAAACCATCCATCTTTTCTTTGGCCTTCCTCTCCCTCTTCAACCATTAACATTTATTACCATTCATTTAGTCACATAGTTATATTATTTAAGTATTGTTTAGATAAGTGATTATTACTGTAATGGAATGAGTTTTTACTAATATAGTTTATAAGTGAGTTTTACTAACACGTTATGGATCAATGATCAAAAAAGAAAGGCAAACACAAACTCAGAGGTCACAGTTTCTTAGCATACTCCTGGTAAGGTCATGTGAAAACCAAGATTGGTGTCTGAAATGGTATTTTAAGGAAAGAACCATACATATTGAGTAGACTTGTCCAATCAGTGCACGCATTCGTCAGTAATCGTACAGCTCAACTCAGAACTTAAGGAGCTCCACGATTCGATGAACAATACCAAAGAAAGGACATTTGGGTAGGCCGCATAAATTACTCAAACTGCCAGAACATGATTAAAACTAATTGAGAGAAGAAAAAAAACCAACAGAAAGGGTATTGAAGATATGCAGCATTTTGTCAAATTTAGATAAACATTATATGAAGTTTGTCTTTATTCGAAAAGGGAGTCTGTTTTAACCCGTTTCTTTTCACAGTCACTTGCAGATTGTTGTTTCAACATATTTATTTTTCAACTCTTTTGTTTTTAGTTTTTTTTTTGACACCATACAAAAAAAATCTGATTTAATTTCCAAACCCAGCAATTCTTATTGAAGGAAGACTGACTTTTCAAGCAGAAAATGCTTACTGACCTGTGTTTCTTTTTCGTGGGAAAACCTTCATAGATACTCTTAGCTAGAAGATGAACGTCTGACTATTCAATCTGCCTAACCTTTTCCCAACTATGTCAGGGTCGGCTTCCAGTCAGGTTAGTCTAACCGGATGCAGCTGAAAGCCAGTATTTTATATAGAGCGACTGCCTATCTGAATCTGACTTCCACAACCAAGTTACTGGGAACACGATACCCCTTGCTAAGACTGGTTGTCAGTCTTTCGGACTTCTGATCACCCGTAACGACTGACAGCCGTGACCAACGGTGAATGTCTGACTATTACTGGCTAAAATTTAATTTCATTGCTGACTACACGCACTTACCTACCTATAATTATTATGTAAACCAACTACAAACAACCACAGTAATGTACGTTTAACATAAACTGCAACTTTCCCGTAAGAGCGCGTTACGCAGCAGCGTAAAAGTTTATCGTAAAAAAGAACGCGTCATCATTTGAATTGCAATCATAAAATGGCGCGTATTAGCATAGACTATAAGAAGTACTCATTGTCTATTACATCCGTCCGGGGCCGTCAACCTTTGGTAACTGTTATTGTTTTTGAATTAGGAAGAGTTTTTCGTGTAGGTGGGATTGGTGTTGCTTTTTTTTTTAAACAAATAAAAGAGATAAATAAGAGTGACTTTGATACTTTTTGATACTGTTGTTATTAATAAGAGGTGAAACTGAAAAGTTTTTGATGTAAGAAAATATAAAAGGTTGAATGCCACTTGAAATCATTGAAATATCACAAACTGCATGCGTTGTGTTATACTGACCACTTTTATGATGTTTTTATTATTATTGCTGTCGATTTCATTAAATAAAATATAATTATACTCAATAGTTAGGTAGATACTGCAAACATACTCATTCAACAGCTTATAAAATTCCTCATTAAATTCTACAAACGGTACAATAAAACAAATCCTTTTACAAACTACAACAGTTATTAGATAACAATTTTTCCGCCTCATTACTGTTCTTGTTAAATGAAAAAAAAAATGAAGAATCCAAGTTAACTAAAAACTGTATACTAACCGTTCTCTGCAATTTCCTTTACCAAAGTATTTTAACTTAACCGAAGAGAACCAAGGAGGTTAACTGAAGCAGAACCTTCACATGTTAATATTGTAATTAATGGACGCCGTTGAACTCCCATAGCGTGGAATAATAAAAAAATAATTACATATTAGACTCGCTTCCAAGTAAATCGGAATGGCTAATGTGTTTTGAAAGCGAGAATAATCTCCGGACCGTACGATCTCTGGCAATGGTAAGCAAACGCCTAATTGTTGCATAGATTTATACTCTTCATATGCGATATTTTAATCTTCTGGGCCAAAGAAAACTTGGCAATCTTGTCTGCTGTGAAAGATGACAAGGCTAGAAAGAGCGTGACTCATCTGCCAAGCCTTTTCCCAACTATATTGGACTCGACTTCCAGTCTAACCGGATGCAGCTGAATACCAGTATTTTACATGGAGCGACTGCCTATCTAACTTCCACAACCCAATTACTGGGTAATACTGGTTGTCAGACTTTCGGGCTTCTGACGACCCGTAATAACTGTCAAAGATCCACGAATGACAGCCGGCAGAAACGGCTTAACGTGCTTTCCAAGGTACAGAGGGGTCTTGGTATATAAAGATGGTCACCTATCCACGAACCAACCGCAGCAAGCGTAGATTAACCTGGTCGATCGACCCGTGTTGCTGTTATTACTTATCATTGATGTTTCAATGTGCACTGGGTAATGAAAACAAAGCTATAAACACTTATAGTCTTAATCACCGAACCTAGAAACGTGTTTGCAGTTTTTGAAGTTCCCGTGGGAACGTAAACTTTTGTAGCGGACGAAGTCGCGGAGCATTCTCTAGTGATTACATTGGCTATCGACTGGTCTATTGTTATTGTGTTGTGACTCTTTCTTCCAGTGATTTGTTTTGATTGTATCATAACATCATGCCTTTATTCCCCGAAGGATTGTGCAGAGGTGTACCTACAGTACACCCACATGTCACCAGTTATGTTTAAGTTCCATGTAATAGGGGGCGAGCCTATTGCCATCAACCGGGCACAAATCCAGACTTTGGGCTGCCACTGAGAAATTCCAGATAGAAAAACCAAATAACACTTTGCCGACCTGGGAAACGAACCCAGGACCTCATGCTCAGCTTGCGACCACTAGACCAACGAGGTAGTCATATTATCAGTTTATCATTATTACTTGATAATAATTATCAAGGAGGGCGGCCAAGGAAACGTTGGCGTGATGATTTGGATGCTTTAACGGGAGATTGGCCGGAGAAGGAAACAAACAAGGAACATTGGAAAGTTATATGGGAGACAATGATGGGAGGGTTGACAAAAAAAACTTGATAATGAAGGTGACAACTACTTGCGTTGTTTTTTGTGCATTTAACAATTTATAGATTCCAATAACAAAGGCAAAAAAGTGGTAATTACAACGTTTATATATGCTTAACTATCAATGTCAAAACAATCAACAAGTATTTTCATTAAATAATACAATACCAACTATTTTCTCAAATCATCGTTTCGCTGTACAAAATTATAGACATTCAACAATGGCCAATTTAAACTGGTGATTGTTGCTAATAAAACTTCAAGTATAAGTCTAAAGGAAACCTGGACATATAGATAATATATATAAGTCTGAAATCGTGGCACCCGTCTTGAGCAAGCGTGGTGATCAATGCTCGTGCCTTCTCTGTATGAGAAGAGGCCTTTGTCCTGCAGAGGGACAGTAATAGGCTGGAGGTATATTATTTTATGTATCATATATCATAATATTATATATTATATCGACTGCCTCGTTGGTCTATTGGTCGCAACCGCTACTACTGAGCAAAAGGTCCTGTATTGGGTTTTTCTATCTGGAATTTCTCAGTAGCAGCCCGGAGTCTGGATTTGTGCCCGGTTGATGGCAATAGGCTCGCCCCCTATTACATGGAACTTAAACATAACTGGCGAAATGCGGATGTACTATAATTAGGTACACCTCTGCCTAACCCATCGGGGAATACAGGCGTAATGTTATGTGATGTTATTATATTATTATAAGTTAAAAAAGTGTCGTAGTTAACAAACGGGATGCACAAAATGGCGTGATGGCGGTGTGATAAACAAAGGATGGTGTGAGAGCGTGTTCTGACTACTGATTGGCTAAAACTACGATTAGACTGGTCTATTTCAAGGTCGCTGTGAGTCAGTTTGCATTTGTCTATGCGTGCCTGATTGTGGGGTACGAGATGCGAGAGCTGGCGGCTGCTGGTGGAGAAACAAGTTATAAGGATCAAAGTCTTGTTAATATTCAGACCATAAATGAATACATATAACATAAAATAACATATTAGTAATAACATGTTAGGCAGAGGTGTACCTATAGTGCCTATAGTGTATATTACGCCTGTTATGTTTAAGTCCAATGTGATAGGGGGCGTAAACATGAATAAATATAGGTATTGCAAAAAATCTCCCAAAGGAAGGATGAATCCATACAACAATGTGTCATAGAAAATTTCGGACAAGCCTTAAATCAATCTGGGTTAAGGCTATCAAAACAGACATTCTTCATGACCTTTGGAACGAATTCAACTACACATAGTGCCTCTGACTCACACACGAATCGAAGTTAAGGCGTGAACAATGACTCATTAGGAAATTAAGAATGGCACCATTCATTGGAAAGAATACAAAGGCTTTGACAGTAGTAAATCAAAGTTATTATGATACATCTTCCGCTCAACCACTAGATAATTTTCTTCCTTTTTATACCAATCATTTTATGGCTTAACTAGTTATCTGCGGTTGGTTCTAGATATTCTGTCTAGCTATCTCATGAGTCAGCCAATTATTTGAATCAGTTGAAATCGTCTCGTTTATAACTTGATCCACGCAACAAGTGATTCAACGCGGAAACAGCCGCTGCCCTTGTTTGGCCCATCGCGAATATGCGCGCGGAATTGCACATATTATTCGCTTTTAATTATCATTATTAAACAATGTCCTTCTCTGGCTATGTTTCAAGTTTTTTTTCTAACATCATTATTATGGTTAGTACTTGTTATCACCTTATATGGTTCTAAAGTAGTGCAATAAAAACGGTAGCCACTCTTGAGATATTCTTGCGAATTACAAAAACTTAATCGTGGTATTTACGTGGATTGTATGGCCTTGAAAATCGTTGTAAATATGTATGGAGATATGTAAATATTTACGGTTTTATTACGATGATAATAATAAATGTTTGCTTGTGTAGAATATTGAATTTAGCATCGGTGTTAAAGATGGTAATATTAAGCAAAAATAAACGTGATAAATATTAATTGTATTGCGCATGAACATCTTGTCAGAAATAATATAGTTTTAACTTTAAAATCATTTTTATAATCCCAACCAAATCACAAAAAAACCATGTGAAACCAACGTTAAATACTTAGAAAATTCTCGATGTAAAATATAATGAGTGCAAAAACAAAAGGCTTCGCAAGACATATGCCAAATGAAACAGGTTCTGAATCTCGGTAAAGACAATTGTCGGCCGGATGCAGTGCATCTCAGCCTCGTGGGGCACTTGATCTCGTATCTGTACCCTTATCTAGATCATTACATTGAGCATCGAGCTTGAATATAAAATTATATTGGGATTAGTAATAAAATTCGCGTCTTTTTTGTAGCCAGATTATTTTCAAGCGTAGGTAGAAGTAAATTGAGAATAGTTCTTTTATAAAACAACACAAGAAATGGTTATTAATGTCAAAGACATTTTTTGTTTTAACTTCCGAGTTTTGATTTAGTTCAAACCTTCCCTGTGTTTTATTTTTTTCTCATATTTTTATATGTTTTCTGTATTACTGTATGGCACGCAAGAAAATATAACCAAGTTGACTTATCCACAAGTTTTTGTACTCTCATGCGACTACGACCGACTATATCAATTACTATAGAAAAACTATACATTATGTATTACTTGAGGTAACAAAGTTCTTCATACATACCTCAAATATGTAATTACTGCGTCGCCAGTTAATATTCGCGTGAATTAATGAAACACAACGAGAATTGACGAAAAAATTATCATAAAAACTTTATTACCATGAAACATTGTTTATCTATATTCCATCATGCCCGAGGCACACGCAACCACGCGTAGCCATGGTCACGGAAAAAATGAAACCCATCGATCATAACCTATGATAGCAATTATAATTGTTAAAAAAATACGACGTTAATGCGTTAGTAATGAATTCAACCGAAATACATGATAAAGAACAAAATAAGAACAAAAAAACTTCTATGACATAAAAGGTTACAGACCCCTGGAATCGAACGCAGGCCATTTGAATGAGGAATTAGAATAAGATGGCAAAAAATATGAGCATTAGAAAGAACGGTGCGACCAGTGTGCGAGGGAGACGGCCGATATACGTGGGACGCGATTGGCTGACCGCTTTTTATGCTTTAGTTCCCCTAATCTTCTTTTCGAACAACATCTGCTACGCTAATGTTTATTCGAAATAGTTCTTTAAATTTATAGAATTAAGATCTCATTTGCAATTCCCTAGTTGCGTCTTTTGTTCCTTTTTTGCAGCTATCTATCGCGCGGTCGTTGCACGCAAGTTGTTATTTCAATTTTTAATACATCTCCCATCGAATGGGTTCCTTTTAAGGTCAGCGTTTGTTGGAAAAGGCCCACAATGTTTTTTAAATTATAATTATTTTTTGCTGGTCACCTATTGGTCAGCAGATGGGCATAATAATGGCTGGAGGGATGTTTTTGCGTCCGTCGTTTTAGTTTAAACGTGCGGACTATAAGGAATCCAATTTATGAGTAAGAATCATGTTTGGAGGTAGAATGTTATTTACTGCGAAGATGGACAGTTAAATGAGCTTAATTTATGGTCATTACCTCTATGGTGTTAATTTGACACAATAATAAATACATTTTCCAGTTCTAGAATAACATTAAGTATTCTAAAAGAATTACTTCATGTTTTTTGTTTCTGCGCAGAATATTGAGTTATTGTTTTATAAATGCTGTAAGAATGTTAATTACCTATTTCGTCGTTTTCCTAATAACAACTAAACAAACTAATATGAGTACTATTTTTCAAAACAAGTTGACGTATTTAATGGTCTTATCACGAGTTTCCTGCAACTCATTAGTTTGCAAAATATTTAAAAAATACTAAAACAAGGAAACTAATTCAATTAAACAAGCCCAAGCTAATTGTTAACTAATATTTGTTATTTAAATATTTAATTGACATACCTATTGGTTGCAATTCAATAACAAGTCAGCACAACTTATTGTTTCAAATACCATTGTTACAACAGTTAATTTATCTAAAACTACCCTCCGCTCGCGGCTTCGCCCGCGTGGTATGTCAACAAAAAGTAGCGTATGTCCTTTCCCAGGGTTCAAAGTATTCCTATACCAAATTTCATCAAAATCGGTTCAACAGTTTAGCCGTGAAAGCGTAACAAACATACATACAAAAAATCAAATATTTTATCTTTATAATTGTAATAATATTAGTTTATTACATGGGACTTAAATATAACTGGTGAAATGTGGGTGAGTACTTTAAGTACACCTCTGCCCAACCCTTCCGGGGAAAAAAGGCATGATGTTATGTTTATGCAATATTAGTTTAGACATAATAATTTAAAAAAATGGGGCCGGTCATTTTTAAATTATACCTATTTAATCAAATAGAATCTCCCATAAAAACCGGTCAAGTGCGTGTCGGATCACGCACAATGAAGGGTTCCGTAGTTGGGATGAAGAAAAAAGAGCAAGAATTATCCCAAAAACAAACATAACATTGTAGTGGAAAAACATGTTCTTCCATACATTCCCTCTGCAAATGTAAGTTTGTACGCACAATATTGAGAGATTTACTATGTTATTTTAAGAACATTTAAAGACTTTTTATAGATGTTCCTGTAATCTATAAGTATCGAACTATTTTCTGTATTTTGTTCAAAATTTTAGGCTTAGTAGTTTCAGATAAGGGGTGGGTATTGTCAATTTTCGTCTATTTTGTTAAATAACTTTCAAAAAACTTATTTTAAAATTATAATAAAAGAGACCCTCACAGAGTGAGCCCAGTCACAGAGTACAGTTTGCCAAACTTTTTTTTTAAATTTTATTATTTACCTCCTAATATTCAAATTTTATTAAATTCCGTTACACGTTCGTGTTTAGGTCGCAGGAACTCATATGTGTACCAAATTTCAACTTATCGGTCGATTCAGAATAAATTGGCTGTGACAGACACACGATTGATCCTATAAGGGTTCAGTTTTAGGTATCCTTTTGAGGTATGGTACCCTAAAAATGATCGAATTATTTAAATGACTAAGTTGGCCGGATAAAAGCCAGTTGTTCTGAGATTCTTCGAAATTATTTTATTAAAAAAGTGATGTGCGATTAGGCAAAACAAATTCATCGCTATAATATTATTATCACCACTGCTATCTACCAGCGGAGTGGTTGCGTAACACACATAAAATGACAATTGATCGCGATGTCTTTCATTTTGACAGTTCAGCCACGTTCATTGCGTCATTTACGTTGTTGAGCAGATGAACATTTGAAATGTATGAAGCCATTGATTAGAAATAGCCTTCAAAACTCTCAGATTCTGTTTGAAAGCGTGTTTACGCAATTAGGGTACTGAACTATCTCCGACGTTTATAAACGAACCATAAAAAGACAGATAATAACCTAGAGAAATGCCTACAAGCGATCGAAAGGAAAGATAGAAAAAAACAAATGTACCGATTACTCCAATTAGCTTCACAAGTTTACAACTAGAGCCGCCCTGAACGTGGAACGAATAAATTATCGATAAAACTGTTCATCGATACTATCGATGAAACTGTTTCACTAAACTTTTTGTAAAAGGTTGAGCGCGCATGCTTTAAGAGCGTGTGCACATGGAGCGGTATTGACGCGGTTTGAATTTATCGTCGGGGTTGTTACAAAATATGTAATAAGTATTTTGATTTAGAATATTAAAAAAATCCTTTTGTAATTAATTTCATAAACAGTTTTCTAGGTTTAGGTTTTATTTAATAATTACTAATTTCAAATATTACAGCTTAATTTTTTTTATACTGTGGATTTGTTATTGCTTTAAAATACAGTGTAAACTCTTTATAACGAAACTCAAAGGACTGAGCATTTTTACGTTATAGAGAGTGACGAAAGAGACACGTGTTTTAGGCAATTGACAATATCAAAAGCAAGGCGACTGTTTACGACCTCAGGTGTCTTTCATGGAAATTTCGACATTTTTTCGGCACCTCAAACATTTAGTTGAAGCCTTTTGTAAACTGGTAATATAAACAATAATGCTGATAAATATATTTACTGACGTTTAAATATGAACGTTTTTTTCCGCAATAGAAAATGGCTGTTATGTAAACAGTGCGTTTTAAGGTAAACCAACCAGATTGAAATAATTTTTACGCTATAGGAAGATTTGCGTTATATCGAAAGGCGTTATAAAGAGTTTACACTTTATTAGTACAAAAACAGTCTAACACCGTTTCAAACCTAAAACCTGTATTCCAACCTGGAAGTAGTAACCATAATAGCTAGCTCAACAGGACCAGGGCAATTCCGCAAATCATTTCGCACTTTAAATGACAATAAAGTAGGTACCTAGGTACTTAGGTAACGAGGTGTCGGAACCCACACGCTCTCATTTACTTCCCCAGACGTTTTTTACGACTTCCACTCAATTTTACGAGTGGTACAATCAAAAACGAGGCTGATCCGCCAATCTTTTTATCCCAAGAACTTGATGTTTGAGTGAATAATATGAAGATTGATTGTGAACAGTTTGCTGAATTTAAGTTGTAGTGTTTTTTCTATAGGTTCCTATATTTTTTTCTGTTTCTCATGGCAGCCCTGAGTCCGAGTTTGTACCCGGTTGATGGCAATAGGCTCGACCCCTATTACATTGGACTTGAACATAACTGACGAGATGTGGGTGGTACTATAGGTACTATCAGCAGAACTTAAGCATGATCAGTTTAAAAAATATTTCTGCGGAAGCGCAGCTAGTGACAGACCACACCCCTTCCTGGTCTCGCCCAATTAGAAACAATATTCATTGGTGTGAGAACAGGGCGTGTAACAAAAAAATAACAACAAACATTAGCAACAAATCAAATAAAAAAAAAAGTGCATCCTATTGATCAAAACACATGATTATCGTCTTAAAGATGAGCATGCGGAAGTTTGGCCGATAGTACCTACACCTCTGCCTATCCTCTCGGGGAATACAGGCGTATTTAAAACTGCTGCTCCGATTGAACGCAGGAGTTTTCTGCGAAAAACCTTCGTGTAATAATGAAGACTTGAATTTTCTACATAATTTTTAGCCTTTAGGTTACATTAAACTAAGAACGTTCTATGCTAAGATCTAATATGCTGTTAGAGGTCATTGTAGATTTTGCCAGTAGGTGCAGTCACGAGCACTAATTTGTATACACTTAGCTACTTTTAAAACTGATTTTCTTCGACTGTATTGATTGTAATTTTATGTTGTTACGAACATAGTATTTTGGAATACATAGAACATTGAAATAGGCAGGCATCTCTAAGTTGCTATCGTTATTCCACGAGAAAATCGCTTTTGAATTTACCGAAGTATATACATATTAATGCTCGTGACTGTACTTAGGACCATGCGTAAGAAATGCTTTATTCGTTGAAAGATCTTTTATTTTAAGCACACAACGAACATAAAACAACTCAATAATTAGCAGCACAATTAACACCAATAAAACGGCATTTACACATAATGCTTGAGCTAGTAGCTCGCTCAAGTTAAAACGCGCTTCAAGTTCTAACAACCGTCCGTTTGAACAAAGCATTAGTAATAACGGTGGGCTCCTCAAGTCATGGTATATCAACGGGTTATGTTTAAAGTATTAATCACAAGAGATTCAAGTTATATTAACATAAGTTATTACTTACTATTATAACAGTTATGGCTGCCATAAGATTAACTTAAAAGCTCCGGTCATTAAAACAATTATACTTAGGTATGGTGTTTTTTTTTTTTTTTGTAGTTTCACGGTCCTTTGTAGAAGAAAAATTTTCTTTAACACGAAAGCAGTAGCTGTACAGTGCTTAGTAAGAAACGTTGGATGGACTGTGTGTAAGATGATATGGCTAGAAAGGAGGTGACTACCGAGATGACGACTAATAGAGAAGTGTGGAAGAAGAGATGTTGTGCTGACACCAAATAAATTGGGAGAAGGACAGGAGAATGATGATGATGTAGCGACACGCGACACGAGACGTGACACAAAGCGCCAGGGTAGCCCCCGAAATTCAAATTCGTAGGTCAGTATTACGTTGTATGTTATTAAAATACGATTCGCGACCGTTACAAATATGACCAAGTAATCCTATTGAATGACTATTTCTCGAAATCTTGATATTTGAGGATTAAGTATCTAACTTAAGGAGTTGTATTCTAATTATGTAAATACATATTTGTTACGGTCGCGATACTTTAATCAACAGTTAGCTCAAATTGGTTTGTCTTGTAGTGTTCTAGATTTAGGTCTATTAGAAACACTTTTTATTGTTCTCCTTTGTCTCTAATATTCATATGTCAGTGTCATGCATGCCTTTTATTTTGCATGGTTACTGAAATGTCAATTTTAGATGTTAATTATTTAGAATTGTGACTGTGTTGTTGGTATGCACGATATAATTATAATAATAGATGTGAGAACAATTCGCAGTCTACCTCATACTTCAATTGAGAGTCAAAGAATAAATTATTATTTTATATTTATTGTGCTACAAGTGGTATCGTATTTCCTACCCAGTAACTGGGTTGTGAAGCTCAGATAAGCAGTCGCTCCATGTAAAATACTGGTATTCCGCTGCATCCGGCTAGACTGGAAGCCGACCTCAACGTAGTAGGGAAAAGGCTAAACAGATGATGATATGTACTTACTTCACGCCAGGACCGTTTTTATTACCAATCGTTAAATTGTAATGATAAAGTTGTCTAAGATTTAAGAATTTTACTAGGTTTTAGTTAATCGTCAAGTCAATTCCTTTCCATTCGGGTTATGATGCATTTTTTCCTAACAGGAAATAACAAAAAGCCAGTTTTGTAACAGTGCGAATAAAAGTTTCAAATCCATAATGTATGACCTTATCAAATTGTACCTAGGAACGTTCATTATCATATTAAAACACCTTACAAACTAGTTTCTTCATTAAAATACTTAGTTCTAAGCAGGTGCCAGTCAAATTTCCGTCACTTCTAGATGAAAATTAAATACAATTACAGCTAATCGCATCAATGACATTTAACTAAGTAGTATCAGGGGTGCCAACGTAACAATGGTACGCGTCACTAAGCTTCAAACTTGCAAGCAAGAAATGTTTGTATAGTATAAATATTTGCATTTTGAACAAAAACTGCAATTACTCGGATTAAATTAATAATGATAAGAAAGAGGGGGCTTTTTGTTTATTTCATTATGAGTTTCTAATAAAAAAATTGCATAGAAAATTAGAAACTATAATGAGATACTTACAAAATAATGTTCTATGATAAAAATGGTTACCTAACATTATTTTAGAGTAAGTTTAAAGTAAAGGAATCGGCTGAAAGTTTCTCAACATTATTTAAAAGATACAAAAACCTTTTTCTTTTTAATCTTTGATTTCTAAGTCTTATTAAAAACAAAAAAAAAAACAATTGAAACCTCCTTGTAGATACGACGGTACTGTGAGGTATGTACTTACATAACATACCACACAAGACGATAGCATGTTCACTACATTTTAGACATTGCCATTAAAAAAAAAAATATGAAACCTTTTTCAAAAAACTCTAACTCTTAATAACTTGAGCTCCAAACATGACATCAAAGTATTCTGTACTCTGATTCGCGATAGTTTCTCACGGTGTCCGCGCCCGCTCATCGATGCGTAACGTAACCGCTACCTTATATCATTACTACTTCAAAACTAATTGTACACAATTAGAGCGCCTTTCTTTTTAGATTGCAGCTTTAAGTTTGTGAATGCCGGTTGCGACGGTAAATAGGGCTTATTTTGAAGAAAGAATGACGGAGACAGGCTATAAAGTGATTGTTTAGTTGGTACTGTTTTTGGTGCCAAGTTGCCGACGTGTGGAACGAAAAATTAGTTTGGATTTGTGCTGAGCAGTTTTTTTGTATTCTTCAAGAAGAAATCACACTTAGTGATTGAGGTGGGTATACCAAAGTAGTCATTGAAAGCTTATTTTAAAACAATGAAGTCTATTTCACATCAAATATTTTCAAAACATATCACCATTTATAATAGTTAAGTACCGCCATTTTAAACAGACCAATTTTTAACAAAGGCATTGGGAAACCAAGTCTGCGAAACGCTTTCATAATATTATGTATAACTTACTGTTAATCATGTAAAAAATCAATTGAATAGATGACTAGGTCGCAGGTGTGAGTTATGCAATAATTAAACCAGTGAACTATTTTAATATAAGCAGCCATTGTGCCAACTTGACGACACTGGTAGCCATTGACAACAAAACTTAAGTGAAACTATTTTCATTGAAAATGTTTTGGTATTTAAACTACACGATATTGATTTTATTCGTGGTCAGAATATTATACGGTTTCAACGAAACTTTGCGTTTGATGCGAATTTTGCTGGACATCCACGGTTTATATTAAAATATGTTCTGCAATGTGTACGGACAAGATATTTAATGAAAGAGAAGTTTGAAGCTTAGTAACTTTTCGTCGTTTTGAAGTTTGTAGTTTTCTGTTAGTTTAGTAACTAAAAGTTGATTTGCGTAAAAGCATATTTTCAGAATGTATGTGACATAAACTTCAAGCTTTCAGTGAGTAACGTAGGTAAACTACAATTTTATCATTTTGTTGTCAGACTCTAAGATTAACACCCTTGCAACTTAACACTGCAAAGTCACGTATATTTATAGTAATGGCATAATAAACATCGATTTCTTTTCTTTTATAATATTTTAGTGCCAGTCCAAAACATTATATAATGTGTCTTAAATTACTTTATAACCGGCACAAAATTAAGCACGCCTCACACACAACGACTGCCTAAGAACCCATAATTTAATAGTTGAACGCAACCATAACTCGTAATTTCACAATGTTGGCATCACTGCCTAATGACAGTTGGAAGCGCGCGCAAATTCCAAAATGGCGGCTGCAATAAAGAAATGATGGTGCGTTTCGAATCACACCGAATTAACTTCTTTTGTTAACTTGAAACTTGAACTTGTTGTGGGGAAAACTTTGTTTCCGGGTAATGCCCAGGAAAATGACTTATTAAGACAAATGAATCGTGAAATCATCGAATGCGTGCATCGTGAATCACTGCTCTAGGTAGTACCTACAGGTTTAGAAAAACAGCAGTAAAAATCGTTGATAGACTAATATCTAGTAAACATTACGCAATATAAACACGTGATTAAAGTGACTTTTTGTTTCAGAATTTTCCGTCATTGTGAGGAAAATTGTACATCGGGAATCACATTCAAGAGTTTCGTACGGAATTATAAAATGCGATCTTACGAAATCGGACAATGCCAAGAAAACTATTTTGAAGACCATTACTTAGCAACAAGTAAGATAAAGTGCTCGCCACGGATTGCTTAGACACCAACATACCTACTTAGCTGTGGAAAATTGACATCATAGACCACACGGAAAGTTACTAATAAAATATCCCTTAGGCTATAACTAACTAATTATCATTTGACTTATATCACATAATAATTCATATTCTGAAGTCTATGGTGATAATATTAGAGAAATTAACGGCCTAACCCAATAACCTATTTTCAGTAAAAGACAGACCGCTATTGATGGTAGACAGTATAATTCTATCTGTCCTTATGTCAGCCCGGTAAGATTTCATAATCTCTCATAGACTATTGGGATGTTAAAACCATAGATAAACAGATTTTTCTATCTCCAATATGCCTAAACTGGTGATAGATAGGTTATTAGGTTCGATCGACCAACGGTTTATCGAACAATAAATGCAAGTTTGAATTTGGCAGCAAAAACAGGAAACCATTTTCTTTTTCCACAAAGATAAACCCGCGAAACGGTTCACTCATCACCGACCACAAATTACGAAGTCAATCAAAGTAATGTTTTTCTAAACATAGGTAGGTAGAAGACGCAGTTTATCTAAACTCAGCGAATGCGTCGGCAGATCCCCACAGATTAAAGATCGAGGGGTCAAAGACTTTCTATCACCTAAATAGAGAAACTATAAGCATTGTGAACTTAGGAGACATTAGAAAATAATGTGCCGTAATATATCATTATGAACTGTTGATCTTTGTCCCGATGAAATTGTGCCTTGAGAAAAACTTAGATTTCATAATAGAACCAAAGGAAGTGAGTTATGTTTTACTAAACATGGTTTGTAGCCAGATACCAACCTGTCCAATGGACGGTCTAAAGGGAACCACCATGAAGAAATTGGTGATCATATTTACTATCCTAAGTTCCCAAATACGACAAGTATACGGCGAGTCGAATGCTGGGCCTACTTATATAATAAAATCCAAGATAAGGCAAGTTACATAGTGTCTTTCACCAGGTGTCTGCTTACTGCCATCAGACATTCATCAGTACTATAGTCACTCGGTCTAAACTCATCATCATCATCTGCCTAGCCTTTTCCCAACTATGTTGGGGTCGGCTTTCAGTCTAACCGGATGCAGCTGAATACCAGTATTTTACATGGAGTGACTGCATACCTGACCTCCACAACCCAGTTACTGGATAATACGATACCTCTTGGTAAGACAACCTGTCAGATTTTCGGACTTCTGACACTCAGTAACAACTGCGACAAAATAAAGAAAGTTTATCATTGCAGAGAAAGGAGAATTAGGTAAGTGCAGTCGTTATTGCATGGTTGTTGTTAACGAAATTAAACATCGAATGCTTAATGAAAATTAATTAAACTAATAAAAATTGTGTTTAATATTAAACATAACATGGAAATTACTCATGTTTCGTTTTATAGCTGTAATGCTACCACACAGAAAGTTTATGGGTTCCATAGTTTACGACTAGAGAAAATCTAATTAGTTTCATGTATTTGTTAAAATTTTAAAGCTCGCTTGCACCTCAAATGACTAAATGCGTTTATCGCTAAACGAATTCAAAACATCCTTCTGTTTCTGTCAGTCGTTTGAAGATGAGTTGCATTATCCTGCCATTATCCAAATTTATTTGGGGTCTTCGCAACATGTCTTTTTCTTTTCTTCTATACTACTCTATTAGTCTTAGTCGTCATCTCGGTTGTCACCTCCTTTCTAGCCATATCATCTTTCACACAGTCCATCCATCGTTTCTTTGGTCTCCACCCTCTCGACATTCATACTCAAAACTTTCCTCACAACATTTTTCTTATTTCTGAATGTCTGACAAGAATATTTTAAAGGAGAAAGATTTTTCATGTTGTAGCAGGACTGTAGAAAAGATGGATGGACTGTGTGAGGGATGATATCAATGAAAAGAGAGTGATTTGAACGACAGAGGATGGAAGGAAACATTTTTCGCCAAGCTAAGCGCGAAAGAGCTTACGAGAATAGTTAGAGAATTTGAAGATCAATCTAGACTTCAATGGATCTGTCATGAGGCCCTAGCTAGGGTGGAAAGTTTAGGGTATGAATATGGATGGCTACAACTAGAGATTTGGCTAGAAAAGGGGTGAATACTGAGATGATAGCTGATAAAGATGTATGGTAGAAGAAGCATGTTGCAGCGACCCCAAATAAATTGGGATATTCGCAAGGGGATGATGATAAGTGGTATCTTTAGATATTTCAAGGTTAGCTTCAGCTGTCTCATTGCATTGTTAACGCCGCTCTACTCAAAATTATACTATTTGAGGTGTACCATGGTGCGGGTGACATTAGACGAACCGTTCCTTTTTTCACCCTTGAACGTTACCGCGATTTACAATCATGACTGAATCTTTTAGCTGCACCCCGAATATCATAGTCATAAATTACGGAATCAGTAATAACTGTAGTCATCGATGGCGAAGCCTTCATACAACCCGATTGCTATCGGCTTCCCTTCGGAACCACCACTCTTCTTAATGTCTACTATTGCCAAATAACATGGTACACCTGTGTGTGTAACTGTGTACCACATCACATTATATATATATATTTAATACAGTCATCATATGACTAAAAACATTACAAAAATGCCTAAAATTTCTATCTGAGTTTATGTGAACTGAACAATCTTTTCTTCGGCTTCCCTCTAATAATAATTGTAGCTGCACCACTGGTAGTCATCATCTGCTTAACCCAACTATGTTGGGGTCGGCTTCCAGTCTAACCGGATGCAGATGCAGCTGAATACTAGTATAATATTGTACATGGAGCGACTGCCTATCTGCCCTCCACAACCCAGGTAATACCATACCCCTTGGTGAGACTGGTTGTTAGACTTTCGGGCTCCCGACGACCCGTAACGACTGTCAAAGATCCACGAATGACAGCCGGGACCAACGGCTTAACGTGCTTTCCGAGGCACGGCAGTATTAACTGTAGTAAATTAAATAAATGTACCCTCTCTGTCACCTGTCACCCGCGCTATGCTACATCGCAAATAGTACAGTGTCTAGTTTAATGCTATGAAATATATTTATTAATTAGAGTACCTACCTACTTACTTAATAATATGCTTAACGGAAAACATAATTCTGTATAGGTAGTCCAATTATCGCTTTAATGTTCTAAGCGCCTATGTAAATTGGAAAAACCAGCGAGTATATATTATATTAGTAATTAATAATAAACATTTGTGTACGTAGTTACAAATGCGTTCAAATTTTAAGCCAATAGCAATATGTTATGTATTTTGTAAGCATGTATGCAGTTGGAAAATATTAACCAGCGAAGTCATTTTGTTCTTCATTTTCCGGGTCGGACTTATTTGTTAATACCAAGGCTATTTGCTAATAATTTAAATTGCAGTTACATGAATAGATGACGTGCCTGAAATATATACCTACGTGTAAATCTGACTGACGGGCAGTGCATAGGCAGCCTAAACTGATGAAGATGAAACTTGTTAAAGGAATATAGATACGCATACAACCCCGATCTCTTCAAAGTGAGAGTGAACAGGCTTCTTCTGGGTAAGCTCGCTCCATCGTCGACTTTGTCTCTGTCATCTCTGACCTAGACTAGAGTCAAGAGCAAACCTATCTCAAATAATAAAATAAAAAAAGCATGTTTACTTGAGGGTGAAGAACTCTTCAAGCTCTAAGAAAAGATCTGTCGAAAAATAACCCCAGAAAGAGTCAAACGGGGGGAACAAAGTCGTGGATAGCGACTTAACGTTTTAACTTATACACAGCATTTGATGGATAAGGGTAGGAGAAGACAGAGAGAGAGAGAGAAAGAGAGAATATTTTTATAATACATTTCTGAATCAGTGAGCGCGCGTTGTGGTCAATGCTCGTTCCTTCTCTGTATGAGGAGAGGCCTTCGCCCTGTAGTGGAACAATTCACTGACCTTTTAGTTTACTGTCTTCTAAGTTCATTCGACTTCTATGCAGCTTTAAATAGAGAGAAGTGGAAAGGGTAGCAGAGAGGCATTTGACCTGCAGAGGGAAATCATCGGCTTTTAATAATAAGGCAGAGGAGGTCCTTCCATATTTCTAGGTAACCAGTCCACTTTAGCCATCCTAACACATAATCCAATATCTTTTTTTCCATATCCTGCAATAGTCCTGCACCAACCGGGGATTGACCTTGGGTGCACTTGCACTGCATACAGGAATAATCGTCGGTTAGTGCCTTATTTAATTAAAAGCATCTAAGCCTCTGCGAGTTGGCTTCGGCCCCTCGTGCGCCTTCCAAAAGGTCCAAGACCCCGGGTCCCGAGATATATCAAAGTAACTTAAAATAATAATATGTATATTTGGTAGTTTCTGCAAAGTCTCATGGTGAAAAATGGCTGAGTTTTTTTAAAACAAATTAATTCTGATATCCCCAACGGTCCCAGGCGACATTATATAAACCAACGAACGACCTTCATTTAGCCGCACGGGTGTCAACAAAACTGCGCGTAGATAAAATATATGATAGATACAACGCATTCGTGCCGCGCACGTAACTATGTGCCAGTAGTGTGTCATGGCCGCTGCACATGTGCTAGGTATACAGCTCATGTGTTTTATTAAGTTGGGACAGGATCGAGGCGAGTGCAGTTCAAGGGAGGACTATAACTTGCTAAGGGACATTCAGGCAATGGTTTTGACCAGGCCGTCTCCAAAACATTTTGCCTCATTTGCCTGCCTAGCCTTTTCTCAACTCAACCCCATCACCCCCCAAAAGTTCTTATCATATTTATAAAAAAAAGTTTATTTTTTAAAAGCCTAACGTTTCAGCTTTAAGATGGTACCATATGTATTAAAATAGGTTTAGCTGTTTTCAAGTAATTGCTATTTGAGTCAAAATGCATGATTAGGATTTGAGTCGATTTGGTAGTTCGCAAGTGTATATTGGGGTCGGCTTAGAGTCTAACCGGATAACGCTGAATACCATTTTTTTACATGGAGCGTCTGCCTATCTGACCTCCACAACCCAGTTACTGGGTAACACGATACCCTTGGTTAGACTGGTTGTCAGACCTTCGAGCTTCTGACTATCCGTAACGACTGTCAAAGATCTACAAATGACAGCCATAACGTGCTTTCCGAGGTACGGAGCAGTGTTACCAGATGAAAAAAATTAACTACCGTGTTAATGGATTAAAAATACCGTGTTTATGACTCAAAATACCGTAGACACATTTAAAAAATACCGTGTAAATTATCGTGTAAAAAATACCATGAATTTTCAATACTTGTATTCTTATATAATTAACCACCTCTTAATCATCTAAACCACTTCTTAGCCACGTTCTTAATCATCTAAAACAAGAACTTCTTGATCATATATAGCTGCAGTCATTTTTGACAACATATTCTTAGTAGACCCGAGAACCCTCCGTACTACGGAGGGTTCTCGGGTTTTGCACAAATGGTAAAAACAGCCTTAGAAACAATAGTAGTAGTAGGTAGTTAGTTAGTAATAATAGTAAGACTCTTTATCTTCTGACCTACTATTAAACTAAAACCATTGATTTAAAAAGTTTAAGTTTATGACTGGAACAGGAATGCTGCTTGGAGTTGAAATAAAGTGTATAAGGTGATATTATTTTCCCGATGAACACTTTTACTGGGAGTTTAACTACTGCCTTTTAATTCTTCAAGATAGTCAGTCTTTATGTATAGGATACTCTACAGCATATTCCTCTTTGTATACTAAGCATCTAAATCAGGCATCGTTGTGGAATAAATCGACTTTAATTTCAAATCAATAGTCGTTAGTGCTACGAGATTTCGTAGCTGGCTACGACCAGACAACTCGTAGCTGGTAAGAGTCGTAGAAAGTTCTAGAAAGTTAATTTGAAAGAATTTGGATATCATCACATGTTGGTCTAATGTCAGCCGCCATTTTGAAGTTTTTTTACGGTCTAAAACTCTAGATGGGATTAGTATGATCAGTTTTCCGTAATAAGTACCTACCTACTTATAGGTACTCGTACATGCACCGTTGAAACTCCTTATGCATAATACTATGATTTTGTATGTTTTAACTAGGTTTTATTAACGTTTTCCTTCCAGCTATAGCAGTTATATTTTTAACTGCCCTAGAACCGATAAATAAAGTACTTTCTGGGGTTATCAAACAGTGTTATTGCGAATATTGTAATAAAGTAATAGGTAAGGCATTGTCGAAGTCTTTAATTAATTTTCCAAATTGGTTTTTGACATCGTGGAATTTTGGCAGACACCATTTAGGGCATTTTTTTTTTCAAAAGGCTAAAGAAAAAAAAAAATTAAAAAAAATATGAAACTCATAATGAACATGCATATCTATCCTTACTCCTAAAATAACTAAAAAGCAACTCACTTTTGTTATGCACATGCGCCACAAAAATATTAACAAATACCCACTTTAACAGCTAAACAGTAACTATTCTATAAATGTACAAACTAATATAGTAACGCCCATTTATCATACCAAAAGCGACCAATGCCATGTCAACTGACTTCACAAATCATTTGCTGTCACACCTCCACCATACACTTCGCTAACTCAACTACATAAAGTTCAAAATCGCTTGTGGAGTTCCTCTAAAGTTGTTTAGATATCCGTGTCGGTGTGTGATTCTAATGACGCACACAGACGTACGCGCGATTGCCTGAATGGACGCACACATGTGCAGTGAATGTCACGAAATCCAGCCCGTTTCTAGGTTAGATCATGCGCGCGCGCGTGTGCGGTGGCCATGAGGCTGCGCGGACAGTTTTCGAGTTTTCCTCCTATGGTTGTACGTAGGTACGTGATTGGCTGGTTAGATAACAGTCGGTGTTTTTGTTATTTTATTTGATTGTTCATAATGTTGGTTTATATTTTAATAAACTTGAAATTATAACCATATTAAAAGGGCAATAAAGCTATCTGTTTTAAAATTAAGTGCCTACGTTTTGGATGTATGTAATGGGAAACACGTTTTAAAATGGCGAATAAAAAATCCAATGACTTATACGTTTCAAAGAAGCAAGTAAGTTCTTGGTTTCGCGCTATACCTACTGAAGCTATACAGAGAGGCTAGTAGGGATGAATAGTGCCTAGATTGCATGATAATGTATCAACATAGAGAGAGTAGGAGGACATGTTACCCATATTGCAGACCACATTTGCGTCAATAAAGCCCAGTCAATATTCAAAACTACCTAAACAATTGGGCAGCGGGGTTGGACACTGGTGAAAATGACAGTTTTTCATGGCGACCGTCATAATATGATGGGACCGATCTCCTAGGAAAACAGTACGTCTAAATCAAGTCTTAAAAAATATCAACGTTTGGTTTAAGATTTTCCCATGCCTCCTACATTAAACATTTTAAATAGGGGTACTGTATAACAATGTGAAACTAACACCATTGCCTTTGCCATAAAAACAACATACTTAAAAATTACTAAAACATTCAATCACAAGTCCTATAGCAGCATCCCAACTTCTTTAACCTTTTAAAGCCATTTTAGGTCAAAAAAAGCCAAACTATGTCACACCCAGTTATGTCCTGGTCCTGTCCCACAAGCCTCCACAGCATGGTGTTAGTCTAGCGACCTTGTGCGCGAGCGACGGCGGCCTAGACCGCGCTCCGGAGCGCTTTATTTATTCGTTGCGCCCGCGCATCAGGCGGTTGGCGCAGACAGATCCTATAGCTAGTACCTATAGAGCAGGGATCGTGAACATTTTTGTATGCTTACCAATTTAACGAAAAAAAAAATGCTTTTGATACGGACTTGCCTGAGAATTGTTAGGTAAGTACTTATAGGGTAGGTTAAAACTTTACTCACATACAAACCAAAAATAGTGTAGGGATGGCGAACCTTTTTAGCATCTGCGTGGCAATTTACAGAAACAAAAATGTGTGTAAGATGTGTGAGAAAAGTTACACATAGTTATGAAAAATTTACAGCAAACAAACTTTATAGCTAGTATAGTGTAAGGGATGGCGAACCTTTTTGCTTGTTGTGTGGCCATTTTAAGAAAAATAAAAATTCTTTTGGTCAAGGCGTAAGAGAAAAATTTTGCAAAATTAAAACAAGTTTCTTTCATAAAAAAGTACTTTATGAAGGGTTTATTACTAGAATATATACTTAAACAATTTGATTATACAATGCATGCACAGAAACATGATTATTTCTTTATAGGCCAGTCATGTGGACACAAAAATCGCGTTAGGTCTTATTTCAGTTTTTGACAAGGTGCATCTTGAGTCACCCTTTTAAAGTATACAAAATTTGCTACAATTTGAGCGCAGCCGTAGCACTGTAGGTCCAATAAAATCCGAGATACACTTCAAACATTGGTCATTTTACCAAAAAAAGTTCTAAATTGTAGTTTTAGCCGTCTTCCGAGCAGGATATCGGTTAAAATAGTAATTTGCCGCCTGAATACTCCTCTCTTAGCCATGGCTGAGTGAAGAAGATTATTTCGACGCCCTTACCACTAGATCGGGCAATAAAGATGTCTTCGGAGCCTTAAGAAGAGCCGTCTGACGAATCTGAACCTTATAAAAGAACTCGACTGTCTCGCTAAGCGCATAAAGGTAAGCCATATATTACATACCTACCTTTCGTTGTAATTTATTATAATAAATACTAATTTACATTATGCTGTGTATTTCTGTCGCAAGAGTCAGCTGAGGTTCCGGCACGTTTCACGTTCAATGATCCTAAATAACTGGTCTACACCTTCATCTCCTATGACTTTCCTCGTAGCGTGAGTATTTTAGCCGATAAACAGCTAAAACTATAATTTTAAACTTTGTGTGAAAAATCGCCAATGTTTGAAGTGCTGTGTCTCGGGTTTTATTGAACCTACAGAGCTACGGTTGCGCTCAAATTATAGCAAATTTTGTATCCAAATAAAAGTGTGTAGCGTGATTTACACGTAGGATGCACCTTTTAGAAGTTATAAGTCAAAAAGTGAAAAAATCCGAAAATTTCGAGGTTCTCCAAACACCACGCAGTAAGCGCAGGTCTTTCGAAGCTGCAAACTTAGTTTTACACTTTTGTATCTATCCTAACAACATCCCTAAAAATCAGTCCAGTGCAATTTTTTGCGACAAATTACTGTCCTATTTATAACAATTTAACATTTTAAGGAAACATTGCTATGAATGCCGTGGCCTTCTTTTCAGCCATAAGTTTGCCATCCCTGGTACCTTTAGTTTGTAGGTTTTATAGGCTGTTCAGCTGTGCAGTTTGCAAACATTCAATCACATTTATTAATAGGTTCAGCAGTTTAATTAGTGATGATTGATGAAGTCTTTTTGTAACTATGTTACTGTATGGTCCATCACTCTATCTACAGGGTCTATTGGTCATAGGACTTTGACCAAGCCACTAACCGTTCTTGATGAAAAGATTCGGAGACTTGCAGTGAAAATAATAAATGAAATGAGTGAAAATGAAAGGGATTAAATTAGGTTATGAGGGTCAAACTCTGCTCTAAATAGGCCAATGAATATAAGTTTCTAGCAAGAAATTATTATTAAATATTAGTTGCATGGTAAAGCCATAAATATAGATGGAATGTGATGACTTCTCATTGCAATGCTAATGCTAAACATCAACTTCAATAAATAAATAACCAATGAAATTAACGAACTAATCCCTCGCGCCATCCCATCTTCCTAGCACGGCGAGCTGTGCTGGGGCGGCTGCTGCAAGAGCAGAAAACCTCAAACGGCGCAAATATAACAACCTTACTGGGAGCTATTTTTTTTTTTTTTTTTTGAGATAGGTTTGCTCTTGACTCTAGTCTAGGTCAGAGATGACAGAGACAAAGTCGACGATGGAGCGAGCTTACCCAGAAGAAGTCTGTTCACTCTCACTTCGAAGAGATCGGGGTTGTATGCGTTAGGAAACACAGACGCAGGCAGAGAGTTCCACTCCTTTGCTGTGCGCATCACAAAAGACATTTGGAAACGCTTAGTGCGAATTGATGGGATAGCAACTAGGTAGGGATGGTTGATATGTTTGAGCCGTTTGGGGTTGAAACACTAGGGTCTTGTTGTCCGAGTGCTTATCGAGTATTTCGGGACATCGCCAAGCGGTTGGTCGACTCTTCACGGGACCAGAGGGCTGGCCTATTTTTCGCCCAAAGAATCAGCATTGCCATCCAACGTGGCAATGCTGCCAGCCTTTTGGGTACTTTCCCATTGACAGCAATGCGGACGAATTCTATGATGCCCAATGAGCTCTCCCTCCTTTTTATACTTGTACATAATATATATATTTTAGTGTTAGCTTGTATATTGTAATTAATATTATACAATGTAGGTGATAAAAGCTTGTACGAACTAATCAACTCAAAACATCCCATTACTAAGCTTGGAGAGTTAATTTCTAATAGCACTAATTCAGTGTTCACGGTCCTTCAAATACCTTTAGAACTAACCCAAGAATGTCACAAAATTACATTCAAACATATTCTGACATTTATGGCCCTCAGTTCTATGCTAATATGGCCGTACACCTTAGTCTATGGTCCCCAGAACAAACAATTCATCAAAATTAGTGAGTTCTGCAGAGTTATTGGTTGTTAACACGTCATTAAGTCGGAGTTAAATAGTCACTGAGACCAATTGATTGTGTAAGTAATTACTTAGTGTTTGTGTATGAATGAGATTGTGGAGAATTTGTACAGGAATTTGGAGAATGTCTTTGGGTGATTCATCATAGGTATGGGTTATAGAACAATCAATCTGCCTGGCTTTTCCCGACTATGTTGTGATCAGCTTTCAGTCTAATCGGATGCAGCTGAATACCAGTATTTTACATGGAGCGACTGTCTATCTGATCTCCACAATCCAGTTATCGGGTAATACTATACCTCTTGGTAAGACTGGTTGTCAGACTTTCAGGCTTCTGACGACCCGTAACGACTGTCGAAGATCCATGAATGACAGCCGGGACCAACGGCTTATCGTGCTTTCAAAAGCACAGAGGAGTCTCGGTATGTAAAGATGGTCACCCATACACGGACCAACCCTGACAAGCGTAGCTTAACCTGATGGATCGAACCGTGTGGCGGTTTTTAGCCACGAGCTCCTCAGGTATGGGTGAACTTGCACTAAAAATGGATGGGTTAATAAAGCAGGAGTGAGGATATACTTTCTAAAATCTAGTTAAATGGATTGGTGAACTTAGTCAGTTCAAAGCAGTGCTTTAAGAGGGAAGCGCTGAGGTAGCCGCGAATGTCTTTTGTGATGCGCACAGCAAAGGCGTGGAACTCTCTGCCTGCGTCTGTGTTTCCGAACGCATACAACCCCGATCTCTTCAAAGTGAGAGTGAACAGGCTTCTTCTGGGTAAGCTCGCTCCATCGTCGACTTTGTCTCTGTCATCTCTGACCTAGACTAGAGTCAAGAGCAAACCTATCTCAAATAAAAAAAAAATAAAAAAATTCAAATGTTCTTACGATTTTTGCAATTTTCAGCTCAGTGTCTGGGTGTATGTTGATTAAAGTATGATTCGCCGTAACAAATATGTATTTACAGAATTATAATCATTAGAATAAGCTATACAACTCCTTAAGTTAGCATAATACTCAAATGTCAAGATTTCATGAAATACCTAGTCATTAAATAGAATTACTTGGTCTTAGAGAGTTGTATAATTCTGTGAATACATATTTGTTACGGTCGCGAATCATATTTTAATCAACAGACGACCTAATACTGACTTGCAAATTGCAAAAAATGTAAGAAAATTTGAATTCCGCGGGCTACCTGGCACTTTCGCCTTAAACCATGATTTCAGGGCTTTGACAAAGTGACATTATATCTACAGTAAGGATGATGTAAACGTCAAAAATGTATTGCTTTGACATGAGCTGTCGAAAAACTTAAGCCAACCCTGTTGAAAGTCTCTACTTTACTTACTACCTAATTGAAAATCTATTAATTCATGGATTAGTCTGTTAGTCAGTATGAAATATAGCAACCGTTTCTTAAATTGTTCATTGTTTTTAGTAGGAGGCCCTGAACAGTGGAAGCTGGTCATAATTGTAGACCTCCTAACATGATAGACTTTTATCATCAAAGATTATCCGGACTGCTTGCCGGAGAATTTGATTTCTACGGCAATCAGTCCGGATAATCTTTATTAGGATATATAATTGAACATAACTGGCGGAATGTGGGTGTACTATATATAGGTACACCTCTGCCTAACCTTTCAGGGAATACAGGCGTGATGTTATGTGTGTGTGTGTGTGTGTGTATATAATTGATCCTCTAAAAACTTACTGATCTTCTGATAATGATCGCCTTTTTACTTAAAGATCTTCTTTTAACTTTCTGGTCCTTTTAAGAACTATCTGCATCATTAAAAAAATGATCGCAGTAGCTAGGTTAAGACGCATCACAAAAAGATGACCAGTCATTATAAAAAGACGATTGATTAGTATTTTTAGGAAATCAAAATGGGAATTATTTGGGAACCGATTATAAAAAATGCCCTTTATCAGTTTCCCAAACAGTTTCAGTCGTTGAAAATAACATAACATCACGTCTGTATAACCTCGAAGGGTTAGGCAGAGGTGTACCTTTACTACACCCACATTTCGCCAGTTAAGTCCCATGTAACAGGGGGCGAGTCTATGGCCATCAACCGGGCACAAATCCAGACTCCGGCCTGCTATTTAGAAATTCCTGATACCACTAGACCAACGAGGTAGTCATAAAGTGTTTGAAAATAAGGTCACCCAAATATAGCCAGCGATAAAATCAGCTCGTGTTAGCATTAGCACTGCTGCCCACAACAATTAGCCGTCGTTTATCAAAATGACAGATAAAAGCTCGTTAGACTAACGTGATACCATTCAGGTCATTTCGGAGTAATACTTCAACGTCACGTTGGAAATAAACTGGTGCAAATTAGGAAGACTGGTTGTTAATCAGTTTTTTTTTTTAATTGAACTGTAGAAAACTGACGTTTTGATACCTATTGCTCATAAGGGAGCTGATTTAATGGCAACATCTGTTTGGGGATGAATAGACAAAGATTTTATTGGCATGTCAGAAGTACTGTGAGAGGGGTTCATGAATGTGTTGTTAAATTATAATTTGTCATAGTTTTAACCTGAAGCGTCATATATAATTTTCTTTTTTATGTGTACCTATGTGTCTCTGTCAATGACTTTAATGATTGTAATTGGTTTTTAACCGTCTTAATTAAAGTTTATAAATAAATGAAATTGGAGAGGAAATATGGAATTTAAGTCTGCCTGAATTTTGTAAGCAAGCACCAGTAAATATTTAGAATAACAGGAAACTTGTAAGGTTTATTATTCTAATCGTAACTAATCCTTTTTTTCTTTTTTTGATGGGAAATCATCAAATGACTTATCTCCCGCTCTGGGCGGAGCGGGAGGGCGCGTCTGACTTTTACTGACTAAAACCCACCCGTGTTCCTTCAGTTACCTGTGCCGGGGCCACGATAACTCTTTTGAACATCCCGCAACCCTGGCTTATCCCAACTAATCCTACTAATATTATAAACGCGAAAGTTTGTGAGAACGGACGGACGGATGGATGGATGGATGTTTGTAACTCTTTCACGCAAAAACTACTGAACAGCTTTGGATGAAATTTGGCACGTAGATAAATTATAACCTGTATTAAGATATAGGATACGTTTTATCTCGTATCCCTACGGGATTAAGACTTATGTAGCTGAAACCACGGGGCGCTGCTAGTAATATTATAAATGCGAAAGTGAGTTTGTTTGTTTGTTCCGCCTGGGTTAGGACAAAGGATACTTTTTATCTCGATAGTACGTTCCCTGCCTAACCTTTCGGGGAATACAGGCGTGATGTTATGTGTGTGTATATAATTGATCCTCTATAAACTTTCTGATCTCCTAATGATGATCGCCATTTTACTCAAAGATCTTTTTTTAACTTTCTGGTCCTTTTAAAAACTATCTGCATCGTTGAAATTGGTCGCAGTAGTTAAGCTAGGGCGCATCACAAAAAGACGATCGATTAGTATTTTTAGGAAATCGAAATGGGAATTATTTGGGGATCGATTAAATACACGCCCTTTATTAATTTTCCAAACATCAATTCGCCATGGGAAGAAGGCGTGAGTTTACATATATACTTATGTATGTATGTAGGTATGTATAGAGTTTGGCCAACGAGTCGTTCACAAGTAATTTATTCAAATTCTTTCTATGACAACACTTTTATCTGTCAAAAGAACGTTTTGGCATCAGGTAAGTCGTACCAAAACGTGTTGATACTTATCAATTGTTCTTAGTCAGTTAGAGGGACTTTTCAGTACCTACATAAAGTATGTTTTTATTTCACTTTAAATATGTAATAGTCGATAGTTTCATCGTCAAGACATCGTAACTAAATACGTACCTCTAAATTTTATTTTTAAGTACGTAATAAATAATTTCTTCCAAAAACACTATACTTACATACCTAATTACTTAGTGGAATTATTGTTAGCTTGGATGACGAAAATATTAAATGTACATTTAAAATATTAGTAAAATATGCTCAAAAACAATTAAATAAATGACATCAATTCGGAATCAAAATTTCACAATATAAATTGAAATAAAAAGTGTAACGAAATAGATTGTGCCTTTGATTGAATCCTACATTCCTTCTCATATTAACAAGCTAATTAACATAGAAATACAAAAGTATCAAATCGTTTTTCAGGCTATATTTGATGTTGCCAGCTGAAGATTTTTTAAATTTGCCGCCATTTCCTTGTGCCACGACTCGCTGGCCAAACTATGACATTCAGCAGTAGATTTATTATTTAAAGACAAGCTTTTAGAGACTGATGCGGGTTATATTTTTTAGTAAAACTTTCAAGGTAAGTACCTAAGTGAATGACGTAGTGGTTCTGTGTGTCTATTTGTAAAATAAATTAGTTTCAACATTAAGATCAAGATATTATTAGATTTTACGATTGCAATAATGTATCGTTTTCTCTCAATCGACTTTTACAAAGATATTGTTAAAACAGAAAGTGCAATCTAAAATTTTCACTCTTTCTACTAAAATATTTTAAGTTATAAAATGAAGTTGCCAATTTGAAATAACAGCGTTCTGCTGTTTTTATGATGATTGATAAAATGGCGCTGTGCCGTAACGCTGACACGAAAGTTTCGATTCTTAATTTTATAATTATCGAATTACTGTCGTTCTCTCTTTAAAATTAGCGTTAAAGTGTTTATGTGTTCTAATGCTAACTACAATTCTATCTACAATTCAGATTTCGATTAAAAAAAAAACAATAACACTTGTTAATACTGTAGGATATAAGAGAAACTTAGGTACTTAAGTGCATGCTGATTTTTACTTCTGTCTCTTTTTCTTCATCCCAACTACGTAACCCTTTATTGTGCGTGGTTCGACACGCACCTTGTTGACCGGTTTTTTTATAATAAAATTAAATACACTTTTCTCTTCCAAAACCAAGCTTGCTTACTATTTCCCCTGTAGGTATGCACCACTAACGATGCAACACCCATAAACCCAGTATCTGATGTCATAGGGGGATATTACACTATCATATCTAGGATCATAGACCTATGATTCATACGAATACATGGCAACGTAATATAGATGCATTTGTAAGCTTCAGTTTAATAATACATATTTCTTATATTTCGTATAGAATTAAGCTTAATCCTATAGCTTAAATTGAAGCTTAAAAATGCATCTATATTAAATTGTTACGGTACCTATGAATCATAGATTTATAATCCTTGATATAACAGTGTAATATCCCCATAAACTTGAACCTATATTTTTAATAATATTATAATATTATATTTTTATAGTTTGTAATAGGTATATGTGTATCTTTATATTTAAATAAATATGTATTCCACAATTTCTCATAACTGCACCTACCACTGTTTGTCTCTGCATCACCCAAAGGTTGACTGGTAGAAAATGCCTATGGCATTAAGTCCGCCTCTGTACTTTTCTGTGCATGAAGTATTAAATAAATAAATAAATAAATAAAGCGGTTACATGGGACAACAACATAACTGACGAAATATGGGTGCACCTCTACCCAACCCTTCGGGAATACAGGCGTGATGTTATGTTATGTATGTGTGTTTAATAAAGCGGTAGAATTTATGAGTTTGTGTGTAGGGGGTAATCTTTGGAACTACTGATCCGATTCCGGAAATTCTTTCACTAATGGGAAGCTATGGTATTGCCGAGTGTCATAGGATATGTTTTATGTTAAAACAATACATTTGACGCGGAGGATAAAGCCGATAAAACCGTCACAAGTACCCACTTATAATTTAGTATATCATTTAACTACGGTATTAACTACAAGTACCTTGACACGGTTAGTGACATCACTACAGTGTTAACTTTTAGTTAACACGAAACCTTTGCTGAAGGTAAATACAACAACCTTGTTGACATCTGGTTGTTAGTGATTTTGGGGTAGGCAGAAACAGTTACAGAACTTATGGGGTCTTAATCAATTCACACAAAAAAAAAACTTAATTACTTTATATAATACATCATTTTTTTAAGTACCTACCTACTCATATTTTAGAAAATATATAGCGTGGAATTGTATTAGGAATTAAAATGTGAACGTAGTTTCAATTCATAAGTTCTACTGATGACAGAGGCCCTCCAAAATATCGTTACAATAGGGACCTGCCGTAATGCTGAAGTCACAACGCTAGAGAGCTTTAGTTCTTCAGAAAAGTATAAGGAATATTGAAATTGCTCAAGGACAAGAGTTGGTACACGTACCGCTGCCGACGGCAAAATGAACCCGTCGGCCTAAGATAGCTCTATGAAATAAATAAATATGCTTTAAGTCTTCAGTCGAGGACTTTATTTTACTCGATACAAATGTATTTGGATCCTAAGCAAGTAATGGACATAAGTCCTTTGAAAAAGAAAAGTACTAAATATGAGGCCATAGGATATTCATAATTTTTGTATTTCAATTTTGGGGATTCAGATTAAGTGATTATTTGATCCTCATTTTTGATCTACCCTATGAGTGGTCTCTCCTTTTAGAATCAAAATAAGGAATTCTAATTGCGTAACACACCATTGGTTAATATGTTCGAAAAATTTGTCTGCTCAACAACGTAAATAACGCAATGAATGTTGTTGAACTGTCAAAATGAAACCGATTCCTACTGTAAGTGTGTTACGCAATTAGGGTGCTTAATTCCTAACAAAGCGGCTACGGCGTAGTAACATCTTCCGAAATGTAAGATGTTGCTACGCCGTAGCAGCTTCTTCTTTCGTAGAGAAGAAGCGTTGCATAGGATTAGATTGAACTAGAACTAAATGTAGAATTTACCCTGAATATAATTCAAACCGGATCTCTATTTTCACCTATCCTGGATCTAGGCTTAATAACCCATAAAAGATTGAGTGAACGAACTCATAGACTAAATTTACGGTTACATAAATGCACATATAAAGCAGTTTCTATTCCGAGTCGACAAAATTAATATGACATTTAGCGACATACAATAGTATTTATTGGTCTGTTTACTGGTTCGACCTTCAGCGAATCAAGATCTAAGGTTAGAATTTAAAATTGTGCTATTCTAAGTCTGTTAGCGTGATGGGAATGGAGTATCATTTATTCCCATAATCAGCCTATAATGTTCCCACTGCTGGGACACAGGCCTCCTCTCTGTGAGAGGGAGTGGGCTGTAATCTACCACGCAGACCCAGTGCGGGTTTGTAGATATCACATGTCTTCGAATTGTTGGTTCTAGGATATGCCGGTTTTCTCACGATCTTTTCCTTCAACGTTTTGAGAGCAGTCGTGATGAAATAATTTACACAAAGTAAAGCGCCTGCTTGGATTCGAACCCACGACCTACATTTTGTAAGGGGCGGCCGTTACCACTGAGCCACCACCGGCATAGTGAAGCTAGAACATTCGGAGAGGAATCTAGCATACTTACACTCAAATACCTACCTAATTACTTAGTGATGTCTCAGCTAGTGATCTCATAGTTTGCGAGGTCAACTGCTTTGTCTCTTTGTAAAAATTGTTTGTCATAAAGGAGCCTCTTATATTTAATTTCAAAATCATTGGCCAGTCAGTCAAAATCAGTGACTAAAAATCAATCAATCTGCTTCTTAGCCTTTGCCCAACTATGTTGGGGTCGGCTCCCAGTCTAACCGGATACACCTGAATACCAGTATTTTATATGGAGCGACTGTCCATTTGACATCCACAATCCAGTAACTGGGTAATACGATATGCCTTGGTAAGGGTGCGTTTCCACTGAAGCGGAGACGAGCGGAGCTTAGCGGAGACGTGCGGGAATCGACCAATCACAATAGTTGAAATCCTCATTGAGTCTCTCGTCTCGTCTGCGATTGGACGATTCCGGCACGTCTCCACACAGCTCCGCTCGTCTCTGTTTCAGTGGAAACGCACCCTAAGACTGGTTGTCAGACTTTTGGGACGACCCGTAACCACTGTCAAAGATCTACGAATGACAGCCGGGACCAACGGCTTAACGTCCTTTCCGAGGCACGGAGAGGTCTCGATATGTAATGGACGGTCACCCATCCACGAACCGACCGCAGCAAGCGTAGCTTAACCTTCGATCGACCCGTGCGGCTGTTAACATTTAGCCACGAGCCCCAGTCGTCTACGTGACAATCATCAGCAATTCCAAACTTAGTACCTACCTATACGAAGGGCATCAAAACTTTCCTGCAATCAATCTTATTTCCCTTATTATGTATTTCTAAATCAAGGTATACAACAAACTCAAGGAAATAAACGAGATGTAATCTCTCAACAATGGACACTAAAATGTTCCCGGCATATAATGTCTATTGTCAATCTAATAATTCTAAAATACGGAAACTGCGAGGATCGCCTTGCACTCACCTTGTACACACCTAGAATGCAAGATTTCTACATTTTGCTATATTTTCCTGAACAGTTTTCTTAAGGACTTGTAATTGAAATGTTTGTGTCATACTTGGGAAGTGAATTTAAACAATACTAAGCTGGAAGATGGTCAAAGTTAATTCAGTAGTTTCTTGTTTGTATTAAACTAGCTGACTGGACAGACGTTGTCCTGTTCATTAAATACGTAATTCAAAGAAAATGCAATTGTCCAACTTTTCAAATTCTTATTTCCGTAGCTAAGAACCTGATTCGGATTATTACGTACATTTTAAAACAAAATAAATTGCCAAATCGATTCAGCAGTTTTAAAATGATGCGCTTACCATCGAATATCATTTCATTTATGATAAATAGAGAAAGAAGATAGAATAAAAGGTAGATTATGAGTATATGTAAGTAGGTACATAGATAGTTATATTATGATGTCATTCCTATTACCACAGAAAAAATCACATCTATTAGTTTAGTTCGGTTTTACGTCTAAATTATTGGACTGATAATGATGAAATTAGGCATAGAGACAGGTAGCTTGATATTTGAAGAAGGATATTGAGTCCCTTTTATTGCAGATAATTATTAACTTAACTCACAGATGCAGCCGAGGACTACTTGAGTCATTTAATTCATAACTTAACATAATCCCTGGCTACATGAAACATAGGTTATATTATATACCTACTTATATCAGCTAGGTTGAGTCAAAAACATCCCATTTCACTATGTAGGACCCTGTTATCTCGACTGATAAGGGGATTAACGCATCTTCAACCAACTGATAACGTGTTTCATTTGGATTACACTCACTAAATGCCGCTTTCAACTTCAAATAGTCATAAAAGTTATTTGTTTTATGTTTAAAATATAACCTAGATAGGTTTAGTTTTAATGGGTTTTGCTTCTCTCATATTATCATGATACGCGAATAGATAAATGCTGTGATGAAAAGATTAGTTGGTAAGTCAGCGAAACAGCTTCGGCTGCATTACTCATGCATTGGTCATGTCTCCAGGCTGTAAGTTGATGATCAGCGGGATAATTGCATAACCCATTTTGACAATTCAACAGTGTTCATTGCGTTATTTTCGTTGTCGAGCAGACGATTTTATCAAACTTAGGCCGGCTACATACAGTCGGAATTCCGTTACAAAATATCGTTTCGGAGTTTCCGAAGGCAGCAAATTCATACAAAATCAGGGTACATCAATTCATCAATACGTACAGTAAGTATTTCTCTGTTCGGAATTTTCGAACGGGAATTTACTGTTGTGTGTGATGATCCTTGATTTTGTATGAAATTGTTGCCTTCGGAAATTTCAAAGAGCATTAGATTGGGAGTTTCTTTTAAAATCCGTCAGATTGCGAAAGAAAATACGTGTTACGCAGTTGGGATTCAGAAGACTCATAATATATGTGAACGAAGTATTCTGACGGAAACCAGGACAGGTCTAGGTCCAGCAGTTGACTGTAATAGACTGATTTGAAAGGATGATACCAACTCGTAGTTAAGAAGGGAATTTAAAGTTACTACTTAATGCTTAAAATCTGAAAATTCAGTCCCTTACTGAAATAAAATAATTATACTGATCCATGTCTATTCATCATCTGCTTGGCCCTTTCCCAACTAAGTTGGGGTCGGCTTCTAGTCTAACCAGATGCAGCTGAATACCAGTATTTTACATGGAGCGAGTGCTCCTGAGCTGCACAACCCAGTAACGGCCGAACCCAATAACTTATCTATCACCAGTTTAGGCATACTGAGATAGAAAAAACCTATCTATCTATAGGTAGTTGTAACGTCCCAATAATCTATAAGAGATTGTGGAATCTTACCGGCCTGACATAAGAACAGTTATAATTATACTGTCTACCATCAATGGCGATCAGTCGTTTACTGAAAATAGGTTATTGGATTCGGCCGTAAGTGGGTTACAAGATATCCCTTGATAAGTCTGTTTGTCAGACTTTCGGGCTTCTGACTAACCGTAACGACTGTCAAAGATATAAAATGACAGCTGTCATCATTCATGTCTATTAAAAAACATAAATGTATCACCTGTTACACTTTCAACAAGGATTGATTATTGCAACAATGTAATTACACACACATAGCACCATGACTGCCCATCAATTATCTATTAGTGGGTTCACAGGTAATGAATGAATTCTACGGTGTATCAATCACCATAATTATGGTAAATTACATTTTATAGTGTTAAAAGTAGTGATTTAACATTGTGTGCTGTTACTGTGTTATGTCACTTATGTAATGTGTTGTGTAAGAAGTAGTGATTATTATTACAATGTTTGCCTGATAATTAATGGTTGTCACTATGCTAAAGACCAGTGCACGACTAAACGCCGACAGACTGAACACCGACAAGACTTTACTTCGACGGGACTCTTCACCGAGAGGACACTTCGCCGATAAGCACCCCGAGGGCACCCTGAGGTTCGGTTTGGTTAGGTTCCTTTAAACCCTGCACACAGAAATAGGAGCCCCACGCAGCGGGGCTCCGTCGATCTGCTATCAGACATAAGGTATTATTGTACCTAGGTTATGTATGTATATTATATTATGCCCCATCGGCAAAGTCTTGTCAGTGTTCAGTCTGTCGGCGTGGTGTCTGTCGCCGTTTAGTCGTACACTCGCTAAAGACGAGGCTATCGTACAGTATTTTTTGTGAATGAAGAACTGATTTTCCCCTTGATATTATTGCTACTTGATTTTACATTGTAACTTTCCCCTAAGGTTTCTATGTTACCAAATCTTCTGGCTATAACGTTGATTCCAAGGCTTTGATTATCCGGGAAATAGAACACTTTATGTCAAAGATTTAAGATGTCTTGCTTCGTATAAAAACTTAGCCGTTTATCAAAAGATGCAAATGGTGTACCTACCTGTCAAAAATTAGCTTAAGAACCCTTGATCACCTTTCTAATTCATAAAATTTAACAATTAAGCCTTTTACAAGCTCTGAACAAAATAGAAATAATTATTTACGTGATATTAAGGCAGCTGTGCTTACCATTGCCATTAAAAAAATATACTTTTTGACACATTTCCCAAAACGTTTTCCTCAAAAACTAACCTCCACCAACCGCCACCACGAGTTTCGCTATCTAAATTTAGCTCACAGATCGTTGTGGAACTAAATAAATATGTAATTACATACCATACATACAGGGTATTGGTGTCGAGGACCAAGGGCGAGACCTTGGTACCTAGATTATTTTACACTTCTCTTCTATGTACCTGTGACACAAATACATATGCAGTTGAAAACTAAAAATATTCGGCTTTAGATCAGAAAAGATTGAGTGTGTCTGGGGAGTTAGGTTTCTAGGTTTCTGAGTAGAGTTTGTAGTTTATTTATTGTTTATGGTAGGTATGGATTTGTTTTTTTGGTTTAGTTTTGTGTTCTGTTAAGAGTAGGTGCTGTTTGCTAAACATGGTGAAAGGGAGATTTTGGATATTTAATTCCTTTCCTATGAATTTGGTAAAGAACTACCTAAGGAGTTATTTTGGGGGTAAGATTTCAGCTTTAGGAACATAAGATCTCTGTAGGTGTGAAGAACTGAGTTGCTTGGTTATCCAGAAAATTTATTTTTTGGTAGAAAATGCAGAAAAATATTCAATCACTACCTTTATGCAATTAAATAGGTGAGATTCCTGAACTTCTTTTAAAGGTTTGAACTACTCACTTTAGACATTAGAATATAAATCATTATTAGTAACACTCAAATGTAGTGTTTTCCAAACGTTACCTATTTGTGCTTCAGTCAGAACATCCTATGTGCATTACAAAAGCTATTTCCTGCTATTGCCTTCGACAACTTGATAAGAATTTAAAGTAGTTTAATACTTTGTGAAAGATGGAAGGAGTAGAGGGAGGCCTTTACCAAAGAGTGGGATAGCGTAGGCTAGTAAAAAAAAATAGGTACTTTGTGCTGTTCGATTCTGAATTCAATTTGAAAATTCATTTTGCAACATTAAGTAGGTAACTAGGGAAAGGGGGCTTGAGGCTAAGTAATAACAGCCGCACGGGTCGATCGATCAGGTTAAGCTACGCTCGCGGTTGGTTCGTTGATGGGTGACCATCTTTACATACCAATACCCCTCCGTGCCTCGGAAAGCAAGTTAAGCCGTTGGTCCCGGCTGTCATTCGTGGATCTTTGACAGTTGTTACCGATTGTCAGAAGCCCGAAATTCTGACAACCAGTCTTACCAAGTAATTGAGAATGAGAGTATTTAAAATATACTGGTATTCAGCTAAATCCGGTTAGACTGGAAGCCGACCCCAACATGGTTGGGAAAAGGCTAGGCTGATGACAATAACATTAAGTAACTTTCTATAACTTTTAGTAAGTTTTATTAAATACTTAACTCTTTGTTATCCGTTGTTGCCCTCTAACACTTGCAAACATTGCTCCATAAAAAGTAACTTTGCTGTGGATGCACCTTTAGAAAAAAAAGTTCTATTCCGCCATTTTGAAATAATACGCACCAAAATATGACAGCTGTCTATGCTTGTAGTTCTATTTTCAAGCACGAGTCTACGAACATCCATCCTCGTTCACAATTTAAATGAAATTAATTGTTCGCTCAAATAACTGAGCATTCCAAATAGGGCAAACCGAGGCGGAAACTTTTGCCTATTATTACTAGGTATTTACTGACTAAAAACTGGCCAATTAGGTAATGTGTTGATTCTAACAGCCAACCACAGAGTAGCAGCGATGATTAATTCCTATTAATCGGAAAAAAATGGCGGCCATCAAGGAAACCATAACAATTGTATTCGTGTTGTCAATATTTCTTGGTTTTTCAATAGATGGTCTTTGACGTCATGTTATGATGATCCATTGGATATTATTGTCTATGGAAATAATGGATTAGGGTATGTAAAGACCCTGAATGCACCTATTATACCCACTTATTCTTGGATAATAGGTATAATTTGTGTTCTGACCATATTTTCATTATGAAAAACAATATTGGCGTTTGCTCTGAGCTCATTGAAGAAATAACATCTCTGAATATAAAAATACAGTCCTATTTACATTCAAAATGCGTTCAATAAAATATTCTAGCGCTACAATTTCCTATTTCCTCGAAGGATGCCACAAATATTGACCGATTTCACATTAACATACAACACACACCCAATCATATTACCGCCATTTTGAAAAGAAGGTTCTTTATCGTCGCCAAAAGTCAACATCGTTACGGGAAAGCGCTTAGATACGGAACCGTTTGGGCCGTTATCTAACCGTGAAAAAAAACCCAACGCCCGCCCACCGCACTACTTGCTTACGGTATTTCGAACGAGCGAAAGAGATAGATAGCGGAGTTATCCGTATAAATGAACGGGATGGATATATTTTTGTGCGTGCGTCCTCAACGCTGACTCGGTAGTTTGTTTGGCCTAAATGAAGGTTTTATTATATTAATTGCTTTTATAGTGAATTGTTTTGTCTGTATGTTTGTCCGTTTTTCTTTTTGTCGAAGTAAATGGATGTTGATGTTTTCGTGTTGAACTGAATTTAATTAGAAGTTAATTAGGCCTTCCTGATAAGTTATGATGATTTAGTGTTTTTCCCATGTTGTTAGGTTATTAGTTTCAGTGTGCGGTAATTAAGTTAATAATAGATACCTACTGCAGAATTACGTAAGTTCTGTTAGATATTGAAATGTACTTAGTGTTGTCTAACGATTATTTTTGTTACGGATTTTTTGTATGGATTATGCATCACCATTACATTATCCAAACTGTATATTTGCAACTTTTAAAATTGCAAAGATTCTTTGCATAATCGTAAAATATTTAAAAAAAAACTTAGGTTAAAAATCCTGATAAATTTTATACAAAATAGGTAATTAGTACACGTGCCTGAATCTCAGGTAAATTACAATATCCAATCAAACAAGTTTTTCAGATGAAACACTCGAATAAACTCAAAAACTTTAAGACGCTTCTCATTGGAACTTCAAAAACATTTCATTGGAACTGTCTTATGAAAGTTTATTAATTAAAATAACTGTAGCTATGGTAATACACTTCTTTGATATTTTCTTCTTTATTTAACAGGTTCTAGAATATCGTTAATATGGTCTATGACTGCGGTGAAAACTGGCCAGAGTCTATTTATTTATTTATGTACCTACACACAAAACATTTATGTAATAGAGAAAAATACAAAAAGATAGAGGAGTACAAAGGTCTATTTTGATGGTCATAGACTAAACAAAAAATACCTACCTACTTATGGCTAAGCCTTGCCATTTACACAACAAGAGAAATGTGGAATGTTTAATCCTTTTAATCGTACCCTTCTTTTTTTAATGTATTTTGAATTAATCTTGTCATTGTTGAAACAAACCAACATATCAGTCTATAGTCCATATCAACAGCCTAATATAAAATTGTCAGGTCATTATAGTTTTCACGACCTTTGCCAGTCCCTACTACCAAATCATCTTTTTTAATCAGCACAACTTGACAGCTCAGCTTTTTAAATTTTCTCTCTGCCAAAACACAGACACAGCTTTTAATTCACAAAAAGAAACGCTCAAAAACGTTGACAAGCTCTTGTTTTTCACCATTTTTAATCATCACAATTTCACAAATAGCAGTACATAGTCAAAAACATGTTTTTTTCAGTACAAAGAAATGCGCGGTCTGATTATTTTCACACGAGCTACTTTTTCATGGGAACTCAACAGAGCTAGCCAAATTACTGTCAGTATCTACCATGTATTGTTATAGTGTTTTTATGGAGTTGGTATGGAAAATGAACTGTGCTGTCCTCAGTTAGAAGTAGTCTATTAAACATTATTGTGGATTGAAGTAACATCTTACATTGCCTAACATCCAACGAATGTAAAGTTGTTTTCAGAATCTTTTTGGTGTCAACTGGTGGGGTGTTTCCAAAACATAGGTAGGCTTACTGAAACCATAATGTCTTTTTTCCTAAAAACAAATAGTAAAATATTCGTTTCAGTATTTGTAATACTGAAACGAACATTGTCAGGCAGTATGTAATTTTATTTGCTGTAGGTTTCACTAAGGTTAGTGAAACCTACAGCAAATAAAATTACAGCTCCTATTTATCTAGACAGGAGCTGCAATAATGACATGAAGACCCCATAGAATTGAGTAGGACACCCAGTAGTTTGCCATACGGTGGAATCTTCAACCAAGCAAAACGGTTTAAAGAGTTCATTTGAAGCACCCAGATTGACAAAACAACCTTTAGTACTAAGCAACGATAATTTTCTTAATATAGAAACTGATTTTATCCAAAGCAGCTACACTTCACAGCTCCCAAACCACTCATTATATTTGATTATCTAAGCACACTAAACAACATAATTTGGTAGTATAATCTCATATTTAATGTAGGTAATCTGTCACCAGCACAAGTACCTTTAAGGTAACATTACTTGCTAACAAGCAGTGTCCAAGGTCAAATATAAGTAGACAGATCTGAGATCTAAACTATGTATACACATAAAGTTATATCTTGAGTAGGTATAAGCATTTTGATCTTTACATAAATTGTTTGATAAGAGCCATAACATACTTGGGATGGCTTAATGATGAACAGGATTTAGTAGGCCTAATCCGTGACGTTTCATAGTCTTCTTCTTCTAGGAGTTAGAGAGGAGAGAATCAGAGGGAGGGATTCCAAGTCAGAAAGGAGAGGCTTAGTAAGCAGGAGTTAGAGAGGAGTGAGTCAGAGGGATCCCGAGTCCGAGTCACAGAGGAGAGTCTTAGGGCACTCTTTTGGGAATAAAGAAAGCAGCTTCTTATAAAAGGACACATCCAAAAAATGACTAGGAAAGATGAAGTTACAAAATATTGTTTGACTACCACAGTAAGTACCTCTTTTTGTAGCTAAGCTACATTGTTGTGTTCAATTTGAAAGCGATGGGTGCTGATAATTTCAATAGCACTTATCCTATCACCAACCTGCCTCCGTACCTTCATACCTGAATATAGAAAAATCTAAGAACAATCGGAGGATCTAACCCGGGGACCCAACGCTCAGGTGATGCCTTCGCCAACCGCTTTATTAACGAGGCAATCAGTCCAAACTACGTCAATACTAATTCTAGTCAACAGATAGTTATGTATGTAGGTAAGGTTATCACCAAAACGGATATGAGTTGGTTTATCGAGTATTGAATCATTGGGGACCTTGTTACACACAGACCTACATAAGTCACTATACATAGATGTTTGTAGGTAAACCATTTGTGGTCACAGCATAACCATCATTCTCTGCCCTTATTGCAATTTATTTGGTGTCGGCGCAACATGTATTTTTCTTTCATACTTCTCTATTAGTCGTCATCTCGGTAGTCACTCCCTTTCTCGCTATCTTTCACACAGTCCATCCATCGTTTCTTTAGTCTTCCCCTACTTGTATAGCCATCCACATTCATAGTTACTCGAAACTTTGAAAACGACACTCCTCATTCCTCCACATCACATGACAACCGATTTCCACACAACTTTTCAGTCACCGGTGTCACTTTCAGCATAATCAGCCTATAGTGTTCCCACTTCTGGGACATAGGCCTCCTCTCGGCAAGAGGGAGTGTCACTTGCAGACTTCCTCTTAAATACTCATTTCTTATTCTATCCATTCGCGTAACACCACACATTCCTCTTAGAATTCTCATCTCAGCTGCATGCAATTTCCTTTTATTAATTCCTTTTGTGGCCCAACATCCTGATCCATACAAGACAGCAGGTCTAACCATTGTTTTATAAATCTTCCCCTAAAGTTTAAGGGGAATGCGGGAGTCGCTGATACCAGAGGTTGTGACCTTCGGCATAACATCGAACCTATTTATATTTCTCATAGGTATAGTAGGCAGTATGATTGTCTATGGCTATATTAGAGGATGACCTAGAAAACGATGGATGGATTGTGTGCAAGACGATATGGCTAGACAGGTAGTGAACACAGAGATGTATGGATGGAAGAAGAATTCATGCAGCGCAGACTTCAAATAAATTGGAATAAGGACCCCGGTGTCTTTGGTTTTGTATTTTCGTTTTTTGCCACCGACTTCCGAAATCAAAGTTATTTTTCACTTTGTAGACTCCACACAAATTCGAATACCACTACCTACTATGTAAATTACAATGACAGGTAGTTATTAGAACATCATCCATGTAGACTAAGTGGGAAAAGTACGTATTATTGAAGCTAACTCAAAAACCACCTGAGCAAAGTTAATAAATTTCACATGAAACCTACGTCGAGATGTACCCTCCCGAATAAAACAAGAATCGTTCAAATCGGACTATATATACTTATATACGCGTTGACTTGAGAACCTCCTCCTCATTTTGTTTTCGTCGGTTAAAAAGGATTATGCAAGGATCGCGACACGTGTTGTTCAGTAGCTTCTGAGCCTATCACAAGGAAAAAGCCGTGAGATTATACATGAGCCCTCTATTACATGAGATTTAAGCATAACAGGCGAAATGTGAGTGTACTCTATTAGGAGACCTACTGCCTAATCCTTCGGGGAAAACCGCCGTGATATTATATTTATGAGTTTACATGTAAGTATGTTCATGTTAGGATTGGTCTCGATAAACATCAGCTTACGCAATATAAGACATTGCTGATAATAATATCTTATCACTGCATACAAATTAACAGGAATTTCTAACGAATTAGACATCGTAGGTAGGTACTTAACTTCTATCAGGTGCTACAAGTGTCTGTAATTTATGAATGATCTCAAGAGTTCTAGGTATTTAGAGAGCGAAATAATTTCAATTTTGAAACAATGAACAGAAAATTAAATGAATATGGTTAAAAATATGCTAGTGAATAGTAGGTATGAATATGTGATATGGGTGAGAGTTGCACAGAGAGCCATGGAGTGTTCCATGCTCGGCATCAGACTTAGAAACCGAGTTCCAAACGTCGAGATCCGAAGACGAACGAAAGTTTTCGATATCGGAAAACGAGTTATGGATCTCAAACGGAGTTGGGCAGGACATCTGGCAAAGCGCAGTGATGACAGGTGGAGTAAGGCAGTGACTGAATGGTGTCCAAGGACTGGAAAACGAAGCGTCAGTCGTCCGGCGGCGAGATGGGCAGATGACATTGTTACCATCGCGGGTAGAACCTGCATGAGGTTGGCACAGACAGGAGCGTGGCGATTGGCTCATGAAAAGGGAAGCCTATACTCAGCTGTGGATGATGATGATGTTGATGAATATGTAGTGGGGTGAATTCTACATTAACCATTGGCAACACCATAGGCAATGCTGCCAATTCCTATGGCAGGGGACTTCTTATGGTGAACGCTCTGTAGACAGAGACGTTTGCTGTCCCGGACAACAACATGTTGCGCAAAAAACTTTTGTTCACGGTGTCTGCTTTAGTTTGCATTGAACCTCAATGGGTTTTATTTTATTTAAGTATTTAGTCCCTAAGAGTCTGACATAACCCCCTATTCTATTTAGACTATGGATATCCATGAGGATTTCTCAACAAAACCGCAAATGGTTGGTGAATCAGCAACACTTATATCCAATCCATTCATTACGGTGATAACTTGTTAAGTTACATAAAAGCTATTTAAAAAATCAAAAAACGAACCCACTATCTCTCGCTTGTATGTCGATATTACATTTCAGAAAATCAAAATGGCGGCGCAAACGTCAATATTTAAACTAATTTTCGGTTTGTAACAGAACTGCACTTGACTGTGATACGTTATCAGTTTTATCACGGGTGATAACAGCCCGTATTAGCATTTTATCAGCTTATGTGTTACTTATGTACACGTAGGTTGGGTATTATTCTGATAAATTGTGTATACAGGGTGTAAGGCAAACCCCTCCGCAGACTGATAGATAAATTCAGTATATCATACTAAGATGACCGGTACATGAAATTATTTCAGGAACGTTATGGGCACCCAATAAACCTGATTTGTTTTATTACCTAACACGCAATGTATCGTTACCGTGGCAAAACACGCGTAGCGAACGGCAGCGCAGCGAGCCTTCGGCCGCCGAGTATTTCAACATCCATTGCGGATTTTTTTATTTTAGCTGTTTTATTTACATAAATGGAGTGCTGCGTATTTTACACTAAAATAAAGGAATAGTAACTGAAAAAACGCTAAAAAAAATGAAAATATTCCTGAGAAATTTTCTGGTGGAATATGATTCAAAATAAGGAGCTGAATGCACCCTGTTAGTTTGCAGAAAGCTGTCCCTTACACCTTGTATACAATACATATATAATTAAGTGTCGTGTTTCTCTATATATTACCTAGATTATAATTCTTGAGAGCTGTTGAAAAGATTTGGTGGTTAATAACTGTGATAATAATCATGTCCTTAAAGACGACACCAGACATAACTGCAAACATTTGTAAGTAAGATTAAAGTCTGACTACCGATCTCATCAAGGGGTATCGTGTTACCCAGTAAGTTGGTAGTGCAGCTCAGATAAACAGCCGCTCCATGCAATAAACTGGTATTCCGCTGCATCTGGTTAGACTGGAAGCCGACCCCAACATAGTTGGGAAAGGGCTAGGCAGATGATGAGTTTTTAAGGGAATAGATAAGAGATGCAGCATAATGCCAGAAGAGTGGCAGCTTCTTGGTTCTAACATAATGGGAAATTGGAAAATGCTCCAATTGTATACGACCATGTCCAGTTTACTAGCAGATACAAAACATATCGAATATCATCACATCCATACGAAAGCATCATTAAATTAACTGACATTCGATAACACAATTTGTTAAAAATGTCACAATCACAACTTATTACTTATTCAGTTTCAAATAAAAATAAATCAAACATTACCCTCATTTCTGCATAAAAAGTATGTCAGTGTCCTCGAAATAATTTCAATAATTCATTAATGAAACGAACAAATAAACGGACGGACGAAAAAAGGACAAAGAGTGACACATACATACATACACACATATATGTATACAAACATGATATGTAGGTATTATATGTACAGTGCACTCATAAGGATGATGCTACAGTGAAAGCGATGCGAGAGAAATAATGATGCTATGGAAGTTTAGAAAGGACTGCGGTGGACAAGCATGCAATGAAAAGTTTAAATAAGGTATGTTATACTTTAAAGTAGCTAAATAGTGCTATATTCTTGGTAAGACACAGCCAGTACCGTAATAAATAAACCTACGAGTATGTTTTAGTAATGATGAAGCTACACAGAACACTAACATAGGGTGCTTGCAATAGATTCTTTTATATTTTGTGAATGTGAGAACGTTGTAGCCTTACTAGACTGCAGATTTGTAGACCATTTTCTATTCTGTTAAGTACCTGTTACTTGTTGACAAGTCTACACTATCACTACAGTAATTTGAAAACATTGTAAAAGCCAATTATTTTTAAAATAGTAATCGTGGAGTTTCTTGCCGGTTCTTCTCCATAGGAACCGACCAATTGGAACCGTGCACCTAGCTCCTGACGTTTCATAAGTGCCCATGTAGATTTATGTGAAATAAAATATTTTGAATTTGAATTTACATAAAGAAACAGGTTTCCGATACAGGCGAGTCTGTACAGGTTGGTACCGATCGATGTAGGTACAATATTCTTATGTTATTTTATGTGCTCACTTATAAAGAAACAGGTTTAAACTTGTTGATACCGACTACCATAATAACCCTGTACCGGTCGGTACCGACCCGCACGGGTTTGCCTGTACCGGAAGCCTGTCTCTTTATGTAAGCACCTATAAAATGGTACCAATACGTAAGGACGATGAAAAATTACAAGAAAGACCCAACACTATGAAATTAGAAATAACAAGGTAACTTAATGCGTTGAAATAGAATACTGTATGAAGTCATGTGCTGAGTATAATTTTTATATATATACAATCTAAAATAACACTACTAAAATATATACAACGTGGATCTGGATTAAATGAAAACGAGCACAGTACTTATCCATCGAAACATTTCAAAACACGAAGATTAGTAGTTAATGGAAAATTTAAAAAAAGCAGTTTTCAAACAAAATAAATAGCAGAATCAACTGCATAAAAAGTAAACACGCTTTATCTACGAAAAGTCACTGAGCCACGGTGCGGCGCGGGGTGCGGGGCGCGGCGGCGGCAATGTTTACCTATTATTACGGACTCAGATCTACATCATGTTGAAAAATAAGAAAATGAAAAATAATTTCCTGTGGCTAAAGTATTCATTGGATTTGATTGATTTTTTGTATACGGATAAAGAACATGATTCTCTTTACGTGGTTTAAAGGAATGTCAATCGTCCTGTTCCACCTTGTATATTATGTACCAAGTATAAAAAGGAAAAACAAAGGCAAAAGCTCGTTGGACATCAAAAATTCAATGTGTCTGCTATGCTTAGGAGACCATAAAAGTGAGGTAATGGAAAAATATAAAACGCACAGCTCCAAATAGCTCACACTACATTACAAACCTAACCAAAAACAAAAGCTTCGTCCATGAACCTTCACGCCAATTGAACTGGGTCAGAGCAGACATAATGTTCACAACCAACATAACTTTACACTTAGTAGTGGCGCCACTGTCAACGTAAAAATGCCAACGATGTGTTACGTTCAATACATTTGCATTTAGTTCCGATTTTCACCGTGTGTTCAGTTAAGTTGGTCGGTGTATAATTTGGTGATAGACCTTCAAGCTAACTGATGGATATTGTTGTGGCAATGTGCTTTACTGTTGAAGTCAAACGAGTAATAAAGATGAAAGATTAATATGTTATAGTTGTTAGTAATAGTCCTCCAGAATGAATTTCGGCCATGGCGACCAATCTCAGCGGAGACCAGCCTCCGGCGCGGGAGATATTATAGTGCAGGCGTATGTGCGCAGACACAGGTGCACTCTCTTCCCTTACTCTCATAGTTCGATGGGACGGCAATCCGACATGACCGGAGAGAGATCAGGCGCAGGACCAACAGCTTTACGTGCTCTCCGAAGCACGGGGGTATTACACTGCCAACTTCCAAACTCGGGCTGTTACTAAGAAATCCCTAATGGATAAACCCAATAACATTTTGCCCGACCCGGGAATCGAACCCAGGACCCCACGCTCAGCAGTCGCGCTTGCGACAACGAGATCAACGGGGCAGTCCAGTATTGTTAGTAAACAGTCTAAGTAAGGTCTGTTGATATCGCGAATTACCGGGTCTGACTACTCGTATAAAATCTACCAAAAATGTTGATATAAAGCTAATGGCTATAGGACAGCTGTCAGAGCTCCACCGGCTTATTCGTTGGAGCATGGTGAAGTTCGAATATTACCAGTTGCATTGTTGACATGAACCCACTTCTATCACAGAAAAGTTTCGCTTGTGGCGAAAGCGCCAGGGTTGCCGCGAAATTCAAATTTTCTTCCGTTTTTTGCAATTTGCAGGTCAGTATTAGGTTATATGTTGATTAAAATATGATTCGCGACCGTAACAAATAAGTATTTACAGAATTATAATCATTAAAGCCATCAATACAACTCTCTAAGACCAAGTAATCCTATTGAATGACCATTTCATGAAATCTTGACATTTGAGGATTATGGTTACATAGTGAGTTGTATTACTGATTCTAATGATTATAATTCTGTAAATAATTATTTGTTACGGAACATACACACTGAGCTGCAAATTGCAAAAATCGTAAGAAAATTTGAATTTCGCGGGCTACCTTAGCGCTTCCCCATTATTTGACAAGGAATAGAGTTGGTAAAGTGAATAAGAAGAGAATAGAGTTAGAAATTCGATAGTACCTATACCTAATTATGTTTCCACAGATAATAATTGTTTTTTTTCCGGTCGTGTCGCATAGCCGTCCCATCGGATTATGAGAGTGAGGGAAGAGAGAGTGCACCTGTGTCTACGTATACACTTGTGCTCTATAATATCTCCCGCGTTGATGGCTAGTCTTCGCTGAGATTAGCTGCCATGACCGAAATACACTCTAGAGGTCTATTAATATTATTAATTGTTTCTATTAACACTTAATTTGAATTCAATTTTCGAATAATTCTAACAACTCTGCCCAATGAACATAACAGTAAAATTCATCATTTATCTCCAAAACTCACTTAAACTTACAAATTGTCTTAAAACTCTGAAACTACTTTGGAAATAAAGCAATTCACAAGTTCTCAAAGCAACACCAGGTTAGTTCGGTGTACTGTACCTATATTGCTAGAAAAATGTCTAGCTAAAGAAAATGAACTTTCTTAAAAAGTAAAAAGTCCTGACCTACGAAATTACTTCCTCGGACAGTGCAATAAAACTCTTTGGGGAAAAGGTGGGGCCCCAGTGTCGGCGGGACAGGAGCGAATTTAATATTCATGAGTGAGGTGTGGCTGGTTTAATGAGAATGAGTAAATGTGGATAATATAAGACGTGTCTTTTTAAGATAAGGGCGAAAGACTGACAAATACAATACGTTAATAAGTCTGTTTAAACACTTATCTCAATAGGTATACAGTTTTCTCAGACATTAATCTTGGAAAATTTGAGAAAGCCTCATTGCGCAAACGTAATGGGTGTCACTATTTTTTTATTTTTTTCAAGTATTTTTTACTTTTATTAAGTATTTTTGGATATTTTATTCGAACAGTCGCAAACTCTCGACGGATAATATTTAATTTTACGTCGCAATACTCATAAACATCAATTACGATTACGAGCCAGTACTTAAATATTATAATTACACAGGTACTTAATGTACTTTAAAGTGATTTTATATAATCCAGACTGTATATTTTATGATTATTTATGAGGCACTAGAAGTTAAAACTGATTTTGTGGCGATAAACATATTAAATGTAGCATTCGGTATTTTATGAACAGGATTTTTTAAGACTTCGGGTGCAAGGACCTTATTTACTTCCTGCTGGAAACTAAGCAAGTAGCTCTAGTAAGATTCAGAGAAGTCAAAAAAAAAAACGAAAAGAAAAAAGCTGTCGAGAAAAGGTACCATTCGATTGATTCGCGATCACGGTGTCGACACATTTTTGTTTTGCTGCTGTCAAATTTTAATTCATAATCAGCCTATAATTTCCCCACTGCTAGAACACAGGCCTCCTCTCTTCGAGAGGGAGTGGGCTGTAATTTACCACGTGGGCGCAGTGCGGGTTGGTAAATGTCACATGTCGTGAATTTTTGGTTATAGGAAATGTCTGTTTCCTCACGATGTTTTCCATCACCGTTTTGAGAGCAGTGGTGATGAAATTATTTACACAAAGTTTGCCTGGGTTTAAACACAAAAAAATGTATTAAGTACTTTCTTTGTATTTCTTGCAGAAAATTCTCTATTGCTATGAATTCTGAAGAGCTACCTCTTAAAACATCAATCTAACGTAGTAGTCCACATTTTTTACTTAAAAAAATTCACAACAACAATCTAACTCTCATAATCCTACCCTACCAAGATAAACTGCAACATTAATATCAATAAGCGATTAATCGCTGTCAGTGTGGCCCTCCCCTAACGGGGGAACAAGGGTCGCTGGAGGAATGGGAAGAGCGGTCAGGGGGAATAAAGGGGGAGTGGGGGGGAGTTTCTAGGAGCGTAATTGGGACTTTTTCTTTGGACTTCAGCCTTTTGTTTTGCAAAGTGACTTCTTTCTTATGTCGGGGAGCCGGCAATCGATTGAACGAAATGAAGGTTTAAAACTATTCGAAAGTGGTGGAATATTTTGTTGAAGTTCACGCGGAGTTTGAGTGAGTGAATGAATGAAAGTGGAATGTCTTTGGAATAAGTGGAATTGCGAGGATATTAGCATAATCTTTTGTACTATGAGCAACTAATTCCTAAACGAAATAAGTACGACCCTTAAAGGATCTGTGATTTTTGGAGGAAAATATAATTACTGTAGCTTCGTAGGTAATTATTATTAATATATCTTAATCCTAAACTTTGATTAATAACAATCTGTAATAACAGATAAAGTCTTGTTAGACTAATATTTTACAGTAACAGAAGTTGTTCCTGATATTATTCAAAGTTCAAACTACCACTAACTAACTATGGTAACTATGGGACCAAACCTGCAATCGCGAAAAAAAATCATCTGTTCCCTACATTTATGTTCGCATAACTCGTCAAAATGTAGGGAACAGCTGATTTTTATTTCGCGATTTCAGAGTTGGTCCCATAGTAAAAGTTGTTCATATTGATGAGTGCAATGACCCCTTAAGAGATTTCGTGTATGAATAGATACACCTTATACCTATACTCTATTGCTATACAACCACAAAAACTCAAGTACTAACTCGATCAATTTTCACAAAGGTTCATACAAATTTTATGCTAATCTAACCTATGTGCTGCATGTATGTATGTATGGTACGCGAAACAATATCTATTGTAATTTAATGAGTCGATTCGGATGCGACGCAAGTATTCTAATTCTGAGTTCATTTTAGTTTGCAAGCGAGCTGGGGTTAAGAAACGAATTTTAAGATCGAATGTTGATTGTGTTTTGTCTTTTTTTTCGTCTAGCTTATAGTGTCTGGTATATTTTTGCATATAAAAGAATAGTTACTTAGGGTTGGAGAATATTTTTCTATTTTCCTGTATCCATTGGGTATCTACCAGTAAGGATGATGCCTAAGTAAAAAAAAAAAAAACAAATTCTATTTAGTCCGTCATTCAGACAATAAAAAATATTGGATACGTATTTTTTGCTTTATCATATTAATAAGAAAATTACTTAGATAAAACGCATTAAAGTTGGGGAGTGGGGGCTCGCGTCACAACTCAGTTTAAAATTTAGCAAGGCGTGAGACGTCATACCACATTTTAACTCAATGTATCGCCGTAATCTTTTGATAACGTAAAAAAAGAAAAAATACGTGTTCAATATTTTTTAATAATCTATCGGACGGTCAAAAACAATTTTTAGTCATCATCCTATTCTCTTAGCACCTACTATTTACCTTTGTACTCATCCCAAAAAGTGAAACCAACGTGAAGACTAAAGATAGATATTAACCTTACTTAGGATGTAAGATTATTTTTCTATTTGCCTATACTTACTTATCTACAAAAAAAAAAAAAATGTCTGGGTTTTTGATTGGGTATTCCGGAATGATTTCCGAGTTAAGAACTTTATCTGAAATATATGTAGAAGTAGTAACATCTCCTATAAGAATGTTAAAAGTATCTACACCTCTGCTAAATTCTCAAAAAAAGTTAACAAAAATTTTCGCCATGAAAATCTAACTCAAAAACCTAGAATTCATAAGTTTAGAAGTGGTAGAATAGGGGATGTAGTTACTATGACTCATAAACTATTTTTACATGGCATTAGGCAATGCTTAATACAAATGATTTTAATGATTTCCATCTATCTATATCTTAAATAATTACTTGTCTTGCACCACACACGCATCACCCACAGCAGCATCCACTAAGGAAGGGTTTTTAGATACTTGACCTTCAAGGGGGTGAAAAGGGGGGATTTTGTTTGTATGAAAATCTTATTTCCCGAGTTAATAAACTTGAAACTTGGCACGAATACTTATCTAAGTAAATTATGAAGTCGTGTCATTTTTTGTCTTTCTAAACTACCCCCTAAAGGGGGATAGGGAAAGTCAAAGTTTGTATAGAAGAATTTCAACGCGCGGGCCAATTAACTCGAAAGTCAGTATTTATACTTAAATAACGTGTATCAGGGTTTTTTGAAAATCTAACCTTAACGGGGTACTAAAGTACGAAATCCACGCGAATGAAGTCGCGGGGGAAGTGCTAGTACATTATAATCTTAAAGCATCGTTAAAGGTACATAGGCAACACACCCAGATTCTGGCAGACAGGCGCATCTGTTCGTATTTGATTACAATATTATTAGACTAGGGTTCGCCTTGAGCTAGATACAGGAATGTTTGTAAGGCATTGACTGATTAGGGCTGGTATACCTAGATGGGTAGATGCGGGAATAGCATCTTAAGATGCAGATGTATGCTTGCCGTGAGTGGTTGGGGTGGCATAGCTGTTCTGTGCTGAGCTCACGCAACGCGTCGTACGTCCACCCAGTAATAAATAGGACTCGCCCATCAAGGAGCGCTGTCCCAAATTAGATGCATTATTAATTTATTATACATAAAACAAAAGGTATAATATTAGAAAACGTAAACTAAAAGATAAATAATTAAATTATCTTTAAAATGGCTTCATAAAAATACGCTTGATAGTTTTTGCGTGGTTCTCAGTTTTTTAACCGCGTTAGACATAACTTTACAAATTAATTACACTATGTAATATAAACATAATCTTAAATATTCACATATTGAGTTATTAACAAAATGCTCTAATTTAATATATATTTTTCCCAAATCATTAAACACTACTCGTTTAGAGGTGGTTTCAGTTTAAAATCATTAAAAGTCGGATAACGTCGCCTTAAGGAGTTATAGTTTTAAAGCTCAGCTTGATTTGATTAGAGCATTAAGCTTTGGTAGCAACTTTTACTATGGGACCAAACCCGAAATCACGAAAAAATAATCAGCTGTTACCTACATTAATTATGTTCGCATAACTCGTCAAAATGTAGGGAACAGCAGATTTATTTTCGCGATTTCAGGTTTGGTCCGATAGTAAAAGTTGTTCATAATGATGAGTACAATGACCCCTTAAGAGGTTGTGCGTTAACTCCGGGATTTATTGTATAAGTATTAATAATTAGGAGAGAAGGTATTAATAATTATTTTATTAGATTATTTATTTATTTATTTACTTTGACTTAATTTATTATGATTTTACTTTGATTTGATTTAATTTAATTTGGTCTTATTTTTATTTTTATTTGATTAATTTTGTATGATTTATAATTGACGTGATAATGTTTTGGCAATGGATGTTCTTTACCTCTTTACCTTTATCAAAGGCCTCGTCTCATACGGGGAAGGAACAAGAATAGGTACTGCACAAAATTTCCATTACTCTCAAATACCTGCATCGATTACTAAAACCTACCTCCCTATTGTTTTCTAATTACATCACCAAGAAAACCTTTTCGATCGCAAGGTTTTCCATTTCACATTAAAACCCAGTATTTTTATCTTCTCTACGCATCTCTGTCTCACAAATGGTAATTATACGAGCCTAAATATCCTTTGTCTCCCTCTCTCTCTCAGTTCTTATTTCGCTCACGTTCAATTATTAAACCGTTCTGATCTAATTAACAAATGCCAATTTAGTGAGCTGAATTGAAACTAAGGAATGAGTGGAGACGAATTTGTGCTAAAAGTTTTGCTAAAGTAGGTAGGTCGGTAGTAGGAGATCGTAACTACGTAATAACAGCCGCTCGGGTCGACCTAGCAGAGGCGAAGTGCGCTAACAACTCCATTCCTACCAGCTTCCCTTTGGAGGATCGGAATAGTAACTTCACGTACCACCATTGAAAAATAGCACATTCAGTAATGTCTATGATTGCCAAGTAATATATATTCCAACAACAACACAAATTGTTCTAAATAAGCCGGCGCCACAATGTGATAATCGTATTTGTATGACTATTTATAACTAAACAATTTCTTCTTCGGCTTCCCTCCTACGAAATGTCCAGCCTCGCCACTGATACATAGGTATTTCTTTGTTAAACTTGTTCTTTTTTTAACTCAAAATGAGAACTTCATTCCACGTCCCAAAAATGATGATGTCAAACACAGCCAACAACTGCAAGGTAGATCTTAGAAAACAGAAAAAAGTTACGCTGAAAAGTCTAATCTATTCAGAGGCTTTGAAAGGCAATACTCGTGAAAGCAAAAATAAAAGTAGTCAGTACATAAGTCTACAGAATATTTCCTATTCCTAATGCTACGACTACATTGGCGCGATAATGCGAACTACACTTCGCGCGCTCTCTGTTGTACAGCGAGACGTCGAGCGGTGTGCGAGAGAGAGCGCTCGCGTTATCGCGACAATATAGCCGTAGCATAAGACATTTAAAAACCACACCTGTTACAATGTTACAACCAAATTACAAAACACAAAATGAAATTAGTCACAACAACGACTTCACTTCACTCCCGTTACATCGCGACGATTATGGCCAACCGGAGAAGTCACGTTAATTGGAAATATAGACATAAGGTTAAACATGTGATTATTTATGTTCGACTTGTGAAAAACATGCTCCAAATGTGTTGCTTTTTGTGTTGGAAATATGGAGTTGCTTGCTGTTGAGCTTGTTTTTGGGGAATAACACGGTCATAGGATGCCATATCATGCGGAGGAATGAGGAAAAGGTCGTGGGGACAGTTTTGAGTATGAATGTGGATGGATAGAAGAGTAGGGGAAGACCAAAGAAAGGATGGATGGACTGTGTGTAAGATGATATGGCGAGAAAGGGGGTAACTACCGAGATGACGACTAATAGAGAAGTGTGGAAGAAAAGACATGTTGCGCCGAGCACAAATAAATGGGGAGAATGACGATGGTCATGGAATGCCATATTAAAGTATGCAACTTGGCGGTTGTGGTAAAAGGCGACTGAAGAATTGTATTCATTGGATGAGAGGCAACGTCCTCTTTTCAGAAAATTTTAGTGCAATCATTCATTTATCTGCCAAGATGAAAATACATACTTTGGTAATGTTTCAAAATAAAAGAATAACGATGTAAGTTTTGATTATGTTAAATTTTGGTGAATTTAAAATTTTCAGGTCTTGTTGGTTTTGACAATCTAATGGTGCTCTAATCTTTAACATAATGTCCTAGTTAAAGGTCAAAAAACAGCTCTAAGTACGAAGGATCATGGTAACATTACTTAAATGGTCTTTCTTTTTAAAATTCCGTCTAAATAATACAAAAAAGTAAACAAAATCATTAAAACCACACTAATAACTGAAATAAACAATAGTGTTTATAATCAAAAACAACAGAACATCGCGATCTGAATGAATGTCTTTCGTTTTCCATTCTTGATCGAATCTTTTCCGTCGGCTACACAGATTACATAAACAACATTATAGCGTTCTAAGGTGTCTAAGGGAAATGATCAAAAAGGCATAGTATTCAAGCAAAATTATTATTTTCTCAAAAATGCTTGGAAATTCGAGCATTATTTTGACAAGTTTCTTCGAGATAAATCGAAAATGCTGTACTAGAAAATACATGATAACAACGGCCGGCAAAGTTAGTATGAAAATCCATATCTGTCGTGTTTAGCGGCCGAATAAACTGTCGTGTAATTTAAAAATGGAACGAACTTTTTACTTCGACACATGGCTACCAAGGAGGTAACTTGTCAAATATTTTATTTAAATTTCGATTTCACTTGAAAATAGAGCTGTATAAAGTAAAAAAGAAAAAAATGAACATATTGGCGCGTGAAAAAATATCCCTGTAGTCTTGATCCTGGAATTTACAATTAATTTACTTAGTTTGAATTTCCGCGCATTATTTGAGAAAAGTACTATACAAGCCTTGGCCGCAACCAGGCATTGATGGACTCACGTATATGTGCCTCGTCTTCTCCTCGGCCCACATTTTCGCGTTCGTCCATCAATGCCCCTTTTGCAAGCCGCGGCAGTAATGTAAGTACTATAGTAGAAATTTATGGATTTTGGATAAATAAATATCCATAATATACAGTTCAGTATATCCTACTAAGATGACCGGTACATGAAATAGTTTCAGAAACGTTATGAGTATCCAATAAATCTGATTTGTTTTATTACCTCACACGCAATGTATCGTTACCGTGGCAAAACGCGCGTAGCGAACGCCAGCGCAGCGAGCCTTCGGCCGCCGAGTATTTCAACATCCATTGCTGATTTCTTTATATTAGTTGTTTTATTTACATAGGTAAATGGAGTGCTGCATAGATACAGAGAATGTAATTTTACATTGAAATAAAGGAATAGTAACTGAAAATACGATAAAAAAAATGATAATTTTCCTGAGAAATTTTCCAGTGGAACTTGATTCAAAATAAAAGCTGAATGCACCCTGTTAGTTTGCAGAGGGCTGTCCCTTACACCCTGTATAATACTTACCTAAATGAAAATTAGGTATTTAATCATTTTATGGGAGTAAATCGGTTAGATGCAAAAACTGATTAGTAAGAACTAGATATTATATTAATCAGTGCTGCACACTTTTAATTGGTATTAACAACATAAATTAAAGACATTAAAACCTTAGCCTGAAATTAAAATGGCAGTAGTGGTTAAATATACATAATTATATACTTACTAATAAAAAGCTGAAGACTTTGTTTGTTTGTTTGAACGCGCTAATCTCTGGAACTACCAGTCGGATTTGAAAAAATCTTTTTGCATTCGATAGCCCAATTCTTGAGGAAGGCTATAGGCTTTTAACATCACGCCTTAGGACCTTTAGAAGCCGTGCAAAAAGAACAAAGTCAGAAAGAATGCTAAGCGAAAACGAAGTAATAGCCTGGCCAGGCAATGCGATGCGACGGGGTGGATCGGGGGAACAAGAAATTTCAGAATGTGAGTAATATTTTTGGTTTTCATTAGCTTAAAAGCATACATTCTAAGGGTAATGAGACATCTATCTTCAATATCGGTTAAATTATCACCAAAATCCACTAAACATCACGAAACATCACTCGCCAACAGTCCTGTCCAATCTCCTAATACCTACAGATCTGCTGAGTCTGATATTGATTGTAAGCTGGCGTAATATAATTATCTGGATGGGTAGAGGTATGGCTGAGACACACATACAGAGATACCTATACGTAGCTAAAACAATGCTGAATTACACCGTTGAGATGTGGGCGAAGTGGACTGCGATTCTCGGAGCTGGGATATGTGGCTATATTGGTGTTTTATAAGGCAAAGAAGTGTTGCCTACCTAAATGTCCTCATTCAACATCATAATGCTCATAAAAGCTACTGCAAAAAAGCGCGACACAAAGGCATCGCTCGTCGCGCGACATGCGGTGCCTTTGCTCCCGATGTGGCATCTACTCAAAGATCTTGTAAAAGATAAAGGTATACCTAAGTTATGTCTTGTAGTGCAAGACATGATGAGTGTTCGTATGCATTGCCCAAAATGGTTAACCAAACCATACTAAGATATTTTAGAAAACTGCCTACATGTCTGTCTATGAGGATTTTCAAGAAAAACAGGAAGGAAAGCCTCTGACCTACCAATGCCACTACCAACATACCTCTACCAAGCACAGTCAACACTCGTACACAGCCTACGATTATTTATTATCTGTGCAGTGACGTCACCCATATCGGTGCGTGTCCCACTGACTCGAACGCGGATTATAAGGAATACAACATTTTTGTTACAATATTTTTGAAGGCTTAATGTTTTATTTGGTGCCGAAAAATACGCGGGATTTCAGGAATTGGGTTATTGGAATTTTTTTCATGTTTTTTCAAGCTTTAAAGCTCGTTCCCACGTTGATTATTATTTAGTACGAGTGGCGTGTTGTGTTTAGTAAAAGCACGTTCTGACACCTCAGTTTAGTGTTTAGCAGTTAAGCAAACATGCTGTCGCGGACGGTGAGCTAGACACAACAGAAGTTTTATTGTATAGACGTCTATAGATGTCAAGTGCGCGCGAAAGCGTTAAGGCTCATGCAAACTGGCGCGACGCGACACCAGTAGAACAATTTCTATGAAAACTTCATGAAAATTGTTCTACTGGTGACGCGTCGCGCCTATCCGTACGAGCCTTTATTAACAACTAACAGTATCGGCTAATGATAAAAAACACACAAAAATAAACGCTCGCCACTCACACACATACAAAGTCACACACACCCATACACAACAACAACGGGGCATTACGTTAGTGTGTGTGCACCCTAGTAATTTTTCGCCTAGGTCCCGGTCTAGCCCGAATCGGACTAGGGAATAGGGTGCGCCTAGATAAATGTAGCGATAGCATAGAAATATGATCAGAAATTGCAAATTATTATTATTTCATAATAATTATTAGGTAGGTATGTATCGGTGATTCATATGAATCACAGTTTTTTTTTTGTGAGTAATTGTGGAATAGATGATTAATGCTAATAATTCATTGTTAGTAAAATTACTGCATCTAATAAATAAATATTGAGGGATTGATATACGCAGTTAAGATAAAATAAACCTAATCTAAATCTCGTAATGCCTTTGGTGTGGGTTGCAACCTGTGTCGACACCCTCGTGCCAACCCATCCTCGTAACACAGGTGCGGAAAACCTCAAACGGCGCAAATATAACCTAATAATCTTACACCCTTATAACCTTATTGGGAGCTATAGGGTTGAGCGGTTTGGGGTTTAAGCACTAGAGCCGTGAGGTCCAAGTGGCGGGAATATTTCGGGACAACGCCAAGCGGTTGGTCCACTCTTCACGTGACAAGACAGGGCTGGCCAATTTTTAGGTAAAAAAATCAGCATTGCCATCCAACGTGGCACGCTGCCAGCTATTTGGGCACTTTTCCCCCTAACGATGATGCGGACGAATTTTTTGATGCTCAATGAGCTCTCCTTTTTTATATAGGTACCTACTTGTAAGTATATAGTAGGGCAAACCTTGGCTAATTCGTGATACGCAGCTATTCGGTGATAGATAATATGTCTTTTATTACCAAATTACTACTGACTTGATAAATGTATATTTTTCAATCATTATAATATTTGCCACATTTTTAGATATAAGTTAGCAAAGCTTCTTTTGTCTACTATATCACAGTAAATTTAAAAAATAATCTGATCAATGAATCAAATTTTACAACTAAAAAATAAAACTATCACCGTTTACCCAAGTTTTGCCCTATATATATTTTAGTTTGTATATTGTATTTTAGATTTGTGTATATTACCTACAGTAAATAAATTTAAATTCTCGTAATGAAATTAGAAAAACTAACATCAATTAACACACATCTTAAACTAAGAATCTTACGTTCATGGAATATGAAACTTCTGAAAACAAACTTGCACTTTACGGCACAGCATTAACATTTAAAATAGAAATAAGAATTAAAACAACAGTCAACAAACCTACAATACAAAAAACTTACTTACAAAAAAAAAAACAACCGACTTCCAAAAAAAGACCACAAAGTGAATAGTAACTTTAATTTGGGAATTCGGTGGCAAAAACAAAACCAGACTCTCAAAAAACCTCCGAAATTAAAGTTATTTTTAACATAGCGGGTGTTCTAATTTGCGTGGGGTACCACCACTAAAAAGTGAAAAATAAAAACTTTTTTGCAAAAAAAAAAAACAACCGACTTCCAAAAACAAAACCCCAAAGTGAAAAATAACTTTTACGATAGTATCCAAGAAAACTTAATAATGAGAATCTTAAAAATTGCATAGCGAGAATTTGAACCGCAAAAAAAGTAATTAAAAATATAATTACCGCCTAATTTGCGGACGCTACTGAAACCGAACCCTTTCTACAACGATTTGTTTTAAAGGTCGTCGCCCTCACACTCTCTCTTTCTTACACGAAGAATTTCGTATCCTCTGTCTCACTCGCACACGCATAGGGAAACACGACCTACGGATCCATGGCAAGGAAGAGGTTTTTTTTTAAACCGGAAGTTTCGATTTCGGTAATGTCTGTGCGAAATATTTAAAAGGGATTTTAAACTAAAAACCGTAGACCAAAATGGCAATTAATATAAAATTGTATATTTTAAGGGCAGTATTAAACTATAAACCACATGTTCTATCATATAACCTACCTCTATTACGTACCCACTTACCTATGTACTTACAGATTTCAGCTTGTGAAAATATACCTGTCGTCATGATGGTGCATCAAATCAGCACACCGTACAAAGAATTGGTTTGTCGTTTAAATTAAAAAAACCCTTCATAAAAAAAAATTTGATGAGCAAAAACAACATCCCAAGTAACATTCATATCATAACATGATATCCCATCCACAAAAAAAAAAAAAAAAAAAAAAAAAAAAAAAAAAAAAAAAAAAAATAAATAAATAAAAAAAAAAGTAACATTCATGAAAATTATTTTAATATTTTTAAGATTAAACCGAATTTAGGGAAAAAAATCATTAGGAGTCACTTCAAAATCTGTCAAGGGCTTAGTGTTTCTAATATAGCATTCTCGTTGAACAGAACTATAGCCTACTTACAAAGCTGGCTTCCAGCCCTAACACTGCTTAACATTCCAGTCTGGCCAACAAGATGTTAATAAGCCCGCTACGATCCCTAACACCAGAATCTTGGACCGAGATTACAATAAGCGCATGTAATGAGATCGAATAATAAACATTAGAATATCAAACAAATGAATATTCTGATCAAAAACAAGTAAAAAGTTAATCGCACAACTGAAAAAGTTTGAATGTAGAAAATCACCTAATGCCATAATGACATTTCTTGTCTTTGAAATGTCATAAGGATTCTGAAATTGAAGATTAAAGGGAACAAAATATACCAGTCGAGTCTTGAGATTGGACTTCAGGGAACAATGCGAAACTATGAGAATAACTAAAAAAAAATACTAGAGAAAAACTAAAAAAAATAGTGAAAAAGCACATGGCCTTAAGCCCGCCCGTGCTCAAATAAGTACCTACCTATTTATCTACTTTTGGGAAAAAATAAAGAACCTGTATTTATTGCACCAAGCTTTACATAATCTCTATACACCTACCTACATACCAAACAACTGAACATAAGTAAATTGAGGCGTCCCATATTTATTGGACAAATTATTAATATTCAATGTTGTAATTAAAATATCCTCAATATCCTCAATTTGTCCCTACTTAATTGACTTACCCAACGCACCTTAGGTACGCACAATACGCAGGTACCTTTCCTCATAGATATGAACAAATAAAAAGTACTGCATACAAAATGGCGATGACAGTGGAAGTAGTCAAGAATTTATATAGTATGTTTCCTTCCTCCGTTCCGATTGACGCGCCAATTTTCTAGAATAAGACTTCGGGTTATGACTTAAACTTATTCGTCAATTACTTACATAACTTAATACTTAAGTGGGACAGGTGAAACATCACAGACTATAATTTCCCTCGAAAGATAATTACGCAATAATTTCAGCCATTTTTAATTTCTATTTTGTCAATGATCATCAAAATGCGTTTTCATTTACAAAGTTTATTAGATAAAAATCCGAAAAAAAAAAACTATTTTCATTAAAAAATCCTTAATTCAAAAAAGGAACGCCTGCCATTGGCGTAGGTCAGTAACCTAACCGTCATTCATTCCAATTTCAAACTTGGAATTCCGAGCGAAGAAGCTACGCACACGGCCGCACTGCACGCACACAAATTGGGAGGGTTTAATTTGTATTTGTATTTATGTAGGGCACGCACACATCCGCGCATTATATGGGTCGGCACACAAACACAATGAATGTTTTTGACGAGTCATATAAGACGGTATTTATAATGAATTATTGTTGTTTAAAAGGGATTAATCGTTTCATTATAGTAGGGCTATGAATATTCGTTTCGAATTAAAATTATTTGGCTAAAAAATTAAGCTTTGGAACTGCCAAAAGTTGTATTATAAAACACGTGTCTCGCATTGTAATAACACGATTACAGACAAAGTCCGTAGGCGGTCATGACATAAGACATAAGTGATCAGTTCGCCTCCAGCTAATCTTTTAAAGATACGGCAGCCGTCAGCGGAAAACATTGTCCCGTAGACATTCCGACTGACATTCGTCAAGGCAAACGACCTATTTCGTCTGCATACAAATCTACTGAAGTAAGCATTTTGGTAGCGCATACTTAGCTGCGACTTCACCGTTGGTAAGCTAGGTACCGAGAATTTAGGGCATGTTTTTTGGCGTTATGTAACAACTAAGCTAGTTTACTCAAGTTAAGTAACTGTATTACACACTAATAACTAACATCTAGAAATGTAGTGGTTTAATCGTACAGTATGATAACACGATTACGTACGCGCTTTAACCTCGCGAACGCAATGTCATGAACAATTACATAACAAACTCAATGTAAATAACCTTCCTCAACATGTTAAGAAAAAAAAACACAGCTGTCAAAAATTTGTAAACAAGAACAAACATTAACATTTAAAAAAAGAAGTAGTCGTCATTTGAAATTCGCCGTGTCGTCATTCGCAAGGTGTTCAGTTGGTAGTGTGCGTTTGGTGCACACAGACGCGTCGTGCGTCCGCTTGGGGTAGGTTAGGGACGGAATTGGGGTGGGCCCCGCGCCGAATGTTCAACAGCGTTGTTTGTGATATTGTCGGGATGTAAGATGTTGGCGTAATTTGCGAGATTTATTTTTTCTTGGTTAGGGTTACGAAAAGTAAAGATAATTATGTCATTAATTATGCCTCTCAATAGACTAGTAGGCAAATTGAACCACTTCACCACTTTTTTTAAAGGAGTGTTTCTAGAAATAAATCCAGATACATAACGGCGCTAAAAAACTGCCTGTAATCGCTTCGATCCGGTTTTAACGGGACAAGTTTCGACCACTAAGCCGTAGTTGACATTAGCGCGTGATATAACGCATTTAAAACTAAAATATTGAAGCGTTTGCAAAATATGTATTACTAGATGCGTAGGTCCGTAGATTCTGATTTAGATTTCCTTAGAGGCGATAAGTTAGGATTAAGTGGCCTTCGAAACACTGCAACTGCGTTAATTTGAGAGTGATTTATTTAAATGAAACTTTGTAAAAAGTATTCAGATTCAGAATTATCTCGTATTACAATGCAGGTTGCAAATCAACTGTCTAGTGTTAAATAATAGAAGTTTAGGTGACGGTTTAGGGCTCACTGCATAGGTAAAGGTTATATTTACCATATTAGATTGATATTGGGCTCCCACAGCCTCCCGTTTTGCTGTAATTGTATTCTAAAATCATGCTTTACTACCCAATTTATTTATTAAATACTAGAAATTCGATAAAACCGTCAACACTCAATCAAATCAAACTTTGTCAGAACTAACTGACATCTAGGATAAATTGTATCCATAAACTGTCTTAAGATTCAATTTTGATATATTTATCTCGTATATACCTCAGTATCAGAGCAGGTTACCTCGTGTTGCGGGTTGACAAACTGCTCGCCTCTCCGAATGACTTGTCATGTAACATTCATTGGACTGACAGCCACCGACGATTGGCTGATGTACTGACTGCTACGATGCTCACAGAACCTACTTTTTACTCTTTTTAGTACCTATTTAAAATTGTAAAATGTTTAAAGAAATCCGTTTGACTGCATGTACTTGACAGTAAAGTATTGCATTGACTACAGCAGTGGTTATTTTATGCCTCAGAATACAGACAGCCCTATTTTCATACATTATATTCGAAACAAATGACATCAGAACCCTTGAAATTGCCTGACCTATTATTATATTATCGTAAAAACGTGTCCATAAACGAACTACACTTCAAAATACAATTTTATAAAAAGAACGACAAGCAAAACAAATGCCAGGCGGACCATCTTAAACATTAATTAAACTGGCAATCAAAACAAACGGGATACATAAACCGGTAAGATATATAAAACAAAATAAATAACACTGACATCATATCCCTATTCCCACAGAACATAAAAATAGCATAGTATCAACTGTCGGAGTGAACGGTCTTCGGGTGTTTCAAAAAAGGAAAAAAAGTAAAAAATTGTGCAACGGCCAATGCTCTTGGTCGGTAGTGGAATACGCGCTGTGGCAAAAAAGCGGGGTCGTCGCCCTCGCGGCGTGTCCTTCGCTCTTGCTTGTGTGCGTGTCACCGCATGCACGCACACATCTACGCGCTCGCATTTTTCGCGTACGCACACAATTTTCGCGTGTGTGCGTAACGCGGATGCTTTTGAGTGCGTTAACACGTAGGACGCACGCAAAAAAGCGTGCGTTAGGACCGTCGCACACTGACGCATCTCGGTGTGTGTTGAGGTAGGTTACGTTAGGAGGATGTTGATGGAGCTTATATAAAAAGGTTTAATTTTTGCATATTATTATTGAAGGTGGTTTGGCTATATTTAAATAGGATCATTGAACTGCTATAAGTTATGTTGCTTGATCATTGGACTTTATTTAAGGCTTCATCTTTCATCATTATGATGTTTTAAGCCATTGCTTGTCAAGACAAATCATGGGCTGTATTGCGCCTGCCGTGATGCTGTTAAATAGGAATAAACAAAGCTTGATTGTAGTTTTCGTAATGGTTTTATTTTATTATGATTTTACTTACAGAAAATTATACGTAAGTAGGTAGGTACTTTTGTTTATGGACAATCTGTTATGTTTAACTCAGTATAAGTATCAAGTATTTAGTTGATGTCCTTAATAAAAAAAGATCTTCGTTATTAAACAAAACGAGATCAATTTAAAACTAAACGCTGTTCAAGATCATGTTTAAAGATATAACTTACAATTAAAATAGGCCTATTTATAAAATTAAAAATAATTTACATAAGATGCGATGCGATGCGTGCCGCTACCCGCAACGATGTGTGCTTCGCCTTTATCGTGGCGTTGCGTGCACCGGGCGGGCGCGGCTGCCTCTTAATTTTGTCATTACAAGTCTACAATGTCGACCAAATTGCAGCACTGATTACCCGCGCTTTTTGCTTTCGCAAATCGCTTCCATTTTTGAAAATAGGTAGAGAAAATAACTGCACCTATTTTTCCTAACTACCTATTTAAAGTTTATTTTTCAAGTAGGTATTTGTTTTTATTTTTTTTTCTTTTTCTAGCTATTATTTAATTTATAATGTCTGGAGATCAGTTCTTTTTAAACAAATAAGTGCTTTCAGTGAAAATTATTATTCGGTATGATTCCCTATTCATATTTGTTTTTAACTATTTTATTTATAGCTTTGTTTTGTTAGTTATAAAGTTTTATTATTTCGCGATTCCATTGTGATTGCTTTGTATTTAAATTCAGATGACTCTTACCTATTTCATTGGTGTAATAAACTGCGTGCATTTGCTACATAGTTATAAATAAAAAAAAAACATCTCATTTGAATTGAGAACGGGCCAAATGTGCTTTCCGTCGCACTAGGCTTCACAAAATAAAACGCAAACAATTCCGTAAAAAAAAATTACATGATGTTGAAAATCCATGATCTTTTTATTAATTTTTATTTTTCATTTCCATAACATTATTCTTAAAACACGTTTTGGCTGAGCACTAAGTGTAATGTGGTTTTTACGTTACTATTCCAACTACTATCCATATTAAACCCACCCTAAACTCCAACTCACCCAAAATAAACTAAAAAAAGAAACAAACCAGTAGCTAAAACCACAATAATGTAGCTAAACGTCAATTAGGATAAAGTCGTGCGCACACCGAGCGCAAACACCGCTCGCAAATAAGGGCTAGTTCACATAGTAATGCATGGGTGCGGTGCATGGGTGTTCAAATAACGTTTATGGGTCACGGGACGCGTGCGATCCAATCACGACATTGCTGAAAGGTGCCTGTGATAATATTGTTTAGTGTGAAAGCTTATTTTTCAGTTATCACTATAAAAGTAGGAGTATGACTCTTTCTTTTTTATTTTCGTGTGGAATATATCTGTCTGCTTTCATGAGATTCGTATTAATAAAGACGTCGAGACAAACAAAAATAAAACAGACATAGTTAACCGTGATTGAGTATAAGTTAAGCTAATCAATATTGTCTTTGAAACGATCGCAAAAAATATTACTCATCTATTGGGGCGCGATGCAGTCGGGTGAAAATGACTAAATAATAATAAAGGATAGAGTTAAATCCACATGTAAGGATACGAAATGATGCTTCGACAGCAACAAAACAAAAAGGTACCAGCGGCGAGGTAAGAATTCTTGTAAGAGAGAAGCCGGTTTTAACTTACTTACTTATCAATAAAGTAAAAATTAATTTATTAACTTAAAAATAAAAGTCTTGACTGAATCCACCATCCCCACTGTCACCATCTATCGCCAAATAGCAGAACCAAAAAGACGCTGTCACTACACAAACAAAACTTTCAATGTTTTAGAGAAATAAACGCAACTAAATTAGGTACGGTACGGTTAGGTTCTAAAATTATTACAGGAATATAAAGAATCTAATACAATACAGTTGCACTTTTCAATAGCGGTAGAGTTGCTGATGCGAACCTCCGCAGGGAAGCCAGTAGGAATATGGTGCTTTCGCCACTGATAGGTACCTTCAAAAAACTAAAACGATGACTATCGTCTGCTGCGCGTTTAGAAAACTTCAATACTAATACTAGGCTAATTAGAGAGACTACTGAATTCGTCGGGAGTGGGAGCAATTCCGTAGGTGTGATAATAACCTCCTTTATAGGTCACGGGACGCGTACGATTCAATCACGACTTATCATTCTGAAGTTAAGATCTCTCTAACAAGAAAAATACGTCTAAGTGGATCGTTTGAATTTTGCCCTCATGTCATCATATCTGATTCAGACGAGACGCAAATAACTGTTGTGTGGGTTTGACTGTAGGTACTACATAAGTTTATGAAGAGGCGCAGTAGATGGTTTTTCGTTTTTAGGGTTCCGTAGTCAACAAGGAACCGTTTTGGTTTCGCCATGTCCGTCTGTCTGACCGCGGCTTAGCTCAGAGACTACACATTGATCATGCCGACAAAGTGGTAAAAGAAAATCTTAAAAAAAATTGCTTCCCTACACGTAAAGTGGGGATGACGTTTTGTCGTTGGTTAGGCCGTTCAAAATTATTGCGGGTGTGAGAAGACCATTTTTCGATTCAGGGATCCGTTTGCGAAATATTAAGCTTTAAAGTGCCAATTTTTTTTGTCAAGTGTCCCCTCTCCCCTGCCAGCTAAATGGTTATTTTTGAATATGTGCAAAAATACATGGCAGTAGTAATTCACTGCTAAGTAACTAGGCTTTACAACCTACATTTGCAGTTGAAATGTATGAGAGAACATGTTTTTCAACTCCAGTGTTAAGTTTGTTCTTGGGATAAATTCATCCTAACTACGGAACCCTTCATTGTGCGTGGTTCGACACGCACTTGGCCGGTTTTTTGTCTAATTATAGACATAGTCTTTTCGTCTAGCTATTTGAACCCAGTGTGAATTTGTGGCACGTTTTCTGAATAAATAAAAGTTAAAAAAAAACGAAATGTTGGTAACCCAAATTTCGCATTTTTTCTGCCTAACACTTCGGAGATTACTAGCGTGATGTTATATTATGTTATGTGACAAAGTAATATTGTATATTTTGTTGGTGATAATTTCAAGTGTGTCTTTGTTGTGCAGTGAACAACAATATGACTGATGTGAACGGAATAAACGAAAACCAATTAAATTAAATTATATCATAAAACCAAATAGAAGTAAAACAATATCAAAATAGGTTATATAAAATATTAATATTAATTAGAAAACTACAATGCACCAAGTTGAAAACAGGAAAACTTTGTTACCAATAATTATTAACAAATGCGGCTGCAGTTCGATACAAAAAGTACTTTAGACCGTGTGTTTGATGATACAGACATTAATAAGTACTTAATTATAAGTGTGTATTTATAGGCCTTACCACAAGAATATTTACAAAAACCTTGTAAATCATTGTCAACGTCATGAAATAAAATAGTGAGCAGTTGAATAAATCCGTAGCTAAAATATTACTTTTCTAAGATTTTAGTAGGTTGTTATTGCTCAAAGCTTTCAATAACTAATATTATATTTGAGAATGTTTAAGTTATCTTTGAAAAAAATAACATATTTTTGCACACATGATATAATATCCAGCTTGTACCTAATCTCCGAAGATTGGAGAGGTGTACCCAAAAAGCTCGCCCCATATGTCATGGGACTTAAACATAACTGGTGAAATGTGGGTGATTTAATAGTTTCTGAAATTTGATTTTGTGTTCAATAAATATTTATTATTTATGACTATCAAACATGTTGAAAATGAATACAATATCAGGTAAAATGGACAGTCGAATTCAGGTAAATTATACACATATAGGTCAACCAAACACGGGATAATTTTAAATATAGAGATTTAACTCATAACTAAATGAACTAGTTTCAAAAACAAATAAATAATACATAGGTAGTACCTACCAACATCATTTTTATATTTGCAGTAAGTGCATATTTATTGTTTGTGGTTAACCATGGCGTTAATGATACTAGTGACATGACAGCTCCTTTTTAAAAGTCTTTCTGTAGCAGCAATACATACCTACACTATACAATGACAGTGACAGAACAGGACTTAAAATCAACATAAAATAGAGTTCCATTTAAAAATTCAGCAAAAAATTAATTCCATTTTCAAAAAAAGAACATCGAAAATGAAAAAAAAATCGCTTCGAAAAACGAACAATAGGTACCGAAACTTGTATCATCGTCACCGGCCGCGCCTCGACCGATCTAATTAAAGTAAGAGCTCGGTATACGTCACGCTTTAGTGCCGTAAGATACGCAGTAACGTACTTATGTCGGTGTTTTAACGTGTTGGGGGTTAGCAGTGTTGTTGGTGGTTCGATGTTGTCTTGTGGGACTTTTTTTGGAAGTTATGATACCGATGAAAGGCGCCTAAAATCAATTCTATTTTCTTGTACATTTTGACGTTCAAAAGTGCCTGGCCTACTTACTTGAAATACTTACATTATTTGACTTTGAGGCATGTAACTTAAAGAGTGATGAATGAAAGAAAAGATGGGTAGATGTGTGAGCTGTGAATGATAAAGCGACGGTTGATACAAGAAGGGGAGCTACAAATGTGTTGTGCCGACAAGTAACATGAGACAAGTGCAGGAAGATGATGATCTATGAGAGGCATCAGAACAGCGTCTATAAATGCGAGTAAGGCTCGATACACACACACCACCCCCACACACACATACCCCTACTGAGTGGCTAGGCTAATCCCTTCACAAATCGAGAGAAACTTAATTTCTTAGTGATCATATAATTTTTGGGCTTCCGTTTCAGTTACATTTTGGTAACAAAGCATAGCCCTCAACTCAATTTATAGATCTTATTCTAACATTTTAATCTAAATACCTTGGCTCCAGTGTTTATAAAACTTACTTGCAGCAAAATTTTTAAAATACTAATTTAAGTAATTAATATCCATACTAACAAAAATGTAAGATTTATTAAATTATTTTACAATGATTCAAACAATATTAAGCTTATTATAAAACATTTATGAGAACAAGAACAACAATTTTAATAAATACTCAAAGTATACTTCAATACTTATTAAAAAGTCGTCCATCTTACATTGTTTTGTTCGAATGTTCTTAATTCAAAATGAAATATGATATAAATTCTTTGTTTCGTTGTTTTGTTCTTTATTCAAAATAGGTATTTTCCTAACTCAAGTAGATGTACCTACTACTGATGTACTAAAGATGAACTATAAGATAAAAGAATTCTATCTGTCTATCTAATGTGGTTTCTTTTCTTTATTAAAATATTTTGTAATGAATGTTGAATTACATTATTTTCTATTTTATTATCTGAGCTTAGAATCTATTGTATTGTCGTCTGAAATCCAACCTGTATTGGCAACTTGGTCCTTTTGTGACCTATTAAGAAAGAAAAATATAAAAAATAACACTGACACGTGGTTTTTAGTTTATTTGTAAATATTATTGTCAGTAGGTACTCAATTTCAGTAATTAGGCAGATTGCTTGATTGATTTGCTTGCAAACAGACAATTTATAAAATAAATATAATAATTTGTTTGATTCAGCTCTAACGTTTGTCGGTGAAACGCAAAAGTAAAAGCATAATAACTTCCCACTGCCAGTTCTTGTAAGTATTTTTTTTTAACGGTGTGTAATTGCCTTAATCATCAGCCAGTCATCACCGATCTTAGAATTTTTAAAGTAACACGGTAAGTAGGAACACTACCTACTTCTCTACTTTATGTAAGTAAGTAGTTTAGTATTTTTATGATTTGCTTATTGAATCTGTGTGAAAACATGTTTTACAATTTTTATTAAATTTGTATTTAACCCTAAAAGGTAGAGACCAATTGCTACTTAAATTACATTTAAAAAAGGTTCATATTACCATAACCACAACGGATAACAATTGAAATTATTTAGAATAACCGGAACCCCAATATCAAAGTCAACACAAAGTCAAAAATCGAACACGAACTTCGCCGAAAAACAGCCAGCAAGAACCACGCTAAGAAAATCCGGCGCCAAAAAAACAAAAGCGAAACAAGAGAATCGCATCTAGCAAGAATCATCGAACAAAAACAGGTCATTGTCGAAAGTCACCGGAATCGAGAAGCCACGCCCGCTCGCGCTATTGGGCCTCCCAACCAACGCACTTCGGAATTTTAACAAAAACCCAGCCTAGTTCCGCCTTCTAAAATGTTTTTTCCGCACGCCAAAATGGCGGGTCCCACTATTTGTTTACAGATAGTATTGTGGATTAACTTTGCTTTTTTAATAGAGCTTTCGTAGCGTTTTATCTGTACGTGGAAAATGGTAGCTTTTTGTTTTTTTTTTGTTCAATGCTAGTTTGGTGGTGCTAGTGTGTTGTGGGCTTTGAGTTTCGGTTGTTCGAAATTTGAATGTGTTGAATTTTATTCGTGAATGAGAAAAATAATTTATAAAACTAGCTAGTTGTTTTTTTCATGCTGGTGGCGTTGGCCCATTTTTGTAAATTTTTTTGTACGGTTAACATTATCGTCGTTTTGGACCTGTTTAATTATTAAAATGAGTATGGTTTGCACGATTTATTATAGGTACTAACAAATAGAATACTTTGATACTACAGGGTTATTTTAAAATGGCTAGCTAAACTTCGCAGACGCGATGGGTATCGATGTCTAAACACGATAAAATAAAAAAATAAAAAGATTTTGTTTTTTTGGGAGGTCAACGACCGCTGTTAGTGTTGTTACTTGAAGTATGCTTTGAGAAAAACTGTTTTCTTATATTTTACCGTGTCACGTCATCACGTCAGTGAAGTTTACACAAACAAACCAGATTTAAAAAAATATATATTTCTAGTGACTTCAATCATTGCGGTCGATGACCACAAAAAAAAATATCATCAATTTTGTTTTATTTTTTGTTTTATCATGTTTGAATATCGATACCAATCGCGTCTGCGGAGTTTAGCTAGCCAATTTAAAATAACCCTGTATAATTTTAATACTTATAACAAGTCCGAAGACACCATCACGGTTACAATGTCAACAAAAAGGTCTTAGCACTAAGCAAGTTACTGTGTTAGTGGTACAAAATATCTGTCTTGCACTATTGCATTGCTCACAGTGCATTTTCAATAAGTTGTTTTTACTAACAGCTACAGAATTTAGTACTACCTTTGTACCTACATTTTAACTATAGGACAACATTTTATATTCTAACCAAAATTTATTATTCTGAAAAAAAATTCTTTAAATTAATAGATAGGCCAAAAAACACCTTCCTTACTTCTTTCACTTGTTAATTATCAAAACTGTAAGTCTCTAAAACTAGAAACAGCGTGAAAAAAATCTCGTGTTGAAATAGAAATGCAAAGACATTCACCCACTCAGCCTAATCTGTCAAAAACATACAACATAAACACTGGCCACATAAACTGCAATCCATTGCATTTTTTCCGCCTACTCCGTGCGATATGCATGCCTTGTAGACTAGACATTGTCTGTGACGTCACAGTAGCGTGGTAAACATGTGCTGTGCTCATATGCTCAGCACGTGCTCAAGTCACAAGTAAACGAGGATTAACTCAAATTAGTCCAGTGTTCTAATCTAAGTCATTTTTGTTGACAATGTGTAATTAATTTGTCATTTATAAACCGTTCTTGTTAAATAACAGGATTTGATGTTCTGTCATTAAATGTTCCATTTTTAATTGTAATTATCATCATCCCTTTCTAATGTTAAACTCGTGTTTTGACGTTCGAATTTCAAAACGTGATCTTTGACAGTCGTTACGGGTCGTTAGAAGCCCGAAAGTCTGACAACCAGTCTTACCAAGGGGTACCGTATTACCCGGTAACTGGGTTGTGGAGGTCAGATAGGCAGTCGCTCCATGTGAAATACTAGTATTCAGCTGCATCCGGTTAGACTGGAAGCCGACCCCAACATTGTTGGGAAAAGGCAGGCAGATGATGATGATGGAAGAAGGAAGGGATGGTGCGCTGACCACAGGTAAACTGGGATAAGAGTGAGGATGTTACCTGCAGTCTTATTGCGTAACATAGGTAATAGGGATGATAACATTTTTTTTTGTCCGTCAGGTAGATTATTAAAAAATATTGGACACGGATTTTTTTTTTTACGTAATTAAAAGATTACGGCGATACATTGAGTTAAAATGTGGCGTGACGTCACGCCTTGCTAGATTTTATACTTAGTTACGAGGTAGCGAGCCCTCACTCCCCAACTTTAATGCGTTTTATCCAAGTATTTTTTCATTAATATGATAAAGCAAAAAATACGTGTCTAATATTTTTTTTATTATCTGACTGACGGACTAAATAGAATGTCTTTTTTTACCCAGACGTCATCCCTATTACAATCACAGGCTCTTCTGACTATTTAACTTGCGTCATGAACATTGTCGAGCAGATGATTTCTTTTTTTTTTCTTTTTTCATTGGATTATGAAGCCCCTGCAAAATGTGTTTGTGAGTATATTACACAATTGGGGTGCTCTTTTACTATCCCATTGCAAGATAGAGAAAGTATTCCCCAGCATCCCGGGAGCAAAGTTCAACTCATGCGGTAACGTTTCACTCTCGTTGACAGCATCTGGCGTGGTGCCAGCCTCAATCTGGCGACTATTAGCGCCTATCCGTCAGTTTGTTTGTCACTATGTTATTTGGTGGGTGGAGTTTGTGGAATAGAATAGAATATTCTTTATTATGTACGCCATATATATCTATCTATTTTCTATATTATAATTACTTGTCCTGACTGATTCATCACCGCAGAGCCTCAACCGCTGGGGCTACAAACTGGAAATTTGTTATGTTGTAAACATCCACTAAGAAAGGATTTTTGGAAATTCGACCTTTAAGGGGGTAAAAAGGGGGGATTTTGTTTGTATGAGCAATCATATTTCTCGAGTTAATAAACTTGAAACTTGGCACGAATACTTACGTTAGTAATATACCTATGAAGTTTGTTATTTTTTGTTTTTTTAAACTACCTCATAAAGGAAGATTGGGGGGTGTTAAAGTTTGTATGGAAGAATTTTAACGCGCGGTCCGATTAACTCGAAACTCAGTATTTATACTTAAGACCGAAAATAAAGTATAACGTGTATTACGGTTTTTTGTAAATCTACCGATAACGGGGTACCAAAGTACTAAATCCACGCGGACGATATCGCGCGGGAAGTGCTAGTTACAGATGTCCATACTTAGATATAGAAATTTTACAAGGTGTGAAACTTGGAGACATTGGGATCTGCTGGAATTTGACGTGTTCTAATAGAAAATGATGATGGCGCAATATTTTGGGTATAATTTGAGGAACGGTAACATGCAAAAAGAGACAAAAATGTTGATAAACCCTGACCTTACTCCGCGTATGTATAAAGGTATGCTACACACGCATGTAAACGACACTGGTAAGTATGTACACACATAACCTTACTCCAGTATTAGGTAGTAAATTTTTCTTGGAGGAAAAAACCTTTTAAAATATTAAAATGTAATCCAAAGACTGAAACCTATGCGCTGCCTCAGGTCCTCGTATAAGTAATTTAACAATATTCTAGTGAATACTAAAAAAAATACTTACACAAAAATGATAACTTTCAACCACGTCTCGACCAAAATTCATCTTCCCACCATGCCCTACCCCAACGCACCTACTGTCCAAACTGGCAGTCAAACAAATAGCCTGTCTGCATTGTCTACTGTCTAAAACGTACAGACACGCTTGGGATCTTTGACCCTCAAGATAGACGCGGATTATAGGGAAAAGAATCTGGATGGATACGGCATTAGGCTTTAAGAAGCCTGTTCAGTCATGAAAAAAAGTTAAACGAAACTATTAATAATTATGAGGCTGGACGGCTTCCTTTGAATGAGTAATAAATACAAACTGGGAATGACTTGTGTTTAATTAAATTTTTGTGATAGTGCAACTTAACTAGATTACAAAACACAAAAAGTTATTTCTAAAGAAGTTTGTGAAATTGACCGCTTCTAACGAGTCTAAAATCATTTTAAAACTACTGTTATCAAACATGCTAATTAAGTAAATAAACACAATAATTTCCTATATCGACAATGTTAATAGTAACCTTAAACTTCACTGTATTCATGATCTTTAAAAACATTTCTGTAAAAGGGAATGTCGAGTTTTAAAAGAAACTGCAATTCATGTTTTTGCACCATCCAAAAAGCGTTTGGTTACACTCCATATCACACATAATGTGACTTACAAATCTTCCAAACCCAAAAAAAAAAATGAACCCGAATCTTATCCAAAACTTAGCTCATCTGAAACCGCCACCCCAGGCGATCCCACCCCAGCATCTTAGCAATTTTATAGGTCGCCGTCGAATCGTCCACTCGACCGGTATCGATCTACCCTCCCACTCTCTTCTTGCTAATATTTCATGTCATATTTTTCGGTGTTTTCATCTTAGGGGTTGTTGTTCTGTATGACGGTATTTCGTTCTGACTGAATTGGCTTTGTTGTATAAGTGTACGTCACAGTTTTCTCCTGCATAGGTTATAGAAGTGTACATTTGTACACCTTTTTCCTCTAAATTGGGTGCTACATACAAGTGCTTCGAACGATATAAGGAAACTACATGTCTTCTGCTTTCAATACTGTTTAATGTCCTTCCTGTGTGTCGTGGTGACTTGAAAGTTTGGGGACCTACTTCTTAGGCAATTAAGCTGCAACTTTGAAACCTCACGTATTCTGTGAATATTGGACCTTATACGGTAAAGAAACTTGGATTTGATAATATCACATCGCCAAAATATAGTGAACAAGGGAATCCTTCCTTTGCTGTATAAAAAGAGGCCTTTGCCCTGAAGTTGGACAATTACGCACTGATATCACAAGTTCAGTGTCAAATAAACAAATGACACCTAATTTCGTTTAAAGTCTTGTAACTTAGATTAAGAACTCTCTCAATAAAGGAAAGATAATGTCCTCCACAGTATTTACTACCCAGAATACTACGCAAAAACTTAAGATAATGTAGCAAAACAATGATATAAAAATAAGTATTAAACTGACAAAGATGAATAAAGTGTCAGGAGCATTGTTTTCCGCCTAGAGGTTGTCGCCCTGATTCGGCACGTCATCTCCAGACATACTGGTTCTAGCACTTTTGTATCAGACTTTTTAACTTGTTTTAAGTTCTTATTGGATCGTATTTTGCTGGAGATGTATTGGTGATTATCAAACTAGACAATATACGTAAATAAACTCACGCTTTCTTCCCATGGGGGTAGGAAGAAACTACAGAACGCCATCTGCTTCGATCCTTACCAACATGCTCGTTTTGCTTCGTTTTCGTTTCGTGATTATGAAACTGATATTTTTTAATTAATTTTTTTTGTTGATATTCTTTTGGGTTTAATGAGCTGCCAAGAGCGTGTTGACTATTGATTGGTTTTTAGAATGAAAGGGAGTCATTTTATGCAGAAATGGGTCACAAAAATGCACAGCGGATTTAATGCCATAGGCATTTTCTACCAGTCAACCTTTGGGTGATGCAGAGACAAACAGTGGTAGGTGCAATGACGAGATTTGTGGAATAAATATTCTAAAAATATGTATATTCCGTATTCTCGTATTCGAGGAGCTCGTGGCTAAGTAATAACAGCCGCATGGGTCGATCCATCAGGTTAAGCTACGCTTGCCGGGGTTGGTCCGTGGATGGGTGACCATCTTTACATACCGAGACTCCTCCGTGCCTCGGAAAGCACGTTAAGCCGTTGGTCCCGGCTGTCATTCGTGGATCTTTGACAGTCGTTACGGGTCGTCAGAAGCCCGAAAGTCTGACAACCAGTCTTACCAAGGGGTATCGTGTTACCCAGTAACTGGGTTGTGGAGGTCAGATAGGCAGTCGCTCCATGTAAAATACTGGTATTCAGCTGCATCCGGTTAGACTGGAAGCCGACCCCAATATAGTTGGGAAAAGGCTAGGCAGATGATGATGATGTATATTCCGTATTCTGATTCTGGCCTATCATTTAATCAATTGTAATTCAAATAAGGCCAGAATCACCACGTTTTGCAAATGGATTGTATTTGATAGAGCGAATAAGAAGGCTGGTGGCCACTTTTTCGACATTTTTGAGTAGACCCAGCGCATCTTTCGTCAAGTTTCTTATCTCTGTGGGACTCATGCCTCAAACATATTTTTCAAAATCATGAAATCTTCCTTATTCAACAAAGTCAAAGTCAAATCATTTACTTCAAGTAGGCCATTATTATAAGGCACTTTTAAACGTAAAAATTAACAAGAAAATAGCATTGATCCTAGGCGCCCAAAAGGTAGTTTTGTATGGAGAAGGAGGAGCAAGAAGCTCCACATTTAGATATTATTTTAAAATGTTTTACAGTATTTTGTAAACATTAATTATAATTGTAGGTATGTGAAGACAAGACGGTGTACTTAGAATAAAATTACTATTCTCAATAGGCTACTTTTATTAGAGTTTACATTCATCCTGGGAATTACTCCACATTAAACTATGAACTTGATGAGCACATAACATGTCAACTACCAACATTGGTTGTAAGTATCTTGCCTTCATTTATGGGTGGGTGGTGACTCAACCGGGTGAAATGCTTTACTTTATGCTTTGTTTAGATAAAGGAAATACAGGAGATGACTATGCAAGAATATGGATGGAGAAGACTTCTTCCCTAGGCAATTGAATATGCAGGAATTACTGCTTTATCTCCATGTGTTTTTCAATCAATTGAAGTCAACATTTGTAATAATGGGTTGGTTCAAATCCGGCTCGAAGGACCGTGTAGTCTCAGCAAAAGTAGGAATAAATTAAAATTCATTTATTAGAAGGAACTCGTGTTATTTCAAGATGCAGAAGCAAAAGAATAAGAAATGTGACATACAACAATGTGCATGAGATTAAAAATTCCTCATTTACACAATGTCTAATTATGGATACCACATACCAAAAAAAAACAATTTTACGGACGGAGTTTTCAATAGAAGTGACCATAGAACTGACTCACGCAAGTTTTGCCAGTGACAGAATTTTCACTCTGAGTTCATGTTAATCGTATAAGCCCTATGGTAAACCCAGGTCCTTTAGCCTGAGCAAGTCTGTGATCACTCTACTAAATCTAATTTGAACTGTTATGATTAGTTAACTAAAACTACACAACCAACCGTACAAGCTGACGTAAGATTTGAAAACAGAAGAGTGATTCCCATATTTTTAATTTAAGAACGTTCGCATTGTAATCCCAGCATTGATCTGTAAAAAAATGCATGAGGATTTTGTCATTGGTGGTCGCTGAGATGAGAATGCGACTGGATTTTGACCGGTATTATAGTTATTAAAAAATAAAAATTAATAAATAATAAAAACTTTGGTTTTACATTGGCCCCAAACTAGGCCTATATCTTGGGTACCAATAAGTATGGAAGGTTTCAGTTCAAATTCTGTGAATAAGTCACCATAGGCACATATTACATAAATAGTATAATTACTATTACCAAGGGGATTCACAGCAAAACATGATTCAGCATACCCAAACAGTAAATATTTTAGAAAAATCCCACAGCAACTGACAAATTAATAAATAACAAAATAATGTTTCATTAAAATAAATTAATAAGCCGATGAGTTTCCGAGTTGTTGACAAACAAGCAGACGGCCACCGGAATTCCGTATGTTAAATAATTGTATTACTAATTTTGTTCTTGACTACACGTCATTGTCACTTCCTCGCTGGTCACTTGTTAATAATTAATTAATTAAATGATTAATATGTTAAGTAAGGATAAGAATAGATCTCTTGTCTTTAGGTGTGTGATGTGACTTGGCAGTGGATTAAGTCTTTGTATTTTGTCATTTGAATCAGTCGGTAGCTTAAACCTAGGAGACTAGAAGTATCAAGTGAATTGGTAACAATAACATCATCAACATTGGTTGTTGCTGTTCGGTTGGTTGGTGGGCATATATAGAAGCTTCACTCGAGTGAAGGTTAATTTTTGTTTCATTCCACGTTCACGCGACATCGACAAAATTTAGGAATGAACGTTCATCTCCTCCATTTCATTTTTAGATCATTTGGTAGGCGAGTGAAAGATTGTGAGTGCCGAAATCCAACATCCTTGGATCGGTTCACTATTGAATTCATTTTTCACTTTTGATTAATTTTATGTTCAGACTTTTCAGTTCGAGTGAAAAATGCTGAATGAACAAAAACTTGAAGCCTCTGATATAGTCAAGCGGCCCCGACTAACGAGTTTGTAGGTCATGAGTTCGAACCCAGCCAGGCACTTTTTGTAATTTATTTCATCACCACTTCTCTCAAAACGGTGCAGGAAAACATCGTGAGGAAACCGGCATATCCTAGAAGCAAAAATTCAAAGACATGTGACATCTACCAACCCGCACTGGGCCCGCGTGGTGGATTACGGCCCACTCTCAGAGAGGAGGCCTGTGTCCCAGCAGTGGGAACATTAAAGGCTGATTATGTGCACCATCGTAGGCAAAGGAACACACTCACATTTCACCATGGCCAAGTCCAATTATTTTCGGAAAGTACGTTTTATTATCATTCTCAGAATAATAATGGGCTTATTATTTATTTAATAATAAACGTAGGTATATGAAAAGTGCACCAACCTCAACAAGTGCGTCGAACGATTCAATAGCTCATATTATTAACACATACTGAGTCATAAAAAGCATTTATTGAACTGATAAAACTGTGACCTTATATTAATGCTATCGGTGGAAATGTATGCTTATTTTATACTAGGTATAACTCTCGGCTATGTTCGGGTTTTAGGGCAAATCAGCTTCATCATCTGGTTGTAAGATTGGACTTAGGTTGTCTCTAAACTTAGGTACAAAGAATTAAATCGTTAGACTTGCCCTCATCGGACTTAGGGCTCCCACACAAGACTGCGAATTCTCATCACATCGCAAAAATCTGCGAGATGCGCACTGAATTGCAGCTAGCATTGTTAAATTTTCGCATAACTCGTCAAAATGTAGGAAACAACTGATTTTTTTTTCGCGACTTCAGGTTTGGTCTCATAGTAAAAGTTGTTCATAAAGATGAGTAAGAGGGTGTGCGTTAATTTTGGGACATGTTGTAGAGACAAGCACAAAAAAAGGAAAAAATAAAAAAATAAAAATTGTTTGAGGTAAAACAAATACAAAAAAGAAAAAGTTGGGGGAAAATATAACGAGCTAAGTAACGTTTATAAATCTCGGCCTTAGTTCTTTTTAAATAAAAAGGACTTAGTGGAAAACTTGGAAAAGTATCGAGTATTGATTAAATTAGGTAAACGTTGCGACAATAAAATTAATAACAAAACAGGTCGTGAAGTTTTGTGGCTCCTCGTACCTACGTTTGTGGACAAAAACCAACATTTTTTTTTTTTGAAATATGTTTTTATTCATATGTAATACTTGCTTTATATTTTGTTTATTTCATATATTTGCCGGGTTCAATGTAACTGGTTATTGTTTCAAATTGAAACGCATAGATAACAAACAAATGGAATTTTGCGTAAGTGGTCCAGTTTTTATAACTTGGACTCGATTGGTTTGTATCACAGATATTTATTATATCTGAGTATAACTACGCCTGCTATACAGGGTCAAATTAAATTAGCTAGCGAAACTCCGCAGGTTCCGAAGCATGATAAAACACAAAAGAAATTAATTTGATGATGTATTTTTTGGAGTCAGTGTAGTCACTTAAAAATATCAGTTTAAAAATCAGTTTTTTTTTTTGTAAATTTCACAGATGTGATGGGTACCGATATCTCAACACGATACAAAAGATTTTATCAACTTACACTTCAAGTAGCAACACTATTAGCGGTCATTGACACCAAAAAGAAAAAAAACATCAAATTATTATAATTTTGTCGTGTTTAGATATCGACCACGGATATCATATAAAGCATAGATCCTTGACGAAAAGTCTACTTTTTCCTAACATAGATACCATTTAGTGGAAATTACTTTTGGTAAATTAAAAGAGCTTTTTAACCGACTGTGTGACAGCAAAGTCAGGGTTATGTTTTTACCCGACTGCTCAAAAAGAGGGCAATGGTAAATAGAAGAGCTGGTTTGTCATTGTCAAGCTATCTTCTGACTAAACAGGACAATGAAAAACATCGGGAATCCCTTTACATAATTCACGTAATATTTATTAAACCATCAACAAAACAGCTCATAGCGTTTAAATTAAAATTTATCAAACAATTCTATTGAAATTATTTAAAGGAGAAGACATTACTCAACATCATTCTCATTGTGACCACATAAAAGCCACATATAAGTCGGTTTTCCATACTGACTAATGAACAAAACTTGTACAGATAAAATATAAAAAAGAAACTACGCAGAATGACTGGCAACCTAAGCCAATCGAATCAAAAAAGATACTCTACGCCCACAATTCAAAAAGCGAACGCGACTCAAAAGCTGTCAAACTGCCCGCGCTGACGCGTGATTGTAGGGCTGTCGGAGGTGTTACAGGAATTAAACGAACGAGCCTGGTTTTTGTAGGTTTTGGGTCAGGTAGAGTTCTAGACGATTGAGGTCTCTGTTTATTATATTGACAGGTTCTTCAAACAATATATACTTTTTCCAAAAAGGCCTAATTTTATCTTCAAAATTAAAAATAGAAAGAGAGAGACAGAAAGTCGCATGGCATAACGCTTTTTCCTTACGTGACGATTTCTACCAGTCAACTCCTACCGCAAACCGCGTTAAGGAACTTAGTTCCAAAAAATTAATAAGGTCATTCTCAGGAAATAAAATCAGATGCATTCTTTATGAGGATGTGCAGATATCTAGAAATCATTGAAATGTATTTAGTTAGTTATTTAATTTAGTTATAGGCAGGTACTTACCTGTATTATAGTTTACATAATTTACAAACGTCCTACGTTCAATAAGTAAAATATAATAATATATCATAAAGAAATTCTAGTATTTAGGAGGATAGATTACCAAGAAGGAAGCCAAACAAGATTAACATCTATAATTGTTTTTTAATACAGTATCCGATTTATTTATCAATCCGACTAATATTATAAAGAGGTAAAATTTGTGATTTGGCATGTAGGGGGTAATCTTTGGAACTACTGATCCGATTACGAAAATAATTCCTTCACTAATGGGAAGCTACAACAGTATTGCCGAGTTTTTGGGATTTTATATTAAAACAAGAAATTTCACGCGGACGAAGCCGCGGGCAGAAGTTAGTCAGTCTCGTATTATTATCTATTCTCAGTAATTGATGTATATCACAGTTATTTTCTAACAGTAGCCGTAACCATAATCTTAGTTTTATCAGTAAGTGGCACAGCCCTGTTGAAACCTGCCCTGCCACAAGCGACCATCCAAACGCCATTTTAAGTGTTCTTTTTTTTGAAATCACTAAAAGAGGTATGACAGGAATATCAATGCATCAATTGATGGTCAGTTTAAAAAAGAAGTTTGGAATAGTTTGAATTTTGATGTCTTTTGTAATATCGGACTGGAGCTTCTTTAGATTATGTGCAATAAGTATTTTTTGTGCATTTTTTAGTTTTTTGTCACATCTTTCATATCAAATCATAGTCATATTTTTCTTTCATTAGGGGCAGTTTTTTAATAGTCAGATAACTTTTACCTAAAGAATAAATATAACAAGTTTGACATAAGTAATTACATTCTTTACAAAAGCTGTCAAGCCGCAATATTTATTCCTAAGCTTTTTTTTATAACTCAATATTGACAAATCAGTGTATAATAATTATATTTTCTTTGATAAATTATGTAAAAATACCTATAAGTTGTTCCTGTTTTATTACTGTACCTAATTTGACACAAAAACCCTCAAAATCACGTTACCCATGCTATCCACACCTGTATAATATAAATGTTTTAACATTTTACGTTTTCCCATTGGTCAGCCCTGGCACTCCGGCGCAGGCGGCCGTTCACCGGCTCTCATTTTGTTTTTTGTCCCGCACACACACTGAACATACGCTTCTGCGTTCGGGTGACTATGCCTGTTACCAGCTTATGTTATATTATGTAATAAATAAACTATAATGTATCTATATGACTTATTCATGTTAAGTTAGTTACTAACTATAGTGCTCGAGAGAAAAATGCTTATGTTTTACGAAAGATTTTCAAATCGAATCAAATCTTTATTGGTTATAAAAATACATTACAGTTCAATGTGCTCTAACAATTATACAAAAATTATAAACATGTATTTACTGTTCTAAAAATGTATTTATCAAATAATAGATAATTTAGAAATATAAAGTTGTAATTTGAAACTTAGCTGTTACAGTGGGAAGCTTTTAACTGTGTTCTTGGTCAGTCATTGTCCTAAGCTCTCACCCCAATTTGTTTGGAATTAACGCAATATGTCGTTTTCTTCCACACATCTCTATAAACCATCATCTTATTATTAACCTTTCAGGCCATATCAACTTTCAAAACAATCCATCCATGGTTTCTTCCTCTATTTTAAACGCTATCCCATTCATATTTTTATGAATGTTCTCTGGAACTCTCTCGTTAAGTCAACTTAAAATACATGTATGTACCTTCTGTTTGAAGGTCTATCGATCTTATTACAATAACTAATTGATTTTGCAGCACCCTTTAAATGCCGTTCGACAGAATTAAATTTATACCATCCTAAATAAATCGAAGCGAAATGGAAATAATGCATTGCAGCTCCGAAAGCTGCCACGCTTAAATGGAATTGGGCTGGACACATCTGCCGCATGTGAGACGTACAATGGGCCAAACTTATGACCCAGTTGGTCCCACTTAATGGCAAACGACATCGCGGCAGGCCCAGACGGAGATGGCGGGATGAGCTGGACTCCTTTAATAAAGATTGGTCCTTGGCTGCTCTGGACAGAGAGAGGTGGAAAGAGAGTAGGGAGGGCTTTGTCCAGCAGTGGGACAATAATGGCTAGTAAAAAATAAAGTAAATAGAGGCGATTCGGGAGATGTATGAATTTCTTTGGAAACTGCTAATGATCCGTACAGGTTAAGTGGAAATGACAATTATTATTGTTGAAGTACTAATTAATGTCACGTTTCGTTTAGATACTAACTTACATAACCTTAATAAAATCCTGATTGCGTTCGTATCTAAAAAGCAAGGACTTCCAGAAAAGGTTTTAGGGCATCCATATTACACTAAGAATGAAAAAAAACAACTGACAAACGCATAATTCCTATTTAGAATTTTGAAAGGGGTTACCGTAGACTTACAGCAACTGCCCTGGAAAAAATCATGGTACCCCAGAGCTGACTGTACATAGTTCTTTGAGGCTGGAGAAAAAGAATTTAGTTTTTAATTATACATTAAAAAAACCTTTTTCCCGTCTTTAACACGAGATCCAACAATAAGGAACTTCCACAAAAAGTTAAAAATATAATTGCTTTTTCTGTAAGAATGAAACATTCTTCCGAGATCAAATATTGACATTAAACCTAAAAGTTCATTGTTGACTGCGACATTAAATATCAAGGTTTGGCGTATCGTTATCAAGGACTATAAATTATTATAATTTTAAACTTGTTTAACTGCTACAAATCGTCACGTAATGAAAAAGTGTTTCTTTCTATTGTAGGTATATAATAGAAAGAAACAAAGAAAGAGAAAGTGTTAAAGAGATTTTTCATAACGATGTCGTTTTCATGGTTTTCGAGGGTGTTAAAGCCGATAGTGATGTTAAAATGTCAACCCAAGATGGCAGCTGTGAAAATTTTTAAAATTTTCGTCATAGGTATCGTTTTCATGGTTTTCGAGGGTGCTAAAGCCGAGAGTGAGGTCAAAATGCAAATCCAAGATGGCGGCTGTGAAAATTTGTTTTTGATGTAAATCATAGGTGTGAAGAAACTACGTTCACACGGTTTTTTTCATTGGGGAATTCTCAGTAGCATTTCGGTGCTTAAATTTCTGCCTAGCCAGATGGAACTTGTTACCTATAACACGCGAGACGAGGGTGTACTATATTCACCTCAACCTTTGACCACTCCTTTGAGGAATACAAGCGTGAGTATCTTAGCTGAGCTGTAAAAGTCGAGCAGATAGACAGATAGTCTCGCTCTTGCATTTAGTATTGATTGTTCGAACTCATAAACACGCGGGTGACTTCAATCCCACGTAAAATATAATAATCTTCCCAGGAAATGTCAAGGTCGAACTTAGATGTTTTGCTATTATTACCCTCTACTTTTGCGCCTGCGCCTATAAAAAAATAAGCAGATAATGCTATCTAACTATACTAATATACTAAAGCTGAAGAGTTTGTTTGTTTGAGCTCGCTAATTTCCGAAACTACCATTCGGATTAAATGAAATCTTTTTTCCCCAATTTTTGAGGAAGTTTATAGGTTATTTGACATCACGCTACGACCCTTGGAAGCCGAGCAAAAAGAAAAAAAAATCAGAAAGAACGCTAAGCGAAAACGAAGTAATAGCGCGGACGGGCGATGCGATTTGACGCGGTGGGTCAGGGGAACAAGAAATTTCACGTGGACAAAGTCGCGGATAGAAGCTAGTATAACATACAATACAAATTATCTTCAATTTTTATGAAGACACACTCGTTCAAATCCGTAAAAACTCTAAAATCACTACAAAAAAATGTAGAACTCGGGATTGTGCGATAAAACTAAAGGCCATGGATTCTTAAATTAAAATTAGTTTTGTCAGAAAAAAACGCCTCAACGCAACTTCCGAGAAGGTCAATCCTATTTTTAAATCATCTCGCATTCGTCCGGACATCAACAGTGCACTTCACCCTACAATAATAATGAACGATATAAATTTATGGAACATAACTGATGGACCCCTGTCTGGACGAAACTGGTTCCACTGTTGAAGACGTAAGATGAAGCTCCCAGTAGCTTTGGGCGGAACGATTATCTTCCAGTGGGTACCAGCCTACTGAGTGCGAAGGTAGGGATGTACCATGACGAATGGGAAAGCAAATTCGAAATGGGAATGCGAATCGGAGTTTCAATATTTTGATATTTTGACATTGAATGTGAATATTCGCAAATGCGAATATTTAAAAAAAATCTTTTGTAGCAATTTTTTTTATTAGTAAAATGCTTTAATGTAGGAAGGTTTACTTATTTCTAACATCACAGTATTTTCGCTTCATTGATTAAAGCAGTAAAGAAAATTGGGCAATTTGAAGAACTTCCTGTAATCATTCGTTTGTCAAAATTGTAGAGGGTTTTACATAGTTCAGGAGCTAGACCACCACCTCTTAAAGCAGTATTATTGTAATCTTACTTCAGTGTGGGAAAGCTTCCTTCAGTGTGGGAAAGAAATGGAGCTAGACGTCCTGTATAGCTCCATCTCTTTCTCACACTGAAGTAACATTTGGCCTCCAGAAACATTCAACATCCTCCACAAACACAAAGGCATTACTGATTTTAAAGAAAATGTATAAGAACAAGCCAAACTTACAAAGAAACCTAAAAATAGTCCTCTAGATGAAACTAAAATGATTGGCATGAAACAAATGACACATTTCTATAAGTACTGTATAATCTAACTATCCGCAAACCTACCACTTAAAAAAGAGTAACAAAACAACTTTCGTAAGTCTCAACATAGGAAAGTAAACATCAAAACACGATGAAAAATACGACGTAGATAACATTTTCTCTGATCTTTTGTAATCCAAGGACAAACTTCCTCTGCCAACAGGTGCAGCTACCTGGCTACTAGATTGCTAGAAGGATGTCAATGCCAATCTCATAAATATCTAGACTTTACCTGGAATTGCTAGAATTTTAGATAAAACAGTTTTTATGTAGGACACGTGCTAAAGGGTTAATTCTGTGATGTTAAAAAATGAAGTGTTGCTCCGACGATGGTAAGATAAGGAATTTGTAGAAAAATATATGGGATGGAAATTGGTAACATAATTACCTACTCTTGTGTAGGGTTTAATCCGGATGTTTAATAACACTCAAGATTAAATAGATTTTGACTGCCTCGTTGGTCTAGTGATCGCAAGCGCTACTGCTGAGCATGAGGTCCTGGGTTCGATTCCCAGGTCGGGCAAAGTGTTATTGGGTTTTTCTATCTGGAAATTCTCAGTAGCAGCCCGGAGTCTGGATTTATGCCCGGTTGATGGTAATAGGCTCGCCCCCTATTACATGGGACTTAAAACATAACTGGCGAAATGTGGGTGTACTATAGGTACACCTCTGCTCAAACCCTTCGGGGAAACAAGGTCGGATGTTATGTTATGTTAAGATTAAATAAAATCAAGATGAAAACTACAATAGTTTTCGTCCAAATCTTTCTAACCGTTACCATTTGGCGTGTTAAGTTGTAAATAAGAAATACCATAATTGTTTCGTGTTTTTCTTCCATGCTTCCTTCCGTGTTCTTCATCAGATCACGCGTAAATCTACACGAGTTCCCAAAATTACAACTAAGTAAATTGGAGTTCAGGAAGTGGCTGACAATACCACCAATCAAAAGATACTATTGTGAAACACCTAATCGGAAAATGGGTAAAAAATCAATCACAGGATTCGGCTACTTATAAATTACGCCCGAAGTCCGAAAATACCCCAAAACACCCAAATTTTCGCATTTATTTCCACTGAATACGTAAAGAAAGGGTAAGTAACCTTTCTCTCATCGTATTTTTCGGCCGACTCCGGCCTTACTGTAAGGAATACGCGAGTGGGGTAGGTCATGTGAACCGGTCTCCACCTCGTCGCCAAAACAGGATTTCAAATTTCAGTGAAAGCCTTTTGTGCTTAAAATAAACGGGCAAAACCACGTTTTTCCATAGAAGTTCGACATTTTAACGGTTTAATCAAAATAAATGCTGGTTTAAATTTACAATAGTTGAATCTATTTTAGAACTACACCTACGCGACATCGAATGTTGAAATGAAGTGTTGTCATGTCGTTACAAAAATTTAAAAAAGGAATTTATAATTCAAACGCCATAGACAAAATAAAAAGGCAAAGGCAACAAACGAGTATGCCTTAGAACCGGGCAAGACCTTTTTGTATAAGTCTTGCTTCTCGTTTTAAATTGTAGACGGATGAGGCGCATCAGTTTTTACTGAGAATTTATTTTGTGCGATAGATATTACTGATCCGAGCCCTCAGCCATTTTAGTTTTGCTACTTCAAATTGCGCGGTCGTGGCGGATAACGTTTTTGTTTTTCATATTTTAAATAGTTTTTAATGCTTGAAAGTTGATGTTGAAAGTGATTGTGGTTGTTAATGAAACTATTATTGGATTTTTTAGAAAAGTTGGGCTGTTAATATTTTTGTTTTGGTTGTAAAGGGAAAAATATAAGTATATATAGCGCTTACTTAGTAGATTTTTAAATTGGATATGTTGTGATGCAAACTTGATTTTTATCGAGCCAAAACTGAAGCTTATGATTGTCACTGTGTCAGTTTTTACTGATATTTGAGTCTTTACATTTTTGTACAAGTACGAGTACTTCATTTCATAAATAATTATTTACTTTGCCGGGCATGGCTGACTCAACACTCATTTTGAACACGGATGTCCTTCACAATTTTTATTACTCCACTGTACTTACAAGTAAAAAATTCCCTGGAATTCTGATTAATACACTCGGTGTTTTCCGGGGGTAGGCAGCAAAAGAGTAACTTGCTGTAACAATCCTGTAATACAACTTTTTCTTTCAACCTATATCAAGTGTGTTACCAACAAAATACTGTTCAACATTATGAACGTCAAAGAAACAAATAAACAAAATCTGACGAAGAAAAATTGTTAATCACAAAAATATTTCGTTAATCACTATAGTTTGTTTAAAAATTCGTCAACACTAGCAACAACATTGGAGCGAGGAACAGTTTAGTCGATTATTTACAAACACACATGCGTAATATATTAAGTAAATTGTTTACTATTTCACAGTGAGGAAATGGAAGTTAATTTGATGAATGAAAGTAGCGCTTTTGGCTGCACAGAAGAAAAAAATGGCGTGGAAAGCAATCAAATTTGTATAATACTCTATTTTTCAATTATACCCCGAAGAGAGGAAGGTACATTCACAATTCGCCAGTTATATTATAATTCTTATGTAAAAGGCAGTGAGCCTAACCTTAAACAAATCCAGACTCCAGGCTGCCACTGCGCATGTTACCGTGTAACCGAGGCCCCGGCACAGGCAACTGAAGGAACACGGGTGGGTTTTAGTCAGTAAAAGTCTGAGACTGAGTCTCCGTCCAGAGCGGGAGAAGTAATTTAATCATTTCCCACCCACAAAAAAAAGGGTGCCACTGCGCAGTTCCTTATGGAAAATCTCAAATTAGGTTGGTATGACAAGCCGAGCATTCGGCTTGTTAAGATGTTCAAATTAGAACCAAAGCGAACTCATAGCGAAGAATGTTTAATAAGTTACTCAATTAAATATGATTACTATAACAACATTAGAAGGTTTTAGAGAGAAACGTCATGACTTATGTCAATGAAATGTCAAAAAAGTTATAGCATAAATGGATCAACCTGCCCCTCCAACTGCCTAAAACGCTGTCTATCTGAAAAATTTTAAAGGCAATTCCTAAACCATTACTTTATATGTTTTAAAAATTCGTCTGCTCGACAACGTAAATAACGTAATGTACATTGTTGAATTGCCAAAATGAAAGGAATTGCAATAAGTAGTAGGTAAGTGTTACGTAATTAACCCGCAGTTTTGGTCCTACATCATAATATTCATAAAAACATCGCTTTAAGCCTTATGTACAAATAAAAGGAAGCCTAGTACAGGATGTTATAACAAGCTATGAGAAAAGAAAATAAAACTTAATTCTGCTGATAAACTGATTTTGCTTGCACTATGAGCGCTTTCATTAGCTTTGAATATGTCAGTCCTTAATACAACGCTTGATCTATATTCTAAACAAAACACAATTTATTATGGTTACTATATACACTGTTTTTTTCTGTGCCTGATTAAGGCCCGCTTGTTCCATACATCACTAAACACGTGTACCAATAAACGCATTTAAAACATCATTCTTTCTCTGCCATCTTCAAACGATTCTGCCATCTCCAAAAGAAGCTACTTAGAAATTCTAAGATTCCATCTGAAAATGATTGAATTTATCATCCATATGTTTTTTCTATTGTAAAAGATTTAAGAATAAACAACTAATGCCCTCAGGCTAGGTGGAGCGTCTATCTTCACAGGGTGGCTGGTAGCAGCTAGATGGAGTTGCCGAGAATTGGAGAGGCCTATGTAGGCTCATCATGAATGTAGTGTACCTATCTATTTAATAGATATGTAAACACTGTCTCACGCACATCAGAGCGAGGTAGCTGTCACTAATGTCAACTGTCAGTTCTCCACGAATAGCGGGAAACAGTGGAGAGTGAAACGTACCGGGGAAATAGCTTTGGCGTGATAATGAGCCAGTGTAGTGATAGATAGATATATTCAACTTCATTACGGGATTAACAGGATTCTATAATGAACAAATTCCAGATTCTAGTAAACAATGAATGGGTTTGTTTATTGGCATTGAAGGTATTTATTGTCTTCAATCGAAACCTAGTTTTTCATTAAAAATAGGACAACGTAAAGACTAGCCTCGGCTTGGATTTAACTTCTGATGATTAAAAGATCTTTATTATTGTAATTTTTTTTACAGCTCATTGAGAAGACGGAGTCATATAGAATTAACTCATTAATTTGAGCCAACAACACAAAAACAGAATTTCACATAACTTTTAAAACTTCGAAATAAACTTCTTACACTCCTCTTTTATAAGTAATTAGAAACCCCCAAAAATATTGAAAGGGAAACCTCAAAACTTACCCGACGTAATTTAAACAGGACAGCCATCTGCTCGCAAGACGGACGGAAAACAATACGTCCCGAGTTTCAGACAGTAATCGAATGAGCGACAAAAAAAAAAACGCACGTCGCTTTCGCCGTCCGTCTGAATGACCTCATTTTTGGGCTTTGCGATTTTTTTTTTCAAAGAGTTATTATTGTCTGCAGAAATGAGTGTTTAGTTATTTTTGTTAAGCGTTGGTTGTCTGAGGTTCTGAAAATTAAAGTCTTGTGCTTGGTTTTGGGCTTTGGTATCGTCGTCATGACAAACATGGAAGATTTATAAGTAGTTCCGATAGGAATTGTGCTAAATGTTTAAGTTTATATGATGTTATTGTGATGACAAGAGATCTTTTTATTATTTATTTCTGCATAACATGTTCACGTTCTGGAACATCATTAGTTACTTTTCAATTATCAAACAATTATTTACTGTCAATTCAACTATAATTTCAAATCAAGAACATCAAATCTTTAACCATCATTGGGCCCAAACATTCCATTTTCAAACCACAATATCATCGTTCGAAATTCAAATAGTGAGATCCGTTACCGGCCAGTATTTCGACTGGTTTGGTTGCAGTAGGGTAGCTGCACCTGTCTCGGCCTAGTGTCCACAACCTAGATTCACCGCACGACCGTAGAATGCAGGTAGATTTATTTTAATCGCTTAATATTTACTGTTACACCTTGTTTTGGACGTGAAATGCTATGCTCTATAATAAAATAATGCTGTGAGTGAGTGACTGATATTTTGTAGACAAATCACTAAAGATTATGCTTCTTAGAGGTTGTAGAGCTACGCTTAGGAGAGTAGGTAATCTACCTGCAGGTCAATTGCGTAACACATTTACAGTAGGAAACGGTTTCATTTTGAAAGTTCAACAACATTCATTGCGTTATTTACGCTGTCGAGCAGACAAATTTTTCGAACATAATGAAGCAATGGATTAGCAATATCCTTCAAAATGATTCAGATTCTGATTGATAGTGTGTTACTCAATTAGGGTGCAGTTTCCAAAAGCTTTGAAAATAAATTAGTTAATATGGTCTCAAACAGTTAAGGAACACCCAACAATCACGAAAATAAGATGTAAAAAAGTTGATTCAGTGCAGTTTATTTTGTGAATCTCTTGGCTTGTAAAGTATTGCACGACGTTTTTTAAACAATTTTCCCTCCCTAGTTACTGATTTAATTTGTATAACTTATGAGCCTATTTATTATTGAATTTTGATAGACCAGTGGTTTCTCATATGAGACGACTAAAACAATGTAATTTTAATTATTTTTGCCAACGACTCACTAATTGCTGATTCCTATAATGTATTGGTTAAAATGAAGACTCTTGTATCTTTACCAATAATGATGCAAAGACCTGAGAACTCTTCATAGTAGACCCTCCCATATGGAAGTAGCTATCACATGTAAAATTAGCTTACGAATCTATTTATATGCCCAGTTTGGTAATAAAAAATGCTAGCATTGGTAAGCAACACGACTTGTAGGAAAAATGCATTCTCTTCAAAACCTGTCCTTCGAAATGAACTCTAGCAACACTAAAAACAAAATGGCGTTAAAATTAATGGCTAATAAATAAATTGAATGGTACTCAACTTATATATATTTAGCTCATTGACGTAAATCTTTTATATTTTTAAGTTATTATGTACATTTCGATCGTAAAACATGTTATCGTAAAGTTATAAAAATAGAAAAGTTATAGAAAGTAGAAAAATATATTTTAGTATCTATGACAAATAGAGTTTAAGAACCAAATTACTTTGCAAAAATCAATTTTTATTACATCGATTTAGTAGGAAAATGGAAAGATTACAAATTTTTTACCTTAAACGTGTGTTAAAACTTTAAAAAACGCATTTGAATCAATAATATTAAAACTTAAGTTATAATAATTATTATTAAAATAAACCCACACCAGTTATTTCGTGTCAGAATCTAGACCGCTAGACTGCGCAGGCGTCTATTATAAATATCAGAGAGTTAGGCGGGAATAAATTCAATATGGCGGCATAGTGAGTTGGTTGTGACATTGAACGTTTTGTATAAGTACTGTTGTACGTAATAGTGTAGATACTTTAATAGTTTGAACTAGATTATAATATTTAGATTACTATTTCTTGATTTTAGATTATTTTTGCATGCCTGATGTAATGTATGCAACAAGCATGCATAATGCACCTACTGAAATACCTAAGTAGTCTTACACAATTGATTACCAATTAATTTTTTTTTTTTTAATAATCTTACGCTGCGTTAATAAAGAGATCGTTAAAAGGACTGTATAATATATTAAAAAAAACATTCATTAAATGGTAATTCGTTACTTTTTGAACTAAAACTTTGTTTAATTTGGATTTTAATAGTGCGCCTTACAATAGAAATGACGCAAATTGTATAACGCGATAAGAATTATAGCTATTTTATCGTTATCGGCATTCAATTTAATACCTTGACTGTTTCTAACTAGACCAAAATCTATTTATTTTTAGTAATAAAAAAAAACTTATTTTTAACCACCCTTTTTCCATCTTCTAACGGACTTCAAGGATTGAATTGTAAAATAATTATGAAAATTAAAAACAATATAAGCCAGTCAAGGCCCATTCCTCGAAGTCTAGATTACATTAAAAGTGTAACCTAGCGCCATCTATCGTCGAATTAAGTAGAGTCGACAGTAGATTGTGCAAGCGCGACTTTCGCCTTGGCCGCTGTGCAGGCGCACCTAAATACCCGCCTAGCCACGTCTGCTAGTAACTTGCATAATATTCTAGCTAGTAAAAATCTTTATTGACCTCTTAAAAATATGGTTAGGTGGTGCCTTGATTTATTTTTAATGTGTGAGGCCCAACATATAGGTTTTATGTCTTTAGATTAAAAAGAGAGGATAAGGGTGGAAAAAGATAAAGAAAATTTAGGAAAACCGGTCTGAAAGTTGTCAATCATGGCTGAAAAGCTCTTAGTTTGGAAACTTCTACAGAAGAACATAGTGAAAAGTGCGAAAACAAACTCAATAGCGAAATGAATACACAAAACTCCATATAAAATTCAAAATTGAGATGTTCACGCGTTCACATAGACATAAACCTAGCAGAAACATAGTTAAAACTAAGATATCAGCCATGCGTAGCCTTCAAACGAGTCTGAATGCAAGATGGCGGGCATAAGGCAATAGCGGTTGTAGGTTATGTAGTAACATTGACAGTCGCTGCGCCTGCGCTCGCCTTGGCCGCGCGCGCAAGGACCCGACTGCAATTGAAGGGCGCGAACTTGAATTTCTTGATGTTCCTTTTATGAATTTTGGCAGTTTTGGTGTTTTGAATGACGGGGAGGAAGGAATTTCTTTGTGTTCCTTTTATGAATTTTAGCGCTTTGAATGACGGGAAGAAAGGAATTTCTTGATGTTCCTTTTATGAATTTTGGCGGTTTTTGGCGGTTTGAATGTCAGAGAGAGGAATGGAGAGGAGAATGAGTGAAAAAGCTAAACCATTGTTGAGTTTGTAATAAATCGTAAAATGACTTAATTGGTTTTCTTGTTAAGTACTTAATTAGTAGATGATGTAGAAGGTATACTTAACGGCCTACTTTTATTTACATCAGTTATAAGAAAAGTCATAGAATCTACTTCTAAATTACGATTTGAGAGATGTAGTCATGCGCCTGCAATTTCATAATTGCGCGTAACCCAATAGGTACCTACATGTACCTTTTTATTAGTAAAATATTGACAGTTTTTTTTAGATATTAGTAATTAGTTGTTTATTTTTCACAAATACAAAGTTCTTTAATGCATGGACGATAAAATATAGGTCATATGTGTATATCAATGCATACATAAGTGCATTACTTCCTGAATGTAAATGACCTTATTTTTGTTATTTATAAATAACATGTTTTTGTCAAACAGTGATAAATGTCTGCTTTGTTAACCAAAATACCTTTTGGTTGTACATATTATTGTATTTACAAATGGTAAGGAAATCAAAGGTTTTTCCATGAGGGGCATTTAAATTTGATTTGATTTGTTGTTAGAAATTTTAAAAATATATCTCTATTCTATTTTTGGTTTTAAAACTTATACCGTGGTAATTCTTGCGTAATAAAATACTTCATAATACGTACCTACTTAATTAATTAATAATAACCACAAACCGTTTTTTTTAAATTAATATTACAATATAAGCTTTTATTATCCGTTGTAGACTACATCCACGCAAACCTAAGCAAAATCCATTAAATAATGTCAAACGTCATCTATTAACTATTTGATTAATTATAATTTTAATAAAAAAAAGTATTGCGAAGCGCACGTCATAAGTTCCGACGGCTTTATTTTAGCCTACGATTCCGCGTAGAGCTTCTTAGCACCGAAAATAACTCATTTATTACACTAATAAACTGTTTTTGGCTATCTATTCGTTTTTATTGTCATTTATGGGGCATGAAAATTCATAATATAAAGTTATTTGACCTTTTTAGTGAAGATTTTTTCGTACACCCCAAAAATTCGTAACCAAAAAAGTTCAAATTCCGAATTTCAAAAGTCTCAACTTCTTTTTCGGTTTGGGCAGCTCTATAAAAGAAATCAAAAAGAAATTTGAAAATAGAATCGTTTTCTCTATGCCGTCATTGGCCTTCGATCAAAATATAGGTTGCAATTTATTAACGCACACACGTGCGACTCACGCACACCGACACAGCGTTGCAATGTAAAACGACGTAGTCATAGAAAAAGAGTGGGACAGATAAACGATAACGAGTATAGGTGGGGTGAGTGGTGGGGGGCTCGTAAGAAAACACAAAAAAATGTGCGTGAACTCCACGCACACAGCGACCGTTACGCGTGCGTTTACATATGCAACGCACGCACACCACTTTAAGTCAAAGAGAACGCAAGATTAAGGGCACATTATTGACTTTGAAAATTCAAAAAAGTTCTTTGTTCAACGCGGCAAAGCACCAAAATGTACTCACATGCGTCAGAGGTGGCCGGTTCCTCTTCCGTCCAGTTTGACACTTCGGTAGTAATTTTTGTAAAAAAAAGAAAAAAGTTGCAATAACAAATCGGCGTCACCTCGTCATGTAATCACAAATCCATTCAGCCGTATTTCACAGCGGTAACACTGTCACAGCATAATATATTGTAACACATCACGACAGTCACTTTTCACAAAAATATTCCTTTTATTACTTATTTAATACTAAATAAAAAATATAGTTCGGGTCCTAAGTTTCCATGTGATATGTGTCTTGCATCTCAGCGAAGTGAGCCGCACTTAAATACGAGGAGAAATTCGGAAAAAACTCACTAAATCCCAAAATATTTTTTCTTAGATTTTGTTTTGTTTTTGTCGAAGCCACTACGCGATGATATGAATATTTTTTTTTATAAAATATAGTCTGTGGTCAAATTTTTTTTAGATATTTTTGTTTATTTTTCGGAGGTTTTTAGCGGTTATGTCGCGTGTTGTGGTCCAGTTGTGTGCCGGGAACGGAAATGCGACGCTCCACCGATTGTGCATAGGCGGGACTGCACCGAGCGCGCACACCGTACTAGACGGCGTGCGTACTTAGCCATTACCTTGTATTTACTGCGACCGAGCTCCAGCGCTCGGGCGCTCTTGATACTTGCCGCTGACACTCGTAAATGTGAAAAAAAATGCCGAAAAATTGGGCGATTTTAGCTGAAATAGCAGCTGAGTTTAATCATTAACACTAGCACTAGTCAGTAAACCTTTTTACGCGCGTTTTTACTTCTAAAATTTCATATATATTGACAGTGTGCACTTTAAAAAGCATTTTTGCGATTATTTTAAATAAAGACAAAAACTTTGAAAAAAAATGTCTCACCAAAATATTAACAACCACAACCTTTAATTTATATCCACAATTTAATATTAATCACTAGTAAAACCACAAATGTTTCTATATCAAGCCTTTCCTCGTTCAGAAACACAGCGCTCAACTCAAGATCGTTCGGTCGCACTATAGCACTACTACACAGACAGAATGCAGTGTCGTCCGCACACGTACGTCTGTGTGAGTGTCCCGCGCTTGTATGAACCTTGTGCATTTCAGTTCTACTGACTTATCTTACACTTTGTATTAATCCAAATGACATCTAACTTACTTAACAATGTTTAAAAAACCTCCAAAAATATTTTGGAGCTAAAATTCGTTTTTTTTCTAAAGAATTGTCTATCCCTGTCTGGTGTGTGCACTAAACTTGTGTTTGTGTGCAGTTTTTTATCGTTTTTTTCTTCGCCGTGTGGGTGCGTTCGATTGTATAGAAACGCGAGGGTGTGTGTCGAGTGCACACAGAATGCAGCAGTGTGTGTAGTTCTTATAAGAAAATGGTTCAGTGAAAAATTTTGTTGGAATTCGTAGAGATGGCGCTGCTACTATGATGAACGTAGCATCAAAAAATTAGTTACGGGGCCCGCGTGCGATTTTACTATCTAACTCTTTCTCTATAGGGTCCAAATTTGCGTATATGACATTTAATGCTTTGTAAAATTCGTTTGTGACTTTTCTGGCGGGCGTGAGGCAGGTTATCGTAGATAGAGATTAGAACTACATAATTATTTTGATATGTTAAAACACTAGAAGATCGCCTAGTTTCGTTCTCTATCTTTATTAAGATAAGGGTTTAATTAGTTATATTCATTTTGATATTGCTCAAACTTTACACCTAGTTTTGCTTTTCTTAGAGGTAACTGAAGTCTGCTATGCTTGGAGGTAATCTTAGGGGGTGAATTTCAGCAAAAAAAGTGTCATTAAATATGCAAAAAGTGTAAGCCGTCGGGCTACGAATTTTTCAAGCCCGTAGCCGACTTCCAGGGCTTATAAAGTATGAGAAACAGTTTAAATGAGCGATACTTGTGATAAAAGTGTTTGCTACGAGATGTATTGTATGCTATGCTTTTTAGTGCTACGAAATTCGCTACGAGAATTATTGATACAATTTTTTTTTGTAGTGTGGTACTGACATTTTGTTAATATTACCGTTTATGATCATTTCTGAGTATTGTTTTAAGATTGGTTAACTACAATATTACATGCTAGTTTCTATATTTTTTAGAGCTACGAAATGTGTTAAGTACGTGATTTAATGCAAAATTGTGGAGTTGGTAACGTTGTGTTAAGCTTACCTAATAAAGATAATTTTACTGTTTTTTACATAATTTGACTGCATTTTTAGTAGGTTTTTGCTTCTATAGAACTACGAAATATGATAAATGATAACCTTTGGAGTAACATTTTGTTGAAAATTATTAAGTAGGTAGGTATATAGAAAACTATTTCAGTGTTTTAAATATTTTGTGATAGCCTAGTGTTAACGGTAAGATTTAATATAATATATTGTAAGAAAGATGAGATGAGATGTGGGAGCATGTAAGGTTCGTAGCAGCTGGCGTTCTGTGGTTTCTGCCTACCCCCATTGGAAGAAGGCGTGAGTTTATGTATGTAGGTATGTATATAATATATAATGTCAAAAAACTGCGTAGATGGTGTTATGTAGTTTTCAGCAGTTCTCCTGTATTTTAGTCAGAACGTAATGAAATCACCCGTGTATTTGCCAAGAGAGGTGATTATGAAGATTTTCTTTTAGACCGTTACAGAGGACATTGGGAGCCATACTTTCAGAAGTGGGCATTTATAAGCTAATAGATGATGATTATTTAAATTTATGGCTATGGAGATTTTTAATATTCTCTAATCTACTGTCGAAATGTTTGCTTTTACTCTCGTTTTTGACCAAGGGATGTTTATAGGCAAGTAATAATGTGGCAACTGGCGAAGCTTGGGTGTTGGCTGCCAGCTTTTGCCTTCAGAGAATACAAGCGTGATGTTATGTAATATTGCTTGACGCAAGGGAATGCATTGGAATGGTGCAATGTTTGACTTTTGATTATTATATGACTTTTGACCAATTGGAACCTACAGTCGATCTTAACATATCCCCAAATAATATATATTTTTACATTTAATGCAAGATTTAGTCTGCGAAGAGAATGATTCTTTCAGTCATCAGTGACTGAGGTCAAGGAGTTATGTAATGACGTCAGTATACTATTATGATAGAATAGACCATTTTTCTCTATTCTGTGGGTATTGTGAGATATTTTATTGATTTTATCCATCGTGACGTTTTAATGGCGACATTAATTTATCACACGTATACGGTTTAGCGTTCTCGTTTTATGACTAAGATATTTTAATTTCATTAAACGTTATTATTTATTGTTTTATTTAAATTTTTCTAAAATATCATCTTGGAGCACCTTGTAGGTACTTAAAGAACTGTAGCGCAGAAGTCATTTGCCGGGGTCACGGATCATAACATCGCATCAATGAAATTTAAAGGAATAACGTACAAAGAGTAGGCGAAGTGAAGGAAAGAGAGAGCTTTATTTTTTAGTTTGTTTGAAAATTTTAATTATTCAATTTACGAACTATTTTGTCTTGTTATAATTTTTATGATTACTGGCCACTAGCCCTACCCGTGTGTTAAATTAATGGCGCCATTGTAGTTGCACGTTGTATGTCGTAACTACGTGATAATATGCTATTTCATGTCTTGTTTCAAGACTCCATTGAATGGTTGTACCTATAGATATTTTTATATGGCGCCTATTTTGGTATCTCGCACTAGGAATCAGAGGCGCAGCTAAAATTATCATTAGAGGGAAGCCGAAGAAAAAAATATTCAGTTCTCATAAACTCAGACAAAAAACTGTAGGTTCTTAACCTTATGATGGATGGCTTTTGGATCTTGAACTGGTATTTAAATATAATAACACACATAGGTGTATCATATTATTTTGGCGATAGTAGACATTAAGAAGAGTGGTTGTTCCGCCGATAGGAATCGGGTTGTATGAAGGCTACGCCCCTGATAGGAATCCTGTCTTCTGTGGAGAGAAGAATATTACCTAGCCTGCTGCCTGATGTATCATTGCCTGGTCGGTCCCTTTAGACCTGCAATTAGGTGTAAGAAGAGGCAACTGATAGATCTTAGACAACTATGTGAGTTCTTGACTATTTGATCACCGATCTCGCAGATAACATCACACCTATATTCTCCGAAAGGTTAGGTAAAGGTCTAGTGATATCGTCAGTCTAGTGGTCGCAAGCGCTACTGCTGAGCAAGAAAGAGGTCCTGGGTTCGATTCCCAGGTGGGGCAGTGTTATTGGCAGTACCTCATAGATGCGTAACGGAAGCTAGACATGATCAATTTGAATGTTTCATTGATATGAATTATGATTTAATTATCTATTATTTATTGACGACGGTCCATTGTTTCTTGTGCAACCATACCATTATATTTCTTTTCTTAAACACCACTATATAATTAGCTATAATTATTTTTAAACAAATATCTATTCGAGTTTATTATTATTTGCTTTAAACGGTGAAGGAAAATATTGTGAGGAAACCGGCATGTCCTAGAAGCAAAGATTCGAAGACATGTGACATCTACCAACCCGCGCTGGGTCCGCGTGGTGGATTACGGCCCACTCCCTCTCGAAGAGAGGAGGCCTGTGTCCCAGCAGTGGGAACGTGATAGGCTGATTATGTGTGTTATGCATTTGCTACACATATCAATTTTTTTATTTACATAAAACTGGTTTACATCCGTAAGACGTCCTCGTAACATAAGTTCCAGTTGAAAACCAGCGCCAGGCACTACTTGTCTGGCATTTAAGCTGAGCTGGGCCTATTTGGCGCAGCCGTGGGGTGCACAATACTATTTTAAGTCAAATAAATTTAATTTCTTTTTTTTTAATTGGATTTTTCTATCTAAAATTCCTCAGTAGCAGCCCGGAGTCTGGATTTGTGTCCGTTTGATGGCAATGGGCTCGCCTTCTATTACGTGGGACTTAAACATAACTGGCGAAACCTCACACCTCTTTTTTTTTGCCTGTGCCGGGGCCACGGTAGCTATAGGTACACCTCTGGCCAACCCTTCGGGGAAACAAGGCGTGATGTCTTCTTCTTCGTCGTATCGATGATTCTTCTTTATTCATTTTATACATATAAGCACGACAAGAGGTGAGAGGTAGAGGAGCTCGTGGCTAAGTAATAACAGCCGCACGGGTCGATCCATCAGGTTAAGCTATGCTTGCCGGGGTTGGTTCGTGGATGGGTGACTATCTTTACATACCGAGACTCCTCCGTGCCTCGGAAAGCACGTTAAGCCGTTGGTCCAGGCTGTCATTCGTAGATCTTCGACAGTCGTTACGGGTCGTCAGAAGCCCGATAGTCTGACAACCAGTCTTACCAAGGGGTATCGTACGAGTATTACCCAGTTACTGGGTTGTGGAGGTCAGATAGGCAGTCGCTCCATGTAAAATACTGATATTCAGCTGCATCTGGTTAGACTGGAAACCGACCCCAACATAGTTGGGAAAAGGCTAGAGCAGGCACTCTCTTATAATATTCGTTTGGTATGTTTGTTAACATGTATTGACACAAGCTTCATAATGCTGTATTTGTCGGATTTGATTATGCAAAGATATGCGAGGAAGTATAAAAGCTCATTAGATATTACTTGGAAGCAAGCCGGGAGCGTCTAATTTGATGCATTCGACTGTAATAGGTTTAGTGATGTGGTTATAGATGATCTCCAATATCTGTGCTGCTGGGGAATTTGTTGCGCCACTTGTTCGTCCCAGCTAAAGCACTAGAAGTGGTGAAGGGCGGGCGTTTTGGGGGACTGTCTTATGTAATTTTGACGTTCGAGAAGTGCTGATTCTCAGCCTAGTCTGAATAAATGACTTTTAATTTTGATTTTGCTTCGTTGGCCTAGTTTAGTCATGTGGTTATAGATGATCTCCTATACCTACCTGTCTCGTTAGCGTTGGTCTAGTTTCCGCAAGCATGACTGCTGAGCACGGGGTCCTAACTTAAACCCCTGGTATCGTGTACTGTTAGGTTTTCAACGTTTGGCACCATAATCAGTCTATAATATTCCCACAGCTGGGACACAGGCCTCCTCTCTTCGAGAGTCAGTGCGGGTTGGTAGATGTCACATGTCTTCGAATTTTTGGTTCTAGGACATGCCGATTACCTCACGATGTTTTCCTTCACCGTTTTGAGAGTAAAGCGACTGTCTGGGTTCGAACCTATGACCTTACAACTGGAGTCGCCGTTACTATTGGGCCACCACTGCTTTCAGAAGCGCCGAGAGTTGAAAATCCAACAGTGCAATAATATTTATTTTTTCAAGTGTTTCCTAGTATTAGTGAAAATTGGCATTAGTCATTCATGATTGGTGAAATGTGGGGGTTGTTATACATACACCTCTGCCTATCCTTTAATTAAGGTAATACAGTCGTGATGTTATTATGATTTATGTATCTGAAGATATCCAAGTAAGGATCAAGTAGCATTAGATGTAACTTGAAAACCACTTATCATGACTTGCGAGGCAATGATTTGTGCATTGGTGCAGCTGTCTGGTTACAGATGTCTTCCTACTTCAACCCCTTATATTTGTTGACGCATAGGTACTAAATGTTAATGACAGGTTGTTGACAGGCCTACACTGTCCTCCCATACTTAATAAACACTGTAATTTGAAAACATTATAAAAGCCAGTTATTTTTAAAAGAGTAACCGTGAAGTTTCTTGCCGGTTCTTCTCCATAGGAAACGACCAATTGGAACCGTGCACCTAGCTTCTGACGTTTCATAAGTGCCCATGTAGGTTTATGTGAAATAAAATATCATTGAATTTAATTTTGTATGCTTTAATTAGGAGTCTTTTAAGGTACAAGATTTGGGTATAATGTTACTGGGTTTTAATCTACTTACTGTTTTATGTTAACATACATTTTTAGGGTTCCGTGCGTCCAAGGAAAAAACGGAACCCTTATCGGATCAGTCGTGTGTCCGTCTGTCAGTCACAGCCGATTTGCTCCGAATCTATTAAACCGATTAAGTTGAAATTTGCTACACATATGAATTTATATGATCCGAAAACGAACGTGTAACGTGAACAAATGAATCTTGAATATGGGGTTCACTTTTGGGGGAAAATTTGAAAATTATAATAAAAAAGTTTTGCAAACTTTACCGTGTGACATAATAAATGAAAGGACTTGTTGTGATGAATTCAAATATTTTTTTTATAATTTTAAATAAATAGTTTTGAGGTTATTAAAAAAAATGAAAATTGACCATTCCGACCTTATCTCCGAAACTGCTGAGCCATTTTTTTTTAATACAGAGAATAGTTTTATAAAATAACATGGTAAATAACTCAGTATTGTGCGTACAAAATTACATTCGCAGTTGGAATGTATTGGGAACATGTTTTTCAACTACAATATTGAGTTTGTTCTTAGGATAAAACCCTTCATTATGCGAGGTCTAACACACACTTGGCGTTTTTTTTTTAATGTTTAGGCATGTCATAACACAGAGATTATTAGAAGAGTGTTTGTGCAGAATAAACAATTTTTCTTTCTTTCTCTTGTCTGAAAAATATGTTTTCACGCAGAGAAGGCCAGTTACTACTCGAATATTGTCAGATGTAGGCTTGAACGCCTTGAATGGATTGGTTGGTGGTTGATTGGCAAAACTTAAGCATGCTTGCTCAGTTTATAAAATATTTCTGCGGAAGCGCAGCTAGTGACAGACCACACCCCTTCCTGGTTTCGCCTAATTAGAGACAATATGAAACATAAAATAACAACAAACATTAGCAACAAATCAAATCAAAAACAGACGTGCATCCTATTGGTCAAAACGCATGCATCGGGCGATCGAGTCGTGAGCCGTGCTAAGCGATTATCACCTTAAATCGATAAGGCTGCCTAGTGTATATTTTGCAGTGTTTGATTTATTTTTTGTTATGTATTTTTATAATAACAAACAACCAAACAATAACAAAGGTGAGGATGCGGAAGTTTGGCCGATACTACTAACATACCAGGTATATACCGGTATAATTTCTAGAGCCCAGGAATCTTCCTTGTTAGGTACCTAGGTAACCAATGCCCCTGATCTATTTCCTAGAACTATTAGCACATTAATGCTAAAACCATAGCAATGTCAAGATTGACTTAATCTTAATAACGCTGTTAATGTAACAGGCCCTACGTAACATTACGCCTGTCTTCCTCGAAGGTAAGCAGAGGTACTGTCGCGGATATGTGCGGGGAATCACTTTTCAATCTTAGAAATAAAGTCGAAAAGTGGTTAATCGCAAATGTCCGCGATGGTACATAATACACCCACATTTCACCGTTCAAGTCCCATGTAGGTAATAGGGGGCGAGATATTACCTTAAAAGGCACAGATTCAGACTCTCAATGTTGCTGAGAATTTCCTTATGGAAAACCGAAAAAATAATAACAAAAATTCCTATTTATCTCGTCGACTCGACGTCCGTATGTCACTGCAGGGATCCAGCAGATTATCAGCGTCAGGTATATTTACCTGATACATGAGAGCAGTGGTGGTGGTGGTGGTGAGAGTGGTGGAGGCATGCCTCAGAAAGCACGTTAAGCCGTAGGTCCCGGCTGTCATTCGTGGCTCTTTGACAGTCGTTACATCCGAAGTCTGACAACCAGTCTTAGCAAGGAGTATCGCATAACCCATAACATGGCAGGTCCATGTAAAATACTGGTATTCAGCTGCATCCAGTTAGACTGGTTGCCGACTCCAACATAGTTGGGAAAGGCTAGGCAGATGACGTGCTCTCTAAACGGTGAAAGAAAACATCGTGAGCAAACCGGCATGTCCAAGAACCAAAATTCAAAGGCATGTGACATCTACCAACCCGCACTGGGCCCGCGTGGTGAATTACAATCCACTCCCTCTCGAAGAGATAATGCCTGTGTCCCAGCAGTGGGAACATTATAGGCTGATTATGGTATGCTGAGCTGGACTCCCATTTGATGCAACCTTGAGTCGCACACCGCACTTTGTATGTTTTTTATTTGATTTATTTAAAGTATGTGTTAGTCATTGTGTCACTTTAAGGCTCCTGCAAATAAGCGCGACACACAGGTACCGAGTGTTGCGCGACGAGTGGTGCCTTTGTGTCGCGTCGCATGTCGCGCCTGTGTGTTATTTTTTTATACTGGCACCTTGTTTTCTTTATATTCGTGTAATTTGATACCATTTAATTGTGCTATTGTGTGTTGTGCTATTTCTTTTATGTGAATGAATTTTAATGATTTATCTATCTTTTTAATTAGTGGAATAAAAGTAGCTGTTCGAAGTGTTGCCTGTGACTGATCCGGTCAGGGGTTTACTTTATAATAACCTTATTTCACCTCTACACCCTCGGAGGAGGAAACGTTAAGTCACTAATGACCACGCTTTCCAATTATATATAATTGGCTAACAGCCGAACCCAATAACATATCTATCACCAGTTTTGGCGTACTGGAGATAGAAGAACCTATCTATCTATGGTTTTAACGTCCCAATAATCTATAAGAGATTATGGAATCTTACCGGCCTGACATAAGGACAGATAGAATTATACTGTCCACCATCAATAGTGATCTGTCTTTTACTGAAAATAGGTTATTGTGTTCGGCTGTTAATCTTCACGCTATCCTCAATCTAAGGTAAGCAGACACAATTTCCATACACAAAAAGAACAATAAAAGTCGCTAACGAAATCCTTAACATGTGTTCATCAGACTAATTGAAACAATAATGTTCCTGAGATAGCATCGCACACACACACACTAACACTGACGAAGGTCGACCGTAACTCGCGATTGAGTTACAGACTGCAGGCTAAAAGGCTAAAAGTTTCAACTAAATGTGGGTAGTGTATATTATACTACATAGCATCGCGCTTGTATTTCTCTAAGGGATGAGCAGTTGCCTTCAAAAATATTTCATCGACAAGAATGCATTTAATTGTCTACTATCTTTATTCGTTAATATTGTATCGATGAGTAGCCACAAAACATATTACACATTGGACTCTTAATTGTAGCTACACATTAAGGACTCGTGTTAACTGGGGCGACGCGACACCGGTAGAACTTTCTATGAAAACTTCATGGAAATTTATTAATATTATTTTGATTATTTTGATTCTACGAACGGCACTTATGGGCCTGATAACGTGGTGTGATAATGTCTTCCTGAAATTATAGTACGAGAAGGATAGAAAATAAGGAAACGGTGATTATATTATTTAAATTCAGTATGTTCCTTACATTTTCAAATAAGAAGTTTACATAAGTGGAGATTCTCGAGAGGACGGAGCACCCTCAGTCTACTATGGCATTTTTAGGTTCCATACCCGAAGGATGCCAAACGGAACCCTATCTCCGCAGTCCATCCGTCTGTCTGTCAGCGGGCTGTATCTCATGAACCGTAATAGGTAGACAGTTGAAATTTTCACAGATTGTGTATTTCTATTGCCGCTATAAAACAAATAATTAAAATAAAATAAAGTAAAATTAAAGGGGTCCCCGTACAAAAAACGTGTTTTTTTTAATATGTAAGTAGTGTTACCTATATATTGTACGGTGGTATGGAACCATCCGTGTGTGAGTCCAACTCGCACTTGGCCGGTTTTTAACTATATCATGAGCTATCCTCATATAGCGGGTTCCAATACGGGTGAAAAGGACCGTATTGAATAAATCCTCAATAATTTCGAGAAAACTCAACACTTTCCATGCGTCTGTCGTCTTATCTTTCAATCAAAGCATATCGCACAGACATAAACCTGTCGTTTTTAACTGTATAAAAGTTAAACCACGTTACATCTAAGACCTTTAAAGTGCTAATGAGGCACATAATTGACTAATTACTGTCGTAATGTTTTAATAACAACAACCTCTGCCGTTGACGCGCTTCTTTCCGCGTTTTTGTCGCTTTACGTGGCAACGGAGAGGTAGATTTAATTGAAGTGATGAGCGTAGTTTGGGGAAGGATTTGAGCGTAGTTGTTGATGCTACGATTTATAATAGATTTTTCTAATTTTGGCAAATCGTCGTTGATACTGCAAAATGTCATATGTCAAACAGCTGAAAAAGTGGTTTAATTAATCCCAAACTGATTATCTTCTCCAAAACAGACGCATGTTTTCATAAACGAGTTGAGCTGAGACACGGCCAGAATCCGTCGGTGACTTATTTCAAAAATCAGTCTCAAACATTAAATGACACCAAGCACTAGTATAAGAAATCCCATACTTTACTATAGAACAAAAACTGTGGCGCATCATTTGGGGCAAAAGGACGCACTTTTGCCCCCACTCCACTGAACCGAAACTATTTTGATATTAGGATCGCTTCTTTGCGCTATCTGTAGCAAAACTATTAGGTTCCTAAAACGCAGCAAATAATCGACGATAGATCAAATGGTTTTCTATAAACTAGAAGAAGAAAGAAAATACGTTTATTTGCGGTAATCATGACGCAAAGAAAGAAAAAACACAAACACGAAAAGAACAAGTTGGGGGAAAATATGCGTCACAGTTTGCGTGGACGCAAAACGGTCATCGTTAGATAAATGACAATGCCAGATCCTGCCCCACCCTTACATTAATCTCCAAGAAATGTAAATTTATCAAAATTATCGCATGAAAATATGACCCTTGGTTACTTAACAATTATTCTTTTAATGATGCGGCTAAAAAGTTAATGATAAAAGGAATTTAAAAACCCGATGTCCATTTCCTGTTTATATCGATCGCGACTATCTGCGTTACTTAGTACATATATACGTGGAACCAAACGAGTTATTTCATAAAAAAATAACATCTATTAATGTATTATGAATGGATTTTAATATGGATTTGGTTAAAATACACATGTTCATGAAAATAATGTTTTTTTTTAATAATATTATATATTATTATGAATGTATATTCTCATCATTATTTCGCATTTGAGCCCTAGTAGGTGATTAGGTGTAATGAAACGTCATTGACGTGCTAATATTAGCTGTGTCAAAAAGTCATTCATTGACATTCGCTCTGTTCTGTTTGCATTGTTGTTTGATTTTTGTGATCATATTACTGTTATATTTTCACGACGATTTTCGCTTTTGTACACGGACTCGATCTCGCCTACTCGCCGACTTTGTGCTATTTACTACGGATTCAGACCATTGCTTTCGACTTGGTTAACGATGTTGAGGTGCTTAAATTGGCACTTGTGCGTCGACAGGATGCAAAGACATGTTGTGTCTTCATTACAATCTGCACTGCAAACACTTCTCGTAAAATGGAAATCGTTGCAACAGGTATGTAGGTACTACGTACTACTATGTAGGTACTACAATTATGTCCTAAGTCAAAAGTAGTACTAAGGTTGATGTCGGTGTTATATCATTCCTTCCTTTCATAGCCAAACATCCTAGGATAGCGTTGTAACAATATACAGCACTTATTTAATTATTTCTACAATTATAACTGCAATTAACCTAAACTTAGGTACCTAACCTAAATGTAATAATTGTTCTTAGATTTAAACAGAAACCGCAAAATCTAAAGACATTTAAACGTGTTTTAGTTATCACTAATAAAGCAGCAATAGAATGCTACCATTTGGCATACTTGGAAACCAACATTTATTTGATGGGTCAAAGCTCTATAGAGTTTCTGGCATTGTCCTTTACTGCTCGTCGCATCCAGACCACTTACTTCCGTGCACAAAAATGTGGGCCTATGAAAATGCAGGCAGTTCACGGACTACCCACTGATTACGTAATAATGTTTAACAGTTTTCCTGTGAGCACAATGTTATGTGCTAAACTAGTCTAAATAGGTATTTAAATAGTCTAATGTCCTTAAATAATTGTTAACTTTATTATGAAACTACGGACTGGGCTTGAAAACTGTGAAAAGCGCATGATTTAGACTTTAGTTTTAATTCGGAATTCGCCGCGAAAGTGTTAATACACGTTTATGGCACTTGTTTACTTACAATATTAAAAACCTCCTATACTGCCCTCTCAATCTGTCTAACCTTTTCTTAACTATGTAGGGGTCAGCTTCTAGTCTAATCGGAGGCAGCTAAATACCAGTATTTTACATGGAGTGACTGCCTATCCGACCAACACAACCCAGTTACTGGCTACCACGATACCCTTGTTAAAGACTGGTTGTCAGACTTGCTCTTTGTGCGTCAAAAAATGCAGGCGTAGTGAACTCTGCGCTGCTACCAAGGATGGCGTTGAAGTGGCAAAAAATACGCTCTCGTACCATCGACACGACCTAGAAGAATAAATAAGGCAACGTAATTGTGTTCGTAAGCTCGTCGACATTGTGTCCTGTCTGTCCTAACCTATGGCGCTCAGACTTGCTCTTTGACCGAGGCTCTAGACAAAATCAAACTGGTTGCTAATTAAATTGTATAATTTATTATTTTTATGACACCGATTTTACATTCTGTGATCACTTTAACTCACACACGGACTTAAAAATGTTTTTCTTGTTAATTTTTTTGGAAAATCGTACACTTTTACAATGTTTGTAAATATCTGTGAGCACCGTGTATCTAACACATATTTAATTTATCTGTCATTGCTGCATTTTTAATTGTTTACCTATTGTGTTATAGTAATTTTATTCTAGGTGCATCGTCTTCACATATAATTATATAATAAATGTACTCATACAAAATATTGTAAAACATTTTAAGAGTAACGGTGGAGTTTCTTGCCCATACTTCTCCATACGAAACTACCTTTTGGAAGGGGCGACTAGAATCACTACAGAATTGAAAGTAATCAAAACTCAATATGGCGACAACCAGACGCCATATTGTGAAAAAGAATAAAAATTACGTCGAAACAAACTACGTCACGTAAGATATCATTGAATAGGTCTTTGAAAATCATCTTTAGGTTTCTCTAATCATTTTTCATTTTGAATGACCATTTAGGATCTATAACGATTTAAAATTGGTTACCAACCATTCTCACTTATAATAAAGCTGTGATATAGTTCTCATTTAATAAATAGGTCTTAATAACGTGAAAAATAAAAAAGTTAATTTAAAAAATCAAAAAACCCGACTGCGTAGAGAGAGAGAGAACTTAAAAAAAAAGATGGAAACAACAACTTAATAGGTACTATAAAAAATCTCATGCAACAAGATTAAGTTATATTTCTTGTTTCCATCTTTTTTTAGAGTTCACCTTCTACACACAGTCAAGTTTTAAAATTTTTTAAATTTAATTTTTTGACCTGTTTTCAGCGTATAATTTTCCTATGGTGGGGTTGGCTTCTAGTCTAACCAGACACTGATAAATATCACTTTCTTGTCAATATTTTCGGATTCCTAAATCGAGCCACCATGCATTTCCATGTAAGCTACATAAAGGCTTAGAACATGAAAACAATGATGAGTCAAACAAAAAGTTTTGATGCAGTTTCGAAGCTGACATAGGTACTGGCCATCGTTTTGGTGCCACTATTGTTCCAAATTTGAATTCACGACAATTTAAAAAGCAATAGACGTTTATACAAAAAAATAAAGAAAGGCACGATACGAGTCCAGGAAATTATTATTATTATTATTTTACTGAATAACAGAAGGCCAATTCCCGTAATTAAAGTCGCAATCTCATCTCAGCGACAATCAAATGTCAAAAATGTAGGTAAACGCTATATAATTCTTGACAGATTGTGACTGAGATTTAAATGCGAACGATCGAATTACCGGAATTGCTCCTCTGATATTTTATTCTACTAGGATCTTACCCAAGAAACCTAGAGAGGTTACAAGGCTACAACCGCTTTTTGGCTTACGGAAGCTACGCGAATCCTTCATTATTTTGATGCATTTATATCTAGATCAATATTCCATCTTGTTTCACAATTACACTGCTTCTTTTCAGTCAAAAGCTGAAAACGCCATTCCCCAAACACTGTGTGGTTATTTCCTCAAAAGACCATTTCAGACACCAATCTACATGGTCTTCACATGATCTGACCAAGATTATGTCTGGACTTTAGAAGAACTGTGACCTCTGAGTTTGTTTCGGACTTTTTCTCAGGGTAGTCAGATAGGAAACGCCGCCTCATATAGTTTTAAAATATGATTGACGTGTAAAAAGTGTTTGTGCAAACCTACTTACAGAAATAAAATCATTTATCATTTACAAGCTAAGCAACAGGGTCACTGACCGCGGCTAAAATGAAATAATTTTCTTTCAGGACTCGAAACTTCAGTTCGTAAAACATTTGTTTTTTTTTTTTGTCATGTACATTTGTATGGCTTTGCAGTTTCAACCTGTGTTGTGAAATTTCGTGAGTTTAAAGAATCCTTAGGGTTTTACTCAGTGTTTATTGTGAAATAACGTTATTTTAGAGATGTTAATATTGATGGTAGTATAGGTTTAAATTCCAATTTATTGTGTGAAACTATGCGCTAAAATAGTGATTTTTTTTAAATTCAGGAATTTGAGCAGTTGTTGTTTCTGAAAATACATAAATAGGTACACATACATACATAAACTCAGGCCTTCTTCCAATGGGGGTAGGCAGAAACTACAGAACGCCACCTGCTACGATCCTTACATACTCCTTTTGCTTCGTTAAATGTGGTTTTATTCCAAGTCATGAATAAAAAAATAAAATAATAATAATTGACAATCGAACTTCCCACTTCCTGATCCATTATTACGCAACTAAAAATCCCCAACAACAATTTGCATGACAACGAAGCCAAAAAAAGATATGACAACATGCCAATCTTTTTACAATCGACCTCATAATAACATTTTATTTTTCCGCAACTCGAACCTACGTCTGTCGCACACAGAACCGAATCCCACGTATATTAACCACTGAACCGTAAGGTTGTCAGTTACAAAACCGAATCTGTCGACGAAATATTCGAGGGAAAAATGTCGCGGCCGGAAAACATGGCGAAATAAGATTTGGTTCCGTAATTTGTGAAACGGACAAATTATTTAGTGAAATCTGGGGAATTACATCATCATAACGTCACGCCTGTACTCCTCGAAGGGTTGGGCAGAGGTGCACCTATAGCTCCCACACCCACATTTCACCAGTTATGTTTAAGTCCCATATAATAGAGGACGAGCATATTGCCATCAATCGGGCATAAATCAAAGCTCCGGGTTGCTACTGAGAAATTCCTGATAGAAAACCCAGTAACTGTTTGTCCGATCCGGGAATCGAACCCAGGACCTCACACTCAGCAGTAACATACTATACTATAGTTATACTTAATATATTTTACATAGGTAATGGGTAGACTATGTTTTTTTTTATAGTATCTGGAAAGGGAATTATTAGAGGAAATGCCGTCGGAAAATTATTACCGCTTATAAATAAATCACTTTTTGTAATTAGATACTATCTACTTGCTACAGTTCTACCTTAGTAAGACATTAAGCAACTTCTAGAAAAAATGCACGAATCAAAATTAAAAACTATATACCTAACCTATTTTTTGCTTGACACCCAAGTATGAAGACTTCTTAAAAATATTTTCTTAAGAAAAAAAACTCAAGAAAACCCATTTTAAAATCGACGTCACCAAAATAGGCACCCGGATCTCGGAAACTAGAACACAAAACTTAACTTCCCTTCGAGACGCCATGACACTTTTTTGTCGACCTAAGATGGCGAGTGACGTCTACACCCGACTAAAACAAAAGAACGCCCCACCCACTTACGCAAAAAAATAACACTTAAAGCCATGCATGCGAAAAAAAATAAGCAATGAGATTTTAAGCTGCTGCGGAAACTGCGCAAAAGCACGAACGTGTTATATCAACAGTGGCAGTAAATCAACAAATAGGAACAACGGAACTACGAAAATCCCGAATTCATGGGACCGGCGTGGAGTACGCAGCGTAATCCCGGCACAGCGGGCATGCAAACTCGTAACAGTGCCACATTTACCGGGGAGGGCATCAGACGAACACTTGTTGCTTGCGAATGCCAACTTCACGTTTCCAGACGCCGCTAAACTTCGCCAGCCGCCTGCAATTACTCGCACAACCGAATTAGAATTCCGAAACCGAAATTCGATTTTCAAAATTGACTTTAACCAACTTTCGCGTCAACTTAGCAAACTTTTTTAAACTGTACATGAGTATAAAATATAATTTAAAATGGCAACGAATAACTGGTTAAAAATGTTTGTATTTAAAAAGCACCTATTTATTTCACTGAGCACTTCACTACGGCGTCTTGGTCTTAAGACGCGACTTCGCGACGCACAAGACGTTCGTTCTAAAATTTGAATTTTGGGTCCGGCGGTTGGTATTACTTGTTGAAAAATTATATGCACTTGTGTTGTTAAGTTCGAATTTTGAATTTAGTTTTTCCGAAACGTTATCCGTAGTTGAAGACTAGGTATTGAATAATTTAGCTCCTGATTGCGGGGAGAGAAGTTGCATTAGTGCACGCCGTCCCGGTTGCAACAGGTTGTTTGGCAGAGAACAGAAGAGCGCATGCGCGCTGCCACGACCGATGCACCGCTCTACAATGGTCGCAGCTGAATTTCGATTAAGTGTGGGTTCTTGAGTTTTGCCCTGGTTTCGGGAAGATGGGAGAATCGTTTGCTTTGTTGAAGTTAAATATATCTAGATATACATAAGTGAATAAGTTCTGACAATTTCAGAACATTTCCTCCTAGTTGATCGCACTTGGGAAATCGTATGGTGATTATAGATGGCTTTAGTGCTAAGAGCCGAAGGAGTTCTTTCTTAAAACACTGTTGCTATAATTAAGTAGTTCATCATATTAAAACGATGAAATTTTTTTTATTTTATAATAAAAAAATCATCGATATTTTTGCCTGTAAGTAACTGGTAGATCATAACATTAATGACATTACAATTATACCTGATTTGTGGACTCTAAATCTAAACAAACCAATCCATGATTTTCTTTAATAAAAGAATCTCTCTAAAGTCTCGTAATTAAAATAAGTTGACGTTTGCCTCTATGTGTTTATATCTAGGTACTTAATACAAAATATCTTATTCAATAGTCATTGCGATCGGTGATGTTCCGTTGTTCTACCAAATATTTTTAGCAAGAATAGTGAATAGCGCGATCTTAAAAAGTGGCAGCACTAACAGCTGATATCAAGAGGCTCAATTAAATGAGGGAAAAGATAGAAATAGAATATTTATGAAAAATTCGACGGACCAATTTTTTATGACCCCCTCCCATTTTATAAACAAACATAATTATTTTAAGATTATTAGTTTGTAAACTAAACAGTACTTAAATATATTTCACTGTACATAAAATCAGTGAAAACTAAGTATACCTAGTCTACCTTTCGTACTAGAAGATATTTGAAAAGATTTAAACTTCCGAAATCCAGAATTGATACCAGATGGAAAATGAGTATTGACATTCCGTCCAATCTCCTCAAATTGGAAACATTAAATAAGGAAATCTATGCAAACAATTCCTTTACATGACGTCAAATCTGCGGCCATTGTGGATCGATCGCTGCAACGCTCTTGGCCTCTATAACCACGTGTAGAATTAGGTACAGCGATTCGACTAGAGCCTTATCTCTTACGCGCCGAATTCTAATCACCACTCAGATTTCTTATCACCACGCAGTTTTTACTCTTAGTGGTGATGAAAACGTCAACATTTAGGTGATATAGATATACGACACGCCATGTACTATCTGTGCAGCAATAAGAATACACTGGCTTATCGCTTACGCGCCACATGCTAATCACCAGCGCGATTTTTTATCACCACTCAGAGTCTGTCACTATTTCACTATTTAGGTGATATAGCTTCGTCACACTTGTACAATGTCTAGTGCCATATGCAAATACGCAGTCAATTTACTTAAATCACTGCTGAGACTTGTATCACCACTGAGAGTCTGAACACATTTGTGGTGATATTGCCAAATGACACGTGTATAAATAGACTGATTAGTCGAACTAGTGTCTTAGTTTTTTTAATCATCACTCGGCTTGTTATCACCACATTGAGTTTAAATTAATTTAATCATCAATCAATCAATTGAATGTGCCTGTGACGTGGTTAATTTTTTGCTATGATTCATTCTTATTGGAACGAAGTTCTCTAACGCAGCATGCGGTAGGAGTAAACTAGTAGAAATCGTCGCTAACGAAAAAGCGCGTTCCTACTTTAAAAGCGTTCATACTTCAGTAGAATCTCGATAATGCTCATGATACATGCCCCTCCATGTGACTTTCTTCTTTCAAATCCACACTCTCTCTGTCTCTATCGAGAGATTGAGAAAAAGTGTGAATTCGGTCAAAATGAAAATCCAAGATGGCGGCTGTGAAAATTTTCAAATTTTTCGTCATGGGTGTCGTTTTCATAGTTTTCGAGGGTGTTAAAGTCGATTATGAGGTCAAAATGTAAAAATCAAAGATGGCAGCTGCGAAAATTTTCAAATTTTTCGTCATGGGTATCGTTTTCTTTCATGGTTTTCGAGGGAGTTAAAATTTTGTCTTTGTTTTAAATCATACGGGAGACGGAACTTCGTTCCTGATGGGGGCCCGACCATATACGTTTTTTGTTATCACCACAATGAGTTTAAATCAACCCGTGCCAGTAACGTGGCTAACTACTCGCTATGATTCTTCTCCATTCTTACTCTAATTACAGCATACTGATTAGGAATAGAATATACCGCTGTAAGAGGAAGTTGAATGTTAGGTATCCCTCTCTTTCACACCCATTTTTAATCACCATTGTGATCTCAATCACTGAGAGTGGTAATCCGATTGGGAATTTCATAATCCGTTACAATTTTCTTTACGTAAGTACCATCTGGCACCTTTACAAACGCATCGCCATCTTTTACTTGACTTATTTATTAAAAAATACTAGACCGTGGAATTCACTTTTTCGTGATTAAAAAAGAAAACGTTGCATGCAACAATGCATATAAAGGCAATTACCTAAAATTGTACAACTGACCCCTGACCCAGATTCTAAAATACATGTATATCAGTCACCCATTCCGAGGTCGAACTATATTTCATCTGCCTAGCCTTATCTCAACTATGTTGGGGTTGGCTTCCAGTCTGCACCAGATGCAGCTGAATACCAGTATTTTACATGGAGCAACTGCCTATCTGACCTCCACAACTTAGTTGCTGGATAACACGATACCCCTTGATAAGACTGGTTGTCAGATTTCTGACGACCCGTAACGATTGTCAAAGATCCATGAATGACAGCCGGGCTCAAAAGCTTAACGTACTTTTCGAGATACGGAGGGGTATTGGTATGTAAAGGATGGTCACCCATCCACGGACTGACTTCGGTAAGCGTAGGTTAACCCATGCGGCTGATATTACTTTAGACAAGAGCTCCTCGAGGTTGAACTAAATTTATACCCCATTATTTATTACGAAAATATATCGATGCTTAAAAGCCAAAAAGGGATAAGCGACATTTCTTGCGAAATCGACTTACCTTGGTGTTGAGCTGAGTATTGAGAATCCAACAGAGTGCATTCCAACGCGTCGAAAAAACACACTGTTGGATTTCAAACTCTCGACGCTAAGCAGAGCGTTGAAAATCCAGTGCGCGAAAAAAATCGCCGCGATATTTTCACGTCCGTGCGAACGTCAGCTCAAACTCAATAGATAATTAAGTATTATCGTTATCATCGCACCTATGGCTACATCATGAGTGGCAACAAAAACAGAGAATAGATCACCAACAAACTCAAAACCAGACCTGCCTCAAGGCACACAGAAGTGCGCAATAACCCTCCAAACTCTATTCAAAAGCTACTTCTGTATAACCCTAAAACGAGAATCGCAATAAGGCCGTAAAACAAATAAACACACAAACAAAATTCATACAAGTTGGTGTACAAAATTTTCACGAACTAACATCGTGAGAGTAGATATTATACAGAGACTTAACTTCGAATAATCGCGGAACGCAATACTAGAAAGTATGGCTGGATGCGTGACGTCACACCGCGACGCGATCACAGACATACAGGTGGAGAATCTCTCCAACGTCAAGCATATTTTATGTTTTAAGTTTAATTATTTATTGAATCTCCAACATACGCTACACAATTACATGCGAGTTTACAAGAACAGATACAACTACTACTATGCGCTTCCAATTATAGGAGACTTCATCATTCACTTATTATAATCTAGGTAGGTACAAAAGGTTCAGCATTCACGCATACATGTCCAAGCCATGTTGCCGTTATTAAACAGAAGTTTGACTGAGCTATGAAGTCCGAGGAGTCTAATACGCTCTAGCTGTCATCCAACAACAATAGCTACCTAATGATTAAATGTGCAAACGGGCAAGTCTAATCCCTGGTGCACTACTAATGTGAATATACTCTTTGCACAAGCAAATATTTAGCTTAGGTTATTGAGTCAATAGAAACCATATAAAGCTGAATTGTTGGTAAACTGTAGTAACATCTAATTTATTAAACCCAGAGTTTTTACCTATCGCAGATTTAGAGCGTAATATTGTTGTATAAAGTTCGGTCTCTGTCGCATATTTCCTCCTACGCCAACACTGTTGCTTCAGTGAACGAGTATGTAACTGGTTTCGCTGGATATTTTTAGTGTGGCTAGATAAGCACAGGTTTCGTGTAGTGTTGCTCTTTTATAAGCTTTTGACAAAACGGAGGGAATTTTTCGTTGGTAATTTAAAATGGTTGAATGCTGTATCTTATTTTAGGAGTGTTTTAAATGTGGACGTTTAAAGTAATTTCATTTAAATATTGTATATCTACTGTACCTGCTTACTTATAAAATCCAAGTCGGTTAGCAAGGATTGATTTACTTTTAATATATCAATCATAATAAATAAAATATGCATTATTTTTATTTTTGAAAGACACGTTATCATGTTTCATTCATATTCGAATTCTGAAAATGAATGCACTCTTTGAATTTTTAAATAAATGCGTTTTCCAATTTGAAATTCAATTCGATAAGGTACTCGAATTTAAAAGCGTGAAATTTTTAAATATCGAATTTCTGTCGTTGATTTAAATCTATTACCGTGAGTCTCAAAGTCCCGAGTAAAAAATGTTACTTCTACCAAGCATGAACTATTTTATCGTCTACACTTCAGGTGAGATTGTGGCTAGCATAAGCCAATCAATTTTTATTTTTTGAGGCCAAGTCTTTTTTTAATATCAATAGATTTTTGGTATAGTCATTTTTAACAGAATTCACTATCTTTTATTTAGATTGTTTTCACTGTCGCAAAAGCCGATAGCTATGAAATCGAGGTTGTCACTCACCCAATATGTAGACCATGTTCTTAGTCCAGCGCTGTAGTTCCTTGCGTATCGCACGACGTTCTTGCTGGCACCGCGCGAACGAGCACTCCGCCATGGCACTCGTGCGACAACCCTGGAAACAAAAGACTGTTAGACTTCACTGGCTGTTCATTGTTCATAAGTTAGTACAAATGTAAAGAAGAAGCCAATGGACAGATATATTATGAGCAACATCAGCAGATTGAAGCTGTTGAACAGATAGGCTGATGAAAGAAGTACTTAATTGGTTATCATTATTTGTTAGCAGACACGAAGACGCTTACGCATGCTAATGCTCAAATCGAATGATTGACTTTTGTGGTTCTTTTTATATTGCGAGAATCGTCACAGACACAAGAAAGTCTCAGTCTAATTCATAACATTTTTTTCAAATAGGCCATTAAAATTAAAAGGCAGTTTTGAACGTCATTTACAAAAAAAAAAAAAAAAATTGAATATAGTCTGACAATGAAGGTTTTTATGAAAATGTACGGCACCAGTTGGCGCAACTTTGACAAGGGGTCTTCCAATGAATGTAAAATATAATGATGACGTTCATCATTCATTTCATTCATTCGTTCATCATTCAGTCACGACTAAAGAAAATATAGGTGCTTTGATACTTTTGACAGATGCCCGGACCTGACGTCTCAGTGCTGCCACCTAGTGAACGTCATTTCAGAAAACCCTCATTAGACTGTAAAGGTCAGGAGACAGTAAGTAGCTCCAGGTAGAATTTATACATGTTTAATAACCGACCAAAGCGTAGCTGGGTAATGAAAAAGAGCAAAAAGCGAAGAGAAGATTCGACTATTCAGGACAACGTACATTATATGAACATAATGTCATATCATTTCTAAATTCAAGAAAACACCCAGAAACACAAAAGATGATGACAGGACATCAAACATACATTTCACACAAACCTTATAATCTCATATTACATTGAATGCACCCAGAAGATCTCTAATGAATGAATGAAAACATGAGGTTCAAAGACGTAGGTAGCGATTGAATGACATCATAGAATCGATTAATAACATCTTTTATCATCTATGAGATGTTCCAAGATTTCCGAGAAACTCGAAATGCGGTTTGAATAGTCTATGTAGTCTTTGGTTCACTAGAGATCATTGGTTTCCAGAAATTTGTGAACATATTATTATTACTTAGTGTATTCCGAATACTCTATAATGTCTTTGGTTCATGTCAAATTTATCGTGTTATTGAATACGGTATCTATTTTTCTATCTGTTTTCTGAAATCTTACATTGGCAAAAGATCTGGAGAATACATCTTAATATACAATACTTAACACAAAACTTGCATAACTTAGAGAGACGTAACGGCTTACTGCCAAAAGGTGACAGCGAGTATACATTTGCCCTCAAAATTTTCCTGAAAGTTCCGTAAAGTGTATAGAAACTACAAAATTCCCTTACTCTAAGCTGGTTTTCATCATTTCCATCCCTGTTTAACTAGCGCTGTGGAGGTTTTTCTTTAAATACATATATTTATACGATGTTTATTTATAAAAAAAAAACCTGATCGATTCGTTTGCTAACTTTCTAGCTCTGAATTGCAAAATAATAATAAAGGTATAATTTAATAATAATCTTACTCTAGACCAAAAAAGAACCAAGAAGCTACAGTCCAGCTTACGCTCAAAAACGTTCTCGAACATTCCACAATGGCCGACCTCCTACCTACCAACGTCGTCAAATTTATAGATTCGCAAGTTATACAACAATAATATTGGGCAGTCACGTTCATTTTCATTTGCACAATGGAAATAAATTCGCTCTACAAAACCCTTGATCCGTTACACAGAAATACATTTCCCGCAAAAAATAAAACTCAATATTTTGGCTGGCTTTTATTACTCAGTGGATATTTTCGTCATGAAAATGGGAATCGGAAAACTCAGAATTGCCTGGTTTTGTATTATAAATATAAACTTCGTTGTTCTCGAAACCTATTACCTCAAAATGCCAAACATTCTGCAACCCGAGGTCAAACTTAATTCAATTTAGTCTCAGCGATCGAGTCGGCCCACTAACTAAAATTTCATTAACTCCTATTTCCTGAACGAGCCGGGCTATCTTCGAATATCGAAGTCGGCACCTCGAGCAAAATAAGAAGTGAACTCTATTCAATTACTATAACATTCATCGAAGTATCGAACCCGACGGTCAATGAACCCGAAAGGAGCTAACGAAATTCTACGAAAAACCTCCGATCCTCATCAAGAACACCCGACACCCACCGAATATGCCCGAACCACCCGAATCTGGCCCCCGAATTCTTATTTCAAACTCCAGACGAACGGGGGGCCGGGGGGTATCGCGAAACTATTCTTATTTTAAAATCTCTCTCCACGGAATATGCCACGAAAGAGGTTCTTATTTTAAAAATATCACGCTCCACCGAAATTTTCTTATTTTAAAAACTTGAGGGGGGTGCGAACGTTCTTCCGAAATCCACCGCCCCCCGCTCCCCCCTCGGGGGCCCCTCGGTGGCCAGTTATGATATTCTTATTTTAAAAATCGCTCGAAGCGTTCCGATTCTGTTATTAAGATGTTGGTGTGTGCAAGCTTTTATGAGGCCGCTTGTACGTGAGCCGGGATCATCTAAGACACAAAGGGGTATTTCGCTAAACCTATACATTGTTATGGACCGCATCGAGGTCGTTCGGTCTCGCGATAAAAATAATAATAAAGCTTGAAAATAAATAGTAAATCTCCATTCGCCATCCCTTGACCTACATGACCCAGTTGCGAGTTATGTGGCCGATTCTCGATTCACATAAATTGTAATTCCTAATTTCGCATAACGAAGTGCAAGTAGACGATTGGAAATTCAAATTTTCGTATCGTGAATTTCGATTTGTGTAGGTACATCGCTCGCGGTTTTGACTTAGAGAGTGAGCACATGCCTACGTGATAATGAGATCGCCTGTATTGGGGCACAGCCTGAAGACACGTGTACCGTATTGATTTCGAAGATTACGTATACAAGGAACATGCCTTGCCTACATCTACGTCTGTGTCAACTACGTAGATTGCATTCACATCCACATTCGAATCGAAAACTGAATAAGCTCATCTATCATTTCGAATTATTCAAACTGAAATCTCAATTCTAAATTCAAACACATAAAAAAAGAGTTTTAAAAAATTCGAATCGGCGACCAATAACGCTTCCCGCCAATTTCCATGGCTGTCAAATTTGGGGCCGCCGCGCCCGCCACCCTTCCCAGATCAATTTACGATAACTCGGTTTGAGCTCCGTCCCTCTCAGCCTTAAGACGGAACCCTATCCCCGTCTCCCCGCGGATAAGTTCTAGAACTGGGCAACTGTTGAGCGGCAACACCCGATAGGTGGAATGTGTATTTTTATTTAAATTTAGTTTAGGATATGTCATTGTTTCGGACTATATTGTCTTTTGTTAGGATTTTAATTGAAAGTGGACTGGCAGCTGTTTTGAACAGATTCAGGTGTTGTTTTCAATTTTGTTCAGAACAGAAATTGCTTTAAGCAAACTGAAAATGAAAATCTATTTCATTTGTCATTATTTTGTAATCAAGCCATCTTTCTATAATCATTCTAGTATAGTCTCTAGTGCTTTTTCGAGTAAACTAAACTACACGCACTATTTCAAAAATGGAACCCCACCCACACATACACATACAATCGATTCGAAGCCCCTATCTATTCAATAGAATATCATTATCAAACCCCTAGTAAATAATACTGACCCTATTTCTACTAGATACCGTATTCTGTCGTACAGCAGTCTCGGGACCATTCTCTCACGCGGATATGGCCCGGGACTTATTTTTAACTGTTGTGTGCGTCTTGGGTGTGTGTGTGTGCATGGGGGTGGGGTGTGCGTATGTGTGCGTGCGTTTGAAATATTCCCCCGTAGCGTGGCGCGGGGAATTGATGTTTTTAATTAGTTTCCAACGGTTTTCGTTGGTGGCCTGCACTGCTCGATTTTATTATTATTTATTAAATTAATTTATATTTACAACAGCGTTCGATGTGCAATTAAGAAAAAGAATTTCCATACGAATTCGTGTCGAAATTTACATAAAGGAACGCTCAATGGAAACTTTAATTGAAACACACTATCCGTTAGGCGATTTCGTCAGAGTTAAACTAAAATATAAAACAGGGCGAGTGGAGTAACCCGGTACGTTTCCTGAAAACTTTCCTTTGTAGGCGAAAATTCAATAGGCGGGAAGTTCGGTCGCGCCTGTGCCAAGCGACACCCATTGTGCGGGGTAACGGACATTAAAAAGTGTCTAATAAAAAATTATGAGAGCATAACGATATTGTAGTTAATGCAAATCATTGACGCATAGATTTTCATGTATTCAACTTAGATTCTCACTCGGAAGAATGTCTATGAATACCTATTAGAAGATGTTTTATTTTTTGTTTCTGATAAAAAAGAACGGCAAAAAACAAAACTTTTACAAATCACAAATGACGAATTCGAATTCAAATTTTAAATTCAAATCTCGCAACCAAGTAGGTACACCTGTTTGAATTTAAATTTCGATCGTATGGAATGCATTCGTTGTCACAGAATAACTTTAAGCCACGTTTAAATATTTAACAACTGTTATTTTGTGCATAGTTTTATATGTGGTTGTGTTCTTCTGTGTCAGCTATGGAATTTGTCACAGAGTAACTTTAGTTGGACGATGAAGATATTCAGGCTGGTGTTTCGTCGAGTATTTTGTGTTGAATATTGTTAGGCTGTGCGAAGTTGGTTTACCTGTTGCGTTGTGCTTTTGTTTTTGTTGATCGCTAGTTTTGGCGCTGGCCGCCGTTTGATACGAGTTTATCATGAACCGAGTAAAGGCTTATGTTGTTTATATTTTTTTATTCTTTTTTTTTCGAATTTCGAACGTCGGTTTTCGCACTTGGAAAATTTGTTTTATGAACAGGTTTAGCTGAACGGTTTTTTTGTGCCAGTAGTCTGTTCTGTATGGATGATATTTTAGTGTTTTTTACACCGTAGCTTCGGATTTAGAATACTATGGCCGCTGATATTGTTCTTTTAGCGAGTTACAAACATGATATTTTTTCAACAGTCGCTACATTCTTTCAGCATACTACCTTATTAACTGCCAATCATTCTTCAAGCTCATTAAGCGTCACACATACCTACTAAGTAATCACCATATAAATAAGCTTCGAAAATGCACAAAAGTCTACAATAAGTGAATTTAAAGCCAGACTAAGTTTACTGTAGGCTGTGTTAAATTTGCATGGCCGCTTTCAGACCTGTTGCGTTGCCTGCTGTTAGCACATAGATTTATTTGGTGACAGTGCTAGATTCTCTTCATCTTGTTTACAGAGTGTAATTTCAGTTTGGATGACGTATGACTTGCCTTAGAAATTGGTCTTGGACTCTTTACTATTGGGACTTTGTATACCTATTTTACAATATTCTACATTGGTGTGAAGTTCCTTTTCCTTCTATATTTAAAACAAGACTGACTTAGCATTTTATGCTATAATTTTTTTTTGATGTAAAAAAGTAATAACGTCTCTCAACTCTATAAATAAAAGACATTCGATTTTCAAAGAAAAAATCATTCTACGAAATGTAAAAAAAAACATTAACATTTTTTATATCCCGAACACAATCTCAACCTCATTTCCTTTTTTAACCAACTCCTAATTTCAAACACAAAAAAAAAGAATAGAGATGACCATATCCCGAAAAAGTCTTATCCGAGTTTATCCTAAGTTCGTATAGGGTGACGGAAGTGGGGTGGCGGGTGGGGGTGGCTCCTCCGCGCCTGTGTGAAAGAATGCCGGAGAATCAATACAGCCGTGCACATTAAATTGGCCAGGGAGAGGGAACCACCCCTCGTCAATTTTTTTCGGTAATTTTAGATGTTTAGTTTTTTGTTCGAGGGTGGATTACGATTATATAGTTTCGGATTAGGAGGGAGACGTTTTAATTATCTCTGGAACGAGCAGATAACTAGATGCAAAAAAAATTTTTCGAATAAAAATATGGAGTGTTTTTTTTATTTATATAAATAAAGCCAGTCTGTCATTGCCTTATTACAAAGCAAATCTCTTTTCACATAGACAAGAAACGTTGATCTTGAAGAAAAAATATGTATTTTTCCAAGACATTTTTATTAAACTTATTTTTCAGGGTTTTGACATTTATCCACTCTAAAACATTTTTAAAACTCCGTACTTATTTTACTATGCATGTAGAACATAATATTCTGTGGTAATACATAATATTCTTCAAGTATACTCGTAAAGATGTTTACACAAGACAACTGTATAAAGGCTATTGAGTTTAAGTTTGATTTTGTCGGAAACGGAAGGCGTCTGTGAAAGCCTGTTGCTTTTGTGACTAACTTGCGGTTCGCAACTTGTGTGGAAGAAAATAAGTGTAACTTAAAGAAAGATAGAGGTGTTATTTTACTTGGGTATAAAAAAATAACTAATTACATGAGTATCTTGCTCAAAATGTTTGTTTTTTTGAAAAAAAAAAAATTATACAAAAAATATAGAAGCTAGACCTAACATACAAAGTCAGTAACAAACTGAACAAGCTAAGTAACCGGTAATTTTATACAAGAAGAAAATGTTTTTCTTTTCCTGAAAATCGTAAGTTAAACTAATTTTATTTTGCAATTATTCTACGCTACAAATCTAGATAAGCCGTAGGGAAGTGTAAGTTTGTCAAAATAAATCTTGAGATTGATTTCCTTAGTTATTTCACAATATTTTTAAAATAAGAAGAGCGAGCGTAAAGGACGCGATATGGACATTGTACGCATTTCTTTTTGCCCCTTCACTTCCATGCTTGCCTGGTATTTTTCATGCAAGCTAACAAGTTTAGAAGTATTTCTGACTTAAGTTGAAGTAGTAAAGAATAAGCTATTTTCTAAATAAGTATAAAGTGAGATGCTTTAATTTCCAAGATAATATTAACATAATTTAAAAGCTGACAGCCTTAAAATAATAATATGTACAAGTATACAAAAGGAGGAGAAAGAAGGGAGGGGAAAGAATCAGAGGGCATCAAAAAATTCGTCCGCATCGCTGACAACAGGAAAAGTGCCCAAAAGCCCACATTGTACTTATGGCAATGCTGTTTCTTTGGCCAAAACATAGGCCACTCCTCTAATCACGTAAGTGAGTAAGTATACAGGGTGTAAGGGACAGCCCTCCGCAGACTCATGGGGTGAATTCAATATATCATACTGAGATAACCGGTACACGAAATTATTTCAGGAACGTTATGGGAGTCCAATAAACACGATTTGTTTTATTACCTCATACGCAATGTATCGTTACCGTGGCAAAACGCGCGCACCGAACGGCAGCGCAGCGAGCCTGCATCCGCCAAGTATTTCAACATCCATTGCGGATTTTTTTATTTGAGCTGCTTTATTTATATAAATGGATTGCTGCGTACAGATAATGTAATTTTACATTGAAATAAAGGAATAGTAACTGAAAATACTATAAAAAATATGAAAATAATCAAAATTATCCTGAGAATATTTCCGGTGGAATTTGATTCAAAATAAGGAGCTGAATGCACCCTGTTAGTTTGCGGAGGGCTGTTCTTTACACCCTGTATAATACATAACATATTGTATTTTCGAATAAAAATGACCTTAATTAAGTGCACCCATTCTCGAATAACAATCTGACAATGGCGGCTGCTAATTTCAGCCACAATCAAAATAACAAAGTAGACAAAAACGTTATAAAACACCGACCCATTTTCTTAGTGCTTAATTGTCACGGAGGGAGAACGGGGAAAAGTGAACAAAAATAGCCCAAGTTTTCTTTCCGCAGACTGAAAAATCTTAACAAAAAACTTGAAATAAAGGGTAGAAATGAGCCATCAGTACACCAACAATGGTAGGAAAAACAGTCGGGTGAAATTGGTCATAATGAGTGTCTTCTGGCCCTCCTCCCCCTACCCCGTCTTCCCCTCTGGGTCAAGCGGGGAAATAAAATTTTAAATTGAAGCCGTGAAAAAGACAAAAATGTTGGGACCGGGAGACTTAAGGTGGGGACACACTGAGCCTTATAAATTTTTAGTTACGATTTTTCATGTTTAGTAACGAGGATTCGTTAGGAGTAAGTGAAAGCGAATAAATAGCGGGAGTTTGTATCATGGGTAAGGCATTAACACTGAGTGTTAGTAAGAGAAGTTGTACGAATTACGAGAAACAACTTACTATAACCTACCATTTAGTTGTTTTAAAGGTCAAAGTTAGAAAGCAAGGAGGTGCTGAAACGGATCTGAAATTCTGATAGGTTCAATGCTGACTAACAACTTCTCTTCGTGCTTTACCAACTTTAAAATTCAATCCCTACCGTTCAATTACAATAAACTCAAAATTATACTGTCAAAATTTAAAATAGGTAAGTAGTTGAGTGGTGTGGTGTAGACCAACCTGTGTAAGAAATGAACTACGTCTAGGGAGAAATTGGAAATTATTCAACGAATTTAGTATAAATGTATATGTGGGAGTAATATACATAATCTTTTATACATTTTAAACGACTGACGAAAAAAACGTTACTTTCATTCTTTCATTCTAGAACGTTTGAAATTGTAAGGCCCTATTCGAAATTCGGAAAATGAAAATTAAATAAAAGAAGTTCGAATTGGGTTCTCTTTGCTCTTGTTGTAATGATTCTTTATTCGAAATATTGGGCTTTGGGACTTGTTCGTACTTATTCCTTTTTGGTCTGTGTTGCTTTTTATTGCTGTTGTTTAACGAATTTGCATTTGCTACAGTTTTTAAATTGTAAATTATGAGATGCGTTAAGGACGGACCATTAATTTACTTACAGAGTAGGTCAAGTAGTACCTAGTAGTAGTTAGATAACTGAGAATAAATAGACTTAGGTTAAGATTTTTAAGTGTACGGTAGTAACAATTCTGCCTACCCCTTTGTGAATCACTAGGTTTTGATAGTTTTGCTGTTAGATAACCTAGAACCTGTTCCCTATCATCCATTACAAAAATATTCGTTCCAAAAAATCCACATTGACAAATTTTATATGCGATAGAATTTTCCAGTGAACAGAATATAATAATCTAGACTGAATCGACCTCGTCGAACTAGGTAAGTAGGTACCTAGGTACGAACTGTAGCGTTTCGTCCTTAGAGGAAGGTTACGATAAAATTTATGTTCGAACTAATGGTACTTACTTTCAACCATGCACAAATTCGGGTCAATATTTTGATAGAATGGAAGTTTGTCTATAGTTTTTATTTTGTTTTGAATTTGGAATATCATTTCCAAAGTTCGTCTATAGTTTTTATTTTGTTTTGAATTTGGAATATCATTTCCTTTTTTTTCATTTTTATTACGTTTTATTCTTGTTTATAAATACGCATTTGTTTATTTCTTGTGTGACGTTAGGGATTCTGTTGAAGGGCTGAAAAGAGTCTTTGTTGGTAATAACAACAGTCACCATCAGGAGTGGTGATTATAGGAACTCTATGATTACTTTACAGAATAGAATCCCATAAGCTTATTTAACAATCAGTATTGTTTTTGTAACTTGGTGCTTTGCACATGTTGTTAGATCCTTCAACTGGTGCCATATTATGACGTTCTAATGCCATCATGATTCCAGTGCGCGAGAGAGACAGAGCAATACATGACCGATAACACCATCCCTTTTTCGGACTGGAATCATGATGGCATTAATACAGTGGATTTCATTTATTACGACCTTGGTTGTAGCGACCATTTACCTATAGCGACGTTAAATCTAAGTCCCTTGAATTTAAAGCATACTTTAGTACAAAATTCATGTGGCTATAGCGACTTTGGATGTAACGCCGAGTTCGGGTGTAGCGACTGTTTTTAATGAATCATTTGTAACAAATTCCTAGAAATCCCATGCAGATATTGCGACCGGAGTCGGCCGCCAAAGACACAAAGATTTTTTTCTTTCACAAACATTTCTTATCTTTTGTTTACATCCATTGCACACAGATGGTCAGCAAGTGTGGAGACCTTTACCTTTTGTTTATAGATATCAACTAAGTAGGTAGGGGAAGCGTGTACGTTTCGGAGCTTTTATGGTTCAGTTACAAAGTGATATTCTGAGTAGCAACTGGGTTTAGTAAACTTTTGAATAAGTATGGCTGCTAGACGCACATTCACTGTTAAAGAAAAGGCGGAAATCATTTCAAAATTGAAAAACGGTGAAAACAATGCTGATTTGTGCAAAGAGTACAAAGTTTCCCATTCAACAGTATCTACGATGTGGAAAAACCGTGATAAAATATTAGAATGCTTTGAATCCAAATCCTTAAAAATTAAGAAAAACCGCAAACCGACGCATCAAGATATCGAAAATGCCCTTCTAATGTGGTTCAAAGCCCAAAGAAGCCAAAACGTACCTTTGAGCGGTCGTCTGCTGCAAGAAAAGGCTAATCAATTTGGCAGACTGTTTGGAAAAATGGATTTTGAGTGTTCGGAAAGCTGGATATACCGATTTCGTCAACGACACGATATTGTAGTAGGCAAAGTTTGTGGAGAAGCCGCTAGTGTATCGCAAAGTGACTGTGACAACTGGCTAAAAACAGTTTTCCCAAAATTGACTGAAGGTTATACTGATAGCCAAATATGGAACGCTGACGAGACAGGTTTGTTTTTTAAGTTAACTCCTGACAAAACCTTGAAATTTAAAGGGGAAAAGTGCGTTGGTGGAAAATTATCAAAAGATAGAATCACCGTGCTTGTTGCATCAAGTATGGCAGGGGAAAAAAGAAAATTATTGGTCATAGGCAAGGCAAAAAAACCCAGATGTTTCAAAAATGTTAAATCTTTGCCAGTTGATTACGAAGCAAACAAAAAGGCCTGGATGACTTCAGAGATTTTCGAAAAAGTTCTACGCAAATGGGACTCCCAGTTAAGAAATAACAAAAAGAAGATCATTTTATTTATTGACAATTGCCCAGCTCATCCTAAAATAGAGAATTTGACCAACATAAAACTGGCATTTTTACCACCAAACACTACATCAGTGATTCAACCGATTGATCAAGGGATAATTAAAACCCTCAAAAGTCATTATAGGAAGATTTTAGTACAGAAAATGATGAACGACATTGAAAACTCGGCAGGCCCGTTTTCCGTTAATATTTTAGATGCCATTGAAATGGTAACTACGGCATGGGCTCGGGTGACTCCAGATACGATCAAAAAGTGTTTTCTACACGCTGGGTTCCGTAAATCTTCGGCTATCACAACAATTGACGACGACTCCGATGATGAATTGGACATACCATTGGCACAACTGACTACAGTATCATCAAGCGGAACAAATGTTGCGGACTGGGCAACATATGTTGATATTGACAGTCAACTTATCACTACTAGCGATTTGTCCGATAGTGAAATTGTTGAAACTGTTGTTCCATCACATACGACGCAAGATGAGGAAAATGAGGAGGAAGAAGAAGATTGCAAGGAAGGTGAGATTCCTACAACTAAGGATGTGTTAGGTGTTGTAACAAAGCTTAAAAGATACTGTTTATTTGGTGATGGAAAGGATATTATAGATATTGAAGAAGTAATGAAAATAGAATACACCCTACAGCGTACACTAGCACAAAAAAATAAATTGAAGCAAACTAATATTACACATTTTTTTAAATGTACCGGTGAATAACTATGTGTGCAAATATTTTCAATAATAAATGAATATAAACTACACATGTGTACGTGTCTGTATCTCTTTACCTTTGCCTGTAACGACTTCCGGATATAACGACGAAAATAGAGTGGTCCCTTCATTGTCGTTATACCCGAAATCCACTGTACTTCCTAATACGGTCCCTGAACTAAAATAAACCTAGGAGTAAATGCATATTTGTAATGCATCGGGTTCTGATCAAACTCACAATCTCCAAACCAAACCAAACATCCCTTTTTTTTGCGAAATCTCATCAAAATTGGCTGAGTAGTTTAGCCGTGAAAACTCTCCTAACATACACACGAGCGTTAACATAATAAGACGTAATTGTTTAATTACTATACTACACTCACTTTGTCTGTTGAATCCATTAAAATTAAACGTAGGTATCTTATGAAGGATTCCACTTGCATATATACGCGCTGGTTGTCAAAATTAATGCTCGGCTACATTTTAATTAAAACCACTTAAATAGCGAGCTTTAAATTAAAGTAATGCACTTTAATTTGAATGGCCTCAATGTTTTGGGATTCTATTTAATTTGATGTTTTTAAAAGTGGGAATTGTCTTCTCAACACTTTTATCATTCACCGAACATTACAAAAGCCACATATTTCTGGGTGATCAACAATCAAGCTGGGATATTCTCAAGAGTTCAGAAAATTTTGCTAATTTAATAATTTTCAAGAAATCGACGTAGTGAGTTCAAATCTACATCTGGCAGATGCCTTGATAGTGTAGGTACAAGGTTATGTTCCCATTTACATTCAGTGGGGACAACGCAACGCTTCAAATTTTATTTTCATTTGTCTGTTCTAACTTTTTATTAAACTTTAGCGAAAACCTCTAGCCCAAATAAAAAAAAAATGAGAATCCTAACTCCGCTTTAAGGCTCCTGCAAACAGGTGCGACACGCGACACTGATCGCACGCGCCACAAAGGCACCGCGTGTCGCGCGACGAACGGTGCCCCGTCGCGTCGCACCTTTTTTGGCTTTACCCATTTGCCTTTGGACCACTCGGTCTTGGATACCGTGTACCTATTAGACATCTGCGTTGATATCTCCAAAGCTGCTAAGTATAATGTGCCAGTATTTACACCTCCATCCACCCACTTCAAACCGAAACACGGAAGAAATTGTGAAAGTACTTACCTGCATTCTAATTGAGTAACACACTGTCAATTACGATCTGAATGATTTTGAAGCAAATTGCTAATCCATTGCTTCATATGTTCGAAAAAAAATTCTGCTCAACAACCTTGTTTAACTTTATTATATCTATGTCAACAACGTAAATAACGCAATTAATGTTATTGACCTGTCAAAATGAAACCGATTCCTACTGTGTGTTACGCAATTAGGGTGCTGGATATGCTCTTTCACAAATAGTTACTACCACTGGGTATGGTGATTGCAGTTTTTGTCCGCACGAGCGAAGGTTAAGCTACGCTTGCCGCAATCGGTTCGTGGATGGGTGACTGTTCACTACATACCAAGACCCCTCCGTGCCTCGGAAAGCACGATAAGCCGTTGGTCCCAGCTGTCATTCGTCGGCTTTGACAGTCGTTACGGGTAGTCAGAAGCCCGAAAGTCTGACAACCAGTCTTACCAAAGGGTATCGTGTTACACGGCAACTGGGTTGTGGAGGTCAGATAGGCAGTCGCTCCATGTAAAATACTGGTAATTAGCTGCATCCGGTTAGACTGGAAGCCGACCCCAACATAGTTGGGAAAAGGTTGTTACTTTAATTTCCTGGACTCACACAACCAGCGCTCATAAAAAGTTTGATTAACATCGAAACATTAATATGCGATCTGAAGACTAAACAGAAAACGGGTTCATTTACAAATGAACCCATTTTCAAAAAGTAGTTGTCACACATTTCCACAGTCCTGAAACTAATATTTTCAAAAAGAGAAATTGCCCAAAAATAGTCATTTTCTTCAAGTAGTAGAATCGAGAGAAGCATAAAATTGAAAGCTGAAGACTCGCTTTGGATGGCCGATGTTATCTTAAGAACGTCTATTTTTATCTTTCAAGACCTTTCAACTTATTTATAGATGAAGTAGCGTAACCATCTTTTATGTCTTCCATTAGGAATGTCTTAAATGAGAACTTGTTCAGGGTTTTGGGATACCTTACTTCTAGTATTACATAAGATAACATCACGCCTGTATTCCCCGAAGGGTTAGGCAGAAATGCACCTATAGTACACCCACATTTCGCCAGTTATGTTTGAGTCCCATGTAATAGGGGCGATCCTATTGCCATCAACTTGGCACAAATCCAGACTCCGGACTGCTACGGAGAAATTCTAGATGGAAATTCCCAATAACACTTTGCCCGACCCGGGAATCGAACCCAGGACCTCATGCTCAGTAGTAGCGCTTGCGACCACTAAACCAGCGAGGCAGATTTCCAGTAAAGGCTTCAATTTTATGATCGGTCACGTAATGTCTGCCTTGGTTTCGTCTCCTTTACCCCTATGGGGAGGGGACCAATGGGGGATGAAAGTTACAAGCGAAGTAGCCATCAACAAATCTTAGTCTTACAATATTAATAATATTCATTAAAACACGAAATTAGATCATAAAAAACCTAACAATAACATACTTAATGAATCAATGTAATTAATAAAAACATATCGCCCCCTTTGGGGCAGCTTCCCCCCTTCGGACACACAGGCGCCCGATTCTCCCCTATCTTCGGACGTAACACACACAAACTAATAATTAATCATCCGGCGTCTTCCCACTTTTCTTGCCCCCTTTCCACCCGTATTTAATTCCTCGTACAAAACACCCCAACCTCCCCTTTTTTTTACTCTCCCGAAGTGTTTTCATTCTGCTCAGTCTGAGTAGAAGCGGGTTTTCTGACTACAAATTGAATTTTGTGGTTACTTGTGAATATTTCAACGTGTAGCAGGATATTAAGCGGTTTGTACACCTATTTGTGTGTGTATTTAGTTTATCTATGGTTTACAAAGTATTTCAATAAGAATAGACTTACAATCGAAAACGAAAAAATCTGCCGTCAAACTCATATTCATACTAAGTAGATCCGTATGTACCTACTTAGTATGAATAAAGGCTCCTGCAAACAGGCGCGATACAAAGGCACCGCGTGTCGCGCGACCAGCGGTGCCTTTGTGTCGCATCGCGTGTCGCGCCTGTTTGCAGCAGCCTTAACGGCTATTGTCATTTACAACTACCTACAATAGATGACGGAGTCACTAGTCGCTCCCCTTAAATTACAAACCCCGTTATTATTATAGAAGACAAACGAACTAGCAATCTTTCGAGGTATAAACATCCTAACCTATAAACCACAAACTAATCACAATAACCCTCCTTTTTAGGCTTCGCCGCAGTCGGGTAATAACACAAACGATCAAAAGATTTCAATAATAATAAATCATACAAATCATCATTTTGGAATGACACACGTCCAAAATCAACATCATTTTCATTAAACACCAATTCGCCATTTTCTAGCAAAAAAAACAACTCCCGAAACGACCACTTTTCACTTCCCATTCTTTGTTTTGAAACAAGACTATAACATCTACTATGAAATATATACGCGCTCATACTCTTGACCCGCTTGGCAAGTTGCCTGAAACAGGAATCAAATCTGAGACTTATCTCAACAGGTACCTAGTACATTCATTGAAGTTGTTATTCAAGCTTCTGTGAACGTAGTATAAGGCTTGTTGTGTTTATTGGGTGAGCAGAGTTGCAACTAATTATTAGAAGTATACTTAAATCTATATGGATACATCTATACAAATCAATAAAATTGAAGTGTCTGTTTGCAATGTAGTAGGTATATACGGTACTTAAAACAAAAAAGCTATTTTTAAAATGTTTGTCTGTCTGTCTGTTTGTTCCGGCTTATCTCCGAAACGGCTGGACTGATTTTGACGGTACTTTCACTGACAGATAGCGGATGTTACGAGGAGTAACTTAGGCTACTTTTATTTTAGAAAAATAATTAGGGTTCCGCGCAAAAAAAATTAAACCCATGAAATTGTGAACAAAAAGTCGGATTTGAAAAATTGTTTTTGCATTTGTGGTAGTCCAATTCGCGAACACTAAGCGAAAACGAAGTAATAGCGCGGGCGGGCGATGCAACGCGACGGGTCGGGGGACGAGGGAGTTTTATTAAAATGTGGCTGTGATTTTAATATATTGTGTATCTTACGACTTCCACGTGAACGAAGTCGCGGGGCACATCTAGTACTTAGATAAAAACATGTATGTTGATAATACTAAGACTGCTACATTAGTGTAACTGTAGAGTGTGGGTTCCAAGTACGATTCCCGGGTAGGGCACAGTATAGCCCGAAGTTTGGATTTGAACCCGGAATTTTAATTGAGTTTGGATTTTTGTTTATGGCAGGCTCGCCCTTTTTTTAAAAACACAAACAACAACATAATTGGCGAAATGTGAGTGCATCTCTGTCTACCCTTTCGCATAATACAGGCGTGGTTATCTTAAAGAATAACCAAACAGCAAGAATTGTAACGAAATCCCTGCCCCCATGTCGGCCTGTTTTAAATTATCAATTTGTTGCAAACTAATAATTATTTACATTCTTGTGGACTTTAGACCCCAAACATCCCTATTTTTCCCCGTACATATTTCTCTAAAATAAATGTCAGCTAGAAGGTTTTATTTCTTCTCAATTGAACCACTCCCACTTTCAACTTACGTCACAGATCTATTCCAAACCCACGTTTCATATTTCGCGACAATACACATCCCTGCCTACCCCAATTGAGTTGAATGCTCCATGGTGTTTCATGTCGCGTCAGTAACAGGGCAGTGTGGCGGCCGATCTAGGTTACTGTAACATTCACGTTGGTTACTGCAACACGTTGCTCGTCTGGTTACAGACGGTGTGAAACGTTTTGTAGAATGACGGTTTTGATGTGTGAAGTGTGTGTGTAATCTATACAACTAAATAAAATTAAAGTGTCTGTTTGTAATGTCAAAATAACAACTATTTACTAAATGCATATGAAAGTATATACGGTACTTATAACAAAAAAGCAATTTAAAAAAATTTTGTCTGTGTGTTTGTTCCGCCTAATCTCCGAAACGGCTGGACTGATTTTAACGGGACTTTCGCTGGTAAATAGCTGCTGTTACGGTGGGTAACTTAGGCTACTTTTGTTTAAGAAAAAATAATTAGGGTTCCGCGCAAAAAAATTAAAACCCATGAAATTATGAACAAAAAGTCGGATTTGAAAAATTCTTTTTGCATTTTTGGTAGCCCAATTCTCGACGATACCACTGACCATTAGGAGCCGAGCAAAAAGAAAAAAGTCAGAAGGAACACTAAGCAAAAATGAAGTAATAGCGCGGGCAGGCGATGCAAGGCGACGGGTCGATTTTAGTATATTGTGTATCTTATGACTTCCACGCGAACGTAGTCGCGGGGGACAGCTAGTATATTATAATACGTTTGAAAGCTATAGTGCTAAATTAGGCAAAAACGACTGAACGAATTCACGTGAATTTAACTCAGTGTAACTCGACTGCTGTCAACTTGGGAGATAAAACTACACGGCGGAAAGGCCAATCATATTTTCAATTGTATATGTTATAGTTATGTTTTCATAGCTATAGATGGTTGGAGGGGCTTGTGGCTAAGTAATAACAGCCGCACGGGCCGATCGATCAGGTTAAGCTACGCTTGCCGCGGTTGGATGGGTGACCATCTTTAGATACCAAGACTCCTCCGTGCCTCGGAAAGCACGTTAAGCCGTTGGTCCCGGCTGTTATTTGTAGATCTTTGACAGTCGTTACGAGCTCCGTGCCTCGGAAAGCACGTTAAGCCGTTGGTCCCGGCTGTTATTTGTGGACCTTTGACGGTCGTTACGGGTCGTCAGAAGCCTAAAAGTCTGACAACCAGTCTTACCAAGGGGTATCGTGTTATCTAGTAACTGGGTCGTGGAGGTCAGATAGGCAGTCGCTCCATGTAAAATACAAAAAAGCCCGGCGACCCCAACATAGTTGGGAAAAGGTTAGGCTGATGAGATGGTTTCCAAGTCACTTTTAGTGCGGATTGCACCAATGAAACTGACATCTAAACCTCGTTCAAGAGCTGTCAGCTCAATATTTCTCAACAATGATGACACTGATAGCTCTTGCATTGGAGTAATTGACATAAAAACGGTCACAGTGAAGAAAAACTCGAATTGAGGGTTTCTCAACGCACTAGCGGGGTGATAAATGCAAGTTGCTTATCTGAAATGAAGGTTTAGCTTAGCATCTTTTTATCAGTTCACTGAAATCTGCCACTTTTATGTCTTGTGGAAAGCTAGATTTTTTTACTTTTGAAAGATTGTTTCGTAATAACAGAAAACAAGAAGGAATTAACAACATCGCTTTGTCTATCAATTACTTGAACCTAGGTTTAGTAATGAACACCTAAGGGATCCCCGAAACGATCAATAACGATCAATTTGCGCATCAACGTGTATCAATCGTGTAAAAATTGAACATTACGATTGATAATTCCGGGGGTGGGAGGGGGGGGGGGTATAAGAACAAAAAGAGAATGTTTGCGACACATCTACCGATAAAGACATGTTGTTTGTTCCCTTTGATTGCTTTTTGAAAGAAAAGTCTAATCCTGAAATCAATACTTTAATATAGGTTGCGTCCCGCCTTGCTTCCGACGGTTTTTACGACTTGACAAAACATCAATATTAATATTAACTTATTATAGACAAGTGGTCGCAAGCGCTACTGCCGACCATGAGGTCCTGGGTTCAATTCCCAGGTCGGGCAAAGTGTTATTGGATTTTCCATCTGGAATTTCTCAGTAGCAGTCTGGGGTCTGGATTTGTGCCCGGTAGATGGCAATAGGCTCGCCCCCTATTACATGGGACTTATACATAACTGGCGAAATGTAGGTGTAGGTACTAAGGAACTACACCTCTGCCTAACCCTTCGGGGATAACAGGCGTGATATTATCTTATGTTTATAGATATGAACCTTCCCAAATGAATGCTTTAAATGATAGTGAAAACTGCACTAAAATCCTTTGCGTAGTTTAGAAGAAGAACACGGTGACACAGACAGACACGAAATGCGACTTTACGACATGTATAGAAGTAAAAACGACATCAGTAGCCGTAAAAATATCAACTTTTCATCAACTTTTCAGCCAACAGAAACACGAAGTAACTACAAACCAAAAATCATAATAACCACGACGCTAACCAAAAATCTAATTAACCCTGGCTAACAAAGAAAGCTTTGTAACATCTTACGGGTAGAAAGAGAGAGGAGACCACGAGAAAAATGCATCCTCCACCCTAAGGGGGAAACCCACCCCAAAAGGGTGGCTGTATACATTTTTTCTTTTCCTTTTCTTAAGACGAAAATTTGTTACGCTTTTTATACTTATACACCCGGGGTGGCTCGCCCCCGATCGATAGTTGGGGGAGAATGCACCCGTTATCACTACCCCCCTTATCAATTTTTCGTGCAGTTTTTTGCCTTATTATACCGTACCTTTACTTTAATTATTGGATATATTTTGATATTGTACTGAATTGTTTACAGTGTAAGGTTTAAAATCGTGTATGAGTGTTTTGAGACAAAGGGGATATTAGTATGTATGGATCTTGTTCTTTTATGAGCATGGAGATTCTTTCTTGTCTGTTTTAAGTTTAGATGTTCTTGTGGGTATATTGAGAGGCTGTAAACGATCGGTTACGACCACACATGGAAGGTAGATTTTTAGTTGGAAGACTTTGTGTGTTAGCAATACAAATAGGTAATATATTGAAATTAGGTCACGACTTACATTTACAATACGCTTGAGTTCTGTTTCGTGTAGCTGTTAGCGTAGTGTCTAAGCGATTGGTTCGATCAAACATTTTAATGCTCACACTACGATCAGCTTACAATCACGTCATAATAAGGAAATCCATAGCTGGACATAAGCAATCTAGATGTTTGGGGATCTTTATTGACATTATCACTATGACCAGAAGCTTGAACGTAAACGACGCAAATGGAGTATGTGAGGATCGTAGCAGGTGGCGTTCTGTAGTTTCTGCCTACCCCCGTGGGAAGAAGGCGTGAGTTTATGTATTTCTAGCTGTTGCCCGCGGCTTCGCCCGCGTGGATGTCAATACTTCCCTATTTGAATCGGATTTTGTTCACAATTTCATGGGTTTTAATTTTTTTTGCGTGGATCCCTGATTCTTTTTCTAAAATAAAAGTAGCCTAAGTTATTTCTTATCACATCAGCTATCTGCTAGTGAAAGTCCTGTCAAAATCGGTTCAGATGTTTCGGAGATTGGCCTGAACAATCAGACAGACAGAAAGACAGATAGATTAAAATTTTAAAAATAGTTTTTTTTTTATATAAAAGAACCGTATATACTTTCATTTATGCATTTAGTAAAAAGCTGTTATTTTTAAATTACAAAGACTGTATGGATTATAAAATGTACCTATATGATGTTATGGATACTGCCAAATCTCTTAACAAAAACCCTTAGGTACCCACTTTCTAAATTTTCAAGTACAGATATAGACTCTCTTAAACTCTTCGAAAACCGACTGGAATTAACCCAACGTGGAAGACAAAATAAAACAACCACATTTATCTTAGAGCAGCAAAAAATAATATTAAAATAAAATATTATTCGCTGGAGCAAGTTTTAAATGGCCTGGCGAAATTATGAGAGCCACTTTGGTGTCAAAGGATGACTTAAGATAATTTCAGTCAAACGTGTCTCTTTGAGCTCTGAAATTAGTGGAAGGAATTATAAGATTTTATGGTGATGTAATGTTTTGAGAAGGTGGTTATGAACAGGCTGTTTCGGCTACGTAATGGGGGTTGCAATCAAAATATATACCAAGATGTTAGGAGAAGGAATTGTGAGATTTTATGGTGATGGAATGTTTTTAGAAGATGGTTATAAAAAGGCTGGTTCGGCTACTTAATGGGGGTCGCAATCAAAATCTGTACCAAGATGTTAGTGGACGGGGTTTTGAGATTTTATGGTGATGTAACGGTTTGATTCTTCTCAAACCATTACATCACCATTATAAACAGGCTGGTTCGAGTACATAATGAGGGTTGCAATCAAAATCAAGAAGTTAGAAGAAGGAATTGTGAGATTTTATGGTGATGTAATGCTTTTAGAAGGTGGTTGTAAACAGCTAGTAATACTACTTAATGTGTCAAAATTAGTGGAAGGAAGTCATGACGATGTAATGTTTTTAAAAGATGGTGAAAATGTTTGGACATCTTTATAGGCTGTCTTTGCTACACAAATATCTAAGGGTTTGGATCGGTAACTAATTTTCGTGCCAACAATTACGTAATTAATGCGTAGAATACCCGTATTTTTATGAACGCTTACATTCAATTGTCAGTCAATCTTTCAAAAAGCTGACGCTGAGAAGAGATCGCAACTAGATTTTGAACGTTTTTAATTACGGGAATAGGGGTGATGACTAATTTTTTTTTCCGTCGTATAGATTATTAAAAAGTATTGGACACGTATTTTTTATTTTTTTATGTAATCAAATGATTTCGGCGCTACATTTTGTTAAAATGTGACATGACGTCACGCCTTGCTAGATTTTATACTGAGTTGTGACGCGAGCCCCCCTCCCCAACTTTAATGCGTTTTATCTAAGTCGTTTTTTATTGATATGAGAAAGCAAAAAACACGTGTCTAATGTTTTATTTTTTATTATCTGACTGACGGACTAAATAGAATTTCTCTTTTTTCCCAGGCATCATTCCTATTGGACTTCTTTTTTGATAGGCTAATTTGCTGATCATGTTCTTGGTCAGACTTTTAGCTTAAGCTGGTTTACTTATCTGTCAAATCAATGTGTTTTACTGGCCTTAGAATGGTTCCCAAAAATAGAGACGAAAAGAATAATAAGATTTTTTTTTTAATTCTTGTTTCATGGCACACGTTTTAAAATGTACTAACCTGAGGATATTTTTAAGGGATTTTTATTTACTCCAAAGCTAAAGATAACACAAAATCCCACAGTGTTATATAAGACACACAACTTAAGACAAATAGACAAGATAACCATTAAAACTGTTTCTTTAATTGCAAAGTTGACTAAGTCTCGCTCAAACTGGCTACTAACTAGTAACTATCTTGTAGAATACTATAAAAATAAACTTCTCCCATACGTAGGGTTGTCTAACTCCTGGTATGAATAATTAATTAGTTACCTATGCATAGCATAATCAGCCTATAATGTTCCCACTGCTGGGACACAGGCCTCCTCTCAGTGAGAGGCCGTGAGGGTTGGTAGATGTCACATGTCTACCAGTGGCGACGGCTTCATACAACCTATCCTACCGGCTTCCCTTCGGAACAACGACTGTAGGTACTATTACTAAATAATATAGCACATACATAGTCATATTATAGGTATTCAATACAATATCATAAGATAAAAAGCATTATAAAAACGCGTATCTATAGTTATACAGGCGTTAAATTAAGAAAAGTAAAGGCTCCTACATACAGGCGCGACGCGCGACGCGAATCGCGCGCGATTAAAAGGCTTCTCTCATCGCGAGACACGCGGTGCCTTTGTGTCGCATCGCGTGTCGCGCCTCTTTGCAGGAGCCTTAAAGGAATGACTTAAATTTTTGAGGTAATATTAAAATGATTATATTGAGTTTATGAGAACTGAACAATTTTATTTTCAGCTTCCCTCTAATGGAAGTTGTAGCTTCGCTACTAATGTCTTCCTATGCATATATATAATCTTGTAACTATTATTATTTGTATGAATCTGTCTGGGAAAGGGAAGAAATGACACCGTTGAGCTCCTTTTAACTTTGTAGTTGAGTTAGGTACACGATAACTGACACATGCGTGCACCGACTGGACAGGTCCGCTCAAATCTGTGTTATTTCCTCTCAGCGTAGTCGGATAGCAAACACCTATCTAAACTAGTTAAAAAAAATTAAGTGTTTGTTAAAACCAATTTACAGAAATAAACATTCCACACCTATTCATTCATTCACCACGATTCATTTTGGCATCACTTTCGAAACATGTCCATAACTTAAGACTATTTGAACCCATCTTTGAAGCTGTTTCCTTACCAATATCGACTTTACCCCACTAGGTACTACCTTAACCCTTAATTGGACTAAAGGAGAATGCTTCCCACATCATTTTAAGAGTCTGTAAGCCGTCAAAAGTTACATGAATCCCACAATATATCAATTATTATATGAACAAAGAATGTGTCTTTGCCCATATGCCACGCATTAGTAAATATAGAAGGTGTAAATTCTGTAGCACCCGAGCAAAAGAGCAGAGGACAAAATATTCTTGTTCCATATGTTTGGTATCCTTATGTGCTGATCCATGCTTTGAGAATTATCATTCTAGACCAGCACTCTCCAACATGTAGATTATTTCCCACATAGAGCTCATTTCATTTAGCCCTACACTTGCAGTAGGAGTATATTTCCCACGTTGTTTTTTTATTAAAATAATAAAAAAAAAAAATTTTTTTTTTTTTTTTTTCTTTTTTTTAATCTGATACCTAAATAAAAAATTCCCACTAGGTTTATAAAACCGAGTAGAACCCACACACGGCATGCCCAATTAAGGGTTAAAGTAATCTCATCATTGTAAATGTTCTAAGGAGTATTTGTATTAGTAGTTGGAGTAGTTGGATTATAGTATACTACAACTCTACGCATAAGAATTGCTCCAGAAAAGTTAATACTTTTCCCCATACCAATTTCTGCTGCCAACTTGAGTTCTGGTTTGAGGAGAATATAATTTATGGGCGCTAGAGAAACTACAAATACGTAAATCTATCTAAATCTCTACGATTCGCAGAACATCAGGCATCTAAAGGTAGAATGTAGACAGAAGAAGGACGTACCTGACTAACAAGAATTTGTCAACAAAATAAACATGAACCTTTCATGGGACTGAAGATTGAGGTCATGTGTTTGTTTATGGCCAGTCCCCCACACAATAACCTATTGAATTCAATAGACTACAACCTGAAAAGGAATATAAACACACCTTTTCATAAAAAAAAATCAACAAATATCGGAAGGCCTCAGGAGAACAAAAACATATGCATAACAAGGTTATAATGGCTGTAATTATGAAGACATTATTCAAATGCAAAATGTTTGAAAAACGTACGAAACCGGTCATTTAATTAACAGAAACAATGACACTGGTTGCGCTAGCGCCGTGCGCCATCTTGAATTTTCGTCCAATCGCCGCGCTCGGGGCAAGGTCACCCGCAATGTCAAAACTGGCGCGTTGCTTCCTAGTAAATCGTCTAGGCCAATGATTGTTACTATGATAGATAGGAGTTCGGCCATTTTGCATTTTGATATCTCGTTTTATCGCTACAGCGTGGGTGAGATAAGTGAAAATGATAAAAACCTACACTAAATGAGTTTTGATACGAATTAGTTTATTAGATTCATTTGCTTGTGTAATTTTATGTACTATGAGATGTTGAATAATGTTTTATGCGTATACAACTGAATATGTATCAGTACGTAAGTCTTGTACCTATTGTACTTTATTTGCTAAGTAGGTGGTCTACTCCGTAGCGGAAATCCAAAGTATCGGCCGAACGTTCGGACGTTTTCTACTACCTACACTTTTTTTTATTTCGTTCGGTCGGTTCGGATCCTACCAAACGTCACAATGAAGTTAGTTGAACAAACGTCAACATGAAGTTCGGTTGGATCCGAACCGACCGAACGAAATAGTAGTGAAAACGTCCGAATATTCGGCCGAAGCTTCGGATTTACGCTTCGGAGGAGACCCCCCAGTTTAACAACCTACTTATATAAGAAGTATTTACTATTCAATCGTCTATACTAGACGCTATGCAATGTTTTTTAGTTAACATCTCCCAAATCTATTTGTACAGACTTGTTTCTAACTTCCATTGAATGTTTTCTTATCAGTTTTCAGAATATAACCTTGCATTGTCTTACGAATCTAATGGAAATATGAATTATGTTCGTCAATATTAGATTATTTTTCACCAGCATATTATTGTTGTATACTTAAGTTCTCGGAAAAATTATATAACAGTCTTACAGCACTTTTCTATGTGCAGTTTCATCACCATTGCTCTCAAAACAGTGAAGGAGTAAACTGAGAAAACCGGCATGGCCCACCAAAAATTTGAAGACAGTGACGAACTCACACTGGGTGCGCGTAGAGGATTACGGTCCACTTCTCACAGAGAGGAGGCCTGTGTCCCAGCGTTGGGAACATTATAGGCCGTTTGGTCTAAAATACGTTTATTACCCATCATCAAATACCTTCAAAGCAAAATTTTCCCAGGAAAGTGAGTAGGTACCTAACAAAATATTGTATAACCATATCGGGCACACAAACAAACGGGCATACCGCTAGTGAAAGCATAACCTCTGCCCTTAGAAACTACGCATCGCCCAATGAATCTGTAATTTGTAAATCGTATATGAGACTTTTTACTGCTGTAGAATTGAAATTGGTTACAGGATTTATAATAAGAGCTTATTAGGTCATAAATTAGTGGTTTTTATTGAGAATTGTAAACCTTGAAGCTCCTTTGAATACATTTTTTTTTAGTTGGGGAAGTCTTCATGGATACCCTCCGTCTGGGAACCACGGAGGTTATGTCGGATTCCAATCGACTGAAACCCTACTGTTCCTTCCAGTACCATGGGTCGGGGCCCTGGGAGGTACTTGTACATTCGCCACACCCCCGACTCTAAAGCCACTTTTCGAATATGAAAATGCTTCTTCTGGTCATGGTAGCAGGGAAGAATTGGATGAGGATAGACTGAGAAGCGTACAATGGAGGAGACCTGCACTCAGTATTGGGTAGGATTGCAGAAGAGAGAGAAATGCTACTAAAAGGTAATCGAGAATGAGATCTTTCTACAAATAAGTTAAGGTCCAGTTTGAGAGTGGCGCTGGTGACCGAGAAAATGAGTGGAAACCGGTTGTCATGGTATAGGCATGTGATGGAACGAATGAGGGACACGTCATGAGGACAGTTTTGAGAATCGATATGAATGGGAAAAGGGGAAGACCAAAAAACCGACCAAGTGCGTGTCGGACCACGCACAAGGAAGGGTTCCGTAGTTCGGATGAATTTATCCCAAAAGCAAAATTAATATTGTAGTTGAAAAACATGTGTTCTCTCATACATTCCAACTGCAAATGTAAGTTTTTACGCACATTATTGAGAGATTTACGATGTTATTTAAAGACCATAGACTTCTTATAGGTTTTCCAGTAATCTATAAGTATAGAACTATTTTCTGTATTTTTTTTTTTCATAAAATTTCGCTCAGTATTTTCGGGGGAGGAGGTTTCATAAATTTTCTTAAATAACTTAAAACAGTTTATTTTAAAATGGTTAAAAAAATATATTTGAGACCCTGCACTTTCATTTGATTTATCACACGGCATTCCCAAAACTTTTATTTTTCCCCCCCACGTTCAAAATTCATTTATTTACGTTACACGTCCGTTTCCGGGTTGTCCGTTTTTTGGGTCACAGAAATTCATATGAGTACCAAATTTCAACTTAATCGGTTCATTAAATTCAAAGCAAATTGGCTGCGACAGACGGACAGAAGACACAAGAGTGATTCTATAAGGATTCCGTTTTTTCATTCGGACGTACGGAACCCTAAAAAATATGGATGGATTATAAGAAAGATTATATGGCTAGAAAAGGGGAGAATAATTCCTGAGATGACAGCTGACAGACATGTATGTAAGAACAAGACATGCTGAGTCGATCCCAAGTAAGTAAATTATAATTAGGACAAGAGAATGATAATGATGCTTAAACTAATCTCTTTATTATTATATCTATAAATGCTACTATGCTTAATGTTACAATAGTATATCACATTAATTATAAACTAGACAAGCGTTTTGGTCAGCACCATCTCTGAATACGAATTGGCACAAACTAGTTTAAAGATTAAGCTGGGACAACACCAGTTTACCCATGAAATGCAACCCGGTTACCGAGCCAGTGATGTGACACTGTCGATTATTATGGTAATTAATGTAATAATAACACGGGGTATTTTTTAACGAAGAACCCTGGGGACGTTAATCTAATCTAATTTTGTTGGCTTGGTGTTCCTGATTAATACGTCTGAAGGTTTGCTATCAAATGGTTCAAGTGTGATGTAACTATAAAAAGTTTTAAGCCATGTACGGCAAGATTCTTGGATGATACAGTAATTTGTTGCTTTTTATAGATTTAGGTCCAAACTTCCTGGTATCGTATTACCCAGTAACTGAGTTGTGGAGGTCAGATAGGCAGTCGCTGCATGTAAAATACTGGTATTCAGCTAGATGCAGTCAGACCGGAAGCCGTCTTCAACATAGCCGGGAAAAGGCTCGGCAGATGATGAGTCCAAATGGCCTGATAGTCCAAAACGTTATTAAGTTCATTCTTCTACAAATTGTCAATAGCAGCCGGGAGTTTGGATATGTGCCTGGGTAATAGAAAAAGGCTCGTCCTCCACTGTACTACTGTACTTGTAGCTGGCCAAATGTGGGTCCGGTGTCTATAAAACCGATAAATAATAAGTATACAATTCAATTCTGCCTACTCCCTCGTGGAATACCTAGAGGCGTGATGTTATGTTTATATCGCTTCATTAATTTATAATACCAGTGAAAGATGTGGTAGTTAACGTATTAAAACCTGTGCAAATATCATAAATAACGTTAAAAGTAACCGTTACGAGCCGACGTGGTTATTTTCTAAATTTTAATGATGCTGGTATTATCAAGTTATGATGGGCTAAAGGCCAAAGTAAAAATACTTTCTCCTAGAAGCTGTTAGTTTCAGCAATGATGTGCCAATGTTTTCGAGTTTAGAGAATGTTGATATTAATTATATTATGTGCTTAGGTAGTCATTAGGGGGCTTTCATTAGTTGAGTGTTTTTGGATTTTCTACGAAAGATATGTTTTTAGTGAGAGTTGTAATGAATAATTAAGTTTACATCAATATTCAAAAATCAAAGAAATGTACCTAAGAGTTAAAATTTTCAGTCAAGTGACATTTTAAAGGAAGGCCCATATTTTTATTATCCAAAAAAATATCGAAAATAAATTGATGACTGCGATTGAATAAAATAAAAATGTTAAGGTAAAGGAAAATCACCATTTTCGAGAAGTTAAACTGTTGAAGATCAAACGTGGGCGATTTTTGGGACATATTCACCCCAAAATGTTTAAGTTGATCTTATCGACTCCTACCCATCCCTATTTATTTTAAATTGCGTTATATTACAATCAGAGTATACAGCTCGGTGCATTTCCTACAGCGCTGAAACTTCAGTACGGCTGACAAAGAATTTTCAGTCTACTCCCACACACGCCATTTCACCCCTTCCTTCTTCAAGAATAAAGACCAGTCTCCTTTGTACTATCTAAAGGTTTTCTATTTTGTTTTCGGATGCAACTTATTTGTGAAAACAGGAGTGAAAGAGATGGCTAGAGGGGTATTTAATGAGTGTGAAGAGGATAGAAATACTCTAAATTTACGAAGCCACAGGTGGTGTACCTCGGGTACAGGCACAGGAGGTCTTGGATCGAGAATATTTTAATCTTGGGGTACATTCTATCACTACCGCCTTAAAAACTGCATTATCTAGGCATGGCTCAGACTATGGTCTGCTTACTAAAACGCTATCAGCCTTAATCGTTTCAATAACAATTGTCAAATCCGTCTCAATCAGTTCGGGTTTTCCATCTGGAATTGCTCAGTAGCAGCCTGGAGTTTGGATTTATGCCCAGTTGATAGCACTCGCCCCTCATACATGGGACTTAAACATAACTGGCGAAATGTGGGTGTACTATAGGTACACCTCTGCCTAACCCTTCGTTCTCCTTGTTTATCAATAATCACCAATATAATATACCAAAATAAAAATATAATAATTGTACCAAAATCCTGCTTCATCCGACTATCGCATTTATAACCGACAAAAAAAAGAAAAAAAAAGAAAGAAAAAAAGGAGGAGGTTCTCTAGTCCACACGTATAATTCAAATTCAAAGTACGTTACGTATACGTATACGTGTAAATAAAACTTTGTTCACCTATTAAATATTGCTACATCCTCTTTTAGCTTTCCTCATCCAATATCACAAAGTAAAGTAAACAACTATCATAGCAAAAACAACTTCAAAACGACGAAGAAAATACTTAAATATTCAAACCTATCGATCAACATTTCAACAATTCAAACCACCCATTTTGCAATTCTATATTCGTCTATTTTTAACCCCTTAAGGGCAGCTAAAACAATGAAAAGTTCAAACGAATCCCGAAGGTAGGAAAGTTTTGTTAATTAAAAACTAAAGTTGGACATGACAGCCGTTTACCAACACGACATATGGAAGTTCCCATGAAAAGTTCAAGCCATAAAAAGGTCTAAGTGGATGGCTGTTTGCTGTCTCTGGTATTCTTAGAAATAACGTTGTCATTGCTATTTTCATTTCCGTTGTCCATTGCACGGCTTTAGTAAGGTGTAACTGATCTTTTTAATTTTTGAGGGTTGTTAGTAGGATAAGTACTTTATTTCTTTTTCTAGGACTGTTCCCTGTTATCTCTCGGCCAAAATACATCACATTATTATATTTGGTTGGGTAGTTATATACGTTTATGGCTACCTATGAAACTGAGAGACACACTCACTCCTTTTCCATTCATTGAGTAAATCCTGATATGTATCATCAAATCCTCCTGCCCTTATCCTAATTTATTTGTGGTCAGAACAGCACGTCGCCTTTATCCATATATCAGCCGTTTTCTTAGTGTTCACGTCCATCTTAATCATAATATCATCTTTCACACCTTCGTGCTTGGTATAAGATATATGCGAGATCATAATATTCGCCGTAAACTACTTCATATCTCTTTCCTCATATGCCAAAGAACCATAACGGTAAAATCTGTAACCATTTACGACAGCAGCTGCAACTGTCTATTCTAGAATAAAATGCATTCAAAGCGATACCTTCTGTATTTTTACTACCTAAGCTTTGACACAGCACGAAAAATTTACACCATAATGTACTCGTAAGATAAGATAATCATGTATTTGCTCACATGATATGAGTACAATGCATACAACACAAACTGTCAGCATGCAAACGATGTTAAATGTAGTTAATCGTAACATGTGGATAAAGGCATGATTTTTAAACATCAAGAGTAAACTTTAAGCAATGAAGAAACTCCTCAAGAAGACCCAAAAAAACATACATTGTCATACTGTTATCATAAAGAAGAAGCACATTGTGTTGATGACAGAAGACGTTTTTGAATGCAGACCGAAAATTGGCAAACATAACGTATAGATGGCTCTCAGGCCAGGTGGAACTACAATCTTCAAAGGGTGGCTAATAATGAATGGATCAGAGTGGCCAAGAATACAGTCTAATGTCTTGCCAATGGAGAGTCCAATGTCTAGCAGTTGACTGCGATGATAAAGATGAACATAAAATAATAATATTTTTTTGTAAAATTCAAGTCAAAATCAAAGCAGTGACAAATAAAACTGTTCTAAAAACACGTCCTAAGCACCACGCTGTTAAAGGTACAGTTGTATTGTATTCTTAATAAATATTACAATAACATTTATGTATATTACTGCATGATATTTGCATCAGACCTACATATTTGTGACCTAGAATACAATATCCTATGTATCAGACGTTTTGAATTTTATTGATCTAGATTTGTATCTTGCCTGTCAGTAATTTGCTGCCTGCAGAATTTTTAGTACGAATTATTGTTTTAATATTTTATGTTACTGCAAAATTAATGCAAGGGTCTTTAAATGTGTTCGAATGGCCTTAGGTTTTTGTAATTGTATTATTTCTTATGTATTTTCCTCTATATTTCTGGCTCTTGACATTTCTTTTTTTTTTTAGCCTGCCTATTCGCTGTCGTTCTTAGCATTGTTGTTTTGTTATTATAATTAAATAAGTGTCTTCAGATATTTTTTTTGATTTAGAAGACTCCTAAATTCGATCCCGCTTTATGATTACTAGTGTAGATTATATAAGAATATATTTATATCACAAAGAGGTGTGGTTTTCGCTCTGTCATAATTATTCTATAGGTACTAAAAATAATTTCCCTAATAGATGAAATAAATCAAACGAAAGATGATACAAAAGTACGATCTCACAACATTTCAGCATCAAAACACATTTGCGAGTCCCTAGCAAAATAATTTATGACTAAAATATATAATAATAAAGTACTCAACGATAAAATAAGTAGCATACAAGTAGTGCGGTATAAAATTGAACGTAATTCGATATTCAATCGAGTATTCAGTTTTTATAAGCCGACTGTCATGGGAATAGGGGCAAGTGCTGAATTTATCAAGCAATTTTTGCATGCCTTTAATGTTTCTAGATGTTTTGTTGTTAAAGAAACTCGCATAATAAATGTGAATTTTCATGGAAATTTATAGTTTATTACGGGAAAACTTGGACGTATTTCTGCTGCCGTGGGGTTTCTTGCCAGCTCTTCTCCATTGGAAACGCGCGTTAGAGCAGTTCATCTAACTTCTGACGTTTGATTAAGCGTCCATATAAGTAGGTTTGACTGCTTCGTTGGTCTAGTGGTCGCAAGCGCTACTGCTGAGTATGAAGTCCTGGGTTCGATTCCCTGGATTTGTGCCCGGTTGATGACGGTAGGGTCGCCCCCTATTACATGGGACTTAAACATAACTGCTGAAATGTGGGTGTACTATAGGTACACCTCTGCCTAAACCTTCGGGAATACAGGCGTGAAGTTATGTTATGCATATAGGTTTATGTTAAATAAAATATTTTGAATTTTATCTACTTACTAATGTCGTGCGTAACAGCTAAATAAGTTTGAATTTCAGACACAGTTTCTGGAAGTTAAAAGGCGTAGATTACAGAGGCGAAGCGCGCTAACAACTCCATTCCTACCGGCTTCCCTTTGGAGAATCGGAAGAGTAAATTCACCTACCACTATTGAAAAATAGCACATTCAGTAATGTCTACGATTGCCAAATAATATATGTATATACCAACAACAACACAAATTGTTCCAAATACGCCGGTGCCACAACGTGATAACCGTATTTGTATGACTATTTATAACTAAACAATTTCTTCTTCTGCTTCCCTCCTACGAAATGTCAAGCCTCGCCACTGGTAGATTACCATTTGACCTATTGCATAAGGCAGATTAGATAAGCTGAATGATTCCAAATTAATCCTCAAGAGGGCTCTAGATAAGTGTCTATCCCTTTCAAAGCGTTTCGTGATTCTGTTTCGATATTCAAAAGGATGGACACAAGCTTTTCGGTATAGCTATGTCAATCTATAACATTTTTGGCTTTTTCTCCATCATCATCGTTGATGGAAAGTCACTTTATCAAGACCCAGTCTGGTTTTATTTCATCGCCATGATCATATTACCCAAAAGACGTCCATAGCACGACATAATTAGCCTTCTCCAAGCATCACAAGCTTTTGTTTTACGAAAACAAAAGAAGGATGCAAAACTTGAGGTCTCCAAAGTAGATACAGTGAATAATGCAAGACATATAAAAAAGGTAAAGTAATTGATTGCAATTAACTATTGTTAAGCTAATTAATTGCTGAATACTGTTTTTTAACCCGCGACGGAAACAGAGGGGTATTATAAGTTTAACGTGTGTATTTTTGTATCTGTCTGTGGCATCGTAGCTCCCAAACAACTGAATCGATTTAGATTTTTTTTTGTTTTGTTTAAAAAGTGACTTGATCGAGAGTGTTCTTAGCTATGATTCAAGAAAATCTATTCAGCCGTTCGGAGATTATCAGCTCTTTTCTAGTTGATGAATGGATATGAGCATCTTCCACAGGTTTGATCGAATCGAAATTTGGTATTCTGTTACTTCAATGATATTAGTATAACATAGTAACCTTGAACTGATGCTGCAGCATTATCTGGAATTTGCAGGATACCCAACTCATGCCCAAAAATTAAATTACTTTGCCTATGGTTACTTCTATGAATGTTAGTTAATCCTCGCGCGCTAAGGTAGCCCGCGAAATTCAAATTTTCTCACGACTTTTGCAATTTGCAGCTCAGTGTCTGGGTGTATGTTGATTAAAGTATAATTCGCTACTGTAACAAATATGTATTTATAGAACTATATCATTAGAATCAGTAATACTTACAACTCTTTAAGTTGGTATAATCCTCAAATGTCAAGATTTCATGAAATAGTCATTCAATAGGATTAATTGGTCTTAGAGAGTTGTATTGATGATTTTAATGATCATTATTTTGTAAATACAACTTAATACTGACCTGAAAATTGCAAAAAACGTAAGAAAATATGAATTTCGAATGAATTACTCTGGCGTTTTCGTCTTAAGGAAAACCGTCAAGATTGTCAACATAAGTATTGAAATAGATTGTAATGGTATGTGAAACAAACGCAGCAGCAGCCTTGACGCAAACATTGGAGAAATGGTAATGGGGTAGAACTAGGTCTACTTAATTAAATTTCAATGAAGAGGCGTGAGCGAGACGTTTTGAGCGTGAAACACGTTTAGTTGTGTACCTATTTAGAAAACTGAATTAGGTAAACCGTTGAGGATTGTGTGTTTTTGAAACAATAACGACATTTGTATCTGTACTGTATATGTTGTCTGCTAAAGAGCATTTGAGAGATTTTGGAGATGAATGTACATTAGACTCTTAATTCAACGTGATATGGTTAGAGTTAGCTAGAGTGGTGTTGTTAGTTTACATTTATGTTCGCATAACTTGTCAAAATGTAGGGAACAGCTGTTTTTTTTTCGCGATTTCAGGTTTAGTCCCATAGTAAAAGTTGTTCATAATGATGAGTACTGACAATGACGCCTTAATAAGTTGCATAGATAATCATTTTTCGTAAAAATTAGTGTCTCATCTGCTACATTTTCGAGAGGTAGAGTAATGCCAATCAATGAATCTTGGCAGATAAATTGGCTTGTTTGAGTTGGCTTTCAAATTAAATTCATTATGATAATAATCGTCAAAAAAAGCGGTTTTTCGATGAAAAAAATGCAAACTGCTCTTAAGACTACATTAGAATATCAAGTTGTCTCGATAGATCCTATATAACGACATACACATCACAGTCATCCGAACAAAACATCAATCCTCAATCCAAGAGCCCCTAAAAACCCTCTCAACATCCACAATACCCTGCAGGTGTACACTAACTGTTGCTCCTCGCTTCCGTAGCTACTTCTACACGTACAGATGGAAGTACACGTTAAAAACAGTCGTATTGTATTGATTTTGTTCGATCCGGACCAGCCAGGCTCGCCTAAAGACTGCACCGACTACGCTAAGATCTCGTGTTTGTAGACTTGTAGAGGTAAATGCACTCTGTGTTGTTTTCGTGGTAGTTTTGTGGAAGAGGAGTTTTGTTTGATGGCTTAGTGTTAGATTTGACATTATTGGTTAGGGTGTAAAACTTTTTATAAGTAATTATTTCGTGGTTGAGAATGGTTTTGTCTATTTTTTAACTGATGAAAAAATAAGGAGAAGGTATCTCATGTCGACACGTATACAATTTGTAACATAAATAACGCACAACCTCTTAAGGGGTCATTGTACACACATTATGAACAACTTTTACTATGGGACCAAACCTGAAATCGCGAAAAAAAAATCAGCTGCAAAAAACAAAAAACGCAAAAGCGAAAATACAAAACCGAAACAAAAACACTGACTCCCGAAAACAAAATTATTTTTCACTTTGTAGTATTTTTTTCGGAAGTCGGTTTTATTTTTTGTAAAAAAGCGTTTTCAAGGTAAATTAGGATCTCCGACGAGAAACGGAGAAATAAACTGAAAGTTAAAAGTTAGTGCCAGATTCTGTTCTGGTTAATTCAGTCTTGGCTGTCGTGTTTTGAAGTTTACAAAGCTGTTATCTATTGTATTTCTTCCTGTAAGCAGTGCCTGTACCTTTTGGGAAGGAAAAGGTTGTTGTTATTCAAAATGTAACAACTACGTGATGACTCTGAAAATTTTAGTGCGAACGGTTCGGAAATGCTTCTGTTTAGCTTTTGTTTAGGATAGCAACCACCGACGTCTTATCACCCATAGCTGTCGCAGAAATCAGGTTCCTCCTACCTTATGTATATCACCAACACATTACGATCGCTGGACGTCCTGCGCGTCCAGTATAATAACATCTTCAAGATGATGTTGGGGCTGCCTCGCTTCTGTAGTGCATCGGGGACTGATGGCTTTCATGCCGTCATCCGCAAGAAAACTGTATCCCTGATCTGCAGAATGCGTGGCAGCTGCAACGGAATTCTGAAGACTGTAGCAGACAGGATCTCTTCTCAGTTATGGAGATCCTTTGTTAAGCCGGTATTTTAATTTTTATTTAAATCGGCCTGTATGGATTAAGTTATCCAAAATAAATGAATTTTATTTATTACGTTGTATGGCGATTATAAGAGCAAAATTTTAAGGTAAAGAAGAATAAACTGACAGAAGGTGACCGAAAGCTTCGGAATCGGAAATGTTTGACCGATACCTACAGAATGCATAACGATATGCGACGTCACGCATTTATACTCCCACGCATGTAGGCGATCTATTTCTGGACTCAAACTATGTGTTCTAATCGATGGGCTATTAAACGGCAGGACGGGCTATTTTTAGTACTTATTAGGTCAAATATTTTCGCTTGTGGGCTACAAAAATCTTTTAGAAACTTCAGAATCTTGCAATATTCGCCTGTTACTATGCTACTGGTCAAAGGCCTCTTCTCTCTCTTTCTTCTTACAGTCCGAACATTGAGAGAATGCGTTTCGGACACCTGTCGGGCCATTTCTAGCAACTATAAGGATCAAATTTGCAGAACACATATTCGTTAGTATGAAACTGATAGATGTCATGAACGCATTATCTCCACGGCATTAGGCTCTTTAGAAACCGTACCCTAGCACTGTCAAAGTAAGCCAGCCTCTAACTAGGTAAAGTCAGGGAATTTCAATTAAATTACTTAAATTATTTTTTTAATTAAATTGTTTTTCAAATTGGCTACCAACCTTAACTATCCGTTTAATGAAATCACAACTGTCATTCTTGACAGTTGTATGAAATGTCAAAACACGGCAAATAGACGTAGTGCGTAATTTTGATAAACAATAGTTTCCGTCACTGTACATTAGCTCTTTCAAAACCGTACCTTAGCACTGTCAAAGCTCCCTCAAGTAATATTTTTAATTACAAAACACAACAAAAAACATGAAAAGATTGAGAAAATTTAAAAATTACGTTCTATTGTCTAGCAGCCAGCGTTTAAAAAGGGTGGGTGGTGTGTCGTCGAAAGTGGGGCGAATAAAATCAATAGAGGGTGCAGGGGTGTACTAAGTGAGTGAAACAGATCGGCCGGACGAATGTCGGACGGACGGTTCAAAATCGGACACCCGGACGCTGGCGCCGGACGGTTGGTTTTCTTTGTTAGATTGTGTTTTGTTTTATAAGAATGAGGACTTTGTGGTGTTGTTATTTTTGGCCTAGAAAGGTTTGAAGGCTAATTAATAAGTTGAAATTGACTTTGGAGCTATGCTAGTTTATAATTGCGTGTAGTGCTGAGCAGTTTCGTAGCCTTTGTTGGGACAAAGATTCATTAATTAGTTGTTGTTAAATATGACACTTAAATTCTGATGTACTTATATGTGAGCGGCCAAGCAAAAAGGGTCCAGTTCTCGGCATTTAGTTTCCGAGATATACGCAGTTTTGTAGTTGGGAAAAAAAAATGCATTTCTCGATTTTAATTGATTATTAATTAATGCTCAATTATCTACAAGTTCATATAGTAAATGACTTTATTTGATGTTTCTAAGTACCAGAAAATGTACTTAGAAACATCAGAAAAAGTAAGTACTAAGTTTTACCAAAAATCAAACATTGAAAATGCTTTTTCTCAAATCAAGTTTTTTCAGAGTTTCAACTTCAAATGTCTGATACAAAAAATGAGCCAGTTTTTGAATATTTTTTAAATCCTTATTATCAATAAATTGACTATTCTAGATACCGAATCTGGTCTTAACTCAAGGTACTGAGCTAGGACCAGATTCGGTATCTAGAATCTAGTCTAGTAGTGCGGTAGCACTACTGGACCCTTTTTGCTTGGACGCCCACATATTTTGAATTACTTATTACTAATTTTATACAAGGTGTAATTTTAATCACCGTTAATCTCTTAAAGGTTCATTGTACTCATCATTATGGACAACTTAGAACACGATGAAGATATTGATTTGTTTTATACATCTGTGCCTAGTCTGATAAGAATTTTAAATTGCAATTCGTAAAATAATTGTAACCAATTCGGTATATTCGTCACAAATATTTGCCTATATGTATAATTATTAGTTTTAATTTTTCATTTCTTTTTACTGTTTTGTTTTTTTTTTCTTTAAACAGCGGTGACGCGCAAAATAAAGTGCATGCAGTGCTCTTCTTTAAGTGATGGGGCACTTAGACTTAAGTTTGGATTTTATAATTATATATGTAATAGTGTACCCATTGTTGAAGAGCTAAATAAAATAAATAAATAAATAAACTTTTACTGTCTTAATAAAAACTTTTTTGCAAAAAAAAAAACACTACAAAGTGAAAAATCACTTTATTTTCGGAAGTCGGTGTCTTTGGTTCTGTATTTTAGTTTTTTGCCACCGACTTCCGAAATTAAAGTTATTTTTTACTTTGTAGTGTTTTTCTTTTGGAAGTCAGTTGTTTTTTTTTTTTTGCAACAAAGTTTTTACTTTTTAGTTGTGGTACCTACCCCACATAAAGCCGTCTAACACTTCTTGCAAAGTAAATAACAATAACAGGAAATTATTATAAGATCATCAACATACACTCAATGGAAAAAATACGTATTTTTGAAGCTAACTCAAAAACCACTCATCAGAACTTGACCAAATTTATATGAAACCAATCTGAAAGTATATCATAACATAACATAACATAACGCCTTGTTTCCCCGAAGGGTTAGGCAGAGGTGTACCTATAGTACCTACACCCACATTTCGCCAGTTATGTTTAAGTCCCATGTAATAGGGGGCGAGCCTATTGCCATCTACCGGGCACAACTCCAGACTCCGGGCTGCTACTGAGAAATTCTAGATAGAAAAACCCAATAATACTGCCCGACCTGGGAATCGAACCCAGGACCTCATGCTCAGCAGTAGCACTTGCGACCACTAGACCAACGAGGCAGTCCTTAAAGACAGAACAAGACAGAGGCAGAAAGTATATCCTTTCAAATAAAAAAAGAATTTTTCAAATAGGTTTATAAATGACGGAGTTATGAGGTAACAAAGATTTTAAAAAATACAACCGAATTAAGAACCTCCTCCTTCTTTGAAGTAGGTTAAAAAGAGGAAATAACTCCTTCAATGAAGTCACCATGTTATTAGCACTACTGGAAGCAAAGTACATTATACTCGACCCGATTGAAGCCAAACTAAGTTTACAGTTTCGTCCTTGACAGTAATATTGTTTAACTTCGTCCCAAGATGGTGGTATGTAAGCATAAAATGACGTGTGCAGTTATTGGCGATGATCCAATCAATGATTAACTTGAAAATTTATAAACACACTAGCTGTGCTCCGCGACTTCGTTCGCATGTAAGTCGTAAGATACACAATATACTAAAAAAATATCACAGTTTAATAAAACTCCCCGACCTGCCACGTTGCACTATTGCTTTGTTCAGAATTTCACGGGTTTTAATTTTTGCGCGGAACCCTAATTATTTTTCTAAAATAAGAGTAGCCTAAGTTACTCCTTATAACATCAGCTATTGAAAGTCCCGTCAAAATCGGTCCGGCTGTTTCGGAGATTAGCCGGAACAACCATACAGACAGACAGACAAAAATTTTAAAAATTGTTTTTTTTTGTTATAAGTAGGTACCGTATACACTTTCATAAGCATTTAGTAAAAAGCTGTCATTTTGACATTACAAGCAGACACTTCAATTTTATTTAGTTGTAGGTATGTAGTATAGATAAACAATTCAGTCTCTATTTCTTGAAGAGGCAGGCAGAGATGTACATATGTACACCCACATTTCGCCAGTTACGTTGTAAGTCCGATATAATAGGAGAGAGCCTATTACCTTCTCGTAATAGGCTCTCTAGGCCCAGATAGTGCTAGCTTCTGCTAGCACTATCTGGGCTCCGAGCTGCTACTGAGAATTTCCTAATGTAAGATTCCAATCCACTTAATACCGTCTACAACAATACTGTTTTGCTAACTGCGGAGTCTTGTAAATGGCTAGTCGTTATTTACTTTACTTTTTAGGGTTCCGCACCTCATAAGTAAAACAACGGAACCCTTATAGGATCACTCGCGTGTCTGTCTGTCCTTCATTTACACAGCCAGTTATTGTGGGGGTCTCGAATATATTTTTTTTCTACTTTTAAAATAAATAGTGTTAAAGTTATGACATTATACGATTTTTTTACGAAAGAAATTTTTATCAGTATTCCTCTCAAACAGAGCACCTGCCATTTAATCTCTTCACCACCCTTGGTTGACTGGCAGAGAATGCCTAAGGCATTAAGTCCGCCTTTGTACTTTTTTGAGTGTGTAAAGTTTAAATAAATAAAAAATAAAATTGACCGTATCCCCCACCCCCTTATCATCGAAACTAAAATTTAAAAAAATTCGTCTAAAATTTCGATAAAAATACAGAAAATAGTTCAATACTTATTAATTACAGGAAACCTATAATAAGTCTATGGTCTGAAAATAACTCGGTTAATCTCTCAATATTCTGCGTACAAACTTACATTCAACGTTGGAACGTATCGTATGGGAGAACATGATTTTCAACTACAATGTTAAGTTTGTTTTTGGGATAATTCTGTCTCTACTTTCTCCATCCCAACTACGGAATCCTTCATCGTGCGTGGTCCGACACGCACTTGACCGTTTTTTTTTTAATATGACGTGTAAAAGTGATACCGATATCCTATTTACAGAATAAACAATTTCATTTCATTTCACTGGCTGACTGAGAATTTCTTAATGTAAGAACCTAATTCTACAACAATACTCTTTTGCTGACTGCGGAGTTCTGCAAATGGCTCTTCGTTATTTAATTTACTTTTTGTATTGTTAGCTGTAGGCCACCCAAATATAATACAATAAAACAATAAAAATGAAATAACACCACCCTGACAGTCTGCCAGCGACGGCTGGTCCACGAATCTAAGGTTGCTCAGCGCGCTATGGAGCGGACAGTGCTCGGAGTTTCTTTGAAGGATAAGATCAGGAATGAAGTTATCCGGAAAAGAACCGGAGTTACCGTCATAGCCTGCAAAGTAAGCAAGCTGAAGTGTTGAATGTTTGTCGAAGAACCGATGGCCGGTGGAGCAGACGAGTCCTGGATTGGAAACCGCGTATCGGCAAGCGTAGTGTGGAACGCCCTCCAGCTAGATGGACCGACGACCTTAAGAAGGTGGCTGGGACAGACTGGATGCGGAAGGCGGAGGACAGGGTGTTGTGGCGCAGCCTGGGAGAGGCCCATGTCCAACAGTGGACTGCAATAGGCTGAGTTGATTGAACACCACCCTACCCACGGATCTAACTCAGGACCAGCAGTAGTCAGTAGTCAGCCTGGGGCTACACTCTCGACATAGATAACGATCGCTTTGTGACCGAAGTCGGTCGCTAAGTCCCAACGGGGTCCCTAGACGGTCAAAATTGCTTGACAAGAACGTAATTTGTTCGTATGTCGAGACAGCCAGTGGTCTCGAACGTCATAGAGCGAGATCGGTAGAAAATCGGTATTTGACAAAAAATACAATATTCAATCAATCAATCTGCCTAGCCTTTTCCCAACTATGTTGGGGTCGGCTTCCAGTCTAACCGGATGCAGCTGAATACCAGTATTTTACATGGAGCGACTGCCTATCTGACCTCCACAACCCAGTAACTGGGTAATACGATACCCCTTGGTAAGACTGGTTGTCAGACTTTCGGGCTTCTGACGACCCGTAACGACTGTCAAAGATCTACGAATGACAGCCAACGGCTTAACGTGCTATACAATATTCAATCAAATTCGTTTATTTATTGAAAAAAAAAAAAAACTAACAGACTAATTTATAACGAGAGCCCATATCGGTAGAAATACCGAAAAATCGGTAGGTTCGAGACCACTGGAGACAGCAGCTCCTGCGCAGTTAGCTAAAAATTGCCTGCTAGCCAAAAATTTTACCAAAACATGAGCCGTTCTCATATTATTATTAGGTAAGTATAATTCGTGTGGTGAAAAAGCCTGGATATCTAAAGAAACCATAAAAAAATTTCACAAGTAAAAATAAGATTTATCCAAATGTTATCTCAAATCAGTTTCCACGTGGCGAAGAATATAATAGTGTTGTATGTAAGCAGACGGCAATATGTGTTACATGTGCAGCGTTTGTGAAGCCCGTCTGAATCAACAAGTATGAATCTACTGCCGGGCCGTAGCTATAGTTCGGATGTTCGTCGCGTGTTTTTGTCAAGTTTGGGGGAAATTATCTCGGAGAAACCGTAACAGTTTTTTGTTAACTTGCATACTTAGTTTAGTTGCAATTCGTAGCAATAGAAAGGCAGCTACATATAATGTAACGTACCAAGGAATTACTCAGATCAAATCCTGGGCAATGTGACACTCTTATCTTGATTGAGTCTCTCAATTTAATGTTGCCTTACCCGTTGCTGCTTGTCTTGATTCTGTATTTGGACAGTATAGTAGTAGTATTATTGTTTTGTATGACGTTAACTTGAAGGTTCAAGGTTCTGGACATAGGTTTTTGAAAGAAACCCTGGATAGTCCATTTATAGTACTTTCAAGGGTTTAAATTTCACATCATGTACTTCAAACTAAACTGAATCACAACTGACAGAACGAAACAAAAAGCCTCGAGAAAAATCGTGTGACCTAGACAATAATCTGAAATTCGGAACTCACCGACACACAGTAACAAAACGTTGTGTTTTCTGTATCAGACAGAGGTTTTTGGCCTACTTTGAGACAGCATAAAAACTATAAATATAACAAAAAAATTATAACCATTGATTCTTCCGACATCCCGCACTATAAATACAGCCCATCACCCTTGGTTGGCGCTACCCGCACACACTCATACACACTCACACATACATCACAATATTGGATTTTGTTTATGCAAAATGGCTTCACGTCCTATACCCTTTAACTGCTAATCAAATTATGAATACTAATTAGTTTCAGGTTTAGGATTAAAGTGTTTTAGATTTGTACCTTCTGAAGTGTTGATTAGGAAGGATTTGTAATCAGGCACATATTATATCATGCAAAAAAGGTTCTATGTGTGGCTATAAATTGTATTGAGACCCGCTACTAGCTTTTTGTCTGTGAGGCTGTGTACAGGGTGAGAGTTGCACAGAGAGCCATGGAGCGTTCCATGCTCGGCATAAGATTGATAGACCGAGTTCCAAACGTCGAGATCCGAAGACGACGAAAGTTTTCGATATCGGAAAACAAGTTATGGAACTCAAATGGAGCTGGGCAGGACATCTGGCAAGGCACAGTGAAGACAGGTGGAGTAAGCCAGTGACTGAGTGGCGTCCAAGGACTGGAAGACGAAGCGTCGTTCGTCCAGCTGCGAGATGGCAGACGATATTGTTACCATCGCGGGTAGAACCTGGATGAGGCTGGCACAGAAGCATGGGGATTGACACAAGAAAAGAGAGACCTGTACTCAGTAGTGGGTGAAAACGGGCTGTGGATAATGATGATGGTGACTAGCTTTTTTATTGGTAGTAAATACTACCAGTCTTTAAAAACAGAATATTGTACGAACTGTAAATACAGTTCGTACAATATTCTGTTTTTAAAGACTGTCCATGGAGTTTCTTGCCCTTTCTTCTCCATAGGAACCTACTACGCTTTGGAATGGGCAACTAGCTTCATCTTTCTGACTGACCAACTCCTTGACCATTCAAAAATGCCTGTAACAGGGATGATGACATTTTTTTTTTGTTCGTCAGGTACACATTATTAAAAAATATTGGACACGTACTTTTTCTTTTTTTACGTAATTAAAATATTACGGCGATACATTAAGTTAAAATGTGGCATGACGTCACGCTTTGTTAGATTTATACTGAGTTGTGACGTAGGTATCGACTTCGAGCCCCCATTCCCCAACTTTAATGCGTTTTATCTAAGGCATTTCTTTATTAACATGATGAAGCAAAAAACTGACGGGCTAAATAGAATTTCTTTTTTTTCCCAGGTAATCATCCCTATTGGTTTGATTTTTTTTTTTTTTTTTTTTTTAAGTAGATAATAAATTTATTTATTTTTTCAATACATTAATATTTTAACTTATAACTAATTAATTAATAAAATAACAAAATTATATCCTAACTTAACTAAAACTATTCACAAACTAAAATATGGCGTCGAAAAATTCCTCCGCATCGCTGTCGACTGGTAATGTACCCAAGAGACTGGCGGCATTGCCACGTTGTATGGCAATGCTTAGCCTCTGGCCAAGGTAAAAGCCGGCCCTTGGGTCACGGGAAGTGTCAACTAGCCGTTTGGAGATTTCGTTAAACAAACCATGAGCGCTCGGACCCCACGGCCCGAGGGTTTCAACCCCAAACGGCTCGAAAATATAATTACCGATAAGGTTATTATACTTTCGCCGCTTGAGGTTTTCCGCAGCCGCAGCAGCAGCGCCAGCACAGCACGCCGAGCCGGGAAGATGGGATGGCGCAAGAGTGTCGACACAAGTTGCGTCCCACACTAAAGGCCTACCCACCTTCCATGGAAATAAAGACATGCCGTCCGGTCTCTTGCCATCGTCGCGTGCCAAGCCATTGGGTTCTAATACAGCTGGGACGCCGACGGTGACAAGAGCCCGTCGGATGATGTCATTAATGTTCGCGTGCCGCGCTATGCGACCCGCACTTCGGCTGCAAGACAGGCCGTGGTGTCCGAGGCTGTTGACAACTTCGCCACAGTGACAGCGATGAGGAGAGCAACAAGGGGCTCCTAGTCGCAGGGAAGCAGCGAGGCGGAAAGTAGTGTCGTCAAACAAAGTGCCTATGCTCGACGACGGTAGTGCATGAAGCGCATTGGTTTGATTGAAATAAAATAATGCTTTGAGTTTGTTATCATGATCTTTCTCATAAACCAATGGCTTACACCGACACAGTAAAAATCGTTCAAAACAGATCAATAATCACTATACGTTTGGCAAAAAGATTGATTGGAAGATTACAGTAGGTATGTTGTGTAAAAATGTTTTAAAACTCGATTTCCATCATGTTTAACATTAAGTAGATAAGAGCACTGGCGGCCCAGTGGTAACGACCCCGACTTCCGAGTTGTAGGTCATGAGTTCGAACCCAGGCAGGTGCTATACTTTTTGTGTAAATAATTTCATCACCACTGCTCTCAAAACTGTGAAGGAAAACATCGTGAGGAAACCGGCATGTCCTAGAACCAAAAATTCGAAGACATATGACATCCACCAACCCGCACTGGGCCCGCGTGGTAGATTACAGCCCACTCCCTCTCGAAGAGAGGAGGCCTGTGTCCCAGCAGTGGGCACATTATATTAGGCAGATTATGCATACATTATGCAGATTTCTTATTCTTATTCTTATTAGTTATTGGATCGAAACAATTTTGTATGGTGAGTTCGGTCGTCTTACGGCCGAACCCAATAACCTATTTTCAGTAAAAGACAGATCGCTATTGATGGTAGACAATATAATTCTATCTGTTCTTATGTCAGGCCGGTAAGATTCCGTAATCTTTCATAGATTATTGGGACGTTAAAACCATTGATACTCGTAGATAGGTTTTTCTATCTCCAATATGCCAAAACTGGTGATAGATAGGTTATTGGGTTCGGCCATTAGGAATGGGCATGACCTTTTAGTTGGATGAGTCAGCAATTTTATCTGTCATACCTTTGACAGCTAACACACCAGTAAAGCGAAAGATCACTCCTATTTTTAGGGTTCCGTACCTCAAAAGGAAAAAACGGAACCCTTATAGGATGACTCGTGTGCAGCGGCGGTACCTTCATAGAAGCCAAAAAGCCGGGCTTGCCCTAATAAAATCATAATTAATTAATTACGCTAAGCAGTGTATGTAGTTATGCGTATCCAATAATATAGATGCCAATTATGTTAATTATGCACCTACTGATGCTTGAAATATACGTAGTACTCTTCGTATTTTAAAGGTTATTTAACCAACATTTTAATAATGATTTTAGTATGAACAACGTAAGAAAATCCGTTTTTTTTGTTTTTTTTATTCGTCGGCTTGCCCTAATTTTCACCCTTAGGCACGCCACTGCTCGTGTGTCTGTCTGTATGTCTGTCTGTCCGTCTGTCACAGCCAATTTGCTCCGAATCTAATGGACCGAGTAAGTTGAGATTTGGTACAAATATAAATTTCTGTGACCCAAACACGGACGTGTAACGTAAATAAATGAATGTTGAATATGGGGTCACTTTTGGGGGTAAAAAAGAAAATTTTAAAAAAGTTTTGCAAACTGTGCCGTGTGATATATCAAATAAAAGGCCTTACGTGGGAGTCTCGAATATACATTTTTTTTTTATAATTTTAAAATAAATAGTTATAAAGTTATTTAAGAAAATAGACGAGAATTGACCATACCACATTATCTCTGAAACTACTAAGCCTAAACTTTTGATAAAAATACAGAAAATAGTTCTATAGTTATAGATTACAGGAAAACCTAAAAGAAGTCTATGGTCTTTTAAGACCATAGACTTCATATCATAGTAAATCTCTCAATATTGTGCGTATAAACTTACATTTGCAGTTGGAATGTATGGGAGAACATATTTTTCAACTACAATGTTAAAGTTGTTCTTGGGATAATTCTGTCTCTTCTTTCTTCATATCAACTACGAAATCCTTCATTGTGCGTGGTCCGACACGCACTTGGCCGGTTTTTATAACGTGTAAAAGTCATACCGATATCCTATTTACAGATTAAACAATTTCATTTAATTTCATTTCACTGGCTGACCGGAAATGCCCTAATATAAGAAAGAACCCAATTCTACAACAATACTCTTTAGCGAACTGCGGAATCATGTACGTTAAGTACTTTTATTTTAGAAAAATAATTAGGGTTCCGCATAAAAAATAGCAATAGCTAGTCCATAATATTATTACCTACATGCGCATCACAAATACATTTTTAGGGAACAGACAAGAATTTGTACCCAGTAGTAATGAGTTTCCAGAATCCAGTGGCACAGAACCAGTCGAAGTGGTGGACGTCTTTCGGCTGAAATGATGTTGTCGATGGTAAGTCAGTTTGTATATTTTCAGGCCTTGTATCACAGTATGCAGATAGGTACTATCTTTCAGAAGGATTCAAAGATAATATTTTATGCCAGTTGTTTCTCAACCGGAAGTTAGTGAAACATGCCATCATTTTCTCTGCATCTTCGACCGTTTGAGTGCGGTTATCAAACATAGGTATTCATAGATAACTCTACGAATGTTAGTGTATTTGGATCATAGGATATATCCTACAAGGTTATTAGGATGTCCGACAGGAAGTTAGTTTCAGAGATAAAACGGCTCATGCGTAGATAACTTATACTGATTTCAGTTTCAAAAGGGAATTGGGGAGACATATTTATGTCGAGTGATTTTGGCAGGGTATTTTTGGTTTTGAGTGAGGACTACGCCGAACTATTATTGGTACGATCAGATGTATCAACGTGAAGGAAGCAAAATATGTATTTGTTGATTGATGTGTAACAGAATTTAGACAAACCTACTAAAGGTGAATTCGACCAAACTTTAAAAGTCTAATCCAGCGAATAAATTTTGAATTTTTGACAGATTTTCCATACAAACTCTATCAGACGTCAATTTTATTCCGCGAATAAAAGATATCTGACTTTGGTTAAATCAGCACTTGCAGAAATAAAATCATTTATCATTATATTTATATATGTAGGTTGGTCTAGTGGTCGCAAGCGCTACTGCTGAGCATGAGGTCCTAGGTTCGATTCCCAGGTCGCGCAGTGTTATTGGGTTTTTCTATCTGGAATTTCTCAGTAGCAGCCCGGAGTCTGGATTTGTGCCCGGTTGATGGCAATAGGCTCGCCCCCTATTACATGGGACTTAAACATAACTGGCGAAATGTGGGTGTACTATAGGTACACCTCTGCTTCGTCCTTCGGGGAAACAAGGCGTGATGTTATGTTATGTAATATGTAGGTAACAAGGATCACAGCAATTCTGCCCACCCCGAGGGCGTACCTATTTAAAAGTGTGAGTTTCTATAATTATGTAGGTGTGTATTAACCCTGTACAATTTATAGATAGAATTTTGCTATGCAGTTTTACAGCTATTTTATTTACACCTCGACGTCTAAGGCCGTTTGTCCACCGCCACGTCAACGGGACGTCAACGATAATGAGATGACGGTCCCGAAGTAGCGATACGTAGGTACATTTACTAAGATCGCGTATTTTTTTTTTGTATTTATTTGTATAGTTAGTCATTTAATTTAGTATCTAGTGTAAATAGTAAATTGTGTAACAATTTGTACATAGAAAAATTATGATCAAATATACTGGTAAGTCTGCACTACAAATTCCAATTTAATTTTCGTCTTACTTCCTCAAAATCCCATGAAAAACAGCGCAAAAGGTGAACAATTAGAATGACATCAGCGGACAAATGTTTCACAGGATGTGGATTCATAACACCTATTATTATAAATCATTTTGCTGGCAATAGCCTATAGGCTTCTCAAGCAGCGTAGCCTTTAAAAACAAATGCTTTTGTCATATTGACCTTCGGGGAATAGATAATAGGTCATGTTTTCATAGCTATTCGAACCTATTTAAAGAAATGGGTACCCAATGAGATTTTTATTGAAAACTTGATATTTGTGTGAATGTTTTAAATGTTTAACTTTCTTGTATTGTGTTGGGTTATCTTGATTGAGGTCATCATTTGTTTTGACAGGGTTTTAGTCTGTGTGGCTATCCCTTAGTATTGTCACTTAAGTCTATCTACTGATATTTAGGTACTAAAAGACAATCGCTACATAAAAGAAGAAATGAATGAGGAGATAGTTTTATCACCAGTTTAAAATCCCACCTAAACTAAACACTAACCTCTTATTCATAAACGCTGCTTAAAGTTAAGTAATGTTTAACGACTGGTTTTCCATAGATTTTTTGACGTTTAAACATCATTTAACTTTAATCAACAAACGTTGACGAGACGAACGAGAGAGCCTTACTAACCCCCTTATTCATAAACATGAATAAGGGGGTAAGTAAGGCTCTCTTGCACCACAAATCACGAAATGCATTATTTAAAACTAAACGTATTTACTTATAAAAATCATTCTGTCAAGCTATCATCTTCAAATAGTGAATCTGCAAACGTAAGATAGGACGCCCTCGGGCTAGGTGGAGCGACGATCTTCGCAGGGTGGCTGGTAGCAGCTGGATGAGAGTTGTTGAGAATCGAGCTGAATGGCGAGCGATTGGAGAGGCCTATGCCCAGCTGTAGACTGCTGTAGGCTGATGATGATGATCATCTTCAAACGATTGACAGAATTAGAACGTTTGTTAAAATTCGTTTAGCGCTATATGTACTCAGTGATTTATGGTGCAAGTAGTTTTGTGAAGTGGCGAAGAGTGGATGTTTTTGAGATGCATGGGAGTGAGGAGGTCCATAATTAACAGAAAGCTATACAGGGTGTAAGGGACAGGCCTCCGCAGATTGATGGGGTGAATTCAATATATCATACTAAGATGACCGGTACACGAAAGTATTTCAGGAACGTTATGGGAATCCAATAAACCTGATTTGTTTTACTACCTCACACGCAATGTATCGTTACCGTGGCAAAACGCGCATAGCGAACGGCAGCGCAGCGAGCCTTCGGCCGCCGAGTATTTCAACATCCATTGCTGTTTTATTTTTTATTTTAGCCATTTTATTTACATAAATTGAGTGCTGCGTATAGAGAATGTAATTTTACATTGAGATAAAGGAATAGTAACTGAAAATCGATAAATAAAATGAAACTTTTCCTGAGAATATTTCAGGTGGAATATGATCCAAAATATGGAGCTGAATGCACCCTGTTAGTTTGCGGAGGGCTGTCCCTTACACCCTGTACATATCGACACCGGAAATTTCAATTGTTGTAAAGGACATTTTGCCGAAAATGAGTTATATATATATTTGGAATTAGCGTCGCGAGCTCTATCGATTATTTTGTTAATTTATATGGATAGAACATTAAAAAATAGTTAGGGTTTATTTTGACATCATTAATATAGCACTTTGTTTGAAAAAGATATAAGGCAAAAACAATTTATTTTTTTGTTTTTTGGCTCTACTGTAAAGTCGTGTTTTGTCCTTTACGACAATTGAAATTTCCGGTATCGATATATTGTTTTGGATCCATCTGGTCTAGTTAGAACGGAGACCATTAAGTACCTATATTATCATTCCTCTGAACTAGATCTAGGTAGGCTGCTCGTTAATGGCAACACTGTGACCTTCAGCTGGCCAAGCGAAGTATGGAGTTTCAATAGAATGAGAGGCCAACTTTAACTGGTTTTACCGTCCGTCCCTACGGTCAATGCACTCAGCCTACCGCAGTCCACTGCTGGACATAGGCCTGTCCCAGACTGCGCCACAACACCCTGTCCCAGCCACCTTCTTAAGGTCGTCGGTTCATCTAGCTGGGGGGCGACCCACACTACGCTTGCCGATACGCGGTCTCCACTCCAAGACTCGTCTGCTCCACCGACCATCGGTCCTTCGACAAACATGGCCAGCCCACTGCCACTTCAACTTGCTTACTCTGCAAGCTATGTCGTGGCGTACACTACATGCATGTAATGCGTGCCAAAGAACCGAAATATCCGAATTAGGGAAAGCAGATAATCAACATAAGGATAAATAGAAACAAAACAGTACTAACTAATATCCTAAAATTAAATCTTACGTAAATACAACAGGTGTGTCAGCCTACAAAAATAATAATATTTTCGACCGCATAGGAAAAACTAGATCTATTTCGAAATATCAACATATTTTCCCCCTAATATGGACGTAGCAATCGAATAGGTAGAATTATGTCATGAACAAAAACGCAACAATGCAGGTTGGTAGAATCTTCACGTGACCAGAGGACTGGCCTATTTTTTGGCCAAAGAATCAATCAGCGTTGCCGTACAACGTAGTAACGCTGCCAGCCTTTTGGGTACTACCGAAGAGAAGCGGACGAATTTTTTTATTAAATTCTTTCCCCTCCTTTTATAAGCAAAGCGGAGAAGACATAACGAAAATAAATGAAAACACTGACAATGACAATGGCATAGGAGTATTTTGAAAATATGAAATAAATCCTAACGTAGAATTTGAAAAAGTGTTTTTTTTTTTAACAAACTAAATACATGATGGCCGACTATGGGTTTCGCCAATCTTTGACTAGCTATAGTGACTAAACTATTGGATATATTCGGTTGAATTTTTGTATGCAGACTGGGAACGACATTGGATACAATGGATATACATACGAAGTTTAATTTATTGTCGTATTGTCGTCTCCACTTGTATACATGTACATAATAATTTAAAATATTATCTTACTCGCTACTCGGATAAACAATGCAGGTAAGTCTACAGGTATAATGCATATAGTATTTGCAATTCGTCTAGACTGCATTTTGACTAGGTCGAGGTTTTGTCTAGGTCATTGCAATGCTACTGGAATTCAAATAAAATTTAAAACTTGATGTGATTTCATGAAAATGTGAAACTACTTGCAATTAACCTTTTCCATGTCGTAATTACAGACGCAATTAGTATCTAAACATTTGACTTTGAACCTGTGGGTTTCAAACCACACGCAGACTTAATGTAAAATTATCTAAAGAAGAAAGCACACAAAGTCTCGATAACATTTAGCGTTATTTCGTACCTTCTTTTAATTTTTGTCCGTGGAACAGGTATTTCTCTACGCTACGCATTATGTAAGTTAAAGACAGACAAGGAAAAATCATGAAAATAAAATTGATGAGGTAATATTTAATGCACCGCTAGGTAATCCCTATTTACTTCAAAATGCATTTAGGTACTGTGGTAACATTCAGGGGTTTGGATTTAACCCTGGTCAGATCAGCAAGTATGGCACTGTGTGAAAATGAATAAAATGTAACAAAATATAACATAACATCACGCCTGTAATCTCAGAAGGGTTAGGCAGAGGTGTACCTATAAATACACCCCCATTTCACCAGTTATGTTTAAGACCCATGTAATAGGGGGCGAGCCTATTGCCGTCAACTCAGCCACACAAATCCAGACTACGGTCTATTACTGGGAAATTCCTGACAGAAAAACCCAATAACACTTTGCCCGACCTGGGAATATGACCTCACACCTAGCAGTCAAATGTAATAAAAATTTCTCACTAAGCCGCTACAGATACAATAGGGATGATGCCTGGGTAAAAAAAAAGAAATTCTATTTATTCCATCAGTCAGTTATTAAAAAAGTATTAGACACGTATTTTTTGCTTTAACATATTAATAAAAAATTACTTAGGTAAAACGCTTTAAAATCGGGGAGTGGGGACTCGCTATGTTACAACTGAGTATAAAATCCAGCAAGGCGTGAGTGAGCGTCATGCCATATTTTGACTCATTGTATCGGCGTAATCTTTTAATTACGTAAAATAAGAAAAAATACGTGTCCAATATTTTTTAATAATCTACCTGACGAACAAAAAAAAAATTGTCATCATCTCTTTTTGATCAATACCTCAGCATGCAACTATAGGAAAAATATTGCGACATTCTAAATTGCTGATTCACTTGAACCGAAAATTTAACGCTTAGGCATTGTCTGGTTTAGTGACACACTTAAATATTTGTGGTTATAGCCAAATTGTCGGACTTTGAATAGGTAGAATTACAATATAGTTGAATTTTGTGTTTAAAAGGAAATCCCCACTGACTGATTAAAATAACCGCAACTACCAAATCTTTGAATTTTCGGTAAGTTGGTTTCAACATAAGTAGGTAGTTTAGAATATTTGAATAGGTACCATGGGAGAAACGAACAACTATACACCGTAAGGACTATTCTTGCTTGCAGCGCTGCTATAGTAACGCTTGCGAACAGATGTGGTCATCGTCAGCACGGGATTTTGTTTTCAAATTAGTCAGATGTAAGTTTCTTCGATAGTATGTACCTATAAAAGTGGGAGGCAATGAGTGAAGGGAACGGCCAACGAAACGAAACTTTTCTCAACTATGTTGTGGTCGGCTTCCAGTCAGCGGGATACCAGTATTTAACGATGGACAGATTGTATGGGAGATGAAATAAGTAGGTAGAAATGGTGAGCGAATACTGAGATGATGGCTGATAGAGATGACTAGGTGGAAGTAGAAGACACGCTGAGTCGACTTTAAATAAATTGGAATAAAGGTTGGAAGATGATGATGTTTCATTATGGCTCAGGTACAGGCACAGACCCTGCTGCCCACGGCTTCGCCCATGTGGACCCCTTTTTTTTAAAAAAAAGTTAATTTAAAAAAATCTAAAATCCCGACGGCGTAAAAAGTGAACTTAAAAAAAAAAGATGGAAACGAGATGGTTTTTATTGTTAAATTTGAGAAGATGCCTCCGACTGCATGAGATTAGACACTCGCGCAATAAAGACGAATCTAATGACATCATTCATAATAATCGGTTCAGAATTCAGCCGTTTAGTAGTTACGAAGGACTATAGAGACGGACATACATACATACACGCATACAAGTCAAACACATAACCCTCCTTCTTTGGCTTCACCGCAATCGGGAAATAAAAGTAGCCTAAGTTACTCTTATACCATCAGCTATTTGCCAGTGAAAATCGGTCCAACCGTTTCGGAGATTAGCCGGAACAAACAGACAGACAAACAAAAAATTTAACATTTGTTTATTTGTTATATTTAAGTACCGAATACACTTTCATACGCAAATGCGTATGCGTTTACTAAATAGTAAAAAAAGCTATTATTTTGACATTACAAACAGACACAATAATTTTATTTATATTTAGGTATAAATGTAACATAGAACTAATAAGTGTATATACGGAAAATCTGAGTCCAAGGAATTCCTACCTATTAATATTTTCACACGCTAAGATCTAACGAAAATATTTGAACAACTAAATAATGTAGAACTATGTAACAAAAAGTGAGTGTAGTATTGCGCATGATCATCTAATTATTATACTGGTTGCAGACTGCGCTGACGATTATAATGTAGGTAAACTGTAGACTAGTTTTGTCGCATGGGTTTGTCTTTCTTTTAAAAAAATGTGGACTAAAATAACGCTATACTTAGGGTAGGTTATCTTAAAAGCAAAAACAGAGACGAGTGGAGTTTAGAGTTAATGATTTGGAGTTTAGAGTTCATGTATTGGAGTTTAGAGTTAATGATTTGGGTAGTTTTAAGTACCTATGAATGGGAATGGACATGGAAATGGGTTACCAAAAATAATGTATGGATGATTGTATGAAAGATGATTGTTTTGTAAGGAGAGCAGTGAGTAAGTAGACACTAAATTGACGGCTAGTAGAAGAAAACGACGTATGGTCAGTTCCAATGTTATCTGACGAAACTGTAAACAAACCCTTTTCATGTTAAATTATACACACATTCATCTGTATTTAGAAGATTTCCACTTTATATCTCACCAATTTTTCCATCGATAATTGTTTGAGTAATATTAGTGTTTGCCAAAGAGCAAAGGAACGGAGTATTCAGGGTATTAAACTTATGGACCGGGATAAAAATACAACAATCCGGTCCTTCACTGCAATAACTGATGTCACTCGGAAAGCTGCCACGCTTAAATGGAATTGAGCTGGACACACCTGCCGCATGTCAGACGATCAATGGGCCAAACTTATGACCTAGTGGGTCCCGCTTCATGGCAAACGACATCGCGGCAGGCCCAGACGGAGATGGCGGGATGAGCTGGACTCCTTTAATAAAGATTGGTCCTTGGCAGCTCTGGACAAAGAGAGGTGGAAAGAGAGTAGGGAGGGCTTTGTCCAGCAGTGGGACAATAAGGGCTAATAAAAATAATAAAAAATATTATTAAATTGTAATTAAAAAATCAACGATGAAAATTGAGGTTATAAAACTTACATAATTCTCACATTAACTTTTTAAATTAAAGTAATTTAAAATTAGAATTTCGGGTTTATGGATTCAAATAATCAAATCAAAGCATTCAGTTTATAAGTGGCGCTTCAAAATGGCGTCCACATGTACTACGTTTTCTGGCCCATTTGTTATCATTTTCATCAATACTTTTGGAACTGACTATAGGCAGGTGCCGGTTGTGCCGAAACCAAATAAATTGATATAGGGCAGGAGGATTATAATTATGACTAGCTGTGGCCTGCGACTTCATTTGCGTGGAAGTCGTAAGATACACAATACACTAAAATAACAGCTACATTTTAATAAAACTCCCTCGTCCCGCGACCCGTCGCGTTGCATCGCCCACCCGAGCTATTACTTGGTTTTTGCTTAGTGTTCTTTCTGACTTTCTTCTTTTTGCTCGGCTCCTAAGGGTCATAGCGTGATGTTAAATAACCTATAACTATACTCGAGAATCGGGCTACTAAATGCAAAAAGAATTTTTCAAATCCGACTATTTGTTCACACTTTAATTTTTTTTTATACTTCTATTTTTCTAAAATAAAAGAAGCCTAAGTTAGTCCCCGTAATATTAGCTATCTGCTAGTGAAAGTCCCGTTAAAATCGGTCCAGCCGTTTCGGAGATTATCCGGAACAAACAAACAGACAGACAGACAAAAAGTTTAAAAATTGCTTTTTTGTTTAATGTTTTTGTTTTTGTGTTATTTATTTGTTTGATTAAAGATGATAACGTAATATAGGATGATCAAAAAAAAAACTTCTTGCCTTTTTTCCTGTGACACACAGACGGACTATCTGATTCTTAGACAATAATAATTTCTATAGGCATTAGAAGTTCATTATTCTAGCAACACAATACTGTCGTTTTAGCCGATTGCATGCGAAATATTTTAGTACTGTTTTCACACGCTAGTTTGTGTCAAGTGGCGATATTTGATATTTAGGACGAGACGGGATTTTTGTTTATATTTTCATAGGTTCATGTTAGCTAATTCATGCTACTAGGTAGGTTGTTAGTATGTATGGGTCATATGTTGAAATCCTGATCTACAAGGTGTAAGGGGTCATTGTACTCATCATTATGAACAACTTTTAATAGTAAAAGTTGTTCATAATGATGAGTACAATGACCCGTTAAGAGGGTAACAGTGATTAAAATTACACCTTATATACAAATAAATAAAATTGAAGTGTCTGTTTGTAATGTCAAAATAACAGCTTGGTATGCATATGAAAGTCCAAACGGTATTTAACAAAAACACCATTTTTTTATTTTTTCTGCCTGTCTGTCTGTCTGTTCCGGCTAATCTGCGAAACCGCTGGACCTATTTTGACTGGACTTTCACTGACAGTTATCTAATGTTATAAAGAGTAAATTAGGCTATCTACTTTTATTTTAGAAAAAAAAAAAAAAATCCATGAAATTGTGAACAAAATCCGATTCAAATAAGGAAGTACCTATTGACATCCACGCAGGCGAAGCCGCGGGCAACAGCACATAACATAACGCCTTGTTTCCCCGAAGGGTTAGGCAGAGGTGTGCCTATAGTACACCCACACTTCACCAGTTATGTTTAAGTCCCATGTAATAGGGGGCGAGCCTATTGCCATCAACCGTGAACATATCTAATCTCCGGGCTTCTACTGAGAAATTCCAGATGGAAAACCCAATAACACTTTGCCCGACCCGGAAATTACGATCAACCAGGCAATCCTAATTTAAGTTGATCAATTTAGGTTAGTTCTGTGCTATTGACTCTACATCTTCTTTACTCTCAATAATAAGAAAAGACTTAGGACAAAAATAGAAAATACCAATAAATAATTTCATACATACATACATACATACATACATACATACATAGGTGAAATATTCATAATTAATTACCTAATTACCTACATCATCATCTGCCTGCCCTTTCCCGACTATGTTGGGGTCGGCTTTTAGTCTTACCGGATGCATGAGTACCAGTATTTTACATGGAGCGACTGCCTATCTGACCTCCACAACTCAGTTACTGGATAATACGATACCCCTACATCAAAATCATTAAGTATCACACTCGTTTTCAATTTATGCTGTGAAAGGAACTGCCCCAAAATCAGGCAGGTCATACCAAAATTACATTGAAGTTCGATGAAATATTATATATTGTATGAAAGAAAGAGAGACGAGAAATAGGTTTATTTGTCCAGAAACACGTGCATACAAAAAGATTAGAATAATCAGAAAAATAAAACAAAATAGATCTACATTATAATCACGAGCTCAAAACTGAAATAGTCGGCAGCTGCACGTCATGACTGTGACAAGAAGGCTTCCACTCAGCATGATGCTTTGCTATGAGGGACCTACAGGCCCACAGCACAGGTTTAAGTATATGTATTAGGTATTAGATAACCATGTTTCAAACACGTGTCCTTTTAATCTAGGCACGAAATGTAATCGCTATCGCTCTGCCTAGGAATGGACTCAAGGTCTGGGATCTAGGTCGGCTTGTTTCGGCACCAACAGAGACTTAGCCAGTACGACGATTTGCTGTGTAGCAGCCAGGCAAAAACCTCTTCTGATACAGAGAAGGAACGAGTACTGATAATCACGCTGGGTGTGGCCTGTCAAGATTTTCTCAGCATGTCTTCCTACATTGTTAGGTACTTACGCCAGTTTCCAACTCGGACGTCCGATCCGATAGTCGGATCGGACGTGTGTTGAAAGTTTATACATAATAATGGCTCCAACGCCTTCCGATAGCTGGATCAGACTATCGAATCCGACTGTCTAATGAAAAAATCTGACATACAAGGTGTAACATAATTAACGCACAACCTCTTAAGGGGTCATTGTAGTCATCATTATGAACAACTTTTACTATGGGACCAAAGCTGAAATCGCGAAAAAAAATCTGCTGTTCCCTACATTTTTTACGAGTTATGCGAACTTAAAGGAAGGTTTTGAAGGTTGCAAGTTGAAAAAAAAATATTTTTGATTTTATACCACGTGATGTCAAAAGTGTTTTTGTATAAACTTAATTTTATTTTAAGGTATTTTTGCACTAAGTAAGCAAAATATGTGGAACTAATTATAATTATTATTTATTTAATTATTATTATTTCCTTTATTAAAATAAATACATATAAATTATATTTTTAAATATTAGAATATAAAGATTATAAAAAAACATTTAAAAATATAAAAAATAGTAGCCCACCGGTATCGGGAACAGGGTCCAAGCTACCGGCGGTCAGGGATCTAGAGAGAGGAACCTCCTAACAATGCGAGCCGTGTCCAGAAGTACCGCTTTCTGAATCAAGCCCTTAATCCAGCTGCCCAACGAGAGCCTCCTTAGGTGTTGGTCGAGGCTCTTGGCAATTAAGCCATTGGCTGATACAACTATCGGCACAATGATCGCTGAGTCCACATCCCACATGTCGACAACCTCGCGGGCCAAGTCAAGATACTTGATTTGTTTATCTTTCTCGGCTTTCACGAGGTTCCCGTCATGCGGGACAGTTACGTCAATAATCATTGCGCGCCACTCTATTCGATCCACCACCACTATATCAGGCTTATTGGCAACAATAGTCCTGTCAGTGATGATGGATCGATCCCAGTACAATGTGATATGTCCATTTTCGAGAACTGGGTCGGGCACATACCTGTAGTACGGCACTTCCGATTCCACGAGACTGTATTTCAGAGAAAGTTGCTGATGGATAATCCTGGCTACAAGGTTGTGTCTATGCAAGTACTCTTCGTTAGCTAGACGAGAACACCCGGAGATGATGTGTCGGATTGATTCTCCCGAACGGTGGCATGCCCGACAGATGTCAACCGTGCCGTCCTTCACAATAAATCTCCGGTAATTGTTTGTCATGATAACTTTGTCCATAATTGCACAGACTAAACCTTCGGTTTCCCCAAAGAGGTCACCAAAACGCAGCTAGGCTACGGACGCTGGGAAATCTACATCGGGTTCATGTAGGGCCCGGAAAAAGCGTCCGTGAAGCTCCTTACTCTGCCATACCTCCAGGCGATCGTTAGTGTCAAGCACTACAGGCTTGCGCCAGTTCTCTTTAGCCAAGGAGAGCGGGGTGAGGCCCTTGTCTACTGCGACCACATCTCGATGCATCCCCACTTCGGCTTCAAGGAAATATTCCCTGAGACTGCATATCTCGCGATTGTGGAGGGTCTTGACATTTAAAAAGCCTCGACCTCCACACTTTCGCGGGATATACAGTCTCATTACCGATGATCGCGGGTGATGCATTCGATATGCAGTCAGCAGCGTACGGACCCTCCTATCCAGGGTGTCTAGTTCGGTCTGAGTCCATTTGAGTATGCCGAAAGAGTACATCAAAACCGGCATGACCCAACCGTTGAAGGCGCGCACCTTGTTTCCGCCTGATAGAAGACTATAAAATACTTTCTTCAGGCGGCCAAAGAAGCGCTCCTTCAACGATTGCTTCATGTCAGCAGCATTAATGCCCAACGCTTCCGACATACCCAAATACTTATAGGTTTCGGTTGCGGAGAGGGCTCTAAGGTTTATGGAATCCGAGAGTTGGGTTCCCTCGGATTCCACAATCTCCCCTCGCTTTACATGCATGACCGCACATTTATCCACACCAAATTCCATCCTGATGGCGCTACTGAAAGTTTCAGTTACTTTCAGTAGCTCCATCAGTTGCAAATTGTTGGGGGCAAAGAGTTATAGGTCATCCATGTAGAGGAGGTGAGATATAACCTGACCACCTCTCCTCAGCCGATAGCCTAGACCTGAATCCTCCAGCAGTGTGCTTAGGGGATTCAAGGCTAAGCAGAACCAAAGCGGACTCAAACTATCACCCTGAAATATGCCTCGCTCGATCCTTATCGGCTCGCTATTCCTCTGGATATTTCGACATCCTGGATAGCGAAGGACCGTCCTCCATTGCCCCATACACGACATCAGGAAGGTGCGCAGAGTTGCATCTACTTTATACAACTCTAGCACCCTCATGAGCCATGTATGTGGCACCGAGTCATAGGCCTTCTTATAGCACCCTAATCACAATAATATCTGCCTGCCTCGTTGGTCTAGTGGTCGCAAGCGCTACTGCTGAGCATGAGGTCCTGGGTTCGATTCGCAGGTCGGGCAAAGTGTTATTAGGTTTTTTCTATTTGGAATTTCTCAGTAGCAGGTCGGAGTTTGGATTTGTGCCCGGTAGATGGCAATAGGCTCGCCCCCTATTACATGGGACTTAAACATAACTGGCGAAATGTTGGTGTACTATAGGTACACCTCTGCCTAACCCTTCGGGGAAACAAGGCGTGATGTTATGTTATGTTATCTGCGCAGTTATTATTTATTTAATTTTATTCGAATCTAGACACAAATTGTCTATCAATATTGCCTATCGCATAGTCTAGAATGGACACAAGGTCTAGAATCTAGGTCAACCAGTTTCGGTGTTGAGCTGAGTAAGTAATAACGAGCGGTCAGTGTGTTCTTAGCTAGGTTTTTGTTTTCTTTAGGTAGGTAATTAGCATAGCATAATCAGCCTATAATGTTCCCACTGCTGGGACGCAGGCCTCCTCTCTGAGAGTGGGCCATAATCCACCACGCGGGCCCAGTGCGGGTTGGTAGATGTCACATGTCTTCGAATTTTTGGTTCTAGAACATGCCGGTTTCCTCACGATGTTTTCCTTCACCGATTTGAGAGCAGTGATGATGAAATAATTTACACAAAGTAAAGCGGCTGTCGGGGTTCGAACCTATGACCTACAGCTCGTAAGTCGCGACTGTTACCACTGGACCACTGCTGTCAAGAGATTATTAATTTACCTAAATTCTATATAATTTATAAATATGTTTACGGTGTTCTATTGGAGAGTAGTTTGGTAAGCAGTGCTAATGCTTATTCTGCTAATAGTCCAGTCTAAGTTGTACCTCTTTTTGTATAAAATCCGAATGGATACCTGCCCTTCGTAATATGATGGTTGGTACCAACAGGGTATCACACGTCTTGCCAAAGATATGACTGAAACTTGATTCTGCACTTCAGATCGTGGGTTCAATTCTCGCACGTAATAAACATCTACAAAGTGTAATTTCAATAACTGAAAACATGTGTACAGGTCATTGTCCTCCTCATTAAAAACAGCTTTTACTATGGGATCATCACTGAAATTGCGAATAAAACAACCGGCCAAATGCGGGTCGGACCATGCACAATGAAGGGTTCCATAGTTGGGATTAAGAAAGAAGAGATAGAATTATCCCAAGAACAAACTTAACTGTGTAGTTGAAAAAGATGTTCTCCCATACATTCTAACTGCAAATGTAAGTTTTTACGCACAATATCAAGAGATTTACCGTGTTATTTTAAGACCATAGACTTCTTATAGGTTTTCCTGTAATCTATATTTGTATTTTTTTTTCAAAATTTTTGGCTTAGTAGTTTCGAAGATAAGGGTCAATTTTCTTAACCTGAAAACAATTTATTTTGAAATTATAAAAAAATATATTTGAGACCCTCACAGTATAGTGGCTGTGACAGACAGACAGACAGTCACACGAGTGATCCTATAAGAGTTCCATTTTTTTCCTAAAAATCAGCTGCTCCATACATGTCGCATATTTAGACTAAATGTAGGGAACAGCACATTAGTAGGTACAGGAAACACTACAAAATGTAGGACAACCTCTTTTAAAATTAATTAAAAAAAAAACGAAAAAAAATCGAATTCTATTTAGTAAACCACCGATATTGTAAACAAGACTCCTTCCAGGACTTCAGTTAATAAATCAATATTCACAATCATAGGTATATCATTTACTGCGGGAAAGTGAGCAGCTGATAGTAATCCATAATTGTACCGTTACCCTGTAATAACTTCATTTTATTTACTTCTATGAATATTTCTTGGTAGGATAAAGGAACTGCATATCATTTGTATGTGAACTACGTAATTGACGTAATGAGGAATAATAATTCTGGTATACTTACTGTCAGATGTAAAGCTACCTTATACAGTGTGGATCTGGACGTATACGACATTAAATTAAAACGAGCACAGTACTAGTCCATCGAAACATTATAAAACACGAAGATTAGTAGTTAACGGAAAATTTAAAATTGCAGTTTTCATACAAAATAAATAGCAGAATCAACTGCATAAAAAGTAAACACGCTTTATCTACGAAAAGTCACTAACCAACGGTGCGGTGCGGGTAGCGGGGCGCGGCGGCGGCAAAGTTACGTATTATTACGGACTCAGATCGACATCATGTTGAAAAATAATTTCCCGTGGCTAAAGTAGGATTTGATTGATTTTTGGTACACGAGTAAAGAGCATGATTTTCTTTACGTGGTTTAAAGAAATGTCAATCGTCCTATTCCACCTTGTATAAAATAAATAAATAAATTTGAAATTATTGATAAGCAACAATATCACGGTAAGGAAGGGCGGATTTTTTTTTGAGATGGCGAAAATCCAAAAGGATCATCTGTGGGCCTAGCACGAACGCGCGGAGTAAACGTAAATTTGGGAAATGAAATTACTCGATTCGCACATAATATCATATTTACTAATCGTAGCCAAACACGTTACGATATACTTACGCAAGTTTAGACTTGCACAAGTCTGCGTGACATGGATTGGATACTTCTGCTATTTCATCCCACACACTTAACATAAAAAGTCAAAGTCAAATCATTTAATTCAAATAGGCACATAAAAGGCACTTTTGAACGTCAAAATTGATTCTAGTCGCCGCTTCCAAAAGGTAGATTCGTGTGGAGAAGAATGGGCAAGAAACTGCACCGTTACTCTTTTAAAATGTTTTACAAATAAATTATATCCGAAGACGATGCACCAAGAATGAAATTACTATACCACAATAGGTAAACAATTAAAAATGAAGCAATGACAGATAAATTAAAAACGTGTCAGATACACGGTGCTCACATATTCACAAACATTGTAAAATTGTACGATTTTCCTAAAATTTTTACAAGTAATAAGTCAGTGTGTGAGCCAAAGTAATCACAGAATGTAAAATCAGTGTCTTAAAACATAATAAATTATACAATTTAATTAGCAACCAATTTGACTTTGTCTAGACTCCAGATTGTCCTATGGAGCAGGACCAGCATGTTTCCAAGCGTTCTTATCTTGGATATTATCCTCTAATTTGTAATATGCTTTTTTACAAAGTGTACTTTTAATATGAGTTTTAAATTTCCTTTCATTTAATTGCAATATATCACAAGGTATTTTGTTGTAACATTTAACACAGTACCCCATAAAAGATGTAGATGTAGATAGATGTAGATACAAGTATTTGTGCAAGTCCAATTTTGCTTAGTGACAGTGCTTTTCCTGACGACTTCTTTCGTAGAAGGCTTATCATCATCATTTTTTGTCTTACCCTTATGCCCATTTATTTGGGGACATAACATATCGATGTCTAACAGTCAAAAAGGGATATTGAGCGATAACCAATTTCGCAAAAAATGTCGCTTATCCCTTTTTCGTTGTTAGGCATCGATATGTTTTTCTTCCATACTTCTCTATTAGTCGTCATCTCGGTAGTCACCCCCTTTCTAGCCATATCATCTTTCACATAGTCCATCCATCGTTTCTTTGGTCTTCCTCTATTATAGCCATCCACATTCATACTCAAAACTTTCCTTCCGATATTTCCCTCATTTGAATGAACAGAAGAATTTAGTTACTTCAATAAAATATATATATCTATTGACGAATGTCCATGAAAGGTCTTAACATAGCAGTATCGAATTTCCGTCAATCATACCAAGGCAAGCTTTAAACAAACTTCAAAATTATGATTATGTGCACAAATAAAATTTTGTTGCAGCCAAAATCACGAAAGCACACAAAAATGCTGTAAACTAGGTAAATGCTTAGTTTTGGTCTGCACGCCACATCGCTATTACTTGCTGGAATGGTATCGCTGAAAATGCTGGGTTCCGCGTTTTTGGAAATAATTTTAGGAACCGTGGAACTAGGTCCCGAAACTTCTTTCTTAAATAGATCAAGTTAGAAAAGAAAATTACTATCACGTCGCAACTACACGCTTCTCATGGTTGCTCGTAGGATAAAACTTGTTTGCACAAAAAAAAACATTACAAAGTATTGGGGGTCGGCTTCCAGTCTAACCGGATGCAGCTGAATACCAGTATTTTATATGGAGCGACTGCCTATCTGACCTCCACAACCCGACAACTGGGTAGCACGATGGCAAGACCGGTTGTCATTTCGTCAGACTTTCGAGCTTCTGACGACCCGTAACGACTGTCAAAGACCTACGAATGACAGCCGGGATCAACGGCTTAACGTGCTTTCCGAGGCACTGGGGTCTCGGTATGTAATGGAAAGCCACCCATCCACGGTACGACCTCGGCAAGCGTTGCTTAACCTTAAAGATCGCCCCTTGCGACTGTTAATATTAAGCCATGGGACCGAAATGAAAACGTTCAATCGACCTAAATAGAAGCCTCATCAAAACAGCTCCCTAACGCCCAAAATGGAGCAAAAAATCCAGGTTTCAATAGCATTCCCACTTACTAAGGCCACGACACAACACCGCTTCTCGTTTTTCGTCAATACCTCGTTGTTTTTCACCGTTGACTTACTCGTTTTTCTCGTTTTAGCCCGTCGTCGGTGGCTACCGGGCGCCCGGCCGGCGCGGCGTTCCGTTTTTTCCACGAATTTCACTCGCTAAAAGAGGGTAGGCTGCGATTTACGAAAAAAAATCGTGTTTAGTGTAAAATGGAGCGGTTAACACAATATTTTTTTTTGGGCACTGATACTTATTTTAAAACGATATTAAAGTCACACTCTCGTCGTACTCAGTAACAACTTATCAACTAATTGAGACAGCTTAAGTTAGTGGCAGTGATGCTGATTTCCCAAAGTGCCAGTGGCGCTACGATTATCATTAGAGGGAAGCCGAAGAAAAAATTGTTCAGTTCTCATAAACTCAGACAAAAAACTGTAGGTTTTTAATCTTATGATGTATTAAATACTAGTATTAAAAACTAGTATTAAATATAATTATATAATGTGATAAGTAATAACCGCGGCACGGGTCGATCCATCAGGTTAAACTACGCTTGCCGAGGTTGTCCGTGGATGGGTGACAGTCTTTACATACCGAGACTCCTCCGTGCCTCGGAAAGCACGTTGAGCCGTTGGTCCCGGCTGTCATTCGTAGATCTTTGACAGACATTACGGGTCGTCAGAAGCCCGGAAGTCTGACAACCAGTCTTACCAAGGGGTATCGTATTACCCAGTAACTGGGTTGTGGAGGTCAGATAGGCAATCGCACCATATAAAATACTGACTGGAAGCCGACCCCAACATAGTTGGGGTAAAAGCTAGGCAGATTGAATAGACACTAAGAAGAGTGGTTGTTCCGAAGGGAAGCCGATAGGAATCGGGTTGTTTGAAGGCTACGCCACTGAAGTGCATCCGATATATTATTATAGTACCCCCAATCGTAGATTTTAATGCACACCACACACAAAATAGGAAGTGAAAGAAGCTGGCATTGAAACCTATTGATAAAGCTTATTTTCAAGGTTTGCTTCCTAACATAAGCACTTTACCACTTGACTATGACGTTTTGATCAGTTAAGTTCAGATTGTGGAGTTGTTTACTACTATGATCTGTTTCAAAAGTATCTAATAGAAGCGTAAACAAACTTTATCAAACCCTGTTCCGGTCAGTTTATTTAGCACAGACTAAAAGGCACACTACACAGCATATTATACCACAAAAGGTAAAGTTAATGAGTAAAGGCTCCTGCAAACAGGCGCGACGCGCGAGCGGTGCAATTTATTGTTTCTGTTTGAATAACATTATTTGAATAGTAATTGAAAAATCAATGACGAACATTCAAAATAATAAAATAAACAGCAATTGTCCAAAGGAAAACTTCTTTAAGTTTATTTAGAATTATACATTTTTGGGTTCTATATTATCCAAATAATCAAATCAAAGCACTCAATTTGTAAATGGCCACTCCATAGTTTTTTAGTCGCGATCCATTTCGGCTAACTAGTTACTACGGCGACTAGATAGCCAAGTGTTTCGCGACAGTTTCGTGAGTACTCGGAACTATTCGGAAATACTCGTGACGCGACGCGACATTCGGGGAAATTGCATTTTTTCTTTGTTTTCCCTAAACGACAAAGGAATTAGGCTGCATGAAATGGACACCGCTTTTTTAAGTGATTAAGCGAACTGGGATATTTCGATAATGTTTCTGAAAAATATGCTGGTGTGATAAATTTTTTCAGTGGTCTAAGCTACATCCTGAAAAAAGGGAGGGAGGGATGCGTTTATAAATAGTGTTTGTCTATAGGTATCCTGTAAACCTATGTCTTGTAAGGAGAGGTAAATGTGAAATAACAAAAATTCTTGAATTTTAATACATTCGAAAGTGATTTTTTTTTGCGTCTCCTAATTTTCTTCTCTATTTATTTTATTTTCTTCTTATGATATCGACTTTGTTAATAATCGAGTTTCCATTTCAATCAATAAGTAATTTGCATTGCCGTAATTTATTTGCAATTCCTTTTAATATTATTGCATATCCGACTTAGGGAGACTGTTGAGCCTAAAAATGTTATGTTATTTCATTTTTTTTATTAGAGATAGATTTGCTCTTGACTCTAGTCTAAGTCAGAGATGACAGAGACAAAGTCGATGATGGAGCGAGCTTACCCAGAAGAAGCCTGTTCACTCCTGCCTGCCTGTACCTGTTTAAGAGGAGAAGGGGCCTGCGAGGAATTTGAAAAATATGTATTTGAAGAAATTATTGCCAGCTGCAGCTCAGACCGATTATATCACAAAAATTTTGATGAGATCGACGTTTCGTATTTCCCTTTTTCTCCTCGAAAACTGAGCCGATTCAATTATTTTTTAAATTCAAATTTTAAGAAAGAGTATTTCTAGGTCCCTATCATTTTCTTTTATGTTAAAAACTTTCGAATGTGTCTGGCAGTCCTAATCACGGCGGTAAAAATGGAGCATTTTTTGTAATTTTTGTAGGGTCTTTTGTTTTTACTAATTAACACTTGACATAACATCACGTCTTGTTTCCCCGAAGGGTTAGGCAGAGGTGTACCTATAGTACACCCACATTTCGCCAGTTATGTTTAAGTCCCATGTAATAGGGGGCGAGCCTATTGCCATTATTTTTACTAATTAGTTGCTGAAAAAAGGAAATGACAGGGCCGTGTCTACAGCAGACCTTGATTATTTTATGAAATATACTCGTAAATGATTGCTCTAGAGGCATTATTCAGGAAGAAAAAGGGAAATACATTTGTATGGAGAATCGCAGGCCCTGTTCCCTCTTAAAATAAGAACTGATGTTAGTGCATACATAATTATGATATATCATCATCATAAAAATCCTTAATGACGTCCCAATTAACGATCTACCTATCTAGGCCTATAACCTACAGTTTCCTACCCTCAAATTACACCAGATCTACCTACCCGCCTAACATTATCCCTGTTCTTCATCCTACCCTCGTTTTTAAACTTTTTTCTTTCCATTTTGGCAAAATAGAGTATTTAAGTTCGCAAACCGCCTGTAAAATTGCACTATCCGTAATTATCCTGAAATTTTCAGCTGAAACTCGCTCGCAACAGTCTGTTGTGTGTGTGGGTAGTTGCATGTTTTTGTGGTAACTATTATGTTATAACGTGGAACGGTTTTGGTACAATGCCCTGTGAGGTGGATTTTGAAGTGTCACCGTTTTAGTGAAATACTTTTTTTTTTTGTAATGTTTTATAACTTTGTCATTATGTTCCTCGTCTTTATTTTATTTTGTATTATTATGTAAGTAGTTTGTTCGTGAGATGACTACTAATATTGAGAAGAAGAATAGAGGTGTTTTGTGTAATCTGGAATTTCTCAGTAGCAGCCCGGAGTCTGGATTTGTGCCCGGTTGATGGCAATATGCTCGCCTCCTATTACATGGGACTGAAACATAACTGGCGAAATGTGGGTGTACTATAGGTTCACCTCTGCCTAACCCTTCGGGGATTACTGGCGTGATGTTATGTGTTAAGAATAGAATAATAAGACATGCTGCGCCGATCTCAAATAAGGGCGAAAATACGCATGACTGTAACTTGTACAAATCTATGCGAGTAGCTGGCATGCCATTGTGACGTTCACTAATCAGAAGCTATTATGGTACATTGGCATGCCAACTACTTGCATAGTTTTGTACCAGCTACTGGCACGTGTATTTTCGCCCTAATATGGGGTAAGTATATTTAGTTTAAATATTTGAAAATTGAATTTTAAAAAATTGTGTCATTTCCGATTCAGAAATTGTCATCAAGGTACTTAATTTTGCCTCTCGTGGTGCTTAGCAGCTTTTTGGTTTATTAAGCTGACAGCTGTGTCACTTTAACGTCACTTAGCAACAAAATAATTCAGGAATTTGTCTTAGATACCTTTGATTATTCGGGGTATGATTTGTAAAACCTGGATGAGGCTGGCACATGAGCGTGGGGATTGGCACAAGGAAAGAGAGGCCTGTGCTCAGCAGTGGGTGAAAACGGGCTGTGGATGATGATGTTACCATCGCGGATAGAACCTGGATGAGGCTGGCACAGGAGCGCGAGGATTGGCACATGAAAAGAGAGGCCTATGCTCAGCAGTGGGTGCAAACGGGTTGTGGATGATGATGTTACCATCGCGGGTAGAACCTGGATGAGGCTGGCACAGGAGCGTGAGGATTAGCACATGAAAAGAGAGGCCTATGCTCAGCAGTGGGTGAAAACGGGTTGTGGATGATGATGACGATCTGTTGTCATCTTATTTTTTTACACAACCTAATTTTCATCTTTCAGCTCAGCAAAAGAAAACGAATTAAAGTAATTGAAAACCCTTTGCATTTTTAACCATCAGCTGTTGTTCAACCAAAAAACAATGGGGTGCCTGAAACCTGAAACCAGCACGAAGTTAGTGGATACGTGGTTTTGTAGTGGACGACCTTTGATTACAGAAGATCTAAAACAAAGAAGCCAACTTTGTTATGCTGGTGTGCGTACAAAATAAAGAGCAGTGGTGGCCCAGTGATAACGGTCGGGTCTCGACATACGAGTTGTAGGTCGTGGGTTCGAACCCAAGCAGCCGCTTTACTTTGTGTAAATAATTTCACCACCACTGCTCTCAAATCGGCGAAGGAAAACATCATGAGGACACCGGCATGTCCTAGAACCAAAAATTCGAAGACATGTGACATCTACCAACCGGCACTGGGCCCGCGTGGTGGATTTCGGCCCACTCCTTCTCACCGAGAGGAGGCCTGTGTCCCAGCAGTGGGAACATTATAGACTGATTATATGCCAAATGCGGCCAACAGTTGGGCGCTATTTCTTTTTAACGAGTTTACAGCTTTAACTGTCTATATGCCTGCATATTTATATCTTTGTCGACGACAAATTTTTATACAAGTTCTAACACTGTAAGCCAAAAACAGATCTGTTGGAAAAGTTACGTAATAGTTGATTGTTTGCCCAAAGAGCAAACAACGATTTTAAAGGCGAGTGTTTCTTTGAATCCAGAGCAGAGCGAAGGATTCTAGAGTAGAATCCTGAGCGCAGCGAGGGATTCAAAATACGTCACTCGAGCTTAAAATAGTGTGGCTCCCGAGGTGGACACTCTACTTTTTATCACCCTCTATGAGAAAATAAGTAAGTGCATACAATGTTCTCTGGAGTTAATCTCACTACTTGAGGAAGACACTCATTTTTTTATTAACTATGTAAAATCCGAAATTGAGTAAACAATTACGAACGCAGGCGGAATACATTTCGCCCGTTTTTATTTTTTTTCACAAACTTTTTTTTAATTTAGCTGGCGCGTGGTTTACCTTATCAAACAGCCAGTTACTTGTTCATACAATGTTCGTGATTGATCTCTTTGGTGATTGGAACTTTTACCAACAATATCCACATTCCCAATTCAAATCACTTTCAGTCCCTATGGATTAAAGAACTATTTTATTTTTTTACACAACCAGTCCATGTTCACAGAGGAATAAAGTAGCTCGTTTTGAATAGATGTAAGTAAGAGGAGCTCGTGGCTAAGTAATAACAGCCGCACGGGTCGATCCATCAGGTTAAGCTACGCTTGCCGGGGTTGTCTGTGGATGGGTGACCATCTTTACATACCGAGACTCCTCCGTGCCTCGGAAAGCACGTTAAGCCGTTGGTCCCGGCTGTCATTCGTAAATCTTTGTCAGTCGTTACGGGTCGTCAGAAGCCCGAAAGTCTGACAACCAGTCTTACCAAGGGGTATCGTATCACCCAGTTACTGGGTTGTGGAGGTCAGATAGGCAGTCGCTCCATGTAAAATACTGGTATTCAGCTGCATCCGGTTAGACTGGAAGCTGACCCCAACATAGTTGGGAAAAGGCTAGGCAGATTGATTTGTTTTGAATAGATGTAAAAAATAATAATGGATATGTCTAAATTAGTAACTAATCTAACTATCTATCAGAAGAGTTGAGAAGAGACCTACTCTAAACTAAACTCAGTTTTGAACAGATAACTGACTTCTTGTCAATTTAAAAAGATGAGGAGGAAATGCATTTTCGCTGTTCGCTGATGGACTTATACAGGGTAATTTTAAATTAGCTAGCTAAACTCTGCAGAAGAGTGGGTATCAATATCTAAACACGATAAGATTTGGTCACGCCGATCAAGATCGGATTTTGATCAGGCGGAGGGCAAGGCGGGGGGGCGTGATGTTATGTTATGTAAAAGATTTGATGTTTCTTTTTTTTGGGAGGTCAACGACCGCTGTGTGTTGTTACTTGCAGTATGAGTTGAGAAAAACTGTTTTCTTATCGTGTTCATCGATACCCATCACGTTTGTGAAGTTCACACAAAAAAAAACTGATTTTGAAAACTGATATTTCAAGTGACTACAATGAAAGCGGTCGATAACCCCACAAAAAATCATCAAATTAATATATTTTTTTGTTTTATCTTGTTTAAATATCGATACCCATCACATCTGCAGAGTTTAGCTAGCCAATTTAAAATAACCCTGTATAAAAACATCAAAACTACGACTACAAAAATGTCATCTACAACAGATTTTAAACACGTGTCTAAATCTAAATAACACGAGCATTGTAAAGTACCTCGGTACAGTCGCGTCGTACATTCGCTGGAGCCAGTCAACAGGTGCAGCAGATCGGTACAGTTTTGGCTGTAATCTCGACAGATTCCGCTGACGACGCGGCTAGCGGCCGCCGTGAGAACAGGCGGGGAGAGAAGCGTTAGGGAATTGTATTGTTTAAATGATTTACTGTTTATAAAAGACTGACAAGTACTTAAACTTTGCGTTGTTAGACCATACCAAAAAGCAAATAAGCCGAAGCTTTCCTACGAAAGGTTCGTAGGAAAGCTTCGCCTTTTGCAGCATGCAATTTTGTAAGATTTTTCTGCTATTGTTTTATCGCCGGAAAAACCAATTGTGCAGTGTCAGAATCAGAGAACTTCTTCAAAATTAATCTACTTTACACAAACAAATACTTTAAAGTAAAGTCGTGTTGAACGATTTTTTAGACAAAACAGGAGATTTTTTTTAATAATTTTCCCACTATGCAAAAGCACAATGACAGTAAGTAAGAATAGGAATAAGAATAATTTAATTGTAAAACAGGTAATTACATACAAAAATCTTAAAAAAATAGGTAGTGCGCTATGCTTTGCCAATATTGATATACAAATGATGAATATGATTATGATGGTGGTAAATGGTTGGGTACTATTAAATTACAATGATAAAATTAAAATACTGGCTTCTGCGACTTCATCCGCATGAAATTTCTTGTCCCCCCGACCCACCCCGTCACATCGCAGCGCCCGCCCGCGCAATTATACATCGTTTTCTCTTAGCGTCCTTTCTGGCTTTTTTTCATTATGTTAATTACTCTATAACCGTTCTCAAGAATTGGGCTATCAAGTGCAAAAAGAATTTTTCAAATCCAACTGGTAGTTCCTGAGATTACCTCCTACAAAGAAATTTTACCTCTTTATAATACTATATTAGTATAGATAATCATATAAGTGCACGAACAGTTTTTCCAAGTGACAACATCGAAGATTAACTGTCATTTGAATGCTCTCAATATTTTGAAACACACAAACTCCCTAACACTTCTGCCCTCGACAGTCTCGGCTTCCGGTATCGTTGTTGTGTCTGCGATTCGGTACCGACTGCGAGTGCCGACACTGTACACACAGATTTTAGTTCAACATGGTTTTACTCGCCGAATGCCGAAAGCCGAGAGCCGAACGTGTGGGAGAATGGGTGTTGCTCTATTTAAATGGAATAAATAGGGATGTTTTGCTGTCTGTGGTTAAGTAAGATGAGGTTTATTTTGATGAAGGATTTGATGATGAATTTAACTGTTTTATAGGGTTCTGTTTAGTACCGAAAGCATTGGGAAATTGGGGAAAAAGAAGGCTATAATCAGAAGAAATTTGGAATATTATGATGTAGATGTTATCTGAAACCTAGTATGTTATCTGAAAGTATAATTAAACGTGGACGAAAGTAAAAAAGCATAGCAATTAGCAAGTGAAAAAATGTGTACCGAAACGATCAATTACAATTGTCAATTTTTGCATGGTTGATACACATTGACATACATATATGTATACGTACATAAACTCACGCCTTCTTCCCCTGGGGGTAGGCAGAAACTACAGAACGCCACCTGCTACGATCCTTACATACTCCTTTTGCCTCGTTTACATTCATACATCTGGTCATACACGCACGCCGGTTGCGAGTACTACGGACCTGACCTTTCTGAAGAACATCACCAATAAGATCACTATATGTCTTCCTAGGGCGTCTCCTCCCGGCGTTTCCACTCACATCTGCCGTGTAAATACTAATATTAATCGTCTACCAAATGCAATTGAAGCGATTGACAATATTACTACAATAGAAATTGATGGCAATTGGTCATTTCGGGGATCCCTTAGGATCACGGTGTGACTTTTAGAATTTTCAGTCTACCACCATGAAATAAAATATATCCTTAAATAATGCTACTGTGCATTTGTAAAACAATAAGTGTTGTTACACACCTTAGCCGAAATTGTATTTTATATCTCTAAAATATTAATTTTATTTCTTCAATGACATTTTCTCTAACCACTCTTCCAACCAACATACAATCACAAACAAAAGCGTCTCTCATTTAAATTAAACAATACTTACATATTTACGGCAGCCGTGAGCCGAGTTGGCATCGAAACAAGTCGGAACTTTAATTTCCTAACGCGAGCTAAAGCCGACGCCGCTCTCAAAGCGCCATTTAATAAAATAATTCTCTTAACAATTGTGGATTTGTCTGTACTAGGGATGTGACAGCTCATTTATTTTATAACTGTGTCCGCGGTTTGCGTAACAGGATGTGATTTTGTTGGGTTACAATAGTGTCCATCTAGTAGTAAATCCTCTTCTCTATGGAATCAGAAATCTGTATAATCCTTTTATTCAGCAAAGTGAATTTGATTAGCAGTAAGTGTGAGAAAGAGATGGAGCTATACAGGACGTCTAGCTCCATCTCTTTCCCACACTGAAGTAAGATTACAATAATGAGGTGGTGGTCTAGCTCCAGGAGAAGTGTTACCTTCATGTGCCTGGTGCGATTGACATGGTACCAGTGCAGCGTTGCTATATTTTGGTTTAAATGGTAGGGAATGGTATGTATCAATCCAATTCAATTTATTTAATTTTATTCAGTAACAATTCACATTGCGTTCGAATATAATCCAGCATAACATAAGTAATAGATGAACAAATATACAAGAAATTAGAAAATATTATTTAGTTTAAAAAGAAAATTGTAAAATATTATGCAAACATAAAATTTAAAAAAAAACATATGTCAATAAATGATTGGCAAATTAAACGAAAACAATAATCAAGAAATAAAAATCGTATCACAGGCACATTCGATTTTTTAGTTTTGTCTTTAAAGTTAGCTACACCTGCAAAATTAAATATACAGTAACCATTCTGCTGTTTTTGGCATGTCTATCACATGAAGAAAACAGTGTGCCCTTCCTAATGTAATGTGTATAATCATTTTCAGCCTGCAGCAGTCTAATGCTGGACATAGGCCTTCCCAGCTACTACCAGCCACCCTGCGAAGATCATCACTCCACCTAGCCTAAAGGCATCCTACCTTACGTTTGCCGATTCGCGGTCTCCACTTAAGAACACATCTACCCCAACGGTAAAATCGAAAGCTCGGTCGAAAGCAGTTAACATTGCCTATACTTGAATTCTTAATTTCAGATAATTTACGTCCATATTACTTTAAGGTTTTGTATTTTAAAGTTTATTTTTGAGTGACAAAATTTAATAAAAAGCTCCAAATTTTGTTTTGGTTACAATGGAATTCTAACTTTATTATTTAAAACATTGAGTTTGCTGTTCCAAAACTTAATAATTATCTGAGATTCTGAATTCAATTAGAAAATCTCCTGCAGTACGTTTGCTGATGAGTTCCTAAACCAAAAGAACATCTGGTGCTTACCGACCTGTTAGTAGAAATTCGTTTGCAGATTTCAGAATTAAATCTTGCCAAAGCAGTTTCACATCAATACTATATCCATAGTAGGTCAATTCAAGGTCATCCACACATCATAGTCATGCACCATAACGAACGTGACCACATTGGAGCCAATCGTGCTATCGATCACGAAGTTATGGAGGCAAAACCAGAAATACACCTCAACTTGTAAGTAGGTAACCGCCTCTTTGGTCTAGTGGTCGCAAGCGCTTCTGCTGAGCACGAGGTCCTGGGTTCGATTCCCGGGTCAGGCAAAGTGTTATTGGGAGTCTGGATTTGTGCCCGGTAGATGGCAATAGGCTCGCCCCCTATAACATGGGACTTAAAAACATAACTGGCGAATTGTGGGGTACTATTAGGTATACCTCTGCCTAACCCTTCTACAGGCGTGATGTTATGTTATATGGTCTGGTAGGTAATCCTACAAAAATTTTTCTCACAGTTTAACTTTCATTCTAATAAAACTACTTCATGTACTCGGATAAAAATGTGTGCCAAATTTTATACAAATCCTTTCAGCCGTTTATGAGACATACATCTTCACAAAATAATATAAGCTCAACAAAAGCTAAGTTCAAAAGAAGAATCATTGCTATGAATATGGTTTCCTAATATAATATTAAAATAATATTTCCTACGTAACTGGCGAAATGTGGGTGTACTCTAGTTACACCTCTGCCTAACCCTTCGGGGAAACAAGGCGTGATGTTATGTTATGTTTATTTCTTAAGTATCATACAGCATCAGTATAAAAGCATCCAGGAAAGTTACAAGAAAGCATAACTTGTTGAGGCATCTTCCACTGAAGATCATCTTCAAATGGTGACGAATCGGTTTAAGGACTTCTTGTAAGGATTAAAATTTTGGTGACGAATTGGAACTGCGACGAACTGGGATTAACTCCTTCATGGGACCTGAATTCTAACGGAATGCCATCAGAAATTCAGAAACGTTAGATAGTACCCAAAAGCTCTATTAATTCACAAACGAGTAGGCCAAGCAACCAGTCGCGAAATCAGTCAGTTTTCTAATAAGTAAATTAGAAATGCTAATTGCGCAACAACTTCATATATTTGAACTAGTGTTGCCCAAATTCAGTCTTGGTCTTGCAGTCTTGGTCTTGTTCTTGCGTTTTTGCAAGACCAAGACCAAGAACAAGACCGCGTATTTTCAGCAAGACCAAGACCAAGACTGACCGTGCAAGACTTGAGCAAGAACAAGACATAGCCTGCAAGACTCTTGCGTCTTGCAGCTAGGACTTAGCGCTATTTCACTGAGTAGTTAGGTGTAACAGTTCGGTGTATAGGTAGGTACGCTTAGGAATTCTATGAGACGCAAAAAACTGTATCAAAGAATATGAAAAACTGGACCTATGCGCATTACGACTAATACCATAAACATAGCGAATAAAAAAATATCTATTAAAATCAAACTGAGTGCATGCATAGTTATGTTTTAACCATCGGCACTTTGATAATGCGGCATCAAAGGTTTTGTACTTACTTCTCAAAGAAATTTGCCGCTTTTCGGAAGTACATGGTTATGATACACGCGCCGGCGGCTTCTTTTGAAATCTAAAACAATCGTTGCCGCCACGCCGAAATCATAACATTTGTGACACTATTTGATTGCCGCCATAGGGCGTAGGTATACTCATGCAAAATAATTTCGAATTTTTTTAAGAGTACCTACAGGTGTTCCAAAGAATAAATAAGTTTCAGAGTGCTTAGAATGAAAATGAATACATTATACTGATCACGCAAGTAGTATTATGATTAGGATAAAATGGTAAGGATAGGTAGTAGATGTCATATTAATTCATTCTAGTAAGTATATATTATAATATTGATTACTTATATGGTTTTAAACTAATTACTTAGGTACTATTATTGTACATTTAGTCATTATATTTCTTAAGTTTTTACAAGAAAAAATAGCAAAAAAGTGTTCAAATATCACCCGTTTAATAAATATTGTAGCCACTTTTAAATATACTTGAAACGTGTAAAAAAATTCTACAAAACTAATAAAATAATATAAAAAGCGTAGGTACTTACCTACTAATAAAATAAAAAGCCTGCGATAAGAGTTTTGTATTACTTACCAGCCCGAATATCTCTGAGAGAGATGATGAGAGTAAGTATTTACTAGCTGTGCCCGCGACTTCGTCCACGAGGAATAGTAACTTTGGAGGTATAGTGACGTTCAGGACTTATTTATTTATTTTAAAACTTCTGTCATCAAACATACAAACGAACTCTTCAGCTTTATAATATTAGTATAGATGTACGCCAAAACATTCACTTATATGTAAAGAATAGTGATTGGCACTAATTCTATTTTATTCACGCGTCGCGTCTGTACAAGTAGGTAATATTTAGTGTGTGTTTGTACGCCGCACGCGGCATTGTTTGATTTGCGGCGGCATCCTTTTCATAGAGCCGGCACGTGGCGAGGCGGCGCGGTAGAAAGCAAGGAAACGTACTATAAATAAAGGAATTATTTTAATTCCAGTCATTTCCAATTGAGCTGTGCTTCGAGTCTAACTTAATAATTGTTTTTACTAATTCTCGTTGTTTTCTAAAAACGTATCACGTGTACAATTTAATATGAGTGACGAAGATTCAAATTATTCTAGTCCGAGTAACGAGAGTTTGAGTCACAGATCTAAAAGACCCAAAAGCAAATTTGAGGAGTTTTTCGAAATAATTCATGCATCCCAAACTGCCTTCTGTAAATTGTGCCAACATAAAAAGATTGAAATAAAAATGAAAAACAGAAACACTTCAGGCTTAAGGAAACATCTAATATCTTTCCACAAAAAGGAATCAGAAATATTTCTTCCTGTTAAACCAAAATTAAGTGGAGATATCACAAGCTTTTTAGTAACCGCTGGAAGAAGTGGACAGGTAAGAATATTTTTTTAACAGTTAAAAGAATTTTAACTCCGCGTAGCTATTCATGCGATACTTTCAAAAACGCCATTAACTTACGTAAGTATTTTTGAGTTAGTGGTGTTTTCATCTAGGGGTGCGACATATTAAGTATGTAATTATCGTCTTAAATATTTTTTATAAACACCCATATTTTCATTTAATCGGCCAGTAACAACTAAGTACTTTATTTTGGTAAATTACAGTACAGTGCAACCTTAATATAACAAATATCAATTTAACGATTTTCTCGATTTAACAACAACAAACCTCCTCCTCTTATACGCTCAAACCTAGTATGTTTTAAATAATAACACAAGATTTATTGTTTTGTTTCAGTCGGAAAACAGCAGTGACAACATCACGACAGCTACAGTTGATTGGGTGGTGAAAAAATATCTTCCCTTCTCATTTTTCGATGACGAAGCTACACAAGTATATTTTCGACGTATTTGCCCTAATATGGTGTTTGCTAAAAGGTCTACACTTAGAAGGAAAGTCAAAGAGCGATTTGAAGAGCTCCAATTGAATCTCAAGGAACGACTTCAACAATTATCATCTAAAATGTCTTTTACCATTGATGGGTGGACGTCAATTGCTGGTAGGAGTTACTACGGGGTTACTATTCATTATATAGACAACGAATGGAAGTATCAATCTGTAGTTCTTGATTTTATACCATCACGCGGTCGACATACTGGGGAAGATATTGCAACGATTTTCCATGAATGTTTATTGGAATATGGCATAATTGATAAACTACAAGGTATCACGGTCGACAACGCAACTGCAAATACCAAATTTATGTATGAACTGGGCAAACAGCTGCCGCCACACTTTGATTCAGACAATCAACATTTCCGGTGCTTTGCTCACATTTTAAACCTTGGTGTACAAGATTTATTAAAGACCTTAGCATTACACTGTGAGTCTGACACTAACGCGCAAGATCAGCAGTACGAAGACTATGCAGACGAAACTGAGGATGAGGAAGATGAAGAATCTGCACCAAATATTGCTGACTCGCGTACATCTGTAACAAAGTTACGCAGTATTTCCAGTAAAATAAAAAGAAGTGAGATAGTGAAGAAGAAGTTTCAGTCTGCTTGTGAAGCAGCTGGCGTGCCATCAAATCTAAATGCCATTCTTGACTGTCCAACGAGATGGAATTCCACACATGATATGATTGGATTTGGTTTAAAAGTGAGAGCGGGCATTGACATATTGTGCAGTTCTGTCACCGAATTAAATGATTTTCAAATCACAGCTAATGAATGGCAGGTACTCGAAAAATTACATAAATTTCTAATAAACTTTAAACTTTTAAGTACAAAACTTGGTGGAGACAAATATGTTACATTACCGCTAGTCATTGTATCATTCAATCTCTTGCTAGATAAAATTGAATCCATGGTAAAACAGTTAGATGAGAAACCTAATCGATCTGAAGTGGATGAAAGGCTCATTCTAGCTTTCCAAGCAGCTCGAGACAAAATGCTTAAACATTACAAGAAGAGCAACTGGATTTATTGTACTTCTTTAATTTTAGACCCAAGGCATAAGGCTCAGACTTTTGACCTGATAATGTGGGGGAAGCAACTTAAAACAGAAAGTCTGCGCAAGTTCAATGAACTTTATGAAGAATATAAAAGTCTACACTCACTGAACAAATCTCTGGAATTACCAGAAAAAGAAAATAAAGTATGTGATGAAGATGAAGACGTAATAGACTTTGATAAACTCTATGAATGTCCCTCGACGTCATCTGGATCTTGTCTTCAAGGCTTAGTGATAGACGAGTTGGAGGAGTACCTGAGAAAACCAAGAACTGCCAGCTCGGAAGACATTTTAGATTGGTGGAGGACGCATGAGACAGAGTATCCGATTTTATCGAAAATGGCCCGTGATTTTCTCTCAATACCTGCAACTTCAGTACCTGCTGAGAGGTTATTTTCTAAAGCATCATTAGTAATTAGAAAACATAGAAATAGGTTAAGTGATGAGTCAGCCAGATGGTTACTTTGTATTAATTCTTGGTCAAAAAAATTGATATAAAGTATCATAACCTAATGATAAAGCTGTTGATTTGTGTTGTATTTTATTTTTTATTCAAATAAATGATAAATCGTAAAACTCTTTTATTAAATTTCTTATAAGTTGAGGGTTCAATCTCTTTCTAGACAGATAAGTATTGTTCTTTAAAATACAGTCAAGTTATTGTAATTAATTTGTTTTTTTACATGTTTTAGCAAATGTAAGCTTATAAATCATAAATGTTTATTAAGAAACAGTTACTTCCATGGAAAACGACATATAGGTCAGTTGATTTTTCGAATTTCTTATCAAATCTTCAGTTATTTATTAATCTGCTTGATCTTTACTATGGCTATGTTAATTCAAGCTCACAATGTTCCAATTCTAATACGTTTTTCTAAGATTTAAAGTAAACTTTAATAAATAGTAATAGACTAATAGGTAATTGCAAGACTTGCAAGACTCTTGCTGCAAGACCAAGACCAAGACCAAGACTGGGAGCGCAAGACCAAGACCAAGACCAAGACCAGGTGTATTGGCGCAAGACCAAGACCAAGACTGGCTAAGTCTCGTCTTGTTCTTGCATTTGGGCAACACTAATTTGAACGATGAAGTTTATTGCATTTCACTTGTGAGAGAGATCATTAAATAAGTAAATAGGTATAATTTCTATTCAGGAACTGACACGTATAACACACATAACATCACACCTGTATTCCCCGAAGGGTTAGGCAGAGATGCACCTATAGTACACCCACATTTCGCCAGTTATGTTTAAGTCCCATGTCCCATCAATCGGGAACAAATCCAAACTCCGGGCTACTAATAAGAAACTCCTGATGGTAAAACTCGAATAACACTTTTCCCGGCCCGGTAATCGAAACCATGACCTCAAGCTCAGCAGTAGCACTTGCGACCACTAGTTCAACGAGGCCGCCAAATGTAATAAAAAAAGCAGGCATGGCAGTACGAGGTTCTTTGAAGACGATGGTTAATAATCCCTATAAGATGCTATAAGATGAAAGCCTGTTCTCATACATAGAAAGAATAAGAATTGGTCTTCACGCTACACCCACCGACAAACCGGATTTTTCCTCACGATGATTACCTTCATAGGAAGTCAGTGAGAACAGAACTGCAATCTAGTACTTAATTCGAAGTATGATTCAAATTCAAACGGTTGCACAGTCCGAAATACAGTCATCGAATTCGAGAGATATTTCATTTCAATTGTTATAGGTAGTGTAATCAATATTGGTAGACATTTCAGTGCCAAAGTAATAGCCAATAAATTTATCGGTAACAGAATGACAGCTGAATTCGCAATTTGCTCCCGACTTGACCATTCATTCAATCATTCAGCCAATTAGTTCACTCCCAAATATTGTACAGCGGAAACAATAAAACTGAATTCAATCTGTAGATCATTACAATAATCGGCAATCAACTGATCACAAAGTTACAAATACATTCAATAATGAAATGGTACGACCTTATTGTATAAACAATAAGCATCAAAGTAGAGTAAATTAAATTTTACAAACAGCAAAAGCAAACGTTGTGGTTCACCGAAACCGTTCTGAATTCAAACATCGTGTCGCGTGTCCTTCCGCGGAATTGGCGCGGAAATTTTTGTTATCTTTTCGTGTTCCCCGAACGGATTTTAAATTGAGAACACAAATGTGAGAACGATAAAATGTCGCTGTGTTTATGGTTTGTTCCAAATACAAACAAGTACTTGAAACCACACATCATCGAGCATGTGTATGAAAAGATACCTATGTCAAAGAAGCATGAAGTTGGCCTATGAGAACTGATACATAGGAAACGTCTTGTGAGCTGTAAACTACAGGGCAAACAATCGTATTCCAAAGAGGGATCGAGTATTGATCACCATCAAGAAGAGGTTTCCACCACAAAGTGAAAGTCAAATCATTTATTTCAAATAGGCACATAAAAGGCACTTTTGAACGTCAAACCCCAGGATTCCCACTCGCCGTAAGGCACTTAAGTTTACGTAGGTACCTACCTATGTACGAGTACCTAAGGAACCTATCTAACAAAGTAGTGACGTTAGGCAAATGGCAATAGGCCAAAGATGTTTGTATCTAGGACAAGTTTCAAGGGTGAATATAACTTAATTTTGGAGGGTGGAAATGCCCCTAAACTAGATTTGCTTTCAACTTTTGAAGTGAATCCCGCCGAGTAGCACTATAAAGGTCAGTCTCAGTAGATGTTCGTCAAAGGATGTAGAGATAACTACATAATTCATTTAACTTTGACTGAAGTATGTTTATGTACAGAGAAGCATGGAAAAAAAAGATATGTTGCGCCGAATCCAAATAAATTTGTATATCTACCTAAGAGCAAATGAATGATGATGGATGATGTATATTGATGTAATGTTATATTGTAGGATCTACGATACTGCTCGAAAAGTGGTATTTCTGCGACGAAGTTCTTTAACCTTCTGCAACTGAGGTGGGTTTTTCATCAACATTCGACTGAGGTGTAGTCTGTCAGGCGTCACTGTATACAGCATGATTTGTTCACAACTTTTATAAATAATAGAGCTCTGGTTTTATTTTACGATTAATGGGTTTATGTATAATGAAATAAAAATGAATTAGTGTTCTCAAAAAAAAAAGGTACTGAGCGAGACAGAGCTACATCGCGCGAGGTTACAAACTGGCAACGCTTTTTGTGATTGGTGGTGTCCGATAGACTACCACCTCAGTCGCAGAAGGTTAACGCAGCTTGCGGTAGCAGTAAACTGGTAGAAATCGTCACGTAACGAAAAACCGTTATGCCCGAAAAAGTCAGCTTCAAGTGTAAAAATTTTGTTTTTGTTTTTTAAGACAGAGCCATCTAGTGTAAGTTTTAAAAACTTATACTAGATGGCTCTGGTATTAATACATACAGCGAAAGGAACTTCGTTCCAAACGGGTGTCCCACGACACCCGACTTTTTTAATGGTACAAAATGATTACATGAACTACTATCAACTAGTACATCAACGAATAAAGGCTAGTATTTCCCATTCCAATAGTTAGCAAAAATGTTTGGAGTTTACTCCTTAAGAATCGATTTTCATACATATAAGGCCCCCGATATGGAATTTTTATGAGTGAAATTAATACAAGCGTTAAAAGCGTTACGTTTTTGTGCACCTAGACGAAGTAAACTCCAGTCGTGCGTCCGAGCTGACACACACACACTTTTTATATTTGGGGACTTCCCCGTTTCGTTAAGACAAATTGATAGTTAGTAGGCATTAATTCTGTATGGCTGACATACCTCCGCCAAAAAGTTTATTAAGGGGGAAGCGCCAAGGTAGCCCGCGAAATTCAAATTTTCTTACGATTTTTGCAATTTGCAGCTCAGTGTCTGGGTGTATGTTAATTAAAGTATGATTCGCGAGCATAACAAATATGTATTTACAGAATTAGAATCATTAGAATCAGTAATACATTTCCTTAAGTTGTAGGTATGTATAATCCTGAAATGTTAATATTTCATGAAATAGTCATTCAATAGAATTATGTACTTGGTCTTAGAGAGTTGTATTGATGACTTTAATGATTATAATTGTGTAAATACATGTTGGTTATGGTCGCGAATAATATTTTAATCATTATACAACCTACTACTGACCTGCAAATTGCAAAAAACGTAAGAAAATTTGAATTTCGCGGGCTACCCTGGCGCTTTCACCTTAAGTAGGTACATTTTGCTAAACGAGTATTTTTTTAACCATTTGCAAGTTGCGACTGGACTATTACAGGCAGATTAAGCAGTATCAAGTTTAAACTGTCTATTAATGAATACTTTGCAGCATTCACGTAAGCCTGTCTTCGGGTTAATTATAGCAACATATCTCTTGAATCGGTCAATCCATCGATCGATTTGCAGCTTGATAGTAATTTGATGATGATTTTGAGACTTGAAGACTAAGTTAAGTCGTTTGATCTTATTTAACATGATGGTCGTCTCATGCCACGAGAACTCATAAAATTCTGAGTGTTGCCGATTTGAAGATGAGCATTAAATACAGAACAAAACGCTAAAACACGGAAAACTTTTGAACTTTCCAGTATTTACGTTCGTTGTAGGCTCGAGACGTTTTGTCGTTTCTTTTCCAGCACAAAAATCTACTGATAGAATGAGAAGCATGCATATCTACATGTTAAATTTAAAAACCTCAATCAGTTGATGGATGGTAAATATTTTTTCCAATTTTTCTAGCCTAGTTTCCGTTAGTTAAAAGCAACACCTTAGGGCTCCAGCGTCGTGTTGTTAGTATAACCGGCCAGTGATAAGAGCGCATTGTTTTATAATACGTATCGAGTTACTACGTGACCGATCGATTTTCGTACAATCGAATGTTTACAATCGATTCCATTCCCTACATAATGATCTTGAGTAAGGTAAGACAGTCGAATTTTCGGGGACTCTTTTTTGTTCTAATGATGCAGCAGTACAAATACTTTGAGTTATCACCAGAAAATTGGTATAGGTTTGTGGAAATGATAAGATTTATGTTACTTTTAGGGCTGATTTTTCTTTTTAATAGTCGGATAACTTTAATCGACATAATTATTATTGCAGTTTGGCAGCTTTTGTATCTAGAAAATTATGTTAGACTGTCATGTTTATTCTTCAGATAAAAGTTGTCTGACTATTGAAAAATCAGCCATACACTGTTTGTCCACCGCACAACGTCAACGGGACGTCAGCGAGAAATGAGATTATTTGAAACAAACGTGACGTCACGGTGGTGGTGTGCGGTGGTCACGCGGCCATAGTAAATATATGTAGGTATTGCTACTTCGGCGCCTCCCCCCGACCCTTGCTCGAAGAAGCGCCAGCCCGCGCCGAAGCTGAGCCTGTAGCTTTAAATTCCCCAGATTAATAATAATAATTATCCAATTTTGATCCAGCCTGTCCCAAACTTGCTGTCCCCCCAGTGACGCCCTAAGCCGAGGTTCGTACCCCACAGGGGGTGCCCTTAGCGCGCAGTCACTTAATATTTGTAAGTAACACGCCCCTGGCTGGAGGCTTTGAGTTATTAGCTTAAGGCAGCCACAGGATTGACCGGTTAAGTAGTCACGGCCACTCTTGGCCAACTACGAGATGCCATAGTTAGGAAAAAAAAAAAAAAAAAAAACTTCGGCGCCGTCATCTCGTTCTAGTTGACGTCCCGTTGACGTGGCGGTGGACAAACGAGCCTTTTTTAGGTCTTTGACCAAAGCTTGTGGTATCTACTTTTTACTATTATCTATTAGGTATGTGTACAGTGTTGATATTAGTAGTTATGGCACACACAAAAATGGTCCATGTTTTTCATTGCCTTGAAAGTGCAATTTTGGTAGCCCACGAAATTCAAATTACCTATGTGAAAATGTCATGAAATGTCATGTCATGATTTCCGAATTTTTCGAATATTGGAACAAATCTAACCTAGAGAGATGTTTTGATGATTCTTCTGGTTATAATTATGTTAATAAGTACATATTTTTTTTATAATCGCGAATCATATTTTGATCAATATAAATAATTATAAAACCTGACACTGACCTGCAAATTGCAAAAAAAAGTAAGAAAATTTGAATTTCTTACGATTTCCGAAATCATGACATTTTGCGCATTCACCTTAAATCGTAATTTAGAAAACTACAGATTACATTCAAATGTATCAAGCGTGGTGTGAGAAACAAATGACTACCTACCCTCTCATTAAAAAAAATGTCTCGGCACACTTAAACAAAGTTAAGTATCTATCCTTTCCCCTTCGTAGAGAGTACTAATTCATGGATCCATGGTCCCTAATTAAAATTCCGCCGAACAAAAGACGAAGACCTCGGACATAAAAACACGGTTTAATAGCCTACTAAGTAAAACTACATCCCTTTATTAACCGACTATAATGAACCAATGTATCCGTGAGAACTACGCACGCGCGAACCCAAAGCTAAATAACGCGGTACAGCAGCAAATTCAATGTAAAGATCAAGACCTTTATTACGACCAGCGTAAGAAAATGACAGCGGTTGCGCGCTATTTGCGACCTTATCCATTCATAATCAACACGCAAATGAGCGAAAATTAACACTAAAACGATGTAATAGAGTGCAAAATACATGTTTGCTAAACTAGTTTTTGTTTAGAACGGTTGGAAATGTCAAACCTTAACCTCAAAACCATGACGCGGGCCGCCATGTTAGATCCATTCGGCTATGTTCGGTGTAACTCGGGTAATGTCGAGAGCGGTTATTCGACTAATTTAAATTGACCTGTTGCGCGGACGGCTGTTTCAACCGTTCTGATGTAATAGATGAATGTTAATGGTTGACGGGAGGTCAGGTTAGGCTGGTTAACGTGTGGGAAGGGTGCTATTGAATTAGATAGACACCTTGTATCTTGAACTATTTGATAGCGCGCTAGATAGTTGTATCCTTGATGGGCGCTACTATTCTTAGGTTTTTTAAATGCCATTCTGTTATTTAATTTTATATGCAGTGACATCATCTCTTAATGGAGTTTTATTCGTTTTAGCAAGGCTAGTTTACCGATTAATTGTACTCATTAGTAACTACATAATATAAGTGATTAGCATAATAAACAGGTGTTAATATTTATGGTCATAATAAATACACAGATACATATACTCGTACATACTTATACATAATATTCATAAACAGTCTTTAATGTTCCCACTGCTGGGACACAGGCCTCCTCTCTTCGAGAGAGAGTGGGCTGTAATCTACCACGCGGGCCCAGTGCTGGTAGGTAGATGTCGTTATGAGAAATACGAAATAATAATAGGAAAATTGTTCCTCCTTTGGTATAGTTTAAAAGTTTATTTATCAAGATAAAAATTGACTCTCATTTAGTTTAGAACATCTGCATTACGACCGGCTACTCATAAAACGAACAGCATAATAATATTTTAATACACCTTTTATGCTCACGTATCTACAGTAGTATAATAAAATTTCTAATGGGTAGCTAGTCAAAAAAAATAAAAAAAATATCTCCATCATGTAGAGCAATTTACCGTGCGTTGCCACTGCGCATGGAGGGGATACGTAGTGCCGTGTGACGAAAATCTAACATCACTCATTCCAAAACGTCACACGTTACCCTCCATGACAAACAAAACGCAACTTTATGTCATAGGACATAAAATTAAGTATGGACTGATACAAAAATTGCAGATGGCGGTTGTATTCTATGTTCAAAAATGACTTGGCGCGCCTAATGACAAGGTTAAGTGTATGAAACGCAAGAAACTGGTTCTAATACACGCCTGGCCGTTAGTGAATAGACAAAAAATAGTCGGCCATCTTGGATTGTGGACTGATGAGGCTTCTTGTTTGATGGTCGGACAGGGAAGCTAATTTAATTTTCAAATCATTGTTTTTTTTTATAGTGCGTTTGTTTTTGTTACATTGTCTATTTAAAAAATAAAGGTTGAAAATAAAAATATGAAGGTTCTTTGTGCTAAAAAGGAGAATTGAATAGTTTCATGAATAAAAAGTTAGTTTGCTAAATTGCCATAAGTACCTACTAAAAAAAACATGGATTTAGATATGTACCTGACCAAGTATAGGTAGGTTTTGCGGGATGTTCGAAAGAGTTACCGTGGCCCCGGCACAGGCAACAGAAGGAACACGGGTGGGTTTTAGTCAGTAAAAGTCTGACACGCCCTCCCGCTCCGCCCAGAGCGGGAGAAGTCATTTGATGATTTCCCATCCACAAAAAAAAAAAAAAAAAAAAAGGTAGGTACACATTTTTATGAACACTGAGATACTTAATAGATACCTATCAGCGGACATCGATCTATCAGCGGACATCTAGATGCACTGCAGGTTACCATCCTTACCTAGTTGCTATCCCACCAATTCGCACTAAGCGTTTCCAAATGTCTTTTGTGATGCGCACAGCAGAGGAGTGGAACTCTCTGCCTGCGTCTGTGTTTCCTAACGCATACAACCCCGATCTCTTCAAAGTGAGAGTGAACAGGCTTCTTCTGGGTAAGCTCGCTCCATCGTCGACTTTGTCTCTGTCATCTCTGACCTAGACTAGAGTCAAGAGCAAATCTATCTCAAATAAAATATTTTTTTTTTAAAAATACACAAGATATTCCCCAATCTCGATTTTTTTATAATTATGTTTAGATCTGTACTCATCAAATTAAAAAAAAACCATAAGATTTTTAACCCTGTTTTTTATGTATTTATTTTGTAAGTTGGTAATAAATAACCGATTTTATTTAAAAAAAAAAATATTCGTTTCATTACAAACGCAAAAACGGAAGATGGCTACTTCGAATCCTGCGCACGTCTTTATTGCTTCGATACACAATTCATCGTCCATTGGTCGATTACTAAACACTTTTAAGTACCTATGTACCTTCTTGTACCTGCATACATATTGGGGTTTATACGAGTATTATTCATAAAAAGCTCAAACGCTTAATAAACCTATTTTAGTTAAAAAAAAGTGTTTTGTCAATTTCTTTCGAATTATGATTTGAATTTGAAAGAAGAACACACACACACACACACACTCACACCACTCTGTAAGTAACTAAAATTGATTTATAATACGTTTTTTTTTATGAATAATTTAGTTTTAAATGATATGTACCTACTTATATTTAAAGTTCGCATACTTAGGAATTTTAAAATAATTTACTATCTAATAACAAATCAAGAAAATAAAAGATCATTTTATTTATCCTATACGTAGTACACCTAATTTTTACAATCCCGTAACGTGAGAAAATTACGAGATATTCCAAAAAAAACCACTAGGCCAAAAAAAAATTTCTTCTTCCAGGTTACCCTTTCCACCTATCAGTAAGTATAAGTGAAAACATCGTGTTTGTAAGTGGTACTTACAGGCTGCGCGCACGCATCGCGGCCGCCTCTGATCGTTACTTAGAACTGCTAGTGGCGCCACCTGCCGTTCTTACACTGAGTTACTGTCACGACTGCTTCAACCACGCTTCAACACTGTTAACTGTGCTTGGAACCTGAATAAGTAGGTACAATGCTCAGCATACACACCTTTTAAGATGGAGTTTCTTTTCTATGGAACTAGGCAAAAAAGAATAGAAAGACTGTATTCCTTAAGGCGACGATAACCGACTTTTAATTATTTTAAATTGAATATCACGTCTAAACGAGTAGAACTAAATATGTGAACATTTTAGATTATATTTAATTTACATAAGTAGTGTAATTAATTTGTAAAGTTATGTCTAACGCGGATAAAAAACTGAGAATAACGCAAAAACTATCAAGTGTAATTTTGTGAAACTTTCGCTATTTTAAAGATAATTTAATTATTTATCTTTTATTATACGTGTTTTATTAAAATACCTTCAGTTTTAATATAATTATTTTTAAAACAGATTATTAACAAAAAAATATAATATCCTAAACTAACTAAAATATGGCGTCGAAAGATTCCTCCGCATCGCTGTCGACTGGTAATGTACCCAAGAGACTGGTGGCATTGCCACGCTGTATGGCAATGCTTAGCCTCTGGCCAAGGTTTTATGGCCTTTAGTTTTATGTGTAATAGATTAATATTACGTCTAACTTGGGATAGCGATCCTTGATGGGCGAGTCCTATTACTGGGTGCACGTGCGATGCGTTGCGTCAGCTCAGCACAGAACACAGAACACGCAAGCGATGCACTCAAGGCCGCTGGCATTTATCTGCGTCTTAAGAGAGAGAGAGTGAGAGTCTTATGACACTATTTGACAGATCACTGTCTTTTGACTTCTCGTTGTAGCACTTGTAAAACTACCACCCTACCCCACCCTACGTAAAACTTCTAAATCTGTAATTTTTATGGAGCTTGTGGCTCAACAACAGTCGCACGGGTCGATCGATCAGGTTAAGCTACGCTTGCCGCGGTTGGTCCGTGAATGGGTAACCATCTTTACATACCGAGACTCCTCCGTGCCTCGGAAAGCACGTTAAGCCGTTGGTCCCGACTGTCGTTCGTGGATCTTTGACAGTCGTTACGGGCCGTCAGAAGCCCGATAGACTGACGACCAAGGGGTATCGTGTTACCCAGTAACTGGTTTGTGGAGATCAGATAGGCAGTCGCTCCATGTGAAATACTGGTATTCAGCTGCAACCGGTTAGACTGGAAGCCGACCCCAACATAGTTCGGAAAAGGCTAGGCGGATGATGATGTCTGTAATTTTTATGGTGTAAATTAATCACACTAGCTATTCACACACTGGTACAAGACACAACGGAACGTGTGACAGCTTCTAAACGTGTTCACTGCTCGACAGCCATCGACAAACTCTGCTTAACTCCGGTTGACCAGCATTATGTTGTAGACTCTGTCGAGCGCCGCTTGGTGGCGCTGGCGTCCCGATTAGTCAAACGACGACTAACGTATTTCCGACATATCTATCTTGCATGGCTAGGAAAATTCATAGATTTTTAAAAACTGTACCTTCAGTAGAAGAATGAACAGAATTAAATAAGTTTACGAAGTGACAATTTAATCCCTAACTTTGGCTGTAGGTAGGTATGTAGTCAGAAAATTAAATATAAGGTGTAATTTAAATAACTGCCAGCCTCTTGAGGGGTCATTATACTCATCATTATGAACAACTTTTACTATGGGAAGGGAACAAACCTGAAATCGCGGCAAAAAATTCAATCCCTACATTTTGACGAGTTATGCGAACATAAATGTAGGGATCAGCTGATTTTTTTTTCGCGACTTCAGGTTTAGTCCCATGGTAAAAGTTGTTCATAACGATGAGAACAATGACCCTACAAGAGGTTGGCATTTATTTCAATTACACCTTATATATGCATACTTAGGTCAAGTGAAAATTTCATGCTCATCCTTCCACAGTAAGATACCTATGTGATTTCTATTAGCACTAGCTGTGAAACAATCAAACAACATTGTTTTACTGCTGGGCTACATCCTCTGCTACTCTTTTCCACTGCACTAGACAATGAGCTAAATAACCTGAGTATTCTGTCGATGGTGTCACAAAATAATGCAAATATTTATGGTGGTACAGTTTCATGGTACCGCTGCTTGCAAAGGCCATTGACCATTCAGTAACGGGACCTCGTTTTTTGCCATCATAGTTTGATTTTGATGGAGCAAGGTTAGTGGTTTTCTTTCTAAGTTTTCCGGGAGCTTTTGCTAATAGAAATCACGTATATGTAGATACTAGATGAAGAGGTCGAGCGCAAAGAATTTAGCTTATGTAAGCAAATTTTTTTATTGACTCCCTGGATGAGGGTATTAATGAGACTAATATTATTGGTCCTATAGTTTAAGAGCCTGTACTACTTCAGCTAAAAGTCACTCTTTATCTCGCTCGCACGATACTGTGCGCGGACTGAGTGCGGTGCTACGGCCAGGGAGCGCCGATATTTTAGGTAATTGCTTTTTACGGTGAAAATAATGGTATTTAAAAAAAAATAAAAAAACATAAGACCTGCTTTATAGTTAGTTCAGTTAGTATGCAGTTTCATGATCTAATTTGAAGTATTTCTTGAATACCAGCGGCTTATTGTTTGGTTTGGAGGTAACTTTGGGATTTTTTTCTATCGAGAAAATTTTATGGAATCGTGTTTTCGGCAAACATAGTACTTAACATTAATCCTCAACTTTACCATATATTTATTTCAAAATTAATGCTGCAGTATTTTCGACATAACAAAGGATCATGCTAAGCCATTTGAGGTAGTATAGGCCCTTAATTTCCCATCCCGTTAATCTCTTAATTGTCCCTGAAACAATCAATTCATTAATTTTTACGTAATTGATACACATTGATGCGCAAATTGATCGTCTATCAAGTGCAAATGAAGCGATTGACAATATTAATACAATAGAAATTGATGGCAATTGATCAATCGCGATTGATCGTTTCGGGGAACCCTTAATCCTCTTTAACGATACGTCCAAAATATATCAGTTCTTTATAAGAAACCAGTCGGAAAACTAGTTTATAAACATTAATGCACTAACAAAGCATGATAACTAAATAAATATACACTGAATATAGCTACATAGGTATAAACGTGTCCTGTATCAATGCAAGTGCATAGCAGTCCACGTATACAAGGAAAGAATAATTTAAAATACTTGAGAAGTATCGTCAACACACTGCAATTAAATAATTAGATGCTGTGAATACATAACTATTAACTAGGTTCTAGTTATTACTACTATTGCTTCCAACTGTTATTGAATTATAAAGTCAAACATTAGAACAGCTACCAGGTAAAAGGTTTTTAAGTAATTGGCCTTAAAATAACCCTTACATGAGAGGTAAGTAGGTAAGTACATTCGGCGATTGAGCAGTCGGACGCAGACCTGCTACCAGGAAACAACCACCAGGCAACCCTGCTGACAAGCTAATCATTTGTACCTATAGGACGTAATTCAGGTAAAGCTTCATGTACGCAGCTCGCTGTTGAGAAAAAAAAAAAACAAAACATACATCCATGCTAACGCACCTAACTGAGAATCCACAAGCACCTAACCAAAATAATGATGAATCATACAGATCAGATATCAAAGAAATATCCAAATTCGTGGGGACAGGTAAGTACTCAGAAGCACAAAATCAAACGTCTTACTAAGGAACCAACAAAACAAGACACAGAACTTCGTAATTCACAAAGAAACACCCCAAATCTAGGAAATATACATATATATATCAATAATAAAACATCTGATGCTGATTTAGGCTACGGTGACTAATTCTGCTATAGGTTACGAGTGTGAGCTCTGATGTGACTAATGTAACCTACCTTGCCTTTTTGAATATCAAAATTATATAAAACATAGTCCCCAAAACGCCCACCCATCTGGTGATGCCCTTGTGCTTTAACTGGGAAGAAGAAGTGGCGCAACAATCTCCCCAGCAGCACAGCTGTCTGTTTAGGTACAAGAACTTGATTCAATAAAATAGTACAACAATACACGTATTTAAAATCAATGTCCCAGCAATTTGCAAAATTGCCCTAAATAGTCTTTAACCGTCGACTCCCGTTCGATGAACCACAGTAAAGCATGACAGTTTACGTGTATCGATTGTCCTACCCGAATTGACTGACCGGCACGAATATTAAATGCACCTTTGGACATATTTCTGAGCGATCGATATTTCCTTTCGTGCAGCTAACAGATTTAAGCTTGGCATGTTTTTTTAAAGAGTGGTTGTATTAGCCAGTTAGGGGGTTGTAAATGGAAGTAGGTATATTTTATGAATGTGTAATGTCTGGTGAGATAAGAAATGTGGACACGATTGGAAAGATTACTGAGATGAAAAAATGTATGGCTGAAGAAGATATGCTGCGCCAACCCAATTGAATTGGGATAAGTGCTTTCTGCTCTTGATGATATTGTGGTGTGAGATAAGTTGCACAAATAATGGAGAAAGAAAATGCCTGTCTACGGAATAAGTACACACTCTCAAGATAGGTATAATTAACAATAGCACCACATCAGTCTATGACACGTAACCTACTTGAGCTCAATCCACAGGTTAGTCCGGACAAACCTCAAAATAAGCACAAACAGACTTACGTAGCAGTCTGTACAACACCCAAACTCGTATCAATAAATTAGAAACACCATACTGCTTTATTGATCTAGTGGTCGCAAGCGCTACTGTTGAGCATGAGGTCCTGGGTTCGATTCTTAAGTCGGGCAAAGTGTTATTGGGTTTTTTCATCAGAAATTTCTCAGTAACAACCCGAAGTCTAGATTAGTGCCCGGTTGATGCCAATAGGCTCGTCCCCTATTAAATGGGACTTAAACATAACAGGCGAAATGTGAGTGTACTATAGGTGCCCAACCCTTCGGGGAATACAGGCGTGATGTTATGTTAACAAACACCAATATGCTGCCCTAGACAACATGTCCCGGAATTAATGCACAATCTCTTAAAGGGTCATGGAACTCATAATTATGAACCACTTTTACTATAGGACCAAACCTGATATCGCGAAAAAAATCCCGTAAATTTTGACGAATTATGCGAACATAAATGTAGGGAACAGATGTTTTTTTTTCTCGCCATTTCAGGTTTGATCCCTTAGTAAATTGTGACAGTGGAAGATTGAATACTTTGTAAATTAATACTATATTTTAAACATAGGTACATACATATCGGTTATCCAATCACTAAAAATAGACTTTCATTAAAATTTTAAGTGCGACACTTCAAATGAACAGGATGGCGTCACTGTCCGTGTTATAACGAAGCAAGGTATGCATTTCGGTGATGCACACTATGGGTACTTACCATCATCATCTGCCTAGCCTTTTCCCAATTATGTTAGGGGCTTCCAGTCTAACCGGATGCAGCTGAATACCTGTATTTTACATGGAGCAACTGCCTGTCTGACCTCCACAACCCAGTTACTGGGTGATACGACACCCCTTGGTAAGACTGTTTGTCAGACTTTCGGGCTTCTGACGACAGCTGTAACGACTGTCAAAGATGAATGACAGCCGGGAACAACGCCTTAAAACGTTTCAAGCCGTTGTTCCCGGCTGTCGTTGCCGTGCCTCGGAAAGCACGTGCTTTCCGAGGCACGGGAAATTAAAGATGGTCATCCATCCACGAACCAACCACGGCAAGCGTTGCTTAACCTGATCGATCGACTCGTGCGGCTGTCATTACTTAGCCACAAGTCCCTCTATGAGAGCTTACCGAAGCCAATAAATTCAGGGAATACAATTTATTTACTCCGCATTGCAACAAAACTGACCATGTTCATAAATTATCTTTTCATTATCTTGAACAAGAAATTAATACGTAAGAAATTAGACACTAATATATATACATACATACATAAACTCACGCCTTCTTCCCATGGGGGTAGGCAGAAACTACAGAACGCCACCTGCTACGATCCTTACATACTCCTTTTGCCTCGTTTACGTTCATACATCCGGTCATACACGCACGCCGGTTGCGAGTACTACGCACCTGACCTTTCTGAAGAACATCACCAATAAGATCACTACTATATGTTTTCCTAGGGCGTCCCAATCCCAGCGTTTCCACTCACATCTGCTGTGCGACATTTTTTTAGTCGACTTTCATTCATCCTCTCAACATGACCAAAGCATCTAAGCATACTCTTTTCAATTTTTGACACTACATCTTCTTATAAACCGCACCGTTGCCTTATCACATCACTAATTTACTTACGGTTTAAAAAAAATTACTTCTATCTAAAATTTATTTTCGCGTCATTGCGTAAGATTTATCTTACGCAATGACGCGCGGCGTCCCGCTAGGAGCTTTCTTCGGTCCATTCAAAAACTAACTTTTCCAAAGTGAAATAAAATTAGGTACTAATAATGAGGATAAAATTAACCTATCGATAAAACATTGTTATGAAACCAAAAAGGTAATGAGGCAAGGTTGGATTTAGGTTAAACAAACACGATTGAAAAATTATCAGTCGTCCGAGTAGGTGTTGAAGTTTTGTATGGGACGATGGATTTTTTTTTTTCACGATTACGATGTTGGTCCCCGGGAAAAAGTTGTTCAGATTGATGGTCTGTAATTTTCGCTAGTCCGAAACCGGACAGCCTTATAAAGCACAAATATCATACGAAATTTTAACGAACCAAGGTTTCATCCAAATACCTTATAACTGTCCTTAAATCCGAATATTTTCTTCAATTTTCCTTAACGCTTTAATAGTCAAATAGATGTGGTTTTTTAACGATTCAAACTAACCGCACGCTTGACAAACTACAAAATTTTACAGGTAAGCAAACAAAACAACCTAATTCCATTTTTTTTATCAAATCCTATTATTTATACATGTACTCACTAGTTTCCTTATTTAATTATTAATTTGTTATTCAATTTTGTGGTAATATCGTCGGTGACCCAAGAGTTATTATAGAACATATTACCCATAAATGGGAATTTCCCTAATTTACGATATTTTAATCAGGAGTCGATATTTTAGGAATTTATGTTTATTATTTCAAGGTAAATATTTTAAGATAAACTATACTGGTAGGCACACTTATTACAAAATTTACACAAATATTAAAAATCATAATCTAACACATAATGTAGCGTAATGGGATAAGCAGGAGTACAGTCAATAATATCATAAACCCAAGAACGATAAAGTTGAAGAAAAGAAGATTTTAGAGCAGAAAGACAAAAAAAAATCTTCTTGATGATATCATGCCTAAGATGCCGCACTCGGAAGTTAATCAGGGTGAAGTATTGAAGTTGATTATACTGATACTGTATGTTTGATAGTAGTATAGTTTGATACAGCATAAAAATATTGCTAAAGGAACAAAAACTCTGATCACAAAGAAGATCCTAGTGATAAGGAACAAGCTGATGAAGTTATTAATGAGTAGTAGAGGAGAGAAGATAAGGATCGAGTTAATCTCGAGCGTTTGGAGAAGACTGTTTCCCGCAGTGAACTGCCATAGACTGATGATTATGATGCTTGTAAGGAAGAGAAGGATATAACAGCCTCTTTTCTTGAAATAAACTGTAATGCGCCTAAACGGGAGGAGTGCGTTACGAGTTAGGAATGATTTATACTAGACCGTGCCGGGCGCGAGCCGTGCCAAACTTCACGAACATTTTATATGAAGCAGTCTGGCTACACCATGCAGCGTCCGTGTCCCGTCCGAGTCTTGGCCTCTACAAATTGAGCAGACACGGACGCGGCACGGTCTAGTATAAATCATCCCTTACAGATGTTTATTGTCCCTAATTCGTCACAAGAAAATATCATGAATAGGCACCCCGCGTCGTCTTGGGAAAGGCAGGAGCCTTCAGTGAGAAGACATTATAGGAAAACCTTTTTGTTTGAATATATTTTTTTTTGTTCGTCTACCTGCTCTCTCTTCTAACCTTCCCTCGGAGTGTAAGCCGTTATCATTCACTCCGTTTTCATTCGTATCGTTTTTCTCACAATTCAACCAGCTTTTTGTGTGTCTCACTCTTCTCCTCCAGCCATCATCATTTCTAAGAATCATTAGAAGACTGCTAATCTTGTCATCATCGCCTTTCCACATTTGACTCGCCTTCTAGAAGCTAAGGGCAAGTGTACCTATTCTTTGCCGGAAATCAAATCGTCATCAGTAGCTAGACTCGAGTTGTTTATATTACAAAAGTCACGTGCATTAACACTATCTTTTGTTTTAAAGACAATCGGACTTCCTTGAACCAGTGACTATTGAATTTAGTTAGAGGTGAGTCTAAAATAGTGATTCATTATGAATATTATTTATTTATTTTTTGATGTTTTCTTCATGATTTTCTTAAACAAGTGTTTCAGGAAACTGTTTTTCTTATTCAGTATTTTCATTTCGCTATTCCTTTTTCAATTGAATTATTTCAGTAGGTCTTATTATTGTTTAATACGTTTTGATGTTAGGTAATATACCTTTAATGTTAGATAATACCCAAGTAACTATTTATAGGTACCTAAATGAGTACTTTTATCTAATTTAGGGCTGTCCATTCATCCATCTTCTATAAACTAAGTATGTAAGTAACTAAGCATGTTGATTTTTTCATTTCGAATTATGACTTTAATATTCAGTAATTCGAAATGAAAAAAGAAACATACTGAAAAAAAAAAAAAACTTGTGATATCTTAAAATTGTATATGTTACCAAAACTTCAAATCTTAAACACCTAAGTCCCAGATCTTTTTAGGCCATTTTTCTCCAAGAAATCGTAATAATGTTAGTTACCCAGTAGCTACTAGAAATAATAGTATCACTACACTAGTTCATGATCAGCCTGATCTATGGGCATATAAAGTAAGCCGGTTTCCCGCCATTCACTAACTACCTAAGTACCTAGGTAGGTACCTACCTACTTGCGGACGGTAAAAAGTTGTTGCGATAACTCGATATTTTTCTTTGTTCTTATTTCAATTAAAGAACCGTTTATAAACTACTTTCGTGTGACGTTCTATTTACGAAAATTAAAAAAAGAGGTTGGTAAAGACATGGCTGAAAAGAAATTGGAAGGAACGAAATATTAGGAAGAACTCGTATATTTTACTACCAAAAGAGTAGTTAGGTACTAGGAATTCGTCATTGAAACTCCATCGAGTCGAATTTATTATCGATACAAAACTAGGCAAACTAATAGGTTAGCGTTCCTATACTACGCTGATAGCACGAAGGCCAATCGTGAGCACGCAAGGCGACGCACTACAAAAATACTCATGTGTCCTACCTAACAAAAATATCTTTCACCAAGTTCGTCAACCCAAAAATAACACATACAAACAAAACAGAACTTATATTATCTTAAAAATTGTGTCAATAAGCACCCTTTTCCCTCGCACTGTCCAGCACGAACGAAGTTTGCGATAGTCACATGGGTGAGTTTGCAGGCGCAATCTAGCAATGCAACTCATACGCAGATAACTTCACTCCGCTCCAATCATCAAGTTCATAGATTAAGATTGGCGTTCATAGAACTGACTTAATAAATTACAAACCACTTGTTCCAACGACGTGATTAATTTATAAAACGTACTCACCTAAAGTCCATGCAGTATCTGTCCATATGCACATAAAATGTTCCTTCTCGTTTGTTTCTCCATTAAATAGTTCACTAACACTCTATATCCTAGTTTTATCTAAGTTTGCACTTTGACATCACAATATTCCATAAGTTTTGTACGACAAGGCACTATGGCTACATCACAAAATTGAGCAAAGTGAAATAAAAAAATAGTTTCACTTTATGAGGTCATCGAACGCGCGGTCGCGACTATTCCGCTGCATTCGAAAATGGAACGTTTTGAACACACTCACATGGAGTTCGGAAAGTGAATTCGGCAGGGTTCGCCACCGGCTCGGGGTCCATTCGGTGGATTTTCGTAGATTTTCGTGTCGGATGATACGCGAGGCGCGTGCGAGGACAGCTCGCGCGCAACTGAAGATTGTCGTAGGTTAAGTTAGGAAAAAAACACCGCTAGCTCAATTTTCCGCGTTACGCCCGCCACAGTTTCTCCGCGCCAAAAACTAGTTGCACTGTCACACATCACGCTGACCCCGAAGGGGTTGTCCCATAAAAAATCACACTCCACGAGGTCACTATTGTTTTGACAGCTCCATGAAATACAACCATGTGTATCTATAGAGCGGGAATGGGATGAAGAGGGCGCCACCAGTCCAAACGCAGCCGATTAGAAAAACAAACCGCTATTAACCAAATAAACTAGCACAGCGCGTAAACACAACGAAATTACTGCCACTTTTCATTATATTTCGCTATGCACCGGGCCGACGTCACCTAAATAGCAGACGCTCGAAGTTATATTCGTCTCTTTCCCGCGCGTGTTGAGCGGACTTCTAAATTCGAACATTCTGAATTTGAATTTGAACTGTCATCTTTTGATGTGTTTTTACGAGCAGTTTTAATTTTTTTTTTTTGTGTATCTTGTTTGCGCGGCGTAAAGGTGCACACATGCGAGTTAGCGCACTTGTACTGAGCCAATGAGCCTAGATGACATTCGCAGAGGCTTAAACTCGCAAGTTCAGACGGATGCGGCGTCAATAAACTTCGATGCGATGGTGCGTTTGTAATGTGCGAACGATGTAACTTTATATCTGTTACATTCGACGTAGGCTGGACCTCAGCGGTTACGTCATGTAGTTTCGTCGCTTCAAATTGTCGAGGAAATTCTCATTGTTCATTTATTCTCATAATTATCTTCATTATCATTACTTCAATGTCAGCTCGTACCTATAGCTAACTAGTTGCATTTCTGTTCACTCCTCGCTTCTGTAACATCTCCAAATAATTTCTCAACTATTTCTACATCTGCGTGAATGACATCAGCAATATAATGTGGGCCATAGAAATGTGTTTCTAGCAAAAATTTAGAATCTTCCGTTGCTTTCCGAAAAACTGCAGTTTTAGCACCAAACCACTGACCCACTTGAGAATTGTTGTGACTATGCGTGTGCGCTTGCTCTTAGACCATTATTATTGTTTATTGATAAAGTAATAAATGAAGACTTATTCGATATACTTTCTCTTTAGATAAGACTGTTATGTTAATAATACTCAACGGTCAAGTATTAACGTGTAGGTATATGCAGTTTTAAACAACTTATGTGTTTAAAAATAAAGTGTCATGAAAATCGCGTCAAAATCTTCCAGAGTTTCAAAATCGTATTTTCTTTTACCGTTGGAAACGACCACTAATTTACTTACCTCGAGAAACATTGATTCCAACCAAGGAGACTAAGTAGTCTAATATTTGGTGAATTAGAATCACACGGCCAATATCACCCCTTATATCCCCAGCCACACGACTGACCCCTTATGAGCATAAACGTCTTCTTCTTTGAAAATCTCAATCTTAGAACCATACCCAAATCTTTCAAAATTACGACCCTCACCTTGGTTAAGAACTGAATAATTTGAATTAAGCAATCCAAAATGGTTGTCCATTGTCTCATTATTAAACAAAACCTCTTCACTAGTTATCCCTATCAATGTAGGTAAGTCCTTTTGAAAACTGTTAATTATTATCACAAGGTGAAGACAAAGAACTGACTTTTGTTATAATAACACATTTTGTAAAACATTCTAAACACGTGTCCTACGTCAGTTGGACCTATCATTAAATTTTCTTTCAATATGTAACAACTAACTATATTAGAATTATTATGGACGATCATTTTGAAAATATTTCAGTCAAACAACCCATCATCATTCTCCCGCCCTTATACCAATTAATTTGGGGTCGGCGTAACATGCCTCCTTCCATACTTTTCTATTAGTCCTTATGCGGCTTACCCAAATGTCCTTTCTTTGGTATTGTTCGTCGTGTCGTTGAGCTCCTTAAGTCCTGATTTGAGCTACAAGATTACTGACAAATGCTTACACTGACTGGACAGGTCCACTCAAATTTGTGTGGTTCTTTCCTCAAAATAGCATTTCAGACACGGATCTATGGTCCTCGCATGATTTGACCAAGATTACGTCTGGACTTTAAAAGAGACTGACCCCTGAGTTTGTTTCGTCATTTCTTCTCAGGGGTAGTCTGATAGGAAATATCGATTCCATCTAGCTTATTTTTTTTTTAATGTGAGGTGTAAAAGTGATTCCGATATCCTATTTATAGAAGAAACAATTTACCATTTCATTTCATTTCATCTCAGTAGTCACCCCCTTTCTAGCCATATCATCTTACAGTCTACTCTTCTTCCTTTCGCATGCAGTCTGTGCCATCCAAGCCTCCACAATGTCAATGTACCTTCTTCGCACCATGAGCTCTGAGCCTCGATATCAACACCTTGCTGATTAGCTAATCTTGTCACTATATGGCTTAAACTATTCTCATGTTAACTCGAGCATATAAAGACGAGAGAACAAGATGAAGACGACGCTTTTTCTAAGACCTCTCAGATCAACTACGTTGTACGATCCTTACACCCAAATTCAAACTCAAAGCATTTATTTTGATTAACCATTTACAGGCACTTTTGAATTGTCAAGAAGTCCCTGGACATGCTTTTACTTGTTACAAAATATTGGCAAGAACCCTTTAAAACGGAGTAGTGACAAGAAACATGAAGATATTGCTGCATATAAGTTTCTATCTTTTCGTCTTAACATCTTTATATTTCATATTGATATTTGCACCACACATCATTAAATGTGTTTAACGCTAAACATGTTTAAAACACCATTCCGTCTCTGTCATCTTAAACAATTGACAGATATAGAATGTTGTTTTAAATCGTGTAGCTCTAAATGCATATAGTGATTTGTAGTGCAAGTGGGCCTTAATCTTATTTCATGTTGTCTGCTGAGAAACCAAGGAAAGTCGCGAATTGTGTTCCGAGATCTTTCCATATCCTCAAATTCTCCGACTGTCTTTAAACAAAATCTTAAGACTAATCACTGTCAAGTTCATCCTCCTACTCTTAAAATATAATAGAACGTAAACGTGCAAAATTGAGTCAACTCTTTCAGTCTACAGGTTTACGTAATATGTTACAGTTTTTAAATTCCCACATAGGTATTATTATCTCTTACCCTTGACACAGCTGCTGAAATTCTTGGAAGACCTGCAAATTATATAATTCCAAGATAATTTAGTTTCGACCGTGAGTAAATTAAATCACAATCATCTGCCTAGCCTTTTCCCAAATTGTATGTTCTATGTTGGGGTTAACTATGTTGGGGCCTTCCAATCTAGCCGGATGCAGCTGAATACCAGTATTTTACATGGAGCAACTGCCTATCTGACCTCCACAACCCAGTTACTGTGTAATACGATAACCCCTAGGTAAGACTGGTGGTCAGACTTTCGGGTTTCTGACGACCAGTATATTAAATCGCAATAAGTAATATGATTTAATTGAAGATACCATTACAAATGTTAACCATTTTGTAGTAGAATCGAAGATCTTAGCTTCTAGACGTTTTTGTGTTACTTTAAAATAAGTTTTTGGGAAATCAAGATTTGAATCGACTCACAAAAAAATCCTAAAAATTAAGCTAGGATTTTGAGACTCAACCAGACAAAAAGATTCAAGCATTTATAAACATTATCATTACCTGCGAACATCCAGCTCTGCACTTACATATAAAGCGCACACGCATTCACGCAACTTGTGCCAAAAAATTCAAGTTCGAAATTGCTGCACTGTTGTTTGAGTCATACCCACATCATTTTCAGATCAGGATATGAGTCTTACGAACTGCCCAAATTAGTTTCAATAAAGTAATATTGTTTTATGTTCTACCACTGTATGTACCAGATTGTGATTTTCTTGAAATCTGCACTCTTTTTTTTTATTCTTGATATCAACTCCTAATTTTCGATGATTCGTGTTAAATAGAGACAAGGAAGAGATTCGGGGTCAAGGCAGATATTGGCAACATGCGTGACGAGGTATTTTTGATAAAACTAGTAGGGTATCTATTTTTTTTAAAGTTGCCTCAATATTTAAGTAGGTATAGGAATTTTTACAAAATAAGATCAACTACTAGAAAAGGGGCGGGGCTTCGCCAAGGCCGTTATCAAACTTAAACGTTATGTCATTTAGGTGCTCGCCAGTTGAGGGATTAGAAAACCTAGTCAATTAATTATTGAAGTTTTCTCGAGTTACACAAAATATTATTTTTATTTTTTTATTTTATGACATTAATAGCGAAATCATTCCGATTTTTTATTCGTTTTAATTCCCAGTCCATACAAATAACCCTAAAAATACGCATAACCATGCGAGAAGCCAAAAAGGGCGCGAAACCAAATCCCAACATTCCAAAAATGAAATTAGATCAAGCGAAAACGAAAATCGAACTGCATTTCCATATCCAGTGAAAGTGATGTTTAATTTTTTTTTTAACTCCAAGTCCTGCCGAATGCATCGCACATTCAGCCTCGTGGTGTCATCGACCCCTGTATTCGGCGACGGCCATTACGTTGGGAAAGGTCAGGCCCACACACACGTTGATAAAATGTTTGTGTGTGTCTGCTTTTACTTTCAATTTATTGTGCATTCGAATTTTGCGAATTTAATATTTTGACCAGTTTGGGTGGCGTTTCGGTTTCGTTTTTATTTTGATCAAAGAGTTAATTGTGGGAGGGTTGCCTTTTTCAAGTAGTTTTTATTTTTGATAGCATGTTTTTAATTGTATTTAAACTGGTCCCTTTTGATAGGTGTTGTGATAATAAGCATTATTTTACTTTTATCAACGTTTTGATTGTTTTTAATAAGTATTTATAATTTCTAAAATTAACAACAGGTATGTTAGGATATTGTATTATTACGTAAATAAACTGATATTTTCTCTTTTGTTACTTCGTAAATATCCTATCATTAACGCCATTAAATTTAAAAAAAAGTCAGCCACACCTCATTTTCTCCACTTCAAAATTCCAATCAGCTTATCATTCCTACAAGCACATACAAACATACACTTATTACATACCTACACAGCCATCACATTGATATCATATTACGTCACATTATCGGTCACAGAAGTCAAACGCAACATAAAAAAAAAACTGCCAAAATTAAGTACAACGACAAAATTCATGATAAGCATTATCTTATCGGACCTGACCATGCCAATCCCAACTGTGTTGTGTGGGGTCAGGGATTTTTCCCCATCTCTTTCACTCTAGACTTTCGGCACCTATTGCTTTCTCTGTCACACGTAGAATAATGCACATATTATAATATTATGTTTGTTCAGTTGTTTTGTGGACGTAATTTAAAATTTTATGGGTATTTTTCATAATGTCGTTTTTGCATGTTGGAATGGGCTGTAGTTTGTAATGTATAGAGGTTAGGTTAATATAATAAGGGGGTGAGCAGTAGTGTTGGTGCTATCAATATAGTGAAGTTTTTCTACATACAATAATGAACATGTCAATAATATCCGCTGCGAATATGGGCCAAGGACAGACTAGAACTAAAACGATCAAAGGGAACATTTTATAGACAACCCACTGTTCATAATAGAGCACAGAAATTAGCCGATTAATACTTCATTATTGGAAAATTAAGTAAGCAACAATTAGCCCCTTACTTGGATCCCACCAGTTGCAAAGCAGGATTAGGTATTAGTAGAATTATTGTTAACCTACTCCTTTATAGAGCACCAGCATGTTTATTTAGCTAAATAATAATGGATATGTGCAATTAATAAGTAAATGTAAAGAATCTTAATTCTACTTTTAATACGTGTGAAGCAGTAGGTAATTACTACAGATCAAATAGCTTACCTAACCCCAATTATATTATACAAAAGAAATGTCACGTTTATAGTATAAGGCCCGGTTCACATTAGGTCGGACCGACAGTCTTACCGTTGGCCGACTGTCGGGTCCCGCTGTTCACAAATAAGCTGCTAGTCCGACCTTATGCGCCGACAAGTGTGAACGGCTGAACGTCCGGTAAATGTGTCGTCGTTGACAGTTTTATCGCGTCGCCCTAATGTGAACAGTGATATTGAAATAGGGCAAAACTTGTCTAATTCGTGATAGATAATATGTGTTTTGTTACAAAGTTACTGCTGACTTGATAAATGTATATTTTTCAATCGTTATAGTATTTGTCACATTCTTAGATTAAGTTAGCAAAGCTTCTTTTGTCTACTATATCATAGTAAATTAAAAAAAAATAATCTGATCAATGAATCGAATTTTACAAGTAAAAAACAAAACTATAACCGATTACCCAAGTTTTGCCCTACGTTTAGGCATTGTTCAGACAAAACGTATTGTCGGCCGCTGACTGTGAGCGCGCGTAACGCAGTTTATCGCTTTTCCATATATATGTATATTTAACTTCTCGTTCACTCCGAACCGACTACACGCTATTACGTAGTGCGTTGTCACACTGGGGCTGACAGTGAGCATACACACAGTCGGCGGCGGACAATACGTTTGGTGTGAACGATGCCTTATACATAACTAGCTGTGCCCCGCGACTTCATTCACGTGGAAGTCGTAAGATACACAATATACTAAAACAACTGCAACGTTTTAATAAAATTCCCTCGTCCCCCGACCCGCCGCGTTGCATCGCCCGCCCGCGCTATTTGATCGCAATTTCATGTTTTTATTTTTTTTCGCAGAATCATAATTATTTTTTCTAAAATAAAAGTTGTCTAAGTTACTCCCCGTAACATCAGCTATCTGCGAGTGAAAATCCCGTCAAAATCGGTAAAGCCGTTTCGGAGATTAGCCGTAACAAACTGACAGACAAAAATTTTAAAACTTGCTTTTTTGTTATAAGTACCGTACCTATATATTTTTTATGCATTTAGTAAAAAGTTGTTATTTTGACATTACAAACAGACACTTCAATTTTATTTATGTGTATAGATTATTTATATATAATTATGCCAATATGTATTCGACACTTTTGTCGTTCCGGCTAAACTGTCGGTCCGACCTAATGTGAACCGAGCCTAACCGACGTTTAAAATCTGGTCGTGACACGTGACTACACAGCGTTTAGTTCGTCGCCCTTCTTGACGCGCGGACTAAAGACAAAACGTAGGTACCAAGGACGTTTTTGAGTCCGGACGACGCGCGCGCTATAACATAATTATCTGCCTCTTTTTCATATACAAGATGTAATATAAATAACGCACAACCTCTGAAGAGATCATTGTACTCATCATTATGAACAACTTTTACTACGGGACCAAACCTGAAATCTCGAAAAAAAATCAGCTGTTCCCTAAATTTTGACGAGTTATTCGAACATAAATGTAGGGAGCAGAACAGCTGATTATTTTTCGCGATTTCAGGTTTGGTCCCATAGTAAAAGTTGTTCATAATAATGAGTACAATGACCCCTTGAGAGGTTGTGCGTTAATTATGTTACACCTTGTATAACATTATTGTCTAACACACAGTAACTCCCGTAAGAAGCCAATTAATTAAATAGATCAAACAAAAACAAAGTTCAGTCGAAACCCCAAACCTGAAATACATATATGTATTATCAACATCATCATCAGCCTACAGCAGTCCACTGCTGGACATAGCCCTCTCCAATGGCACACCATTCAGCTCGATTCTCGGCAACTCTCATCCAGCTGCTACCAGCCACCCTGCGAAGATCGTCGCTCCACCTAGCCTGAGGGCGTCCTACCTTACGTTTGCCGGTTCGCGGTCTCCACTCAAGAACACGTCTACCCCAACGGTCATCGGTTCCACGGCTAATATGGCCGGCCCATTGCCACTTCAGCTTGCATATTCTATGAGCTATGACGACAACTATGGTTCTCTGCCGGATCACCTCGTTCCAGATTCGATCCCTCAGAGAGATTCCAAGCATAGCTCGTTCCATAGCTCGCTGAGCGACATTGAATTTATGGACCAGCTGTACCGTGAGTGTCCACGTATCGGCTCCGTAAGTCATAACAGGCAGGACGCAATGATTGAAGACTTTAATCTTTAGGCTCTGCAGAATACGCAACGAGAATACTCGACGAAGCTTCCCACACGCTGCCCAGCCCAGTTGAATTCTTCTGTTAGCCTGTCTGTCAAAGCTGTTCTTACCAAACTGCAGAGTTTTCCGAAGTAAACGTATCCTCGAACAACCTCGAGAGCACCGCCATTGACAGGAATCGGTCAAATATAAGTACATGTATAAACCAAAGTATTTTACGATATTACTACGTATGTAACACGAACACAACCGAATGTACGAAAAGATCACTTTAAAAAAAATAATCTGTTGTTTTTGTTTGAAAAGGTCAAGGCGTAGACCACTCGCTTCCTCCTCCAAGTTATATTTTTGTACATGACAATTCGGCGATAATTTTGGTCGTATTTTTATTAAAATATCGTTGATATTATGGAACCGGGTTAAAATCATGAGGTTTGCACATACACATACATAGATACTTGTATAAACTCACGCCTTTTCCCGTAGGGGTAGGCAGAAACTAGAACACGCCATGCTACGACCTTTATGTACCTACATAATTCTTTTGGTTCGTTTACGTTCATACATGTGGTGATACTACGCACTTGATATTTCTGGAGAACATCACCAATAAGGTCAGTGTATGTCAGGGGCGTAGCCTTCATACAACCCGATTCCTATCGGCTTCCCTTCGGAACAACCACTCTTCTTAATGTCTACTATTGCCAAATAATATGGTACACCTGTGTGTGTAACTGTGTATCACATCACATTACATAATTATATATACATACCTGTTTAATACATCATAATATTAAAACCTACAGTTTTTTTGTTTGAGTTGATGAGAACTGACCATTTGTTCTTCGGCTTCCCTCTAATGATAATTATTGTAGCTGCGCCACTGCTCTATGTGTTTCTATGGCGAGCCCCTCCCGGGCGGCGATTCCACTTACATCTGCCAGTTTTTCAATATATAATAATCTGTGAAAGTTCAAAAGAACGTGAAGACAATTGTATGTAGGTAGTTCTATTTCATAAAGTTCACTTCAAATCTCACTCAAAAGACCGAATGGAAACTCATTCTTTTGTTTTTTAATTAAATCATGGCGGATTCATCTTTTCAGCACCAATTAATTGACTTAAGTGTAGGAAAACATCGGGAGGAAACCTTGACTTAATTGTCTAAAATCGTAGCGTTTATGCAAGTTACGTAGGTAATAAATAATAATAATATTTATCCTACGCGGCAACTTCGAGGTCTTTGCCGCGTCTGTAAAGGCTCCCTCAGACAGGCGCTATGCGACAGCGCGACGCCACTACAGGAAGAACAGGAGTAGAATGGAGTCTATGAAAACTTCATAGAAATTGTTTTACCAGAATCGCGTCGTACCGTGCACCGTCTCGTGGCGCCTGTCTATGGGAGCCTTAAGAAATCAAAATATTTTATTTCACATAAACCTACATGGGCACTTATGAAACGTCAGAAACTAGGTGCACGGTTCCAATTGGTCGTTTCCTATGGAGAAGAACCGGCAAGAAACTCCACGGTTACTCTTTTAAAAATAATTGGCATTTACAATGTTTTTAAATTACAGTGTTATTAAGTATGGGAGAACAGTGTAAGCCCGTCCAACAAGTACCAGGTACTTAACAAAATAGAAAATGGTCTACAAATCTACAGTCTATTAAGCCTACAACGTTCTCACATTCACAAAATATAAAAGAATCTATATAAAAGACAAGACTATAATAATGTAATATAATGAAAAGATTATAATTATCATGGAAGCATGTAAAAAAAAAGTAATTTGGGAGCAGTTAATAAATATTTACATAAATAGTTATGCAGTTAATTCGGTACCAGGGAAGCCACATGTGCAGAAGGAATTAGCGCCAAACTACCTTGTCTTCAACGTAGTCTTTTGAAATTTAATCTACGTCAGCTACCGATCCCCAAAGCAAAACGCCATAAGACGTAATTACACACATAACATCATGCCTTGTTCCTCCGAAGGGTTAGGCAGAGGTGTACCTATCATAGTACACCCACATTTCGCCAGTTATATTTTAAGACATAATACTGTGGAAATAAGTAAAATATACTAACTTAGCTATGGCTATATCAGTCAACTGTTTTTTTTTTTCGTACTGTATATGCAGCTAAGCTTAACCTACCTGAAATAGCTCTAATGTGGGGGCCCCATTGCAATTTAGAATCTAGAGTAAATTCTAGAAATACCGTTTCCGTAATAACATCTAGTTTCATGCCATCAAGTTTTAAATTTAGATCCACTTGGGGTACATTTGATGAAAACTTAAGTTTTGTTCGCATTAAGTAAAAGATTTTTAGCTGCAAACCATTTCGAAAGAATAGCCAGACTATCGTTGACATGTAAGACATCCGTATCTTTACTATCTATTTTAAAAATAAGCGATGCAGCGAATAGAAATATATCCGATAAGATAGCCATCATGTAAGGAAGGTCATTAACATAAACTAGAAAAAGGAAAGGGCCAAGAATTGTACCTTGAGGCACGCCCATCTTAACTAGAGATCCCGAGGAAGTCGCTCCGTTAACGTTTACTTTTTGCTGCCTGTTTGATAGATAGGAAAGAACAAGATCAGCAGCTCGTCCACGAATCCCGTAATGGTGTAATTTACCGATCAGTGTGATCAACGCAGTCGAACGCTTTAGAGAGGTCACAGAAAATGCCAATTGCATTGAACTTCTCCCAGGATTCCAAAATGTGACTGATGAGTATTACTCCTGCGTCAGTCGTCGACCTACCTTTTGTGAAACCAAACTGGCGACTATGTTAATCCCATTTTAATTGAAATGTGATAACATCTGTTCTAGCATGTTTTTTTCATATATTTTACACAATGCTGGTAGCACAGATATAGGTCTATAGTTAGAGGGATTACTCTTACATACTACCCGATTTGAAAATGGGTACTACTTTCCGAAGTTTCATTAAATCAATCTGGAATTTCTCAATGCCAGCCCGGAGTCTGGATTTGTGCCCAGTTGATGGCAATAGGCTCGCCCCCTATTACATGAGGCTTACACGCTACATAACTGGTGAAATGTGGGTGTACTATAGGTACACCTCTGCCTAACCCTTCGGGGAATACAGGCGTGATGTTTATGTTGTTATATAAAAAGTCGTGATAGTATGACCTACGTGCTGGTTGTTAACAGTCAAAAGTCAGCAAGTTGTCAACTAGTCTAGATATCGGTATCTCTCAGTAATTGGGAGGCAGAGGTCACATGGCAGCCCCCATCAATCGCTTTAGCGCAAGTGATCAGACAATGGTTAAACGAGGAGACAACTATTTGACATAGAATCAAGTTAAATCGATGTTTTAAGCAACTGTTTTTATTAAAAAAGCTTTCTCACAGGTAGTGGCCAGCTATATGGATCATTAGTTAAGTTAGATGGTACAATCTTGTAATAAATTAAAACATAAAATAATAGTAGGTACCTAGGTAAGTAAGTACCTACCTAAAAAAAAAATAACAAACAATAAACATGAAGATAATAAATCTATGATCTTTTCACTGATATCCCAACGGCCTACATTTCATGTTTCAAATTAGAAATCAGTCAAATTATGTATGTAATAATCAGCCTATAATGTTCCCACTGCTGGGACACAGGCCTCCTCTCTGTGAGAGGGAGTGGGCTGTAATCTACCACGCGGGCACAGTGCGGGTTGGTAGATGTCACATGTCTTCGAATTTTTTGGTTCTAGGACATGCCGGTTTCCTCACGATGTTGTCCTTCACCGTTTTGAGAGCAGTAGTGATGAAATTATTTACACAAAGTAAAATGTGCTTCCTTTCTTTTTTTTTTGGGTGGGAAATCATCAAACGACTTCATGGCTTCCTGGGCGGAGCGGGAGGGCGTGTCAGACTTTTACTGATTAAAACCTACCCGTGTTCCTTTAGTTGCCTGTGCCGGGGCTACGGTAACTCTTTCGAAGATCCCGCCGAACCCACGACCTATAACAGTTACCACAGGGCTACCAGTGCTCACAATCAGGAAGGTATTTCCCCGAAAAAACTGTTTCACAAGTCCCCTACAACTAAATTTACTTCGCGATGACACAGTTTCCCAACTAGGTGTCTCACGCTCATGACATTGGCCACCCTTGTGCACATTTCGTCCAGCACACGTGACGCACCGTCTGCTTAATCCATATCTGTGCGTATTGCCAATCGGTCAAAGAACTCCCGATAAAGCGAAAATGTAATAAAATTGAGTCTGGCTGTCGTAGTATTTTTGTACGATTTCATTTGGCGAAAGAAAATTGTGATTAATGATAGTTAGTTTCTAGTACAGAACAGATGTTTCATCCCCCAAAGGTGCCTATCCCATTTTATCCAAACATACACTTGGAATGGGATAGACATGATCATTGATCAATGAATTGAACGTTGGAAAAGAGTTTTTATGAAATTATCTGCCAGGTAATTTTACTAGAAGGAACTTATCCGGAGGTGGTTCAACTTGATCCTTAATCCCTGACAGACACCGCGTCATTGGTATACTAAAATAGTACTTAGTTGTCAAAAAGAGTCATGTGAGTCACTGTGTGTGTGTGTGTGTGTGCACTCACATGAATTAAGTACTGGGAATAGAAATTTTAAGTATAGCGTTTTTTTTTTTGTATTTTCAGTGCCTTTTCGTCTTTAGAACTTTTTATTTTTTTATTAACATCAGTCTAATATGCATTTGTTTTTCATCTGGTCAGTTATTATTATTATTAATGACTAATTTTGTCTAAAATGTATATAATTTATATTGTTTTCAAGCCTGTACAAGTAAATTAGGTATATTTCTGAGGTTTCTCATATTCAAACAATGCTTAAATTATCCAGCCTAAGTATTTATCTATTGCGTTGCAAACGCTAAGGGTAAGTCCCTATTAGCGGTATTGTCCAAACCAAAATATTATTTATTATTATTTTAATAACCCTACCTACAGCTGAAAATAAATAAATATATAAGTACATAATTATTACAAATTGAAGTCGCTTTTCGTGTGTGTCTGTGTGATCGCGTTGTTCTTCTAAACTACGCAACCGATTTAGATGCGGTTTTAATAATCATTTAGAGAATTTATTCCGGAAGGTAAATATTAACGTATTGTACACATACCTAATTATGTGTGTAGTGTATATAGATATACTTATAATTTGTCTCGAACGCACACGTCACAAGGTGCGGGCTGAGTGGGGTCATTCCATGCCCAACTGCCAGTCCGCAAGGACGTGGTGGTGCGTAGGCGAGCCAAATACCATCTTAATATTGTGTTGCTATACTAGCTACTACAATATGGACAACACATTCTTTTTTAACTCACAAATAATTAAGAAATCTCGATGTTTTATCGAGTAGTAAAAACTAGGTAGGTAGTTTGTAGATCTTGACAGTCGTTACGTCAGAAGCCCGAAAGTCTGACAACCAGCCTTACCAAGGGGCAAGGGTATCGTGCTACCCAGTAACTGGGTTGTGGAGGTCGGATAGACAGTCGCTACATGTAAAATACTGGTATCTATTCAGCTGCATCCCATTAGGCTGGATGGCAACCCCACTTAATTAGGCTGGGTGGACAATGATGAATTAGAGTAGGTACTTATAGAATAAGAGTAGGGAGGACCAAATAAACGATACGTAGGTTGTGTGAAAAATGATAAATCGACGGCGAACTACCTCCTAACTGACATTTTTCGAGGAACTGACAAATATGATTTTGAAACATGCGAATAACGCTTCTAAAGTCAAAAAGGTAAAAAAGGGAATTTCTCGAAAAATGTCAGTTAGGAGGTATTGGCATTTCACCGTCAAAATATGGTTAGAAAAAGGGGTGACTACTGAAATGACGGCTAATTCCATCCACTGTCGAGTGAGTAGTAGCTCTTTGGTGTCATGGTTCCTTGGTCTGTGCGAGTCGCATCCAGGGGCCTATTTATTAAAACCGACAAGCGACAGGTCATCATCCGGCAATTTTACAAGTTTCTTTCATACGTTTTCTGTTTTATTCACCAGCACCTGTCGTGAAAATGTAACGATTTTGACATTTTTTGACAAATAAGTAGGTATGTCTCATTGTTGTCACTTCTAACTGACATTTAATATAATAGGTATATTAAATAGGGCCCAGGTCTTCCCCGCGGTTATTTGCAGGCCCGTCTGTATGTTACTGCCAATGTGGACACACTTCTTCTACCATTTTTCAGCAACCATTTAGGGCTCTGATCTATGAGAAATTCATTACCTTGTTAGGATACCTTGAATTATGAGCATTTAAAGCGTACTGTCAAAGTATAGATTTAATATTGGAAATGAAACGAAAGAATATTTTTATTTTTATTGTATTTAGGTACTGAAATACATACGTATCCTCATAAATTATACTCGTACTACAGGATATTAGTTAGTATTCGTGGTTCAAAACAAACAAATTGATTTCTTGGATCCCGAAATTCAGTTACACACTTATCAATGTGGTCAATGCGTCAGAATTTGGTAATAAATAAGTACATTTTGTTCAAAACAAGGAAAAATTTACTAAATAATTAACAGACTGAAGGGCTCCCGTTTTTATCATTTTGAAGCAATTAAGAATTAAAATAATGAGCTTGGAGGAAAGGTTATGCAATGACGTTATTATTTTGAGTTTGTTCAAGCCAACTCCCAATTAAAATGGTAATTATTTTCGGGTTTTTTTGAAAACTAATTGTGTTGGATTTAGAAGCTTACACGAGCTTTGCGGTCGAGTCTCGCTCGGAGAATGATGCATCAAGGAATAATATGCATGACGCTTTTCATGACGTATTTAATACCTATTATATTTTAAGAGCACTGTATAGTAGCTGTGGTAGCTGTATGTAGCTGTGTATACCGCTGCGGCAAAGCTCCTACGGTGCCTGAAGTGAGCCTGCGAGCCGCAAAGCCGAACACACCGGTGTACATCTCCCGCCTGTACTACACCACTAAGGTGGAGGACATCGTGGAGTACGTGCGCCAGAAGATGAGATACACGCCGAGGGTGCAGTTACTGGAATCGCACAGGAACGTCAACTTCAAGGCGTTCGTCGTGCGTGTACCAAACTGTTATCTGCCCCTCGTCATGGAAGAAGACTTTTGGCCGCAGGATGTGGTGTTCCGTCGCTTTCGCGGACAAGTTCCACAGGACAGCACAAAGTTCACCTAGTGCCAAGTGAAGCGCTACTAACATTGTCATAAACCTTATTTACTAACACAATTGTTTGATAATAAAAATATGTATGTTTAGGTTAAGGTATTTGTCTATGGGCCTGTGTCGCCTGAAATAAATGGTATTATTATTATTATAGTGGGTATTTTCAATTTTGCCCACGGATGCCTTGCGTCATGCTGTCGGACTTAGAAGGGGTTGCAAACCCCTATGACGTTTAGACTATTGGATATTTCGACAATATATCAGAATACGTCTGATTGGAGCGTGTATGAGAATTGGACATTTTGACAATTGGACTACCCTAAATAATTTTTTTGTTTTTTGGTGGGCTGGAAAATTGTCTGGAAATCGGTTGACATGTGTTACGGAGAAGTGAGGAAAGTTTTGAGTATGAACGTGGATGGCTACTTATAAAAGTATGAGAGGACCAAAGAAACGATGGCTGGACTGTGTGAAAGATGATAATTACCTAATTATGGCTAGAAAAAGGGTGACTTCGAGATAACGACTAGTAGGGAACTATGGAAGAAAAATACATTTTGCGCTGACAACAAATAAATTGAGATAAGGACAGGAGAATTGATGATGAAGGATGGGCACCCATGCTAAGGTATTTTAAAGAACGTCGAAGAAGGACTGCGTGCCTACCTAAGCTACTATGATAACTGATAACCAGGACCGTCTGTAACCTACAGGAGGCCCTGGGTACTTCAGGATAGTGGGGCTCCTAAAGAGCTCGAAAATTTTTGGACGCCGCCTCACATGTGTTAGGTGTTCTTTTGATACTCACACAGAAATAGAAGTTACTTTGTCGACTTTGGCAGAAAATATCGAAAAATAAGAAACGGTAGGAAGTCTGAGCGAACTCGAGAACTGGCGCACTCCGCCTGGGATAAGTTAGGTTTTCTTTTGACAGTATCTAGCTACTACGGTGGCAGGAACTAGGGCGCCCCATGGATTGCAGGCCCTGGGCACTTGCCCAGAGTGGCCAATGGAAAAGATGACCCTGCTTATAACAGTCATCTTGGAACCGAGTCAGTATTAGTCAGTAGGTAAATTGTAAATTAAAACAGAACCGTATCTAAAAACGGAATGTCATCCGAATATGATCAAAAGTCAATGGTTTAATAGCACGCTGAACATCTGGGTCAATACCGACTGTTTATTGATTTCGTTCAATAACAACAACCGATATATTGTTACTACTTTTATAGATCAGACACACGCGTCGAAAACAGAGAGGACACTATGCTATCTACAAGGTGTAACATAAATAACGCACAACCTCTTAAGGGATCATTGCACTCATCATTATGGACAACTTTTACTGTGGGACCAAACCTGAAATCGCGAAAAAAATCTGCTGTTCCCTACATTGCGTGGGGAGCAGCTGATTTTTTTTCGCGATTTCAGGTTTGGTCCCATAGTAAATGTTGTTCATAATGATGAGTACAATGACCCCTTAAGAGGTAGTGCGTTATTTATGTTACACCTTGTATATAAAAAGAAAATGGATTGCAATGTGAAAAATTATGAGTGGCATAGATAATAATACACTACTGCCTTTGTACCTTTTTCTGCATAACGTTTAATTAATTAATAAATGGACGTGTATCAGCCCCGAGGATTCAAGGTAAAACTACGTTTACTGCGGACGGTCCGTGGATGGGTGATCATTAATTTCATACCGAGAACCCCACATACCTACCTTGAACAGCACGATAAGCCGTTGGTCCCAGCTGTCGTTCGAAGATCTTTGACAGTCGTTACGGGTAGTCAGAAGCCCGAAAGCCTGTCAACCAGCCTTACCAAGTGACAAGGGTGTCGTGTTACCCAGTAACTGGGTTGTGGAGGTCAGATAAGCAGCTACATTTGGTTAGACTAGAAGTGGACCTCAACATAATCAGCAGGGAAAAGACTAGGTCGTGGTAGTAGCTGATCAAATGGGTTTTTACATTTGTGCACCAAAATAAACATTAATTTGTAGATTAGTTTGCTAGTCTGCCTCGACTGCCTCGTTGGTCCAGTGGTCTCAAGCGCTACTGCTGAGCATGAGGTCCTGGGTTCGATTTCCAGGTCGGCCAAAGTGTTATTGGGTTTTTCTATCTGGAATTTCTCAGTAGCAGCCCGAAGTCTGGATTTGTGCCCGGTAGATGGCAATAGGCTCGCCCCCTACTACATGGGACTTAAACATAACTGGTGAAATGAGGGTGTTACTATTGGTACACCCCTACGTAACGCTTCGGGGAAACAAGGCGTGATCTTATGTTATGTTAAGTTTGCTGGCACGTGTACGAAATAAGGAAATTTATTTGTAGTATTATTACCTAAAATGGATAATTGGCTGCGGTAAAAACAGATTGGAAGAAGTCGACAAAATAAACATTAACTTCCTCATATATGGTGATACATGCAGGACCCGGAAAGACCCGAAAGCTTTAAGGAAAACAACTTCATCATTATCTGCCTAGCCTTTACCCAAATATTTTGGGGTCGGCTTCCAATCTACCCGAATGCAGCTGAATAGCAGTATTTTACATGGAGCCACTGCCTATCTGACCTCCACAACCCAGTTACTGGGTAACACGATACCCCTATTATATTATCTGTGCCCTAGGTAAGACTGGTTGTCAGACTTTCGGGCTTCTGACGACCCGTAACGACTGTCAAAGATCTATGAATGACAGCCAGGACCAATGTCTTTAAGTAGTGATAGATCTATACTGTGGCGGCATATCTACATCGTCACAATGGAACGCGTCACACTGACATCACGCAAAATCCTGCATCGCGCAATCAGAGTTTACCGCGCGACTAGCATATATACGACATCCTGCCACTGGGCAGTAGCCCAGCAGACATAACACCCGTCTGGTCGGAGGATCCTCGCTTTTCTATGGAGGATGAGTGAACACCTGTGCCTCATGCTTGTACAATACCACCTCGAGCTGGCCTATAGCGTTGTACGGATTGTCGATAGAATGAGAGAACAGCTTCCTACCGATTTCTTGCCACTGTCGTGCGCCAACCGTATTAGGGAAAATCAATTATTTAAATAATAATCTGTAGAAACAAATAAGGATGCCAGTTATTAACTACGAATGTGTGGATACTTCACCGCATCATATTTGGGACGACTTTTAAGGAAGGAAGTTTTAGTATTTTCCGCTTAATAATTTGAACATGGTGTACATAATAAATAAGGTTCCAAATAAATGGAATTGTATCAAAACATTTTCGTCTGGTAAACAAAGTCATTCGATTTACTGTTTCTGTGAAATAGTAGGTTTATGAGATGAATTTAAGTATGAGTCAATTAAAGTTTACTTATCTGAAGTACGTAGATAATGTCGTTATCACCATCCATAGGCATTTTCACCCCTTTGCAGAGCTATTAGTCCTTCTATTTCGTTGCAATCTTGCCCAATACCTAAGATGGCGACGTAAGAAGACTGGTGGATGCCAAGCTTCACAGCTTGACTCATCGCCGCAAGGTTACCTGCTTGTCGGTCTTCTACAGATTATACTTCGGGGAGTGTACTCAAGAACTCCACGACCTCATTCCGCCTGCCCCCTTCTATCAGTGGACATCTAGACGCACTGCAGGTTACCACTCTTACCTAATTGATATCCCACCAATTCGCACTAAGCGTTTCCAAATGTCTTTTGTGATGCGCAATGCGCACGGCAAAGGAGTGGAATTCTCTGCCTGCGTCTGTGTTTCCGAACGCATACAGCCCCGATCTCTTCAAAGTGAGAGTGAACAGGCTTCTTCTGGGTAAGCTCGCTCCATCGTCGACTTTGTCTCTGTCACCTCTGACCTAGACTAGAGTCAAGAGCAAACCTATTTTATATATAAAAAAAAAGATGTCGTCGTTGTCAAACCAAAATCTGCTATGTGCACTTTTTTGAGATTTCTACTTTTTGAACTTTGCGTATAGTTCACTGCCCTATCTACCATATATAAGAAATGCTAATTGCCTAAGAGCACTGTACGACGATCCACAACCTTTTATATATGGTAGTTCTTGAAATACACCTTCATGTAAAATTTTACAGGAGAACTTTTATTTTCAATATTTCAAAAGTATAATTTTGGCACATAGCAGATTTTGGTTTGACAACGACGATGTGCTATTCTCTGAAGTTTATTTTAATGGCACTCTGTCATTCGACAGTTACGGTTAGTCAGAACCAGTACTTAATGGCAAAGGGTAGCGTGTTAGGGTGCTTACATAAAGAAACAGGTTTCCGGTACAGGCGAGTCTGTGCGGGTCGGTACCAATCGGTGGAGGTATAAAACTTAGGTATGTTCATCAAACTTAATGTCTTTTTTAAATGAATGATAATCTGATTCATTTTTCTTTCTTTTCCTAATAATATTAGAGACACCAACTGTTCTTTTCTTTCTACATTTAAAATAAGTACTTTCCAGAAGAAAAAAATCGTCGTCCGATGAACTGGAGGCCATGGTTGTCACTAAAGGACCGATTTATCTGTTTCTTATGCTGGACCCTGCACTGATCGGTACCGACCCGCACGACTTTGTCTGTGTCGGAAACCTGTTTATGTAAGCACCCTTACCCAGTAACCAAAAAAAAAAATACTGACATAGAGATGCATCCGGTTTAAATACGAGAAGCCGACTACAACGTAGTTGGGAAAAAGCTCGGCAAATAATTAGGCACAAAACCTTTCAAAGAGCTGCTGTCGCGTCTGTTCTCGCAAATGATGCATTCCCAAACATTATCTTTAACAAATAATGTGTGAGTATGAATTGCATACAGAAACGTGTTTTTTGACATTGAGGACAAACGGGGAGCCACTAACACTGATAATCTGATATCGGCCACGATAAAAATATAAATTGGAGTAAAATGATAAGAGGTCGTTGACTTCGTAGGCGAGCCTTTGTTTTGATAACAGAGTCTTTTAGCCAGGGAGGTAACAGACGGATTGTGCTTGTACATATTTTCAGTGGTCGAGCTTGCTCTAGGTACACATACTTATTTCTGCCGTCAGCATTGCTATTCTTCATAGAAACCTACTACGCTTTTGAATGGGCAATAACTTCATCTTTTTTTTCGACTTCAAAAAAAGGAGGAGGTTCTCAGTTCGTCGGAATGTTTTATGTGTATTCCCCGATTACTCGAAGATGACTAGAACGATTTGGAAAATTCTTTTTTGTTTGAAAGGGTATACTTTCCAGGTGGTCCCATTGTCAACAGGTCAGAATCTGATGATGGGATCCTGGAGAAATCGAGGGAAATCTTCAATTATTTGATTTGGGTATTTTTTATAGTAACTTGTTCATTTGCTCTCGGAAAGCACCATTTGTTGAAGTGGAACTGATGATAAAGACCACAGATGGAAAGATGGCCACCGGAACTACTCAATAATAAGTATTTCACGGGTTGTGATTCGATTACTTTAAAATGATTGTTAAGCAAATTATGCTCGTCACAATGCATATGGTGAAGTGGAGTTGACGGTGAACTACCAGGAGAACTCCTCAACAATTAACGTCCCTGCATCGGGAAAAGCAATATTTTGTAAAAGGCAGTAGTTGGCTATTGTAACTTAGATAAATTACAAACCGACCAACTAAAAAGTGAAAAATAAAATACTTTTCTACAAAAAAAAACAACCGACATCCAAAAAAACACTACAAAGTGAAAAATAACTTTAATTTGGGAAGCCGGTGGCAGAAAACTAAAATACAGATCCAAAGACACCGACTTCCGAAATTAAAGTTATTTATCACTATGTAATGTTTTTTTGGAAGTCGGATGTTTTTTTTTTTTTTTTTTGTAAAAAAGTTTTTTTTGACTGACCGACTGTTTGTCTATTCAAAAGTACCATAAGTGGTTTAATTGTATTAAAGGCTTTGAGTTTTAATGTATGGTAGGTATCAGTGGCGACGGCTTCATACAACCCCATTCCTACCGACTTCCCTTCGGAACAACGACTGTACTATTACTAAATAATATAGCACATACATAGTCATATTATAGGTATTTAATACAATATCATAAGATAGAAAGCATTTATCTATAGTTATATAGGAGTTAAATTAAGAAAAGTAAAGGAATGACTTAAATTTTTGAGGTAATATTAAAATGTTGTTACATTGAGTTTATGAGAACTGAACAATTTCATCTTCGGCTTCCCTCTAATGGAAGTTATAGCTTCGCTACTGGTAGGTATTGGGACGTTGAATAGGGTCTTCAACATAACATTTGCTACTCTCTTATTTTGCTCTGGAATGTGAAGAATTAGAAGCGTAGAAAGAATTAAGTACGGCAATATACATACGTTAAAAATAAGCATGCGAGAACCTGCATCATAATTGCCTAACTACACCATACTTTATTGCCTAACACTTTCAATCACAGTCCGAGGGCTTTGAAGGAAAATCCTAATCTTAGCATATAGCATAGGATAACATCACACCTGTAATCCCTGAAGGGTTGGGCAGAGGTGTAGGTAGGTACCTAATAAATAGTACACCAACATTTTGCCAGTTAAAGTCCCATGTAAAGAAAGAAAGAAAATAAATTTATTTGACCCAGGTTAAGGCACACAATATTCACACAAAACAGAAAACACTTAAAATAGTGTTGTGCGCCCCACGGCTGCGCCAAATAAGCCCAGTTCAGCATAAATGCCAGACAACTAGTACCTGGCAAATATGCGTCACCTCCACGCAAAACGGCCATCGCTCAGCATAATGCTGCGACCCTATGCCAGACAGAGCCCCAGCGCTGGTTTTAACCAACCGAATAGGCTTCTTCCTTTAATGTGGGTGGTGGGTGCCCAAACAAAAACAGTAGGTGATCATCAAAAACATGCTTGAAATCGTCTAAGTCCTAGGTACAGGCACTTGGGGGAGACACGGTGTGCTCCCAAGTATCAAACTGCCATTGGGTGTAGCCAATGCCCCATTTAGCCAAATTATGTTGAATACACTTCTGACTCATCAGAAAAAAGTCTTATAAATAAATAACGTTTATTTCGACCAACAATTTGATCTTAGTAAATACCAAAATTAAAAACATACAAATTAAACATTACTTAACATATTATTACAAACTTCGATTCCTCACTACGTGAACCATACATCAATGGTTCGAACCTGTGCGCGAGCCCTCAGGATGCCGCTGGAGCTAGCCCGAACCCTGTGCACCAGGAATATGCATCGTTTTCATTTTCGTTTCGTCTTAATATCTATTCTATGTACATACATACCTACAACTAAATAAAATTGAAGTGTCATAACAGCTTTTTACTAAATGCATATGAAAGTATATTACTGTACCTACTTATAACAAAAAATCTATTTTAAAAATTTTTCTCTGTCTGTCTGTCTGTAGGTATGTCTGTTTGTTCCGGCTAATCTCCGAAACGGCTGGACCGATTTTGTCAGGACTCTCACTGGCAGATAGCTGATGACTGTTATAAGGAGTAACATAGGCTACTTTTATTTTAGAAAAATAATTAGGGTTCCGCGCAAAAAATATTAAAACTCATGAAACTGTGAACAAAATCTGATTCAAATAGCGAAGTATTGACATCCACATGGACGAAGCCACGGGCAACAGCTAATTTGTCAGAAGACCGTGTTTCTTGGGAGTCTTCTTGTCCTAACAAGACGTTTTTTACCAATAGTCTTTCATAGAACCTCTTGCCCTTCTCATTGTCCAAAAATGACTAACACAGTGACAAACCAAACCAATTCTAAGAATTATTGTATTATGAAACGAATTAGGCAAACGCGTTGAGGAAACATGCTCAAACTTTTAGACGAGTAGTGACGCAAGAGTATCATGTAACCCTGGAGTGATTGAAGTTTCCATCTTATTTTTTTGTCCCTTTTCCGTGTTGTTAATTAAAATGTTCACAAGGTAAACTACGGGTTAGAGGTTGGAGGAACTTCTTACGTCATACTAGATGAATTTTGTCGGACAAAACATTAGGTATCCTCCTTCTGGGGCAGTCGGGCAAAAACGAAACAGCCTCGGTTTTTTAGTGGCCGCAAGCGCAACTGCTGTACTTGGGATTCTGGGTTCTCGATGAGTGAAATTGTTTTCAGGCTTCCGTACGTCTGAATGAAAAAACGGAATCCTTATTGGATCACTCGTGTGTCTGTCTGTCCGTCTGTCACAACCAATACCTATGCTCCAAATCTGAGTATACTAAACGCCGACAGACACTACGCCGACAGACTGAATACCGACAAGACTTTACATCTATGGGACTCTTCGCCGACAGGACACTTCGTCGACAGACTGACAGCAGGTCGACGGAGCCCCGCTACGTGGGGCTCCTATTTCTGTCTGCAGGGTTAAAAGGAACCCAACCAAACCGAACCTCGAGGTGCCCCTGACGTCGACCGTCTATGGTTAGGATTTTCGGGTCAGGTTCAGAATAATCAGAAGTAAGGATGCCCTGCCGGCGAAGTGTCCTGTCGGCGGGGTCCCTTCGAAGTAAAGTCTTGTCGGTGTTCAGTCTGTTGGCGTAGAATCTGTCGGCGTTTAGTCGTATAGTGCCAAATATACTGGTACGACCAAGTTGAAATTTGGTAGGGCAAAACTTGGGTAATCGGTGATAGTTTTGTTTTTTACTTGTAAAATTCGATTCATTGATCAGACTATTTTTTAAATTTACTGTGATATAGTAGACAAAATAAGTTTTGCTAACTTATATCTAAAAATGTGGCAAATACTATAATGATTGAAAAATGTACATTTATCAAGTCAGTAGTAACTTGGTAATAAAACACAATTATCTATCACCGAATAGCTGCATATCACGAATTAGCCAAGTTTTGCCCACACATAATATGGATTTCTGTCACCCAAACACAGACACGTAACGTAAAAAAAATAATTTTGAATATGGTCACTTTTGGGGCGCAAATAAAAAAATTAAAAAAAAAGTTTCGCAAACTGTAGGTACCGTGTGGCATATCAAATGAAGGGTATTGCGAGGCTCTCAAATATTTTTTTTTTTAATAATTTTAAAACAAATATTTTAAAAGTTATTTAAGAAAATAGATGAAAATGAATTAGTCCGTCCTTATCTTCGAAACTACAGAGCCTAAAATTTTGTAAAAAAAAAACTACAGAAAATAGTTCTTTACTTATAGATTACAGGAAAATAACATGACAATTCTCTCAATATTGTGCATAGGTACAAACTTACATTTGCAGTTGGAAAGTTATGGGAGAACATGTTTTTCAACTACAATGATAAGTATGTTCTTGGGATAAAAAGCATGATAGATAACAAATATTCATCATACGGAACCCTCACCACGCCAGTTCGACTCACACTTGTCCGGTTTTTCGTCGCATACCTATAAGAAAGCTGTTGCTTATTCTTTTGCCATACATAGATATTATTTCTTAGTATACCTACGTACTTACTAAATAGAGGCCTATGCCAGTAGTGTGTGAAGTCAAGCGGTGGATGATGATAAATGATACTTAGCAGTGGCGAAGCCTTCATACAACCCGATTCCTATCGGCTTCCCTTCGGAACCACCACTCCTCCTAATAATATGGTACACCTGTGTGTGTACTGTGTATCACATCACATTATATATATTTAATACCAGATTAATACAGTCATTATAAGACTAAATATACCTATTACAAAAATGCCTATAATTTTTTGTCTGAGTTTAAGAAAAATGAACAATTTTTTCTTCGGCTTTCCTCTAATGATAACTGTAGCTGCGCCACTGGTACTTAGGTAGGCCTACGCATTGTTAAGTTGATAAGTCGAAACTGATTTTGTACTTTATAGGTAAGTATGTTTTTTTAAGGGGAAAGCGCTAAGGTAGCCCGCGACATTCAAATTTTATTACGATTTTTGCAATTTGCAGCTCAGTGTCTGGGTGTATGTTGACTAAAGTATGATTCGTGACCGTAACAAATATTTATTTACATAATTATAATGATTAGAATCAGTAATACAACTTCATATGTTAGTACAATATAATCCTCAAATATCAAGATTTCATGAAATAGTCATTCTTAGAATTACTTGGTCTTAGAGAGTGGTATTGATGACTTTAATGATTATAATTCTGTAAATAGATATTTGTTACGGTAGCGAATCATATTTTAATCAACATACCAGTGGCGCAGCTACAATTATTATTAGAGGGAAGCCGAAGAAAAAATTGTTCAGTTCTCATAAAGTCAGACAAAAATATGTAGGTTTTTAATCTTATGATGTATTAAACTGGTATAAAATATAATTGTGTAATGTGATGCGATACACACTTACACACACAACAGATGTACCATATTGTTTGGCAATAGTGGTTATTAAGAAGAGTAGTTGTTATAAAGGGAAGCCGATAGGAATCGGGTTGTATGAAGGCTACGCCCCTGCAACATACAACCCAATACTGACCTGAAAATTGGAATAAACGTAAGAAAATTTGAATTTCGCGGGCTACCCTGGCGCTTTCGCCTTAAAAAGTATTTTTGGAAATAAAAAAATCTATTACCTAGGTTCTAAAAACGGACAGCAGCACCAGTCGGCACAACTAAACACTTTTAATTAAGAACCTATAACGGCCGCAAAAGAGCAAGGAACTCATTTATTTCGTTATCATGTAGGTACTAATTAAGTACATTGAGCTAATCAGCAAATAAATACGTATAAAAATAAAAACTAAGCCTGCTTGATAAAGCTCGCGCCAGACACAACAAGTGCGTCAAAACAAAAATAGCACGTCTCAACACGTTTGGTGTTGCGTTGGTTAGTTACGCGATAGTTGCGCGATAGTTGCGCGATGGTGGGGCGATAGTGGCGCAATAGTGGCGCGATAGTGGCGCGGTAGTGGCGCGGTAGTGGCGCAATAGTGGCGCGAAAATGGCTCGATAGTGGCGCAATAGTGGCGCGATAGTGGCGCGAAAATGGCGCGATAGTGGCGCGATAGTGGCGCGGTAGTGGTGCCATAGTGGCGCCATAGTGGCGCGACAGTAGCGCAACACAAGGGCACAGTGATATTTCACTGGTTAAATCCAAAAATACATGATGATATGGGTTGAAAGTTATTAGAAGTGATTCTTAAACCAGGGGAGTTAGGTGACCTCCGCCCATGAAAATTAAACATCTATCAGTTTGAAATGAGGGTAACAAATGCTGTTGGTGCTACTTACACATTCCTTTAGTAATTTATAATTCCCTTGATTGTTGATAAAATAATAGTTGAGTCTATGTTTTTGTATTGTATCTAAGACTAGCTTCTCCCCTCGGCTTCGTCCGCGTGAAATTTCGAACTCACCGCGTCGCATCCTATCGTCCGCCCGCGCTTTTACTTCGTTTTCGCTTAGCGTTCTTTCTAACTTTTTTTTTATTTTTGCTCGGCTCCTAAGGGTCGTAGCGTGATATTAAATAACCTATAACATTTCTCAAGAATTGGGCTATCAAACGCAAAAAGATTTTTCCAAATCCAACTGGTAGGGCCAGAGATTATTGCGTTCAAACAAACAAACAAATTCTTCAGCTTTATTATTAGTAAGATAGATGGGACTTGGAGTGACGATCTTCGCAGGGTGGCTGGTAGCAGATGAATGACAGAAGCCGAGGATTCCACAGGCTGTTATGATGGCGATGGCTTTGTGTCTCATCTGACAACAAATCAGCACTCCTCGTCTCCTTCCAGCAGATGTTTCCACCAGTCTTTACCAACTCAAGCCGAGGATAAAAATGCCAGTAAACCAAATAAGTCATTGAGACATGACGTATTCTGAGCATTTCTCAGCCAAAATGCGTGATGATAACATTGTTTTAGTAGGTAGGTAGGTAGGGGAGGCCGGGGTTCGAAGTTCCGAATTTGGAGTAGGACGCAATATGAATGTAATAGAAAGATTTATATTGCATGTTTCCTATATAAATAGATGCATAATTTATCCTAGTTTCAAATTGTATAATCAAATACATTGAAATAATAATATATTTTGGCCCAGGATAGTTTTTCTTTAGCAAGTCGATAAGGTACAACTCGCCCCACGAAGGGGCTGGTTGTTCCTCAGTTGAGGTAAGTTGTTCCGCTGTCGAACTCCAATCAATAACAATGTAATATTTGTTGGAATGGTATGTATAAAATAAATAAGGCACGTGTAACTGAATATTTGTGAGTTTCATTTATAAAAATACAAAATCTTAATGTTTTTGACAAATTTTCAACAAACTTTAAGGATTTAATAAAACAAAACTACAAAAAAAAAGTAAGAAACATTATTACAACCTAATTAATAGGCTTAAGACTAATAAACATCTTTAATATTAATCAACTATGACAAACGTTTTTTTGTGAAAATAACAAAATTATTTATTTTGATTAAAACACAAACAAAAATCAACTAATTTTAACATTTTGAACTATAGTTTCTTTATTCAATCTCATAGAAATCACTTTACTGAGATCAATAATTAATCGTAATAGTTTTATTTCAGTCTCGCAGAACTTAAAAAATAATTATTCAGAGGATTCGTCGTCAGAATTACAATTCGGACATATATAGGAATGAACATCTTTAGATTTCAAACATTTTGAATGAGCCCAATTCTTACACATGACGCATTCAATCCATTGTTCTCCTGATTGTGAATTGGAATATGTGTCGCAACAAATTAAACAATACCATTCCAGGCTGTCTTCTTCACTATCACTTCCATGATCATCTTCTTGCAGGACTTTCCGTTTTACATTTTCTTTATCATTTGCGGATTTACGTGTCATTTTAAAATTACGCTTGTTTTTACCGGTTGCCTTTTTCTTTCCAACTCTTTTTTCAATTTCCTTCACCTTTATTTTACTATAGCTCTTTCCTCTTCTTGCTTTTTCTTCAGCCAAAGCATTCTTTTCAGGCGTGTCTGTCAGTATTGCTGATTTTCTTATTCGTCGTTTAGTTAACATAGACGATCTTGGTGGTGCTTTTGGTAAGGGTTTGATAGCTTCAACGGAAAATGTGCTAGATGTGGCTTGAATGACAATATTATTTGGCAAATTAGCAATGTTCGAAGATCCTGGTTGAGGTTCGTTTGTCGGTGATCCTGTTGTTCCTGGACGTGGCTCACTACCTGTAATGGCTTCGGTTGCAAATTATGAGTACAATATGGCGGGAAAGACAACATTATAACCGAATTGGCCTTTGCCTTTTCGACGACATCAATATCAACATGTGATTGATGGTTATCAAGCAATAACAATACTGGGTCCTCCGGAGTGGGCTTTGTGTGTTTTATAAAATGGTCCATAAAGATGAGGAATTCTTTAGCCGTCATCCATCCCGAGCTATTTCCAGCTCCAATACTTTCTGGGGGACCATCACGAATGAATAGATCTTTATACTTAAGGCGAGGAAAAACAAACATAGGCGGTATGGTATTTCCAACTGCATTCGCTGCTAATTCGACGGTAACTAAAGTTCCTCGCTCTGCAGACACGATGGCACCCACTTGTTTAACGCCCTTTGCAGCTACTATTTTCTTTGGTTTTAATACAGTGGTGACTCCTGTTTCGTCCAAGTTCCATATTCTAGATGGTAGCAAGCTATGTTTCAATATGACATCTCCGAGCTTGTTAAAAAATTCATTAACATTGTGCCGGTTAAAAGAAGATGCGCGTCCTGCACTTGTGGCTTCCGGAGCTCTTATGGACAAAGACGGATTTCTTTTCAGAAAACCCGTGAACCAATCAGCTCCAGCTTCTTTATTTCTATGCCGAGAGTCTGGAACGTTAAGCATGTCAAATTTAACAGCACAAGTATATGCTAACTTCCTCACTTCTTCTGGTAAGAGACCAAAGTAAATAGACGCGCATTTTAACAAATAATCAGCCAATGTCTTCTCCTGGTCGTGGTTGAACACCTGTCTAGAATAGTAACCCACAGTTGGTGTTATACCGGTCTTCAACTTTTTGACATAGCGAAATAATGTCATATGACATATCTCTAGTTCTCGAGCTACCGTCGTAAGCTTACGACCGTCTTTAATAACAGCATCAGCTGCCCGCTGCAAAAGGTCAATCGAAACTTTGCCCCGTTCGGTTTTCCGTTTATAGTTTCTCATCCTAAAACAAAGTTTTAATTTTATTATTTACGTGTTTCATTACGGGGCACGTTGTTCCGCGGCACAACTAGCCCCCCACTAGAGGAACTTTGAACCCCAAATCCCATTTTTAAAGCGTCCTTCAATTATAATATAATAGGTTATAAAAGGCCATCAATTATATTAAAAAGATAATCACGATAGTTTGCCCAACTGATAATAGCAAGTCACTCACAAATAGCTAGAAAATTGATTGAAATAGACCAAAAAGTCTAAGGACGAAAAACTTTACTTACGTGATGTTTATGTGCCACTAATCCATTACCACTCTCACACGCCGACGCACCGTCACTAAAATGGCTGATGCAATAGCGCAATAGTATGACGTTTCGCGACGCACTTCACACCTATTGCTATCTCTTTTCTTCGCGGAGCTATTTGGATCGGAACAACCTGCCCCCGGCACTTTGAACCCCGGCCTCCATATATCTGTTTGTAATGTCAAAATAACAACTTTTTACGAAATACATATGAAAGTACATAAAACAAAACGGTACATAAAACAAAAAAGAAATTTAAAAAAAATTTTGTCTGTATGTCTGTCTGTTTGTTCCGGCTAATCTCCGAAACGGCTGGACCAATTTTGACGGGACTTTCACTGGCAGATAGCTGATATTACGAGAAATAACGTAGGCTACTTTTATTTTAACAAAATAATTAGGGTTCCGCGCAAAAAAAATAAAACCCATGAAATTATGAACAAAAAGTCGGATTTCAAAAATTCAAAAAAAAAATTTTGCATTTCGTAGCCCAATTCTCGAGGATATGCTATTTAACATCACGCTACGACCCTCAGGAGCCGATCAAAAAGAAAATAGTCAGAAAGAACACTAAGCGAAAACGAAGTAATAGTAAGGGCGGGCGATGCAACGCGACGGGTCGGGGAGCGAGGGAGATTTATTAAAATGAGGCTGTTATTTTAGTATAGGTATTGTGTATCTTATGACTTTCACGGGAATGAAGTCACGGGGCATAGCTAGTTTAGTATAAAGCCTTGTACCACGTGGTGCCTGATGTGGCGCAACGTTGACGCGATATTGTGCAGGTCAGTAACGCGACGATGTGATAGTGGCTAAATTGTAGTGGCAGCAAAAAAAGTGTCTGGTGCTAAAATTAATGTATTAGAGGTCATTTCAGCGTGAAAAAGGTTTTTTGCATCCCGCGGGGTAATTACGTACCTAACACACTTACGATTGTACCCAATGCCTTTCCTTTTGACAATTCAACAACATCCATTGCGTTATTTACCTACGTTGTGAGCTTAAGAATTTTGTAAACATATGAAGCAATGGATTAGTAATTTTTATTCAAAATCCTTTGTATGCGCATTTTGGTGCAGCCGTGTCCACTTCCTAAAACGTATAAAGGTATGAAAAAATCTAATCAAATATATTTATTTCGGGTTCAAAAATTATATCCGGAGAAAAATAAAAAAATAAAAAAAAGGTTGCCTTTTAAAAGATTTAGCACTAAAACATTAGGAGAGGTTTTTGTAGGATTAGGTAGGTATGTATAAGACAATGTGTTTTGGGAAAATAGATGAAAATGATTAGACAGGTTCACAGGGTTTCGCTGGAACTTAAAAGATAAACTTGAGATTATAGATAAGTTCCCGTTCCTCCCACTACCGTCGTCCCTCTGGTGAGACGAACGGGAATTTAATAAACAATAATTAATTCCCATTGGTTCCATTAGGTAAATATTAACCACTGCGAGTAGAGTTACAGTCCAAAATGACATGTTCTTTTCAGTACTTATTTAAAAAACAAGAAAATACCCAAAAAAAAACAAACAATAACCTAACATAATTGCAAACCATACATCTATAAATAAATGTAGGTATGTCGATGTCTGTATGTATGTGTCGCGATGCATCATCAAATCCAAGTTCAATGCACTCGGCTGATTCACGACGCTTTTTGTATGCATCTGTCTCTGTCACACCCATCTTATCATACGTATCGCTGTCTATGTCTGGCGTATGACAAATTAGTATAGACTCTGGAGATTTTGTGATAAAACAGTTCGCATTTTAATTTAATTTTTTGTTTGTTTTTTCTTTTACAGATGGCCATGTTTGTTCGAGATTACCAAAGCGAGTTGTCAACGCAGCAAATTGTAAATAAATTGTTTGATAAAAATGGTTTATTATTAGATATTATTGTTCAAGTATCAATATCCCTTCGTCTTGTGTAGAAGATTGTCATTAGGTAGTGACTGCGTCGATTTTGGAAAAGAGGTAACAATGTAATAAAAATTGTCATCTTTTATTGTCTACCTGTACAAAGATCGGTCGCAATTATATTAATGATCGTACCTAGCATGTTATTGTTCAAAAAATCTTATCAAGATCTTAAAACTCTCTAGATTCTGTAATCTGAAAAGAAGTCTAGGTAATTAATTCAAAATCACCAGCCAAGTCTCAAGATTAGGGATTGGCTGTTCTGACAGCCGTGTTACTTTGGTCAAACAATCTCAAAGCTAACATGAGATTTTCACACAGATTTGAATTTGGAAGATCTTTCAAAAAACTACTAATCCACTTACTTTGACAGGGTGATTCCAAAATAAAAAAATCTAAAATGGCATCGAAACCAAAATACCGCGTTCATTTATTTAATTCAAACTTCTAATTTAAAAACTACCTACTTATTGCATTGTAAAAGGAAAACTGCATCGTTATTTTAGGTACGTGGAACTGCTATTGAGTTAAAAATATTTAGTTATTGTTGCACAAATATTGCACGTTATCGCAGAGTCACTGACCCTTTCCGATAAAGGTTTCAGGTATTACTGTAAATAACGGTTTGTTTTCAAGGCGTTTGCTTGGTTTGATAAGTATCTACTTAGTTAGGTAAAGTTAATAACCGAAATAACTTTAATAAATTTACTGAAAATCTCATTGTTGATGATGTAAATATAATAACTCAAAAATGTCCCATTTTTATGACCTAGATCGCATTCTACTGCTATGTTAGTCACTAAAACCAAAATAATTATAGTTTAAGTACCTACCTACCTAATAATTGGGATTTTAATGATACCTAATTTAGTAAAAATGAGAAATCTTGCGAGAAACTGTAAAGCTACACTAACCCAAATATTACACTCAATAAAAAAAACTTCAACATCAAATTCGAATCTTAAACAAAAGCCAAAAATAAACAAATCAACTCAACAAAGCTTCGAACGCAACAGATTCAACATTCAAATTACTTTCACCGCCGAAATGCGTATTCCATTTACGAATTCGCCACATCCGTCACAATTTCAGAACGGGGACAACCGAATTCGCTTCAAGGTCGTTGTGGCAGGTCAGTGTTGTGACGTCAGAGGCGCCCTCCAAAACGCGGGGTCATTGCCCTCGCCACCACGGAAACTGTGTTGTGCGCGGACCGAATGCGAATTGGGGGCTCTCTGTGTGCGTGTGGCGGGTACACACGTCGGGGGTTCCGAGAATTATTCGGATGTTGGTTTTCATTGGGGAATTTTGTGAAAATAATTCGTTTAGAAGTATAAGTGGTAAGTATGATTTGTATATCTAGGTTGACATGGGAAATGATTTTGGATGAAATTACTGTTTGGTTGAGCGCAGATGTTAATTCGGACTGTTAATCGAAAAATGTTAAAGAGCGTTTCCTACGCCTACCTACTTAATTACGGCAATATTGTCAAAATAACACTGCATTAGGTACAAGTAGCAGTCTAGTAAATCGTTTCTTGCTAATGACTCTAGGCGCAAAAGACACAAAGAGCGAACGCAAATTTTACCAATGAAATTGAACGCGATCAGCACACCTCAACCACTGTCAGTGTCAATATTTCACAATAATAATGACAGCTGACAGCTCTGAAACGCGTTTTCGGTGTGCTGATCGCGTTCAGTTTCTTCGTTGAAATTCGCCATTAACCACGTGATAGAAGTACCTAAACTTCTTAAAAAAATAAGAATACGAGAGATTTAGTGTGAGAGACAGAGAGAGTTAAACCTTTCTTCTCTATCGTGTAGGTACCGAAATGTACCTAAACGTGACGCGTCCTTTTCACTCTCATTTCTCGTCCAAATATCGAATCGCCGCCAGAGAAGTTACATTCCAAAAAGTTCCATTAAAAACGTTGTTACAGACAGCATATCTTTCACGACCAAATTCACGTTCGCCGAACAATAACCCCAATTTGTAACCTCCCCATTACTTTGTGTACAGACACAATGACAATGTGTGCGTAAAGTCGTCTGGGTACACAAGTGTGCGTACAATTCGGCTAAACGGTCTCACACTTGAGTAATTTCTTTATTATGACAACGTTTTAGTGTTAATTTATGTACTTACGCCTTTTCCTTCCTCAATAAATTTGACATTATATTACTTGGTACTCATAACTTCACGCCTGTATTCTCCAAAGGGATAGGCAGAAGTGTAAGGACAGCCACATTTACTTAGCAAACGTTCGCACGGACGTAAAAATATCGCGGCAATTTTGTTTCGCGCACTGGATTTTCAACGCTCTGTTTAGCGCTAAGAGTTGAAAATTCAGTGCGTGATAAAATCCCGCCGCGATATTTTTACATCCATGCGAACGTCAGATTAGTAATAACCTAAAATAGTCTTCTAGACAACATTTTGGCTATGGCGAGACTAGCCATCGGCGCGGGAGATACCTATTATAGCAGGCGTGTGCGCAGGCGCAGGTGCACTCTCTCTTCCCTCACTCTCATAGTCCGATGTGACCGGAAAGAGATCAGGCGCAGGACCAACAGCTTAACTTTTTCAAGTTAGGTTTTAAACCCTTGTAATTTATGGGAACGAACTTGTTGCTACCGATAAATTGATATTGAAAGGTCAAAAATACGTCGCTCAACTTGGGTACTGAATCCAGGAAAACCTTAACGGACGCAGTCGCGCCTGTGACCACCAGGCAAATAAGGCAGTCAAAATATTTATTCCAATTACAATCTGGATAGGTGAGGAGCTCGTGGCTAAGTAGGCAATAACAGCCGCCTGGTCGATCCATCAGGTTAAGCTACGCTTGCCGGGGTTGGTCCGTGGATAAGTGAACGAATCTTTACATACCGAGACTCCTCCGTGCCTCGGAAAGCACGTAAAACCGTTGATCCCGGCTGTCATTCGTGGATCTTTGACAGTCGTTACGGGTCGTCAGAAGCCCGAAAGTCTGACAACCAGTCTTACCAAGGGGTATCGTATTACCCAGTTACTGGGTTGTGGAGGTCAGATAGGCAGTCGCTCCATGTAAAATACTGGTATTCAGCTGAAAGATAGTTGGGAAAAGGCTAGGCAGATATATACCTATACAATTTCTTGATAGGTAAACCCACTTAACCCACCATGGGTAACCTACCAGTGGCGCAGATACAATCATCATTAGAGGGAAGCCGAAGAAAAAATTGTTCAGTTCTCATAAACTCGGACAAAAAACTGTAGGTTGCTAAACTTATGACGTATTTAACTGATATTAAATATAATTATTTAATGTGACGTGATGCACAGTTACACACACAGGTGTACCATATTATTTGGCAATAGTAGACATTAAGAAGAGTGGTTGTTCCGAAGGGAAGCCGATGGGAATCGGATTGTATGAAGGCTTCGCCCCTGTAACTTACTTACCTAAGTTATTTTATTCTGATCACATTTTGTGTTCAATTTCCATGATACAGTTCTATTCCTTCCCTTAGGTAATATTTGACACTAATGTTGTGTCGAATGTGACGTCTCTTCTTAACTACCTACCTACTTACCAAAAAAAAAAAATGGTAAAGCAATTAGGTCGAAGCAATTAGGTCGACTAGACGAAGTGGGCTAGTAGAACCCATATCATCATCATTTCAGCCGATAGAGGTCTCCTGCTGGACATAGGCCCCCCAAGTACCGCCATTCGACCGGTTCTGTGCTTCTCGCATCCAGCGGATTCCTGCGGCCTTCACCAGGTCATCGGTCCAGCTTGTGGGAGACCTTCCAACGCGGCAACGCTACGTCTTCCGGTAGACGTAGTAGCATCTCAAATAAAAACTAAACATTAGACACTTTTTATTTATTTTTGATTACTTACTTACCTACCTATTTTAAATTTTTAGGTGAAGATAAAAATGAGGGAAAGTCGGAAACAAATGTTAAAAAAAAAATTATAGCATTTAATAATTTTTTCATAATTCAAAATGTTACTTTCAAAACCCAACTAAAGTTTTATAATAAACGCACACTCAGTAATTCAGTACCTTCCCATGAACCTCAATTTAATTTCTAAATAATTCATTCCCATAAAAATATGAAGCACCGACGAGCAACTAATCTTTTATGGCAGCCATCTTATAATAGAATAATAAAAAGCATAAAAATAAAGAATGTAACGAGTTCGGACCGTCTAGCAGGTTACCTATAATAAAAAAATCCAAGATGGCAGCGCACCAATCGTCTAACGCGGTTCAAATTTCGGATGCGCAGGAGTGGGGGTGATGTTAGACGCACAATAGAAACGTGTGTGAGATTTATGTGTTTTTGAAATTGGGGTCCAGATTAGATGCAGGTCTGTGATTGGGTGAAAGCGTCCATATTGGTAGTTTTAAATGGTTTTTAGGATTGGGTCTATGTTTGAAAGTTTTAGGTAATATGATTAGAGGTCTTGTAGTTTTTTATTTTTTTATACCTAAAGGTTTTTTTATAAAGTTAGTTTTGCTGTGTGTAAACAAAGTTACCCACATGTTTATGCGGTTGTATGTGGTTGTTTAGAATTTATGATTTATTAAACTTGAGCATATATTTTGTTTGATTAAAATATTTAATTTAAAAAAAAAATAAAATGGGCTAAGCTATTTTACTTTAAAAGCAGACTAAATTATGTTAAAAAAATATTTAGCGAAAAAATAATATTGGTAGGTAAATAAAATATTCTTCTTCGTAACAGATTATAAACACACACAGATAGGTAGGAACACAAAGTAAATAAAACTACGAATAGTGGGTACACTTATCTAAAAATAGACCCAACCAACGAAACCAATTTATCACTTTATCAGCGACAGCCAAAAAAATCGACCACTCACAGCGCGTCGCACTAACCTTCTAATTTTTTCTAACACACCAGCAACCAATAGGAAACGCCCAAATTTCGAAGATGCGCTTGAGTGGACGAAATTTTTAAGCGGGTTAGACGCACACAGACGCGCCCGTATCTGATGGGTATATTACACTGTCGTGCGTATAAGAGAGTGTGTGTGTGTGCATAGGGTGTGTGGTGTGTGTGCGTGCCATTAGCATTTAGTGAATAAGTGTCAAGTGTGAATGGTGGTGAATAATTTATTTTGTTTGGTTTTCGGTGATTAAATATGTATGCGTTTATTCAAATATATTTATGTAAATTGCTTTGTGTACAATGATTATGTTTAAGTATCAACGTTATTTAGTCGCAAGGCTATTTTAATTTAGTTATAGGTAGGTAATTGATGATTTTTATTCACTTTTTGACGTCATTAAGAAGTTGTTTAGTATCTAATAACGGTCAAGGAAAAGATTGTGAGGAAATTGGAGGCGCCAACAATAAAATTGTTAATCAATACAACAGGTACTTTAGGTACGCCTGGGACAATGACATTGCAGCCTAGATAAGCCACGTACCTACCTAGGCTACATTTTTTAAGACAGTTAGGTACATTTATATTTTGTTTGATTTGATTTTTGATTAATTGACTCCCTCGTTGGTCTAGTGGTCGCAAGCGCTACTGCTGAGCATGAGGTCCTGGGTTCGATTCCCAGGTCGGGCAAAGTGTTAGGTAGGTAGGTATTGGGTTTTTCTATCTGGAATTTCTCAGTAGCAGCCCGGAGTCTGGATTTGTGCCCGGTTGATGGCAATAGGCTCGCCTTCTATTACATGGGACTTAAACATAACTGGCGAAATGTGGGTGTACTATAGGTAGGTAGGTACCTACACCTCTGCCTAACATTTCGGGGAAACAAGGCGTGATGTTATGTAGGTATGTTAGGTAAATTGATTTTTGTAACAATCACTAAAATAGAGGCCTCGGGGTACCTACCTATAGGTACTTAGGTACAGCTAGTTGTCAAATTTTTGCTTTGATTTGAAATATTTAAAATTTTCCAAGTGCTGTCATTTTAATTAGGATATGATTAGGTATAGGTAGGTACTATAGTGACCAGCCACGATACACAGGCAGGTCACTATGTAGGTAGATTGTCTGTGGGGTCTCGACTTCGAGATGTGTTCGGGGGTTTTTAGGTAGAAATATAAATGCAGCAGGACTTTTGTATAATATTTATTTGCTTATATGAAAGCAACAATACGTTAGGTATATCACTGGGCCTAATATTACACTGACTCCATATAAAACAATATGACTTTATGGCATAATCTATAGGTACCTAAGTATTCTAAGTTTCAAACAGAAAACCAGAGTTTGTCTTATCAGCCAATGTCAAAATCCAAAGAGGATTCATGCGGAAGGCAGGCTCAACTAAGGCCTCTACAGTACCTACCTACTTAATACCTTTGCAATATGTTTTCACTCAATTGGGATCTGGCTATTCCTGCATACCTAGAACAGTTTAAAATAACTTAGGTAGTCTCATAAATACCTACAATATAATTATGCTTGGTACCTATCTAAGTACTTTACTTAGCTACTTATTATTATTATCTAAATAAACAATTAGTGAAATGGTCTCACCCCAGAGCGAGATAGCTCTAAGAACGGACACATTGCAGACCCTACACAACGGGGGTACAATTTAGTGCACTAAAGTGTACACTGGAGGACAAAGTTAAGGGAACACCTTTTTTTGCTAGTGTGGTACCTACCTATGTACCTACAACGTCACATGCAAACTACGCACCACACTGACGTCACGCAGAATCCTGCATCGCGAATGCAAAGTTGGTTTATAGACAATGTCCCGACATCAATCGTCGGTCCTGACTGGAAGCCTTAATTTATTGAGGCACCCACAGGAAAGTCCTGTTCAGCAGCCGACCAACTCCTAGGTTGACCTGCGAGATACCCATTCCCCAAAAAAAAACAACATCAACCGTCGGGCAGTAGCCCATCAGACACAACGGCCGTTTGGTCGGAGGATCCTCCCTATTCTTTGGAAGATGAAGAACTTTTCACCTTGTTCCTCATACCTTTAACTAGTGTAGGTAGATACAGAGAGTTGATCGGCCAATGGGTTACATTGGCCGATCAACTCTAGATTTCAAAGGTTGCAAGGTTCTAAATAGATTCAGAAGTATTTTTTGTGACAAGAAAGTTGTCATTTTAATCTGTAAAAATGTTGGGCAACCCAATGCGATTTTAGTTTACTAGAGCTAGAAATAAAGATTGCTTTAACTATTATCAAAACTATCGATACAGTGCCTATGCAAGTTGTATTAATTATTATTCAGTGCTTACCTACCTACACACACACACACACACACCCCCACACGTCTAGGTACTTACTGCTGATCGTAAACTGACTGTTTTCTCTAACAAACGATGCAATCTCATTGTCAAAGAAAACGCGAAAAGCGCGCGCGTTTGCAACATGTGATATGCAAACGCGCGTTACTTGTGACAAATTAATTACCTATCATTATTTTTTAGCAATCATCCCTCAGATCTCAATTCACACAATGCAGTAAAAGCCCTACCTGCTACAATAGATCCTATTTTTAACTGAACTAAACCATTTATCTCCCTCAAACAAAAATTTAACGCTGTTCCCTTGACCTTGTCCGCCAGTGTACAAGTACAGTGGGCGCGCAATTTTTAAGACTAATTATCGTCGTACGTCAGTGTCGCACGGCGACACCACGCATTTTTCGTTGCTGACTGTACATGGAGCACTAGTTTTCTAACTTAGCTTTGTTTCGAGATAATATTTCGTGTGTTTTTGACAAAAAGTTTTGTTACAGCTTAAATTAGACAAGAGGTTATTAGTCAAAAAATAATAATTTAAGTAAGTACTTATTTGTGTTTTTGCTACTGATTCTTGCGCTTTGTTATCTAAACTAATAATATACTTAAACCTCCTTACTAATAAACGAATTATATCAGGTGAATAGTTACACACCGATTTCTCTCTTTCAGTCGTCAGTAATTTGACTTTCGAAAGAAGAAGACAAAGCGTTGTGTGACTATACAGACGCTATACAACGTTAATTAGTACCTACCTATGGAGGAAAGAGAAGAGATTTGATTTTTTGTTTGTTTCTTTCGTTCGCTTTCACGGCTAAACGTCTAAACCGATTTTGATGAAATTTAGTCTGGGAATACTTTGAACCCTGGGTAAGAACATAGGCTACTTTTTATCGACATAAAACGCAGGGGAACGGTGGGCGGAAGCTAGTTTTGAAATACCTAGGTAACGACAATGAATTAATTATGAATACCTATAGGTACCTACCTACCTGGCTGCCCGGCCTTACGAAGGCTGCAGGAATCCGCTGGATGCGAGAAGCACAGAACCAGTCGAAGTGGCGTGGCGGTACCATTTTTTTTTTCAACCTTCAAAAGGCGCCTGGCCTTTGGGGAAAAGACCAGGGAGTGCGGGATTCTTACCTCACTAAAACCACCCCGGTGATCACCATCAGCTCATGGAGGGACCCCCCCCCTTTACCTCTCGAAGTGGCGGTGGGGCTTATTTTGTGCCTATTTCCAACAGTGGACGTCTTTTGGCTGAAATTATGATGATACCTACTTGCGAGCTGTTATTTTAGTCAGTGATAAGTACTACATACATACTGGGCAGGTTTCCCTAGATAACATTTAAACTGATTAATAAAAAGATATCTACTTCATGAAGAAAAGTAGACAGACAAAGAAACTGTTCATAGCGCCATCTATCATCAAACGGACGAAACACCTTGAGCGGAGTCAAACCAATCAATACCTAAACAAAATTCCGACACGTTGAATTCTTACTAACATTGTGCTCAGTGCTACTAAAAAGGCTACCTACTCTTAAAGGAATCCACTGAATAATAAATTCTTAATTAGCACTAACTACACATAGTGTAGAATTAGCCACCCATTCTCACAATAAAGCCGTTTGTACACTTATTATATTCCGTTATTATTAATAGTGTGTCAACATAAGCTGTGTGTGGAATGTCCAGGGGTCACGATTATTGTGTCACCGAGTAGTAGTGACACCATGACTTTTGTATTATTGGAGACTGTCCCAAAACTGATAAGTAGATTTTCAATTTTTTATCTAGAATACCTTAAATAAAGGTACGGTAGTACCTTTATTTAATGTCAGGGAAATTAGTAGTTAAGGAGATTAACTGCCCACTTAAATTATCCGTCGGTAAAGTTGTATGAAGTGGCTATAACACGGCAAACTGACGTAAGGTGTAAGGTATCAATTAGCTTAACAATTAATTTCTATGACTGTATTATGCACATAATATAATGTAGAGACCGAGTTAAAGTTTCGTTTTCCGGATCAATTGCTAAAGTATTTTGTGTAGGCGCATAATAAAGTGTTTTGCATTCTTGATTATTGCTCTATCAATCGCAATGCGAATGATTTTGAAGCACATTGCTAATCCATTGCTTCATATGTTCGAAAAATTTGTCTGCTCAACAACGTGAATAACGCAATGAATGTTGTGTAGATTTACGTAGCTATTGATGGTAATCTTTATCTACCGATGGATAAGTACACTTATCTATATAGCCGTAACTAGCTACTTTAAATCTTTTCCTTGCTATTTCGAGGCATTTCAAGAGAATTATTTCATGTTTACTCATTGTAGGTAGGTACCTACTTAAAGACAATACTTTAGCAATATTTAAATATTCATCACCGATCACACAGACAAACAACTAATTATTAAAATGGCTTTGGCACAATGATGCTATTGTCTAACCATTTTCCTCGAGTTTAAAGGCTCTCGCCTAATTGGTAACTACTTTTAAAATAATTAATTACCAGAATGTGTTAGATTTATTTCTATTTATTTATTTATGGATTACCAACGAGAAATATTACAATTATCTTATGCATTAATAAATCTTGTATAATAAATGCGTTATCCTGTATTGTACACTCAATTACAGGTAAAAAACTATCGAGTAATTACCTACTCCTGCTCTGAATACATAATTAAATTAAGAATACATAAATTACAAAAAAAAACAATACACGTGCTATTATAAAAGATTAAAATGTCTACAATACAATAAAACCAAGCGTTACTTGATTTTCAATTTAGATTAGCTTCAATTTTCTGACTAACTGACTGACTCTTTAACAATTCAAAAGTGCCTGTAATTGGTTTCATTGAAATAAATGCTTTGAGTTTGAATATTTTGTCTTAATTCATTAGTTACCTAATATAAAAAAATAATATAGGTATAATAATATATATTCTATTGTTTTATATGATATGGATATTCTAAGTCATATTCGAACTTTATTACTTAGAGTACCCTAAGTAGATATCACAATTATTCATAATTATATTTCGACGTTAGACTAAACCACCATGCAGCTGTTGAAGTTTTTAATTTCGGTTTTCCTTATTTCCAAATGTAATAAAACAATAGTGGTTCATTCGTAGAAGAAAATTTCCTCCGCAATATTGAGTCACTAAAGAACAATTGCTCAGAACAAAATATTATCAATTACATAATTACCTATTTACCTACCCAATGCATAGTTGTAATAATTTATTATTATAATACTCAAAAACGCTTGGCAGTATATGCATATTGCAATGGTTATTATTCTCATCAAATATACATTCCTATAGTAAAACAACAACTCATATCTTCACTTGCTGTATAACAGTCAGGCTCTGTCCTATAAGTAATATAATCAGTCGCCGCGCGAATACAGTGGTCATCTTCTCGGTGAAAGCAAAAGACGACGCGTTCGAGTTCACTGAACAAAATGAACACGACGATCGTGTCACGTGACGATCGCGTACCTATATTATAACAGCGAGTCAAAGACCAATTTTGTTTTTTACAATTCATGTCTGAAACGAATGTTTGTTTGCTCGGAAAGTCATAATGCCGCTGAATCCGCACCCTTTAGAAGCGCCTTTTTTTATTAGGTATTTAAAAACAGGACGGTCTCGCAGCCTCCGTCAACATGGTCACCTGACAGGAGAAAGTCGCGACACTAGCGCCCAATTAGTCGCGCGACCGACGCTTCCCGCGCCGTTGGTTGCCTACATACAAACTTGCGACTTATTATTTTGATAGTGTGGAATGCCTTTCATCAGGTTTTGATGTACTTGTACTTAACACTTTTAGTCAAACCAGCCTTTTTATTTATTTATTTATTAAAGAACACCAACAGCATATAGGGCAAAACTTGGGTAATCGGTGATAGTTTTGTTTTTTACTTGTAAAATTCGATTCATTGATCAGACTGTTTTTTAAATTTACTGTGATATAGTAGACAAAATAAGTTTTGCTAACTTATATCTAAAAATGTGGCAAATACTATAATGATTGAAAAATGTACATTTATCAAGTCAGTAGTAACTTGGTAATAAAACACAATTATCTATCACCGAATAGCTGCATATCACGAATTAGCCAAGTTTTGCCCTACATTCAACATTGTTTTATAAGAGTATTTAGGAAAGTATTACTGCTAATGTATACACAAATTATAGGTGTACATAACATTTAAAGAAATAAGACATTGAACAGAAGCTGCTTATAAACTAAAAGTAAAATTTAAACTAAGTTATGTTAACAATAAAATAAAATACAAGAGAATACAAATTAATGAAGGACGTGAACATAACAGAAATTATGTGACTAAATGATAATAGTTTAGTATTTTTTTTCGAATGCCGGTCAAGGAGTCATGAAATATGTCCAGGTTTGAATTTAGGTTTTTGTTGAGCATGTTGTAATGGTTAATAGTTCTTATTAGCGGACCATGGGCACCGATATTGGTACGACAGAATGGAGAACAAAATGTGTTAGTTAGGACAGTGCGGGGTCTCTTACGTGGAACTGTGATATTTTCCTTTGGAGCGCTCCGACCTCTGTGTTGGGGGTGGTCAATGGAGAAAGGGTAGGTATCCTAGATTTTCTAATATTATCAAGTTTCCTTCGTTCATAATGGAATGAAATGTTTAACCAAAACAATTGACAGTTTTATTCCGTTGTGACTAACTTGTGATTCAATAACAAATAAGTGTACTTTCGTATTTGCGTCGGTTCCAATTGGGATAGTGAATGGATAGTGGGCTGTATGACTGTCGCTTTGTAAGCGGCGAAATCTGATGGAGCCAAGGAGAAGTAAGAAATGGAGTGATCATTGCCATCGATGGTAAACATGACTGTAGGTAATATTGAATTTATATATATTTTAATAGACTGCCTCGTTGGTCTACTGGTCGCAAGCGCTACTGCTGAGCACGAGGTCCTGGGTTCGATTCCCAGGTCGGGCAAAGTGTTATTGGGTTTTTCTATCTGGAATTTCTCAGTAGCAGCCCGGAGTCTGGATTTGTGCCCGGTTGATGGCAATAGGCTCGCCCCCTATTACATGGAACTTAAACATAACTGGCGAAATGTGGGTGTATTATAGGTACACCTCTGCCTAACCCTTCGAGGAAGCAAGGCGTGATGTTATGTTATGTTATATATTTTAATAAATAGGCTGTAAAAAGACACATCACATACCCGTTAACTACGCATACTGCCCATCGAACTAAGTAACATAGGGCAAAAATTATTGCTGGGAAACGACTTTCTTTTTTGGTGTGAAAAATCACTTTTTATGGTAATACGCAATGTAACACGCGCAAAACTTAGTGCTTACTGTTGCATACAACAGTATAGGGGTCGTGCCGGTATTTAAAGTCCAGTTAAAACATTTAAAACACCTTTCATAAAAAACGTAAGTAATAAAGTTCGAACCTTCAATATTTCCGTAACCAAGAAGGTTGCAAGGTATGGTCCAGAACAAAAAAAAAATGGCAATGATGGGAAGAACATGTAACTTTCGGCTTCGTTAAGTATCTTTTTACACCCGATATACTCGTATTTTGGACAAAAAAAAACCTATGCTACATAATAGAAAACGTTTTAACACCACGTTCATTGTGCGTACCGCTTAGCAGTAGAACTCTTTGCCAGTCTACATGAGTTTCTCGATAGCCATAACCTGAGAGCTTATTGATCTAGGAAAGAGATCAATAAACGTTACTTAGTAGGTGCCTTGGCTTAGACATGTTCCTGTCTCTATCTTGCACTTGTAGTTAGACAGTTGGGTGACTGTGACAGAAATAACGCTTAGCTTAAGTAAGTAAGAACGTGCTAAGTAACGCTTACCTATAGATCTCTGGATGATTAGGTTACTTAATTATAGGCAAATCAAGCATTTCATTTCATTCGCTCATTGGTCATTCACCGTAGTCAAATCGAGTGTTTATTAAACTGAGGTTTACAATAAATAATTATAGAAATTATGGACTAGGTACACAATTTGTATGCCAACATTGTACATAAATTAACACTCCATTTTATATATTCTCCGTGGCTAGATCTTAATTCTGTGTGGGTTGTCTGTCAGAGAGAAAGCTGTGATTCTAACTATTTTTATGTAACGCCATTCACCATCCAAAGATTTGCTAAAAGTGGTTTTGAGGCTTTTCAGAGGATTGGAAAACCTAGAAGCATTTATTTAAATATAATTCCAGCCTATTAATTATTCTCCCACTGCAGGGCAAATGCCTCTTCTCATACAGAGAAGGTGCATTTATTTTAAACATTTTGCTCTAACTTGTTGGTGCTTCATGCAGTCATGCAAGTTGCCTTCTCGAATAAAGTTAAAAGAAAAAAACCGAACCCTTATAGGATCACTTCGTTGTCCGTCTGTCTGTCTGTCTCAATATATGAGCAATGAAATAGGTATACCTAGTGGACCATTAATATGAAATAAGCAATTTACAAGAAACCAAACCCATGCCGTCAAGGTAGGAAGCTCCTTGAGAACTAATGCCGCGCAATTTATATTGCCCGACTAAAAATAGTTTTGTGACGACTCGCCAATTTGGCTGGAATGTTGCAATCGTCTGGCGCCCACATTGCCCTAATACTTAAATAGGGATGGGACGTGGAGGACGAATGTCTGCTCTTGTAATCAGTACTGTCACATGCAATTTTGGGGAAAGATTCTTTAACTCAAACATATTTTGATCCAAAAGATTAAAAAGTCTACATATCTATCACGCTTGAAAGCATAAAGAGTAAAGGAGGGTTTACCATCTGTTCATCAGTAAGTAGCCAGCGTCAGCGCCAGCGTCTGTGTTCCCTTCCATCCATCTGCCTTCAAAGCAAGAGTGAACAGACATCTTCTGGGCACGCTCATTCTATCGTAGACCTCATCCATCGCCTTCCATCAGGCGTGATCGAGGTCAAAAGCAGGCCCATTCCAATACCTAAAAAAAAAAAAAAAATTTAAAAAAAACTATGTACCTATTAAGTACTCATGTTATGGTAAAGTAGGCATTCTTAGTTACCTACAGTTAATGCTATTTTCTCGAATGTTCTAAATCATCCCTTAATTTTCTTTGAATTGCCATTTTTTTCTGGTTTCGTATTGCAAATCCTGGTTGGCAACAAAACACCGAGAAAAAGGAGTTTCTATGAAGAAGCTACTTTTTCTCGTGCGTAATGGTAGGCCGCGAAATTCAAATTGTCTTGCGTTTTTTGTAATTTGCAGGTCAGTGTCAGGTTGTATGTTGAACAAAATATGATTCGCGACTACAACAAATGTATATCTTACATATAGAGGTATGAGGAACAGGGTGTAAAGTTCACTCATCCTCCATAGAAAAGGGAGGATCCTCCGACCAGACGGGTGTTGTGTCTGGTGGGCTACTGCCCAACGGTTGATGTCGGGATGTTGTATATATGCTAGTCGCGCGGTAAACTCTGATTGCGCGATGCAGGATTTTGCGTGACGTCAGTGTGACGCGTTCCATTGTGGCGATGTAGATATGCCGCCACATACATAATTATAACCATAAGAATCATCAATACATCTCTCTAAGACGTTATATTGGTTCCAAAATGTCATGATTTCGAAATCATGACATTTTAGAACAAATCTAGAAAAATACAACCACCTGCAATGCAATGTTTGCACTAACACAAAAAACGTAAGAAGATTTGAGTTTCGCGGGCTACCTTTGCTAGTTTATCCCAAAACATGTAAATGAGCCAATTCTCGATCTGATAGGTGTATCTTGCTATACAAACCACACTTGTTTTGCGTATTTGGTTAGACTAAGAATCTGCTTCCGAGACACTCAGATCGTAAAAGCCAGACTGTTTCTATTAGTAAATGAGCTGGGAGTACAACACTACTAATAAACCCGTCTGGTGACACGTGACACGAGGATTGGGACAGGATGCCGCGATTTATACACCAAATAGATTTAGGTACTAGATGTTTCTGTTTCAAATGTTAACACTGGCATACATTTTGATGTCATCTTTTCAGTCTTTTTCTTGTCGCATTGGCATGAACTTTAGATCTCATAGTGTGTAGAAAAGACTGGCCAATCAGCAAGCATGGTCGTGAAACAGAACATCCAATATGGACCAAGCATGCTCGTCACTCAAGGACGCTTTTTTAATCCCCTTTAAAAAAGAGTGTTCATGGAGTTTCTTGCCCGTTCTTCTCCATAGGAACAGACGCTTTGGAATAGGGAACAAGCTTCATCTTTCTGGCTGACCGACTCCTTGACAATTCAAAAGTGCCTGAAATTGGTTAAAGGCTCCTTCAAACAGGCGCAACACGCGACGCGAATCGCACGCGACACAAAGGCACCGCGTGTCGCACGACGAGCGGTGCCGCGGGCTGACCAAATGTTGAAAACTTCTGACAAGCGCAAATTCAATTTCATGGTCACCATACTGATGGAAGGACCAGACAACATTTTCATACAAAATGCGTAGGTACTTCTAACAGGACTCGCGGCAGCCTCCCGGCAGGACGCAAGCCTGGCCTTCCGGAAGAGCTTCCAACAGGACAAGTCACCGGGTGATCTATCATTACGGCGAAGATGTTCGCCCAAAGATTGCTACCCTGGAGAATGAGAGACTGTAACAGACTTATCTTTAGACTTCTTTTTTATTTGAGATAGTTTTGCTCTTGACTCTAGTCTAGGTCAGAGATGACAGAGACAAAGTCGACGATGGAGCGAGCTTACCCAGAAGAAGCCTGTTCACTCTCACTTTGAAGAGATCGGGGTTGTATGCGTTCGGAAACACAGACGCAGGCAGAGAGTTCCACTCCTTTGCTGTGCGCATCACAAAAGACATTTGGAAACGCTTAGTGCGAATTGGTGGAATAGCAACGAGGTAGATTTTTTATTTAATTTCCCCATCACAACGAAATAACGCTGTCAGACGGACTGATTGTTACAGACAGGATGTCGTTGCTGTTACCAATCCTCTAACTACGGTAGGTAACGTGGCATTCAAAACTAAATACATTGAAATGCTTTTCGCCGTGCACGTCACACAATCCCTTGCTTGCACATTAGGTAATGTTTAAGGTAAACAGTGCAGGCGCATTGCGTTGCTACGGCTTCCACTAAGTCAATTTATTTCGCGACTAACCGAACATTCTAGTAGCTTCACTGCTTCACTTTGCTAACTAATTTTGTATGACGCTTTGTCTATAGAATATTAGTCTTAACCAGGAGTAATAAAGCTATGTAGGTAGACCTGTGAACACTTCCTAATCTCTAGTAAAGTTTACAAGCAAATGTGATTCCATAATTATTCTTTACTAGCAGCCCCCCGCGGTTTCACCCGCATAAGTCTCGATCCCGTACGGATATCGGGATAAAAATTTTCCTATATGTTAATCCAGGTTATAAAATGTCTGTGTGCTAAATTTAATTCAAATCCGTTCAGTAGTTTTTGCGTGAAAGAGTAACAAACATCCATACATCCTCACAAACTTTCGCATTTATAATATTATAGTAGGATTAGTAGGATATGATAGTAAGTAGGATTATCAGGATTAAACCTGGCAATGATACACAGCAAATAGCCCAACTAGTGCAAGTGTAGACAAGCGAAATATTCTGACATTGATACCCAATTGTGACACTATTGACATGAACCCAAACCTCCCAACTCTAGAACATCATAGCACAGTATGCAGCCTGTTTTTTTTTTTTTTTTGTTAAATGGCATGAAAGTGCCAGCCAGGTTCAGAGAGAATACATACTGGGCATTTTTTTAATCCCTATCCAAATTTTCGCAGGGTGTTCTACCCATGAATATGAACAACTTTTACTATGGGACCAACTCTGAAATCACGAAGAAAAAATCAGCTGATTCATACAAAAGTTCAATACCTACTCGACCAAAATGTATGAAACCGCTGATTTTTTTTCGTGATTTCAGAGTTGGTCCCATAGTGAAAGTTGTTCGTATTCATGGGTAGAACACCCTGCGAAAATTTGGATAGTGATTAAAAAAATGCCCTGTATAGACGCTAGTACCCATACTCTTGATTTGCTAACACACTAAGAAAGCGTAACCGTGCAGTGAAAACCTCGTAAAACAAAATTAAAACAAACGTGCACAGTTCCAAAATGCGTCTAATGCCTTTTATTGATGATAATGAGAACCTCGGAGAACGTCAATGGCGACCATTATTCAGACAGCTTTTATCTTCCTCTGTAAAATAACGCAATTACGAGGTTGTTTTATTGCAATCACGAGGTTTTCACTGCACGGAGACGAAAGACAGTTTCTCATACCTAACTTCACCCAGAAATCGAACCGCAGCCCACCGTCACATTACCCACTCGACCCACACCACTCTGTTTAGCGGTATTTTGTGCGACAAATCTTATTAGCTGGAGTTACGTAACTGTGTGCGCGGAACCTTAGCGTGATTCACTTAATCCATTCCCTATTGAGGAATGCAAGTGAGAAGGTTAGAAGGTATTTATTTGATGATGAGTCATCAAGCTAGCCCTTACTTAAGGCGACGATAACAGACTTTTAATAATTTTAAACTGAAGATCACGTCTAAACGAGTAGTGTTAATGATTTGGAAAAAATATATGTTAAATTAGAGCATTTTGATAATAACCGAATTCTTGAATATTTTAGATTATGTTTATATTACATAGTGTAATTAATTTGTAAAATTGTCTAACGCGGATAAAAAACTGAGAATTACGCAAAAACTATCAAGCGTATTTTTGTGAAACTTCAGCATTTTAAACATAATTTAATTATTTATCTTTTAATATACGTGTTTTAATATAACACCTTTTGTTTTATGTATAATAAATTAATAATGCGTCTAATTTGGGACAGCGCCTTGATGGGCGAGTCCTATTACTGGGTGGACGTACATACGACGCGTTGCGTGAGCTCAGCACAAAACACGCAAGCTATGCACTCAAGGCCGTTGGCATATATCTGCGTTTTAACTATGTAAGAACAGAAAGATAACTTAAAGAACTAATGACACTTAGAAATTTTGTGAAGATCTTCGTCGCCCTCGTGGGTTGCAGCTAAAAATCAGCGTCAGGTAGTACCTAGTGTTGTCATCTGACATTAAGTTGAGCTGAAGCCCTTTTGGCATACCTAAGTATTTTTTTTTAATTACTTTTAATATTTTTTATTTGTATTTATGCCAATAAACGCATTTTCTTTTACCTTTATTTTACTCGCTCATTCACGAATAAAAAAAAAATTAAAAAAGAAAAGAAAATTTATTTTCTGTTTTTTTTTTGTTCTACCTGTGTGCCACATCTTTTCGAATGCAAATATTTGGCACACAGATAGACCATATTCCTACCTACCTACTGAATTAATACATACCCAACTACAATCGAAATAGGAATTAAGAAGTGGAAGACGGAAGGAACAAAATGTCATATGGGACGAAATCTTATAACAAAGCTATTTTCCTTGCGGAGATGGAAGTAATTCTAACGCTTTGCTTTGAGTGCGAATTGAAAAACGGAGATGCAGGAAAGAAACTTTTCAGGGCGCTTATTATACAAGATATAACATAAATAACGCACAACCTCTTAAGGGATCATTGTACTGATCATTATGAACAACTTTTGCTATGGGACCAAATCTGAACTCGCGAAAAAAAAATCTGCTGTTCCCTACATTTTGACGAATTATGCGAGCATAAATGTAGGGAGCAGCTGATTTTTTTTCGCGATTTCAGGTTTGGTCTCGTAGTAAAAGTTGTTCATAATCATGAGTACAATGACCCCTTAAGAGGTTGTGCGTTACTTATTTTACACCTTGTATACTAAAGAGACAAACCAGAGCATAGACACAAGTACCTACTGCAATGACGAAAAGACATTAATGAATTGTCTTGTGGATGGCAACGGATCTGCCATGCCTCTGGTACTGCAGATGTCCACCTGATGGCACCTACCATCAGCACCCCACTTGCGGGATTTTGAAAGAAATTTTCAATCCATTGCTTCTTAAGTTTGCAAAATTTGTCTCCTCGACAACGTAAGTAATGCAATGAATGGTGTTGAATTGTCAAAATGTAAGACATTGCAATTTTTGTGTGTTACGCAATTACTACGCAGGTATCAGCTTGTTTACTATCCAATGGCATACAAAGAAACTCACAACCTCCTTCTTTTTTGAAATCGGTTAAAACACAGTAAATATATTTGCACATCACGACTGTAATCCGCGAAGGGTTAGACAGAGGTGTATTCAGTACACTCAAATTCTACACCTTTTTCCTAAATAGAAAAAAAAAAACCCAAAGAACCACATGTTACAACAGACATTAAAAGTAAAAATTAATAAACGCAGCGAGACGCCATTAGAAAGTATATAACGCATAACTTTAAATACGAATGACACAAAGAGACCACACTCGATAGTCATTTAAATGTAACACATATCGACCAGAGAATGGGAAACGTAAGGAACGAACAGACGTGGATAAGAAATCATACCTAAGTTCACTTCACTAACTCTGTGCCGTATACTAACCCTGGTCGCTCACCGAGTCACAAAAGTTCCGCCTTGGAGTTTGCCAAAGAGCGATGGAACGGACAAGATAAAAGGACAGGATAAAATTCGGAACACCACGCTGCGATCCAAAACGGTATTCTGGGGCCATATTATGAAGTATTAATGCCATCATGTTTCCAGTCCGAAACAGGGATGGTGTTATCGGTCATGTATAGCTCTGTCTCTCTCGCGCACTGGAATCATGATGGCACTAAAACGTCGTAATACGGTACCTGGATGTAGAAGAGAAGGCTTCCAGGCTCAAATGGGATTGGGCGGGTCATATTAGCCGTATGCACGATGACCGCTGGACAAAAGTCTGCACACAATGGGTTCCTGAAGATGGACGGTGCCGCCGAGGACGGCTCAGAAAGAGGCGGCGAGATGACCTGGACGCGTACCACGAGGGCTGGTTGGAGGTGGCACGGGAAAAGAGTTCCTGGAAGGATTTGGGGGAAGCCTTTGCCCAGCGGTGTGGTTGAACCGAACAGGCTAATTAAAAAAAAAAAAAACTAACTTTTAATTAAAATATTTTCCGATCAACGTTTATGAAGATAAAACCTTAAAATAAAATATCAACAAGAGGTAGTGGTAAAAATTAAAAGCATCTGTACACAAAACTAAAAAATACATTATTCCTTTGATAGTTTTTGCTTGCGCAGCTGAAAATTTTTATGATACTCTGATGGCGTTGAAATTAAATCATATTTCATCCGTAGTAAGATGTTCGCTGATGAATCTAATTTTTTTACTTGATCCTACTTTGATCAGTCTTGATAACAATACATTCTTTTTAATACCAAGCATCTGACAGTTTTTACGAAATTGTATAATCTTCTTGACTACTTATCATAAGCTGATCAACGCAAAGAATATAGTTGTTGTGTGATACCTAAGTGAATGATTTTAACACTTTTCCTGTTGACAGCGATGCGGACGATTGTTTTGATGTCCTATGATTCTTTTTCTCCTGTTTTAGACACATAAACCAATTTTCAACCTTATTACTAAGAACATAAGGTTGAAAATTGGTTTACCGCAAATGTCCGCGATGGTGCATTATTAGACATAATTTTACGTTTACAAATCTCGGGACCATGGATTCCACTCCTTTGGAAGGCGTACGAGGGGCCGAAGCCAAGTTGCAGAGGTCCCTTAGGCAAATTTAAATGGAATGGAATTATTATTGTTATTATTTTAAGACTTTTAGCTTATATATTTTATGTAAATATTACCTTACTAGCTGTTGCCCGCGACTTCGCCCGCGTGGATGTCATACTTCCCTATTTGAATCAGATTTTGTTCACAATTTCACAGGTTTAATTATTTTTTTACGGAACCCTAATTATTTTTCTAAAATAAAAGTAGTCTAAGTTACTACTTAAACTTAGCATCAGCTATCTGCCAGTGAAAATCCTGTCAAAATCGGTCCAGCCGTTTCGGAGATAAGCCGTAACAAATAGACAGACACACGGAATTCACAAAAAAATCTAAAATAGTTTTTTTTTGTTGAAGGTACCGTATATACTTTCATATTCATTTAGTAAAAAGCTGTTATTTTGACATTACAAACAGAAACTTTAATTTAATTTATTTGTATAGATGTTTAGATGTACCCATATACTTAGATTTGAAAATAAATAAATGTGTTATTTAATTGCATGCAATTTACTCAACAATGTCATTCAAAACAAAAAGAAAACCCTTCCTTATCCACACCACACACATCCAAGTACTCCTATTACCAGCATACCATAGTTTCGCCGCGGATATTTTCACTGGACACTATCGGTTACTGTCGGATGTCGTCGCGTAACTTCGTGTGTTTCCGTGCGTTGGGGGGGAGAGACCAAGCAGAGAGGGGGCGGCTAATAAACGATTCTTATTTTTGATATCGGAAAATGAACGGTAGAGATTAGGAATGGGCGCGCGAGCGACGAGAATGTTATAAAACTAAAGTTGAAAAGGTTTTCTTGTTGAATTGTTGTTTGGAATCTGTTTGAAAGTGAGGTTTGTGGTTATTGAAAGATAATTTGTGTAAAACTGGAGGTGTTAGCTGCTGCGTTTTGGAAACATAAAATATATTAATGATACATTCGTGTTTTTGTCAGTTAACATTTCGGATCAGAAACGATCTTAAGCCTGTGCTGAGGAACTAAAGATCACCTGGCACGGTCACCATCAGTTGAATGAATGTCGTTAGTAAGTTAAGTAGGTACGTTGCATTCTTAGAAAACCAAGATAATTATATTAAGGATTGACGAATTCTGACGGCGTTCTCAAAATCTCAAACCAATCTGCTACTGTTTGTTTCTTGGCTGAAGAAATCCCTCTTCAGGGACAGTTGTCAGGATTATAATATAATCCTCACGGACTCCGGACAAATGCTAGTTTTGATATTATCAAAACTAGCTTTTGTCCGCGGTTTCACCCGCGTGGAGGTCAGCAATTATCCCACGGGAACATTCTACCGGGATAAAAAGTTAAGTAAAGTAAAGTTTCAGCCTATAATGTTCCCACTGCTGGGACACAGGCCTGCTCTCTTCGCGAAGAAGTGGGCCGTAATCCACCACGCGAGCCCAGTGCGGGTTGGTAGATGTCACATGTCTTCGAATTTTTGGTTATAGGACATGCCGGTTTCCTCACGATGTTTTCCATCACCATTTTGAGAGCAGTGGTGATGAAATTATTTACCCAAAGTAAAGCGCCTGCCTGGGTTCGAACCCACGACCAACAAACTTGTAGATTGGGGCCGTTACCACTGGGCCACCACTGATAAAAACTATCCTATGTCTTAATTCAGGTTATAAACTATCTTTGTTTCTTTCATCCAAATCTGTTCAGCCGTTCTAGCGTAAAAGCGTAACCAACAAGCAAACAAACAAACTCACTTTCGCATTTATAATATTAGTTAGGATATAGCATACCTAGACTTGAGTCTAGATGAATGTCGTTAACATATATCTTCTTGCTTCCAACCCGCAGCAAGGTATATTGATTCATTTCGGAAAACCTCTAACAGTGGTTTTAAAATTTTAACACACCTCATACACCTGTATACAGGCACATACCTCTAATAGGGGTTCTCGATTCCTTCTGACATCTTGAATATGGCTAGAAGAGGGCTCCTACAAGGCTTTTTCGTCTCCCGAAAATATACCGCCTTTTATTACCAAGAAAGTGGCATTAACAGGACCCAAACCTTATTTAGATAAACCTTGATGATACCTGCTAGGAATTTATCTACTCGTATTTCCTTGGTTTCCAGGATACTTTCGCAGGCACTTAATCAAACACACAGACGCAAACGTTCAAAGCGACTGTCTTTTGGCCAGATAAATATTTTGTTGTTTTTAGTAATCAAAATCGTATCAGCAAATCACCAACCCCTTGAGAAAATCAATCCATCTCAGAGCTGATCAGTTATCTTCAAGCCATTGAGAGAATAGGGATGATACCTGGGTAAAAAAAAGAAATTCTACTTCATCCATCAGTCAGATAATAAAAAAAAAATAGACACGTATTTTTTGCTTTATCATTTTAAGAAAAAATGACTTAGATAAAACGCATTAAAGTTGGGAAGTGAGGGCTTGCTACGTCACAGCACAGTATAAAATCTAGCAAGGCGTGACGTCATGCCACATTTTAACTCAATGTATCGCCGTAATCTTTTGATTACGTAAAAAATTAAAAAATACGTGTTCAATATTTTTTAATAATCTACCTGACGGACAAAAAAAATGTTTAGTCACCATCCCCATTTTGGCTGTCTTTAGAAATTCCCATAGGCGACAAACTCCCGACTTCCCATAGTACTGCCGGTACGTCTACAGCTAATGCAGGAGGTAGTTACGAGCACTCTCAATTTATGGCCACCATAAACCGACAACGCTCAGTCGCACCTAAGGTCTGTAACCATACGCAGCACAACACCCTTATTACACCCGGAGGCACCAGGATTTCATAAACGTATCATATATTACCTAATTTATGTTTCATGGTGATGTGCTAAAAGATGCCTTGATTTATACGACACATACATGACATAACATCATGTCTGTGTTCCTCAGAGTCGGAGAGTACACCTGCATATCGCCAGTATCTATACAAATAAATAAAATTGAAGTGTCCGTTTGTAATGTCAAAATAGCAATACTACAATCTGTCAAATTTCTTTAATAGATTTTCAACTTTATCGCTAATCGGTTCAAGGTTGATTTGGGAAAATTTGACAGTTTCGGGTAGCTTGATGTGTTGACGTCTGTACATACGGTACTTATAACAAAAAATAACAATTTTTAAAATGGTCTGTCAGTCTGTCTGTTCCGGCTAATCTCCGAAACAGCTGGACCGATTTTGACGGGACTTTCACTGGCAGATAGCTGATAAGGAAACGACCGGTTCTGTGCTTCAGGCGCGAAGAGGTAACAGACAGCAGAAGGCCAGACTATAGAGATCTGGGGCTGTATTTAGTGCTATACGGACGGTCCGTACGGACGACCGTACGGGCCGTCCATACGGTTAACGAACCACGAACCAACGTACTACAATTCGGACGAATTTGGTTTTGCGATCGCATAGCACTAAACGCGTAGGTAGAATAGATGCCTATCGCATCCTGGGGGTTTACTCCCTAATCACGAAGTCCGTAGTTTCGGCCGAAGTTACGGGTGTTTCCCACTCCGTAACACTTACGGACATACCTACATTAGTTCGGTTTCCGAACTAACAATGAATGACAACACGATTTTACAGTTGTCTCTACGCCCGAACTGTTTAGCTTGTCCGAAAATTTTAATTTTACACTGTTTTTGTTGACGGACTTAGGGAATGGACACCCTGATACGGTCGGTCCTCTCGTACGGTTGGACGAACAGTCCGCGGTCCCTGGGCTACTATATTAAACGCAATAAGTACTTTAGTAGTTGATTTCTACATAATAGCTCCGGACGACCGTCGTCCGTACGGATCGTCCGTCATCTGCCTAGCCTTTTCCCAACTATGTTGGGTCGGCTTCCAGTCTAACCGCATGCATCTGCATACCAGTATTTCACATGGAGCGACTGCCTATCTGACCTCCACAACCCAGTTACTGGGTAATACTATACCCCTCGATAAGACTGGTTATCAGACTTTCGGGCTTCTGACGTCCCGTAACGACTGTCAAAGATCCACGAATGACAGCCGGGATCAACGGCTTAACGTGCTTTCCGAGGCGCGGAGGGGTATTGGTATGTAAAGATGGTCACCCATCCACGGACCAACCGCAGTAAATGTAGCCTAACCGTTATAACTACCGTACGGATCGTCCGTATAGCACTAAATACAGTCTAATAGGTCTCTTATAAAAGTACAGGCTTATCAACGTCTGTCTGCAATTCAACGAAGAACAAAATAAACAATTCGGTACAATAGAACTCGATCCCAGATTAAAATAATCGTAGTTCTGTTAATTACTTTGAAAGGGGACGCCATTTAAGAGGATTAGTGTAAAGGCTAATCTAGACAAGTACTAAAAACTGTCTGATTGCCGTGAAATGTCTCGTCTAGTAACACTTTTATTGTTCACTAGTGCGAATGATGCTTTTAATTTGAACGATTACAAAGATAAGTTATTGTGTATTAGAAGTTGTTTGACTGGCAGTTTTTCCTAGAAGAATTAATTAGTTCCTTGTGAAAGATTTCTTCCCACCATAATACAAGGTGTAACTTAAATAACGCACAACCTCTTAAGGGGTCATTGTACTCATCATTATGAACAACTTTTACTCTGGAATCAAACCTGAAATCGCGAAAAATAATCTGCTGTACCCTACGTTCCTTTATGTACCTAATAACTCGTCAAAATGTAGGGAAGAGCTGATTTTTTTTTGCGATTTCAGGTTTGTCCCATAGTAAAAGTTGTTCATAATGATGAGTACAATGACCCCTTAAGAGGTTCTGCGTTATTTAAGTTGCACCTTGTAGGTAAGTACTTATACTTACCTAACTTTTACAGCTACTAAGCAGCTTTAAGGCTCCTACAAACAGGCACGACTCGCGACGCGATTCGCGCATGACACAAAGGCACCGCTCGTCGCGCGATACGCGGTGCCTTTGTGTCGCGTCGCATGTCGCGCCTGTTTGCAGGAGCCTTTACTTTGTTTCAATTCGAGTGTGTAATTTTAAAATTACACTCTTATGAGTATCCCATTACCCCTACTGTGAAAGATCTCGGTTTGCATCTTGACTCGACGCTTAGCTGGCAGCGCCAGATCTCTAATGTTAGTCAAAGGGTCAACGGCACTCTACGATCTCTGTATCGTCTGAGAAACTTTTTGCCCGCTAAGACGAAAACTATGCTTGTGCAGACTTTGATTTTCCCTATCATTGACTATGGTGACGTGTGCTACTTTGACTTGAATGCGGTGTTGCTGGATAAGCTTGACAGACTGCTTAACAATTGTATCCGGTTCATATTCAACCTCAGAAAATATGACCATGTGTCGAGCTACAGGTCTGAGCTCAAATGGATGCCCATTCGCCAGAGAAGAAATTTGCGTGCTTTGACCACGCTTTTCTCCCTTCTTAACTCTCCCACTCCTCCTTCTTATCTAGTGTCTCACTTCCAATATCTATGTTCTTCACACGCTAAGAATCTTCGTTCTTCTAACAATCTTCTCCTACTCTGTCCTTCTCATACTTCTGACTTTGTTCATTCTTCCTTTCATATTCAGTCCATTCTTCTTTGGAATGCGCTACCTCTTGACATCAGGATGGCCACCAGTCGGTATGCATTTAAGCGGAGATTGCGGAGTTATTTTCAAAATAAATAGCGTAGTCATCTCAAAACCTCTCTCTTGAATTTGTATATAATATATGTATATAATATAGGTATATATTATAGTAAATATGTATGTGTATTATAAGTTTATGACTTATTTATGTACAAATTGTTCCATTTCTAACAGAGCACCTGCCATCTAATCTCTTCACCACCCTTGGTTGACTGGTAGAGAATGCCTAAGGCATTAAGTCCGCCTTTGTACTTTTTTAAGTGTGAAAAGTTTAAATAAATAAATAAATAAATAAAAGCAGGAGCTTCGGATTAAATGGAAATACCATCTTCAATATTTACTTAAGATATCTTATCTTACAGCTTAAAAATGACAAGAAGCTAAGGGGCGTATTTTTTAGAGGCGGAGAACTTTAAATTGCAATAGGCACCTAAAACACAGAAAAATGTTTTTAATATCCATGAAATTGGCTTTATTTGACAGATAATTTTATGGCATCAATGTTTGAATATGATTTCGGGCATGTGGCCGCTGCGGCTGGCGCGTACATGGTGTAATCTGGAGGTCAAGTTTTCACACACTCCTTGCTGTAAATCAGGCTGTGTTTCGGCAATAATGCGTCGAATGTTGGCATGTAAGTGATCGATTGGTACTGGTTTATCGGCGTAGACATGTGACTTCACATATCCCCAGAGAAAATAATGGCACGGCGTCAAATAGCACGAACGGGGTGGCCAGATTTCGTGAAATTAGTCGTTCTTCAAATGTTTCCTTTAGTAAATTAAGCCAATAAAGAGTGAAGTTTTCAGTAAATTAAGCCTTGGCGTCACCCTCCGGGTTGCCTAACCCTTCGGGGAAGCAAGGCGTGTTGTTACATATTATGTTGTTATATTAAAAACATTTTCTGTGTTTTATTTCAAGTTAAAGGTCTCCGCCTCTAAAAAAACACCCATTTTTTTCTCATTATAATTTTTTAATCAGAAATAAAATAATATGTACGTAAATAACAACTTTTATTTAATTTATTAATAAAAAAATACGAGATTACATATATCCTTAACTAAACTATAATAAAACTATTAACAAATTAAAACATGGCGTCGAAAAATTCGTCCGCATCGCTGTCGACTGGTAATCCCAAGAGACTCGCGGCTTTGCCAAATATGGCTATGACACTGCAAATAGACGTAGGGTGTCAATTGGCTTTACAATTAATTTCCTTGACTGTGCTTCTAGTCTCTATAAACCATAAAACCACTATCAACTAAGTACATAGTTACACAACTCACCTTTAATTCAAAACCATTGCCTACATCAATGCTCCGGAAAAGCATGAAACTTTGAGCAATGTGTAGTGAGCTACAAAAATGATAAGGTTCACAATTAATGCCCGTACGCTCAGTTTGGCCGGTAACCCACTGGGCTATAGCGCAGGCTGTGATCATTGCCCGGCAGATATTGCCCAATCGCCACGCTTCGAACGATGCACAGTGCGACGGCACACACCGTCCGCATAATCTGAACGATTTTGTGATTAAAGTATTGTTTTTAAATTTGCTGATTTAGGTTGGGAATCTCTGGAAATATTTCAGGGGTTGTGAACATTAAGGACAGTCCGATTACTTCACATGTGTTCCGAATTTGGAAATAAAAATTTGATTTAAAAGTGACTTTCGTCACTTACATCAGAAATAGTTTTCGACCCCTTTAATTAAGCTAAGGAAGTATGTATGTAAGAAAATGTAATACCTACACACAATACATGTCATTATTACACTGAAAGGCGTAATTTCCATCCAATTTAGATTGTTTGTAAAAGGTTACATATTAGAATATCTAAACGAACTATTTCCGAGATAACTACGATTGATTCACTTAGGTTCATAACGCATATTGGTCGACTGAAGTACTGTTTTACTTAATTGTGATTAAACTAAAATTAATAGCACTAACGAACGATTAATATGTATAATGATTTATTAAGATATTGGATATTTCAACTATATATGAAATGCCTAATGGACGACTCGCCTCGGCTCGTACCTATACACGTTTTGTGTTAAACTGAGTACAAAGGAAGAACTGTACTTGTTACACCCGTCGCTTTTATATAGTAGTACTTTATAGTGTATTTATGAAAACCCCAAAGTGCGCAAAACCATAGGAGCTGAGAAAAAAAAATATAAGGCACAGTCGAGGGAGCCCCGCGAAGCGGGGCTCAAGGGTTTAAAAAATGTAACCACGAAGGGCACGGTGGGGTCTTTGGGAGCCCGCCATCCCCTTCGAACCTAACCTGTCCAAGTCCGAGTGCCCCAAGTCCCGAGCTCGCTTCGCTTGCTCTTGCATACCTACTAAGTGTTAAATGTGTACTGCAGGTACTGTGAATCATCCGTTACTTCAATAAATCTTAGGTTAATTAATTGTAGTTGAATAAACCGTAGATGAATTTCTCCTTTATGGATTTCGTTCATTAGTTTTTACAAAAATCTGTGAAACGATCTTTAGGTATTTTAAACAGTAGGTCTTTTGACCGTAGTTATCTCGAAAATAGAATACGTTTAGATATTATAATAAGTAACCTTCTAAAATTCCTTTCCTTCAATAATTTCAAATCTGTTAAGTATTTAACCAGTAGATTGCAAACAATTTTCACAGCGACTCAAAAAGGCTAAAACATTTGATAGTCTTTCTACAATTTAGTTCTAAAAATAGAACCGCAACAATTTAACTGTTTCTGCTAACGCTACGGATCCTAAACTCACATAAGCGTGAGCCTTCACGCCGCGACACACTGTAACCGACAGAGCTATGGGTTAATGTCCGCGGAAAAAATATTCCGTCCTCTATGTTGATCATCTCTGTTTTATTGAGTGGGCTCGTCGACCTTTGTGGGCTTTTGAGCAACGAGTTTGAGAGGGGAAAAAGGAGCTATTTTTTATTTCAGGAATGTGTGGGTTGATGATGGTGAAATAGTTTTAAAAAGTGTGTTTATTAAAAGTTAAGAAGATTTGTTTTATTTTTTACGCGCATTTCACCTAGTGTGGTGTGTAAAATGTGATTTTCGTTTTTTTTAATGATGCTATTCTAAATTAAGTAAGTAGGTAGTTATTTATGTTGCATAAAAAAAGTTAAAAGACATTGAGATGGTCACGAGAAGATTATTTTATTACATAGGTAGATGATTTATTTTTATCTTGCATCATAATATCATTTTACATTGCACCAATAGCTAAAGATTTAAATGCCTCTTCCATTCAACAACTCAATTTCAAGACCCATTCACATTCAACCGGCCAAGAGCGTGTCGGACCACGCACAATGAAGGATTCCGTAGTTGGGATAAAGAAAGAAGAGAAAGAATTATCCCAAGATCAAACAACATCGTAGTTGAAAAACATGTTTTCCCATACATTCCAACTGCAAATGTAAGTTTGTACGCATAATATTGTGAGATTTACCGTGTTATTTTAAGAACATACACTTCTTATAGGTTTTTCTGTAATCTATAAGTATAGAACATGTTTTTGTATTTTTTTCAAAATTTTAGGCACAGTAGTTTCGGAGATAAGGGGTACCTAATGGTAAATTTTCGCCTATATTCTTAAATAACTTTAAAACAATTTATTTTTAAATTATAAAAAAATATACATGTATTTGAGACCCTCACAGTACTCCCTTTCATTTGACATATCACACGGTACAGTTTGCAAATATATATATTTTTAATTTTCTTATTTGCCCTCCAAAAGTGACCCCATATTGAAAATTCATTTGTTTAAGTTACATATCCGTGTTTGGGTCACAGAAATTCATAAATGTATAACAAATTTCAACTTAAAATCGGTCCATTAGAGTCAGAGCTAATTGGCTGTGACAAACGGACAGACAGACAGATAGACACGATCCTATAAGGGTTCCGTTTTTTTCTTTGAGGTACCCGGAACCCTAAAAACAATATTCATCCACAATTTCCAATATTTCAACTCTCAATGATAATGAAAGAGCGCTATCAGAAGGCACTAGGCGTCCATTACATTAAGTCCAAACCCGTTCAGTTCTAAGCCACGCATCTGCCACCGGCTTGCACACTGGGACAGGTGGTCGCTTACACTAGTGCACCTAGCTGCCTAGGTCATAGGCATTAGAATCTAGTGCTTGTATATACGAATGGTAGATGGTATTAATGGTGATCTGTGAAATGATGTTCTGTTGTTTTATGCAATGGGTATTTTTGTGTAATTAATAGTTATTTTGCCGAGCAGTGAAGACAATAAGAATTTATTTTAAAAAAAAAATGTTAATTAATGTTACTCTTGGGCTTTTGAGAACGCTGTTTTGAATGTAAAATGGGTTTAATGATTTTGGCAGCTACATTATTTGCCAGTTTATTAAAATTTAATATTTTCTGATAATTAACGAATTAGAACACATACCTAGATAGACTCACGCCTTCTTCTCGTGGGGTAGACAGGAACTACAGAACGCCACCGGCTACGATCCTAACTATCTCTCGCACACCGCTCGATGTCTCTCTGAGGAACAGGGAGCGCGCGAAGTGTAGTTCGCCTTATCGCGACAATGTAGCCCCAGCATTAAAAAAAAGAATCAAATCGAATTAGTAGATCTTCTATTCTACCTGTCTCCTGGTAAATGGGACACCTTTTGCCGTCATACACATAATCAGCCTATAATGTTCCCACTGCTGGGACACAGGCCTCCTCTCGGTGAGAGGGAGTGGGCCGTAATCCACCACGCGCGCCTAGCGTGGGCTGGTAGATGTCACGTCTTCGAATTTTTGATTCTTGGACATGGCGGTTTCCTTACGATGTTTTCCTTCACTGTTTTGAGAGCAGTGATGATGAAATAATGTACACAGAGTAAAGCGCCTGTCAGGGTTCGAACTTACGACCTCGCGATCGTTACCACTGGGCCACCACTTGCCCTCATAACGGTGACGTGAAGAGGAACTGAAAATTTGGTCTAGAACATGGTCCTTTTATGAGCTACTTAATAATTTCAAATTACGACCACCAATCTTTCAACAAAGAGTGATAATTATGGTAATGTCTACTTCAATCATTTAGACGGATTATAAAAAAGCTACAAAATCAGTGTAGGTACACTTCTGCCAAACCCTTAAAGAAAAACAAGCTCAATAATATAATTTAAAACCTCCATTTTGACCAAAGGATCAAGGCTAGCGATTGTTTAAAATTTTACGAAGGCTCCACTCCTAAATGTCAAGTTATTACAAAGCGCAAGAGTCAATGCTTCGTGCTGCGCTTGCGCACGACACGCAACTGACATATCTCAGATTTTGAGATTTTTATCTTTGTTTGTCTGTGTGTTGGTGTAACTCTGGTTTTGCGTTTTTTACTGAGTTAGCATTGCAACACGTTATCTCAACGTTGCTATTTTCTTGGGTTGGTTTGACACTACTTATTCCCAGAAACTGCAATTCCTTTAAACCAGAACCTACAGTGGTGAGGGTGACTTATCGGTAAACCACCGAGATACTGAACCCTTGTGTATCCTCTAGCTAGGGAAATGAATTAGATTAGTTAAGTATCTTAAGCAATCGTAAGAAAGATAAAATGAGACGATTTCATCAATGCTTTCAAGATATTACAAAGTCACTTAGCCATCGCCAGGTCATATAGACAAGAGACCATAACTCCCAAGTTTCCATTCTGCTTTGGCAAAACGGTCACATCGACACCACTTGAAAATCGTCCCCACAAATCGAACCTAAAAAAGTCCAAAGAATCACATTTTCTTAAATTCTTCACTTACCCCTCTCGTGTTTACGACCGCGGCTGCGCTCGCACCGCGAATTCGACGCGGCCTTGACGTCGGTCGGCGACTCGGCGCAACCGCGAAAATAAGACCATCGACAAAATGACGACGTTTTGTATGTAAGTACGTTCAACTTACTGTGCACAGCGTTACAGCTTAATGTGCTGGCCTCCATACCTAACACGTGAACTACGATAACCCTTAAGTACTGCTGCAAAATTAAAGCGCTGTCAAAGTTTAATTAACAGGTACTATGGACATGCGGTTGACTGTATGGGTAGATACGACGGCCTTTGGGGCGAATATTTTAAGAAAGTAGGTAAGTAATGTCATACGGCATACCTGAATTTTTATGTCCTCGAAACGACGGTATTCATTTTCGAAATATCCAGCGATTTCGCAGGAGTAAAGTAAATTTTTGGTACTTACGTAAATTAAGATGAAATCTAGCAAGCTGATTTTGGACAAGTTCTTCTTGTCCAATCAAGTTGAAACTTGGTATACAAGTTCCGTTCCGATGACAATATGTTTATTTGGAAGAGTTGGCCAGATGCTGCAGTCAGGATCATCTCCGCATAAGGACACTCTTCCTAGCATCGTCTTAAAATTTTGTATCATAGCAAAACGTAAAAATCTTTGACGAAATTATAAGAGCCTAAGTAGTGCTTAGCTTTGTTTACCTATATATGTACATACATAATAAAAAAAGAATCAACTGAATTTATTGAAGCAAAACAATTAATGACATCACTTAATGAAGCACATAAAATATTTAACATTTTTAAATTCTGCTATGTCAGAGTACATTTTTATGTTTTAAATTAAAATCCTGTAGCAGAATTAGCTGTAAGAAATTCAAATACAATAGTTAATAAAAGTAAAAATATTATTATGCAATGTTTGTCGTTGGTCTGTTCCGTTGGTTTGTTACCATTCTGTGAAACAGCTGGACACTTTACTATCAAGCTTTTAAAAACGCACCTGCAAGTTCTAAGTTTTTATTTAACAATTTTCATTAATTTATTTTCATAGAATTATATCTACAATTAAAAAAAATAACGAATAGAATCTATGACATATTTTTCTAAAATTTATAACTAGCTGCAATGACTACTTTACACAAATAAGACATCAAATTGTTTAATTTTATTACATAAATAAATTAACTAACTATATTATGGTAATTTTTATAAATAAATGACAAGTTTATAGACTGTATAACAAGTTCTTATGTTCTTTAAATAAATAAAAATAGTTACAAAAAAGTTTTCAACCAAACTGACTCCACCCTGAAGGTCAACGGCCTTAGACGCGTCATTCTTATATTGGCCGCATTTTGGCCGGACGAAACAACGGAAATGTACCTGTCCTGCTCACACCCATTATGAAACATACACATTTTCGTGTGCACAATGAATACCGATTATCTCATTCACGGCGTTCGCTTTTTGAAATTTTGCGTCGATGTGCGTTTTTATGTTTATGTGTGCGCGTCACAAAAATTATCTGTCCCGCGCTCTGCGATGCATTCGAATGGCGGTTCGCGCCAAAAATATCTTTTTATTATGAATTTTTATTATATTTTGTATTCAACAGGCGTGTGGATGCATACGATGTCATATACGTTTGTATTTTTAATGTATTTTTCGATAACGTTGTGGTAGGTCACGGATGTGGTACATGTGTGCGTCGGCGCGTGATTCGAATTTTGGCATTCTAATATCGAACCGGATTTTGTGTTTGAACGAGCCATACTTGTTTCTCATTGGTTAGACTTTTTTAAATACGGTAGCACCTTCCCGCCTTATCTTTTTTGAATAAGGCTCTGTTTCTTTTTGATAACTTAGAAAATGGCTTACCTACAAGAAAGGATGGAAATGCAATTACGCATGATGTATAATTACCTATATGCCTATGTGCTGTCTAATGAACCAATATACAGGCAGAATAAACATTTTATAACTTTTACCATCAATTTATTTCTTAGCCATTAAAATATTTGTAACTCATAAAAATCTAGAAGCCCCGCAGTGTCAGAAAGGCATAACTCAATAATATTATTTTTTATATTTTTGCAAATTTTAATTAACCACATTTTTTATTGCTGCCAAGTAGGTAGGTACCACCTTTCAACCCCAGAGCGGTTCTAATTAAATTCAAACAACAGAGTTAATATAAAAAAAAAACCGAAAAAAAAACAGTTACGGACGATTGGTTCGCCATAAAATCTCAAAGTATAACGCAACTTGTTCACACAAGGTGCTTGACCGACACCACAATAAGAGGAGTTCGTATCCCGTCACCTGCCGCTACAAAAACACAGAACGAACCGGACCGGTTCCGTCTAGGCCGGTCCGAACTGGCCCGAGAGATTTAATGATAGAAACACGGTTTTTAGGTATGGTCGCACGATTTTTAGATTGCTGTGCTTTATTTATTTATGCGTTTTTTTTTTGTTTTTGATCTGGAAAAAATTTTGACACATGCCTACATGAAAGTGTCGTTTTAAAGTAAAAAAAAAAAAAAAATAAAATCTAATCTGGATAATCTAGAAAAAAATTAAAAGTGTTTTTCTATCAATTCGCTACACTACTTATTATGACAAAAAAAAAACGTAATGACCTCATAGTAGGTAACTACTTACACAATAATTAAACGTTCAGAATCGCATAAGGCTTAATATCATCAATAAACATTAAATTTACTATCGCACACTTCGCTAAATGATCGTCATCACATTGCCATGCATATTCTAAGTGGATCGATTATCGCTGTCATTTTAACTTCACGACAATTTTTCACCCCTTTTTCATTGAACCATTATTTACTTAGAAAACTGCACTATTCTCATATAACTTTAAATTAACATAAAAACGTACCAACATCCATATTTAGGCAAAAAAACACCTTCAGCCGTCACCCATTTCAATAATTAATTTAAATGGTTAATTAATTTTATGCAAACCAACACGGCTATATAAATTTATGCTCAAACGAAGCTGAGCGTAAATTGTAAAAATAGCTATTCAACTTCTCGGTCATTACCCCTTGAAACTAGGACCCTCGCAGATTAGCAGGAAAAAAATAAAATGGCGTAGGTATTGTTTTGTTTAAAACCAGTGTTGGCATAAAGGGTGGTATTTTCATGATTTTAGTTAGAAAACCGACGTTAGGGCTCCACCAATAGCCGGCGCCCCTGTCAGCGATAGATAGGGGATGAATTTTATAAAAAAAAGCAGGAAGCGCTTCATAGACAAACTTTTAAAGCGCTTTTCTCTTTATTTACACAAACTCATTTTCTTGCACAAAAAGCCATTTACATCCCGTAACAAAAAAATAATACAAAAAATAGCAAACTCTGTTTCCGAAAATAAATATAGGGCAAAACTTGGCTAATTCGTGATATGCAGCTATTCGGTGATAGATAATTGTGTTTTATTACCAAGTTACTACTGACTTGATAAATGTACATTTTTCAATCATAGTATTTGCCACATTTTTAGATATAAGTTAGCAAAACTTATTTTGTCTACTATATCACAGTAAATTTAAAAAATAGTCTGATCAATGAATCGAATTTTACAAGTAAAAAACAAAACTATCACCGATTACCCAAGTTTTGCCCTACTCAGTAAAATTAACCTATTTAGCACTTAGAATGGTCTATAAAGCGCTGTCCGCTGCAAGGGTAGGAACTGCCCCTAGCTGGCATCTAGGTCCCATCCCGGGCGTTTACACACATTATTGCAGTTTGATGAATTGCGCCGCACGCCTTCACTAACGGTCATTCAACTTATGAAACGTATCACTAAGGATATCCCTCTGTGTGGTGGACTGGAGAAATAAAAAAAAAGTAGAAATGATCTATATTCGAACAAAAGAAGTTGATTGACAGCTGGTCATTGAAGCTTCAATTGTTTTTGCAATGAACCGTAGCAAAGCAATACGAGATTCCGTAAAAATATCAATAAACTTACAAAATACTTAGTTCGAAAGACCAAAGTTACAAAAAAGGAAAAATAAAACTTATGGCACTTTAGGAAGACGGTTTTAGGTAAGAAATATTATGCAGATTCCTAAATTAAGGTGGCAGAATTGAAAATAGTGAACATCAGTTCAATTACCCAGATATAAAAATAATCTTATTTATTCTTGTCTTACTGGTTGAGTGAGCGTGATAACTTTCTAGCTGGGTCCTTATGCGATGTAAAAAAATAAAAATAATTCATAGTTTTAAATCTTAATCATGTGCGAACAGTAGCTAGCTAGCGCCACCTATCGCTTTGACCAGGGATCAACAGAAATCTAGGTTCAACGTCTAGTAGACTGATCCATGCTTAAAATATGTAAGATAAAAATAGCACTAAATACATCAACCCACCGAAAATTTTCGCAAGGAAGGAGGTTCCACATAACACGAAGAAGTTTTCGGGAGTTTGACCCCTAATGAAATGGTTACAGGCATCTCCATCTGTGTTTAGGACAGTCAGTAATCTGTGGATAGTTGAGAAAATTACCTCAAATTCATCATTAATGCCAAACGGATGTTGTTACCTCTCATAAGGCTTGTTTTTGATTTTATTCAGTAGAAAAAGAAAGAAAAAGAAAAGAAAAATTGTTTTTTTTTCTGCACAAACAAAACGCAAATTACAAAAAAAAATGGGTCACCCGGATCTATTATAGCCAGGATCCAGATGTAACTGACTGTGATAACTGGTTATTATTTCGTATGTTTCATAACGAGTTACCTCAATATAAAGAAGAAAGAAAGAAAATATATATACAATCAGTTACGTTTGCCCCCTGGCTACAATAGCCCTGGGTGACTTACATAAAATATAGACACATAAAGTAGCCAAAAGCCTCGTATTCAAGCAGTATATAGTACTGTATACTTAGGTAAGGTAAGTGCGTCTACATTTTGGATTTTTTCCTTGATAGGCGTAAGGAAAAATCTGGCGATGAGGAAAATACTTATAATATAAAGATTTGTACTAAAGATGGCGATTATACCAATATTATCTAGGAATGAGGGTCGTTCAAGCAATGGGGTTAAAGCTAGTCCTAAAAGGGTCGTACTGTGGAGACATAGATAAGAGGGGACTCTTATAGACCTTTGCGACCCTTTTAGGACCCTTTTAGGGTGAAAGATTACTAATTTAAAGACAAAAAAAAAATATTTTGAGGAACCGCCAAATTATTAATTACGAGATATTTTTAAAAAAAGGGATCTCGATAATCCTTATTCGGGACAAAAATTAATTAAATATTCACCATAATCAAAAACCCAAGATTCGAAAATTCAAAATTCGAAAAAAGAAATCCGCTACCAACCTTAAACTTTACTCGTAAGTGATTGGTGTAATTAAAAATCGTTCAATGAACTTGGCATAACATAACTAACCTACGGCAACGTATCCTGTGTTGTGTGTGTGTGCGTTCATTTCGTGAGTTCATTCACCTTGCCAGTTGGGGAAGTTGGGAGTAGGGGAAGGAGTGGAGTAGCTTTTATGCATAATATTTTTCCCTAAAAAAAAAAACATTATAAAGGTCACTGACACTGACAGCTTCTGCTTATGGATTACGGTAAAAAAAATAGAAAAAATAGCCTGAAACATTGATAACTACCCAAAAAAATCACTGCACAAGAAATTCATGCATTTTCATTATTAGATGTTGTTTTTATGTTTACTATTTTGTCATCGGTTTCAAATAGTTAATAATCAACTTCACACGTTCTTTGAACTACCTACTTTGTTTGTTAATAGACTGAGTAAACATGCATAAATTATGTGGGCAAAAAAAAAAAAATAATGAGCGAAAAATAAAACATGAAAAAATTAGATACACTAACTCATCTCCAATCACTCTCTATCCGTCCGATATTTAACCAAGTCGCGGAGTTGCATTTTTGCCATACACGCACTAAAAGTGTCTGTGTGCGTGACTCATGCACACACATACGTTACGCACACTCGGTGCGTATGATGGACGCTTTATTTTTTTTTTTTTCTTACACTCAGTACACACTGGCCGAAGGAACTTTTTAAGATTATTTAAATTTTAAATGGTCGAGGGAATATTCTTTGTGAGACTATGTTGCTGATTTTTGTTTTATGGATATTACTGTTGGATTGATAAAATTATATACCTAGGTATATCACGCTAGTATTTCTTTACAGGGTAGTTAGGGTTGCAGCTACTATAGCTAGCTAGTTGTACCTAATGCTAAACGTGTAAATATTTGAAACGAGCTGGGAATCGAACTCTGGACCTTTTGATCTGCTACTGCACGTTGCACACCTGTTACTTACAGAATAGATAAATAACATATTGCAAGATCAAGGAATCGAATCCACGCCTTCACACTCGGCAGCCAAACTTGCAACAACCTAGCCAGCTGTGCAATAGTTAGGTAATTGGGAATAATATAAATTAGGTGACATGTGTCATCCTTGCTCGCGTGTAGAAATACCAACAAAACATCGGTAACGGGACTTTTTGTCTGTCATATAAATGACGCACGATTCGAATCCATGAACTCATTTAGAGCATGAACTTCTAAATTGAAACCATGTTCGGTTTTCAAATAATGTGTAGGTACTACCTACCTACTGCGAAGAACTACAATCAAGAGATGTTGATAGTTTATCGATCGAGATTTTATATGAATGTTGTATGTCGTGAGAAAAGTTTTGAGTATGAGTTTGGATGGCTTTAACAGTAGGGGAAGACCAAAGAAACGATGGATGGACTGTGTGAAAGATGATATGGGTAGAAAGGGGGTGACTACCGAGATGACGACTCATAGAGAAGAAAAAGACATGTTGCGCCGACACCAAATAGATTGGGATAAGTTACTGGAGAATGGTGATAATGGATGTGGGTAACTTTGGGTATGTGGCTGGGAATTACCCTAGTTCATCCCTGCGTATCCTTGCATATGTGGTTCCATTATATACGTATCGTTAGAAATGACTACAGAATAACTGGATAAGGCATCAAAACCAAAGGGACAAACTTATCCCATAAAATCTTTTTAACTAAATTATACCGTAAAACACACAACCCCTCTCTCCAGCAGTCGGCTAACACAATTGAGTACCACACCTAACGCGTATCAGTGTACTCGTGATGTCCTGTGTCCGTCTGTCCGTGCGGCTAAGCGCGTCGTTCGGTGGCGCTTCCGTCAACGCATTGTTTTAACATTCTAATTTTAATGACGTTTCTCTCATCTCACCGTTTATCTTCGAAATTAACCAATTCTTGTGATATTGATAATGGAGTTTATAAGGTGATGGTGTATGTTTGTTTGGTACAGCTTTATGAGTAAACTGCTGAATCAATTTTGATGTTTGGGAGGCAGAAACCCAGAAGATTAAACCTTCATCGCTTACATATTCAGCGTGGTATGTACCTCGTGGCTAAATGATAACAGCTGCACGGGCCGATCAAAGGTTAAGCTACGCTTGCCGCGGTCAGTTCGTAGATGGGTGACCATACATTATATATCGAGACCCGTCCGTGCCTTGGGAAGCACGTTAAGCCGTTGGTCCCGGCTCTCATTCGTGGATCTTTGACAGTCGTTACGGGTAGTCAGACGCCCAAAAGTCTGACAACTAGTCTTACCAAGGGGTATCGTGTTATCCAGTAACTGGGTTGTGGAAGTCAGATAGGCAGTCGCTTTAAGTAAAATACTGTTATTCCGCTGCATCCGGTTAGACTGGAAGCCGACCCCAACATAGGTAATTGGGAAAAGGCTAGGCAGATTGATTGATGCACCTCCACAAACACCCAGATCAGGAACAACCATCTGCAGATCATATTATGAATATTTTTGTTCAGTGCACGAATCGAACCAACGATCTGTAGCGTAAAAGCCAACCGCTTACCTACTGCGCATACTCTAAGTACCACACATTTGTTTCATTTACCATTACAAATTCATTCATTAGGTACTACTTACATAACCGCAACTATGTATAACTCGACCATAGGTACTAAATACATAAACATTAATTGCCAACTCAGCGTCTGAATCGAAATATAAATAGCGGTATGAATGTCGCTGTTCTCAGTAATTAGAACATGAGTCGAGCCCTGTGCCTTACGACTTGTGTTGGCGATGGTGTAAGATACAAGCTGATGTTCGACATAATGCATTTTGAAAGTTGGAATGTGGTAGAAATGAATATATAGAAAACTACCACTTCCCCCGCGTCTTCATCCGCGTGGATTTCGTACTTTCCCCTAAATTTTAAAATTGACTACCCCTTTTAACCCCGTTAGGTTAGGTTTCGAAAAACCCTGATTTTATTTTAATTTTATTTTAATACAATTCAGCACAGATATGACAACGTACAGTATATAAATCTGAAGTCCAATTATTAATGTACACAGCGTTCAGCATTTATTCCGTTATTAATAGTTTCGAGTTAATCGGACCGCGCGTTAAAATTCTTCCATACAAACTTTGACATCCCCCAATCCCGTTTTAGGGGGTAGTTAAGAAAAACAAAAAATTACCATCTAGGTATACAAATAAATAAAATTGAAGTGTCAAAAGAACAACTTTTTACTAAATACATAAGAAAGTAAAAACGGTACTTATAACAAAAAAGCAATTTTTAAAACTTTTGTCTGTCTGTTTGTTTGTTCCGGCTAATCTCTGAAACGGCTGGACCGATTTTGACGGGCCTTTCACTGGCAGATAGCTGATATTACGGCGGGTAACTTAGGTTACTTTTATTTTAGAAAAATAATTAGGATTCCGCGCAAAAAATTAAAACCCATGAAATTATGAACAAAAAGTCGGATTTGAAAAATTCTTTTTGCATTTGGTAGCCCGATTCTCGAGGCTAAAAAGGCCAAAAGGCGAAAAAAAAAGAAAAAAAACGCAAAGGACAAAAAAAAAGAAAAGAAAAGGAAAAAACTAATGGCTATATAACATCACACTACGACCCTAAGGAGCCGAGCAAAAAGAAAAAAGTCAGAAACAATACTAAGCGAAATCGAAGTAATAGCGCGGGCGGGCGATTCAACGCGACGTTTGGCGACAGGTGGGGGGATGAGGGAGTTTTATTAAAATGTGGCAGATAATTTAGTATATTTTGTATCTTACGACATCCACGCGAACGAAGTCGCGGGGCACAGCTAGTATATAATATAATTTACTTAGATAAGTATTCGTTCGTTTCAAGTTTTTTAACTCACGGAATAAGATATTTCATACAAACAAAATCCCCCTTTTCACCCCCTTAAAGATCGAATTTCCGAAAACCCCTTCTTGGTGCCCCCTACATTGTACACTTGAAATTTTGCACACGGCTTCCTGTGTGCAAAATTTCATATTTGTAGCCCCTCAACGCTTTAGGCTCTGCGTTGATGAATCAGTCAGTCAGGACAAGTCAGGAATTATATGTATAGATAGAAAGCCCAGAGCAATGGAGATAGGCATTAGAAGATAATGGTTTGCACATTAATAGAATCAAGACTGAATATATGTTCTATGCTACCTCCAGTGCAGATTCCTCCAGACCTTATATGGCTTGATATCTATCAAGCCTGATAATACAACCCTGCCAAGAGTAAAAACCAGATATCTGGGCTCAGTGCTATCGGAAGATGGATCATTTGAAGCGGATATAATTCACAGACTAACGATGGGCTGGAACAAGTGGCGTAAGTTGATTGGAGTCTTGTGTGATGAAAAAATGCCCATAAAAACGAAAGGCGAAGTCTACAAAACAGCTGTTAGACCAGCGCCTCTATACGGCGGCGAAGTCTGGGCGATGAAAAAGACCCACGAACATAAACTCCACAAGACAGAAATGCGTATGCTACGATGGGCAAGAGGAGTCACACTCAGAGACAAGGTAAGCAACGAACATATTAGAGGGAGCTTCAAAGTTGCAGAAATAGCGGATAAAGTAAAAGAGTCCAGACTGAGATGGTGCGGTCATGTACTTCGACGAACAGATGACCATGTCGTGAAAAAGTGCCTTTCCTGACTACAAAGAAGAGGGGAAGGGGGGAAGCCCTCAAATCACATGGATGACGAAGGTCCAGAAAGACATGAGGGAGATGGGACTTACGGAAGATGACGCACAAGACCGAAATACATGGTGTCGCATGATTGGGAAAGTCGGCCCCGTGTAAGGAGAAAAGGCGAGGCCAAAGAAGAAGAACTTAAACACTAGAAAGTAGTAAAAGGTGTTAGAGGACATTCTTTTGTAAGTATTGACGTTCAATGTTGTCAGTTTTCTTTTGTCTATTTATTTGTACTGTTGGAATGAAGTTCTTTAACGCGGCTTGCGGTAGGAATTGACTGGTAGAAATCGTCACGTAACGTAAAAGCGTAAAAAAGAAAGTGAGAATTTGGTCAAAATGAAAATCTAAGATGACGGCTGCGAAAATTTACAAATTTTTCATCATGGGTATCCATTTTATGGTTTTCGAGGGTGCTAAAGCCAATAGTGAAGTCAAAATGAAAATCCAAGATGGCGGCTGCGCAAATTTTCAAATTTTTCATCATGGGTATCGTTTTCATAGTTTTCGAGGGTGCTAAAGCCGATAGTGAAGTCAAAATCAAAATCCGAGATAGCGGCTGCGAAAATTTGTTTTTGTTTTAAATCATACGTGAGAAGGAACTTCGTTCCTATGACGGGGGTCCCACCCCGGAATTCAGACTTTGCTATCAAATTAGGTAGAACAATGGTTTCTTAAGATTAAAGACGCCTAGTAAAAATCTAGCAGCACTTTCATAACCCCGTAGCCACGAGGTCGTGGCTACGGCACGCTCAAGCTACTGCAATTACAGAGAAAACAAATGAAAGAAGTAGTTTAGAGCATGCCACGAGTGCCGTGAGATGGAAACAAGTGAGGCGCGCACGTGTCGCATCGCTCGAGGCCGAGAAACCCTAAAGACGGAAACTGACTTGCAACGTTTGTTTGTAATGTATCATTCGAGGCTAGCTTGGTTACAAAACAGCGATACACAAGACTCGATCGCTTACAGAACGGTGATACACTAAACGTGGAGTACGCTCGCTGCGAGCACTTGACTCATTTTTTTTTCTATTTATTTAAGGAATTTTTATACATAAAGTACATGCCAATTCCATCGTACCCTAACTTAAACTAAACTACATCTACTTACACAGTTATAACCTTGACTCATAAAATCGGCTTTGCTTTGTATTTGACAATAAATGAAAGTATTTTTTCACTATCCCACATTTCTATCGTTTCTATGATATTTCGCTTTTTTACTTTGGAAAAGAGAGTAAAACGAGGTACGTTGTGCTTGCGATGCGTCAATATGATGTATTATAAAAGTACCTATGTTACTGCTATTCGTGTGTACAATCAGTTACCGCCAGCAATTAAGGAATTAAATGGAAATATGTTTAAAAATAAATTGAAAAAAATGTTAATTGATAATGTATTTTATAATCTACATGAGTTTTTGGATAAGAAATAATTTTTGTACGTACCTAATTTATTAAAATACTATTGCATATCCGACTTGGGTAGACTGTTGAAACAAGAAATGTAATGTTTAAGAACTTAATGTACACAGTTATGCAATAAATATATCTTTATCTTTTATCTTAACCTGCACTGACTTGTTTGTAAACATACATTCGCATCGAGCGGCTCGGCTCGCTGCACTGACTACTGTAACGCGTTACAAAACTCGATACATTACAAACAAACGTTGCAAGTCAGTCTCCGCCTTAAGAAAAACCATTACGAAATCGCTGCCTCCCATGACTCATTCCCAATATTCGGCTGTGCCCCTTATTTCGGTAGCTCGTCCAATTATCCCGCGGTCCGTTGATGTGTGAATAATTTTAATGAATTCAGCACAACATCTTTTGATGTAGTTCTCTAGTTTTCGAATAGTTTCCCGCTTTTAAAAGTAAATTATGCTGAAGGGGTGACACAAAGGGGCATAGGAACATGCTTTGTGAAATACTTATGCTGATTGTCACCCTTAGGAAATAAAAGGAAGATGTGTGTAATTAGTTTTACTATACGTACCTACCTACGTACAGACCTCCCAGCAAAACTAAGCGCTTCGGCAATCATCGTGAGTCTATCTTCAGAAATACGAACGCGCGATTATGAGATCTAATAAAGCGTTGATACAACCATAGAAGTACCTACTTATCCATTTAGTATTAGATTTTATACAATATTTAGTTTAGTTTTATTAACGTCTAAATTCTATTTAACGGCCGGTTTCCACAGCTCTTCTAAAATCCATCGAATTCATTAATTTGGGGCGTCGAAGCGATCGCCGAAAAAGAAATAGAACGAAAATCATTAGATTTGGAGGGCATTGGATTAGAAAAGGAGGTCATGGAGTGAAATCTAGGTACTAAGTCCTATATCAGAGGCGAGGGGAAACGCCGAGAGGGGACGCCCTGAAGATGTCCTTCTTGGTGATGTTCTTCAGAAATTTCTACTATGCAGGTACTCGCAAGCGGCGTGCGTGTATGACCAGATGTATGCACTTAAAGGAGGCAAAAGGAGTATGTAAGGATCGTAGCAGGTGGTTTTCTGTAGTTTCTGCCTACCCCCATGGGACGAAGGCGTGAGTTTATGTATGTAAGTAAATACTTTTACATACTTTAATTATTATTTTCTGAACTTGAGACTAGATAGAAAACTATTTAGTAAGAAACTTTTTAACTTTTTTAAAATTATATTTTAGGTTTTTGAATCACACCAGCTCAAGCATTTCGTCTAGCAGAATTTTAATAAAAATGGCTTTAAATATACTGTAAAAAACCATTTGTTTGAAATAAATGCTTTGCTTTGATGCATGAACGTAAACGAGGCAATAGGAGTATGTAAGGTTCGTAGCAGGTGGCATTCTGTTGTTTCTGCCTATCCCCATGGGAAGAAGGTTGGGTGAGTTTATGTATGTGATGTCTTTAATTATTATTTTCTGAACTTGAGACTAGATAGAGATAGAACACCATGTAGTGATTTTTAACAGCATCTTTAGGTTTTTGAATAACACCAGCTCAAGCATTTCATCTAGCAAAATTTGAATAAAAATGGCTTTAAATATACTAGAATCCCTAATACATATTTACATCGGTAAGATTATAAAATTAACTTACTAAGATACGACATGTAGGTTATAATTGGTTAAAATCGAGTAATATTTTACTTGTTTAACTATCACAACATACATTACTGCAGTCGATAACAAGATACCTTCTATGGTGGCTATGCTACGCGTGCTTAGGGTTACCAGATGATGCCAAGCTTCACAGCTTGGCTCATCGCCGCAAGGTTGCCTGCTTGTCGGTCTTCTACAGATTGTACTTCAGTGAGTGTGCTCGAGAACTCCACGATCTCATTCCGCCTGCCCCCTTCTACCATCGGACATCTCGACGCACTGCAGGTTACCATTCCTACCTAGTTGCTATTCCACCAATTTGCACTAAGCGTTTCCAAATGTCTTTTGTGATGCACACAGCAAAGGAGTGGAACTCTCTGCCTGCGTCTGTATTTCCGAACGCATACAACCCCGATCTCTTCAAAGTGAGAGTGAACAGGCTTCTTCTGGGTAAGCTCGCTCCATCGTCGACTTTGTCTAGACTAGAGTCAAGAGCAAACCTATCTCAAATAAAATTAAAAATTAAAAAAAACCAGATAGAAAATTTAAAAGTCCGGAGAAAAAACCTGATTTCCATTGAAAAATCCTGAGATTCTCTCGAATTTTGCGAATTCTTTCGCAAACGAAATTTACAGCTTTGTAGCTCGCGGCACGACGCGTGGGCAGTGCGTGTAAGTAGGTACCATCCATCCCTCCCACCACTCCCACGCACCACCAAGATTTTAACGTGCGAACCATTTTATAGAACAGTGTTAAAAGACAAAAGTTTACTTAAAAAGGTATCATCGCAAAATAAATATGATAAAACTGATGATTCGAATAGGTCTCATAGATTTTAAGTGTTGATTTTATTTGTGCAATTCTCATGACCAAAGTTGATTTTTAAATTAGTCTCTATATAAAGAAGACTATTACCTACCTATGTGTTTTTGTAATAAAAAAGATCTGAAAAATCTACTCTATTTTATTGAAAATTCTAAAGATCCTGAGAAGAGCCTAGAAATCCTGAGATCTCAGGACAAATTCTGAGATATGGTAACCCTACGCGTGCTGGACTTGTGCCCCGTCAGATAATGGCAATAGGCTCGCCGCCTATTATATACCAGGTGTACTTAAACATAACTCCTCACTTCTACCTAACCCTTCGGTGATTATAGGCGTGATGTTATGTTACGGTAATGTTTGTACATCTCAATAAGATGGTTTCATTAGATATCATGATCTGAAAAAACCGGTCAAGTGCGTTGCGGACCACGCACAATGAAGGGTTCCGTAGTTGGGATGAAGAAGAAGAGAAAGAATTATCCCAAGAACAAACTTAACATTGTAGTTGAAAAACGTGTTTTCCCATACATTACAACTGCAAATGCAGGTAAGTTTGTACGCACAATATTGCGAGATTTAGCATGTTATTTTAAGACCATAGACTTCTAATTAATTTTACTGTAATTTATATAAAGAACTATTTTCTATAGTTTTTCAAAATTTTAGATTCGTTAAGAGATAACGGTAGGGGAATGGTACATTTTCGCCTATTTTCTTAATAACTTTAAAACAATTTATTTTAAAATTAAGTATAATAAAATATTTGAGACCCCCACAGTAAGCCCTTTCATTTGCTATGACACACGGTGTAATAGAGAACCTTACTGACAATTTATCCCCTAGAGGACGCACCTGAAATGCTTGATAAACAGAACAACATAGCGTCCGTCTATGGTAAGACTAGGTCACAAAAAGGTTATGGTGAAAAGGTTAAAGTTCTTAATAATTTTAAATTGTACATAATTTTAACAATATATTCTTTTTATGAGACCGTACAATTACATTAGGTAATGCAACATTTAATGATAGTTATAAGGGGAATAAATAATTAAATAAATAACGTAAACAGAAAAACAAACTTCATGTTTATGCTTCCTTTTTCATCTATGGTTATAAAAAAAAAATATCTATGGTTAGATGGCTGTTAATTAGAAATCCAGTGTGTTTACAATCTACTGATATATTATTTTAGTGATATCCGTTCGTCAGGAATATTCTTTAATAGATAGTAACAATGCATCAGTCAGTGAATTAGTGTTGTGCCATTAGGTAGTATATACAGGAACGAAGGTGTTCATTAAATTCACTAAAAACGGATAACTTCGCAAGGAGTGGTAAATTGCTACGTTGCAAGCATTTACAGTCACAAAATATGAAAGGTTGTGTTCTGAACATTTTAGAGCTGAAGACTATAAGAATGAAGGATATCTTACAGGTATTAACCTAATTTAAAAACACAATATTTTTAGTGCTATTTACTTGAATGTAACGTTATAAGTTTATTGTAAAGTAGTTCAATATCACAAAAACAAATATATTTGAAATTCTTATAAGTATGTTTTTTAACCTTTTGGTATTATTTTAACCTACAATTATAGTAACAAGGATGAGATAAAGCTGAAATTATATTGAAAAACGCCGAAAAATGTTGGCGCTCGCATTTGACAGTTGGCTTTGTTTACTTCGTGTTTATGTGGCACCATCTGCTGTCTCAGCATTGCGTAATATTCCCTATTTGCAAAACTTTTTTTTTAATTTTCTTATTTGCCCCCTAAAGTAACCATCATATCCAAAATTCATTTATTTACATCCTCCGTGTTTGGGTCACATAAATTCATATACCTATGTACTAAATTTCATCTTAAAAGCGGTTCATTAGATTCGAAGCAAATTGGCTTTCACAGACGGACAGACAGACAGACAGACACACGAATGATCTTATAGGCGTTCCGTAATTTCCTTGAGGTACGGATCCATAAAAATATGTTTGGTGTTTTCTTAGTTTCTCGTGAAATAAAGCTCCATAGAAAAGAGTTCGACCTAAAATTACATCCACAGGAATAAAATTCCTAAAATTGAAAAACTTTCCACGTGGTAGGAATACGAAACCTCTAACCTATCCACATAAAGAAACCTCTTTTCAACATTTACTTATAGGTTCCAAATAGGTTTTTACCGACTTCACTCTTTACAAAAACTTTTAATCTGTACCTACCTACTTAAATCAATGTCAAATCAAATTGACATATTTATAAAGATAAGAACTATAAAAATAACGAATTATTAAGGAAAAGAGATTGAAAAACTTCCAAAATGACTTCGCACCAAATAGAGAATATTCATTTGGAGTTATTGAACAAACTGCTCTCAGATTCTGGGTTGGAGTGCTTCCGGTCACCTCTGGTATCTACTGACACATCGAGCAGTACTAAATCTGCTGAAGAACAAGGTAAGTAGACTGTCAGGGGCAACAGCTAGTTAGTTGGTTGCAAAATGGCTGGCGGTCTACCCGATGGTCACACCGCCGGCTATCAATGGACATTTGCAATAACAGAGGAATCGTAGGTCATCCTAAAGTCCCGGGCCCCCGATTCATGGTAAGTACCTACTAGAAGGAACATTAGGGTTTTAGTTGGTAGGAGCTGTCCGACATATTAACCCTCCGTTCTTCCCAAACAGAGGGTATCCATGAGGATTACCTACCCCACAGAAAAAACATCCTAGAGGCAAAGGTCTTTCATTCTGTAATCATACAAATTTGTTATGGTCGCGAATTATATCTTGCTCAATATACAACCTGATACTCACCAGCAAACAGCAAAAAACGTTAGAAACATTTCAATTTCGCGGGCGTCCCAGCACGCTTACCTACATACGACGGAAGAATAGACAAAATGACACATCGCCATGCTTAGACGTTAGAAATCTTTTTACAATCTGTCATTTTGTCTATTCTTTGTTATTTTCTTTTGTTTATTATTTTGTTTTGTCTTGTTAGCCGTTTTGCGTGGATGTGACGCATATTTTTCCCCAACTTGTTTCTTTTTGTGTTTGTGTTCTTTTTTGCATCATGTTTACCGCAAATAAACGTACCTATTTTCTTCTTCTTCTTCCGTCGACAAAACCCGTTCCTATGGTGGTCATGGTACGCGTGCTGGAGTTTTCGCCTGAACAACTAATAAGCAGCAGGCTTTGGTGTATTCAGCTCATTTAACCGTTTTAATTAAAGTTAATAAATAAATAAGTGTTTACAACCAGGTCTATCAGAAGAAGAGGAAGAGTCTTTTACCGAAGCGGTGGAAGAAGAGGGAACGAAGTCGGTCGTCGTAGAATCAGAGCCGGAGGCGTTACCAGAGATATTCCCCTCGCCTTCTCTGCGACTCGTCCTGTCCGATAAAGTTAGGGCTATTGAGAAACAGAATAGGTAATAAACAATGTAACTAACACTGTAGGTACAAAATAATGTTATGTATTTAAAGTCGGAGAGCATAATAACGATACAGGTACCTAGCAAAATTCAGAGGAGACTTACTTCGATAAGATACTTAATTTAACTAAAAAAGAAGTAACCACTTCTATGAGAAATACACCTACTTATTACTTATTAAGTAGGTACCTAAAAAAAAAGCATCTATAACAGCGATGGTTTCACCAGAAGATAATAAAGGTTACAAAAACTTTCGAAGATTTCTTAACTTAACCCTCTTACTGTCTAATGGATTTCTTTGACAGAATAAATGAACCAATAACATTTAAGAACTCTCGTAGGTTCACGAACGCAATCAGCCAGACTTGGAACAACTGTCTGATGATCATTTGTACTTGTATACTAATGTTATAAAAAGGTAAAATTTGTTTGTCAAGTTTTTATGTAGGGGGTAATTTCTGGAACTACCACTCGGATTTGAAAAATTCTTTTTGCATTTGATAGCTCCCGATTCTTGAGGAACGTTATAGGCTATTGAACATCACGCTATGACCGTTAGAAGCCGATGAAAAAAAAATCTGAAAGAACGCTAAGCGAAAACAAGTAATAGCGCGGGCGGGCGATGCGATGTAACGGGATGGGTCGGGGGACAAGACATTCACGCGGACGAAGTTGCGGGCAGAAGCTAGAACAAATATCAAAATAAAGTTCCTTACGGGAATCGAACCCCGTTACGTAACGCAGCAGCTGCAAATTCGGATAGCTTTCTTGTACCGCTTTTGAAGATTTTAATACAATTCTACATTATAGGATCCACGTCCTCCCAGAGGCATTCAAGACCAATATCGATCCACTAGCCATTCCAAAAATCCTGAACACGCCGCAACAGAAATACATAAAGATTCTAGCAGAACTGGTCGGGTGTACCAGATATAAGAATAGCATGGCCGAGTTCTGGTTTCTTGACACCCTGGCTAACCTCCTGAGGAGAGCACAAGAGGATGGACTGGACAGACGTAAGTTCTTAATGAATCGCCAAGCCTTTTACCAATTATGTTGGGGCCGCTTGCAGTCTGACCGCATGCAGCTGAATACCCGTAATTTTACATGGAGCGACTGCCTATGGGACCTCCACAACCCAGTTACTGGAGAATACGATAAATAAACCCTTGGTAAGACTGGGTACGAAATGGATGGTCACCCTCATATACGAATCGACCATGCATGCATGCGACTCTTACGACCACGATCCTTCCTAATATACAGGGTGTAAGGGACAGTCCTCCGCAAACTAACAGGGTGCATTCAGCGCCTTATTTTGATTAATATTCCACCGTTAAATTTCTCAGGAAAATTTTAATTTTTTTTAAATCGTTTTTTCGGTTACTATTCCTTTATTTCAATGGAAAATTACAGTATCTGTACGCAGCACTCCATTTTTGTAAATAAAACAGCTCAAATAAAAAAAATCAGCAATGGATGTTGAAATACTTGGCGGCTGAAGGCTCGCTGCGCTGCCTTTTGCTACGCGCGTTTTGCCACGGTAACGATACATTGCGTGTGAGGTAATAAAAGAAATCAGGTTTATTGGATTCCCATAACGTTTCTGAAATAATTTCATGTACGTTTCATGTATGTATGTTCTTAGTATGATATACGGAATTCACCCCATCAGTCTGCGGAGGACTGTCCCATACACCCTGTATAAAACAGTAAAAGTTTATTGTTATTTACACAACGTCCCGGAAGTAAGACACTAACAATCTCTTCAGGGGTCGTTGTACTCATCATTATGAACAACTTTTACTATGGGACCAACCCCGAAATCGCGAAAAAAATCAGCTGTCATTTATCCTCGCATAACTCATCAAAATGCAGATCAGCAGATTTTATTCGCGATTTCAGCTAAGTCCCATATTAAAAGTTGTTCATAATGATGAGTACAATGACCCCTTAAGGCCCACTTGCACGTTTAGTCGGGTTAAATAAATAAATATAGAGTTTGTAAACTCTGACTTATGTAATTAACATTTTAACCCTTATTACGCGTTGCGCTACTAAAAATTAACACCGGGTTAGATAACCTGGTATTAGTATTTTTTGAGTTTGGAACATTGCAATTCAATCGACGAAACATAAAATAGAATTGGAATGTCTGTGCTCTGATATGTAATCCGACCAAAAATGAATGAACGAACAATGAACGGAAATTGTATACCCATCTCCTTTAGAGACTACATTACGATAAGTAATACTTTCTTGTCTTTTTGAATTTTATAACATGACATTTCATTTTAGTCGTATTGTATGTGGTTTCCATGGAGATTTAGTTTATTGATTGATGACGTCAGATAAGGAAAGGGTGTTTAAAGTTTTTTCTAATTTGTATTTATTTTTACCTAAATGAGTTCATGAATATATTGCCTGCTGATATACCTAGATATTACCGAATTTCCACGTACTATAACGTCGAACAATATGAAACACAAAATAGGTTATCAATCAGCGAGACCTCATAACGTCAATTTATTTTGACATTACTTACACTGACCCAGAGTTAAGCGACTTAACTCTCCCACATCTGTGGGTTAAATATTTAGAAGTTTAACTCTAGGTTTATCTCTAACTCTTGGTGGCGCAAGATGAATTATTTGATTGACTCTGAGTTAGCTGTTAACTCAGGGTTATATTGGATAACCCATGAACGCGTAAGTGGGCATAAGAGGTTGTGCGTTAATTCCGGGACATGTTGTATATTTGTTAAGTAGGCATAAATCACGCATGGCATAAATGGCTGAACGAATAATAAAAGTAAGGCACACAAAAAAGTACTTAATATCCCTAGAATCCGAGTGCAACCGCAAGCACCAACTAGTATTAGGTACTATCGAGGAAACTTACATCTGACCAATTTGAAAACACAATCCCGTGCACACGATGACCACATCTGTTAGCAAGCGTTACTATCGAGGCCGAGCGCTGCAAGCAAGAATAGTTCTTACGGTGTATAGATGTTCGATTCTCCCATAGTACCTGCCTATTTAACTTAAAGTTGAGGTAACATGATTTCATTGCAGCCACACAAGCAATTCTGATATTATGGTTCTGCGAGTGGATGAAGGAAATGCAGCATTTCGATGCTGCAGACAGGAAACGGATGATTAGGAGGTTCCAGGTGTGTTTCTTAAACTCTTTCAAGTAACTTATATATTATGATAGCATCTATCGACTGTGTTCACTCTATACAGGGTGGCAGAGACATGGACGCGCAAACTGTACTAATCATGAATTCAGCACAATGATTCTAGACCCCTAGCGTAAAACTTGTTCGTCGGTTATCAAAAAAAAAAAAAAAAATCTGCTGTTTCATAATTTTTTTTTTAAATTACTGACAGAAAATGTCAACGCTGGGGGGTCCAGAATCATGTACTGAATCCATGGTAACAAGTTGCGCGTCAATGCCCCGCCACCCTGTATATTCTTTTCAACAATTGTGACCATGAAGTTTCATGTTATCCATCGAAATCTACTTATTCCTTGAAATAGGAGTTACCTGCAACTTGACAAAGCTTTATAAACCGTCTTATAGAAAGAAATGCTCATGACTTATCAATACATAAATCTTCACAGGACAATATGCTAGCAGCCACCAAATACATAGTGGAGATGGAACAGCTGCCGACTCCTGCGCAGGCTGGCGTGTACTATAAAGCACTGGAACCTCATGAGGCAGACATATTGCCAGTCATACGAACAGTATCTCCTCGCCCTACGTCTCCTCACAATAAAGAAGTACACTTCGAGTCATCCTTCGAATGCTGTATCAGAGACCTCGCGAAGATTATTCACTATATTTTTGACTTGTTAGTTTGTTTAATGAATGTTTTTTTACTTTTGCAATTTGAACACATAATAAGTATATGGCATCAAACGTCAGAAGCTAGGTGCAAGGTTCCAATAGGTGGTTTCCTATGGACAAAAACCGGAAAGAACAAATTCATCCTTACCTACTCGTGCATATACAGAGTGTAAGGGACAGCCCTCCGCAAACTAACAGGGTGCATTCAGCTCCTTATTTTGAATCATATTCGACCGGAAATATTCTCAGGAAAATTTTCATATTTTTTATAGTATTTTCAGTTACTATTCCTTTATTTCAATGTAAAATTACATTATCTGTACGCAGCACTCCATTTATGTAAATAAAACAGCTAAAATAAAAAAAAATCAGCAATGGATGTTGAAATACTCGGCGGCTGAAGGCTCGCTGCGCTGCCGTTCGCTACGAGCGTTTTGCCACGGTAACGATACATTGCGTGTGAGGTAATAAAAGAAATCAGGTTTATTGGATTCCCATAAAGTTCCTGAAATAATTTCATGTACCGCTAATCTTATTATGATATATTGAATTCACCCCATCAGTCTGCGGAGGGCTGTCCCTTACACTCTGTATAATTATTCTCATATAACGTAATGTACCTACCTAATTGTTCTGTCCGATTAGTGCACTCTGGCTACTAGACGCGCACAGATGTGGCCACGGCAACGACCACAGGGATAGTTAGATATTGATTTTAAAGAGTGTCAATTAGTGTTCTTCACATGAGCGACTCGCGTCAATGGCAGAGGCAACTGCACGCGTCGACAGCGGTCGTCGTCGACATGTCGTCCTAGAGGCGCTTGAAGTTGTAGCGTGTCGCGTCCGCCATTTTGTCACTCCTGAACTATTTGCAGTGCAGTTACAAAATGGCGGACGCGACACGGTACAACTGCAAGCGTTGCTTTAGGTCGGCGGCGGTCGTCGGTGCGTGCTGTTGTGTCTGCCGTTGACGCGTGTCCGGTGTCGCTCGTGTGTAAGAACACTTAGGTACGAAACAGGGTATGCAAAGTTTTAGTCGACTAATTGATCGAATTGTTTTGAAGTTATTAATTATTTTGTGCAAGTAGTCGTTAACACACTGAAACAAGAAAAAAAGTGGTTTGGCCTTGTGTCTGAAAAAAATCTCTACAACGGATATTTTTTTGGGCTTTCAGCTATTGACGGCTGTTGCTTTACCTTATTCTACAGTTTCTTATTGGATTGCTGATTTTAAAAGAGGACGATCGGGCCGTGAAAACAACTGAAACATTTTTGTTATTTTTATAGTGCTTCCAAAAACTTTTATTCACCCTTGTCAATACTGCAACAATTTCTCTTATAAGCCTATTTACGGGTGCAAGCTTATTGCCCGTTGCATACCATAAAATTGAAGCAGCAATTAACTGGCTGCGTCTAAACGACACGTCTGGACGCCAGCATATCAAGCTACCCGAAACTGTCAAATTTTTCCAATCGACCTTGAACCTAATGCTTTAGCAATAAAGTCGAAAATCTATTGAAGACATTTGACAGATTGTAGTAGCTTGATGTGCTGACAATTGTTGCAAGATACGGGCAAGTTAGTTGCCGTTCCAAACTGGCATAGGTGTGCCTAAACAGCACGTATAAAATCGCGCGTACAATAATCGCACGTACAATGATATCGCATTAAATTCTGGCATGAACATTTTATATAATTCAAACAAGTTAAAAGATATCTTGAGAAGACGTTCAATAAAATTTGAATGAAATATTTGGCAGCACAAATACGGGCAATACTTGAATCAAGTGTACAAGGACGTGCAACTCTGTGTTTAGGCGAAGCAGAACTTGCATGCAATAACTGCCTTGGTGTACAGTCGCATGCAAATTTATTGAACGGCAAAACTTGCATTAAATTATTTATTTATTTATAGGAGAACCAACAGCTATATTACAAATGGATAATAATTGTATATGAAACATAAAGCCAATAACAGGTTCTCACGGGTAAAAAACAGTAAAAATAGTAGAAATCTTAGGATCACTAACAAGCACGATAGAAAATAATATACAGGGTGTAAGGGACAGCCCTCCGCAGACTGATAGGGTGAATTCAGTATATCATACTAAGAGGATCGGTACGTGAAATTATTTCAGGAACATTATGGGAATCCAATAAACTTGATTTGTTTTATTACCTAACACGCAATGTGTCGTTACTGCGGCAAAACGCGCGTAGTGAACGCCAGCGCAGCGAGCCTTCAGCCGCCGAGTATTTCAACATCCATTGCTGATTTTTTGATTTTAGCTGTTTTATTCACATAAATGGAGTGCTGCGTACAGAAAATGTAATTTTAGATTGAAATAAAGGAATATTAACTGAAAATACGAGAAAAAAATCCTGAGAATATTTCCGGTGGAATTATGATTCAAAATAAGGAGCTGAATACACCCTGTTAGTTTGTGGAGGGCTGTCCCTTACACCCTGTATACATATAAGGTACAATAAGCACTATGCACTTTTGAATTGTATGCCATTTTATGGAAATCGCACGCGTGTAAACACTTGCATGCAATTCTTGAATGGCAATAATTGAACTTGCTTTGTGGCATGCGATTATTGCTCTTGAACGTTCTAGAAACTTGCATCGTGTTTAATGGGTCTTTACTCAATTTCATTCTCAGATTCAGCACAGATTACCAGTACGACCTAGTCCGTTCAGTGTTTACCTTCAGTCCGGACTATTTGCTGACAGACGCGCCATACCAGCTTCAAAACCCGAAAACACTGTATGCTCTTCTGAAGTCTAAAACTAAAAAAGCTGAGAAGTCTCCTAAGAAAGACGTCAAAGGGAAAAAGAAGGAGGTCCTTAATGAGGAGTATCTGGCCTTCTTAGAGGTGAGCATTAGCCAGTTTTTGTTGGCCTTTTTAGAGGTGAGCATCAGCCAGTTTTTGTTGGCCTTTTTAGAGGTGAGCATCAGCCAGTTTTTGTTGGCCTTCTTAGAGGTGATCATCAGCCAGTTTTTGTTGGCTTCTTAGAGGTGATCATCAGCCAGTTTTTGTTGGCCCTCTTAGAGGTGATCATCAGCCAGTTTTTGTTGGCCTTCTTAGAGGTGAGCATCAGCCAGTTTTTGCCTAATCATTTTTCGTCTAATTAGAAAACGAATTCTAACTGTCCAGGCCGTCATTGTATTTTGAACTTACAAAAAAAAAAAACAAAATTGATAACTTAAGACTCCTGGTCTAGTTTTCGTATGAGAACTTTACGGTCGTCAGACTAAATGGCTCGAATATTTGGGCTTATGAATTTCTTAAGCAGGGAAGAGGAAGAAAGAAGGAAAGAAGACGCACGCCCCTCCACTAAAATCTCTATACGAACATTTGAAAAGTGTATGTAATAAGCAGTGGAGGAACGTGCAGGTTTATAGCAAACGATCTCTAGCAAGCAACACACTCGACCCTTGTAAATCTTCATGTATTTTATCCTACAGAAAAAAGCCACAGCAGATCGTGCACTGGAAGATCAAATCGAACACGACATGGAACAATGGAACCTGAAGAGTCATATTCTGCCGCTGAATTTCGCTGTGACTGACGAGCTCTTCAACAAGTACTGGCCCCCGCCGCCCCCGCCCCCACTCGTTGAAGCCCCTCCTGAGACCCCAAAAGGAAAGGGGAAGAAGGGTAAGAAGTAACAAGGGAGTGTTGAGTATTAGAATAGAAGATGGGGATAATGATAGGAAACCTGGGAGATGTAATAGAAAATGAGGAATTATGTCGCTTGGGTTGTTATATTGCTACTTTAGAAATAAATATAATGATGTACCTACGTAGGCGAACGTTCCCGGTCGACCACTTTTCAACCTTCTTACTAAGGGTATAAGGGCGAAAACTGTGCGACCGGGAACGTTCGCGGGCGTACCTTAGTTTAAATTATTATTTAAAACCACGCGTTAAGAAGGAGTTGGTGCCAGATAAGCTTTCTGTTAGAATTAAAGATGTTCAAGTACGGAGTGTAATTTTTTTAATTCCTTAAGAGGGCTGTCACATTTTGTCACCTCTCTCGCTCACACAGGACCAAATTTTTAAGAATGTTAAATGAAAATATACTTTTTTGAAAAATGTGATCAATGGGCTTACTAAATAATATTAATTTAATAGGTAATTATTAAAAACACATTTTTATTGTAGCATTTATTTAAATCATCTCAAAAACAGATCATAATACTTATTGAGCTAAGTTTATTAGATAACACAATAGAAATGTGTTTTTAATAATTACCTATTAAATTAATATTATTTAGTAGGGAGCCCATTGATCACATTTTTCAAAAAATCATCTTTTCATTTAACATTCTTAAAAAATTGATCCTGTGTGAGCGAGAGGGGTGATAAAACGTGACAACGCTCTTAAATTTCGGTTCGAAATTTCGAACCTTACTCTTTTTTCAAAACATCACGCGGACCACTTCGCGACCACGAGTTGCCATCTTCAGCTCCTTCATACATTCAGCGGTGGTGACCGCGTGGTCAGCCTTACTGATTATCCATCGCACAACGTCAACGGGATGTCATCGAGAAACGAGATCATTCGAACCAACGTGACGCCCGGTTGACACGCTGCTATGGTAAACGCGCGTCATGTTCTTGTCGACGTACCGTTGACGTGGCGGTGGACAGTCTGCCTTACGACAAGTGGAGATCGAAACTGATCTGTGTGCGAATACAATAATGGAAATACAAATAAAAAAACAAATCTTTATACAGGTTACAGTTCATTTAATTTCCTATATATTACATCACTGACAACTGGTATTAAATGTACAAGAATAATGTCTTTTATCAGTTCCCACTATTTAATACGCAAAATATCTTCATTTTTATATGAATTGTGCTTTATAATAACTGATATTATTATTATCTAGACGAAATGCTTGAGGTTTTCAGCTTGATTGTTACTGCGACTTTTACCCTTGTAGGGTCAAACACAAAGTATTTTAGGGTTAGTAACCAGAGAAAGGTAAAAGGCAAATTGACGATGTCAATCAAATTATTTGCGTAGTAAACCTAGTTTTTAGTTACTAGCTTCTGAAAACAATGGTGTAGTATAGATATACAGGGTGTTACAAAAGAAATGACAAAAGTTTAAATAATGGATTAAATACACTGTAAAAAACCATTTGTTTGAAATAAATGCTTTGCTTTGATGCATGAACGTAAACGAGGCAATAGGAGTATGTAAGGTTCGTAGCAGGTGGCATTCTGTTGTTTCTGCCTATCCCCATGGGAAGAAGGTTGGGTGAGTTTATGTATGTGATGTCTTTAATTATTATTTTCTGAACTTGAGACTAGATAGAAAACTATTTAGTAAGAAACTTTTTAACTTTTTTAAAATTATATTTTAGGTTTTTGAATCACACCAGCTTGAGCATTTCGTCTAGCAAAATTTGAATAAAAATGGCTTTAAATATACTAGAATCCCTAATACATATTTACATCGGTAAGATTATAAAATTAACTTACTAAGATACGACATGTAGGTTATAATTGGTTAAAATCGAGTAATATTTTACTTGTTTAACTATCACAACATACATTACTGCAGTCGATAACAAGATACCTAACCTCTTTTCTTGAAGTCGGTTAGTTTTAAAGTTGGAAATTAGAATAATATTTACCTGTTGTAGCCAAAATTAGACGCGGTAAATAAGCTCTGACCACATGAGGCGAATCCTGCGCGAATTTTTTTGAAGCAAGTTGATACCCGCCTCAAACACCTCCGCCGCGGAACCATAGCAGCGAAACCGCAGTCGTTCAATTCAACTGACTCGCATGATGTTCCGCTGCTCGAATCTCGATTCGAGTAGCGGAACATCATGCGGTTTCGCGGCGGAGGTGTGTTACCCGCCCTAATGATTAGTAAAGCGCCTACTACACGGTCGCCAACCGCGTCCCCGACAGAGGTGACCTTGTTTGGCGACCGGCAGAGCTGTTTCAATGTTTGGTCGTAAACCACCATCTACACGGTTGTAAACCACCAATGTCACCTGTCAGGACGCGGTTGGAGAGCGTGTCGCAGTCGCTGAAGGCACGCGACTGTTCGTAACAGTTTTAACACCTCAAGTTGTCGACAAAAACGGCGCGAGCAAATTAGGCCCTTTGTACACGGCACGGTTTCTTTACGGTACGGCGTATAAACCGCGCCGTAGAAAAAACGTGTCTGTCAACAAGCTTCCATAGTGATCCATACAACACTGACGACCGTGCCTACACACGGCGAATAGACCGTAGTTTTTCATGTCAAGAAAAATGTGCGTGTACAAAGGGCCTTACGCGAGGAATATCGCTTCAGTTTGGGCAGAGTTTAACATTTGAAAATTACGACTTACAATTTAACACAAAAAAAAATCACATACTCATGGAATTCTTGATGAACGTTTAGTCTACAGTATAAATTGAGTACAATAAAATATATTGTAACGTATAACTACGACGCGTTTAAATTTAAAATTAAATTATATTCGACATTCAACTCTATGGTATAAGCAAATGAGCACTTTTAGGGAATAATTAACTGCTTATATAAATTGTTTATATTTTATATGATCTATGTCCAGCAGTGGACGAATTTTGGCTGAAATGATGATAAATATTTTATATATAATATTTAAATGGATTTATTTTTTCTGACAAAGGAATCTCCTTCCGTGTCTCTTGGCAGAAATACGGCTTTTATAAAAGAAGACTATTTTAATAACTTTGATATAATTGTAGTATTATATTATCTGTGATATAGTGGAAACATCTGGAATATTCACTAAACTGGCACTAAAATCAACTTATATTTATTATAAAATATTGCACTAAGTAAAATATTATTATGTGGAAGTTAAACTATTTTCTATATTATTGTGTGTTGTAGTTATTGAATTATGTAGTATAAATGCTTAATACTAACATTTTAATAGCAATTATTGATTGACCAGTGAATTTAAACTGTGAGTTTACTAATGGCAGTTTAAGAGTTTCTATAATATTGCTTATTTACATTTCGACACCAGCAATTTATACTACGCTAACTCGAAGTTACGCTTTTTTGAGTTAGCGTTGTATAAATTGCTGGTGTCGATTTGTAATAATAATGTGTGTGTTCTAAAGTGACCATAAGCTTATTGCAGTAGGAAATGGAAAAAATAATCTCTTTTAAAAACCTGATCATCAAATCCGTTGTAATTTATCATACTGAAGGCTAAGGCTGCGGCCTAGCCCACACGCCGACCGCGGTCGACGACTGTAGCCGTCAGTCACAGACGACGGCCGAATGCTATAATCGTAAATACACGAGCGCGGTCTCACTCGCACGCCGCCCGCAACGGCCAGGTGCGACGGCGGCAACGAACATTTTGGCAACCGGCGGCGTGTCGGTCGCTCAGAATAATAACTAAAGCATAGAAACCACGTAAAAATAGCAATTGAAAACAGATAGCTGACACGTATTATGCTTATGAGCTTTCGCGTATGGTAGAATGAGACAAAAACTTCACTCTGTTTCTATTATTTTCATGTTGGTCACGAGTTGAAATGTCAACGGACTCCATTGGACACCTTTAAAAACGACTAAATTCAAAATAACATAATTAAGTTCATTGTCTGTCACATTAGCATCTTGCTCACTTGGACGGGTTATAATGGCGAAAAGTTTTGCTGGAGGAATTGTGATAACTGCTATTTAAGAATAAAATTGTGCAGTAATTCCCTCGCGAAAAGGTGTTAACCGGTATTGTGTTTGTGCGTCATGAAATGGCAATCTAACTGAACAATGTCTTGTGTGATTGAAGGATGTAAATCCCATTCAGGACGAAAAGAAAATAGTTCTGAAGAAATTACATTTCATCGGTAAGTTTTTCAATTCTAAGCGCATGAAATAATCAGAAAATACGTCCTAGTATTATAATAATATTGTCAATTCTATATTGTATTGTTTAAATTTCAACTTATAAGGTATTTTGCTTGAAATTATCATTTTTTCCTTATTTCAAATTAGGTTAGCTTTTTTGCTAGTGATGTGGTAAAATCGCGTACATTATCGATATTTTTTATGGCAGTCATTGGTTTCGGGCACATTTTTGTAATAATATGAAGAAAAATAATGTTGAAATTTCATTACAGCTTCCCAAATGATGAAGCAATTAGGAAGGAGTGGATTCGACGGAGTTCCAAGCGACATTGGACAGTAAAATCACATAGTCGGATTTGTTCCAAACATTTCACTGCAGATTCATTTGTGTCGAATATAAATATTAAATGGAGGCGATTGAAACACAATGCTTTACCTACGTTATATTTGCCGAGCTCTAGATCAATGGTAATGAAAATTTCCTTAAATTTCATTTAAAATTATAATAATAATCTTGTATATTTTGTATTTCACTCTTTAGTATCAATTTTATAAAACGAATGAACAACTATTGCGAAAACGACGTTAATATAATATGTTTTTAGACTTCAGAAGAAGTACATAAGGTTCTCAGTGAGACAAAACAAATTAAAGTTCCAAGTCTCCCATCAATTATGACTCGGGCTCATCTCCGCGAATTAGACGTACAAGGATATTCCGGGGTGAGCATGTAAATCTTGTATATTTTGTACTTCACTTTTTAGTCCTCATTATCTTGCTGCCCTTATCCCATTCTACTCTTTAGTATCAAGTTTATAAAACGAATTAACAAGTATTGCTATTCTAAGGGCTGATTTTTCAATCATCTGATAACTTTATTCAAGGAATAGTTTTGAAATTTTGCCAGTTATTTCATACAAAAACTGTCAAACCTCAATTTTATTATTCGAATAAAAGTTATCTGGCGATGGAAAAATCAGCACTTAATGGTATTAATAATTATTTCCTTTTGTCTTTAGACTTCAGAAGAAGTACAAATGGACGTCTGTGCGACAGAACAGATTAATGTTTCAAGTTTCCCATCAATTACGAATCGGGCACATCTCTACGAATTAAACATACAAGGATATCCTGGGGTGAGCATGTAAATCTTGTATATTTTGTACTTCTCTGTTTAGTATCAAGTTTATAAAACTAATTGACAACTATTGTTATTTTAAACGATGTTAATATAGTATTTTTATGTTTTGTTTTTAGACTTCCAAAGGAGGACATAATACAGGTGTCTGTGAAGCAACAGAACAGATTAAAATTACAAGTATGCCATCAACTACGACTCTGGCACATCTATGGGAAGTAGATGCACAGGGATACCATGGGGTAAGCATGTTAATCATGTAGTTAATATTATGTATATAAAACTTCTTGGTCTTTTTTTTACTACTCTCTATTTTTGTTTTTCTGTAGGACCCGCTGATGCTGCGATCTGAGACGACTATAGCAAGTGATAATTCGGAACCAATATATTATGGTGCACATCGCTGTACCGAGAGCAAAGATTGCTTGCTAAAAGTAGCAGAGTGTGAAAAAAGAAATAGAAAACTGCAGCAAGAAGTGACAAGATTTAAGAAAGTTTCCAAACAACGTCTCAAAAAAATTAACGCTTTAAAAAAACAGCTTTCACGTCTCAGCAAAAAAAATTCTAATCTATACAGCATCTTAATGGACAGATTAAAGGAAGAAGGTATTGAAAAGGAGTATCTAATGATGTTAGAAAATATTGATAAACATGATATCATCAAGAGGTTTTTACAAAAAGAAGCAGGTCTTACGCTAACTAAGGAGTACAGTCAGGATTTAAAAAAATTTGCAGTTACGTTGAACTATCTTTCCCCAAGAGCCTACTCATTTGTTAGGGAACAATTTCAAGATGTTTTGCCACATCCAAAAACCATTTCTGCGTGGTATAAGGGAGTTGATTGTAACCCTGGTTTTACTTCAGAGTCAATTGAAGCTATTCGGTTAAGAGCAGCAGAAAATTCGGAAAAATCTCTGTTTTGTGCTCTTGCTATTGATGAAATGGCTATTAGAAAACTAATTGAATGGGATAGCCATAATAAACATTATTATGGATTTGTAAATGTTGGCATAGACCTAGATTCTGACTCTGTTCCCATGGCGACACAAGCTTTAACCTTCATGGTTACATGCTTGAATGACACGTGGAAGATTCCTGTCGGTTATTTTTTGATAAAGTCAATCACATCAGAGCAAAAATCTGTTCTCGTTCAAAAATGTATTCAGCTCCTACGCGAATGCAATGTCACAGTTATTTCACTGACTTTCGATGGGGCTGCATCAAATATTGCAATGTGCAATGATTTAGGCTGTAACCTAGCTTCTGGATCCGTGTCGTTCCAGTGCGATGAATCAGAAGTATTTCTTTGGCCTGATCCTTGCCATAACATCAAGTTGATCCGAAACACCTTCGCAGATAAGAAAAGCATTGTTGATGGTCAAAATAATTTAATATCTTGGGAATGTATAGAAAATCTTCTACAACTACAAGAAGAAGAAGGTCTGCATTTAGGAAATAAATTGAGAAGGGACCATGTCAACTTCATTAGACAAAAAATGAAAGTCCGTCTCGCGACACAACTTCTAAGTAACTCTATTGCAGATGCTCTAGAGTATTGTAAAAGCAAAAATATTCCCGGATTCGAAAATTGCGATGGCACTGTAACCTTTATAAGACTTTTTAATAATCTCTTTGATATTTTAAATAGCCGCAATATGAGGGCGAAAGGCTGGAAAAGAGCACTTACAACTTTCAATTTTGAAGAAACTGAGGTTTTCTTTGAGGCTGCTGAAAACTATATAAAGAGCTTGAAATTATTGGATGGTACACGTCTTATGACCTCTAACAGGAGAACTGGTTTTAATGGTTTCATAGTATGTATGAAATCCTTGAGGTACATATACTACAAAACTGTAACCAACCATAAGTTGCAGTACCTCTGCACATATAAAATGTCTCAAGACCACTTAGAGCTCTTTTTTGGGGCCATAAGAGCTAAGTGCGGTTTCAATAACAACCCTTCTGCCCGCACCTTCCAAGCTGCATACAAGAGGTTACTTGTGCATGCCCAGTTCAAAGATGGAGCTAGCGGGAATTGTATTCCCTTAGACAAAATTTCAGTTTTGAATTACCAACCATCAAAAAATTCAATTGATGTCATTAATCAGAGCAATGGGAATTCAATCCTTGTTAACGAGGATGACACTGAACTTGTGTTGCCTTACGATGTGGAATTAGTAGATCACGATTATATTCTGTCTTCTACATCACTCAGTGAATATTCCAAGGATGTGGTGTATTATATGGCGGGATTTGTGGTCCGAAAATTAAAAAGGGTTTTGAAATGTGAAACTTGTATCGAAGCCCTCTGCGATGACACAGTCGACAATGTAGGCAAAGTCACATTAATATCCATTAAGGATAGAGGCGGACTTATTAAGCCATCAAAGAATGTATACAAAGTATGTGAAACTGCAGAAAAATACGTCAGAGAGTTAAAATCTAAAGTTGGACTGCAATTAGGAAAACATCAACATGTCATGGCCATTTCTAACAAAATTTGCCGGACTTTTATTAATACTAAAATTTTCGACGGCCTTGTTGATCATTCTTTAGAATTTAGTTTTGAAAATAATCATACAATTTTGTTGATAAAATCGATTTGTCAGCTCTATTTAAAAGCACGAATTCATCACATCATTAAACAATCTTGTATCCCGACTGAAAAGATAAGGACGTTTTTGACAAAAACTATTTTATTTAAAGGACAATAATTTTATAAACCTATCCTACATATAATTTGTGAACAAAGTGTGCATATATTGGAAGTACCTAAACCTGTAATTACTTAAATTTACACTTATTACAATGTAAAAAAAACTGTAAATAAAAAATATCACTTTGAATTACGTTTTTCCTTTTCCGAAAACCAGATAATACTTTTCCCTAACTGACTGTTCCTCAAAGCTGATAGGAAAACCTTTCGTTGGTTTACGAATTATGCTAAATGGCGTTTTGATCTGTTATGAAAACATCTGATTTTATCTATCAATCGAAAACCGGATTGACGCTTTTGAAGATCTGTATTCCATTTCAACTATAGTATTTAAATTAAAAATACATCACTCACCGAACGTCCACTGTTGGACATTGGGTAGGGCCCTACGCAATACTGGGCGAACGGCAGAATATATATTTTAGTCATGGCAACCGAATTTTCGGTTATTCATAAACTCAAACAGTGTACATTGGATGATTTTCTTAGGACGAAACATTTTGTCGATAAATATATTTCATCGACATAGTCAATCTCTAGCACGTCAATACCCCGTGACAACCTGCACATTTACGCAAATAGCATCGCATATGCATCTCTTTCTGATGCTTTGACAATGTCATATGTAAAAAAGAGTGCAGCGTATTGTACTTTGTTGTTATTTTTACGTGGTTTCTATGCTTTAGTTATTATTCTGAGGTCGGTCGGCCGTCGTGACGTCACCGCGCGCTGTCAGTAGCGTCTGGCGTTTTAAAGCGGCCGTAGCCTTAGATTTAAAGCGACTGGAGGCTGAACCGACCCTTTGTGGTTTACCTGTATAATTAATAACCTTTTTACGGTAGCTAATTGCCAGTCAATTTTTGAAATCATACTCAATAGACGAGTTAAATGAACTAAATAATTAATAAATCATCTATTTGAACTTTGCTTTAATCACAATAATGAGATAGTTTGACACAGTCGAATTTTTTTTATAGCTGTCAAATTAACAACTTTTAACTACAAGAAAATTGAGCTTCAAACCAAAAATATTGAGGACATTGCAATGAGACGATTTAGATAGAATTTTGTCTATTAGTAATTAACCTTTTTACCAGTGATAAGAAATCAACAACATTTTTTTTAACAATGTATTTACATTATTTTGTCAATTTAAATTTTTTAACAACTTTTTCCCGGTATATATTCAGTACAAAAATTACCGAATTCCTAAATATTTAACTGAAAATTGACGGTACCGATAATTTACCGAAAACCACGCCAAAATAAGATAACGCTCAGAAATTCAAAGTAGTTAACATTATTTGCACCTAATGGGAAAAAATTTAAGTTTTTTTTCTTTCAACGAATTTCCTAAAAACAATGTAATATTTTTTAAATAAAATTAATTAATTAATTCAGTCTACAATTTTACAGCGGACAAAAAACAGCATTTGGTTTTTGGTCTTGGAATTTTGGAAAAAATTGAGCATACGGCCTATTTTTAGGCGACAACCCATTTAAGATGGATTAGTGCAAGCAACTATCTACTTTATCATCATTGCTTTAAGAACCTATTGCGCTTGCACTAACTTACAAAGGGTTTTTAGAAAAACTGGAATAAAAAAAACTATCACAATTTAGATATTTTCCTACTTAAATATTACAAAAGGAAGATTTTGGTTTGTGAGACATGATAATTATTTTACTATTTTATTTTAATTAATTGTCATTATTGCACCGATACCGATAGTAGATGAAAGCGTTATATTCACAAACTGTTAAGTACCCCCAGCATAGAAATATTTCATTGGTTATTAAAAAGAAAATTGGCTGTTTCATACAAAAATGCCATACCTACACCGACAATATGTATCTGTCTGATTTTTAGAGTTCCATACCCGAAGGGTGCCAAACTGAACCCTGCTGAGCCTCTGTTGTCCATCTGTCTGTCTGTCAGCGGGCTGTATCTCATGAACCATAAGGCTCGGACTACAAGCATCAGGAATCTCTCCAGTCCGAGATGAATCCGAGTTCAGCATGCCATGGACTACACGTGGCCTGTTTGAATCCGGAGAGAAAACTCAGTCGACCGCTAGCACTTGCGCTGATCAGTCGCTACTTTGGTGTTTCAAATGGAAACTTTAACTTTACTTGCAGTTTAAACTCAGTCGACCGCTAGCACTTGCGCTGATCAGTCGCTACTTTGGTGTTTCAAATGGAAACTTTAACTTTACTTGCAGTTTTGTGTTTAGCTGCGACCGTTAATAAAAGAAGGAACACCAAACAAAAGAAAGCCAAAAGATACTGGGTTTAGCTGCGACCGTTAATAAAAAGAAGGAACACCAAACAAAAGAAAGCCAAAAGATACTGGGTTCATCCTTTTCACGTAGACCGCTTAGCGGTACGAGTATTCTACGAGTCGTATACAAAAATGATGAAGTGGTTCGTCCGGAAGCGTCCGGAACGAACGTTTTTCGGAGTCGTGTGGTCAGCGCCATACAACTACATATTATATTGAACAGTGGCGTGCATTTCATAAAGACAGAAAGACACATCTTGTTGTGTATTATCAATAAACAAAAAAATCATAAATCAGCTCCATCTGTCGTGCGTGCCTGCAAGCTCCTTCGTATTATTTGACGCAACTTCGCATTGCGCTGCACTAGCGCCGCTGAGTGCCTCGGGAAAGACACAAACTATTCAGGTCTAAATGTTTATTTGTGTGCTCTCGTGGTCATGCGGATTTAATGTGTGTGCGTTCCTATAAATACGTGTGTTCGATGTAATTCGAACACCCGTTTGCTGATCTAGCGAATCAATCAGGCCGCGTAGAGCGTGCGCCGACGACAGTGCATATTCGGACAGCAACCGGGTGCATTCATCAGCATTAGCCATCATTTTAGCGTAGCCTTTTATTCATTATAATAAATAGTTATTAACTAGTGAAACTCAGCGTTTTAGTAGCCACCCCGATAGTCAACACCACTTAGGTCGCGACCCGAACATTTTGCTCCTTCGAGCCTTGCACTTCGCGTGCCAGTTATAGTGCGGTTTTTCTGGACTAACGGCAAGTGAAGTGAACTTTACCAGTGACGTTATAGAGTACAGCGTCCATTAGCTTAGCATAGTAGTGACTTTTGTGGTAAAGACTAGAAGCAGTGGAGTTGTACTTGGTCCATATCGGATTCAGTGAGTTTTCATCTCTCGCAAAACCTACACAGTGAGGTTTCATTTAGCAGCAGCGAGTGGTACTTATTGAGTGAGGTACCAGTTAGCAGCAGTGGGCATACAGCTCGCACCTATAGCATCAGCTAACGGAGGAGCAACTTTATTAGGCAGCATCAGCAGCAAAAGTCAAGTAAGAGCGTTCCGTTTTCATTATAAACAACAGCAGCAAGATGGAAAATTTATACATCAATCAAACTGAGATTGCAGAGAGTTTGAAAAAACTTCTCGTCAATTTCAAAAAGGATAGCGTAGAGCGTAAGACCATCGATTATTGTAAGCGAAGGCTTGAATTACTGGAGTCGTATTGGAGAGATTATCAGGTAAACCATGAAAAGCTGTCGCCATACGAAAACAGTAATCATCAGTACTTTGTCAAATCAGAGTTTGAACGTACCGAAGAGGTATATTTTACGGCAAAAAGACTGATTAAGCAGTTTTATGAAGATTTAGTGCAGTGTAGCATACAACCATCTCCCAAGCAGCGAGAAATTCCTCGAGCAGCACAGCAAGAGGCGGCCGGTGATTCTACCAGCCCACCGGAACCGCGAGCTCCAACTCCAGCAGCTCCTAAGTTAGAGTCAACGGGTTCCAACAGCAAGCTTGACGATATGCTACATAAGCAGTCAGTCAATTTTAAAGCACTCATGAGAGCAGTCGACAATATTGAGATAGATGCAATCGTCGACAAATGGGAGTTCGAAGATACTCTTAGAATTCTACAAAATCGTTGGACCGTAGTTGATAATCTTCATTGGGAAATTATCAGTGAGTCCGAAGAGAATCTAGCATATGAGCACCACTACAACAAATACGAAAAGATATTCAACGACATGAAAAGAGCCATCAACGCTAGGATGTGGTCCACAGCATATCGTGAAAAGTCAACTCCAAAAATGGAGATACCCGTTTTCACAGGAAATTATCACCAGTGGGTATCGTTTCAAGATTTGTTTAATGAAACAATCCATAAGAATTCCGCATTATCAAACGCACAGAAGATGCAATTCTTAAAAAGTAAGGTAAAAGGGGAAGCCGAGCGCCTAATTCAGCACTTACCAATCAGCGCTGACAATTATATTGTATGTTGGGAGATCTTGAATCATCGATTCGATAACAAGAAATTAATTTTTTCATCACATGTGAATGTTTTTCTTAATCTTCCTAGCATACAGCAGCAATCATTTCAAGCAATCAAGAAGTTGCACGACGTTACAGTAGAGAGCCTTCACGCTATTAAAAACTTAGGTGTAGACACAACAACGTGGGACCCATTGCTCTTTCATATACTATCGCAAAAGTTAGACAGTGAATCTTATTCAGAGTACATAGAGTCGTTACAGAACTCACGGGAGCTACCAGTACTACAAGATTTCTTAAATTTTCTAGAGAATAAGTTCACTAGCTTAGAAGCATCTCGTCGGCGACAAGATATCATGCCTAAAGCGCATTCATTTCAACAGCAAAATAATTCATCAGCAACATCCACAAATAATAATCGTAAGACAAATTATTACAAATCAAATTGGAAATCATCAAAACCTGTAACAAAGTCAATGCATGTGTCAGCAGTGCAATGTCCTCTTTGTTTTGCAGAACATCGGTTATTTAATTGCGACAAGTTTATAGAAATGACGAGCGATTTGAAACTTAAAACCATCAGCCAATTTAATTATTGTAAAAATTGCATTTTTGATCATAATGGAAATAATTGTTTTTCAAGAAAACGGTGTCACAAGTGTTCCGGAAATCATCATACGTTATTGCATGAATGTTTTGAGCAGCAAAAACCTAATTACACGTCCGGTCCTACAAAGCAAAAATCACGTTATAATAAACAACAAGAAAATGTATCGTCAAGCAATAATAATGGAGCTCACGCTTCGCAGCAAAATTATTCGGAAATTTTATTAGCTACAGCGTTAGTGAAGGTGACGTCAGCGGACAGTACACAGCACGTTCTGAGAGCACTCATTGACCAGGGGTCACAGATATCGCTGATTAGCGAAAAAGCAGCTCAACTGTTACAATTGAAACGACAGCAATGCAAAGGAGTAGTAGTTTTCGGAATTGGAGAGAAGGAAAGCAGCGCGAAGGGCATGCTGAACATCACATGCCAGTCAATCTATACCGATTTCAAATTTACTTCTGAAGTTATGATAATGAATAGCCTTCTTAAAAACTTACCCAATAGATCCTTTGAGAAGCCCACTTGGACACACCTAGAACACATTAGCTTAGCAGATCCCGACTTCAATACAAGTCGCCCAATAGATCTATTATTAGGAGCTGACGTCTATGCTACTATCATGCTAGATGGTATGATCAGAGGTACTGACTTGTCATCGCCTTTAGCTCAAAACACCCATCTCGGGTGGCTACTATGTGGTGGTGTAAAGACGTTTCACTGCAACGCAGTGCTAAACAACATGGATATGATTCATCAATTTTGGAAAATTGAGGACATTGATCAGCAAAATGAATTATCAGCAGAAGATCAAGAATGTGTCGAATATTATCGTACTACAACAAAACGTTTGGAGAGCGGTCGATATGAGGTTAGGTTACCAATGCGGCCACAAGCGAATGAAAAGTTAGGAACATCAAAGGAGATCGCGTTAGCACAATTTAGGAACCTGGAAATAAAATTCAGCAAGCTAAAAGATCTAGAAAAGCAATACAAGCAATTCATAAGCGAGTACGAGAAATTAGGACATATGACTATAGCCAGATTCAGCAACAACGAGCTGGAGTGCTTCTTACCTCATCATGGAGTGCAGAGAGCTGAGTCCGCCACTACTAAGCTAAGAGTCGTCTTCAACGCGTCGGCCAAGACGTCTACGGGCTATAGTCTTAACGACATTATGTATAAAGGACCTAACTTACAGCAGGACCTGCAAACTCTATTGTTAAAATGGAGACAGTATCGTTACGTGTACACAGCAGACATAGAGAAGATGTTTCGCCAGATCTTAGTAAATAAAGATGATCAGAGGCTACAAAAAATTGTGTGGCGAGATAACAGAGACCATAGACAGCCAATCAAAGCTTATCAATTATCAACTGTCACGTATGGGACGAAAGCAGCGCCTTATTTGGCGATGATGATGCTTCGTCAGCTCGCAGAAGATGAGCAGCATAATTACCCCAATGCAGCAAAAAGCCTAAGAGAGGATTTTTACATGGACGATTTGGTTTCCGGGGTACACACAATTGAACAAGGGAAGAAAAGAATAGCAGAACTAAACTTGTGCCTCAGCAGCGGAGGATTTTTGTTAAGAAAATGGTCTGCGAATGAAAAGGGACTATTAGAAAATATTAACATATCCAAACAAAATACACAAGAGTCAGCATTTACTTTTAAAACAGAAGATACAGCAAAGACTTTAGGTTTGCGGTGGGATCCAATTAAAGATGAATTCACATTCCAATATTGCTTACAAACAAATACAACAAAACTTACGAAGAGAGTGCTACTATCTGAAATCTCCAAGATATTCGACCCCTTAGGTTGGTTATCCCCCCTGACAACAAAAATGAAGTTACTATTCCAAAAAGTTTGGCTAGAATCAAAATTACAGTGGAGTGATGAAGTCTCGAATAACATCAGGAACGAATGGGCCAAATTAAAGGAAGATTTGGGCAGCATCAGCCAATGCAGAGTTCCTAGATGGTTGCAGAGCAAGCAAGATGATTCTATACAATTACACGGATTTTGTGACGCATCTATAAAAGCATACGCATGTGTGGTTTATGCCAGAATCGTGTCGAAAAACAAAGCATCAGTGGTACTAATCGCAGCAAAAACTAGATTAGTTCCAAACAGCAAAACCGTGTCGTTACCGACACTAGAATTATGCGCAGCAGAGCTACTGTCCCGACTTATGGCGAAAATTATAAGCAGCATAGACACAAATAGCATGGATTACAAAATATACGGTTGGAGTGACTCGAAGGTCACACTTAGCTGGATACAAGGTAACCCAGATCGCTGGAAGCCATTTGTATCCAACAGGGTAAAGAAAATTACCATCTCAATGTTACCAGACACTTGGCATTATGTGTCAACCAAGGAAAATCCAGCTGACTCGGCAAGTAGAGGGTTGTCATCGTGTCAATTGATGGAACACTCGCTGTGGTGGCAAGGGCCAGCCTGGCTATCAAATCCTGGCTTTGAACCTGAAAAGCAGCGTACGAGGTATCTAACTGAAGAGGAGGTCAGAAGACAAGTAGTCACCATCCAAACTAGCATTCCGGAAAACAGCATTATCACAGAGTTATTAAATCGTTACAGTTCATTTGTCAAAGTAACGCGTATAATGGCTTGGTTATTACGTGCATTTGCACCGACAAGAAAACAAATGCCTAGATATATCACGTTACACGAGCTCAAACATGCGAAATTGCGTATAATCAAAATCGTTCAAAACATCGAGTTTACAGCGGAGATTGATAACTTATTACGTAAACAGCTTCCCTCAAATAGCAAACTTTTAAAACTCAATCCATTTTTAGACAATGATGGGATACTAAGAGTCGGAGGACGACTAGAAAACGCTAACATCAGCACGGATATGAAAAACCCTATCATAATTCCTTACAGTAGTCGTTTAACAGAACTTCTAATAAATCAAGCACATGAATTAACCTTCCACGGAGGAGCACGACTCACCCTGTCATGGCTTCGACAGTACTACTGGATTATTAAAGGCAATCGAGCAACAACAAAGCAGCTTCGTAAGTGCGTGACGTGCAAGAAACAAGAGCCAAGGAAACTACATCAAATCATGGGGAATCTACCTGATTGCCGGACCAACCCGGCACCGCCATTTTACCATACTGGAGTAGACTACACTGGATTCATTAAAGTAAAAGCCAATAAAGGTAGAGGAATAAAAACAACGAAAGGGTACATTGCCTTGTTTATTTGCATGGTCACCAAAGCAGTGCACATCGAATTAGTGCCTGATCTAAGCAGTTCCTCATTCATAGCAGCATTGCGCCGCATGGCGGCACGACGAGGAACACCAAAGCATATCTATTCCGACAATGGCACGAATTTCGTAGGTGCCAATAGGAATCTCCAAGAAGAATACGAACAATTACAGGAAACCTTCAGCGACACATTCCACAGAGAAATAGCAGAGATGAGCATAGAGTGGCACTGGAATTGTCCTTCTTGGACAAGCGCAGGAGGGATTTGGGAGCGATCCATTAGGAGTCTTAAACAGCATTTAAGAAGAGTTGTTGGTGAGCAAGCGTTGACATTTGAGGAATACAGCACGATATTAGCACAAATCGAAGCGAGTCTAAATTCAAGACCATTGTGCCCTTTAACAGAGGACATTAATGACATCGACTTTCTTACACCAGCTCACTTTTTAACGAGCCGTGCTGGTTTGACTGTCATAGAAACAGCTCAGGATGCTAGAACAAGATGGTACATGACAAACAAAATATTCCAGGACATTTGGAAACGGTGGAAAACGGAATATTTAAGCCAGTTATCTGTACGCAGCAAGTGGTTAAAAACCCAACAAAACGTCGAGATCGGTGATATGGTGACCATTCAAGACGATAACTTACCAGCGGGAAAATGGCCAGTCGGCCGAGTGGTGGAAGTCCACCCAGGCACAGATGGAATTGTCCGAGTAGTAACGTTAAAGACAAAAAACGGCTACATTAAACGTCCAGTGGTGAAGCTATCTATCTTGCCTATCCAAAAGGAGGAAGAAGCCAAGCATCAAAGAAGTGGGGTAGCAGTACAGAAAAGCACTGAAATCACACCAGAAACTAAACAAGCAAGAAAGAGCAAGCAGTCAAAGAGCAGCCCAACAATCGTTAGCGTGATACTCTCATTGTTGTTTTTTATGAGTATAATACTTTCCAGTGAAGCATCTTATAGTTTTACAAAATTCAACAGCAATCAAAGCTTGTATTTTGATCCACTCGGAAAAATGCATCTTGTTCACAATGAGTGGAAAATTGTGACTTATTTCGATATGGCCCCATATTGGCAAGGAGACAAGGCAGTAACAGATTTTTCAAAATATCTCGAACAAACTTGCGAAAAGATAAAAGATACGAGCCATTGCCGCATGATCCTATTACAAATACAACACGAGTTCAATGAGCTACAGTATAGCAATCATCTGTTGCTAAATCAGCATTTCGGAGCGCCCTTGCGAACCCGACGCGGACTTATTAATGCAGTCGGTGCAATTGCGAACACATTGTTCGGAGTACTCGATCAGGATTTCGCAGAAAAATATAAACATGACATTGACCTCGTGCATAGGAACATAGATCACGTAAATCGACTATACAGGAACCAAACATCGATAATCGAGGCAGAGTACAATATTCTAAAAAGGACCGAGGCCACTATTGAAAAGCAGCACAAAATAATCAACAAGCATTTGAACTACTTAGACAACATTACAAACACCATGCAGCAGGAAATCAATGTGATGACTATTCAGCAAGACTTCACGTTAGCAGCAATGGCAACCATTAATATGGTCCATAACTTAAAGCGGATTCAAGATACGCTGACTGACACTTTGACGGAAATATATAAAGGTCAAATTAACCTGCATCTCTTGACACCAAAACAACTGCGTTCAGAGTTACAAATAATTTCAGGACAAATAGGGAAAGAACTTGCTTTACCAGTAGACAACATTCAGTTTAACCTGTATAAAATCTACAAGCTATTAAATGTCAGAGCAAGGGTAATGGAAGAATATTTCATCTTTGAAATCACATTACCATTAATCAGCAGAGATACCTTCGAATTATATAAGCTGATTCCGGTACCACATCAAATATACAAGAGCATGATCAGTGTTAAAGCAATTTCGGAGTTTCTAGCAATCAACCCAAGAAGGGACGCCTATCTATCAGCCAGCATCAATGATCTTCAAAGATGTCATCATCAGGAAGATACCTACCTTTGTCGACTGCAAGCTCCTATCAAGAATATAGGCATCGAAGAAAGATTCTGTGAAACCGAAAACCCACCGGCTTGCAAATTCGTCAAATCTAGCTGCAAAAATAGCTGGGTTCAATTAAACGACTATTCCACCTATCTGTACTTCTGTTGTGATTCCTACTCTTTGAGAATTATATGCGACGATGAAATACAAGCCCGCCAACTCAGCAAGGCCGGGCTTATACACCTTACCAAGCAATGTATGGCAAAAGGCAGTGACGTAACACTTTATTCCTATCATCAATTACAGAATACGCTCACTCTGAAACCTAACATACTTGAAACAAAATTGACTCCAATACATCGTTTGGTCAATAATATTACGCTACCTATCCAAAACTTAGACGAATTTGATTATGAAAGGGCTCAGATTAATAACTCATTAAAAAGACTAGATGAACAAATAAAATCCATGAAGGAATCAGGGCAACAGACTGACGACCTGACGCCCCATGATATCCACCAATATGCAGTATTATATGGATTATTAGCAGTAGCAATCGCCGTGTTCCTATGGTTCCTGTGGAGGCGAGGAAGGCAAGCGGCCAACTCGTCCGACCAACAGCGCAATGAAAGTGCACCCACCAGTGTGAGAGTGTGCATCAACCAATCCGAGCCTGAGCAAAGACCTAAAGTGAGTGCGTGTAATCAGCCACTGCCCGAGCAGGGAGCTAGTGAGTGTAGTGACAATGTGCGTGAACCTAGTGCACCCAAGCGCTGGGCAAGTTTGCGTTTAAAAAGGCGAGACAGCTCGAAGTCTCCTATCGCGAAAAAGCAATCGGTGTTTACTATCGATGACAAAATCGTTTGAGCCAATACACTTTAGCTATTATGTAATATTGTTTATCATCTTGTGAATCATCTCTCATCAAATATTGTACTAATCCTCACTAGCATTTAAGTTCACAGCTACACGTAACTATAGTTTTGTACCTCTTCTCATCTTATCTCTCTCCCTCGGGAGCATGTTCGATGTAATTCGAACACCCGTTTGCTGATCTAGCGAATCAATCAGGCCGCGTAGAGCGTGCGCCGACGACAGTGCATATTCGGACAGCAACCGGGTGCATTCATCAGCATTAGCCATCATTTTAGCGTAGCCTTTTATTCATTATAATAAATAGTTATTAACTAGTGAAACTCAGCGTTTTAGTAGCCACCCCGATAGTCAACACCACTTAGGTTGCGACCCGAACAACGTGGCACACAATCTCACAAATAACGCACACAACCGCACAGGGTAGGCAATGTCTTTATTACAACACGACTAATTTAAATAGTAGCTTTGTTCCTTCCTTGACGATAGTCTTGTCGTTGTTCAGTCTGTCGGCGTTTAGTCGTATAGTGATTCTGATTCTTTTAGCTTTATCATTCTACAAATTAACTTCAATAAAACCCTTAAAATTTAAAAGTCGAACGTTTAGTAAGTAAGCTGGTATCGGTATCGGTACTATAGCGATACTGACACTAAAGATATTGAGAATTAAATTCATAATATTCATAGGATATTATACCCTACGGTTATAGTATAATAGACGCTTATATACAGTCTGTTATAAATGCAAGATTAACTAAGATATTACCTATGATATACATGGTTTATATGCAATAAGTAGGACATTTTATCGATAATTTGACAAACATTGGCTGAACTTCCCCAAAAACGTTGTTTTTTCGGTTTTGGGTAACCTAGGTTTGACAAAAGGCTGACAAACTTGCTTGATACTACTGATTAAGAAAACGAACGGTAATTTCGCATTTTTTTAAGGGTCGACAAATCAACCAAGTCTGTCCACGCCTTTCCACAATGTTCCACTTATTCCAAAATTAAAAATACCAACAATAGATGCATCTTAAAAACTACAGATATTAACACCATGAATTGGCAAACATATATTAATTACACCTAATAATAATATGCACAATAATGCCACCTATATAAGAAAGCTCGCAGAGATCTGCCGGCTCCCTATGGGGCCGGCGCGATGATACGAAATGCAATTCCGAACTGTCCTGAGATTCTTTCGTAAATGCTGTTTTTTTTTTTGTTGGGGAATTTTACTTATCTTTTAGACATGGCAACATTAATCGAGTGAAAAATGTTGCTATTTTGCACCATGAAAAATATATCGAACATTCTTGAAGATGATACTTCTTGCATGTAAAAAATATAAGTAAAATTCTCAACAAAGCGAAATCAAATCAACATAATAAAAAGTTAATGGCACGTCAACACATTTGTTAGATCGCGACTTCGATTCCCAATGGCACATAACATTCAAAATCGCGATCATAAAGTCCAGTTTGATAAAATGTAGTTCCCTATCCAAATAAGGATCACTTTGTCCGAATCAGGGTTGAGAAACATCTACAAAAATGGCACATCATATGTGTCAAAAATCACTGTTGGAATCTTTTAAAAGTCGATGGCACATTAGACGCAAAATCGATTCCATTTTTTTTAAGTCAAGACACTTCACATGTTACCGTGTTGGTTCCGATGGTGTGGTGATCACATGTGGAGTACTGGCGGCGCGGGTTCGAGTCCCGGGCGAGGCTCTGCGTGCTACAGAAGCGCTCGCCGGCACTCGTCGCGGTATGCGCCCAATGTGCCCCTGTTTCAGGTTTGCCATCTGTAATGTGGTTGAAAATTGGTTAGAATTACTAAACTTGTCTATAGATGTTGATGTTGTGTCAATCTACATATTCTTCATAGGGTGACGCGTAATTAATTACCGATACTTAAACACATTATGGAACTCATGATAACAAACAACTTTTACTATGGGACCAAACCTGAAATCGCGAAAAAAAAATCAGCTGTTCCCTACATTTTTATTTATTTAATGTAGGGAACAGCTGTTTTTTTTTTTCGCGATATCAGGTTTGGTCCCAGAGTAAAAGTTGTTCATAATGATGAGTACTATGACCCCTTAAGAGGTTGTGCGTTATTTAAGTTACACCTTGTATATTCATGAATTACTCCTACAATATCACCTTTTTTAACAGTATTGGCAATTTGGCTTGATCTTTAAAACAGCCAGGTGTTTTTAGTATAATTGTCTGGTAGTGGGCCCGCACGATAGTCTACGACCCACTCCTCAAAGAAAGGAAGACCGAGTTCTCGCAGTGGAAATATTATAGACTGTTCCTGTTCTCCCACTGAGAATTTGATCATCCGCCTCCTGTACCTGGGTTTCTTATATTTACGTCCATTTAACCTATCCACATTACCTCATCCTCAAGACAATCCTAAGTCCGGCTGTGGGCCGCAACCGGCAATGTGACTCCTACCTGGCTTTTTGCAACTCAATCTGTCCCTCCAAAGTCTTGGCTAGGTAGATGACGAACAGTTGGGATAGGGCGACCCCTAGTGCCACGGATGCGATGGTGTAAAGGTTACGCTCAGCCCAGGACCGGACGATTTCAATGCAGCCGCTGGTCCACACGCGTTTGCTTGCTTCGGCCACCTGGAGTTAGGTTAAAATAATGTTAAAGAATTTTTATAATAAAATGTATGCTTCCAGTAGGATGTCACATATTTTTGCAATATGAGCGACACTGATATAGAAGAAAACTCGAAATATTACACTATTAGATGTTTATGTTGCCAAAGTGATGTCAGATATTTTTGTATACAACAAGGTGTCACATTCTTCTGAATGTAACTGAGTAGACAGATATTTATAACATAAGACATGCCCGATATTATTGCATTCTAAGAGGTGACATATCTTTTTGAAGCCGATGCAGCATCCTGTTTTTTGGCGTCGCTTGTCACGTCAGATAATTTTGGTGTTCCTTCGATGACACATATTGTGTTGCCACTTGTGTATGCCTTCCACAAATGATCACATATATTTGCCGTCATATTGACGACAGATATTAATGGATGAATGAATGAATTAATGCTGAGCTGTCCATAATATTTATGCTCGTGACTGTACGTAAACGTAACAGATTGTTAATTATTCATTTTGGAGTTACAATTTCGGTTTTGTACACCCTAACTACACCGAAAGCAAATTCGGGTTTACCGAATCGTTACATTGATTTCAACACCTCGTACCGACTGGTATCGACACGAAATAGTTCAAATAACAACAAGTTCAGTTTGAAGTAGGTACATGCTCAGGTATTTTTAATTGACTACTTCATAATTTAAGTATATCTATGTACTTAAGTTTTATTTTTTGCAATCAACGTCGGCCCCGTCTTTAATTTAAAGTGTTACTCACCGGGTAGTTTTGCACACCATACCTGCAAATGGTGTTCATGAGCCCCGAGGAGATGTCGGTGGCGTTGATGTAGCATGAGAACGGAACCGTTTTGTATCAGGTTAAGCAACACTGTCCAGTGTCAAGATTTGGATGGGTGACTGAAAATGTCTGAAAACCTGAAGATACATACCTGATTCTTTGAGGTTCAGAAGTCCACAGCAGTCACGTGTGGATAGACTAGCATTAAAGACACTTAAGGCAGCTAAAAACAGATTTTTTCTCTTGAAACACACTTGGGGCCAGCCTTTCCATCCTAGATGATATGTTAACGTTTTTGTATCAGGTTAAGCAACACTGTCCAAGGCCAAGATTGGGATGGGTGACTGACAATATCTAAAACCTGAGGATACGTACTCACACAAACGCAAGACATCTAGGAAGACCGCCCTTAAAGACACTTAGAACCAGCCAAAAGCAGGTTTAAAGATACTTGGGACCAGCCTTTTCATAGATAGATGGGATGGCTCGGCCAAATACCAACTTGCCGCGCTTGACTCGGAGGAACGCAGAGCTAAGAGGCTCATTGGCGACGTAAATCTGGTGGATGCCAAGCTTCACAGCTTGGCACATCGCCGCAAGGTTGCCTGCTTGTCGGTCTTCTACAGATTATACTTCGGGGAGTGTGCTCAAGAACTCCACGACCTCATTCCGCCGGCCCCCTTCTATCAGCGGACATCTAGACGCACTGCAGGTTACCATCCTTACCTAGTTGCTATCCCACCAATTCGCACTAAGCGTTTCCAAATGTCTTTTGTGATGCGCACAGCAAATGAGTGGAACTGTCTGCCTGCGTCTATGTTTCCGAATGCATACAACCCCGATCTCTTCAAAGTGAGAGTTAACAGGCTTCTTCTGGGTAAGCTCGCTCCATCGTCGACTTTGTCTCTGTCACCTCTGACCTAGACTAGAGTCAAGAGCAAACCTATCTCAAATAAAAAAAAAAGATATTATCTTCCGACTCACCGGATAGTTCTGCACGCCATAGCCGCACATGATGTTGACGAGCCCCGAGGAGATGTCGGTCGCGTTGATGCAGCATGAGAACGGAACCCCGCAGCGCTCCACGGAAGGAGACGAGCAGTTGAAGTACTCGTTCTTCGACCAGTCCATGTACCCGTCTGAGGTTAAGCCGCAGCAGTGGAACTGGAACACCAAAGGAAATTATATAGATGGTTTATACAAGGTGTAATTGAAAACCTGTAAAGGGGTCAATGAAGAGTATCGTCTATACTCTATAATAATATTTATTTAATACTAGCTGTGCCCCGCAACCTCTTTCGCGTGGAAGTCGGAAGATACACAATATACCAAAACAACAGCCACATTTTAATAAAACTCTCTCGTCCCCCGACCCGCCGCGTTGCATCGCCCGCCCGCGCTATTACTTCGTTTTCGCTTAGTGTTCTTTCCAATTTTTTTCTTTTCACTCGGCTCCTAAGGGCCGTAGCGTGATGTTAAATAGCCTATAACCATCCTCGAGAATTGGGCTACCAAATGCAAAAAGAATTTTTCAAATCCGACTTTTTGTTCATAATTTCATTTTTAATTTTTTTTTTGCGCGGAACCCTAATTATTTTTCTAAAACAAAAGTAGCCTAAGTTACCCGCCATAACATCAGCTATCTGCCACTGAAAGTACCGTCAAAATCGGTCCGGCCGTTTCGGAGATTAGCCGGAACAAACAGACAGACAACAGACAAAACATTTAAAAATTGCTTTTTTGTTGTAAGTACCCTACTTATATATAATATTTTCTTATGCATTTAGTAAAAAGTTGTTATTTTGACATTACAAACAGACACTTCAATTTTATTTTATTGTATAGATGTATACAACGTTATAGCTTATGCTGGTCACGTTACTTTAAATTTTATTAAAGATCCGAAAGCGTAAATCCGAAGTATCGGCCGAACGTTCGGAAGATTTCTAAACACTTTTTTCTATTTCGTTCGGTCGGTTCGGATCCGACCAAACGTCAAAATGAAGATCGGTCGGATCCGAACCGATCGAACGAAATACACCTTACGTCTTAAGGGGGACCTTAGCACATGCTAAGGTATCCCGCAAAATACAAATTTTCTTACTTTTTTGCAATTTGTAGATCAGTACCTATCAGATTGTATATTGATCTGTTGATCAAAAGCTGATTGGCGATCGTAACAAATATCTATTTACAAAATTATAATCATTAGAATCATCAATACAACTCTCTAAGTTCATAAGTATACAAAAAAATCATAGAATTAAAATTGTCCTGATGTAGCAAATTGAAATATCTAATCGCATTTAACAATAGACAAAAGTACCATAGCAGGCATTAATTAACTGTAACAAATTAGCTATAAAATTCAATTTTCAATATAATTCAAGAAAAAACAGCAAAAAAAATAATAATCATTTAAAAAACTCACATCACTCTGTGCGAAATCGATGAAGTTCTGTAGATCTGGGTCATCTCTATACGCGTGGACAACTCGTTCGGTGAAGCTCAGCTCTAGTAGGCCGTGGAGAGAGCGAGGGAAGACGAACCCGCAGACAGCGCCTCCCATCTCAACGAGGAAGAGAATTAGCAGGCAGAGGGAATACTGTGGAGCAAAACGAAATAGGTAAGAATTATTATAATTTATTTTTATTTTTGTGTTTCTTTTCTTTATTTAATTTTAAGTACATACATAGTTTTTAAGCTTCCACAAAGCATGTAAAGGGCTATTGTACATTACTTACCTTTATAGATATTAAACTGTAAGCATTCCGAAGAATTAATAAATAAGATAATCAACAAATAAACGTGAAGATTCTAATGACTATCATCATCATCTTTTGAGAAGAATGTATGATTGTCAGGCGGGTATCACACCTCTGCCGCGAAACCATAGCAGCGGAATCGCAGTCGTTCAATTCAACTGACTCGCATGATGTTCCGCTACTCGAATCGCGATTACAATACCCAGAGAATTTTCTTTGTTAAGTTTAAATCGGGAGAGCAGTGGTGGCCCAGTGGTAACGGCTGCAACTTACGACTTTGTAGGTCGTGGGTACGAACCCGACAGGCGCTTTACTTTGTGTAAATAATTTCATCACCACTGCTCTCAAAACGGTGAAGGAAAACATCGTGAGGAAACCGGCATGTCCTAGAACCAAAAATTTGAAGACATGTGATATCTACCAACCCGCACTGGGCCCACGTGGTGGATTACGGCCCACTCCCTCTCAAGAGAGAAGGCCTGTGTCTCAGCAGTGGGCACATTATAGGCTGATTATGCAATAATATTTTTAGAAGCGCAGCGGAATTATTAGAAGTTCGTTTAAATCCATGGCATTATTATTTCGGGATTTCAGAAAGCGGTGTTATCCACTCTATGTTAGTTACTTCCTTGAAGTTCAAGTAAATGATATAGGCTCTACCTATTCGGAACTCTGACTATTCTAATGAAACATAAAATATAACAGCTATATTTTCCTCTACCTGAATAATTTAAATGTTACGGGTAATAAGTTAACAGACAACCGCAAATTGAATTAAATATTTCCAACAATTGCGTCATTATTTACCGTATTATAATGCGAAAACGAATCAGTGTGTTTGACATATTTTTATGCCTAAACTACTGAACCAATTTTAACCTTCGGCCCGTCGCGCATCTTTTAATAACGCGGTTCGTCACGTGGGGTCCCTCAAAACCTCAAGAATAAAACGCCTATAAAACGCCTTAAAACTTGTATCTTTCTAACTATTCTAGCAGTTTCTTATTTATTTGTTTAATAACAATAAAATTACAAAAAAAATATCAAAAATACTCATTTATTTACTCTTTAAACTTCCAATCTAAAATTAGGAACATAAATTTGTCTCTTTGAGATCACATCGGAGAAATAATATTTTTATTCTAACTAAATCAATGAACTTTAATTTATATTATACCTATATGAGATCACATAAGAACAAACAACATTGTAACATAAAATTTGGCTCGCACCAACAAAAAAAAAAACACAACTTTTATCAAACTAAATCAGACTAATTTTCCGTTTGGACACAGTCAGTACATACCAGTTTGGTATGTGTAGGGCATATGTTACCCTTGCAAAAGTGGCAGATTGATTTGAATTTTCTATCTGTTCGTCTTGGACAATATCATAGAAGCGATGTCGTTTCCATCAGGTTGAATATTCTGAAGCTGGGGTGTGAATCGCTTTATGATCTGTTTCAATTCTCTAGACAAAGTTGAAATAGTGGCCTGCGATTGCAATTGAAGACGGCACAATTCAAATGCCAGTGTTTTCAAGAAATACTTGCGTCCCATTTTGTTATCTTGACTTATCAATCAATTCAATTTTACTTACCGGGTTCGTCGCGTGGGGTCTTTTACGGCCCTCGCGCCCAAAACACGTCTGTATCTCACTGCGCTGGCGCGCGAACCGAAGTTAGCGGCCATGCGCGCTAACTATAATCTAATTTCGGAGGGTACCTGAAGTACTAAAACTCCTGGATAGTTTTAAATGTGTTAATTTCACATTTTTCTAACACCTAGGCTTTCAAAGACCCCATGCGACGGGCCGAAGGTTAACAAGACAGGAGGAAAAGCTATAAATATTATATTTCGAAAAATTAGGGACACAGGTGCACAAACACACACTCGGAGCATTATTTCAATTAAACCATTTCCAGGCAGAGAGAATTTTATTATGAACAAGACGCGTGCCCACTGGGATTCCCAATCGGCAAATATTACGAACTTTCATACCCTACTTAACCCCTTTAAGGGATGAATTCTTTCCTTAATGCTCACCTTCGTCCTAATAGGAACTCTTGTGCATAATTTCAAGACTAAACCCAGTGGTTTAGGCTGTGCGTTGTCTGTCAGTGAATTTAAGATTCCATTTAATCCATTTGCAAGAACAGCGGGAATTTTATTATGGGACTACAAACTTTCATCGCCTATTTAACAACCCCTTTAGGAGATGAATTTACGAAAATCCCTCCTTAGTGCTTACTTTCGTTGTAAAAGAAATTCTTTAGCAAACCTTACACACATACATATACATAAATTCACGCCTTCTTCCCATGGGGGTAGACAGAAACTACAGAACGCCACCTGCTACGATCCTTACATATTCCTTTTGCGTCGTTTACGTTCATACATCTGGTCATACACGCACGCCGGTTGCGCGTACTACGCACCTGACCTTTCTGAAGAACATCACCAACCAAACCTTCATGTACTTCCAACAACAAATAGATACCCACATAATGTTTTCGTGTATCAACAACCTCGTAGGTTGAGACGTGCTGATAACGGAATAAGTTCCAACCGCACTGATAAGAGACTGCAGATAAAACACGACTATTGTTATGCAAATACACAATAATATCATCATATTTTGGATTTGTTGAAATAAATTTAATATTTTCGGTACTGGCACCCTAATTGCGTATCACACTATCATTCGGAATCTGAATCATTTTGAAGCAAATTGTTAATCCATTGCTTCTTAAGTTCTAAAAAATTGTCTGCTCAACAACGTAAATAGCGCAATGAATGTTGTTGAACTGTCAAAATCAAACAGATTCCTACTGTAAGTATGTTACGCAATTGCCCCGCTAGTGTGGTATATATCTTTAAGCAACCGTTACCTTTACTATGGTACCGATACGGTGAACTATGGAAAGGCGGACAAGGTAATTATTTTTTTTTAATCCATACAAATTTCCATACTTCCTTACTTATTATAATATGAATGCAATAAAGTACCGTTTCACGCCTTAACGGCTGACCGAATTCCGATGAAATTTGGCACATAGATAAACCATGATCTGGGTTAGGACATGGGATACCTACATTTTGTTATCCCGCTAGTACGTTCCCGTGGGATAATTTCCGACCTCCAAGCCGCAGGCAAAAGCTAGTGTGATAATATGTAGAGCCAACACACAAGTGGGTTGCCGAATCCATCCTAGTACAGGTCTTACTGGACCAAGAAAATGGTTGTGCAGTGGCTATCGAGAAGCTCACACTACGCCTCCGAGCAGAGCGATCAGAAGGTTCATCAACATGTTAGTACGTTACTTACAAGCTTGAGCAGGCACGTATTCTCTCTGAGAGCGCCGACGCAGCCCGCGAAGCTGACTACGAACACTACGCCGCCGAGCAGAGTGTTCAGAGGATTGATCAACATGTTAGTACGTTACTTACAAACTTGAGCAGGCACGTATTCTCTCTGAGAGCGCCGACGCAGCCCGCGAAGCTGACTACGAACACTACGCCGCCGAGCAGAGTGTTCAGAGGATTGATCAACATGTTAGTACGTTACTTACAAACTTGAGCAGGCACGTATTCTCTCTGAGAGCGCCGACGCAGCCCGCGAAGCTGACTACGAACACTACGCCGCCGAGCAGAGTGTTCAGAGGATTGATCAACATGTTAGTACGTTACTTACAAACTTGAGCAGGCACGTATTCTCTCTGAGAGCGCCGACGCAGCCCGCGAAGCTGACTACGAACACTACTCCGCCGAGCAGAGTGATCAGAGGATTGATCAACATGTTAGTACGTTACTTACAAACTTGAGCAGGCACGTATTCTCTCTGAGAGCGCCGACGCAGCCCGCGAAGCTGACTACGAACACTACGCCGCCGAGCAGAGTGATCAGAGGATTGATCAACATGTTAGTACGTTACTTACAAACTTGAGCAGGCACGTATTCTCTCTGAGAGCGCCGACGCAGCCCGCGAAGCTGACTACGAACACTACGCCGCCGAGCAGAGTGTTCAGAGGATTGATCAACATGTTAGTACGTTACTTACAAACTTGAGCAGGCACGTATTCTCTCTGAGAGCGCCGACGCAGCCCGCGAAGCTGACTACGAACACTACGCCGCCGAGCAGAGCGATAAGAAGACTTATGTTCAGCATTACATCGTAAACGGTATCCAGCTGAAAAAGAAACAGAAAATTCAGTGTTGCCTATACCTAAGAAGAATGATGGAGGTATTTTTGGGAAGGCATCGGACAGAATATACAGGGTCTTTTGAATTCATCGGCAAAACTTCACAGATATGATTGGTCACATCATAATCTGCCTATAACATTCCCACTGCTGCATGGGACACAGGCTTCCTCTTTGTGAGAGGGAGTGGGTGGTTATCTACCACGCGGGCCCAGTGCGGTTTGGTGGATGTCACAAGTCTTCGAATTTATGGTCTTCATGATATTTTCCTTCGCCGTTTTGAGCAGATGTGAGGAAATAATTTACACAAAGTAAATTGCCTGCCTGGGTTCGAACCTACGACCTACAACTCGTAAGTCGCGGACGTTTCCACTGGGCCACCACTGCTCACACATATCTCTGTATCGACACTATAAAAGCAATAAAAACCAAAAAATATTGTCTGTGAAGTGTCGCTAATTAATTCAAAAAGACTCTGCCTGACCCAGTCTTAGGCCGGCCACATACGGTCGGAATTCCGTTTCGAAATATCGTACACACGTATTTCTCCGTTCGGAAAATTCGAACGGAAAAACTATTTACGTGTGGGATGATCATTGATTTTGTATGAATTTGCTACATTCGGATATTCCGAATAGATATTTCGAAACGGAATTCCGTTTCGAAAGCAGCAAATCCATTCATAGGCCGGCCACACACAGTCAGAATTCTGAAAGCAAATCCATTCATAATCTAGTAAAGTCTAGTAGTAATCCACCACCATGGACCATAATCTAGTTCTCCGTTCGGAATTTTCTCTGGTTCGAAATTCGGCATGGTAGTCTGTGCGTAATTTTGTATGGATCTGCTGCCTTCGAAATTCGAAATTGATATTTCGAAATGGAATTCCGTTTCGGCATTCCGAGTGTACGCGGCTTCAATATAGTTAAAAACTGAAGTTTTACCAAGCATTTGGAACACTACATCGCCAATTAGGGCCAGTAGCATCTGTATTAAAAGGATGTTACGCAATAAACCTGTTGCTGCTTATTTAACAAACGACAAAATATCATGTAAGATGAGCTGTCACCTTCGTTCTTTGTCCTCGTAGGTACTATCGAGGAAACTTACATCTGACCAATTTGAAAACAAAATCCCGTGCACGCGATGACCACATCTGTTAGCAAGTGTTACTATAGTGGCCTAGCGCTGCAAGCAAGAATAGTCCTTACGGTGTATAGATGTTCGTTTATCCCATTGTACACTATTATCATATTTCTCTCATATTTCTTTATTATGTACACCATACAAATTACAGATATGACTGTAGAAATTTTACATAGGGTAACACAATGGGCGGTCTTATCACGAACGTTCGGTTCCTATAAACAAAAACGAATCGTTTTGCTTACCAATGGTAGCATATTTTATTGCTAACCTGGGCAGTTAAATAGATTCGTAAGCTAATTTTACCTGTGATAGCTACATCCATATGGGAGGGTCCACTATGCAAAGCTACGAGGTCTGCTTCATTATTGGTAAAGATAAAAGAGTCTTAATTTTAACCAATAACGGTCCGTACATTATAGGAATCGGTCATAAAAGCCATCTTTTAAAGACAACCTTTGGATGGATGTAAAGAGTGGAGCTATTTATCGCAAAATTTTAAGAAACGTTATATAAATGATGCTTATTAGTCTAATCCAATTTCCAAGAGATATAAATTAATTTAATTAATTTGATTTGATGATATAAATGTGCCATAGTGTGGATCAGATAAATAAATAAATTAGCTTACTTTTATGAGTCCTGTGGCTTGCCATTTGTCGATGAATGCGTACAGGCCCACTGCGATCAGCAGACCTCCGAATAACTGAAAGAAAACAAAGCCATTTTTAACCGACGAAAAAAAGGCGCCAAGCAAAATTATGGCAGTTATGCAAAATTAGTATAAATTTGCATTAATTTAGGAGCTTAGTTAGACTAAAAGTTTTTTTTTTCGTTTTTCGGTTTCTTTTTTCGTCAGTTTAATTTTTTGTTAAAAAGTTTATTTTTATTTTTCGCTTTACAGTTTTATACTAACGCTACATCTGAATGCAATTTCAGTTCGGTTGGAACTCAATTTAACCATCCCAAGGCACTCGAAAATAGTGTAGCTTTTTATTAGTGAAAGAATTTTTGTAATCGGATCAGTATTTCCAGAGATTCTCTTGTACAAATAAACAATTTGATCAAGTTAAGATGATTAAATACAATATGTATGTGAGTTTCTTCAATGACCTTTTTTTGTAACATATTGTGTTGTGTCTCAATACCTACTAACTTTCAAGTATATTTTTTAACCAAAACTCTGCAAAAACCATTTTAACCTGTGAACTTTGTAAGTAAATAATGATATTATATTGTTTATATGTAAAACCATACTAATATTATTAAATGCGAAAGTAACTCTTGTCTGTCTGTTACTTGTTTACACGCCATAACGGCTGAATGTATTTCGATGAAATTTGGCACTCTGGTAGATGACCTGGTGATGACCTGGGTTTGGACATACCAACCTATGATACTTTATATCTCGGTAGTACATTCCCGTTGGATAACTTCCGACCTACACGCGGGCGAAGCCGTGGTAAAAGCTAGTTGTTAACAATAATGTCATGATTTTTAAAGTATTTAAAAGAATTTAAAAAAAAAAATTAAAAAATATGCTGTCAAAAATATTAATAAAGTGTTTCAGATTTTTTAACAGATACATTTTGACATTATTGTAGATATTGTAGAAACATTTTTAATATTATCTAAAAAAATTGATAAAAATAAATGTATTGACTCAATTATAAATACTACCTAAAATAATATTAATGAATTTCTGACTGAAGTATTTATTTTGACATAGATTTTTTAAGAATTATTTTTTATTTACAGTTGACATTTTTAATGTATTATTGTTTGCTGAATTTACTTGAAATTAATTATTAACAATCATAACAAATCAAAACATAATATATTTATGTATATATTAACACTAGGTTTAAGGTACTTTACTAACACTACGGATCTCTGTTATCTGAGTATTTGAAAATAAATAAATAACACTGTTCATATTTGCATGCCATATAGTATGTGGTAAACATGTCTGAACCTGTTTTTTCTATACCTATGTTATCCTGCGTGTAGATTTTTAATTTAGTATGAGATACATGTTTGAGCAAATAAAATATATCTTCTTATCTTAATATCCCCCTTCCCCCCACCAATTTCAGCATTTATCAAAAACAAAACAGACAACAATGGCCTATCACAGTCTCCTTCTAGTTAAAGGGAAAGTGCCAAGGTACTCCGTAAAATTCAAATATTCCTATGATTTTTGCAATTTCAAGCTCAGTGTCTGAGTGTATGTTGATTAAAGTATGATTCGCAACCGAAATATGTATTTACAGAATTATAAACATTAGAATCAGTAATACAATTCTTTAAATCTTAAGATTTCATGAAATAATCATTCAATAGAAGTACTTGGTCTTAAGAGAGTTGTATTGATGACTTTAATGATTATAATTTTGTAAACACATATTTGTTATGGTAGCAAATCATATTTTAATCAACATACAACCTAATACTGACCTGCAAATTGCAAAAAACGTAAGAAAATATGAATTTCGTCAGCTACCCTGGTGCTTTCGCCTTAAAGCAGGCCTCTCCCAAGTTGTAAACAAAGCGAACAAGTTTTTTTTCAGGTTATATTTTGGATTACTACAAAAGAGATGGATTGGCAGAAATAGGAAGGTATAACATTTAAAAATGTATTTAACGCTTTGAAGGACACTACGGCTATAGCAGTAATTATAACAATAAAACTTCTATTTTGTCTCGTTTGCGTCCCGCAAAGTGTTAATGTTATTTTTTGTGATAAAATTATCACAAAAAAAAAATACATTGAATGATGCATGTTTGCTAGGATATAATAAATTAATACCTATTATGAATTCCATTCCTTATTTGAGGGGAAAAAATCCATTTACCATTATCCTTTCATCCCTCCTTTTATAATATTATTATAAAAAATATAAAAGTTTGAGATTTTATTTCTCTGTGATTTGCAATAAGTAATGGCTGAACAGATTTTGAATTGTACAGGTAGACAATGAGACTGCTTCGTTGGTCTAGTGGTTGCAAATGCTACTGCTAATCACAAGGTCCTAGGTTTTATTCCCGTGTCTGGCAAAGTGTTATTGTGTTTTAGTCTGGAATTTCTTAGTAGCAGCTCGGAGTCTGGATTTCTGCTCGGCTTTTAGCAATAGGCTTGCCCCCTATTACTTAAACATATCTGGCAAAATATAGGTACACCTCTGCCTAACCCTGCAGGGATTACAGGAGTGATGTTATGTTGTTATTTCTCTTGGGATCTTAGTGAAACCTCAGTCAATAAGTAGTTAGTTTTAGCACAATTAAAACTGAAAATTTGACCAAACCAGGAAAATTTTGATAAAATAACTATGCATATAATTAGGATATGTGATTAATTTGCAGGCAGAATTAAGATTTTAATTAATTAATTAAAAGCAATATTCAAACATCATTTTCCTGCAATGTTATACCATACTAAAGGTATGTGATGAAGTAAATGCAGGTTACATCAGAAAATTCTAAATGGCAATGGGAGTTTTTAAGTATGAAAATATTCTGTGAAGGCTTGTCTGTGTGTACATAATTATTCTATTCTCCAACTTGTAGAAGGAAAAGAAACACCGCAAGGTTACACACAGTAGAAGACCAACAAAGTGTGCCCAAAAGAATTTATCCCGAAGAAAAAATACCATTAAAGTTTTCAATAATACACCATGACACCACAGCATCTCTTCTGAGAGTTTAAAATGATGCATACATAAAGATAACAATGAAAGCATATGGTCTTCAATAACTGTTATTGTTACAACCCAGTTTAATAATTCCTTGCCTTTCTGTTATTAAACATCTATGTATTGATTTTATGATTATTATGACAACTCTCGTTTTGTGAGAATCTTTTGATAGCCATCACAGAGAGAAGTGCTAAAAATATTGCTATTTGGTTATTCAAATAACCAACTAAAGCCTGCATTTATCACGATATCACATTATCGCCACAAAGGTCGAAACAATAGAGGCCGGATGCGGTCGAGAAACAAAACGAGACTATGCCAAATTTCCCATGCCTACCTACATGGATTATCGAAAACAATGATTCACACACAAACAATGATGAATGAAATCTCGCAATTGAAACTCTCTATCATTGAAAACAAGCCGAATTTACTTGAAATTATGTATCCAAGATATCATAGTTTTAATTAATCACTATTGAAACAAGAAATAACTTACCCAGAATATAAAATTCAGTACAAAAATCATGTATTTCACACATCCGCTCACATAAGTGAAGTTCGGTCCTCGGCGACGATGCATTTTGATCTAATTTGCCATAAAAGAATCACTATTTAATACAGTACACGATCCACTGTTTATTTTTGTTGTTAATTAACTTAAAAAACTCAACATTATTGGCGAATGAGTAATCAACGTCCACCTCAGATTGTTCTACTGACTGTCACTTCCACAGAACAGAACATATTGGTCACTATTGACCACCATAGACTACGCGAATCGCGAAGAGTAGATCGTCGGACATTGACATTTCCAATAGATTATAAAAACATGAAACATAAAAGAAATCATTCTTTATGGCTCGTCTGTATCCACAGAGTACGTAATTACGTATCCTAAAATAATTTCGGGAACGGAATATTGTTTCGCGTGGATGTAGATAGTTGTTGTAAGCTTGTCAAATAAAACGAGACTAACCTCGAGGCCGCACTGCAGTTTTATGCCGCGTGTGGCTAAAAACCACGCAATTGCATCCGCACTGCACTACAGAAAATATGCATGAAAGGATTGTTTAGGAAATAAATAAAATACTTATTCACAATGATTTCTTATTCAGATTTCTAGAAAAAAAATCTAAGTAGGTATATTTAAATATATTTTCATAAGTATATACAGGGTGTGTCGTAAATAGTGGTCCAGAGTAAAGGAGTCGATACACTGTATTTTTATGTATAACATACCGAAATGTTAACCATTTTCAGTTAAGGGTCTCCGCAAAAAAAAAAAACTTTTTTTAAATTTCTATACCTTGCTTCACGAATTTGGCTGTAATTTCAACAAATATCAATATTTTTATAGTCTGTTTTTTTATTATTACTCTTGAATATGTGTACTATCATATCCAAACCCTTTTTTCTATTTTAAAGTAAAAGATACTTAAAGAAATTAATTTGTTTCCAATTTCAATACTCATCTCCAGCAAATCATATGACTTTAGGGGCATATTGTGTAAAAAAAATGTACAGCACTGTTAGTGCCCATTAGTTTTAAAAATACCTCATTAAATGCAAATTACAAAATGGTAAAATATTAAGTGGTAAGACTTCAGAAAAAAAAGTTATTAGTATTCAAAACGAAATCCCGATGACTTCACCAGTGATTCAAATGGACAAAACTCACAGTTTTTTCTTTTATAATAATATACGTATTCTCCACCAAAATATAGCAGGTCTCATAAACAAATCTGATATCTTGACAGTACACTTAGAGGAATTAGCACAAAATAATAAACCCATAGACGTTATCTGTATAACCGAACACTTTATGACGACCGATCAGGAAAACACACTTGACATACCCAACTTCCGCCTAGCAACAAGTTATTCTAGAGACGTGAAGAGGGGAGGGGTATGTATATCGCTAGAATCGGACATGAATATACACCACTTAAAACTAACTGCTCTATTAAAGGTATTATAGAATGTAGCGCCATAGAACTAAGTGAACATGGACTCATAATAGTTTGTATATACAGAGTGCCAAATTCATGTATAAATGTATTTTACGATAATTTAGAGAAATTATTACACCAGATAAGTGACAATACTAACAAGAAAATTGTTCTATGCGGAGATTTCAACATAAATATACTCAAACGAAACCGCCATGCTCTAGACTTTGAATATCTTTTGGAAAGCCACAATTTAAAACTAGAAATTAGACATCCTACCAGGCTCAGCAGCAAGTTTTGTATTGATAACTTTGCACACAATATTCCTAGATGCAAATGTGAAATAATTGAATTTGGTATATCCGACCACACGGCTCAACTGTTACAATGCCCGGTCAAAAAAACCTGTGTGATAAAATCTTGGCGTATTAGAAGACGGGACTATAGTACTGAAAACCTGAGTAAATTTAAAAAATGCGTAAACAGCTTGTCGTTTACTGAGATTTATAATACAAATGACCCGAACGAAGCCTAACATTATTTTCTAGACCTTTTCTTTCCCTTCCAAAATTATAACAATATCACTAAACAAAAAATCTAAATGGTTATCCAAAGGTCTTAGAAACTGTAGTAAAATTAAAAGAAAAATGTTATGGCAGTATAGGATACATCCAATAAAAAGAAATAAAAACATATTTAAGCAATATGCAGCTAGATTTAAAAAAGTAATATCACTAACTCAGAAGTCACAAAACAATTATTACATAAATACATCACAAAACAAATCAAAAGCGACATGGTCAATTATAAACAAGTCTAAACTTAACTTTCCCAAAGAGCCTATTACAGAAATACTTAAAGATGACATCAAGATCCTAAAACTATTGCGAATAATTTTAACGATTTCTTCATTAACCAAGCTTCAGAATCAGACCAAACAAATAACTTTAGAAATGACAGTCAAAACAAAACCCGACCCTCAAATCAAAAAATCAACACTAAAATTAATTCAATTTTCCTTACTCCCACAACACCCAGAGAAGTAGACAGAGAAATAAAGCAGCTAAAAAATACCCATAGCGTGGGTAACGATGGTGTTTGCACCAAAGTCATAAAATATGTATCCCCGAATATTTCAGCTCATCTATGCTACATAATTAACTTATGCATTTCCAACGGAATATACCCAGAAAAACTTAAAACGTCCATTGTCATTCCACTACACAAAAAAGAAGACAAACGAAAAATGGGGAACTATAGACCCATACCATTGATCCCCATTTTTTCAAAGTTATTTGAAAAAATCATATATAGCCGTCTAGAGCGTTATTTAGAAAAATATAATATTTTAGTAGACGAACAGAGAGGCTTTCGCAAGGGGAAATCAATAAACATGGCCATTTATGACCTACTTAAAACTATTTTGGCCGCCATGGACAAAAAAATACCAACATGTGCTATATTTATGGATATGAGTAAAGCCTTTGACCGAGTTGACCATAGGATACTAATGCAAAAATTAAGCATGTATGGCATAAGAGGTAAAGCGCTAGATCTCATATTTTCATACCTGCATGATAGAAAACAAATAGTAGAAATAACACAAATATGTCAGAAAACGCGAACTGAGATTAAACATAAGTCAAACTCGAAAACGATAAAATTTGGAGTTCCACAAGGAAGTGTCCTAGGCCCTTTATTAAAGATTAGAAATTGATACCATATGGGAAAACAGCACTAATCAATAAAAGTATTCTTTGTATGGCATCATTGATTTACAATAAGTTGCCTGATGATGTCAAAAATCTACCTGTTCATCAATTCAAGTCGAAGCTGCACAAATTCCTAGTAAATAAATGTTATTACAATGTTAAAGAGTACTTACAGGATAAAAATATAGATAGATACATGCAATAAGAGTAAATTATTTGACATTGAACAATAAGGCAATGAAAATAGTGTGACATCAATGATATTCTAATAAAATATCATTGATGTCACACTATTTTCATTAAAACATCATTGTGTGACATGCAATAATAATTTAATTTGACATCGACATAATTTTATTTTAATTTTGACCAATATTTTAATTTATTTGATGTGTGAATTAAGTCTATGACATGTGACATTCATCATTTCATCACATTCATCTGACAATTTACATTTTTAATCCTTTGACATTTGTAGTACTTATTCTGAATTTATCTTTATTATAATTTTTTTTTTTTTGAGTATAATAATTTTGTAATGTTGTTTTAATAATTATTTAATTAGACTATCAATAATATAAATATTTGCACACCTTATTAGGTAATGATATAGTGTACTTTGTAACATCTGTTTTAAACCTGTATTATGCAAATAAAGAATTTGATTTGATTTGATTTGAAAGACAGCTAAATTTGCTAAAAACATTTTTTTCGGTTAAGTAAATTATAAGTATTGCAAACTGTTAAGGATTAAACCAATAAGTTTTTTTATTGTAAGTTCTTTGATTGGCTTTTGAAAATAAAACATTTTTTTCAAATTAACCATTTATTAAAATAATCAATACTCAATCATTTATTGCAGTCATTGTACAAAAGTTGTTGGCAGTACAGGCACAGTACAGGTACAGCATTGAACCCAGATAGGGCGCAGCAATTTTAATACTAAAACAATACTACATGAAACGAAACAGAATACGAAAAGATAAACCCTAAAACAGTAAATGCGTTTAAGTATTGATATTTTTAACTCAAACTTAAAATTAAGTCGAACAATGAATTATTCATTACCCTGTTTTTTACAAAACAAATTAATGTTTTTACAGAACAATTAATGTTTTACAGAAAAACAATGTTGTTTTTACAGAACAAAAAAATTCACTAATTATCACAACTATTTTTAAATTAATAAGTTTTTTCACTGTTATTACATCAAATGTTCAAAGTGGCGACCACCAGCGGCGATACATGCTCTGCACCGCCGAATAAAAGATCGCTTTAGTCTGCGTGCAAACCCACTTGTATTTATCTCTTCAGCCGCTGCTTGAATTCTTTGTCGTAATTGTTCAACTGAAGTGATTTGGACTTTATAAACTTTTTCTTTCAGACACCCCCAGTTGAAAAATCAAGGGGGTTCAGGTCTGGCGAACGTGGTGGCCATAAAATTGGGCCTTGCCGTCCATCGTCCATCTTTGGGGATAAGTATGGTTTAAATGTTCACGCACAATAACTGCGTAGTGAGCGGGACAGCCATCATTTTGCAGCCACATTGCTTCTCTTAATTCTGGATCAAAATCTCTCAATAACTCTGGGAGGTCGTTTTGCAAAAAATGTAGCTGTCTTTCGTTTTGAATGCTAATAACTTTTTTTTCTGAAGTCTTACCACTTAATATTTTACCATTTTGTAATTTGCATTTAATGAGGTATTTTTAAAACTAATGGGCACTAACAGTGCTGTACATTTTTTTTACACAATATGCCCCTAAAGTCATATGATTTGCTGGAGATGAGTATTGAAATTGGAAACAAATTAATTTCTTTAAGTATCTTTTACTTTAAAATAGAAAAAAGGGTTTGGATATGATAGTACACATATTGAGTAATAATAAAAAAACAGACTAAAAAAATATTGATACTTGTTGAAATTACAGCCAAATTCGTGAAGCAAGGTATAGAAATTTAAAAAAAAAGTTTTTTTTTTTTCGGAGACCCTTAACTGAAAATGGTTAACATTTCGGTATGTTATACATAAGAATACAGTGTATCGACTCCTTTACTCTGGACCACTATCTACGACACACCCTGTATGTATAATAAAAAAAAAAACAGACTCCACGCTATATAGGTAACACTTGAGATTCACTCCATCCTCCAAGCAGCTGAGGAGACTCTCCATCGAAGCTCTGTAGTACGTAATCCTGTCATCATCTATCTGTCAAGCCACTGACAGGGTCTGAAGACCAGCCGTTTTCAGTGATGAAGAAGACTGGCTTGTTGTATTTTGTCTTCAGCACCCTAATTTGCGTAACACACTTTCAATTACAATCTGAAAGATTTTAAAGAATATTGCTAATCCATTACTTCATATGTTCGTAACATTTGTCTGCTCAACAACGTAAATAACGCAATGAATGTTGTTGAACTGTCAAAATGAAAGCCTTTGCTGCTGTACCTAAGTAGGTATGTTTCGCAATTACCCCGCAGATGGGATAAGGAGTTGTAGATGCTGTTTGGAGCCAACTGGAAAAGAAGAGAGAAATATTTGAGGCCTTGAGAGCCAGATTGTTTTAACTGTATTTTTTTCAATACTGATTTTATTTGAATCTTTCTGTGCCACACACGTTTTTTCTACGGCGCGGATTATACACCGTGTGTAGGCACGGTCGTCAGTTTTGTATGGACATAGTATGGATGACTATTGAAGCTTGTTGACAGACCTACACGCTTTTCCACGGCGCGGTTTATAGGCCTTTTTTTTTTTTTTGTGGATGGGAAATCATCAAATGACTTCTCCCGCTCTGGGCGGAGCGGGAGGGCGTGTCAGACTTTTACTGACTAAAACCCACCCGTGTTCCTTCTGTTGCCTGTGCCGGGGCCACGGTAACTCTTTCGAACATCCCGCAACCCTAGCTGGCATCGGCCCTAGCGGACCCCGTCAATAGTGCTGCCATCTCTTTGAGGCGCGCGTGGAACACGACGCGCCGTCGACTCGGGCCTGGTCCTTACCGGACGGCGAGCTACCCATTGCTCGCCGTCCGCAAGCCCGCGCCTACGGTGGCCGGGAATCGGCTGCCGATTCCCGACGCCCAGGGCGTCTCCTGCGGCGACTAGGGGCGTGAGGGTGCAAAGCTTGCCTCTCCCTCACGCGTCCCGCCTCCTCCTTCACGAGCATTACTGCTTCGCAGAAGGAGGTAATGGCTTCCCATGCACTCTCGCTCCGTACCATGGCCTGGACCAGGGCCGGACGCGAGAGATCGCCGCCGCCGATCGCTTCCGCGAGGACACGGCGGTGCTCCGCCCAAGCCGGGCAGACCTCCACCGTATGCTCCACCGTGTCCTCCGGGCGATCCACACAGTGGTGACACCCGGGCGTTTCCTCCCGCCTTATCCGGAACAGGTACCTCCCGAAGCACCCGTGTCCGGTGAGGACCTGCGTCAGGCGGAAGGTGAGGACGCCGTGGCGCCTCTCCAGCCACTCCTCAAAGAGGGGACTTATCGCCGCAATTGTGGCGTGCCCAGGTTTATAGGCCTTGTGAACGTACGGTCGTCAGTGTTGTATGGGTCACTATGGAAGCTTGTGGACAGACACGTTTTATCTACGACCGGTGCGGTTTATACGCCGTACTGTAAAGAAACCGGTGCATGGCCAGTTTTGGAAGATGTAGTATGTTATTATAATTTTAAATTATTTTTACACGGATTTACAGATCTTTTTGAAACCATTTACTACACACTACTGCTATTACTACTAATTTTCTTTCTATTTAGATTTACTTACTTAAATTTTTAGGGTTCCGTACCCGAAGGGTGCCAAACGGAACCCTATTACTAAGCCTCCACTGTCCGCCCCTCCGTCTGTCTGTCAGCGGGCTGTAGGTATCTCATGAAACATAATATGAAGACGATTGTACGTTGTTTTGTAGCTAATAGTTTTATAGAATTTCGTTTCACATAAAATTTTTCTAATATTATCATTTCATAGAATAATCAATACGCAAAATACTTACTTTGAAGAAATTTATATCATTGGTTTTTGTTTCACATAAAGTTTAATGTTACAATATTCATATCCTAGAATAACAAATCAAATGTTCTTTATCCTTATATGAGTAGTACACTTGCAAACACAGCTAAGTTTCTACATCATAATTTCGAGTAAAATAGAAAAAACTGTCACACGACATTATTGGTGTTGCCAGTAATTTGAATGAGTTCACCCTGAAGAATGGGTAATTAGTGTCGTCTTTAGATCAGAAATAAACCACGATTACTAACAAAAACTTTTAATAATCGTAATTTAAAGTTTAACTTAGCGAGTTTTGAAAGTTGATATTTAACATAGAGGTTTCTGTTAGTGTAAAAAAATAAGTTAGCTAGTTATGCAAAAGTTTAATAGCAAAAATGTAATTATCGAATCATACAAAATCATGTAACATCAACTTTACTCGTACTTGAAATCTGAAACAATTTTTTGACGAAAACTCGAAGAGCAAAATTGCTTTACACCCTGATGTCTTCAGATTCTTCCATCAATGTTGACTCATTATCAGTCTCATCATCAGCTGTTGGAGATTCAAAGGCTGGATTCTGATTTAATAAGGCCACAAAAAATTGCAAAAATTCAAGGTTTTGCCATTGCTCAACAAAATGCTTTGTAAGGAGAGCCTGCACGTCTTTAAGTTTAGCAGGCTTAACTGGATGACCCATACCAATCATTGGTGGGTTCATGTTGACCAAGGTTTTGTTTTTCTTTAATATACTGCCATAATTAGCATTTTGTGATATGTACTGACTCTCTCCTTTCACAACAATACGACCGTTGCCGTCTTTCATCATTGTAAATAATTTTGTCTGCTTAAAACCGAAGTGCCAAGACCCAGGTGGTTTCAGAGTTTGTTTCACTGATTGTTTCCAATCATAACATTGAAATTCGTGACCCAACCGCAGAACAGTTCCGTATACAGCGAAATGCTCAAAATATTCATTCGGTACTAATATGATCTCATTTTTTCTTATTTGCCTTTCAATGTTCCCGAAAATCCGATCAGGCGGAAGAAAACTATGTCCGACTATCGGAAATATCACAGAAATCTTTTGTATGTGATTAGGGGCCTTCACTTTGAGCCAGTAAGCCAACATGCCAAACAAGATTGTGTTTTTATTTTGGCCCCCACACCCATCACACATGAGACGTATGTGATACACGTTTTCTGGATACTCTGTATTTATGAGTCTATGATAGACTGCAGACGCTATTTGGTTGGATCCTTTTGGAGCTTCTGACTCAATCCAAGTATATATAAATGTATTGCTCGGACTTTGTTTAGCACGAGACGTGCCTTGACAAATTGTAAAGTTGTACACATACAACTGTCGGCTATAGTAAGTGGCTTGGTCTGGCAACTTCGGTACTGGTAAATTTTTTTGGCAGTCAAATGTAAAGGTTATCTCGTCATTGTTTTGCAATCCAAGGTTTTTATAAAACCATTTTGATCGAAGTTTATGCACCCGTAACTGGGCCATCAAAAGAATTTTACGGTTTTGGACATTTTCAGTTTTTATAAGTTGCTTCATCTCGGCACACTTTGAACAGGCATCTGTGGCTGGTGTTTTAAAACTTAAATTAAACTTGGTTGTAAAAATGCGTCGAAAAAACTCATATTTTACTGACTCTTCATGTGTATTATTGTAAGTTCTCCACAGTTTGCGTATACTGAGGTCACTGCTCAGATATTGAACTTTAGATCTCCCTCGTGTGTAATGTGATTCTACTGATTTCAAGTCCTTTATATACTTCGTAACAGATTCCGTGCAACCAGCATATATGCTAGACTTTCTATCTCCTCCACGGTTTTCTTTTGGCAGTGACATTGTCGTTAAATGTTGTTTGCATATCCTTTGAATACGATCTTTAGATATACCGAGAACTTTTGTCATACATTTTTGACACACCTTGATTAATTTTATTTTTCGTCCTTGCTCTGTATTTTCTGCTTTAGGTATTAAATATGTAATATGTTTCCTTTTGTTACAGCCACCTTTTTTATTTGGAGTCTTAGCACTGCAATATTTTAGCAAGAAAGTATCTTGTTTGATTTTATCACAACTTTCATAAAAATGTATGAAATCTGCTTACATCTTGAATCAACAACTCGTCACAACGATATCCCTGCTTTTTATTACCATGCTCACATTTAGGGACCCTGGGTAGCCCTTTTGGCTTGTGTCTGAAATGAAGAAAACATTATTTCTATTATATTCTGAATCTTGACTGGTAGAGAATGTCATAAAGCATTAAATCTGCCTATTGTATATTACGCTAAATGTGAGGTGCAATAAAGTTTTAAATAAAAATAATAATTATTATTATCTTTCTCGGCCGACCAGTTGGACTTACAAAATCTACTGTAACTAAAAAGTGTACGTCTTAACTATTTAAGTTAGCTATCCATTCAATTTCGATATAACATAAAAAAAAATCCTTAGGGGGAATCTAGAATTAAATGTTGGAAACACTGCTACAATATAAAGCTAGAGGGACGCTCCAAAACTGAGAGTAATCAGCCTGACAACAGGACAGTTTATTAACGTTTTAAGGAATATGAAAGAGACACGCAGCTAACAGAGTAAAACAGTTGCGTTTTGGAACACAAGCTAAGATTTAAATGAAAAAATAGTAAGGTTATGTATTGCTTTACCTACCTTTCGTTTTTTGCTTTTTCTCGTTTCCACGATGATTTATCTTTTATCTTTTTACGACCCTTCCCAGGAGTAGCGAAATTAACGTCTTGATCTCGATTCTCCTCCATTTTAACAATAAAACTAACAAAATGTAATAACAGCACCGTTCACACAGCGTAGAAACACTGAAATGAATTTTATTAACAAGATGGCGGTCTTTGTTGGTGGACACAATTAACAAAGGGACTTTTGCAGGTGGCGTTTGAGTAAGCGGTCTTTGCAACTGTCACTTGTTTTAACTTGAGAGTTTTGAAACAGGATCCATTTTTTATTTGAATTTTGTACGATAAATAGCGGTGTTTGCTGTAGTATCGTAATATGACAGTGTTCGTTGGTACAAGTACTAATACAAAACACCCGCCAGATTATTTAAAAAAAAAAGTAACTTGGCGGTGTTTGCAAGTGTACTACTCATATTGTTTATTTAATAAAAAAATTATTACTGAGAATAATATTTTATCGAGTGACAGATTCTAAACGTTTCAATTCATACCTTTGATGAAATGCATACCCTCCTATAAAATTACAACACCGCGTTCACAAAAATAATGCGGCTAAATTCTTGTCAAGCAGGAAAACAATCTTGTTATTCTCACTAATAGTGACTTCATATGCACATACTAAACAAGCATACACTATGCATGCAGCTGCAAGCGAGCATGCAGCATGCAAGTAAGCATGCAGCATGCAAGCGAGCATGCAACATGCAGCGTGCAAGCAAGCATGCAGAATGCAATCAAGCATGCAACATGCAGCGTGCAACATGCAGCGTGCAAGTAAGCATGCAGCATGCAAGCGAGCATGCAACATGCAGCGTGCAAGCGAGCATGCAACATGCAGCGTGCAAGCAAGCGTGCAACATGCAGCGTGCAAGCAAGCATGCAGCATGCAAGCGAGCATGCAACATGCAGCGTGCAAGTGAGCATGCAACATGCAGCGTGCAAGCGAGCATGCAACATGCAGCGTGCAAGCAAGCATGCAACATGCAGCGTGCAACATGCAGCGTGCAAGTAAGCATGCAGCATGCAAGCGAGCATGCAACATGCAGCGTGCAAGTAAGCATGCAGAATGCAAGCAAGCATGCAACATGCAGCGTGCAAGAGAGCATGCAACATGCAGCGTGCAAGAGAGCATGCAACATGCAGCGTGCAAGCAAACATGCAGAATGCAAGCAAGCATGCAACATGCAGCGTGCAACATGCAGCGTGCAACATGCAGCGTGCAACATGCAGCGCGCAAGTAAGCATGCAGCATGCAAGCGAGCATGCAACATGCAGCGTGCAAGCGAGCCTGCAACATGCAGCGTGCAAGCGAGCATGTAGAATGCAAGCAAGCATGCAACATGCAGCGTGCAAGCAAGCTTGCAGCATGCAAGCGAGCATGCAACATGCAGCGTGCAAGCGAGCAGGCAACATGCAGCGTGCAAGCAAGCATGCAGAATGCAAGCAAGCATGCAACATGCAGCGTGCAACATGCAGCGTGCAAGCAAGCATGCAGCATGCAAGCGAGCATGCAACATGCAGCGTGCAAGTGAGCATGCAACATGCAGCGTGCAAGCGAGCATGCAACATGCAGCGTGCAAGCGAGCATGCAACATGCAGCGTGCAAGCAAGCATGCAACATGCAGCGTGCAACATGCAGCGTGCAAGTAAGCATGCAGAATGCAAGCAAGCATGTAACATGCAGCGTGCAAGTAAGCATGCAGCATGCAAGCGAGCATGCAACATGCAGCGTGCAAGCAAGCATGCAGCATGCAAGCGAGCATGCAACATGCAGCGTGCAAGCGAGCATGCAACATGCAGCGTGCAAGCAAGCATGCAGCATGCATGCGAGCATGCAACATGCAGCGTGCAAGCAAGCATGCAGCATGCAAGCGAGCATGCAACATGCAGCGTGCAAGCAAGCATGCAGAATGCAAGCAAGCATGTAGAATGCAAGCAAGCATGCAACATGCAGCGTGCAAGCAAGCATGCAGCATGCAAGCGAGCATGCAACATGCAGCGTGCAAGCAAGCATGCAGAATGCAAGCAAGCATGCAACATGCAGAATGCAAGCAAGCATGCAACATGCAGCGTGCAACATGCAGCGTGCAAGCATGCATGCAGCATGCAAGCGAGCATGCAACATGCAGCGTGCAAGCAAGCATGCAGAATGCAAGCAAGCATGCAGAATGCAAGCAAGCATGCAGCAGGCGAGTATGCAAAATGCAAGCAAGCATGCAACATGCAGCGTGCAAGCAAGCATGCAGAATGCAAGCAAGCATGCAGAATGCAAGCAAGCATGCAGCAAGCGAGCATGCAAAATGCAAGCAAGCATGCAACATGCAGCGTGCAAGCAAGCATGCAAAATGCAGCAGGCCTGGTTTCTGTCACGGCTCCGGCAGTCCCATGCGAGCTTATCGTCGCAGATGGTATTAACGCTCACCACCGCAGTGCCGGCCAGCCTCAGCCGCGGCGGCGAGCGTTAAAACCACCTGCTCCTCAGCTCGCAGGCCGCCCCACCCCTCCACGCCTATGCGCGCTTAAATTACACTAGGGGTAGGGCAGGGTTGCGGGATGTTCGAAAGAGTTACCGTGGCCCCGGCACAGGCAACAGAAGGAACACGGGTGGGTTTTAGTAAGCGGGAGAAGTCATTTGATGACTTCCCTTCCACAAAAAAAGGGGTAGGGCAGACAAGACTACGTGGAGTCGGTTTTGCAGCGATTCGTTTCTGTCACTAACTTTACTCACTAAATTATGGATAACATAACATCTATTTTTACATTTTCGTTGAAAAAGTACCATGGAAAAATACACCGAACAAACAATAACAATTCTACTGTTTGATAAGCTTCTTAAATAAAAAAATATGATTATAAAATTCATTGAGTTGTGTTTCTGTAAAATATGTTTTATTTAAGTAAATAGTAGTTGAAACAATAATATTCGACATAAAAATACAAGGACCAAATTCTATTAAATTTCTGTCTGCAAAACAAGGGGACACCTAGGAAGACAGTTGAAATTTTCAGATTGTGTATTTCTATTGCCACTTTATCAACAAGGAATAAATAAAAATATAATAAAGTTAAAAATTAAAGGGTCTAGAACTCATCAAATAGAGTATTTTTTTTAATGTTCAAAAATGAAGAAACGGGGGGCCGTAAAAGTTGTCAGTTGTATACCATTTTTGTATGAGCTCTATCGCAACAACTAAACAAGTTAGGAATTTGAAACATGGATATCATGATAAAAATAAAAAATAATAATAAAAATCTGGATATCATGTACCATTAAATACTAGACTTAATCAACAAATACTAAAAACGCCAATTAATAAGGTAGGTATTTATGGGCGATTTTCTGCGACTGCAAATAAGGAAATCGTTTATGCAATTCTGCGTGATAAAGCTCAGTGATTATAGAAAATCGTTAAACGTCGTTCAGCTGTTTTACATAATGGTGCTGTTTTATAAAACAGCTAGTGTTTATATAAGTAAAACAGCAGATTCGACAATCCATCTGCGACATATATCTATACAAATAAATAGGTAAAATTAAAGTGTCTGTTTGTAATGTCAAAATAACAACTTTTTACTAAATGCATATGAAAGTATAAACAGTTCTTATAACAGAACAGCCATTTTTAACATTTTTGTCTGTCTGTCTGTTTGTTCCAGCTAATCTCCAAAACGGCTGGATCGATTTTAACTGAGCTTTCACTAGCAGATGTTACGGCGGGTAAGTTAGGCTACTTTTATTTTAGAAAAATAATTAGGGTTCCGCGCAAAAAAATGAAAACCCTTGAAATTATGAACAGAAAGTCGGATTTGAAAAATTCTTTTTGCATTTGGTAGTCCAATTCTCGAAGATAGTTATAGGCTCTTTAACATCACGCTATGACCCTTAGGAGCCGAGCAGAAAGGAAAAAGTCAGAAAGAACACTAAGCGAAAACGAAGTAATAGCGCGGGCGGGTGATTCAACGCCACGGCACAGATTACCAGATAAATCACTCAACACAAAATTTTCAATACCTACTGCTTTAATAGCCTACACCAGCTATACTCTAAGTGTGTTCCGCGGAACCCTAGGGTTCCGCGATACCTCTGTAGGGGTTCCTCAAGAATTTAGAAAAAAAAATCAAAACACCTCTCTCTGGTCGAACATCGTATATTTATTTATTTATTTGTATTTGTATAAACATGTGTTACAATAGCTGGTACAATATCTCATTTTGCTTCCCAAAAGGGTTCCGTCACCAAAAAAGTTTGAGCACGACTGGCCTACACCTTCGAGTTGCTAGACGCTGCGAACGAAAATGTACCTAACCTTAAAAGCGTAAAGTGAGTTTTGCTTTGTAGCTGCGCGCCGCCGCGTGGTCATTGTGAATTGCCGGGGCTGCCTTTTTCGATAAATATGTCAGTAGGTATTTGTAGTTTACTTTATGAAATAAAATAAAATGCTTTTTAATGTTTTAGCATGTTTAATTGTTAAAAATATTTATGAAAGACGAGGAATATTTTTATGCTAAGTAACTATTTAATATTCTGTGACCACACCTCGAAAATGCAATTTATTGTAAGACGAAGTAAGACAATGTGGTGCCGATTCTCTTGCACACCGAACTAAACTAACTAAACTATCACTAAAATTCCTTATTATGGCTAGCTTTAAGATTCCAAAATCTTAAAGCTATTCTGCAAAAAAAATATCAATAAATTAAAAAATAATTTTGTATTTAAATTTATTCACTATAACTGAACAAAATATTTACATAATAGTCCCTATGATTATATATATATTTTTTTTACATTTGTACATATTATAATTATTATTTTATGACTGTTAGCTTATATATTATGTAAAAATAATTTTGACTTTTTAATTTTTTTTTATATTTTAATTTTTTATTTTGATTTTATTTTTTTTTTTGTAGGTACACCTCTGCCTAACCCTTTGGGGAAACAAGGCGTGATGTTATGATGTTATGTATAATTTTGACACAATTAAATTGAATTTGACAATTACGACTGCACGTGGTAAGTACTTGTTTTCCCTACCCCGTGATTTTTTTTGAGCCGGAGGCGCGCAGGGGGGGGGGGGGCAGCCTCGACGTGTTTTATATATGGAATTTTTCACTTTTTGTATGGAAATTATGAAAAATTACTACCTATATGTTGAGTTTAATGGGTTTACGAGTTTTCTAAAGGGATCGAAATTTCATTATTTTTGCGATAGGACACACCGTTTTCGAGATATAAGCAAAAGAAAAGAAATAAAAGCTACAGTACTGTTTTTGCACCCGAAGTTGAGGTGTTGGTGTGAATTTTAGTTCATACCAAATAATTTTATTCCACACCTTTTTAATCGCGATTAAAAATAGTCAGGGGGCCAACCACCACCTCTTAAAGCAGTCTTATTTTACTGTTACCTACTTCAGTGTGAGAAAGAGATGGAGCTATACAGGACGTCTAGCTCCATCTCTTTCTCACACTGAAGTACAATAATACTGCTTTAAGAGGTTGTGGTTTAGCTCCAGATTTAGATAGAAAATCTAAATTTTAGGTGAAAAACGTCAAATTCAGAATAGCAAAATTACCATTTTCACTAAACTAATAACTCAGTGCCATCTTAGTGCTGTGAAACTAAAATATAGTCAAGTTGTGTCACTTTAGTCAATTTCAGAATGGGAAATCGTCGTTTGACAGGAATAAACTAAATTTTGGTGATTTTTAGTCTAGTTTAGACGCATTTGTGACAAGAGAATCGGCACCGTGTGTCTTACTTACGCAACGTGTAGTACCTAACTATTTAATAATCAGTAACGTAACCACTCCGCATGGCCACGAATACGAATTAAATACGAAATGGAGGAAACTGAAAACACGATTAATGGATTTGTTCGTTCATTTACACAATTAGCGTAATAGGTAACTACTATGCATGAACAAAACTGCGCTGGCGCTATATTGTGACGTCATGCACGCTTTTATAACACTTGCACGCTTTTAAATAAACAATAATCATATGAACATAACATTAACAAGATAATAACGATAATAAATATTATTAAAAATTAATTTGCACAAATTAGATTTTTGCTAAACGTAATTTGCAATGAACAGTTGACAAAAGGAGGTCATTGACCTTTCTATTCTTATCTCAGATGCATAGTAGAAGCAATTACGTACCAATCAATAAAATACAAAACACGACACATGCAAGTTTAAACAATTTACCTATTTAAAAAACGACAGTAAAACTGTATTAGCAGATAAACTGAAAAAAGATAAGTTTTTATCTATTCTCTTGCTGGATCTACATCTAACAACTGCACATAATACACCAGAACCAGCCATATCATAAGAATTTGAACCTAAGTAGTCAGGTCGACAAACTATATGTATATGCGTACGTACGCGCCTCGCAGCTGTCAGCAACCCACTGAATGGGCTGCGTGCGGCCCGGCTGCCGGTAGGTAGTTAGCGCGCGAGCGATTTATCTGGTAATTTGTGGCGACGGGTCGGGGGACGAGGGCGTTTTATTAAAATGTGGCTGTTATTTTAGTATATTGTGTATCTTACGACATCCACGCGAACGAAGTCGCGGGGCACAGCTAGTTTCTAATTCTTTCAACAAGGACGGGTCGATGTTAAAATTGAATAAAACAAGATGTGTGTGAGATATTAACGAAATTTATTTTTTATTTAAAAGGCCCATTTATGCCATTATGGATGTAATATGACATCGTTCAAATGTCCGCCGCGGCTTCGTATGGTGGCACGAATCCGAGAGGTCCAATTTTTAATGACTCTGCTGCATAGATCCGGCTGAATCCGAGCGATGGCCTGCGTTATGTTGGCTTTCAGGGCAACGGTCGAATGTGGTTTATTGGCATAGACCTGCGACTTCAGAAAACCCCACAAGAAAAAGTCTAGCGGAGTCAAATCACACGATCTTGGTGGCCAATTCACGTCACCTCTGCGAGAGATAACTCTACACTCAAACCGTTCATGCAGAATGTCGATTGTGTCGTTCGCTGTGTGGCAAGTAGCGCCATCTTGCTGGAAGCACATGTCGTTCACGTCCATATTGTTCAATTCAAGCCAAAAGAAATTGTTTATCATTGATCTGTAGCGCTCGCCGTTGACGGTGATGGCCTCGCCAACGTCGTTTTCGAATAAGTACGGACCAATGACGCCGCCACACCAAAATCCGCACCAAACAGTAACTTTTTGTGGATGCATTGCCACCTGGTGAACCTCATGTGGGTTGTGGTCATCCCATATACGGCAATTTTGCTTATTAACAAAACCATTCATCCAAAAATGTGCCTCGTCGCTAATGATTATTTTTCGGCCAAAATCGGGGTCCTCTTCCAAGCGTTCCGATGCCCATTCAGCGAACACACGGCGCTGTCTATGGCCATTAACTTTGAGCTCTTGGGTCAGTTGGATCTTGTACGGATGCAGACCCAAGTCCCGACGCAAAATTCTCCAAGTTGAGGTTTGCGAAAGGCCGAGTTCTTGAGCACGGCGAGAAATCGACTGCCTCGGAGTCTCCTGAACACTCTCACGTACAGCGGCGATGTTCTCGCCCGATCTGGCGTTCCTTTGACGTAAAGGTGTTGGTTGGTTGTTTACCGAACCGGTCGTCTCAGTCACCAATCGTTGGAGAGTGGACTTTGAAGGGCCACCGCGTCTGCTGTAAAATGGGCGCAATGCGCGCAACGTTTGCACTAACGAACACTCATTTTGATAATAAAGTTTTATCATTTGCACATGCTGCTCAACCGTGTAACTTGCCATGGTGATTTGGCATCACTGACTGCATAATATACAACAGATTTTACAGATCCCACCAAAATAGTATGGCTGCCACAGACTGTCAACATCGACCCGTCCCTATTGGAAAACCCTTTATAAGTAGGATAAAGCTATTGTCTTTAAAAGTTTAAGTTTGATTTAAAACAGCAGCTACAAACTTTGGAAATAAAAACAAAGGGTCACTATTTACAGCAAAATACTTTTAATAAATCTTCAATGTCCTTCATCGATGGTCATGGTCATAGATTCAGGTTCATATCCGTAGTCAACGTAGCGATTCTTGATGATGTGCTTGTAAACAAACGCAGACTTCCTAGGGGTGCGCGTGCGCGCGGGGTCTTCGAAGTCAACGTGGTACAGGCCAAAACATGCTCTGCGAAAAAGAAAAGAAACAGGTTTTTTAATATCTTTTTTCATATCGGTTCCTGGGGAAAAGAGACTATAGGTAATTAGTCGTTATGAGGGTGATAACTCGTACTTTTTATGGAAGAAAAAATTCATTCCCGCATATACTTACGTTATAAAGAAGCTAACCTTTAACACAGGTAGGTTATAGTCTAGACCTCTTGGCAAAACTCACATGTAACCCTCCAACCACTCCATGTTATCCAACAGACTCCACGCGATGTACCCCTTGAGGTCCACTCCTGCATCCAAGGCGTTTAGCATGCTCTCCATCGAAGCTCTGTAGTACGTGATCCTATCATCATCTATCAGGCCGCTTTCAGGTAATGTGGACCAGCCGTTCTCAGTGATGTAGATCACTGGGTTGTTGTATTTTTCCTTCAGGTGAGTTAAAGCGTGGTAGATGCTGTCTGGAGCCAACTGTAGAAGAAATATGAAACATTTGTGTCATATTGAGAGGAATGGCAGGTTTGGGTAGCAAACCACAAAAGCGAGAACCCTGGAGTTCTAGATATACTAAATTTCCTCCCATGGAAATAGCTACCGTATTACCACAAAACTGTGTTTATTAGTTGTTTAGGCGACATTTATGTTCCTTATGCAGTTTGACGTAAGACTGACGTAGGTAAGACACGCGTTGAACAAGTGTCTAAGTTTTTGTGGTAAGACCCCTAGTGTCTCCATGGGAGGAAATTAGCAAGAGTATGAACTAGTCATTTAAATTATGCGTGTAAGTCAAACCTCAAATAATTCCCATTTTTAACCAACTTCAAAAAAAGGAGGAGGTTCTCAGTTCCTCGGAATCTTTTTTAATTTTTTTTTAATGTGTGTTCCGCGATTACTCGAAGACGGCTGGACTGATTTAGAAAATTCTTTTTTGTTTTAAATGGTATACTTTCCAGGTGGTTTCATTGTCATCAGGTCAGTAACTGGTGATGGGATCCTAGAGAAATTAAGGGAACTCTTCAATAATTATAGGCACACCCATAGTGATTTGGGTATTTTTTATAGTAACTTGTTTATTTACTCTCGGAAAGCACCATTTGGTGAAGTGGAACTGATGATGAAGACCACAGATGGCCACCGGAACTACCTACCTCATAATAAGTATTTCACGGATCGATTCGATTATTTTAAAATGGTTGCTAAGCAAATCATGCTCGTCACAAAGCATATGGTGAAGTGGAGTTGACGGTGAACTACCAGGAGAACTCCTCAACAATTAACGTCCCTGCATCGGGTAAAGCAATAATTTGTAAAAGGTGATGAGCAGTTGTCATTAGGCTATTGTAACTGAGATAAATTACAAACCAATCCACTAAAAAGTGAAAAATAACTTTAATTTCGGAAGTCGATGGCAAAAACCTAAAATACAGATCCAAAGACACAAATAAATCCTTCGGTTTTTACGAGAATCATCTTAACTTACTCGAACCGTTTCTATATCACATTTTGGTCCCAAGATTATCACACACAACATTATCTCAAAGACAATATTTTATCAACGCTATAAGAGGGCGATAAAGATTCGATGTTAATAATAATGTTGGCGACACCATGAGTGAGCTTCAAACTTACTATCTGGAATATTTAGATACTTTAGGTAAGATATAAAAATATGAATGCTTTGGATCCTGGTTACTAAGTAGATGAAAAACAATGATGGTAGCAGATTGTGGCGATAAGTGTGATGCTATTGAAAAGATACTCGTAAGATCTTCAACCAGGTGAGTCATCATCAGCATCAGCCTATAGCAGCCCACTGCTAAACTAAAGCCTCTACAATAGACCAGAGGTGTAAGGAACAGGGTGTAAAGTTCACTCATCCTCCAGAGAAAAGGGAGGATCCTCCGACCAGATGGGTGTGGTGTCTGGTGCATAGTTTGCATGTAGCATTCTAGATGTCGCCACAGACCGCAATCAAAAGTAAATCGATTGTCGCTCAGCCTTTTTTTTTTTTTTTTGGATGGGAAATCATCAAAACCCACCCGTGTTCCTTCTGTTGCCTGTGCCGGGGCCACGGTAACTCTTTCGAACATCCAGCCTAGCCTGAAGGCGCCCTACCACGCGAGTACAAGCTAGAATATTAATGAAAGAATACTTACTTTCAGCCAAGATGAAGCAGATTTAGGCCAATCATCGGACAAATAGTAGCCAACATCCGCGTCATCCAGCATAGAAGGAACGGCAAAGACTTGTTTGTGCTTCGTCGCTGACACCAAGATAGTCGTGTAGTGGTTCACGCCGAAGAAATCGTAGGTTCCCCTGACGAACGCGATCTCTTCTGCAGTGAACTCAGGCAGGCGGGAGCGAGAGAACCCTTGCTCGGCGCTCTTTGCTGCAATTCTCTCTGAAAGTTCCTTTGGCCAACCACCTTCGGCTGAGAAGATAGGTTCGGCGTAGATACCCCACTGGAAAGACATAAAAATCAGTCTTAGCTCAAGAACTTCGGAATCGGAGACAAAGATTTAACAACCTACTCGACCACAGTTGATCGAAGAGTCCAATAAAATAAATTACGATGTGCATTTATATAGCTACTTCAACTCCTGCATAGTCCAAATTCACTATGAAAAATAGTTATCTTACCTTTTTTTTTTTTTTTTTTTTTGTGGATGGGAAATCATCAAATGACTTCTCCCGCTCTGGGCGGAGCGGGAGGGCGTGTCAGACTTTTACTGACTAAAACCCACCCGTGTTCCTTCTGTTGCCTGTGCCGGGGCCACGGTAACTCTTTCGAACATCCCGCAACCCTAGCTGGCATCGGCCCTAGCGGACCCCGTCAATAGTGCTGACATCTCTTTGAGGCGCGCGTGGAACACAACGCGCCGTCGACTCGGGCTTTGTCCTTACCGGACGGCGAGCTACCCATTGCTCGCCGTCCGCAAGCCCGCGCCTACGGTGGCCGGGAATCGGCTGTCAATTCCCGACGCCCAGGGCGTATCCTGCGGCGACTAGGGGCGTGAGGGCGCAAAGCTTGCCTCTCCCTCACGCGTTCCGCCTCCTCCTTCGCGAGCATTACTGCTTCGCAGAAGGAGGTAATGGCTTCCCATGTACTCTCGCCCCGTACCATGGCCTGGACCAGGGCCGGACGCGAGAGATCGCCGCCGCCGATCGCTTCCGCGAGGACACGGCGGTGCTCCGCCCAAGCCGGGCAGACCTCCACCGTATGCTCCACCGTGTCCTCCGGGCGATCCACACAGTGGTGATAGTTATCTTACCTGGAATTGCCTCAAGAGTTCAGCAGCTAGGTGGTCCTCAGAAGAATCGGTATTCGGTCCGAACCAGTTGACACTAATCGTAATACCACACTGCCCCTTCTGCGTCGGCCTGAACTCTTTGTCATACAAGTGGTAGGCCTTAGCATGGGCCATCACCAAGTTCTTGGCACATAAGTAAACACCCACACCAGAGGTGTTCAAGTAAGGAGCCTTGTTCAAGTCTTCAAGACCTTCAAAACAGATTTCTCTTGGCTCGTTGAACGTGATGAACATCTTTACTCTGTCTCCGAAATTCTCGAACACAACCCTTGCGTAGTCTTCAAACCAATCGCTGAACAGGGGGTTCATGAGACCTCCTAGTTCTTGCAGTTTTTGGGGCAGATCCCAATGGTATAGAGTAGCCATCGGAGTGATATTGTATTTCAGCAGTTCGTCGATTAAGTTGTTGTAATACGCGATGCCAGCTGGGTTGACTATGCCTGTAGGTAGGATCCGAGTCCAAGCGAAAGAGAATCGGTAAGCGTCGAGACCTAACTCTCTCATCATCTCGACGTCACGCTTGTAGTTGTGATAGGAGTCGGCAGCGATGTCGCCGGTACTCAAGTCTTGGATGACGGTCGGGTTGGTATGGACCAGGTGATCCCAGATGCTTTCGCCCTTGCCTGAAAAGATGAAGAAAATTATCGTAAATGTTAAATACGACTGCTCATTAATGCTCTGGTTTTTTAAATTTAATTAAAATCTGTATTAGCAATGAGGCAATAACATCAATAGTCTGCCAAACAATAATAGTAATTTAAAAAAAAGTCGGTAGCTGTCGCGGAACACCAGAACCCTAATTGCGTAACACACTACCAATCACAATCTGAATGATTTTGAAGCAAATTGCTAATAATCCATTGCTTCATAGGTTCGAAAAATTTGTTTGCTTGACAACGTAAATAACGCAATGAATGTTATTGAATTGTCAAAATTAAACCGATTCCTACTGTAAGTGTGTTACGCAATTGCCCCGTCGGTGGGAACGAAGTTCATTTCGTTATAAGAGCGAAAACTGCGATCCGATGCGAATTCGCAATTTTGGGTGGGAGCCCTTTTTTATAAATATAATAATACTGAGCCATCTAGTATAGATTTTAGTTTTTTTTTGTTACGTCACAATTTCTGCCAGTTTACTCCAACCACACGTCGCGTTAAAGAACTTCTTTCCAAAAAGTTTGGTAGGTTTTTTTAAACAGTCGGCTCACCGTCTTCATTCCACGCTCCTTCGATCTGGTAAGCAGCAGTGGCTGCTCCGAAGATGAAGTCATCCGGGAACTTTCGCTGCTGCCTCACGGTCGAGCCGTGGCAGACTACCACCAATAAACTGCAAAAAAAAAATATAATACTAAAATAATTATAGAAAACTGCACATTATTTAGCAATTAGTTTCTCTGGGTGAAGTATGAGGCGACTATCGGTTTTTTCAAGGTTTCAGTCACAGTTATCGCTAAAGCGGAGTCATTGAGACATTATTAGCAACGGTAATTGGTTCAGTAATAAAATTAGAACATTTCCGTGCATAACATACCTATTTTCCTACTGCCTACTTGAATAAAATAAAATAGGGGCCTAAATGAACAGAAAAATATATATACACTTCTGGACACATCTATTGGCCCACCTTGTATTTTCAGTTTCGTTTGGTCCTAGCTAAAATTTTATATTAGGTCGAGCAAAAAGTTTTTATGCAGTTTTGAACCTGGCACATTCACAATTTCATTCAATAGTCTTTTTTTGAATTTCGAACACAGAATTTAAAGAAACAAAAGACAATTTGGAGCCTGTTTGTTGATATCAAACAATCGAATACTAAGAAAACTTGGTTTTATTGGTTTACTTGGATTTAATTCTTGAAAAAGTGATTGATATCTTTGGTTTTGCAACAAACATTACTTATTCTTAACATTAAGGTGAGGTTCTATCAATAATCTATGGATACTTCACCTGAAGTCGCCGCCCAAGCTGTGGCACTTATTCAGGCCGGACACAGCCAAAGAAACGTGAGTGCTTAACTTAATTTAAGTCGATCTGCGGTCTGAAATGTTTATCGGAGGTACCTAGAGACTGGCGGCTTTGTTCGTCGCCAAGGAAGGCCACGATCTCGGGTCACAACTGAAAGGCAGGATCGATTCATCGTGACGACCAGCTTGAGAAATCGTCACCTTACCTCCATTGAGATACAAAACCAACTTCGCGACTTCCACGGAGTATCTGTGAGCGCTCGAACTGTTCGGAGAAGGTTAAAAGAACGCGATATGGTACCACACAAGCTAGCTAATGGGCCCAAACTAACGCGAGCCCACCGAACAGCGCGCCTTCATTTCGCACGCAGTCATTTAAATTGGACACAGCAAGATTGGAGCCGTGTACTCTTTTCTGATGAGTCTAAAATTGTGTTACATGGCAATGATGGAAGGAAGAAGGTCTACCGACGTAAGGGAGAGCGTTTCGCACAATGCTGCTTTGAAGAGAGGGTTGCTTATGGCGGTGGCTCATGGACTGTCTGGGGCGGTATATCCGCGAACGGCAAAACTCAACTTGAGGTTGTTACAGGACCACAGCTGCCAACATTAAATGCTGAAAGGTACATTCGTGAGTGCTTAGAACCCCACGTGATACCATACGCGGACTATGTGGGCCCAAATTTCCTTTTTATGCATGATAATGCAAGAGCCCATGCGGCCGGCATCGTCAGGGAATATCTTCGGGATGTGAACATCACAGTTATGGACTGGCCAGCCAGAAGCCCAGACATGAACCCCATTGAGCACATGTGGGACGAGCTAAAAAGACGTGTTAGGGCTCGTCAGCCAGTTTCCCAGACGATGCAGGAGTTGAAAACTGCCATAGAAGAGGAATGGGAGATGATCCCTCAAAATTTCATAGAGCGGTTGATAAACTCTATGCCTAATCGTATGAGAGCTGTGGTAGATGCCCATGGAGGCAACACGCGTTATTAAATTAAACCTTTATTTGATAAAACATGTTTTTTATTCAAAAATCAATTGCCTTTAACAAGGCGCATATCCGACTTGTTAGGCGTAGCTCCATGTCGTATGGTATTCTGAATTCAAATTTAAAACAATACGATCGAAAAAGATGGTAAAATGTATCAGGTTTAAAACTGCATCAACAGTTTTTGTTCAATCTAGCAATCATATTTCGGTAGGGGCCATCGAAACCTAAACTCTAAGGTGGGCCAATAGATGTGTCCAGAAGTGTAGTTATGTAAGTACCTAGTTACATAGTTTCAGTTGCAAAGAAAAACGGCTTTATGGTGAAAGCGCCAGGGTAGCCCGCGAAATTCAAATTTTCTTACGTGTTTTGCAATTTGCAGGTCAGTATTTGGTTGTATGTTGATAACTATATTATGGTTCGCGACCGTAACAAATATCTATTTACAGAATTATAATCATTAAAATAGTTCTATACTTATAGATTACACAAAAACCTATAAGAAGTCTTAAAAAACACGGTAATTCTCTATTGTGCGTACAAACTTACATTTGCAGTTGGAATGTATGGGAGAACATGTTTTTCAACTACAATGTTAAATTTGATCTTGGGATAATTCTGTATCTTCTTTCTTCATCCCAACTACGGAACCCTTCATTGTACGTGGTCCGACACGCACATGGCCGGCTTTTTTTCAACTTTAGTACCTACATAGTTGTTAATTCGTGAAAGCTTGTAAAAGGCAACTGTAAGCGTTCATTACCTACCTATAAAAAACCATTATATCTATACATCTATACAAATAAATAAAATTGAAGTATCTGTTTAGATTGTCAAAATAACAGCTTTATATATGCATCATTTTAATTCAAATGGAATTTTACATAGTCGCCAGTTTGGTTTCACGAAAGATAGGTCGACGACTGACGCAGTAGTAAAACTCATCAGTCACATTTTAGAATCCTGGGACAAGTCCCAGGATGTAATTGGCATTTTCTGTGACCTCTCTAAAGCGTTTGACTGCGTTGACCACAATCCACTGATCTGTAAATGACACCATTACGGAATTCGTGGACGAGCTGCTGATCTTGTTCCATCCTATCTATCAAATAGGCAGCAAAAAGTAAACGTTAACGGGGCGACTTCCTCGGGATCTCTAATTAAGATGGGCGTGCCTCAAGGTTCAATTCTTGGCCCATTCCTATTTCTAGTTTATATTAATGACCTTCCTTACATGATGGCTAACTTATCGGATATAATTATATTCGCTGATGACATCTCGCTTATTTTTAAAATAGATAGGAAAGATACGGATGTCTTACATGTCAACGATATTCTGGCTATTCTTTCGAAATGGTTTGCAGCAGAAATCTTTTACTTAATGCGAACAAAACTAAATGTCTTAAGTTCTCATTACCAAATGTACCCCAAGTGGATCTAAATTTAAAACTTGATGGCAAGAAACTAGATGCTATGACGGAAACGGTATTTCTAGGATTTACTCTAAGTTCTAAATTGCAATGGGGCGCCCACATTAGAGGTATTTCAGGTAGATTAAGTTCAGCTGCATATGTAGTACGAAAAATAAGGCAGTTAACTGATATAGGCACAGCTAGATTAGTTTATTTTGCTTATTTCCACAGTATTATGTCTTATAGCGTTCTGCTGTGGGGATCAGCAGCTGACGTAGATTCAATTTTCATTTTAAAAAAGAGGGCAATCCGCGCAATCTATAAAATGGGCCCTCGTGAGTCCGTAACAAACAAATTCAAAGAAATTGATATACTAACTCTGCCTTCTCTTTATATCTTAGAAAGTATTTTGTATGTTCGCAAAATCTTAGGACTTTTCAAAATAAGAAGCGATTTCCATAATATAAATACACGTAGTAAAAATGAAATTGTGATACCCAAATTTAGATTAATTAAAGAAGCAAGTTATTTCTTATAATCAGTATTCGCTTTTATAACAAGTTGCCAAAGTCGGTTACAGAACTTAGAGATGGAAAGTTCAAAACCCACATTAAACGTGTCCTTATTAAAAAAGCATATTATAAGATTAAAGACTACGTTGAAGACAGGAAAGTTTGGCGCTAATTCCTTCCGCACATGTGGCTTCCCTATTTATGTAAATGTCTATTAACTGCTCCCAAATTACTTTAATTTAATTTCTTTTATTGTTTTTTTACATGCTTCCAGGACATAATATTTTCATTATTTTACATTATATAGTCTTGTCTTTTAAATAGATTCTTTAATATATTATGAATGTGAGAACATTGTAGGCTTTATAGACTGTAGATTTGTAGACCATTTTCTATTTTGTTAAGTACCTGGAACTTGTTGACAGGCCTACACTGTCCTCCCATGCTTAATAACACTGTAATTTGAAAACATTGTTAATTATTTTTAAAAGAGTAACCGTGGAGTTTCTTGCCGGTGCTTCTCCACAGGAAACGACCAATTGGAACCGTGCACCTAGCTTCTGACGTTTCATAAGTGCCCATGTAGGTTTATGTGAAATAAAATAATTTGAATTTGCATATGAGCGTATATACGTTAATAAGTATAACAAAAACAATTTTTAAATTTTTTGTCTTGTTCCGGCAAATCTCCGAAACGGCTGGACCAATTTTGACGGGACTTTCACAGGCAGATAGATGATGTTATTAGGAGTAACTTAGGCTACTTTCATTCTAGAAAAAGAATTAAAATTTCGGGCAAAAAAAACCCATGAAATCGTGCTAATCTCTGGAACTACCAGTTGGATTTGAAAAATTCTTTTTGAATTTGGTAGCCCAATTTTCGAGGATGGTTATGGGCTAAAATCTCGCTACGACCCTTAGGAACCGAGAAAAAGAAAAAAATCAGAAAGAACGCTAAGCGAAAACGAAGTAACAAAGTGGGCGGGTGATGCAACGCAGCGGGTTGGGGGACGGGGGAGTTTTATTACAATGTGGCTGTTATTCTGTAATTTTAGTATATTGTTTATTACGACTTCCACAGCTAGTAATTTAATAAATGCAAAACAGCTTTAGGTAAGTACGTACCTTAGAACCAGTAACTTCATATCGACTACACTGTTCCACCTCTCAGTGGTTTATGCACCGTAATATCGCGAACACGAGTTGTGAGCGTTATAATTATCTTCCCTTTATCTCGAAGCTGTACCACTTCAACTATCGCAGATCTGGAGGCTGCGAAGATTACAGTATGTTATGTTATCTCTATCTGCAGTCACATCCAATTTGATACTTAATAGGTACTTACCTATGTACCCCCCGCCCCGCTCCCCGACTGTCTCGTTGGTCTCGTGGTCGCAAACGCGACTGCTGAGCTTGGGATCTTGGGTTCGATTCTCGGGTCGGGCACAGTGTTATTGGGTTTTTCCTGTAGGAATTTCTGAGTAATAGCCCGGAGTTTGGAATTTGGCGGTGTGATCCCCGCCCCTGATCTCTCTCCGACTATGAGAGTGAGGGAAGAGAGAAGGCACCTGTGTATGCGCACACACGCTTGCACTATAATATGGACTGTTGTCTGAAATAAATATCTTATCATATCATATCATAATATCTCCCGCGCCGGAGGCTGGTCTCCGCTGAGATTGGTCGCCATGGCCTAAAATCGGTCTGACTATCGTCCTCCGGATGTACATCCTCGACCTTTTATGGGATGCTGAAGTCAGCCTGAATTTCGGCTTTTAATTTTATTGTTGAGTTTTCAAAATACTGTCAAGTTTGGAGCTAATGAACCTAGATATTTATTTTTAGCTTTGAATCATTTTAGATATTTCTAAAAATACAGAAAATGAAGATATGTTGGTGTGCCATAATAACTACACTGACAAGGTGTAATTTAAATAACTGTTTTTTTTTTCATAATTAGATATGCGTCTATCTATACGCATAATTTAAATTCGACTCGTCGCCGGCCGCCGTCACTGCAAGCGATGCAAAACCGTGCCCCGCCCTCCCCGCGTCCCCCATCGTTGAGACGCCGACCAATATTAGCTCGTCAACACCGGGACGTGCTTACTCGGCTGCCGTTATTATAGCTCCCGCAAATCACCAGCGGCAACCTAATAATACGAGAGGTGCCCAAAGGTCCTCCGAAGCAGTTCGAAGCTCGTTACCGCCAATAACGAGCCAAGGACAGGCCGATGAAGGAGGCTTCATTCGCGTGGAGAAGAAGAAGCCTGCTTGTCGCAATCAGTGCGGAACTGCATTGACTGGTCCTGACATGTTGCTGCGTCCTGCTATTCCATCGACACAGCTGTACGTGTCTCGTTTACATCACTCCACGAAGGTAGAGGAGGTCGTGGAGTACATCAGGATGAAGACCAAGTTCACCTTGAGAGTCGAGAGGTTGGAGTCGCGCCATAGGATTAACTTCAAATCTTTTGTGGTGCGGGTTCCGACTCATCACCTGGAGACATTCATGAAGGAGGAATTTTGGCCGACGGGTGTCGTGTATCGGCGTTTTCGCGGCAGGCTCCATGACACCACGACTCAGCGCAATACGTCGCCGACCAAACGAAGTAAATAGATGTTGTAGTGATGTTTTTATTATGTATTAGTTTATTATTTTTTTGTAAGACTATTTTGTGTATTTTATCTATGGGCCTTAGTTGCCTGAAAATAAAGCAATTATTATTTCGTTTATTAATTTTTGTTTCTTATATAATTACATTTTTAAATATTTCTTCAAATACAAAATATAAAAAAAAAACATTTAAAAATATAAAAAATAGAATTCCACCGGTATCGGGAGCAGGGTCCAAGCTACCGGTGGTTAGGGCTGCAGAGACAGGAACCTCCTCACAATACGAGCCGTATCGAGGAGTACTGCCTTCTGGATCAGGCTCTTGATCCAACCGCCTAACGACAGCCTCGAGAGATGTTGGTCGAGGCTTTCGGCCATCAGGCCATTGGCCGTTACGACAATCGGCACAATGACAGCCGAGGTCACATTCCACATGTCAACAACCTCGTGTGCTAAGTCGAGATATTTTATTTGTTTCTCTTTCTCAGCTTTCACGAGGTTCTCGTCATGTGGAATGGTAACATCGATTATCATTGCGCGGCGCGCTAATCGATCTATCACCACTATATCAGGCTTATTGGCGACAATAGTCCTGTCAGTGATGATAGACCGATCCCAGTACAACGTGGCATGGTCATTTTCAAGAACTGGGTCGGGCACATACTTGTAATACGGTACCTCAGAGTCCACAAGTTTGTATTTCAAAGCAAGTTGCTGGTGAATAATCCTGGCCACTTGGTTATGCCTGTGCAAGTACTCGCCGTTAGCCAGACGAGAACAACCAGAGATAATATGTCTGATGGACTCACCCGGACGGTGGCATGCCCGAAACACGTCAACCGTCCCGTCTTTCATAATATGTCTCCGGTAGTTATTCGTCAAAATAACTTCGTCCATAATTGCACAAACAAAACCTTCAGTTTCCCCAAAGAGGTCACCGAAACGTAGCCAGGATACGGACGCTAAGAAATCTACACCGGGCTCGTGTAGAGCCCGATAGAAGCGTCCGTGAAGCTCCTTGTTTTGCCATACCGCCTTGCGGTCATCTGTAGTAAGTACTACAGGTTTGCGCCAGTTCTCTTTAGCCATGGAGAGCGGGGTGAACCCAATTATTATTTCGTTTATTAATTTTTGTTTCTTATATAATTACATTTTTAAATATTTCTTAAAATACAAAATATTAAAAAAACATTTAAAAATATAAAAAATAGAAAATAGAATTCCACTGGTATCGGGAGCAGGGTCCAAGCTACCGGTGGTTAGGCTGCAGAGACAGGAACCTCCTCACAATACGAGCCGTATCGAGGAGTACTGCCTTCTGAATCAGGCTCTTGATCCAACCGCCTAACGACAGCCTCGAGAGATGTTGGTCGAGGCTTTCGGCCATCAGGCCATTGGCCGTTACAACAATCGGCACAATGACAGCCGAGGTCACATTCCACATGTCAACAACCTCGTGTGCTAAGTCGAGATATTTTATTTGTTTCTCTTTCTCAGCTTTCACGAGGTTCTCGTCATGCGGAATGGTAACATCGATTATCATTGCGCGGCGCGCTAATCGATCTATCACCACTATATCAGGCTTATTGGCGACAATAGTCCTGTCAGTGATGATAGACCGATCCCAGTACAACGTGGCATGGTCATTTTCAAGAACTGGGTCGGGCACATACTTGTAATACGGTACCTCAGAGTCCACAAGTTTGTATTTCAAAGCAAGTTGCTGGTGAATAATCCTGGCCACTTGGTTATGCCTGTGCAAGTACTCGCCGTTAGCCAGACGAGAACAACCAGAGATAATATGTCTGATGGACTCACCCGGACGGTGGCATGCCCGACACACGTCAACCGTCCCGTCCTTCATAATATGTCTCCGGTAGTTATTCGTCAAAATAACTTCGTCCATAATTGCACAAACAAAACCTTCAGTTTCCCCAAAGAGGTCACCGAAACGTAGCCAGGATACGGACGCTAAGAAATCTACACCGGGCTCGTGTAGAGCCCGATAGAAGCGTCCGTGAAGCTCCTTGCTTTGCCATACCGCCTTGCGGTCATCTGTAGTAAGTAATAGGTTTGCGCCAGTTCTCTTTAGCCATGGAGAGCGGGGTGAACCCGTTGTCCACTGCGACCACATCACGGTGCATACCCACGTCGGCGTTTAGAAAATATTCCCTGAGGTTGCACACCTCGTGGTTGTGGAGGGTCTTCGCATTTAAAAAACCTCGACCCCCGCACTTCCGCGGGATGTACAGTCTCATCACCGATGATCGTGGGTGATGCATCCGGTTTGCGGTCAGTAGTGTACGGACCCTCCTATCCAGGGCGTCTAGTTCGGTCTGAGTCCATTTGAGTATACCGAAAGAGTACACCAAAACCGGCATGACCCAACCGTTGAAGGCGCGCACCTTGTTTCCGCCCGAAAGAAGACTAATTAATACCTTCTTCAGGCGACCAAAGAAGCGCTCCTTCAACGATTGCTTCATGTCAGCAGCATTAATGCCCAACGCTTCCGACATACCCAAATACTTATAGGTTTCGGTTGCGGAGAGGGCTCTAAGGTTTATGGAATCCGAGAGTTGAATCCCTTCGGATTCCATAATCTCGCCTCGCTTTACATGCATGACTGCACATTTGTCCACACCAAATTCCATCCTGATGGCGTTACTGAAAGTTTCAGTTACCTTCAGTAGTTCCACCAGTCGCAATTTGTTGGGGGCAAAGAGTTTCAAGTCGTCCATGTAGAGGAGGTGAGATATGACCTGACCACCTCTCTTCAACCGATAGCCTAGACCTGAATCCTCCAGCAGTGTGCTTAGAGGATTCAGGGCTAAGCAGAACCAAAGTGGACTCAAACTGTCGCCCTGAAATATTCCCCGTTTAATCCATACAGGTTCATCATTCCCCTGGATCTGTCGACACCCTGGATAGCGAAGGACCGTCCTCCATTGCCCCATACATGACTCAAGGAAGGTGCGTAGAATTGCATCTATCTTGTACAACTCAAGCACCCTCATGAGCCATGTATGTGGCACCGAGTCGTAGGCCTTCTTATAATCTATCCAGCATGTCGACAGATCTTTGCGGGATCGACGAACCTGTTGGCTAATGGCCATGTCGATGAGGAGTAGCTCCTTAGTACCGCGGGACCCGTTCCTACATCCATTTTGAGAGGAAGACATAATTGAGTTACTCTCAATGTGCGTATTTATTTTCACTCTCAAAATGGATGTTAGAAGTTTATAGATCGTCGGCAAACACGTGATCGGTCTATAATTCTTGGGTTCCGCGGGACTTCCTGACTTATGGAGCAGGTGGGTAACGCCTGTTGTTAGAAACTGCGGTAGCGACCCAGACTCTAAGGATGACTGGAATTGAGATGCCAGGCGAGTGTGTGAACTAATTAGCCATTTTAGCCAAAAGTTGTGCAGTCCGTCCGGTCCCGGTGATTTCCAATTTGGCAACGGGCGGACTGCTTTGGCTACGTCTAATGGCTTTATTAAGATCTTTTCCATTTCTGGTATAGTTCCACACACTCGCTCGACATCCTGCATCCAGCCAGCCTCAGCGTGACAGACGGGCACCGACCAGATGCTGCGCCAGAATGTACTCGTGGTGGCATCATCTGGGCGGCGCACGTCCGCCACACTTTTTTCAGGTCGCTCCCAAGCTCTATATACCCGCCTCTCATCGCTCTGGAACATGCGATTCTGCGTGTATCGATCGACCCGCCGCTTATACCGCCGAATACGGCTCGCCCATGCACAAACTTTCTGCTTCAGGAAGTCGATGCGCTCTGTGACACAGGACATGTATTCTCGAGGGCTGATTCCAGTCCCCGAGAATGCCCGCCTTACAAAGCGCATCACTCGTGGTCGTGTATTGCCCTCCCTGAAGCAGTATAGTTTGCCGATGAGTACCCTGGTACCATCGATACGACGTTCGATCCTGCACTGCCAGGCTGGTACGGCTGGTTTTGGTCGAGTAGCTCCGTCACAGTTTGGAAACTTGACGTTAGCTAAACGACATGCCGCAACAGCCGCGCAATACAGGATCGAATGTGTATCAATGAGATCCTCGCTGCTCTCGAAAAAATTCTTGAGCTGCGAGTCCAAAGCACACACCAGCGCCCTATTTTTCTTGTGCATAGGCAAGTGTGGTAATCGGGGCCTAAGTTCGGTCGGAGTGGACCTATACTCGAGAAACGCATCCTCCAGTGCGCTCCTCAATCGGGCGTTGCACTGGCTACTTACTGTGGCAACCCTATCATCCTCCTCTACAACACCATGATTAGACCGCGGCGGGATTGAATCAATAGTTGAGACTTGTACCGCGGTTTGTGCCGGAGTTGAGACGATATGGTTGCTCAATACTTCTGAGCGCAGCCTATCAAGTGCGGCATCGCCCAGCCTATGATTGCGTTGGATGACCCGCACCTGATCCGACAGTCGTTGGGCCGAGACGTTGACGGTTGGCTCTAGTTCCTGAAACAGAGACAGCATTCTAACACGGTACGCAGTGAGGTTAGTTCCCCCCTCTGTAGACCCGTAATATGCGCGCATGACGTTCTCGTTTATAGACTGAGTCCATCTCATGCGCTGCACACAACCACCGGCAGCGGGGACCCGGCTCGGGGCCGGTTGGCCCCTAAGTCCCAAGCTCCTCGGTGGCCGGCCTCTCCCCTGTCGACGTACAGGTGTTGGCGACGTCGGCGGGGAAAAATACTCGTCGCTCGAGCTCGACGCAACTACCGCAGCTGGTGTCATCACAGCGCTCACGGTGGGGCTGGATACCGGCGGCGGCGAGGCGGAGCTGAGCGAAGAGTCCGGAGGTGGTGGGCGTGCTCGTGCAGCTGATCTCGTCAACATTATTATTTATTCATTGATTATGTTTATCTGGTTTTATCAGAGGTGACATGACAGATGTCACCTCCGATTCGGTATTTTATATTGTAGTGTTCATTTTCTTCTATTGTAGTTTAAAATTGATATAAAATGGTTGCCTTTAAAATGGTTGGTTTAGGTTGCCTTTGGGTTTCTTTTGAGTTTCTGGTATAATACAAAACTGCGTCTAAAATGAATAAAACTATGAAAATTATTGAGAATAAATTTCGTGACGTGTTGACGTTAGTGTTGCCGCGTTATTATTATTATTATTTTTTTTTTGATATTTCTCGGGACCCCAGGGTCCCGGACCTTTAGAAGGCATATGAGGGGCCGAAGCCAACTCGCAGAGGCCCGTTAGACGCTTTCAATGGAAATGAGGCACTAACCGACGATTATCCCTGTGCGTACTATGCAAGTGCACCCAAGGACAACCCCCGGATGGTGTAAGACTATTGCAGAATATGGAGACAAAAAAAAATTGGGCTATGGGTTTGGATGGCTAAAGTGGACTGGTTATCTAAAACTATGGAAGGACTATGGCCCCTGCCTGACCAATGTGTGATAAATACAATACACGGATAAAATGGCAGGGGGTGACTTGCACACTCAACAATGGGCCCCCGGAAACGGTCGCTAGCACATAGTGTCGTAGCGACAAGGGGGCAACATGTCTTGAGGTGCTTAAGAGGAGTGGAGAGGTATTCCACGGCTATCAGGACAATCCCGGAAGTACGGTCAAGATCCCTACCAGCATCTTACTGGACTACTTCCTTCCTCCGAGCACGTTTGCTCTTGCGAATCTCTACTCAAGCCAGCCAATAAAGGCAAGAATGAAGTGGGAGGTCAGTTCTCGTCAGTGTTCACTCCAGCCGGCCAATAAAGGCAAGCCAGAGATGAGGAACATGACTTCTCCCGGGAGATAGGGTACGTGGGGTCGCTACTGCCCAGCAGCTCGCCACATGCTGCCCTGCGGGTTTCTGTATCTCTCTTGGTCTGGCTCCTCACCCTAGACCTGTTCCGGCAAAGTAACCTCTACCGGCACAGACCTAGAGTTCGAAGCGCGCAAGCCCCACCACGACGTCAACGTAGAGATACGGCGATGGGGTTATTATTATTATTATTATGGTTTTTAAATTTAATTTTCTCAGGTTAGTACCTGGTATTTTCAGAATCTCACGGGTGTGAACCAAGGTGAGATTCTAGTTATTATTCTGAGAAGATAAATTGCTCTGTACTGCAGTGAAATTATTATCCAAGTCTAGTTGTAAAAATTTTCTTACTATGCGACAAGTGTTTAATATGGCAGCTTTTTGTAGTGCTATATATGTGTATTTGGATATATTGACTGCATTAAAACTATTGAATATTTGTTTCGGGATAACACCTGTTGTTGATATTACTATTGGTTATTATTATTATTATATGTTTTTATATCTCGGGACCCTGGGGTCCCGGACTTTTGGAAGGCGTACGAGGGGCCGAAGCCAACTCGCAGAGGCCCCTTAGACAATTTTAAACGATGAGGAGGCACCAACCGACGATTATCCCTGTATGCATTATGCAAATGCACCCAAGGACAACCCCCGGTTGGGGCAGGACTATTGTAGGACATGGAAACAAAACATATTGGGCTATGGGTTTAGGTGGCTATAGTGGATTGGTTACCAAAAACTATGTCCCCTGCCTGATCAATGTTAGGTAATACACGGATAAAATGGCAGGAGGTGACTTGCACACTCAATAATGGGCCCCCGAAAACGGTCGCTAGCACATAGTGTCGTAGCGACAAGGGGGCAACATGTCTTGAGGTGCTTAAGAGGAGTGGAGAGGTATTCCACGGCTATCAGGACAATCCCGGAAGTACGGTCAAGATCCCTACCAGCATCTTACTGGACTACTTCCTTCCTCCGAGCACGTTTGCTCTTGCGAATCTCTACTCAAGCCAGCCAATAAAGGCAAGAATGAGGTGGGAGGTCAGTTCTCGACAGTGTTCACTCCAGCCGGCCAATAAAGGCAAGCCAGAGATGAGGAACATGACTTCTCCCGGGAGATAGGGTACGTGGGGTCGCTACTGCCCAGCAGCTCGCCACATGCTGTTCCGGCAAAGTAACCTCTACCGGCACAGACCTAGAGTTCGAAGCGCGCAAGCCCCACCACGACGTCAACGTAGAGATACGGCGATGGGGTTATTATATTATTATTACAATTATGAAAAACTTTTACGATGGGCCACATCTGCCAAATCTGAAATCGCAAAAAAGAACGCTGTGTCCCAACAATTTTTCGAGTTAAGACTCCTGAAAACAGTCACGACACGAGACTAGCCTCCACCCGTTCAATTCCCACCTGATAATTGGCGAATGAATAAAAAACGGGTGTGCACCTTTAAAAATATTTATATTTAACACTGCCAAGCTGGTAAAGCCGGAGGCACACAAAGATTTGTAGGTCGTGGATTACGGACGTCTGTTGTCACTCCTGCAGGGATAGGTACTCCCCTGTAGTTGCGGACGAAATCCCGCTGGCCGGAGATGGAAGTTGGCCGTAGTTCAGTGCAGAGCTGCAGGGTGACGTCACTGGTAAATAAAAAAGGGGCGGCCGTCCGACTTGCTCAGCACACCGGTGGTGAAGCGTAAAGGCGAAACCCTAAATCGGGATTTTCACTACTTAGAACTTAATTGTCACTAAACTCGCTGTAGAGATTGTGATTTTAATTTTAATTACGGTCGTGTCTGCTAGGGCGCTCGACAGGACGCAAAGCGTTACGTGCACTCTCGCATCAGCCTAGAAACGACTGCTGTGGACTCGCGTCTCCTGCCTAGGCGCTCCTTCATTCTATGCGAACACTCGCCCCGCACCACACACGTACCTACCCGGCGCGTCCCAAGTCGTACACAAACAAAGAACAAAGCATTCATTTATAATCTATTTGTCCTTTAGCATTAGTACCGCACAAAACATGATTATTCATGTAACGTTCCGTTACATTACCCGCGGTTCCCTCATAAGTATTTTATTTTAAGAATAAAATCCGCATCATAAACTTGTTACAATAACCTTTTACTCATTCTTTCATTTCAGTCATGCCTCATCACTCAAAAACCTATCATATAATACATCACACAATATTAAAAATTATGCGACGTGTCCTAACATACTGAAAGATCAAGTGACTAATATCCATCACTGCCTTTTGTAACAGATCTTAAAATCGTTTAATAGTGTAAGGAGAAATGTAACGAAGACAGAATTCATTTGTAGGTAGATATCTTCAGGTCCTTAATATGCCAAGACCCTAAGTTTTTTCCTGACATATCCTCTAAGACATACACAAGAGGAGACAGCTTTTGAATGACCCGGCACTTGATGTATTTGGGAGCTAATTTGTTGCTAAAGTGCTTATCCTTATCGCTCAAGACGTAAGCACGTTTGTATGCGATATCACCGGTATTAAACTCAAAAGCTTTACGTCTTAAATTATAATATGACGTATTTTTACATGGGCGTGATATAATGATTTTTGGACTTGATCAAAGATAGAACTTAGGTAACCAAGGTTCTCCGCAAACACATCGCGAGGAAGAAACAACACCTCATCACCCAAGTCTGTATCTGCATAATGCGAACCACATAATACTATTTCTCGTCCAAAAACTAGAAAAGAAGGAGTAAATCCGGTAGCTTCATTGACTGAATTATTTATTGCAAATTGTACTTTTGGAATAAATACGTCCCATGATCGATGATCACCATCCACGAAAGTTGAAATGCAAGTAATAATAGTTTTATTGTACCGCTCCACAGTATTAACCTGAGGAGTATACTTTGGTGAAAAGAAAACGTTCGGTATTTTATATTTATTGAATAAATCCTGAGTATGGCCGCTAATAAATTGAGTACCATTATCCAGGAAAATACTTTGAGGAACACCGTGAACCAAGAAAATGTGCTCTTCCAAAATTTTAACAATAATCTGAGAAGTTGCTTTTTTAATTGAGAAAATATGACAAAATTTGGAAAAGCAACAGGTTACCACTAGTATGTAACTATTTTGTTTCCGTGTGACAGGAAGAGGTCCCATTAAGTCGATGGATATCATTTGGTAAGGGCGAGAACATTGCTTTGGGCGTCCCATTTCACCAAGAGTAGCATGGTTCTGAGTTTTGTACTGAAGACAAGTACTACAAGAACCAACGTATTTTGCTACGTCTCGATGCATGCCCGGCCAGTAATAACTAAGTGCAATGCGCCTGTAAGTCTTAAAAATGCCTAAATGACCTGCAGTTGGTTCATTATGGTTATCCGCAATAACCTTATCCCTAATCTCAGATGGAACGACTTCCTTCCAAGAAAATTCATTGGTAAGCAAGCACTTATTTTAACTAAGGCGGAAAAGAGTGCCATCTTTAATTTGGTAATTGGGAAAATTTTCAGGTTTTGTGACACAGTTATTATAAATGTTCTTATACCAATCATCATTAGAAGTCTCGAATGAATTAGAAGTGACCATAGAAGAAACAGGAACAGCTCTAGACAACGCATCAGGGATAACGTTGTCAACACCTCGACGGTGCTTAATATCAAAATTGAACGAAGACAAGCGCACACCCCAACGTGCGAGTCTTCCCGTAGGGTTATTTAATGAAAGAAACCATTTTAACGCACTGTGGTCTGTGTACACTGTGAACGTTTTTCCATTCTCCAAATAGCATCGCCAATGCTCCAATACCACGAGAACTGCCAGCGTCTCCCGCTCCGTTATGCTGTAGTTCTTTTCTGCCGCCGTTAATGATTTGCTCATGTAAGCTATGGGGTGCTCCTTTCCGTTAATAGATTGAGTGAGCATACCGCCTATCCCATAGTTACTCGCATCCGTATGCACCTCGAAAGGTAGATTGTAATCGGGGCAAGAAAGAACAGGCGCAGAAACTAAACATTCTTTTAATTTATTAAAAGCGACTTGTGCCTCATTGGTCCACCTGAAAGGTGGAGTGTTCTTTTTATTTGAAGTCAACTTGTTGAGTGGCCCTGCAATTGTGCTAAAGTTGGGAACGAACCTGCGATACCATGTAGCTGTGCCTAGAAATCGCTTTAACTCCTTACGATTAATAGGAGTTGCGTAGTTAAGAATGGCTTCAACCTTTTCTGGATCTGTTCGCAACCCATTAGCATCAACCACATAACCTAAATACTTTAGCTGACTTCGAAAAAATTCACACTTTTCCAGGTTGACGGTTAGGCCTGCTTTACGCAATTTGTCCAAAACGCGAAGTAGGAGGGACACATGCTCATCAAAACCATTGCTAACAATAATAATATCATCTAGATAAGCGAATATACGGTGATCAACGTTACCTAGTAACTTATCTACAAGACGCTGTTGCATAGCAGGAACATTTGTCAAGCCAAAGGCTGTGGTCTTAAATCTAAGAGTTCCTCGACCTGGGACGTAGAAGGCCGTCTTATCTCTGTCCTCCTCTGCAATTGGAATTTGCCAGAAGGCTTTGGATAAATCAAGACTAGTTAGAAAACGGGCGTCACGCAGATTATCCAAAATTTCGGCAATGTAGGGCAAGTTGTAGGCATCTCGCTTTGTGACTGAATTTAACTTCCTGCTATCAAGACAAAAACGAGGCTGGCCATTCTTCTTAGTAATGAGGAGTACCGGAGACTGCCAGGCACTTTACATCTAGATTTAACATCTCATCCACCTGTTCGACAAGGATTCTCTGTTTCTCAGGAGACAGCCTATAATATCTTTGTCGAACAGGAGGAGAATCGCCAGTATCGATGCGATGGGTTAAAACGTGCGTACGGCCTAAGCCTTTACGCTCAAATGAAATGTCCCTAAATTGCTCAACAACGTTATCAGCAATAGCGCGTTGAGACTCATCTAAACTATCATAAGAATGAATAAAGGTTTCTTGATTATTACTATTTAAATCTATTAATGGATTAGCTGACAGATTAACAGAACCTAAATATTTCGGACACAAATGAAAGGCGCGCCAGAAGTCAATACCTAGAATAAGCGATGATTGAACTCCTGGGACTACATAACACTTAATTATTCGAAATTGTTCCTCTAAATGCACTGGAACATTAATATAGCCAATACTCTTAAGTGTCTGACCACCCGCAGCTATTATTGAAGGTATCAGTACATAGCCACGACTGAGTAACGTGTTATGTGCGTAATTACCTAATATTGTAACAGCTGATCCAGAATCCAGGAGGCCAGACGCTGGAATATCGTTGATTTTAATATTTAAATATGGTCGCAAATCACCTAAAGGCTTAGTTTGCAGAATTGAAGAAATTTTATAACTGTTGAAAAATAAATTAATTGTTTTCAACCAATTATCCCAATCTTCTTTATTAAAGCGACCTTCTATCGAAGATGAGTTATGACAATTCTGCGTACCTAGTTTTTTTGTTTCTGATCTTTGTTACAATTTGGACAATTTGGTTTCTTGACGCCTTTGTGACCACACTTAAAACACAAAATTTCTTTATTCTGACAATCCCTGAGGCTATGCGAATTATTACGACATCTAGGACAATATGGCAGTTTCGCATCAGGAACTGAATTATTTGTATTCATGGCATGTAAATATTTTTCATTAACATTATTATTATTGGAATTCTGTTTGTTATTATCTAAAGTGGTTTTATTTACATTCTTAGTGTTACTAAATTCATTTTGTTTGTTGGCTGTATCTGTTCTTTGTTTGTATGCAAACTCAGGTGCCATGCGTGACTGAACGTTTTCGAAATTTCTACAAAGACATCTCAACTGCTCAATCGATGTGATTTGAGATGCAGAGGCCAGAGTGCTCGCATAACACGGTCTAATATTATGTAAAATTATTTCTAGCTTGTCCTCTTCTACCAAGGGCCCCGACAAGCGTGAAAACATTCCCGAAATAATGGATAAGTAAATTGTAATTTTTCCGTTGCCCCCTGAGTCCTAGACCGAATCTCAGATAAAAGCCGGTAATCGTAATCCGCTTTGTCGAAATCCTGTTGCAGAAGAACGACAAGTTCATCCCAAGACGACACCTGATGCCTTACGCTTCTAAACCAATGGAGTGCATCGTCTACAAAAATTTCGGTTGCAAATGATAAAAACTTTGCGCTCGTAATATTACGTGCTACACTATATTCGTTAGCTCACTGAATAAAAGCACGCACGCAAGACTTGCCATCATATCTCAGTTTGGCTAACTCTGAATGCTTAGTATTTCCTTCACAAGTAACTGAGATATTGATTCTGTCAGGCGTGAATTGCGGGTCAGAAATTGGGGTGGCAGCTATGAGTGGGTCTATACTCTTTGCTTTTAGAGATACGAAAATTTCATAATATTCTCTAAACATTTTCGTACATTCCATATGCACATCACTGAATTTCTCATCCATATTAATTCTATTGAGCCTATGATAAAGGTGATGGAAAAGATTTTCAATTCGCCCCAAAACATTCTTATCCTTGGTATCCACATCAAGGCTAGATTTTATTTTCTTTAAAATTTCTAAGGAATTATTCAAATCGTCAAGGGGGTCGAGATCGGCGGACAGAGCTCCGGCAGGATCTCATGGCGGCATGGAGAGTGCGATTGTCGCAACCCAGCGCTGGGCACGCCACAATTGCGGCGATAAGTCCCCTCTTTGAGGAGTGGCTGGAGAGGCGCCACGGCGTCCTCACCTTCCGCCTGACGCAGGTCCTCACCGGACACGGGTGCTTCGGGAGGTACCTGTTCCGGATAAGGCGGGAGGAATCGCCCGGGTGTCACCACTGTGTGGATCGCCCGGAGGACACGGTGGAGCATACGGTGGAGGTCTGCCCGGCTTGGGCGGAGCACCGCCTTGTCCTCGCGGAAGCGATCGGCGGCGGCGATCTCTCGCGTCCGGCCCTGGTCCAGGCCATGGTACGGAGCGAGAGTGCATGGGAAGCCATTACCTCCTTCTGCGAAGCAGTAATGCTCGTGAAGGAGGAGGCGGGACGCGTGAGGGAGAGGCAAGCTTTGCACCCTCACGCCCCTAGTCGCCGCAGGAGACGCCCTGGGCGTCGGGAATTGGCAGCTGATTCCCGGCCACCGTAGGCGCGGGCTTGCGGACGGCGAGCAATGGGTAGCTCGCCGTCCGGTAAGGACCAAGCCCGAGTCGACGGCGCGTCGTGTTCCACGCGCGCCTCAAAGAGATGTCAGCACTATTGACGGGGTCCGCTAGGGCCGATGCCAGCTAGGGTTGCGGGATGTTCGAAAGAGTTACCGTGGCCCCGGCACAGGCAACAGAAGGAACACGGGTGGGTTTTAGTCAGTAAAAGTCTGACACGCCCTCCCGCTCCGCCCAGAGCGGGAGAAGTCATTTGATGATTTCCCATCCACAAAAAAAAAAAAAAAAAAAAAAAAAGGGGGTCGAGATGGGAGCACAAAATATCCTCAGATAAAAGAACTGGACTGAGTTTACAAATCTGCCGCCTAAGATCCGCCACAGTACTAGCCGGGGTTTCACCTCGAACGGCTACCTCGTATTCTAATTCAGTTTTTTGTAAAGATAAATACTTTATAGGGTATGCCATTTTAAAAGATAATAAAAAAGATATTGACCAATATGACAGAGTTGTAAATAGCACACAAAATATTATTAATCAATGTTGAAAATACTCCGTTCCGTTACAATCAATTCTAACAGAACGCTGTGTTATGTGTTATATGAAAGGAAGAATTAAGAAGTAAAAGAAAGAAACAAAGTAACAAACAAATGCAAACAAAAAATAAACGTATTTTTTTTTATACAACTGGTGTGAAGGTAGTTTTACAAAAAAATAGAAAAAAAAAAACAAAACGATTCAAATTTCAAATGGACATCAGTATAATTAACAAAAGACAGTTTCTTTTTTCACCCGTTACAATGTTTGTTACAAAAACAATTCACCCTCTATATTAAAAAAAAAAACTCATATGCCAACATTAATGAAATATAATAAAATTATCAAAACAATCTGAACATTAATCTTCACGCCAGTTGCTGCACTCAAAAAATAAAAAACAAAGCGTTTTACAAAAGAAAATAAAACAAAATACCCACTCACCGTACAATAACTAACTACTAACTACAGAAGCGAAAACAGACAAACCACGTAATTGGGCGCCAGTGTAGCCTCCACCCGTTCAATTCCCACCTGATAATTGGCGAATGAATAAAAAACGGGTGTGCACCTTTAAAAATATTTATATTTAACACTGCCAAGCTGGTAAAGCCGGAGGCACACAAAGATTTGTAGGTCGTGGATTACGGACGTCTGTTGTCACTCCTGCAGGGATAGGTACTCCCCTGTAGTTGCGGACGAAATCCCGCTGGCCGGAGATGGAAGTTGGCCGTAGTTCAGTGCAGAGCTGCAGGGTGACGTCACTGGTAAATAAAAAAGGGGCGGCCGTCTGACTTGCTCAGCACACCGGTGGTGAAGCGTAAAGGCCAAAACCCTAAATCGGGATTTTCACTACTTAGAACTTAATTGTCACTAAACTCGCTGTAGAGATTGTGATTTTAATTTTAATTACGGTCGTGTCTGCTAGGGCGCTCGACAGGACGCAAAGCGTTACGTGCACTCTCGCATCAGCCTAGAAACGACTGCTGTGGACTCGCGTCTCCTGCCTGGGCGCTCCTTCATTCTATGCGAACACTCGCCCCGCACCACACACGTACCTACCCGGCGCGTTCCAAGTCGTACACAAACAAAGAACAAAGCATTCTTTTATAATCTATTTGTCCTTTAGCATTAGTACCGCACAAAACATGATTATTCATGTAACGTTCCGTTACAAGACGCAATACAAAAGCATCGCGTGTCGCGCGACGAGTGATGCCTTTGTGTCACGTCGCGTGTCGCGCCTGATTGGAGGAGCCTTTATGCGAACGTAAGTGTATCTAAGAGCAGATGGTCCTTGATACCTTTTTACTTAAAGCGACTCAATTTTGCAATATTAGCAGTTGTTTAAAAAAACCTCACATATTGGAAAAAAAATCGATGACACTGTATATAAGGTGCTATAAAAATATCTGCGACGGCTTCAATTGGAGACAGTATTATGTCTAGAAATTACAGAAGTGAAGAAATTTTGTACTCTGGAATAGTTAAATCAATTTGAGAAAATAAAGTAATTAAATAAATATTTACTCTATTCTGCATAACGTGGTTCACAAACTACGCGCGATGTGTCGCTTCGTCAATGAAAACAATTGCTATCTCTTTCTTACTATTCTTGAATGGACACCGAAATCAACTGACCTGAGTGGGTGACGTCACAGTGGCGTGTGCTATGCTACAATACGGGCGCCATCGGGGAAGTGCGCGGGAAGCGGGCGGAGGAGTAGCATTCCTAGAAGGTCCTAAATTATTGCGCACGGGTAAATACTCTCAGTTTGAATCATTTTCAAGTCTATTGTTAATCCATTGCTCCATTCGAAAAATGTGTCTGCTCGCATGAGAATGACGCCGGAAGAAGTCCCACACTTCATCTTCGAATTCGGCAGAATATCGAGGCCTACCTGCGTCAACGTGTGTATGTTCTCTAAATCTGTACACGGCGTCCAGAATGCTATGATGACCCACTCGCACACCAAACCTCTGCTGGTATAAGCTTACTGCATGCCCAGTTATGTTGTTGCACTCGCGGTAACACAATACTATTTCAAGATATTCTTGATTGGAATATCGTTCGAGTAGCTTCGAGCGGCGAGTGAAGCGCGTGCGACGAATGGGGTAGTGTGCGGGGAGGGGGGGGGGGAAGAGGCCACCTAGGCGGGGGGGGGGGGGGGGTTGCCTTTATTTGTTTTTGTAATGACAACAGTGCATTGAACTATGGGACGGTTTTATGGAACTTAATCATTTCAAACACATTTTTTTTTGTATGAAAAAATTTAAGACAAAAGATCAATAATGTATCTTTACTATTGTAATCTATATACAGAATACTGTCTCCCATTGCAGCCGTGGCAGATATTTTTATAGCACCTTATATAATATATTATAAAGTTTACTTAATAATTACACAAATAAACCAACCAGGTCGGCCCGGCCCTTCATCACAGAACAGATCTGTTCTGTGATTCCAACTAATCACACTTACTGCCATTTCGCCAGGAACCGAAAATGTGAACAACTAGACTGATTTTAATTTGTTCTACATATTTCTTTTTCACAGAGCTTGTTTCGGCCTGTACCACGTTGACTACGAAGACCCAGAATATGAATATGACCAGAATCTACCATGAGCATCGATAAAGGACATTGAATACACTGTGAGGACTTATTGCTTATTGGACGAGATACACCCCGAGGGTGCAGTTACTGAAGTCTCACCGCAACGTCCAGCTTCAAGGCGTTCGTGGTGCGCATACCAACATGCTACCTGCACCTGGTGATGGAAGAAAGCTTTTGGCCGCAGGATGTGGTATTCCGCCGCTTTCGCGGACAAGTGCCACCAGAGCGCACAATGACTTAGTGCAACTAAGTGATACTAACATAGTTATTAAGTTTTATTTATTAACAAAATTGTTACTACATATATTTATTATGTATACTTAGGTTAAGGTATGTATCTATGGGTCTTTGTTACTTGATAATAAATGGTTATATATATATATTTTTTTAAATCTTTATTTATTTAGAGGCTTTTGGTTATCATACATAACCATGTCAGCCCCATCATAACTCATTACAAAAATATTTTTACGAACTAAGAGACAAGAGACGCTCTATTAGCTAAATAGCTGCAAACAAAACTATAAATTTTCTTAGCCTCCTCACTACAGGGTTTAGACAAAAAAACATTGAACAGCAACTAAATCTAACTTACTAATTTTTAACTCTGCCAATAAGGCATCTCTTTCTCTGCGATTACGGACACATTCCACCAACAAGTGATGGACATCATCCACAGACTCGCAGTATTGACAATTTGGACTACTCACTTTTTTCATTAGGAAGCCAAACTTGTTGAGTGGCATGTGTCCGGTCCTTAACCTATGTGCTATTACAATATATTTTCGACAAATTCTCATATCGGCAAACCACGGAATACGCGGAGGTAAATGGTTATATATATTGTGAAATAAAACAAAATACTAAAATAATACGAGTTAACTAAATTATCAGCTTTTCTTTAATATTTTAACCAGCATGCAAAGATATCTACAGTCAACTAACACACGAGATTAGATATATCTATTTTCATACTCGAACATATCCAGATTATTAAGATTCACTTATCTTAAAACTTTTCCTCTAAATTCTATAGGTATGTGTGGTCCGTGTGGTTAAATAAAATCTTAATATTTTGTAGGAGTTCCGTACGTTACATTATTTTTAAATTTTGCAAGAACCAGAGCTATTGATATTGCTGAGGTCGTGGTCGGCTGGCCATGTTAGTCAAAGGCCCCATGGACAAAAGCCGGAGACCTTACGTAGTCTGCGAACGCTTAAGAAAGAGACAGTCACACATGTATGAGTGACATAGACGTTGCTCTACTACAAAACTGACATTTTTAAATCTCGATGTGCTAATAATAATAATCTATTGTACTAATAATAAAACTGAAGAATTTGTTTTCTTGTTTGTATGTTTGTTTGAACGCGCTAATCTCTGGAACTGCCAGTCGGATTTAAAAAATTCTTCTTGTATTTGATAGCCCAATTCTTGAAGAAGGTTCTTAAATTCTTGAAGAAGGTATTTAACATCACGCTACGACAGGCACCCCGAGGTTCGGTTTGGTTAGGTTCCTTCAAACCGTGCACACAGAAATAGGAGCCCGCGCAACGGGGCTCTGTCGACCTGCTATCAGGCATAAGGTATTAATGTACCTAGATTATGTATGTATATTATATTATGCCCTGTCGGCGAAGAGTCCTGTCGAAGTAAAGTCTTGTCGATGTTCAGTCTGTTGCCGTAGTGTATGTCGGCGTTTAGTCGTATTTTAGTACTTACATCGAATTAACACCGAACGGGGGGGGGGGGGGGGGGGCATACGAGGCTAAAATTTTCGAGCTCTTGCATCCTACATTTTCAAACTTTTCTGTGTAGGTTGACAAAGTTCAAAAGAAAATTTAAACTATGCGGGGTGTTCATCCATCTGGCTCGAGTTCATTCGAACTGTGGTACTTACAAATTAACAAGCCACGTTCTTCGGGAATTTGAGAATCTGCTTTTAAAAGTTTCAAAATCAAAAACGTGGAGGCTGCCGCGGGGATATCTAGTTAAATTATTGGAATAAGAAAACATCATGAACTTGCAGAATCGAACGAGATAAAAGACAGTGACACCTGAAGTGGTCCCATCCCAAAGATTTACGATAAAATGTGTCAAGATTCCTGAAGAACACAGCTCGGTATATAATGTGGGTAGATTATGTCAACGGGTTAGTGCTTCAATAATATCGCTGATATGAAGCTACTGGTGGTCCTAAGGTACGGATATTTTGATACTATAATATATTATTAACATTAAATTAACATGACTCTTTTTATTACAAAATTATTTTCAAATAATAACCTATTATAGGGTCGCTAATTCTGATGTATACAGGGTGTAAGGGACAGCCCTCGGCAGGCTGATGGGGTGAATTCAGTATATCATACTAAGATGACCGGTACATGATATTATTTCAGGAACGTCATAGGAATCCAATAAAACTGATTTGTTTTATTACCTCACACGCAATGTATCGTTAACGTGGCAAAACGCGCGTAGCGAACGTCAGCGCAGTGAGCCTTCGGCCGCCAAGTATTTCAACATCCATTGCTGATTTTTTATTTTAGCTGTTTTATTTACATAAATGGAGTGCTGCGTGCAGATAATGTAATTTTACATTGAAATAATGAAATAGTACTTGAAAATACGAAAAAAAAATTTTTTTCCTGAGAATATTTCCGGTGGAATATGATTCAAAATAAGGAGTTGAATAAACCCTGTTAGTTTGCGGAGGGCCTTACACCCTGTATACCACCGTACGATTATGAACTTCGTTAGTATATTATAATCTATCTCGCGAGATTATAGACTATCGAATAATTGTGAACTATAACAAACCATTTACAATTTAACGCATTATTTTTGGCAAACCGACAAATTGTGAACTGGTATCAAACCTGCATGCGACGAACGCACCCTGCGCTAATTCTAAATAGCCAAGTAACTGCAATCAACTTGGCAGAAGGGTTCACCGGCTTCTACCGCGGTACCGCTCGCTTCGCTCGCTCGGCTCGCGCGCGATTGGTCACAGTTCCAGCCTAACCACAGGCCTAACCTAATCCATTTGGTCGGGGTGCCCTGGGTCAGTTACTGCGACCTATTCGGCTACCGCCAAGACATTATACCAATCAGCGATGGTTCACAATTTTACGAGTGATATAATCGGACAGATTGTGAACCCTGTAGGTAAGTGCAGGCTCGTTCACAATTTGACGGTTTGACATGGGTAGTTTATTAAATACACCATCGACAAATAGTATTATAAGCAGTATCAATGGTACAGTTCACAATTTATCGATAGTTTACAATCTCGCGAGATATTGTATAAACTAACGGTGTTCACAATCACGCGATGGCATATATAATTTAATTCAGTCCCTATTCTTTTTTGACAACAAATTTTTCATTGGTGTGATATCTATTATTTAGTTAAAATGCGGCCAATTCGTAATGCACAGTCTATCAGGGGCGAAGCGTTCATACAACCCGATTCCTATTAGCTTCCCTTCGGATCAACCACTCTTCTTAATGTCTACTATTGCCAAATAATATGGTACACCTGTGTGTGTAACTGTGTATCACATCATATTACATAATTATATTTAATACCAGTTTAATACATCATAAGATTAAAAACCTAGGTATAATATTTTGTCCGAGTTTATGAGAACTGAACAATTTTTTCCTTCCGCTTCCCTCTAATGATAATTATTGTAGCTGCGCCACTGCAGTCTATAAAACCATAATCACTGCAATTCTTTCAGTAATTTTATCCTGAACGAATTTAAAAACGACCGAATTTTTCTAACAAATCATTATGAGTAACGAATACCGTTTTGGTCACTGAGGATTTCGCGACGCATCCTGACTTTTTTTCTATATAGTTATCTAAAAGGACGTGTCGTAGTCAATCTTGAATACGAAAAGCAGAACATTTATGACTTTGTTAGTGGGATACCTAATAAAGTATGCGCTTTAATGAAAAACACGACGAAAAGTGATATAATAAATTATAGAAAAGTATCTGGTAATTTTCGTATTCTTAATTTAAAGTGGTTTAAGCACCTCCGAATTGGCCACCCTGTACTTATCTACATTATTTTTGTTAACTTTTTGATTCCGTAAATGATGTGCACATAATCCAAATCAAAAAGTGATTGAGTATAGAAAAGATTTTACCTAATATTTTACCGATGACTAAAAAAGATACTAACTGCGTTAGAACTCTTTTGTTATCAACTTACATACGCTTTTCACAATATCTACAGTTAAAGTGCTGGTTGGGAAAAAATTAGGACAATTTTTTAACATTTTTTTAAATGCAGTTTGGCGGTAGCAGCCTGCCACGGCTCTGTCGTGAGGCAACAGCGAAGGTTCCCGGATGACTTCCTCTTCGGGACAGCCACTGCTGCTTACCAGATCGAAGGTGGTTGGGATGCAGACGGTAAGCTGATAATTATGATGAATGAAGAGGAAGGTTTAGTTAGATGTACATATCTATTTAGGCATATATATAAACTAGATTTATCTTACCAAGTCAGTAGAACGAAATCAATCTACTAATTAATGAAACAGAAGAGCTTCTTATGACATAAGCTTGTGCTCCTTGTTCTCTGATGCATTGCACTTAGATTTGGTACTTCTTAAGTCAATGAAACAAAATAAACACCCAGTTAACTTTAGCTTTCTTTTCCTTTAACAAAAATGAGCTTAACCGAGTTTTCACGCATATTTTCCACGGGTACACGACGCCGAAGTCACAAAATAAGCAAAAGACAGTGTTGCTTGTGAGGGACTCCAATATGTAGCACACAGTAGTAATCTATATGCTGTTGGCGGACTTATACAAGGTGTAACTTAAATAACGCACAACCTCTTAAGCGGTCATTGTACTCACACCTGTAATCGCGAAAAAAAATCAGCAGTTCCCTACATTTTGACGAGTTATGCGAACATAAAAATATGTAGGGAATAGCTGACTTTTTTTCGCGATTTCAGGCTTGGTCCCATAGTAAATGTAAAGTAAATTACAATGATCACTTAAGACGTTGTGTGTTATTTATGTTACCTCTTCTAAAAATAATTAAGTAGTGTTGTCCTGTTGTTGTGTGTTGTTGTTTATTCCAGTTTGAAGGCCAATAAAATATTACAAACATAAACAAAACTTTGAACTTTATCTCTGGGTAGAGCTATCAGCGCATGCCGTAAGGAGTATTGCAGAGATGCCATCGGCAAAGAAAACGCCATATGAACAACAGGTAAGATCGGTACCTAACTCACTCAAATATATTTTACAGGCAAGGGAGAAAACATCTGGGACTACATGGTCCACAACAACCCGACTGTCATCAGAGGCGAGACCAACGGCGACGTCGCTGGCGACTCCTATAACAACTACAAGCGTGATGTTGAGATGATGAGGGAGTTAGGCTTGGATGCTTACCGATTCTCTCTTTCCTGGGCTCGGATTCTGCCCACAGGCATGGCCAATGAGGTCAACCCAGCTGGCATAGAATTCTACAACAACTACATCGATGAAATGTTGAAATACGGCATCACCCCATTGATAACTCTATACCATTGGGATCTCCCCCAAAAACTTCAAGAATTAGGAGGTTTTGCGAACCCTCTCTTCAGCGGTTGGTTTGAAGACTACGCAAGGGTTGTGTTCGAGAATTTCGGAGACAGAGTCAAGATGTTCATGACTTTCAACGAGCCTAGAGAAATCTGCTTCGAAGGTTATGGATCCGCTACCAAGGCTCCTATCCTAAACTCCACAGCCATGGGAACTTATTTGTGTGCCAAGCACTTGACAGTTGCTCATGCTAAGGCTTACCATGTGTACGACAAAGAGTTCAGGGAAAAGCAAGGAGGACAATGCGGTATTGCGATCAGCGTAAACTGGTTTGGTCCAGCCACAGATACTCCTGAGGACGAATTTGCTGCTGAAATTAGGAGACAAGGCGAGGTATGGTAGCCATTTCTTAATGTCTTTATTCAACTGTATTGAAATAAATTCGTATCTTCAAACGTACCCTAACCACACTTATGAATTACAGTGGGGAATGTACGCACATCCTATCTTCTCAGCCGAAGGAGGTTTTCCGAAGGAGTTAGCACAGAAAATCGCCGAGAACAGCGCCAAGCAAGGGTTCACCCGATCCCGCTTGCCAGAATTTACTGAAGAAGAGAAGGCTTTTGTCAGAGGAACATCAGACTTCTTCGGCGTGAACCACTATACCGCGTATCTGGTGACGGCGACTGAGCGCAAAACTGTGAACCCTGTGCCTTCTCTGCAGGATGATATGGATAACGCCTCCTATGCTGATGATGACTGGGTTAAATCTGCATCTGCTTGGCTGACGGTGAGTGTTTTGAAAATTATTCTAGACCATGCAAGAAAATGGGAACTACTGATTTTTGACTCAAGTAAATGGTGCTTAGATAATTATTTGCAATACAATCGCCCGTTCTTTTGACCCGTATTATGTTTGCTATATCTGTAAAGTTATCTGAAAAGTAAATAAAATCGTACGTAGTCTTAGGTCTATTTAAAATATCACCAGAAAATGTACAATTTTTTTTAAACAGAATCTCCCATTCCCCAGTTGGCGCCAGACAGCATCTTCAAAGCCCTAAGTCATTTGAGGGCAATTTACAACAACCCAGACTTCTACATCACCGAGAACGGCTGGTCTACTTATGAGGGCCGAGGTGATGACCGGATCGATGATGACAGGATCACGTACTACAGGGCTTCGATGGAGAGTCTCCTGAATTGCTTGGATGCTGGCATCAAGCTGAAGGGGTACATGGCGTGGAGCTTGATGGATAACTTCGAATGGATGGAGGGATACATGTAAGTTGGGCTTGGAGTTGTATACAGAAAAAACTATTTTGCAAAAAAAAAAAAAAATACAACAGACTTCCAAAAAAAACACCACAAAGTGAAAAACAACTTTAATTTCGGAAGTCAGTGTCTTTGGTTTTGTATTTTCGTTTTTTTGCCACCGACTTCCGATAGTAAAGTTATTTTTCAGTTTGTAGTGTTTTTTTGGAAGTCGGTTGTATTTTTTGCAAAAAAAGTTTTTATTTTTCACTTTTAAGTTGTGGTACCTACGCCACACGAAGTTGTCTATCACTATTTGCAATTTAAATAACAGTGACAGGAAATTATTATAACATCATCATTAGACACCAAAGAATATACTACTCTCTGACGAGAGTTAGACACTAAGTGGAAAAAATACGTATTACCTATGAAAGCTAATTGAAAAACCACTCATCAAAACTTGACCAAATTTATATGGGAGCAATCTGAAAGTATATCCTTTCAAATAAAAAAAGAATTTTTCAAATCGGTTTATAAATCACGGAGTTCTGAGGTAACAAACATTAAAAAAAATACAACCCATTTGAGAACCTCTGCCTTTTTTGAAGTCGGTTAATTAGAGAGTCTGCAAGCTAATACGCAGATAACTGCCAAGAATCCGTCTGATGGACGCTAAGGTCGAGATTAATCAACGTTGGCTAAACATTATTCTTGTCACAGTCACAGAACTGTAAAACTACATGTACAAGATAGAGCCGGAACCATATCTAAGCCAAAGTACATAGAAGTGCTTAGTTAACAACGCTCTTGGAGCATTCATTTTCAAAATTCGAATTCTTCATGCAGACATTGCAATGTACTCGTGTGATCGTCATTTGACATAAATAATTGCTATAGACATCCTGTTTAGCTAACGGATTGGAGATCACAGTACTGAAATATGGTTCTTTATTATTAATGTTCACATAATATATGTATAAGCTAACAGACCTAAAATAATAATATGTACAATACATGTATATAAAAAAAATAGTGAATAGAATCATAGGGCATCAAAAAATTCGTCCGCATCGCTGTCAACAGGAAAAGTGCCCAAAAGGCTGCCAGTATTGCCACGTTGTATGGCGATGCTGATTCTTTGGCCAAAGAATAGGCCAGACCTTTGGTCACGTGAAAAATCGACCAAATGCTTGGCGATGTCTCGAAAAACTAAGTGGGCACTTGGACCCCATGGCCCTAGAGTCTCAACCCCAAACGACTCGAACATATAATTCCCAAAAAGATCGGAATATTTTCGCCGTTTGAGGTTTTCCGCACCTGCAGCTACCGCCCCAGCATAGCCCGCCGTACTAGGAAGATGGGATCGACACATGTTTCATCCCACACCAAAGGCAGTACTTATGTCTATGTTTAATTTTGTTTTACAGCCCATCCCTAAAACAGTTTTTAAAATAGGAATCACCCAGACTGATACTGATTATTAAAATTATATTTCTATTCTTTACAGAGAGCGTTTCGGCTTATACGAAGTTGACTTCGAAGACCCCGCGCGCACGCGCACCCCTAGAAAGTCTGCGTTTGTTTACAAGCACATCATCAAGAACCGCTACGTTGACTACGGATATGAACCTGAATCTATGACGATGACCATCGATGAAGGACACTGAAGTCTTATCGATTTCTGACATTGTTTTATCTTGTCTTGTCGTGTCTTATGGTTATGACTGATAAATTAAAAGTATTTTGCTGTTAAGTGTAAATATTGTTTTTATTTCTTTATTTTGAAGCTATAGTTGAAGTATGTACTAATCACTGGCTTGTGGTTTAAAACGGTATTTCTTGGGTTTTAAGCATGATAGAATGCTTACGAAAAAAAATGGTTTGTACTGTACAAAGCTTGTCATATAAAAAATGCTTTTATTAAATAAATAGTAGACACCTATCTCTACATGCAACGTGTTTCTGGATGTACGAAATTAAATGAAAACGAGCACAGTACTAATCCATTGAAACGTTTTAAAACACGAAGACTAGTAGTTAATGGAAAATTAAAAAATCGCGGTTTTCAAACAAAATAAATAGTAGAATCAACTGTATAAAAAGTAAACACGCTTTATCTACGCAAAGTCACTGACCAACGGTGCGGTGCGGGGTGCGGGGCGCGGCGGCGGCAATGTTTAATATTAAATAAAAATATTAAAATATTATATAAACATTGCCGCCGCCGCGCCCCGCACCACGCACCGCACCGTTGGTCAGTGACTTTGCGTAGATAAAGCGTGTTTACTTTTTATACAGTTGATTCTACTATTTATTTTGTTTGAAAACCGCGATTTTTTAATTTTCCATTAACTACTAGTCTTCGTGTTTTAAAACGGCTATGCAAGTAAGCCGACAAAGAATAGGTGACCAGCGTCGAGCCATAGTTCAAAAGAAATTACTACCACAGGAAACAATAGATTACATTTATGAGGAAGTCAGAGCCGAACTACAAATGGTACACACGCAAATACAGCAACACTCTACACAATCTTATACACAAACCGGCCATCGCATGAAATGGACGAACGAATATAATGAAACAATAATTACAATATATTATACTGCCACAAAATTAGAAACAGATAAAACAGCCTATAGAAAGTATTTACACCAGGAATTTATAAATATATATCCGCAACTATCACATATAACAGAGCAAAGATTATCCGATCAAGTGAGAGCCATTTTAAATAACAATTATGTAAACCCCAATAGATTAAAAGAAATTAAAAACCAGGTAACTGCAGAATTAAGGGAAAGTAACACCAATACACAAAATATTGATTACATAAATAACGATTACTTGAATACACAAACGCAGAAAGACTTGGAACAACCTGATACAAATATTTACTTCACTGACACACCTACAAATACCTTGACAACTCATATGATCCTAAACAACAGCACAGATACTGACATCGTATCTCAGACATTCGTAAATACAAATGAAGACAATTTCTTAAACAACATAGATATTGGTCGATTTCAACCTACACAAACTAACTTTGATGCTGCCCCAGAAATCAACATAGAAATTGAAGCCACATTTCAACAAGCTCAACATTATTTTATTGACACATTCCCCACTAACAGGCCATACATCCCCAAGCAGAAGACATCTAGAAAGTTTTCTGCCATAGTTACATACATAAATACTGTCATTCTCCCGAAGCACGTAAATGTCGACACCGAATTCATCGAACTGCAGACCATAATATACTGTGCAGCATGGACGGCAGCTACATGCAACGGAGCTAGAATATTATCATCACACTCTACACAAAATGACCGTCACACATATAAACAGCGAAAGCCAAAATAGCAATTCAGATTAGAAAATAAAATTAAAAATCTAAGAGCAAACATAGGTAGGCTAACACATTTCATTAGTGGTAGTAGAAGTCAAAAATTAATAGCGGCAGTAGAAGAAATAAAGAAAAAATACCAACTACACGCACAATACGAAAACTCAAATACACAAAACACTTTTTGGACACCTTAAAACAAAAATTAAGCGCAGCATCCAGTAGACTTAAAAGATACATAACATGCACGAATCGCAAAGTACAGAACACAAAATTTACTAACAATGAAAAAATATTTTATAGGAACCTTGCAGCTAATAACAGAGATACCACTAACCAAACCCTAGAGACACCTTCATCCGAAACGCTAAGGGAATTCTGGGCCAACATCTGGGAAAATCCAGTATACCACAATAATCGCGCAGACTGGGTCAATGAAGCAACACGAGAAATCCCAGAAATGGAATTTGAGTTTATACCTATAGATACATTTATAGACGTCATCAAACGCACACACAGCTGGAAATCGCCTGGCACTGACCACATTCATAACTACTGGTATAAGAAATTCTCTAACATACATCCATTCTTACATAACTATTTAAATACATTCATCCAATCACCAAATTTACTTCCAACATACATAACACACGGAGTAACTTATATGATACCTAAAGATATGAATGACACTAAAAACCCAGCGAAATACCGACCAATTACTTGTTTACAAACCTTGTACAAAATCTTAACAGCCTGCGTAGGTGAAGTAGTATACGAGCATTTAACTAAAAATAACATTCTAGCAGAACAACAGAAGGGTTGTCGTAAGAATAGCCAAGGTTGTAAAGAGCAACTTACCATTGACGCGGTTACTATGAACAGCGCTGTTAAAAGCAGGAATGATATTCACACAATGTTTATTGATTACCAAAAGGCTTTCGATTCAGTTCCACACAGCTGGTTATTACACGTTCTAAATTTGTATAAAATTCACCCAACACTGAAACAATTCTTAGAAACTACCATGCAGAATTGGCAAACTGTTCTTAAAATTAATTCATCCTCCTCGACTGTAGCTACTGAACCAATCTGTATAAAACGTGGAATTTTTCAAGGAGACGCTCTAAGTCCTCTGTGGTTTTGCATGGCACTCAATCCACTCTCACACTTGCTTGATAAAACAGACGCAGGATTCACCCTGGCTAACAATGACACACAATACACCCTTACACACCTTATGTACATGGATGACATAAAGTTATACGCAGCTGACAATAAAGGGCTTTTCCAACTAGCTGACACAACACAACAATTTTCGGACGATATTTGCATGTCATTTGGAGTAGATAAGTGCAAAATTTTATCAATTTTAAAAGGAAAAATCCAAAATAATAGTTACACACTCGCATCAGGTGAATCGATCGAGCCAATGGATGAACAGAGTACATACAAATATCTAGGTTTTAAGCAGTCCAGACAGATACAACAAAAGATGTCAAAACAAGAACTGCTCAAAAAATTCTCACACCGCCTCAACCTTATTTTAAAAAGCAACCTAAACTCTAGAAACACAATTAAAGCTATCAATACATTTGCAATACCTATTCTCACATATTCTTTCGGAATTATACGCTGGTCAAAGACTGATATCAAAAAACTACAGCGCACTGTCAATACAGTTCTCACCAAACACAGAAAACACCATCCAAAATCATACATACAACGTCTTACACTGCCACGCCAAGAAGGAGGAAGAGGATTAATAGACATACACAAGTTACACAACAAACAGATACTTTCACTCAGAGCGTACTTCCATAACAAATCAGAACTTTCATCACTACACAAACAGGTAACGGAAACAGATAAAAAACTTACACCACTAAACCTACAAAACAGGAACACGCAAATAAATGAATACATTATAAGTACACAAGAAAAAATTGCAGCATGGTCTGCAAAAGCCCTACACGGAAGACACCGAGCCTTCCTGAGCCAGCCACACGTCGACAAAGTTAAGTCGAACGAATGGCTCAAACGAGGCGAATTGTTTCCCGAGACCGAGGGTTTTATGCTGGCCATACAGGATCAAATAGTAGCTACTCGTAATTACAGAAAGTACATCATAAAGGACCAACATCAGCAGACTGACTTGTGCAGACATTGCAACACTGCCTCTGAAACCATACAACATATAACAGGAGCGTGTAAATCACTTGCACAAACTGATTATAAACACCGCCATGATCAAGTCGCTGCAATTATACACCAACAGATAGCATATAAATATAAACTAGTTAGTGAAATGATACCATATTATAAATATAAACCAGAAATAATATTAGAAAGTAAAGATCAGAAAATTTACTGGGACCGAACGATAATAACAGATAAAACTATTCATTACAATAGACCTGACATTACCGTTCATGACAAAACCAATAAAACAGTTTATCTGATAGATATAGCAATACCTAACTCACACAATATTCAAACCACCATTTCCGAAAAGCTCAGTAAGTATCAAGATCTCGCCATAGAAATTAAAACCCAATGGAAAGCGCAAACCGTTCATATTGTCCCCATTGTTCTTTCATCTACAGGCGTAATACCAAAATCTCTCACACAAAGCCTTAACACCCTACAGATGCCTACTTACACACTTTACATGCTCCAAAAAGCCACCATCCTTAACACCTGTCGCATCACCCGAAAGTTCCTGACTTCTTCAACACTGTCATCCACCTTTTCTATCTAAATTTCGCCTTACATACTTGGTCCCGACCCGTGTGTAAGGTTTCTTAACCTCTCTTAAATGAGAAGAAACATAAAGAACCGAAAATAATAATAAAACTTTATTATCAGACACAATTAGTCCATACATTACAAAAAATTAAAAAACAACAAATAACACAAACAACAAAATACACATTAAATGAAATACACATGCACATTATATAAAAAATAAATACAAATACATACACAATTATTTAATGTATTGGAATGACGCTCTGTGAGTCGTCATCCAATGCCACATTATGGGGCTGTCCATCCTGCTGGCCACAATAGCCAACAGATTGTTGGGACTATCGCGCACTCGCCGCATCAGGGACGCTATACGCAAACGCATAAGCGCGTAAAAATCCGGCACACCGGTTTCCGCGAACATCCCCGACGCACTGCAAAAGCGCGGTAGCCCCAACATCACTCTGAAGGCATTATTATATTGGACTCGCAGAGCACTGTACGAGCTTTTTGTAGTTATAACTGACCCATAGGGCGCACGTGTACAGAGACTGGCAATATGCCCTAAAGAGTGTAATTTTTACCTCTTCTGTACATCGTGCAAACCTACGGGCCAGCATGTTACACCTAACTGCCAATGCTCTGCGTTCCCTCTCCAAGTCCGTATCATCGGACAAACTGTCGGTCACCCAGTGTCCCAGGTACTTGAACCGTGTCACTCTGGTAAGCGGGACGCCCCCTAAGGTGACTGGCGGGACAGTGTCATAACATTTGTTACCCGCCTTAAAGACCAAGAGCTCACTCTTGGTTGCATTGTACCTGAGACCATGGGCCACCGCATAGTCCTCACAGATACGGAGAAGCCTCCTCAGCGCACTGATCGATGGGCTCAGCAACACCATATCGTCGGCGTAGCTGATATTATTAATGCAGTGTCCATCAATGGAGCATCCGATGTTAGTGTTGCTGAGCTCACATATCAGTTGGTTTACATACAGGTTGAAAAGCTTGGGAGAGCTGAGTCCCCCCTGCCTCACCCCGCACTCCAACCCGTATGCATCTGACAGGACACCCGCCCACTTTACATAATTGTACTGGTTGTTATACCAGTACTTCAGAATATCAACCAGATCTCTTGGGAGGTTGGTGTCCTGCGATAGTTTCCTCCATAGGCAGTCGTAAGACACTAGGTCAAAGGCCTTGGAAAGGTCCAGAAAACATGCATACACCGGCGTGCTCCTACTTGCATAGTATTGGACAGTATGCTTGACACAGAGGATAGCCGTTTCTGTTGATAAATGTTGCTTAAACCCAAATTGGGCGTCATGTATTGTTAAATGCGTATCCAATTGCCGATCAATCAGACCGTCCAACACCTTCGCAATTATCGTCGCCAAGGAAATAGGCCTGTAGTTGTTTGTGTCACTCGAGTCTCCAGTCTTGTTCTTTATTATAGGTACTACTATGGTTTTAACTAAGTCAGCTGGTAGATAAGAGTGATTCGTACAAAAACTGAATAGCATTGCTAAGACCCGCGGCAGGTGCTTGCCTGCATATCGCAAATGCTCTATGCTCATACTGTCATGCCCCGGTGACTTTCCCCTTTTTAAAGATTTTATGACAGTAGCTACTTCCCTAGCCGCAAACCTAGTAGGCAAGTCTTCGGACCCACCCACAACCTCCGACCCACCAGATGTCGGACCCAGGGGAGATTCAACCTTAAAGGATCTACTGAATAAGTTGACAATTTCTTTAGGGTCACTAACACCCGCTACACTCACGGGCAGGCTTGATTTGGGATTCAAGCTGTTCGTGGTTTTCCAGAAACTACTGAAATTTTTCGCGTCATGATGACTCGCAATGATGTTCATCTTAATTTGATCCTTATTATTTTGGCACCATTTTAATTTACTTTTAAAAATCCTCCTACTTTCTACCATTTTGTCATAAACTGACCCACTTTTAGGTCTATCAAATAGCGTCCAGTTTTGAAAATCAAGCCGAGCCTGCCCGTGTGCCGTTTTTACATATTTATTCCAGCCTGTTACGTAACGCTTTTTGCGCTGTAAACCTTTATTATAGCTAGCTATTGCACCCTCACAAAGAATATTCACAATGTCTCCATATAAATTATCTATAATTGTTCGGTGTTCTACATTATTACATCTATTATCGCAGCATTTTGTAAATTCTACCGGAAAGTCAACATTTTTTAACTCATTGCAATATTTGGTATAAGATTCAGTTTGTAGTAAGTCTCTGTCCCCCCAAGTTATTTTGTTATATTTAGGCAATTCAGGAGTAACTTTAGGCCTTAACATGTTAAGATCACATTTCATTACCATAGGTAAGTGGTCCGAGCAGGAAACGTCGTACAGTACACTAATGTCCCTTATTGAATCCCAAGCCGCATCAGTTACCACACAGTGGTCTAACCAGCTAGTAGTACCATGTGCATCACTTACGTACGTGTATGTGTCCGATTCGCTACCGAGTAAGTTGACGTCAGCGCACCGCCACTGCACTTCCGACGAGAAGCTCAATAACTCTTTACCAAATAACCCACTAGGTTGTGCGTTAAAATCTCCAAGTATATAAACCGCATCGACACCACTACCCTCTATAGTTGCATTTATCTCACTTAGACACTCCACAAATTCACTTAGATTATCCATCGAGTCAGTCGGCATATAAACCGAAAACACTAAAAAAGATTTACCGCCTATGGTTATCTTAATAGCAACAAGACGCGCACTTTTACATTGTACGGATGATACGTTTTCATAGGCATTCTTGCGCCACAATATCGCAACTCCACCGAATGGTCGACCTCGTAGGATGCCTGCCGACGTATCTACCGCTGATTTACCCACGAAGTCAAACTGGGAGTCTATGCTGCCCAGAAAAGGAATATCGTGTGGCAGCAACCAAGTTTCTTGCACCGCGACTATATCGGATGTGCGGCATAACAATCTGACATAATCCACCGATCTAGTAATGGATTTACAATTAAAAGTCACAAAAGTACTTGTTTGACATTTATTGTTATTTTTGTGATGCATTGTGGGTATTACTTGAAGATACAACTCGTTTCTTAAAGTCTATATATCTACGAAATGCAATTCCTTCCGGCCATAAATTATCATCTAAAAATAGATGCAATTTATGCCTAGGTACAAATATTTTATAGGCATCGTAGTCTTTTTGCCTTTTCATTTGTATTTTTTCTATACCCACTTTGGTTTTTGTGTTTGTCATTATGTACGTATGTATATCGCTCTCAGACGCATTCTTGTCTACGTTAGTAATAAATAACGGTATTTTTATGTCAGCTGCTCTAAATTTTGCAATACAGTCTGTGTTCGCACGACCTTGAGCTCCTAAAAACCTATCCTTTAGTCTTTTTTTCTTGTGAGCTAAAATCCAGCCTTCATCTTCTTCTTTATCCTTTTTATTTACTGAACCCGCTAATGTTTTTATTTTCTGCGGTGTTGATACTACAAGTACAAATAAAGGAGTTGAATAACTGAAGAAACGATTATGAAAATGAAAATTTTCCTGAGAATATTTCCGGTGGAATATGATTGATTAGGAGCTGAATGCACCCTGTTAGTTTGCGGAGGGCTGTCCCTTACACCCTGAATATCTATCAAATATTGGCCTGTTATTATGAGTACATCAAAACCCATGGTAGTGTAACATTGTCAGGGTGACTCTGATTTAGATTAACATCACACTGCTTAGCATAAACATGTCAATGTTATCTGTCGATCCATCTTTATCGAAGATCTTATCCTCCCCGCAAGGCATGCAGGCAATAATCGTGAATTGAAAGTTTCATAGGGGTTCCGTTTGTAACCATATAAGGTGTTTGAAAATTAACTTTACAAACTTTAAGAGGTGCTTTAAACCACCGAACTGAACAACTTTTGGGACCAACTTTGAAACCGTGAAGTGAGTGCGTGCTTCGCAATGAGGGTTCAGGTTGGGAACCTTTATCCGTCATCATCTGTCTAGCCTTGTCCTAACTATGTTGGGGTCGACTTCCAGTCTAACCTGATGCAGCTGAATACCTGACCTCCACAACCCAGTTACTGGGTAATACAATACCCCTAGGTAAGACTGGTTGTCAGACTTTCGGGCTTCTGACGATCCGTAACAACTGTCAAAGATCCACGAATGACAGCCGAGACCAACGGCTTGACGTGCTTTCCGATCTACGGACCGACCGTAGCTTAACCTAATCGATCGACCCGAGCGGCTGTTATTACTTAGCCACAAGCTCCCCTTATCCATGTAACCTACCTGTCAAAAAAGTTACGAAAGAGTGAATTAAATAGTTTAATTGTTTGGAACGGACCCTAGTTTCTAAGTAGGTAACTTATCACGTAATGTGAACTGGGTACTTGACTTTTGATAAGTGATAAGGTATCGACGTAACTATAAACATTTTCTGGTTTACTAATATCTAACTATGGAAAAAAATGTTTAGGTAAGTATATATTCATTTTACAATATCTTTCTTCTTATTAAATACTCACAAAACGATCACAAACACATCGTGAACTATCGATTAATCAAAAAATAAAGGTCCCTGTTTTATGTAATTTATATAATTTGTAGTACCAACCTACTTATTAAAAAAAATACCTACATAATTGTGACATCACGAACAATAGATATTTCCGAATAATTCGGAATCGTTTTTGATCTGACTCATTAAGTATTACCTAGTATTATTTAGGCAAGCAATGCCGCGGGCGTTTCGAGTCACACAAAAATTGACAGTCTTGTACTTGAACTTACATTGAACTAACAGAATTAAGATAAAAGAAACCAATATAGATACTAGACAGTTTAAGCCATTCCTTTAGATAAATGTGTCCGTTTATATAAATTGTAGGTAAATATATTAATATTAAGCAGCTTAGTGGTTTAAAGTGCAGACATGAAACTGCTTCTGGTCCTAAGGTACGAAAAATCAATAAATAATTATCTAGAGTTCAATAATTAAAACAAAACGAAATATTTCGCTGCATATTGCATATTAAAGTAAAGATGTTTTATTTGTTACAATGATAATGTTTCTGAACTTTTTGCCCTCAATCCCATTTATCTGCTTTTAGAGAAATGAACTATTTCTCTGCGTTCATTATTAATAAGATAAATAAGAAGTTAACACTCTGATGATTAATAATGAATTTTATAACTAAAATATGTTTAATGAAAACTCCTCTCTCATTCAATGAAAGTTTCGACTGCAGATAAAGTTAAATTACTTTCTACATTTAATTGAAAGTTCAAAAGTGGTCCTTCCATCCTAGTAAGTTATATTTAGTTTTTATATTTTATTTTTCATAACCATGCCATCATGCCAAATGATTTATACAGAAAGCAGTTTCAGGTCTCCAAAAAATTTGAGACATCAAACGTGATATGTTCCGGCGGCATACCAAATATTGGTGACCTCTTTCATCTCAATTCATTTGAAAGCTGTAAATCTGGTTAAAAATCATTAAGTATATTTAATTTAAATGTTCTGAAAAATAGTTGTGACCTCCTGTTCCTCACTTTAACTGCGTAAAATTGACCATGCACATAAAGCTTACCTTAATTGTTTTTGTTTTTGACTGTTGCAGTGTGTTGGTGGCAGTCTGCCACGGCTCTGTTGTGAGGCATCAGCGAAAGTTCCCTGATGACTTCCTCTTCGGGACAGCCACTGCTGCTTACCAGATCGAGGGAGCGTGGAATGAAGATGGTGAGTCCTTTGTGCTTTCCATGGTTAATGTTGTTCCAAAAATTGCAAAGAATAATGTTCAAGATAATGAAAAACAGGGGTAAATGCATGGGCATAAGGTTTACGCAGGATAGACTTATCAGAATTACCAATTAGTCTTTTCAGTGGTAGTTACGTTTGAGATAAGTGCAAATCGAGAGTTGCGCGAGACACTCACTCCGCGAAACTGGATCTTCAAAACGAGTCGAGTTCGATATTCATATTTGCCAACAATTTTATTACTACCTATTGCTTTCGTCCGGCTTAAAATTTGTAAATGTTGTATATTTTTCAGGCAAGGGAGAAAACATATGGGACTACATGACACACACCAACCCGACCGTTATCAGAGACGTGACCAACGGCGACGTAGCTGCCGACTCCTATCACAACTACAAGCGTGATGTCGAGATGATGAGGGAGTTAGGCCTTGATGCCTACCGGTTCTCTCTTTCCTGGGCTCGGATCCTACCTACAGGCATGGCCAATGAGGTCAATCCAGCTGGTATCGAATTCTACAATAACTACATCAATGAAATGCTGAAGTATGACATCACTCCAATGATTACTCTGTACCATTGGGATTTGCCCCAAAAACTGCAGGAACTAGGAGGATTCGTAAACCCACTATTCACCGGATGGTTTGAGGACTACGCAAGGGTTGTGTTCGAAAATTTTGGAGACAGGGTCAAGATGTTCATCACTTTCAACGAGCCTAGAGAAATCTGCTACCAAGGCTATGGAGCTGACATTAAAGCTCCTATGTTAAACTCTTCGGCTGTGGGAACTTATCTTTGTGCGAAGAACTTGGTAGTGGCCCATGCTAAGGCCTACCACTTGTATGACAAAGAGTTCAGGCCGACGCAAAAGGGGCAGTGTGGTATCACGATTAGTGTAAACTGGTTTGGTGCAGCCACTGATTCTGCTGAGGATCAGCTAGCTGCTGAGCTGAAGAGACAAGGAGAGGTATTACAAGAATGTTGTTAATTTATTATTCTTCCTATATTCAATATCCGATCTATACCATTTTTTTTTTTTACTTTTCCAGTGGGGCATCTACGCGCATCCCATATTCTCATCCGAAGGAGGTTTCCCAAAAGAGTTTTCTGAAAGACTGGCTGAAAAAAGCGCGCAGCAAGGCTATTCTCGCTCCCGCCTGCCTGCGTTCACTGAAGAAGAGAAGGCTTTCGTTAGAGGAGCTTATGATTTCTTCGGTGTCAACCACTACACAGCACGGATGGTATCGGCGACGGAGCATAAGGAAGTGTTCCCTGTGCCCTCTCTGTTAGATGACATGGATGTAGGATACTATGTGCCTGATGAGTGGCTTACTTCTGCTTCCTCTTGGCTTATGGTAAGTGATATGTTTCGATCTCCTTTTTACAATTTCTTTGTTATAGATGCTAGTGATGCTATACATTGATACAATATTACGGAACACAGATTGTAGACAGACAATGAAATGAATTTTTGTCGATGTGTACATTTTTGTGAGGCTGAACAAAATACTTTATTCTTGAAGTTTTTAGAAAACTAAAACTTAATTATTACTTGAAGATCTATTAAAGTGGCCATATATTTATAACTTTTAATCCAATTAATTCTATCATCTTTTCTAGTTGGCTCCAAACAGCATCTACAACTCCCTAACCCATCTGAAGGCAAAATACAACAACCCAGTCTTCTACATCACAGAGAACGGCTGGTCTTCAGACCCTAACAGTGGCGTGATAGATGATGACAGGATCACGTACTACAGAGCTTCGATGGAGAGTCTCCTCAACTGCTTGGAGGATGGAGTGAATCTCAAGGGTTATATGGCGTGGAGTCTCATGGATAACTTCGAGTGGATGCAGGGTTATCAGTAAGTCCAGCTGCTAATGTTGTTATAACGTAAACAGTCACTACTAAAACCTCCTATTCTATGGAATACCTACATCGACCTGTATACATATTGTACAGTCGATCTAGAAAATCCTAACTCCTGACTCTGTCATAATATATTAGACAATGCAAATGTAGACGTCGAAAATGGAGCTTCAACAACGTTATAATTAACAACATTACATCAATAGACAAGTAACAAAGACAATGTGACAAAAGTCAAAAGTGATCATCGTTTTCGTCAGATTGTGTAGTCACAGGAAATTGTCAATCACAATCATTGTGATTATGATGGGTATGTGGCATAGCACCAGGCTGCGCTCCTTCTTTGATGGGAACGGAACATTTACACACCTACGTCCTCTAATGACTTAATATGATACTAATATTTTGTACTATTATTTCCGCAGAGAGCGTTTCGGCCTATACCACGTTGACTTCGAAGACCCCGCGCGCACGCGCACCCCTAGAAAGTCCGCGTTTGTTTACAAGCACATCATCAAGAACCGCTACGTTGACTACGGATATGATCCTGAATCTATAACCATGACCATCGATGAAGGACACTGAAGATTGTTACACTGTCCCTGATATTACTGTTAAATTAAAAGCGTTGAATCTGTACATTTGGCTATGTTCTGTTTCCCTATGATATATGACATTGTTAATAAATATTCAACCTCAATGGCTGCAAATATAACATAGATGGTGCCACACGCACGAAATAAGCAACGAAGTATTCGATTAGTTCGATAGATGGCGCTAAAAGGCAGAGAATTTTTAATTTTTTTTTCCAAGTGAATGACCCTTTGTTATTTTTATGATTACTGCGTATTTTAACAAACATCTCTAAATTGTGACTTTTCAATTATCATGATAAGATTCTTTGCTGTTCATCAATAGAAAGAAAAATAACATAAGCAACTTTAACAGACTTTTTGCACGCAAATTTAAAAAAACCTTGACATAAAAACCATAGTACTAATTAATAAAAGAAAACGTGAAGTAATGAACAAAATTGATAACCACTAATGATATATTATCTTATCCCAAGATAATAAACGAAGTTATGTAAACCATGTTCAGTTTTAATTCACACAATGCGCGTCGTGGTATTGTGTTTGCTGAAGTAAGAATTGTACCTATATGCATAAATAAAATGTGTTTATTATTTTGTGAAGTAGAGGAAAGTAATTTTCCTTTTATCCTAAAAAAGGACTACCTTCTTTCCTTTTTGTGAAATGTGGGAGAATCTACCTCGCTTTTTCATGTGTTAAAAGTGTAGTACAGGAACTCATCGGTGTATTTCTCCGGAGATCTTGAAACCGTCCTTATAAAGTGTTTAGGACTAGATTGTGTGGTTTTAATTGATACCGTTTTGGCTACGCGATTTAAAGTTTACAAATACAAGATGTAACATAATTAACGCACAACCTCTTAAAGGGTCATTGTACTAATCATTATGAACAACTTTTACTATGGGACCAAACCTGAAATCGCGAAAAAAAAATCAGCTGCTCCCTACATTTATGTTCGCATAACTCGTCAAAATGTGTTTTTTTTTCTTGATTTCAGGTTTGGTCCCATAGTAAAAGTTGTTCATAATGATGAGTACAATGACCCCTTAAGAGGTTGTGCAGTATTTATGTTACATCTTGTATGATATAATTATTGCGGTGCGAAGGACCAACCCTTATTTAATGTAGGTATTGTAATGGAAATAGCTAAAAGTCAAATTTTACATGCCAGACCAATCAAATAGGAGCACACCAAGATCCTAAATGAGACGATTATTGAAACAATCATAATATTCATCTGGCGATGTTATTTCTATTCCTAGAGGTCGCATTTATTTAATTGGCTCAGCCAAGTGCTATAAGGACCAAAATAAATCTGGTTGATTCGCGAGTCCTGCCTATTTCCAGCAGCGGACTGCAGCAAGCGGAGTTAATTGATTGCTGAAATCCATATTTATCTTTCAGTCTCCTCATAGTCATCGGTTCCGATGGCTGGTCAGACAATAGGATACGGAAGTTCCCAGCAAACTTCTTGTTTGGCGCTGCCACTTCTGCATACCAGGTAGAAGGAGGCTGGGATGCTGATGGTATGAACACATACATACATAAACTCACGCCTTCTTCCCATGGTGGTAGGCAGAAACTACAGAACGCCACCTGCTACGATCCTTACATACTTCTTTTGCCTCGTTTACGTTCATACATCTGGTCATACACGCACGCCGGTTGCGAGTACTAGGCACCTGACCTTTCTGAAGAACATCACCAATAAGATCACTATATATCTTCCTAGGGCGTCCCCTCTCGGCGTTTCCACTCACATCTGCCGTGTAAACACCTTTTGTTAGTCGACTTTCATTCATCCTCTCAACATGACCAAACCATTTAAGCATACTCTTTTCAATGTCAAATATTAAAAAAAAAAATCTATTTCAAATCAGGTAAGGACACTTACCTATTTAATTTAGATTTAAGAAGGAAACAGAAGAGAAAGAAATGCTTTAGTAACTACAATGGCATGGATTAAACGAATCATTTAATTCCTTATATCGAACCTGTTGGTAGTCTTGCAGATACATACTTCTTCAAAGTTTAAGAAACCTTTGTGGTATCTGCGGCATGTGTCAATTGTTTTTATAACAAAAAAAAAAAAAATTTTTATTATGAAATTTGATAGTTTTTACCCGCTTTTAAAAGTGCTTACTGTAAGAAAAGAAGAGAAGATATGGTTCCAGACCGTCATGTTTTATACGGGCATGATTATTATTATGAAACTTATTTCATTTCTATGCTACATCATTATAACATTCTAATCGTCAACAAAATGACTATACGTTAAAATTGTATCATGTAACGTTATACCTAGGCAATTATTATCAAACAATCCCGTATTATGAAATTGTTGTTTATTTTTAATTTAACTAGTAGTGACAGTTTTAGTGTTTCCAGCAGTCTAGGTAACTTTTTTTTTAATATAAAGAAAATATTTATTTGTCTGGAATGAAAAAAGTAGCCTCAAAGATGTCGGTCGCGAAATCTTTCTATACATATACCTATAGTGTGATGAAATGAAATGTTCATTTAGTGTTACTTAGTGAATTTAATGTTAATATTACTAATTAAGCACGGTGTATAAACAGTAACTAATATTAGGCAGATTATAAATTGGCACGAATGGTCTGGGTAACGGCTAGTTACCGACTAGGACTGTTCGTGAAGTCCTCGATCCTCTATATTTGAACTTTTTTTTGTGGATGGGAAATCATCAAATGACTTCTCCCGCTCTGGGTCACTCAGACTCTTACTGACTTAAACCCACCCGTGTTCCTTCTGTTGCCTGTGCCGGGGCCACGGTAACTCTTTCGAACATCCCGCAACCCTGGCTGATAACCCCTGACGTGTGACGTCACAGGTACTTGAGCTCGCAAGTATGCATGTGTGTGGGTTACATACCACTACACATACAAGATGAGCCATTTTATATCTATTCAACCTTCAAGCTGTGAAGTGTATGATTTAATATTTATTGTAAATATTGGAGTTTCCTCGTACTTCATTAGTAGCAGAGTAGTCAACGGTCACCGATACAACCAGTACGGACCACTATCCACTGTTGAGTACAGACTGAACAGTGTACATATTATTAAGTAGTTTAAAGAGGAAACAATTAGAAAGATTTCAGCGGTAGAATTAATTCGAAACAAATAAACATTAAACAATTCCATGATTAGAGAAGCTCATGCTGCAGGGTCAAATTAAATTTGTGAAAATTCACACACGTGATGATAAAACAAAAGAAAAATGATGTGATGATTAAAAAAAAATTGGAGTCAACGATCGCCATTTTTTTTTTAACTGAAAAGAGAAACCAATTCTTTTTTAATTTCCAGGCAAAGGTGAGAGCGTCTGGGACAGGTTTGTCCATGAGAAGCCACAAGTGGTAGCTGATGGCACGACCGGTGATGTGGCGAGTGACTCCTATCACCAATGGCAGAGAGACGTGCAGATGTTAAGGGAGCTCGGTGTTGACTTCTACAGGTTCTCCATATCCTGGCCTAGGGTACTGCCTACTGGTAAGAAATAGAAAGATTGTATAACATCACACGTCTGTAACATGTATGTTCACCCTGTAACAGGGGCGAAGCGTTCATACAACTCGATTCCTATCGGCTTCCCTTCGGAACAACCACTTTTCTTAATGTCTACTATTGCTAAATAATATGGTACACCTGTGTGTGTTACTGTGTATCACATATATTTAATTTCAGTTTAATACATCATAAGATTAAAACCTACAGTTTTTTGTCTGAGTTTATGAGAAATGAACAATTTTTTCTTCGGCTTCCCTCTAATTATAATTGTAGCTGCGCCACTGCTCTGTAACATGTGTGTTCACCCTGTAACATGTGTGTTCACCCTGTAACATGTGTGTTCACCCTGTAACATGTGTGTTCACCCAGTAACATGTGTGTTCACCCTGTAACATGTGTGTTCACCCAGTAACATGTGTGTTCACCCTGTAACATGTGTGTTCACCCAGTAACATGTGTGTTCACCCTGTAACATGTGTGTTCACCCTGTAACATGTGTGTTCACCCAGTAACATGTGTGTTCACCCTGTAACATGTGTGTTCACCCAGTAACATGTGTGTTCACCCTGTAACATGTGTGTTCACCCAGTAACATGTGTGTTCACCCTGTAACATGTGTGTTCACCCTGTAACATGTGTGTTCACCCTGTAACATGTGTGTTCACCCAGTAACATGTGTGTTCACCCTGTAACATGTGTGTTCACCCAGTAACATGTGTGTTCACCCTGTAACATGTGTGTTCACCCAGTAACATGTGTGTTCACCCTGTAACATGTGTGTTCACCCTGTAATATTTCGCCAGTTAATTATGTTTAAGGCGACGACTGTAGCCGACTTTTAAAGATTTTAAACTGAAGATCACGTCTAAACGAGTAATGTTAATTATTGGAAAAAATATACGTTAAATTAGAGTATTTTCTTGATAACTTAAATATGTGAATATTTTAGATTATGTTTAAATTACATAGTGTAATTAATTTGTACAGTTTTGTCTATTCCGGATAAAAAACTGAGAATAACGCAAACACTAATTTTATAACAATAAAGCAATTATTAAAAATTTTCTGTCTCTCTGTTTGTTCTGGCTAATCTCCGAAACGGCTGGACCGATTTTGACGGGTTTTTCACTGAAAGATGCCACTGTTACGGGAAGTAACTTGGGCTACTTTTATTTTAGAAAAATAATTAGGGTTTCGCGCAAAAAATTAAACCTATGAAATTCTGAACGAAAAGTCGGATTTGTAAAATTCTTTTTGCATTTAGTAGCCCAATTCTTGAGGATTGTTATGGGCTATTTAATATCACGCTACGACCCTTAGGAGCCGAGCAAAAAGAAAAAAAGTCAGAAAGAACGCTAACCGAAAACGTATTAATAGCGCGGGCTGGCGATGTAACGCGGCGGGCCGGGGGACGAGGGAGTTTTATTAAAATGTGGCTATTTTATTATATTGTGTATCTTATGACTTCCACGCGAACGAAGCTGCGGGGCACAACTAGTGTGTTATACATTAATAATACCTCTAACTTGGGACAGCGCTCCTTGATGGGCGAGTCCTATTACTGGGTCGACGTACGAGGCGTTGCGTGAGCTCAGCACAGAACACCCGAGCTGTGCACTCAAGGCCGCTGGCATTTATCTGCGTCTTAAGTCCCATGTAATAGCCTATCCGAGCACAAATACAGACTCCGGGCTGCTACTGAGAAATTACTACTGACAATTTTTTCATTTTAACTAATAACGTAACGACAACACGGCACATTGGTGGAAACAATTTGACAACCCTTTTTGTTGTAGCTGTGGCGGCATCTTTATCACCACATGCGAACTACGCATCACACTGACGTCACACAAAATTCTGCATCGCGCAAGCAGAGTTTACCGCGCGACTAGTGTGTATCTCAACATCCCGACATCAACCGTCGGGCAGTTGCCCAGCAGACACCAGACCCGTCTGGTCGGAGGATCCTCCCTTTTCTATAGAGGATGAGTGAATTTTACACCCTGCTCCTCATGCCTCTATATAGCTATAAGAGCGTAGTGCTAGTGTTTACCACTGATGTGCAATGTCAGACAGTACATTGGTCTTGTGGTCAAAAGCGTGACTGAGTGTGGGGCCCTGGACCACCTGGCCCGGCCTGGTGATCCAGGTCACGATGATTAATAGCAAACGGCTCATCCCTAATGCATGGGAATGTTAAACTTTGTTTTTTTTTTTTGTAATAGGAACCCGTAAAAATACACATACGATAAATATCAGACAGACTTTTTCGCTCGTCTCCAGTCTCGGTCCCGTCCTTGGCCCACCGCACTTGTGGTTATCAGCTGATAACCTACAAGTAATGATTCTGGTAAAAATATAGATTTGTAGCAGAATCACTATAAGTAATAATAGATAGTGGTTTACGATAATATTGATAATGTTCGTCGACAAATTAGTAATTTCGTAATAATAAATTACAATGCTTGATTAACGCATCACCACTGCGCTAAATTTTATTTTGAGCTATATTAGGCCCACGTACGGATTCAATTTGTTCATCCATAATGTTCAACTCTTGTTTACGCATGAATTATATGAGCTCATGCTGGAGAGGGAACAGCCAGTCGCAAAGTTGGGGCTGACCGTCAAGGCCCACCAGAAAAACCCACCAAAAAATATACATATTTAGTTTTTTTAGAATATATGAAATGAACGCCTTCGTTAATGAACATACTGTACATATTTAAGCATCGTCACTTGCAGAGACTCCTTCTATACACCTCAAAATAAAAAATAAAACATTCAATGTCCTTTGCAGGTTTCGAAAACGAAATCAACGAAGCAGGTTTCAAGTACTATGACGACTTAATAGACGAACTCCTCAAATATAACATCCAGCCAATGGTGACCCTGTACCATTTCGACCTTCCCCAGGAGTTACAAGACCTCGGAGGATGGGCCAACCCTCTGTCCGTCACCTGGTTCGAAGACTACGCGAGAGTTGTCTTTAAAAGATACGCGGCAAAAGTAAAGTTCTGGATAACCATGAACCAGCCTAGTACGATTTGTATGGATGGATATGCCAGTGAAGCTATGGCTCCTGCACTTAATTTGAAGGAGGGAGGTGCCTATGAGTGTGTGAAGAATGTTCTGCTGGCCCATGCAAAAGCTTATCGGCTGTATGAAAAGGAATTCGAGAAGGAGCATCAAGGTAAGGAAGTTGATGTTAGGATGTTGGTTATTTTGAGGTTTTTATTGAAAGCTATTGATTTTTGAACTTTATATCAGTTGATGGATATCCTGTCCATCATCACTATCTCATCATTCTCTTGCCCTTATTCTAATTTATTTGACGTCGACGCAACATGTCTTCTTCTTCCATACTTCTCTATGAGTCGTCATCTCGGTAGTCACCCCCTTCCATCCCATATCATCTTTCACACAGTCGATCCATCGTTTCTTCGGTCTTCCCCTACTCTTATAGCCATCCACATTCATACTCAAAACTTTCCTCACGACATTTCCCTCATTTCTCCGCACCACATGCCCATACCATGACAACCGATTACCGCACAACTTTTCAGTGACCGGTGCCACTTTCATCATTTGTAATGGCCTTCCATCATTTATAATGACTTTAACCTGGATCAAGAGCTTAGTAAAAATTGCGAATGAGGTTCTGGGTTTGATTTACAAATGCGACACAGTGTTGTCAAGTTTTTTTTAAAACGTTTTAGCATTTGTTATTTGAAACATAAATTATGAACTATTAAGGTAAACTTTTCTCTTATCCTAGCTAGACCAAAAAATTAAAACAACAGTATACTCATGTACTTATCATTAATTTGTTAGCAAACCACGACCTCATTCCGCCGACCCCCTTCTGTCATCGGACATCTAGACGCACTGCAGCTTGATCCCTACCTAGTTGCTATTCCATCAATTCGCACTAAGCGTTTCCAAATGTCTTTTGTGATGCGCACAGCAAAGGGAGTGGAAAGTGCCTGCATCTGTTTCCGAGCACATACAACCTCGATCTCTTTAAAGTGAGAGTGAACAGGCTTCTTCTGGGTAAGCTCGCTCCATCGTCGACTTTGTCTCTGTCACCTCTGACCTAAACTAGTCAAGAGCAAACCTATCTAAAAAAAAAAAAACAGAGTTACCTACTTATATAAATACAGTATTTTTTTGCGAATGACGTTATTGGCATCGAGGTTGTCATTCAAACATTACGTTTCAGGCAATGTTGGTATTAGTGTGGCAGTCAACTGGTTCGATCCGCTGAGCAACTCGACAGAAAATGTGGAGGCTACCGAAAGAGCTAGAGCGTTTGAGGTGAGTGCAAAGGGTCATAGAAAATAGGTCATAAGGCTAAGGACCAAATAAGAGGACAATGTAAGGTAAATGACTCAGAACTGTAATGATACTAAGTATGAATAAAAGCCAGTCTACATTCAGAAGGCTTAAAAAGCTGATCGTATCTAGCTCCGTGAAATTAGGTTTCAGTTTCACTTAAAAATTCGACAGTTAAACAGTCTTAACTTGACTATATTATACAAGTAATTGAAGTGTCTGTTTGTAATGTTAAAATAACAGCTTTTTACTTAATGCGTATGAAGAAATATACGATACCTACATAAAACAATAACACATTTTTTTTTTAATTTTTATCTGTCTGTCTGTCAGGTAGTGGTAAGGAGTAACTTAGGCTACTTTTATTTTAGAAAAAGAATTAGGGTCCCGCGCAAGAAAAATAAAACCCATGAAATTGTGAACAGAATCCGATTCAAATAGGGCAGTATTGACATCCACGCGGGCGAAGCCACGGGCAACAGCTAGTTCTAAATATTTTACAGTTCGGCATCTTCTTGAACCCGATATGGTCGAAAGAGGGAGACTTCCCAGCCCTCATCAAGAATATAGTGGACAAGAAGAGCGAAGAGCAAGGATTCAAAACGTCCAGACTACCCAAACTTTCTGCTGAAGAAATAAAACTTCTTAAAGGTATGCATTTATTTTTTACTAGCCATTACTGTCCCACTGCTGGGCAAATGCCTCCCTACTCTCTTTCCACCCTTCCCTGTCCAGAGCTGCCAAGGACCAATCTTTATTAAAGGAGTCCAGCTCATCCCGCCATCTCCGTCTGGGCCTGCCGCGATGTCGTTTGCCATTAAGTGGGACCCACTGGGTCGTAAGTTTGGCCCATTGATCGTCTGACATGCGGCAGGTGTGTCCAGCTCAATTCCATTTAAGCGTGGCAGCTTTCCGAGTGACATCAGTTATTGCAGTGATGGAACGGATTGTTCTATTCTTAAGCCGGTCCACAAGTTTAATACCCAGAATACTCCGTTCCATTGCTCTCTGGCAAACCTGGCAAAAAACCTCTCTGGCAGAAAGGTATGTATTATGTACTTTAATTTTTAAAGAAAAAAGAAGAATCATTTAATTGGTAAGTAAGAGATTTACACTAAACTAAGTAACAATTAACTCTGTTTCCTGATAATTTCCAACTTCAAAGTTGGCTAAAAAAAGCAGACACAACAGTTATCATCACACTCACAGACACATAACGTAATAAATGTTGTGTTATGTGGTTAAGGGGACTGAGAACAGCACCCTTATTGCGTAACACACTATCAATCACAATCTGAATGATTTTGAAGCATATTGCTAATCCATTGCTTGATATGTTAGAAAAATTGGTCTGCTCAACAACGTAAATAACGCAATGAATGTTGTTGAACTGTCAAAATTAAATCGGTTCCTACTGTAATGTGTTACGCAATTAGGGTGCAGGTTATAAAAATTAAGAGGGAAACATTAGACTGGACTCGATTGACATTTTAGGCACTTAGAGATGATTTCCAAACAGTTGGCAAAAGACATTCATGATTCTTTGATGTTGATATTATAGAGGCATGAGGAACAGGGTGTAAAGTTCACTCATCCTCTATGAAAAGGGAGGATCCTCCGACCGGACGGGTGTTGTGTCCGGTGGGCTACTGCCCGACGGTTGATGTCGGGATGTTGTATATATGCTAGTCGCGCGGTAAACTCTGCGCGATGCAGGATTTTGCGTGACGTCAGTGTGACGCGTTCCATTGTGGCGATGCCGCCACAATATGATCTAGATTATCTCATTTTACAGGATCTGCAGACTTCCTAGGAATGAACCACTACACTACGTTCTTGGTGCAGCCCAGTAAGACGAAGTACGAGTCTCCTTCATTTGAAGACGATCGTAACGCAGAGTACACGCAAGGTCCTGAGTGGAAACCTGCTAAGTCTCCGTGGTTGAAGGTATATAAAATCTTACATAACATCACCCACGTGTTTCCCAATTGGTTGGCAGAGTATTGTACACCCACATTTCATCAGCTATCAAGTACCATGTAATTTTAATCGATCAGAGCCTATTGTTACAAAACCGGGAACTACAGATCAGTCTCTGGTCTGCTACAGCAAATTTCGTAATTGAACGAATCCTATTTCACTGTGCCAGTCCCGAGGATCGAACGATCACTCAACTCACTTGCGCTTGCAAGCACTAGAACAAAGAGACAGGCATCAAATTGTAGCACTTTCCCGGACAAGCCTTGTCCCAAGCCCTACTCTTCTACTGCTGCTCTAATTTTTACTGGCTTTACCAGTCATGCTTGGATATCAGAAAAAAACACAACTTAGACATATCAAGATTAGCTATTTACCTATTTGCCTTTTACTAAAATGTCATTCTCACCATCTTTTTCAGAGCGCCCCCTACGGCCTCTACAAAGCCTGTATTCATCTCAACCTGAACTACAACTACCTCCCCATCATCGTCACGGAACATGGGTGGTCTTCAGGCCCTGGGCTGCGAGACCAGACGAGGGCTGACAACTTGAGGGCGTACCTGGGTGCCTTGCTCCTGGCCATGGAAGATGGGACGGAGGTCAAGGGGTATACCGTGTGGAGTCTCATGGATAATGCGGAGTGGACTGCTGGGACCAGGTTTGTAGATAATGGAAGAGTTTTTATTGAAGCTATGTCATTTTTTAAACAGTGTTGGATATTTTGTGTTTTGATGTGAAACCTCTATAGGCGCGTCTTGGGAGTAAAACCGACTAGTATGCTGACAGCAACCGACATGACGCTCTCTGCCGTCATGCCCCCTCTCCCCGTCATTTGTTTTTTTGTCTTGCCATTTCGATGTTTCACATCTGCCGGGCGTCCTTTGATGGCCAACTTTTTTTCAACATGGAAGAAGCTGATTGTTTAACTACTATCAACTAGTACATCAACGAATAAAGGCTAGTATTTCCCATTCCAATAGTTAGCAAAAATGTTTGGAGTTTACTCCTTAAGAATCGATTTTCATACATATAAGGCCCCCGATATGGAAATTTTATGAGTGAAATTAATACAAGCGTTAAAAGCGTTACGTTTTTGTGCACCTAGACGAAGTAAACTCCAGTCGTGCGTCCGAGCTGACACACACACGCTTTTTATATTTGGGGACTTCCCCGTTTCGTTAAGACAAATTGATAGTTAGTAGGCATTAATTCTGTATGGCTGACATACCTCCGCCAAAAAGTTTATTAAGGGGGAAGCGCCAAGGTAGCCCGCGAAATTCAAATTTTCTTACGATTTTTGCGATTTGCAGCTCGGTGTCTGTGTGTAAGTTGATCAAAGTATGATACGCGACCGTAACAAATATGTATTTAGAGAATTATAATACGTTAATTATTAATACAATTCCTTAAGTTAGTATAATCTTGAAATGTTAAGATTTCATGAAATAGTCATTCAATACTTAGACTTACTTGGTCTTAGAGAGTTGTATTGATGACTTTAATGATTATAATTCTGTAAACTCTTAATTGTTACGGTCGCGAATCATATATCAATGAACATACAACCTAATACCGATCTGCAAATTGCAAAAAGCGTAAGAAAATTAGAATTTCGCGGCCTACCCTGGCGCTTTCACCTTAAATAATGTAGGTAGGTGATAGACAGAATCAAACTTTTTAAGCAAAATCACTGATGATCGAAGTGTTTGCCCAGAGTGGTGAATATGAAGATTCCTGTTAATTGCTTAGAAGGTAGCCTATGTTCAGTTGTTTAGGTTTACGTTCAGATTCAGGGCTAACTTGATTAAAATCATCATATTAATACTGTTATCATATCAGCCCTAAATATATCAAGCTGTTTATCTGCAGGTATACCTAGAAAAAGGGTCTTAGTTCGTGACGAATTCCTTCTAATTTAGTTTCGAGTGATATCACCATTACCAACAAACTACTGTTACATAGATAATTATTGTTAGTTATTCTGCGCAGTGAGACTCCCATCGATCTTCACTATAATAAAAATAATCCTCTCTTTTCAGCGAACGTTTCGGCCTCTACGAGGTAGATTTCGAGTCAGAATCGAAGAAGAGAACAGCTCGCCTCTCCGCGCTGGTCTACAAACACATCATAGAGAGCAGAGAGGTCGAAGATAACTGGAGCCCCAGCAGCTTGAAGATAGAGATCACTAAGAAAGTTAAGAAGAAGAACAACTATAAGGCTGAGTTGTGAATTTAGCACTGACTGGGATTTTGGTTATAAGTTTAGTGCCGAATATACTTTCACTGTGCTTTCATATGCATTTAGTAAAAAGCTGATATTTTTCGGATGGTATTTAAAAGTACTTCAATTTATTCCAATTTCATTTACCTAATTTTGCCTGTGTTCCACCAAATATACTGAATGTGCACCAAAATATGTTCATTAAAATATGTCATAACGAGCATCTATTTAACAACTGTTGCAAATTTGTAAAAATAGTAATACACCTAATTTTAAAAACAAGCATTTATTTTTTTAGTTTTACTTCAGATAATGCACTGCAAAATGTATTTGAATCAAACACCAATTAATGTCCAATGTAGCTTTATTAATAAAAAATGAAACCAAAACTAACCTAACCTAACCTAAAATATGTAAGTGGGTATACGGTACTAGGATGCATACTAAATATTTTGTGTAACATTCAGGAATATTTGGTGCACGATCAGTATTTTTCGGGGAAGAATAAAATAGTTATTGTTACAATAGAATATTTGCAGCGCACTACAATAAAAAAGTGTTATATCTTGGTGTTAATTTGGAATTTGTTTGATGTAACATATTTTGTTGGCCGAGTAGTTTAATTATAGTAAAACAATTAAGCGGGTTTAAGATCAATATTTTAGAAATGCATACATAGATGTACCTTTAGATTTTTGGTGAACACAAAAATACTATCCATATTTTTCTAATTTATTATAACAATTTAGAGGAAAATTAAGACCAGTTTCTTGAACGATGTTCATGCTTTTAATCACTTAATTATTTAAATCTAGATACTAAGGAACTGCATCTTCTGTTTGAGCACATTCAGCACCCTAATTTCGTAACACACTTACAGTAGGAATCGGTTTAATTATGACAGTTCAACAACATTCATTGCGTTATTTACGTTGTTGAGCAGACAAATTTTTCGAACATATGAAGCAATGGATTAGCAATATGCTTCAAAATCATTCACATTGTGATTGATAGTGAGTTACGTATTTAGGGTGCAGGACTCGAAACAGTTTAGTTTATTTACCTTGTGTGATTGTATCAGACAATGAAAAGGCAAGAATGTATTATTTTTTGTAGTTTTCATAAAATGTACTTAATTAAAAACTTAATTAAAAAATTTTTTTATTGCTGCCCTTGTGAAAAATTACTATAGTTGCATGGCATCTAGCGGTGATTGTATGTACTACTTCAACATATAGGTTTGTAGTTCTTAAGCGGGGTAAATAATAGTACATCCAAACTACAACAGATGGCTCTGCTTGCAATAGTTTGAGAATACTGAGCAAAGATGGTGCTACTTGTACTAAATTCACATGAAAGTTACAGAATTGTTCGAAAAGACTTATTTCCGTATTTTTTAAGTTTATTATGCGTTATTTTCTAGCAAAGAATATGGACAACCCGAGTCTGTTGTCGGTGTAGTACTCTACTAAGATTATTTGTCTATGGTTGAGAAGTTTAAAGTAGATGAACAGAAATACAAGCATTCTTTATCGTAGATACTACTAGTATTTCGGTTTGTGTTCAATTTCAGATCAAAAAGAGCTTTACAAACTATATCGAACTAACATAACAATTTAACAGCACTTTTTAATCTACAAAACCCAAAACGAGTCCCTAACATCCTCTTACATACCATAACAAATCAAAACGACCAGATTTTCAAACACTAAATACAATACAGTACTTACCTACACACCGAATAAATAGGTAGCTGCCACGAATCAGGAAGCATTTAGGGGTTAACTTGATCAAACAGAACTTATTTTGAACCTTAAAGTGTAGGAGCTAAGGTTGGTTTTGGTTTATTTCACCTTTCGAATATAATGTTTGCCACCCGCAGCGAGTGTTTGGAAATAGTTTTTTTTAACCCATTGTTGCGATTTTTTTATTTTTATTGTAAGTAAACTAAATACCGTATGTAATATGTGTTCAAATTGGATCGAGGGCCTGTCGTGTATAATCTTTTGTTTGCATTGTTCAAATATTTAGGTTTTTTTGTAGTAAGTATTTATTTTTATTTTTGTTCAATACGATTAGTCTGTTGAGAGATGGAGAAAAATGAAAGTAATGCCGCTCCCATTTTTTATTGTTTTTTTTTGTCATTGGCTACATCATAAGTAGTATCGATGAGTAAAGAACCACATCATACAGTAAAATAATTGGACTTACATTTAAATAACTAAAGGTTATTTTTAAGCTGTGTCCGAGAGTAGGACCTCTTCGTACAGCATTCAACATAATAATAATTATTGGTCTCGTAGCCGCGTAGACCTATTCGTAGACTCGTAGCACTGTCTACGCCAGATGCCAGACGGAAAGATTTTCTTGAAAAGACGATTATGAAAGATTTTTTGTAGGGAAAATTAATCATCTCATATCTTCGGGAAGTTGAATTTTTATAATTGAGATTATAACCTGGAATCCTTCATCCCAAACAGATATAATATAATGGACTCTGAAGCCTGTACTTCCTGATAGGTTAAGGCGAAAGCGCCAGGGTAGCCCGCTAAATTAAAATTTTATTCCGTTTTTTGCAACTTGTAGGTCAGTATTAGGTTGTATGTTGATTAAAATATGATTCGCGACCGTTACAAATATGTATTTACAGAATTATAGTCATTAAAGTTATCAATACAACTCTCTAAGACCAAGTAATCCTATTGAACGACTATTTCATGAAATCTTAACATTTGAGGATTATACTAACTTAGGGAGTTGTATTACTCGGATAAGGGGCTCGTGGCTAAGTAATAACAGCCGCACGAGTCGATCCATCAGGTTAAGCTACGCTTGCTGGGGTTGGTTCGTGGATGGGTGACCATCTTTACATACCGAGACTCCTCCGTGCCTCGGAAAGCACGTTAAGCCGTTGGTCCCGACTGTCATTCGTGGATCTTTGACAGTCGTCACGAGTTGTCAGAAGCCCGAAAGTCTGACAACCAGTCTTACCAAGGGTATCGTATTAACCAGTTACTGGGTTGTGGAGGTCAGATAGGCAGTGGCTTCATGTAAAATACTGGTATTCAGCTGCGTCCGGTTAGACTGGAAGCTGACCCCAACATAGTTGGGAAAAGGCTAGGCAGATGATGAGGGAGTTGTATTACTGATTCTAATGATTATAATTATGTAAATACTTATTTGTTACGCTCGCGAATCATACTTTAATCAATATACACCCAGACACTGAGCTGCAAATTGCAAAAATCGTAAGAATTTCGCGGGATACCTTAGCGCTTCCTCCTTAATCTCGGAGACTATAGGCCGACCGCATAACTGAGACGTTGCCTGAGGTAGCAGCGCGGTGAGGGAAGGGTGTGGTGACGTGATGCAAGAGCTCAGTGATTCGTCAACTTGTGACAACTATCACCCCTCCCTCATCGCGCTGCTACCTCAGGCAACGTCTCAGTTATGCGGTCGGCCTATAAACTGACAAGTGAAAATTTCAAACTGACTTACATGCTATTGTAATGTAAGATATTTTGCCATTTGCACTTGTCAATGGGGAAGGCAATTGTCAAAATGGCGCTGTCGTAGCTAGTTCCCAACACAAGCCAATAATACAAGGCGTGAGGTAGTTTTATTTTATTTTTGCGAAAATGATGCGTTGTTGTGTTACTAAATACTCGAAATTGGAGTCCACCATTTCCCGATAGACACAAATATTAAAAGATGGTGGCTTAAAGCTTTTCGTAGAGATGTTTTATAAATTAAACAGAGTAGAAACATTTTGAAGAAAGTGACTTTGAGGATATATTTATGGTTTTAAATTCTGACACTTTCCATGTCAAATACTTGATTTAAAATATTGAAATTACCGAAAATAACGAAATAAAAGTAAAGTCATGAATGAACGAAATGTCAAATTTATTGTAGGCCGTGGGGACCTAGCTATGCTCACGCCATCTACAATTAGCTTTGCCCGACCTTCCCCATTTAGTCTCCGAGATTAAAAAACAGACCTTAGTCATTATATTGAGCGTAGATTATTTTCTTAGCTAGCCTTCGCATCTTCATCACACTTCTCACATATTTAATAACTCATAAATAAAAGGTAGATATCTACTTACATACAGATATAGGCATAGTAGGTATAGATCATACAGGGGGAACCTTTTATTATATTTGTAAGATTGCGTCAAAAATGTATGAGACGATGCGGCGCTGTGCGTAACATACATATTTATATGATAATGGAGCGAGGTAAGGGTGGAAAGGGACTTTTGTAATAAAAAAATCACATACGCTATGCTATAACAAATTTTTTTTATTGTGTTTTTTCTTAAGATAGATATTTTTATTATTTCTATTTAACGCTTGAATGACACTATACAGCTTTGTCAGTATCTCCGTAAAGCGTTAATAATATAAGTGTAATTAACAGAAAAGTAACAGGAGTTAAACTCAAACGCAGGCTGGTTAGTGACTATCCAAAATAATCCCCTGTTTTTTATTAGATTTTTATTTTTGTGTGTATTATCAACCTTACTAACGCCTCCTTTGTAATAATTGTAAGGACTGTGTGTCTGAAATAAAGATAATATATACAAGGTGGAGACGACAATCTATACAAATAAATAAAATTGAAGTGTCTGTCTGTAATGTCAAAATAACAGCTTTTTACTAAACGCTTATGAAAGCATATTACGGTACTTATAACAAAATACAATTTTAAAATGTTTTTCTCTCTGTCAGTCTGTCTGTCTATCTGTTTGTTCCGGCTTATCTCCGAAACGGTTGGACCGATTTTCACCGGCAGATAGCTGATGTTATAAGGAGTAGGCTAATTTTATTTCAGAAAAATAATTAGAGTACCGCGCAAAAAAATTAAAAACCCATGAAATTGTGAACAATTTTATGGGTTTTTAATTTTTTTGCGCTATTTGTATAACGTGGGCGGGCGATGCAACGTGGCGGGTCGGAGGACGAGAGAATTTTATTAAAATGTGGCTGTTATTTCAGTATCTATATTATGTATCATAAATTACAACTGCCATGTGAACGAAGTTACGGGGCACAGCTAGTTGTATAATTATAATAATCGCTAAGCTGCCTCTGTCTGCATATTTTGTTCTATAAAGATCTTGATTGAGAAATTCAATCGTCGGCAGAGACGAGAGTTGAGATATTCTCTGCTACTACACAACATAAACATAACATCACGCCTGTATTCCCCGAAGTGTTAGGCAGACGTGTACCTATAGTACACCCACATTTCGCCAATTATGTTTAAGTCGCATGTAATAGAGGGCGAGCCTATTGCCATCAACCGGGCACAGATCTAGACTCTGGGATGCTACTGAGAAATTCCAGATAGAAAAACCCAATAACACTTTGCCTGACCTGGGAATCGAACCCAGGACCTCATGCTCAGCAGTAGCGCTTGCCACCACTAGACCAACGATGCAGTCTCTGCTAGGTACTACTTTATGTAAAAACAGAAACTTAAACATAGGTGGTTATTTGAAAAACTCTTATCACTTAGGTAGCCTGGTTCAATCAGTGTTACTGTTCCGTTTTTAAGGATATATAACAGCCGGTGTAGTCACAGGCTTATGACACATTTCAGCGTTGTCTCCGAAATAACAACACACCTGTGATGCCTGGTATACAGGGTTATTTTAAATTAGCTAGATAAACTCCGCAGACTCGATGGGTATCGATATATAAACAAGATAAAATAAAAATAAAAAGATTTTATGTTTTTTTTTTTGGGAGATCAACGACCGCTGTTAGGTTTTTTTTTACTTGGAGTATGAGCTGAAACTGTTTTATCGTGTTTAGATGTCGATACGAATCACGTCTGTGAAGCTTACACATAAAAAGCCAGATTTTTTAAACTGATATTTCAAGTGACTACAATAGCTGCGGTTGATTACCCAACAAAAAAAAAATCATCAAATTAATAATTTTTTTGTTTTATCATGTTTAGATATCGATACCCATCGCGTCTACAGAATTTAGCTAGCCAATTTAAAATAACCCTGTATGTACTGGATGATTTTTTTTACCGTCTCGAAATTTTTACAGGGTGTTCTACCCATGAACATGAACAACTTTCACTATGGGACCAACTATGAGATCACGAAAAAAAAATCTGCTGTTTAATAGAAAAGTTCAAACCTACTTGACCAAAATGTATGAAACAGCTGATTTTTTTTCGTGATTTCATAGTTGGTCCCATAGTGAAAGTTGTTCATGTTCCTGGGTAGAACAGCCTGTAAAAATTTTGAGACGGTAAAAAAAATCATCCAGTATAGGGTCCATAAGCAGTGATGACCACCAACCATCAGGTTAGCCGCCTGTGTGCAATCCAAAAATCATAGAAAAAGCCGTCTCCATCCTCCATTCGCGTCCATCCATCCTGCATGATACAATGATATACTCACGCCACCCTCGATCCCTCTAAACTTCAACCATAAGAAATCCGGTGAGTAGCACTCCTTATTATATTACAGTATTATGCCACCCGTCTTTTTGTTCGTGCTGATATTTTTGACGGAATTAGCCGTGTAGGGGAGAGCGTAATATGCAATGGTTTCTATAGAAGACTAACCATGGAGATTTTCAGCGTTTTTAATAAAACGTAGGTTCAGGATGTGATACCAAGTAGCAAACGAATGGAATCAATATTGTTTAATGCCTTTTTTGGTGTCCCATGCCCCACAAATTTTGTTGCAAAAAAAAAAAAGAAACGACTTCCAAAAAACATACTAGGTACCTACAAAGTAAAAATAACTTTATTTTCGGAAGTCGGTGTCTATGGATCTGTATTCTAGATTTTTACCACCGACTTCCGAAGTTAAAGTGTAGTGTTTCACTTTGTAGTGTTTTTTTTTTTAAAGTCTGTTGGTTTTTTTGCAAAAACTTTTTTTATTTTTCACTTTTTAGTGGGTCGGTTTGTAATTTATCCAAGTTCCGATAGCCTAATGACAACTGCTCATCACCTTTTACAAAATATTGCTTTTCCCGATGCAGGGACGTTAACGATGACAATGACGTTCTTACATTGCTTAATAATCGAATTGCAACCCGTGAAATACTTATTATTGAGTTGTTCCGATGGCCATCTTTGGTCTTCATCATCAGTTCCACTTCACCAAATGGTGCTTTCGGATCGAGACTTATGCGGGTGAAACTGCGGCCGCTGCTAATTGTATATAAGTTGATGGCATTGAGAAAAACACCATTTTGTATTAATATTAAGAATACATTAGAAAATAATACAGACTCAGCTCAGTGAGCTGACAGTGTAAGCCATCTTGTGAAAAAAAATTTGGCCAAGTGCGTGCCGGAGCACGCACAAAGGAAAGAATTATCCCCAGAACAAACTTAACATAGTACTTAGTTGAAAAACATGTTCTCCTATACATTCCAACTGCAAATGTAAGTTTGTACGGACAATACTGAAATATATAGACTTCTTATAGGTTTTCCTGTTTCTATAAAGTGTAGAACAATTTTCTGTATTAAAAAAAAAATAGGCTCAGTAGTTTCGGAGTTAAGGGGGTATGGTCAATTTTCGTCTATTTTCTTAAATAATTTTAAAACAACTTATTTTTAAATTATAAAAAAAATCTATGTATTTGAGACCTCCACAGTAAGCATCATTTGATATATCACACGGCACAGTTTGCAAAACATTTTTTATTTTCTTATTTGCCCTCCAAAAGTTAGCCCTAAATTCAAAATTCATTTATTTACGTAACACGTCCGTGTTTGGGTCACAGAAATTTATATGTGTGCCAAATTTTAACTTAATCGGTCCATTAGATTCGGAGCAATGACAGACGGACAGACAGACAGACACATGAGTGATCCTCTAAGTGTTTCGATTTTTCCTTTTGAGGTACTGAACCCTAAAAACGTAAAACCGATTCTAGGAATAATTATTCTTGCAAGCATAGACAGTTAATTGTACTTAACTAAGCCGAAGGTCGCCCGGGCATAAAAATATCGCGGCGGGATTTTATCGCGCACTGGATTTTCAACTCTCGGTGTTGAACCAAGGGTTGAGAATCCAACAGAGTGCATTCCAGCGCGTTGAAAAATCACGCTGTTTGATTTTCAACTCTTGGCGCTAAGCAGAGCGTTGTAAGTCCAGTGCGCGAAAAAAAAACGCCGCGGTATTTTTAGGTCCGTGCGAACGTTGTCGACTAACAGTCGCAGACCCAAGGTTACACGACGTGACCTTGAAATCTTAGCCATTTAATCCCGCCCACCTCCGCGCTATGACACTAGTCTTAACAGAACAGACAAATCCAATTTTGTAATAACACATTATTGCCTGATACCGTATGAAAATGGACGCTTTGATCATATTCCTTTCTCTGTTCAATTTTAATAATTCCTTGCCTTTTACCTACAAGCAAGTAATTGATTCGAGGGTAGACCGTAGAATGCAGCAGGAATCTACGACTTATTGAATAGCTTTAAAGCAAGTAAGACGTGACGTAATATTTTTTTGGAAATATTTAATCTGTAAATATTGACATTCTGTACTCTTTTTTCAAATTAATGAAGCTCTAGAAACTTTTTGGGCTTCTTATCGTGCACACTTTTTTTAGGCTTCTTATGATGCACACTTTTTTGTGCTTCTTATGATGCACACTTTTTTTAATAAATGAGCTTCATTTTAAGCTTTTTGACCTTTTCTCACAGTTGATCACAGTAACTGAGCTAGGGTAACCCGACCAAACGGGATAGACTAGGTTGGAATTGTGATCAACCACGCGCGAGCCGAGTTGGTCGCAGTAACTGATCTGATGCTAATTGATTGCATAGACGTTACCCAGATTAGAGTAGAAACCCTCGGGGCACAGGCCAGGAGACGTGGTCAACTTCTGGAGGAAGGTGCGCTGGTTTGAATAACCACCGACGGTCGCCATGGCCCACGCACAATAGTCCACCTGAAGGATTAATTGAGGATACCAAACCCGGTGTAGATGGTATCTACTATCGGTACACCTCTGCCCATTCCGTTGGGAAGGGCAGGCGTGATGTTACGTTACAATTGATGTAAACCTATTATTATATCGTCGGCTTACTCAAAGCCTTAAAGTACTTAGATATCTCAATAAATTCACAAGTACATAACAAAAGATGTTAATTCCTTTCAACTGTGGTCACCTACATTATGCTCGGTCGTAATAGTACACAATAGATATTATAACGTGTAACGTGAATGATGTCCGTCTGTCCAGATAATCCTGAGAGGAAGATCATCTTAGTGATTGAGTTTTTTTTTGTAATGCCCTTTCAGATAAGCGGTGCGATATGTAGCTATATGGGAATGGAAGCTATTTGTAGTGAATTTATTTATTTTTGAATTTTGTCGGAAAACTCATATACCTACAGAGACATCTTATTTATTGCACAAGATAAACTGGGTTGAAACTTAACTTGTGCTTGTCTTTAAAAATATAGCTCTCTTATCTACTGTTTCATCATTTTTAATAAAAATTAAGCATCCTATCCTAAAAGAAAAAAGCACGCTAAGCCCTTGGTCCCGGCTGTCTCTTGACTTTGACAGTCGTTACGGGTCGTCAGAAGCCCGAAACAACAGACAACCATTCTGACAACTCGTCTTACCAAGGGGTATCGTATTACTCAGTAACCGGGTTGTGGAGGTCAGATAAACTCAAACTCAAACAATTTATTTCAATTAAACCAATTACAGGCACTTTTGAATTGTTATAGAGTCAGTCAGTTAGTCAGAAAATTGAAGCTAGTCGTCCATTCCAAAACGTAGATCTCTATGGAGAAGAATAGGCAAGAAACTCCGTGGACACTCTTTTAAATCAAAATTGTTACAAAATCCTGGGTACATTGTTCTTGTTGCTTCTATATGAGAGAACAATGTAAAAAATAAATAATTAAAAACAATTCAAAATATAAGATTAACAATAAGCTCTGGCAGTTAAGAGATGACCAGTCTACACTGACGGCGCCCGTTCACGAACATGACGCGTGGATCAGCACCATCCAGCTCAACCATTTTGTGGGGAACCGAATGATCCAACACACGCGCCACCATCAGCGAGACATAGGCAGTGGCTTCATGTAAAATACTGGTATTCAGCTGCATTCGGTTAGACTGATAGCCGACCCCAACATAGTTGGGAAAAGGCAGGCAGATGATGATGAAGCTGTCCTACTTATAAAAAAATAATTTAAGCGATTAGTAGGACAGGAATGTACAAAGTTTGTATATTCAGGCCGAATAAAAAATAAATCAAACACTATGATTTAAAAAAAGAACACATTTACAGTGGGTAAATTCGGCTCTACTGTTTCATGTTTTAATTATAATAACAACATTGTTATTAGAAACTCACGTATCTTAGACTCAAATTCACTTTCCAAACCGACCGGCTTTCGCATTCGTATGAAGCGTTCTTACACAAACATTTCGCCGTATTACGCAACCCGGCTATTGTTCACATTGCCCATTGTTGGTTATTTACGTTAATACCCGGTCAAGTGTGAATTTAATGCGATACTGCTACTTAGCTTTGTGTGGAGTGCTTGAGATTAGCTTTAAAGTAGCCGACTGACTGTAAAGTGTAGATAAAAGCGTTTTAAGAATGGGTAAAGTCTTTATCATAACGATTTATTGGACCGAAGGGTATTTTTTTTATTACTACCCTTATCTCCATTTATATGGGGTCAACGTAGCATGTCTTCTTCTCCCATAACACATACGTCTCTAACGGCTTTTCTTCGCACTCTGGTAAGGAAACGCACCAGGGACTACATCACTAACTATGGTTGGACCAAGGTGAGGGCTTAAAAGAGTGTCCGTGGAGTTTCTTGCTCGTTCTTCTCCATAGAGATCTACGTTTTGGAATGGACAACTAGCTTCAACTTTCTTAACTAACTGACCGACTCTTTGACAATTCAAAGAGTGCCTGTAATTGGTTTATTTGAAATAAATGCTTTGAGTTTGAGTTTTGAGTTTGAGTTTTGTGAGTGCAGGCAGGTCAAGGAGGCACTTCCCTTAATTGAAACTAGGATAATCGGAGATCCTGCCAGCTGGCTACTGCCAGTTATGGCTGCTGTAACTGTACGCTGTTGTTCCATGTAAAATACTGGTATTCAGCTGCATCCGGTTTGACTGGAAGCCGACTCCAACATAGTTGGGAAAAGGTAGGTAGACTGATTTGTCATAGGAGTCATAGACAGTCCATTGTGCAGAGCCTGCATAGAGGAAGACGAGACTGCAGCTCATGTGGTTCTAAACGGCTGAGTGGTTGCCACATACACGGCGAAGTTCTTCGGTAATCCAGGTACCCTCCGTGAGATTGTCAGTAACACTAAGACGTTGCTGGCCTTCCTTGAGGAGCCGGGGTGGATCGAATAATCGATTTTCCCACCCGTTACGCAAAATACGCGCATTGACGTGGAGTTGCGAAAACCAGCCTGTCATACCAGTATTAATCAATACAAAAACAGCTTTTCTATGACAGCATATTAAAATTTCACCTTTCCTTCCATCGAATTTTCCTTACTTTCCATCGAGTTTTCTTTCCACAGGTTGTTTGGAAGTAACCGTATTTACAGACAAACGATTTTGTTTGAGGTATCATTAAGAAAATATTACAATTCATAATCCATCTTCTACCTGACCGATTTTCACGATAGGCCGGTAACACACTGCACTACCCTATAAATAAAGACTACCCAAAGACGACACCACCATTGTTATTTATTTTTGTAACTCAATACTAATGTTTACTTCGCCGGTGTTAAGCCGGTGACAATCGTCACAGATCGTACGAAAGATAAGCAGGATGGCAAGATTACTTACTTTTAAAAGTAAAAGTGTTTTTGAGATTTCTGAGGAGAGATAGTTGGAGAGTGTTGCAAATTGCATATGTGTTCACGGGTTTAAAATGGTTCAAAAGGGCTTGAATTTTTTTTTTGTTTTTAGTTGATAAAAGCTCGTGATAGGGCCATACTACACGGGCGGTTCTCGCGCCGCGGTAATCCGCTCGAGAAAGCAGCCACAGACCATCAAACTACAAGGAAGGAGGTTTATCGCCGTCTTCTGTACATTACTCAACATGGATCCGCCAATGGTCACTGCTCTTGCAGATCTTCTATAGAAATAAATAAAATTGAAGTGACTGTTTGTAATGTCAAAATAACAACTTTTTACTAAATGCAAAAGAAAGTATGTATACATGTATGGTACTTAAAACAAAAAAGCAATTTTTAAAATTTTTTGTCTGTCTGTCTGTTTGTTCCGGCTAATTTCCGAAACGGCTGGACGGATTTTGACGTGACTTTCACTGGAAGATTGCTCATGTTACGGGGAGTAATTTAAGTTACGTTTATTTTAGAAAAATAATTAGGCTTCCGCGCAAAAAAAAAATTAAAACCCACGAAATTGTGAACAAAAAGTCGGATTTGAAAAATTCTTTTTATGTTTGGTAGCCCATTTCTCGAGGATAGTTATAAGCTATTTAACATCACGCTACAACCCTTAAGAGCCGAGCAAAAAGAAAAAAGTCAGAATAAAAACTGAGCCAACACGAAATCATAGCGCGGGCGGGCGATGCAACGCGACGCGTCGGGGATCGAGAGAGTTTTATTAAATGTGGCTATTATTTTAGTATATTGTGTATCTTACGACTTTCATGCGAACGAAATCGCGGAGCACAGCTAGTATATTATAATAGAAACCGCTTTCGTGTAGTTTGAAGGAGCGGTTATCAGCGGCGGTTTGACGCTGTACGCGGCGGTTGATGTTCTCCCGCCTGTGAACCGCGACGGGAAACCGCGCAGTGTAGTTTGCAGTATACAACTTTCATATTAAATTGTATCTAGTGTGGTTCAGGAGCGGATTCCCGCGGCGGGAGAGCCGCCCGTGTAGTATGGCCCTTAGAAAAGATATTTTTATGTTTCTTTTTTTGTTTGTTAGGTAATTCAGGCATGAAAGAGATGCCTGGTTTAGAATTTGGAGCATTCTCGGAAGCAATGAAGCAGCCTAGGTGCTTCCTAAAACCTCCTAGTTCTGGACTTATTGGTGGCTGAAGCCTCCTCCACACGTTTCCGCGATCTCGGTCCTAATACTAGTGGTCGCAAGCTAGTGCTGAGCATGAGGTCCTGGGCTCGATCCCCAGGGCGGGCAAAGTGTTATTGGGTTTTTCCAACAGGAATTTCTCAATAACAGCTCGGAGTCTGGATTTGTGCCCGGTTGATGGCAATACGCTCGCCCCCTATTACATGGGACTTAAACATACTGGCGAAATGTGGATGCACTATAGGTACACCTCTGCCTAACCCTTAGGGGAATACAGGGGTAATGTTATGTTATGTTATTAAAATGAATAGTAAAAAAGTATTAAAATAATCATCCACCTCTTCAACTTACATTTAAATCCAAATGTAAGACATCCACTTAGAATTCCAAACGCGACATTCATCCCTCTGACACAATCCCGCTAATCCATTCAAGTATCTATCCATAGAAACCCATGAACTAATCTGGATTGTTACCGACTTCGTAAGTAAAAAGAGTATTGTGTTACTTTATAAAGGTGAGTAGGTGCTTGTGGAGTGGTGTTATGGATAGAGGTTACTAGACCATCATGTTTAAATAAGCCATTAAAAATGGAAGAAGGTTGGCTTCGACTCTTTTTTAAATTTTTTTTTTTTCCTGTAATTACATTATTTTAATGAGTATTCTCACTTATACGCTTTAGAACAAATCTAATTTAGAGATATGTATTGATGATTCTTGTGGTTATAATTATTTAAATACATATTTGTTGTAGTCGCGAATCATATTTTGAACAAAATACAACCTGAGGGGCTAAAACGGCCACCTTGGCAGAATCATAATAGGATAATATTATGAACTTTAGTTAAATTAACCGTAAAATGGTCACAAATTGACAATTCATTATATTAACTGCGTACAATTCATATCACGCAATTCTTATAATAGCTTTTGAAATGCCGGACCTAGAGTTTGTTGGTACCTATTACCTAGGCTATTTTCATTTTCTGAAGAGCTACACTTGGTCGGCGATATAAAATGGTCTCCGTAACACGTGCGTCCTCAAGGAAATTTACATAAATGTCTAAATCTGCCATTACAATATTTCTTCACAAAATCTTTAATATGATTGTAAGATGTTGCTCTTGACTAACTTCTTATGATTCTGCTATTTGGCATTAAAGCAATTCATAGTTTGTGCACCATTTTACGAATCTCCGTACAAAACTGTCAAACAGATGAATTGCGTGAATGCGTGATATGAATTGTACGCAGTTAATATTATGAATTGTCAATTTGTGACCATTTTACGATTAATTTTACTAAAGTTCATAATATTATCATATTATGATTCTGGCAACGTTGCCGTTTTAGCCCCCCTGTAAATTGCAAAAAAAAAACGTAAGAAAATTTGAATTTCGAAGGCTACCTTTGCGGATTCACCTTAAAAAAAGTGCCCAGTTACTGACAGGACGAATCGTCAGTAACTGGGAACTTTATAGAAAAGAGACAAAGCCAAGTTTTTTATTTAATGAAGTCGTTTTACTGTATCCTCTGGGATACAAATACTTACGTTTAGGAGATATTTCAGTGCGTTCCTTAGAGGATCCATAGGCGCAGTAGAAAGCAGTCTTCTTAAATCAATCATTAAGGAGATGAAACTGATCGTTTGGAAAGTCAAACACATTAAGTTTCTTTAAAACAATCTATCTCTACTACTACAAAAGGTGAACGTCTACTGTTCCGCATCGGCCGCAACGCACGTACGGTGCTTTGTTTTATACAGCACTGCGTCCACTATCAGTACCACCCGCACCGAGCGCTTGGATCATTTCTTCATGCAAATAAACCAAAATCCGTTGCGTGCCGTGCGTGCGTTGCGGTCGGTGCGGACCAGTGGACGTTCACCTTTATAATGGGTTTTTAAAGTATTTATGAGAAGTTTAACTTCATTAATCAGGACTGAGTCCCGGCACAGCTAAGAGCCGACGTTCACGGACATAAAAATATCGCGGCGATTTTTTTTTCGCGTACTGGATTTTCAACGCTCTACTTAGCGCCAAGAGCTGAAAATCTAACAGTGTGTTTTTTCGACGCGTTGAATGCTCTCTCGGCGTTGAACCGAGAGTTGAAAATCCAGTGCACGATAAAATCCCGCCGCGATATTTTTACGTCCGTGCAAATTTCGGCTAACAGTGACCATATCTACAGCTTCCACCCCAAATAGTAGGTACCAACATCACAATGACACTTCTCAATACAGCGGCCGACCCATCTAATTTGCTCTAACAGCTATTTTTCACCAGTTAATCTTCGTAAACATTGCGTACGGTGGATTGAACATCAAGTGTTGTTACTGCCCCCTGCTTCAATGACAAACTGTTCAGGCGAGAGTAGGGTGAGAACACCAGTTGTCGTCATTATAGATTTACATGTACCATCGCCATCGCCACCGCATTACCTTAGTAATATAAGGTCGAAAAGTAGTTCACCGCAAATGTCCGCAATGGTACCTATTCTGGTTGTCAGTTTGAAAGGAGATTGAGTAGGTAATAATATCTTAAATGAACTTGGGAGGATCAGGAATGCTGGTCTATATTTCGTAAACAGTGAACAGGAAATTATTAATCAGTCTTTAATATTATCTTCGCCTTTTAAAACAAATCTTTGTTAAACGTAATTACGTTGGTAACGAAATAACTTATTCCTTTTCCAAACATTTGCTTCAATGATTAAGAGCCTCTATACTATCTCAGCTAAAATTCACTCTTTATCTCGCTCGCACGATACTGCGCGTGGACTGAGTGAGAGCGGGACTGAGTGCGGTGCTGGGCGGTAGGGAGCGCCGATAGTTTAGGTAGGTAATTGCTTTTTACGGTGAAAATAACAGTAATTAAAAAAAAAAAACTTAAGATCTGCTTTATAGTTAGTTCAGTTAGTATGCAAAGTTTCATGATCTAATTTGAAGTATTTTTTGAATACCAGCGGTTTATTGTTCGGGTTGGAGGTAACTTTGGAATTTTTTTCTATCGAGAAAATTTTATGGAATCGTGTTTTCGGCAAACAAAGTACTTAACATTAATCCTCAACTTTACTATATATTTATTTCAAAATTACAGCTGCAGTATTTTCGACATAACGGAGGATCATGCTAAGCCATTTGAGATAGGCCCTTAATGGTTTCGTTATACATATTTATTTTAGTCATTTTAACTCTTGCAAAACTAAATCCCACGGACAACAATCACCCACCTCACCACAATTCATCTCTTTACAGATTTATCTCTGCATCGGCGTCGCAACAATCACAGTCCCATCATTATTTTGTAATTTAACACCATGTTTGTCACAAGTTTCTGCTAAGTGAAGATACTTAACAGATTAACTGGGCGTTACATACAGTAGGATCAAGATTTGTTAAGTAAGATTGCATTGCGTATGTTATCGCGCTTGGTGGAAGAAGATAAATTGAAAAAAAGTTTAAAAACACATTTAAAAAACTTTCTAAGTGCTGTTCAAAGATAAGAAATAAAGCCGGATTTACATTACGAAACTAGTTGCGCTAAATTAGTTATTTATTGATAGTTTTACGTGTAAATAGATAATTATTTAATAACTAAATTAAACCGGCTTAACACGAGACTGCCTCTCGGGCATAGATTGGTTTGTTAGAAATAAAAGAAAAATTAAAAAAAAAAAAACTTTTAATAAAGTGCAACCAAAGGTAACAAAGAATGACAAGAGAGTATCTAGCTCTCTGGCGTTGATTTATCAGAAAATCGATTCTTAAAAAATAAATACAAGCGTTAACACAAAAGCTTTACATTTTTCTGCGCAACATAAGTACCTTGCGCATCTTTTACGGAGTGTACCTACTCCAGTCGTGCGTCGGAGCTGACACACACACACACTTTTTTAAACTTATATGGACCCCTGATAAATGACGTATTTAGTTTCAATATTCATTAAATAAACCGCCTTAAATCTGGTTTCCTAGAAGAGCGGTGTCCACCACTTATTGTCCGCAGTGACGGCTGTCATGAAAATGATGGCAGCGGGGTTCAATTCAATTCAATTTATTCTTTAACAATTACATGACTTTTTTTTCTCTATTTTTTTTTTTTTTGGTTTGACTACGTTGGCAAGAATCGCTCTCTAGGAAAATATACAAACTTTCATAAATAACGTTTCAGTGACGTCATCCGCTGGTAAGTTGCGGACGCTATATGGCGGCCACCGCTCTTCTAGGAAACCGTAGTTTAAGAGTCAAACTCAAACTTAAAGCATTTATTTCAAATAAACCAATTACAGGCACTTTTGAATCGTCAAAGAGTCGGTCAGTTAGTTAAGAAAGTTGAAGCTAGTTGTCCATTCCAAAACGTAGATCTCTACTCATTAGTCATTAAGCCAAAAAACAAATGAATACGTGGTGCTAGTGATATCATGTCATCTCCACAAATCAGTGTCTTTATCAACATGAAATCAGCAAAAGTTCAATGCAAAACATGCACCAAAGAAAAGAATTCATCGTTATGAGAAAACCAACGCATTTTCCAAACCCCACGCACTCGTAATCAATACTCTTTTACAACAATTACCAAAAAGCCCTTTTAACAAGGGTATCACAATTACTATCACAATTAGAAGGCCAAAAAAACATTATTACCGGCCCTGTGCAGTTTGTAGTACGTACTTTTACCTAAGGGCGGCCACGCGCCACCCATTACGGGTTTAATTAAATATAAAACGCACGAATATGTTTCGGCCCGTGTGAAACGGCATTAGTGGGCAGAGATTTAAAAGGGTAATAGGTGATTTTTAATACGATATTTTTAAAAATGGATCTTGTATTTTTAGGTAACATTTAACATTATAGGTAGGTATGTACAATTTTAGGTACAGTCGGCTAGAAAATATTGTATTTCACTAAGCGAAAATCAAAAGCGAATGCATATATTAAATTTATGTGTATATTACATAAATACACACATACATAAACTTACGCCTTCTTCCCATGGGGTAGGCAGAAACTACAGAACGCCACCTGCTACGATCCTTACATACTCATTTTGCCTCGTTTACGTTCATACATCGGGTCATACACGCACGCCGGTTGCGAGTACTACGCACCTGACCTTTCTGAAGAACATCACCAATAAGGTCACTCGTCTTCCTAGGGTGTCCCCTTCCGGTGTTTCCACTCACATCTGCCGTGTAAATACGTTTTGTTAGTCGACTTTCATTCATCCTCTCAACATGACCAAACCATCTAAGCATACTCTTTTCAGTGTTTGTCACTACATCTTCTTTTAAACCGCACCGTTGCCTTATCACATAATGTCATGTATTGTCATTATGTGTATATTTCATGTATTTTTTTTTAATTTTGTGTTTCACGAACTGGTGCCAAATATAATGTTACTTTCGTTCTTTAATGCAGAAAGCGCATTTTTTGCCCCAATATTTTTTATTGTTAATTCTGTTATTATGATGACATTTTGAACTGCATGGAGCAAAATAGTACCTAAATATATATCTAACTGTAGGAAATTGCACTCAGGAGTTCGCAATTCAAGTAGCTTTGAAAAAAATAAGAACAAAACAGCATCACAAGAGATTTTTTAACTACTCACAAAGTTATTGTATATAATAAACCCCACTTTTATTAATTTGCGCAATTTCATTCAATTCCCAGTCAATGTTTCCCTTTTTTCATCGATCCCATACATTTTCAATACATCTAAGTGTGCCGCGTGGCGTCCCATACACCGCTCGACAATAAAGCGCCCCATTCACTTTCAGACTCGAGTGCCGTCGCAGTATTGTAAGTACACTTCGGTAATTTTCTAAAGGTTGATGCGATTTTTTTGGTCAAAACTTGTATAAAATAGACAATTATGATTGTATTATTTACCAAGCATAGCTTTATATGTTATGATAAATAATACGACCGTAAATTTAACAAAACATGAGCAAACATTTAAAAAAATACCTTAATAAAGCACAGACTAATGTTTCGACTAACAGCTAGTATTTCGACCTGCCATCTTTTTTTTTTTTTTTTTTTTAATTTAATATAGGCTAAATTTACCTATATTAACGTAAGTAAATTGATTTTCAGGGTTTTTTCTTTAATATAATCAAAAAAAATAGCGGCGTAACCTTTAATCTTGATAACAAAGCAGGTTTTTGTAACCATCTTAATGGTTTACCTGAATATGTAAAGAATGTACTCTCGCTAACACGCTCTTTTCATTGTTACTTATAAACGCATATTCACTTTCGGACTCAAGTGTAGGTACTTGTCCGTCGACAGTTCTGTAATTTTTAATAGGTAGCTGTTTCTCAAGCTTTTTATTGTAATGTAACTCGTACCCGAGGGTTTTGAAGAATATTACTAATCCATTGCTTCATAGGTTTGAAAAAATCGTCTGCTCACCAACGTAAATAACGCAATGAACGTGGGTGAACTGTCAAAATGAAAAAAAAAATACACGCTACGAATTTGAGAACTTCCTCCTTTTTGAAGTCGGTTAAAGTAAATGCGATCAATTGTCATTTTGTGTGTGTTACACAATTGCCTCGCTGGTTTTAAAGCAGAAGATGGCTGTATAGAGAATGCATAAAATGGCTTGCCGCCAAAATATCATAATATCTTTACAGTTTTAATATCGAGCCTTTTCAGGAAAAACAGCGTACGCGCCAAAAATCACAAAACTATTTTTTCTTCGTAACCACTTAATTAAACAGTTCTGCATCTTGTCGTGACTACTTTTAAATTTTATTGTAAATTTACACGACTTCATTGTTGTAAGAAATTATCATCGGAAATGACAACATCGTTAATTATTTATACATTTATTTTGTTATTTTAATTTTAGGAAGTTATTATATTAATTATATGTTAAAAAAAACTTAAAATATCTTTTTCTACTAACTAACGAACTAACTAACTATACAAATAAATATACAAAACAAAAGGAAACTTAGGCGTCGAAGTACTCGTCCGCATCGCTGTCATCCGGAAACGTGCCCAGAAGACTGGCAGCATTGCCACGTTGAATGGCAATGCTAATTCTTTGGCCAAAGAACGAGCCAGCCCTCTGGTCACGTGAAGTGTCGACCAGTCGGCGAGAAATTTCCTTAAAAAGGAGACGCGCACTCGGGCCCCATGACCCGAGCGTTTCGACCCCAAACGGCTCAAAACTGTAGTTACCGATAAGGTTACAGTATTTGCGCCGCTTAAGGGTCTCAGCAGCCGCAGCAGCGGCGCCAGCACAGCTCGCCGTGCTTGGAACATGAGATGGCGCAAGGGTGTCGACACAGGTTGCGTCCCACACCAGAGGTCAACCCACCTTCCAAGGCAACAACGTCATGCCGTCTGGTCTCTTCCCATCGTCACGTACCAAGCCGCTTGGTTCTAATATCGCTGGTACGCCGGCGGTGACAAGAGCTCGACGAATAATATCGTTAATGCTGGCGTGTCGTGCTATGCGGCCTGCACTCCTGCAGCAGGACAGTCCATGGTGTCCGAGGTTGTCGACAGCTTCACCGCAGTGACACCGATGCGGAGCAACACAAGGTGCGCCTAAGCGGAGACACGTAGCGAGCCGAAACGAAGAGTCATCCATCATAGTGCCTATGGTGGATGACGGAAGCGCTTGAAGCCACAAGCCTGACTCCCATTCTCCCACAGCCAGCAGACGGGCACGCTCAGCAGTATTAAATGACGTATTTACTAGGGTATTCCGTATAATACTGCAGAGCGGCACGTCCCACCGTTTCTGGGAGGCTGGGTTGTCAGGTAAATCCGTATTGGGACAAGCCATCTTCCACGCGTTCAACGCATCGGTCAAACACGGTACCTCAAAATCGACCAGTGAGGAAGATAAAATTTTCCTGGTTAATTTGTCGGTACCGTGGACCGAAGAGAGGAAGGCCGGTAAACTTATACTTGAAATTTTGCGGACGCCGAGACCACCCAGGCGAATGGGAAGTGTGGCTTGCTGCCACGCTCGGTCGTCCAGGGCCACATTTAGAATAGAAGTTAGTGTGTTTCTAATAATTTGGTCTACTTTTTCTAAAAGTTGTGGATGCTTCCATAGATGGGAGGAGCGAAGGCTATACGTAAATTTTGGTCCAAAGCAGCAGTATCGAATTAGTGTGAAGGCCGAATGGATGTTAATTTTGAATAGTCTTTCCGAGACGTCATGAAAATTTTGAATTTTTTCCTCAACAAACTTTGGAAAGGATTCGTCAAAAATTGGGGACCCTAGGAGGTGAAGAGAGTTTCTTTCCGTAATTTTGATATTTGGTGCTATTGTATTAAATTTTGCTATGGTAGTCTGTCTGTTAGTGGTTTGGGGAAGATGAATTTCACATTTTGAAAGGTTAAGGTCTAGGCCGATGGAACTAAATTTTTCTTTTATAAAAGCTAAATCTTTTAAGACTGTGTCTACATTACCTCCTAGGGTTCCGTCATCCAAATACCATACGTTGAATTCAGAATTTAGTTGTCGAATAATTGGATTTATTGCCAAACTAAAAATGACTGGCCCAAGAGGGTCACCCTGTTGACATCCAACGGCTGATTTCAAAAGGTTGTCTTTATAAAGTAATTTAGAGGGGTGCCTGTAACATTGATATAGGAAACTGTAAATTTTGGGTATTTCTTTTTGGACTTCTGTCAACAAGGTGTCCCTGTTTACGGAATTGAAGGCATTTTTAATGTCAACCTTAAGGATGACCTCACCTTTACCGCTGTTGAGGTAAGTCGATAATGCATGTACCGCAGCCTCACAGCCCCCTTTCGACCCGAAGCCCAGCTGTAGGGGCTGGAATTTGCTGGCCAGTGTTTCGCTGTAGAAAGCACAGCAAATTTTGGCTGCGGTACGACGGTAAGTGGACCCTACGGCAATGGGACGAATGCCGCCATCCTTCTTGCGCAGGGCACACAGACTTGCCCCATACAAGATATCAATGACGGATTCGTTCACATTGCCGGAGAGCATGAGATTGATGAGGGCCGTCAGCTCCTTCAGAAGAGACTCACCAGCTTCCCCGGCGCCTGAACACATTAGGTCCTTCAAATGTTGAGGTGTCAGGCCGTCGAGACCGCCGGCGGAGCCACTTCGAAAGGAGCACACGGCCGCATACACTTGTTGAGCTGTAATTTCAAGTGTGTTGGATTCCGGATCGGGAGGGACAGGGAAGGAGAGGTCATCTGCCGGGGCGGGATGTTTGCTCTCCAGGGCTGTAAGTGTCTCTGGAGAGTACGGCGCAACCACATCGCTGCTAAAGATGATCCTAGCTGCACCACTGATATCACCTTCGCCTAGTTTAGATTCCACATGGTGCAATAAGCCTCTTTGGGGGAGGTGCGCTGTTAATTTAGAGTCGAAACTTTGGGCCGAAATGTTACAATTATCCTTGATTTGTGCTGTTAAAGATTTTTTATTTGCCAAATTTTTTTGCACATGTAGAATTCTAAACGGGAAGGTGAGTAGTTGCTCCCAAGCACTTTGAGAGTTCTCTCGGGCGGCGAGGCGAACACAACGCGCTAAACTTGAAGCCACGGATGGTCTCGCGCCACGAGGAACTCTCTTTAAAACTGGGGTTGAAGTTTTTAATTTTGCAAGTGTTTTCCAAAAGGGTTGAGCGGGTGAAATAGGTGTTAGGGAAGTGGGTATTGTCGGGCAGGATGAAGGCACATTGTGGAGCTTGTGTTTCTTACCCCAATGTACCTTCAAGCCACGTTCACCTTTAAAAAAGCGTGCTTGGGGACAATGAGGGCATCTTACTAGGACATCCAACGATGTGGCAGGTTGACTGGCGCTTCGTACGGCGTTACTACTGTCGTCATTGTTCAGCATTAATAATAAAAAAGACTACTTACACGATTTTTAGCAAAACAACACAAAAATAACAAAAATGACGTAATAAAGAAATCTGTCAAAAGCCAACTGAAGCACGATGACAGCTGCGCAGTCGCGCTGGCGGCCTGGGGCGCCGCGCCGCCGTATGTCATTTTGGCGCAGCCCCAGCAACCGTTGCCGTGAGACAGCGTCGGCGTCGCGTCAAAAAGTCAGTTGGCGTTGCTTTAAATTATGTCTGGATCTCCAATTACTGAGCTTCGAGAATCGCAGTTTGCACTTAGTGCCACGGTATATGGTGTGGAACTGTAGGAATCGGCAGGAAATGCCGATACTGATCCGCTTCTGTATCGCACAGATTTTTTCAATGCGCTCTTATACTGGTAGCAGCGTGACGTGTTTAATTCTCCATATTTTGTTTTTGAGTTCAATTTAATAGTGGAATGGCTAATATTCACATGCTAATCAATTTTTATCAAATCTTGATAAAAATTTTATATTATAATTATTTATATTTTAATTTGGAAAAAATAATTATTTCATTGTCAAGTTGACAGCTTCAAAAACCTTTTTTTATTTGTTATCGTTAATTAGGAAAGAAAAAACCCTTTCCTGTAAAAAGTGAAAATTGTCGCTTACGATGGATGTTCTTCCTGAAAAGGCTCGAATTATTATGAGTGCCTAAGGCCCACTTGCGTGAAAAACTTAACTCAGAGTTAGTTGCTAACACGAGGTTAAAATTGACAATAATGTATGACAAACTGTCAATTTAACCTCGTGTTAGCAACTAACTCTGAGTTAAGATTTTCACGCAAGTAGGCCTTAGTAATGTAAGTTAAATAGTCGTGTAGGTAAAGAGAAACAGTCCTATTCTAATAACTTTAATTCAAATATGAGTTTATGAGGAAAGGTATTAGCTGCACAGGTCGATCGAAGGTTAAGCTACACTTGCTGCGGTCGGTTCGTGGATGGGTGACCATCCATTACATATCAAGACCCCTCCGTGCCTCGGAAAGCACGTTAAACCGTTGGTCTTGGCTGTCACTCGTAGATCTTTGATAGTCGTCAGAAGCCCGAAAGTCTGACTACCAGTCTTACCAATGGGTATCGTGTTACCCAGTAACTGGGTTCTGGAAGTCAGATAGGCAGTCGCTCCTTGTAAAATGCTGGTATTCAGCCGCATCCGGTTAGACTGGAAGCCGACCCCAACGTAGTTGGGAAAAGGCTCGGCATAATCAGATAAGGCATTACGGGTATTAATGGGTATTAAGGTTTTAGTTAACTTGAAGAATTTAAGTATCAATCTAATCAAAATAACCCGGTGAAATTACTACCCGAACCGCAAAAAAATACCCATTTATACAGAGATTCAACTTTCAGAAGTTCAGAACCTTGAAATTTAACCAAAACCTCTCAAGTATCACTTCTGGAGCCAATATCAGTAAATAGTCATCAGCGACTCAATTCTGTTCGCAGTAAAGAGGTTTAACTTGGTCGCCTCCCTCCCCCCTTCAGCTGTGAATTACCCCCCATCGCCGCTGTCTTAACAGGCCCTTGTTAATAGGGTGGATATCAGTTACAAGGTACAAGGATTTTTCCCGAAACACTGAGTTGAACTCTGTAGTTTCATTGGGTTTACAATACATTTTGTGTGCACACTTATCCTTCATATTCTGCCTTTACATTGCTGAAGATCTGGAATCATCCTTAAATTGTTATTTTTTCCAAGCTTAGATATAGATAATAGGATCTATTTCTTTTTTTCTTCCCTGGGGCCGTATTATGAAGTATTAATGCCATGATTCCAGTCCGAAAAAGGGATGGTGTTATCGGTCACGTAAAGCTCGGTCTCTCTCGCGCACTGGAATCATGATGGTATTAGAATGTCACAATATGGCACCTGGACAGCATAATCAATTATAATACATTATCTGCTGTCTGGATTTGTGCCCGGTTGATGGCAATAGGCTCGCCCCCTATAACATGGGACTTAAACATAACTGGCGAAATGTGCGTGTACTATAGGTTCACCTCTGCCTAACACTTCGGAGAATACAGGCTTGATGTTGTGTTACAAATTTACAATATTTATTGTATTCTTGCAAAGTATGAATTAGTCAGTCCTTTCTCGGATATCCTTGCCTAATTTCTCTTCTCTTGCCTGATGCCATCTAGTTAAGAAAATAAGTATGCCTGACAGCAGTGGATTAGCTTTAATAGTGAAATGATTGTGGTTTGATATAATTGTATTTCTATAAATATCGATATTTCTCCATGCACGCTTTAAAATTACCCATTACACACGACTAATTGCCCAAAACTGACAAATTTTCATTCAGACTAATGACGGGACTTATCCCGCGCCACAGACTACATGGCAACCCTTCTAATAGGGCTTGTATTACGCGGTATTCCAATTTAGTCGGTAATGTGGACGGCTTTCAAGTAACGCAGTGTTATTTTGTGCCAGTGTACGTACAGTTTTTGACAACTTATTTGTTCAATTCATCACCATGAATCGGGTGATATTTTGCAAGTAATTTCACAATGCTGCAGCACAGCAAAATCCTTCCCATTGTGATGTTGGTTTTAGGATGAGTTTAAGTAATTTAGCTTTGATAGATTTTCTTATTAGCTAAATTTTAACGAAACTTTAATTCTGTCACTTAAATTAACAATGTCCTATCCTATCTATATCTTTGATATTTGTACGTCGTCAACGGGAAAACATAGTAATAACATAACATCATGCCTGTAATCCCTGAAGGGGTAGGCAGGGTAGGGTACACCCACATAAAAACACACAAATATAGTGATTTCTGTACATATTTATTTACAACAGCTGAGGGGAATTCCCGTTGTTTTAAGAACGACCGCATGCTATTCTGTCTTTATCCTCTCTAATCTGTCAAAAATAACTCTTCTCTCCCTACATTTTTTGACATTAATTGTCGCTGGGATGACATTGCATATTTATATCGTTTTTAAATACGGAAATTGGCCTTCTGTTCTGTTCTGTTCTGTTTTATACCCTCCTTTGTTTTACAAATAAATTCTTTGATTTTCACTTTAACTTAACATTCAGGGTGTCGCTGTTATGCTACGGCTACATTGTCGCGATAACGCGAACTACACTTCGCGCGCTCTCTCTCGCACACCGGTCGACGTCTCGCTGTACAACAGAGAACGCGCGAAGTCTAGTTCGCGTTATCGCGACAATGTAGCCGCAGCATTTGTGCCTACCGGTTGTTAAATAACAATGTGTCAAATTCAGTATATTGAAATATCATTCTCTATTTTGCTTTTTGACATAGAAACTAAGACTTGGTTACGTCAGTGCCCTGGTACTCAAAGTAGGAAGATACGAAATAACTTACTAGCTTTTTAATTAATGCAGACACCAGAGCGGCAATTCCCGTAGGTATTCCCGTACGTTTGCATTCTAAACTCAGTCTCAATCTGTTAAAAAAAACCTCTAATTTCCCTACATTTGGTGAGATTGTGACTTGAATTTGAACGTTTGTTATGTACGAGAATTGGCCTTCAGATTACGTAGTTAGTTTATAGGTATTAAAAGACCCTCGACGTGTAATTATCTGGCACAACATTTTTTCCAGAAAATCAAAATTAACGACTGAAAGTATTTCAAATATGAACGCGTAAAAGTTAAGCGCAGCTTGGAATCGTCGTCGTAAACTAGTTTTATTATAACGATGTATTTTGGCTGAGTGTACGCCTGGATTTGTCATTGGCGAACGCATAATGTGGAGCTGACTGTACTTTGAATAAAAATTTAACTTTTTTTTATATATATAAAAATATATAATGCGTTATGAACGAATCTCCTATTTCAGCGTTAACTAACAGTAAAAACTGATAATGTATATTGTATTTATAAGCCAGCTTAAAAAAAAACAATTAATTATTTACAAAAAAAAATAAAACTTAACTTGAAATTGACGAAACAAAGTGCTCACTAGAAAAAGTACTAAGCTTTTTTACTCTATGCATCAAAATAAAAAGCACGAGTTCTATTTTTCTAATTTCAAAAAAAGAGGTCACATCTCTACAAAAACAACACATAATAAAAACGAAATGAAATAAATAAATTCACACCTAACCTAACTGGAAAACGACGGTGGCAGAGAAAGTTAATTTGAAAATGGAATCAGCATAGCCGACCAATGGCGGGGGGTGCCCGAGGGACGGTCGACCAATCGCAGCGCGGGGATTTTCGCGCGCTGAATTTTTATTAGTTGAGATAATAACGCGCCATTTTCCGACAGGTCCCCTTTTTCGTTTAGGAGTCAGTGAGCGAAGATGTGAAACCATATTATGATCAACACTGTCGATGCAGCCTTGTTAGGAGGTGTAAAGAAGATTCAAGGAAGTCAATCGCTTTTTTTTAGGCAAATGTATTTATACCAATGTTCCGACTGTCAATCTTTTACTATATTTTAAAATTACGTGTTGGTCTATGTGTCCAAAATGAATGTCATTGCTAGGCAAGTATTTGTTGGACATCATCTAATTAAATCTCTGACAACAAGCTTATGAAAAACTCGGTAACTAGCAAAGAGAACCCAAAACAATCTTGATCGCAGGATGATAGAATTATTTCTGTTGAAAGAGTTCTTAACTAACAAGTAAATCAAATATTCTCCTCATTTCAAAACTCTATAGAACCCCGCTTCCGCCTCCATGTGACTCACCCCTAACCGCGCTATATCTCAGTGTTGCTACTCGCGAAATGGGAAGTGACGTGAATGTGCGCGCGGTGACACGACGTCGATTACTGGATTCTATTCGATTTTCTGTGTTTGTATAACACTGTGGTTATAATTAAGGGGAGGGGCGTACTGTGTAGGTATGATAGAAGTTAGATTGATTTTTCGGGACTTTCAGTTGTTTTTTACAGGTACCAGCTTACTGGAGTTTTAAGACTGATTTGATTCAATAATGTACATATTTGTTGAAGTGTCTGTTTTCCTGTCTTTTGTCTGTTATTTATAGGAAACTAAATTAGCCCTTAACTTTAATAGACAACCAATTCTGAACCTTCATCACAGAATGACTAGTAAGCAAATGAAGAAATTAGAAACTGGGAAATAAATGAAAAGATGGTCCATTTCTCCTAAAAAAAAAAGAAAAATAGACCCTGTAGCATAGAAGAATTAAACAAAATGCCGTTCATTCCAATCTCCAATCTGACAATCAGTCCTCCACTCGAAAACTGCCTCACTCAGACCATTCGAAATTCAAATAAAGAACCGCAAGGTCCACAACAATACTCAATGAACGAGTTCCCATTTATAAAAAAAAAAGAAAAAACAAGATGGCTACCTTCGTACTTTCAAACTTACATAATACAATTTCGCGGGGTTAACTTATGAAATGTTTCAGAGTTGATAGCAAAGTTTCTATCCGGCTATTTTCCGCCCTCGTTCGTTCAATAGGGGGTGAAACAATGAGGAGGGTAGCGAACCCTGGACCGAAGGGTAATTGTTGCCTACAATTGTTTTAAAGCTTTTAAAATTATTATTTTTGCTTTTGTTTTCTGAGAAATAATGGAGAAGGTTTATTGGTAGACGTTTGTTTTGTAATAAATAATGATTGTTTTGTTTTTAATCCTTACTTGCTGGCTAACTGGCTATACTTTTTGTTTTTTTTTAAGCAGTTCCTTGCAAATGGGCCACACTTTAGGATTTATGATAAAAGGATAGATAGAAATGTTCTTGCGTTGGTCAACTAAGTTTGACATAATAGGTACGAATAATTTTATCAAGCGTCGTGAAATTGCGATTGCATTTTTATATCCCTTACTACAATAGCTTCTGCCCGCGACTTCATCCTCGTGATTTTTTTCTTTTTGCTCTGCTACTGAGGGTCGCAGCGTGATTTAAAATAGCCTATAATCTTCCTCAAGAATTGGGCTATCAAATGCAAAAAGATTTTTTCAAATCCGACTTACCAGTCATATTTGAAGAAATCTTTCTAATCTAATCTCGCTAATCTCTGGAACGGTAGCGCGTTCAAAGAAAAAAAACAAACAAGCTGACTAAGTATGACCTACATATTTAACCTATTCTTGCAACCATAAATTGATTACTTACAACGAAGGGCGATGCTGATTTAAAATACACTGCTACATTTCATCACACCCATGAAAAGAGAGGGCATGACTATTACTTATAATTACAACAACTCAGAAAATGCACAAATATTCTCATCTTGCAACATAGTCCGAGCACACACTCGACAGACGCATAGTATTAATATTGGAACCAATAAAAGTTTCAAAAAGAATTTTCCCCACAGATAGAAACCGCCAACTTCACCAAATAGGTCTCGTTAAAAAATTTAACGGAGGAAAAAATAAAAAAGCAAGGGAAAAAAGTGTGAATCCTAAAATTCACAACTCGTTCGTTCGTGGAGTTACAGCCTGGCTGTATGGAGCGTTTCCTTCGCCCGCGGCGAGCGCCGGCGACGGCTAATTATTTCCCGCCCTTTCCGCTTCCTGCCCGATCAACGGTTTCAAACTCCGTTCTCGGATGAACTCCGAATTCGAAATTGAACATGTTTTAATGTGGAACGTGGGAGTTTTTAACTATATAACATTTTGGCAAAGGAGCGGTATTGTTAAATGTGGATATATTTTATAATTAATAGCTTTATAAAATTTAAAAATTAGACACGACGTAAAATACGCCAAAATTCCAGAAGGGGTATGTAGAAGCTTATGGTTCATTTTGTTAGTAATTATGTTTAAGTCTTATGTAATAAGGGCGAGGCTAACACAATCCGGTCAAAAGTCGAGACACTGGGTTGCTACTAAGAATTTTCCTAGTACTTATTTAGAAAAACCCTACAACACTGTATGATCTGTGGATCGAAATCAGCCGTCGCACTTGCAGCCATTCGATCAGCGAGGAAGTCAACATAACCTCTTTTTTTAGGATTCCGTACCTCAAAAATAAAAAACGGAACCATAATCCACCAACCATACCATTCCAGCATTTCACGGAACCATTTCTGTATCCTTTTATGTATCTGTTTGTATTATGAGTATTGTGTTACTTGAAATAAACTAATTTTATTTTTTTATTTTATTTATTTATTATAGGATCACTTCGTTGTCTGTCAGTCTGTCCGTCTGTATGTCAGTCTGTCAATACCCCTTTTCCCAGGAACGCGTGGAGGTATCAAGTTGAAATTAATATCAAGTATGTAAGTCTATGGTCTTTTGGAGCTATAATAAAATCAAGCTTCTAAGTTAACGCAATAAAATAATACGGCCATTTATGCGACATATTTTGATACTCGCAAATAAATCAAAACCTCCGTTCACCTAGAATCATGAAATAAGGTAGGAATGCAAGAAGTAAGGTCTCACGGCAAGAGTAAAGGAAAAAGTCCGAAAATCGTTAATTTGTAGTTTTATCACATAATTATTTTTTTGCGATTACAAACTTTAATTTGCAGTTGGAGAATTGACTGTGATGTTTATGGCAGAACATGTTTTTCAACTACAATTTTAAGTTCGTTTTTGGGATAAATTCTTTTCAACTACTGGCTGGTTTTCTTTTTCTTCTTTTGTTACATAATTTTAATAACTCAAATTCAGAAAGAAATGTTTGAGCTGAAAAATACTTCATAGAATCAGAAAAGGTTTCTGCCAGTATTTTTGTTTCTTATCGTTCTTCAAACCAGGCCACAAGACATAGTCTTAAGTGTAAACTCCGCAGCATCCAGATTGCGTCGCTGATCAGAACGGCCTCATCTCAAGACACAGGGCTTCATTATGTCGCTTTGTTTTAAAGTTTCAGAGAGAATTGCTTCTGTTCTCATGTGTCAGGCTGGAAGCTTTGTGCGATTGTGCTTATAGTTTGTGGTATTGGAAATATTAGTAGAAGATGAGGAAATACATCAAACTACACAGGTACTATGTACCTAAGAAAATTCAACTGATGGAAAATAAACAATTTATTGGCCACTCCTGCTGATCTACTAATGACAGCACGACAATGGGCATAAATAAACACTCTTCGGGTGTTTAAGATATTATAAGATATATATATACTTCTATACTAATATAAAAAGCTGCAGTTTGTTTGTTTGGTTGAATGCGCTACTCTAGGAACAACTGGTTCGAATCGAAAAATTATTTTAGTGGATAACTCATTTATTGGAAACTCGTTTATCGAGGAAGGCTATAGGCTATATAAATAACATCGCACTGCGACCAATAGGAGCCGAGCATCAATGAAAAATGTTGCAAAAACGGGGAAAATGTATTCCTTTTGAGAGCTTCCGTTGCGTGCGCTCCGTAAACAGTTAAAGTTACGCCAAAATAATGTATGACGGAATTGCTCCTCTTAAAAAGTTCTAAATAAAAGTCCGAGATAGTATATGTCTATCTTTTAAGCTAGGCTCACTATAACTTTTTTAATGGTAATCAAATTTGTTATAAAATATTGCATTATTTGCGAAGGTGTTTTCATAAACATGGTATGAATCCTTATCCAAACAAATAGCTTCATAATCAAGGTTGATTAAGTACATGTAAATTCCTTTTTAAATTATTCAAATTGGACAACTCGTTTAGAAATTGCGACGGGTATAAATATGCTTAAAGAAAGAAAAATGCGCTTAGTCTATTAGTTACCGACACATTTTATTTTTTATTGACTGTTTGAACGCGCTAATCTCTGTCACTAGCAGTAGGATTTGAAAAAATCTTTGCATTATAAAGCCCAATTCTTGAAGAAGGGTAAGGGTATGTAACATTACGCTAGGAGCTTTAGAAGCTGAGCAAAAACAAAAAAAGGAAGAACGAGCGTTAAGCGAAAACGAAGTAACAACGCGGGCAGGCGATGCGATGCCACGGGGTGGGTCGGGGGAACAAGAAATTTCACGCAGACGAAGTCGCGGGCGGAAGCTAATATCTTTATATAATGAGAGCAATGATGGCCCAATGGTAACGCAAAAAAAATCTGTTTGTTCGCATATCTCGACAAAATGAAGGGAACAACAGATATTTTTTCGCGATTTCAGGTTTAGTCCCATAGTAAAAGTTGTCCATAATGATGAGTACAATGACCCCTTAAGAGGTTGTGCGTTATTTAAGTTATACCTTGTATATTATTGGCATTTTGTACGTTTTGTGATGCAAGTACATGAAATGCATCCATGTAAAGAAGTCATTAATGCAGAGCTGAAAATGTTTGTACTCAATATTATACGAATTTGGCTGTAGCTAGTTTTTGCTGAAAAAAAAACTTATCATGGCTAGCAAGGAAGGGTATGGGCAGCTGACATTTTCAATCAATCTATGAGCAGTGGTGGCTTAAGTGGTATCGGCCGCGACTTACGAGTTGTAGGTCGTAGGTTCGAACCCGACAGGCGCTTTACTCTGTGTAAACTATTTCATCACCACTGCTCTCAAAACGGTGAAAGACAACATGAGGAAACCGGCATGTCCTAGAACCAAAAATTCGAAGACATGTGACATCTACCAACCCGCACTGGGCCCGCGTGGTTGATTACGGCCCACTCCCTCTCACCGATAGGAGGCCTGTGTCCCAGCAGTGGGAACATCATAGACTGATTATGCTATAAAAATCTAATACAGTAAAGTCGGTGACCTGAGATAGATAAATAAACAGCTAGGTAGACTTGTTACTTAAACCTACTTATAAAAAAAACATTCATCCATTTACTAACCAAAGTTATCCCAATCAAAATCCATTTAATGTCTCTCTCAGTACAGTCACGTCCATAATGAATGATAACTCGCAAACAGATGGGTATAATTAAACACACAAGTGTATAAGTTGCGTGTAAGTAATTACTGAGTCTCTCTGCAACTTTATTTATTTCGGCGGGTCGCCTCCGTCTGAGATACTTGGGTTTAGTGGCGTGAGAGGTTTTGATACTTGCAATTTTTTTTATTTCTTTATTTTTATTTGAGATAGGTTTGCTCTTGACTCTAGTCTAGGTCAGAGATGACAGAGACAAAGTCGACGATGGAGCGAGCTTACCCAGAAGAAGCCTGTTAACTCTCACTTTGACGAGATCGGGGTTGTATGCGTTCGGAAACACAGACGCAGGCAGAGATTTCCACTCCTTTGCTGTGCGCATCACAAAAGACATTTGGAAACGCTTAGTGCGAATTGGTGGAATAGCAACTAGGTAGGGATGGTAAACTACAGTGCGTCTAGATATCCGATGGTAGAAGGGGGCAGGTGGAATGAGGTCGTGGAGTTCTCGAGCACACTCACTGAAGTACAATCTGTAGAAGACTGATAAGCAGGCAACCTTGCGGCGATGAGCCAAGTTGTGAAGCTTGGCATCCACCAGTCTTACGTCGCCAATGAGCCTCTTAGCTCTGCGTTCCACCGAGTCAAGCGCGGCAAGTTGGTATTTAGCTGCACCATCCCAAAGGTGGCTGCAATACTCCACGCAGGATCGGACTTGCGCTTTGTAGAGAGTTAAAAGCTGTCCAGGCGTAAAGTTTCGCTATTTAGGATGCCCAGTTTCTTGGCCGCGGTTTGGGCTTTGTAAATAATTATAATCTTTTTGCAATATAATAACAAAAAAATATTAAGTTGTGTATTTTGAGTACCTACCTATAAAAACGATGTTGTAATCGTAATGGAAAGGCAAGCAACAGCTCCAACAGCATCCATTATTAACATGGTACTCCCGACTGACGTCATATATCATATCTTTAACTTAGAATTCGAATCGAATTTTTGACCAATCGTCATCAGGCTTTCGGTTTTTTCATAAAGTTATACTAAGTATCTATTGGTAATTGTGAAGCTGTATACTATTCGTATTATGATTCTTGTTTAGTTACTATCAGACTAAACTCTAAGGCTTCCTGTACATGCCGCCGGAGCCGCACCGGCATCGGGCGCCCCGGACCGCTTGTTTGTGTACACGAATGAATATCGCGCATGCACATCACCGTCGCCGCACTGGAGCCGCGTGTACACCGCATTGATGCCGAGTTTAATAGTAAAGCAACGATCACGATAAGGTTCAGTAAAGCATTACCAACAAAACTGTAGAGACGTCTGCTTTTTATTGAAGTATTCATATATACGAGTACCTTATGATGTTGACTTTAACAAAAAAAAAAAACAAAGTGATACTTATGTACACACGGCTACATAACAAGCTATACATTTCCAGTATAAGTTGACATCATGTCCCAACTTCGGTGCCACCATCGAGTACAAAGCCCAAACTGCGGCCAAGAAACTGGGCATCCTAAATAGGGTGAAGCGATACTTTACGCCTGGACAGCTTTTAATTCTCTACAAAGCGCAAGTCCGATCCTCCATGGAGTACTGCAGCCACTTTTGGGATGGCTCGGCCAAATACCAACTTGCCGCGCTTGACTCGGTGGAACGCAGAGCTAAGAGGCTCATTGGCGACGTAAAACTGGTGGATGCTAAGCTTCACAGCTTGGCTCATCGCCGCAAGGTTGCCTGCTTGACGGTCTTCTACAGATTATACTTCGGGGAGTGTGCTCAAGAACTCCACGACCTCATTCCGCCGGCCCCCTTCTATCAACGGACATCTAGACGCTCTGCCGGTTACCATCCTTACCTAGTTGCTATCCCACCAATTCGCACTAAGCATTTCCAAATGTCTTTTGTGATGCGCACAGCAAAGGAATGGAACTCTCTGCCTGCGTCTGTGTTTCCGAACGCATACAACCCCGATCTCTTCAAAGTGAGAGTGAACAGGCTTCTTCTAGGTAAGCTCGCTCCATCGTCGACTTTGTCTCTGTCATCTCTGACCTAGACTAGAGTCAAGAGCAAACCTATCTCAAATAAAAAAAAATAATAATAATATAGTCTTGTCTTTTAAATAGATTCTTTTATATTTTGTGAATGTGAGAACGTTGTAGGCTTAATAGACTGTAGATTTGTAGACCATTTTCTATTTTGTTAAGTACCTGGTACTTGTTGACAGGCCTACACTGTCCTCCCATACTTAATAACACTGTAATTTGAAAACATTGTAAAAGCCAAGAAGAAAGAGTCAAGAGCAAACCTATCTCAAATAAAAAAAAAATAAAAAAAACACTGCAAATCTATAGCTTGATATGTAGCCGTGTGTATTTAATTTATAAACGCAGACTGAAATAAATTTATGGACGTAAGAGACATTTTTGGGAATATCTTGTTTTAGCCTGCAGAGAAGACAAAGGTGTATTTCACGTGCTTTTGAAGAAATAAGAAATTATGAAGAAATTTATACAGAATATCTCGGAATGAGTGTAAAATCTATAATATTATAATTGGCGCGGGTACGATGGCGGCGGCGGTGTGGTGCACGGGCAATATTCATTCGTATACACAAACATGCGGCCCGGCGTCATGTACTTACAGGAAGCCTAAGGCCGTCTAAAAAGGTTACTTAGCTCTTGTTCTGACTTAGGGCTGATTTAATCAAAGTCAGATATCTTTTATCTGCGGAATAAAGTTGACTTCTGACAGTTTTGGTATGGAAAATCTGTCAAAAATAAAAATATTCGTTGGATTAGACTTATACTAGGTATAAAGGTTTGGTCGAATTTACCCTTAGACATGTTACCGTCTCTAACTTGCACTTGCAGTTTGACAGGAAAAACGCTTAGCTTAAGTACTCGTACGTGCTAAGTATAATGTATAGATCTCAGTCAAGTTCTTACGTGGTCCCAAGACCTACGAATTTATAGAAAAGAATAATTTGATTAGTTCAAAAGTATACAGACATTTAAATAATATGGTGATGCGCTCTTATCATCTGCCTAGCCTTTTACCAACTATGTTGGGGTTGGCTTCTAGTCAAACCAGATGCAGCTGAATACCAGTATTTTACATGGAGCGACTGCCTATCTGACCTCCACAACCCAGTTACTGGGTAATAAGTTACCGCTTGGTAAGACTGGTTGTCAGACTTTTGGGCTTCTGACGACCCGTAACGACTGTCAAAGATACATGAATGACAGCCGAGACCAACTGCTTAACGTGCTTTCCGAGACACGGAGGAGTCTCGGTATGTAAAGATGGTCACCCATCTACGGACCAACCCTGGCAAGCGTAGCTTAACCTGCTCGATCGACCCGTGCAACTGTTATTTCTTAGCCACGAGCCCCTCAATGATCAGACATTGTACGTCTATGTCTGAACTAGATATAAAATATATGTATTTCAGACATCAGCGCTCTTCCCCTGTTGTATACAACACTTAGAAATTAACGTTGTTTGACCTCTTTACACATTTATAGCACAATCGATCAAAGACATATAAGAAAATAATATTAAAATAAAAGCAACTGACAAAAATGTAAGAGAACAATCTTAAATTAGCTGCATAGTGATAGTGATTAGCTGTATAGTGATAGTGATTAGCTGTATAGTGATAGTGATTAGCTGTATAGTGATAGTGATTAGCTGTATAGTGATAGTGATTAGCTGTATAGTGATAGTGATTAGCTGTATAGTGATAGTGATTAGCTGTATAGTGATAGTGATTAGCTGTATAGTGATAGTGATTAGCTGTATAGTGATAGTTATTAGCTGCATAGTGATAGTGATTAGCTGCATAGTGATAGTGATTAGCTGTATAGTGATAGTGATTAGCTGTATAGTGATAGTGATTAGCTGTATAGTGATAGTGATTAGCTGCATAGTGATAGTGATTAGCTGCATAGTGATAGTGATTAGCTGTATAGTGATAGTGATTAGCTGTATAGTGATAGTGATTAGCTGCATAGTGATAGTGATTAGCTGTATAGTGATAGTGATTAGCTGGATAGTGATAGTGATTAGCTGCATAGTGATAGTGATTAGCTGCATAGTGATAGTGATTAGCTGTATAGTGATAGTGATTAGCTGCATAGTGATAGTGATTAGCTGCATAGTGATAGTGATTAGCTGTATAGTGATAGTGATTAGCTGTATAGTGATAGTGATTAGCTGCATAGTGATAGTGATTAGCTGCATAGTGATAGTGATTAGCTGCATAGTGATAGTGATTAGCTGTATAGTGATAGTTATTAGCTGCATAGTGATAGTGATTAGCTGCATAGTGATAGTGATTAGCTGTATAGTGATAGTGATTAGCTGTATAGTGATAGTGATTAGCTGTATAGTGATAGTGATTAGCTGCATAGTGATAGTGATTAGCTGTATAGTGATAGTGATTAGCTGTATAGTGATAGTGATTAGCTGCATAGTGATAGTGATTAGCTGTATAGTGATAGTGATTAGCTGTATAGTGATAGTGATTAGCTGCATAGTGATAGTGATTAGCTGCATAGTGATAGTGATTAGCTGTATAGTGATAGTGATTAGCTGCATAGTGATAGTGATTAGCTGCATAGTGATAGTGATTAGCTGTATAGTGATAGTGATTAGCTGCATAGTGATAGTGATTAGCTGTATAGTCTTTACACAGTGTGACTTTCACAGCTATTATCATGCATATCAATTAAGACCCAAGTATCAAGACGCGTAAGTACGACTATAAGAGTTTATTCATGCTCTTTAGAAGAATATCTCAAAGGTGTAGCTAACTTACAATATGCAGTACAGTTGAGTAGAGAAATGTTAATAAAAAATAAAAGTATAGTTAAAAATATTTCTTAATTATTATATTATACCTACTCATGTCAAGAAAAGCTTTTTTTTTTTACTAAAAGACACTTAATTTGAAATAGTGAACGGTTAAAACCAGCCAAAATTAACAATGTTGAAAGAATTTATTGTGATTCCATCGTTCTTATTTTAATCCAAGGCTTTACGAGAAAAACGGTTATATACCTACATACTTAAGAATTATAATGCAAATCTAACCAACTAATCTAATACCTACCTAATGCCATTACAGTCACCATTCTCACAAAAACCATCTACCAAACCAAATCACGGCAACAGTATCATTCCATTACGTAAAATTAACACCTAAAACACCAAAGTACCTATCCACTCACACAAAATAATAACATAAAATATAATTTCCTCCAACCCATCACCATTTCTGTGCTCCTATATACCTACTCTGAGACGTCGCCGTACCGCAGCAAATTCGGGCGCTGTTTAACATTTAAATGTTGAATCATACTTGGTATCATCCCCTCCCTACCACCCACCGCGACGGGATAAGGTGGATAACACCTGGATTATTATAATGCTAGTGTATTTTGTATACGTGATTGTACTTTTCTTGGATTAGTGGATTAGGCGTGGTTAGGTTATGTCGTGTACGCATGAAAATCTGAAAGTGTCTGTCTATAGTCACATTTATCATATACCAAGAAAAAATCCATATTATAATGGTTTTCTTTTTTCTATCTCTTTTATAAAATAGCACACATAATACATCAAACTTCTGCTTTCTCCTCGTTCTTTTTTTTTCATTGTTTTTTCTTCGATTTTTTGTTATTTTTATAACATAACATCATAACATCACGCCTTGTTTCCCCGAAGGTTTAGGCAGAGGTGTACGTATAGTACACCCACATTTCGCCAGTTATGATTAAGTGCAATCTACCGTGCACAAATCCAGACTCCAGGCTGCTACTGAGAAATTCTAGATAGAAAACCCAATAACACTTTGCCTGACCTGGTAATCGAACCCAGGACCTCATGCTCAGCAGTAGCGCTTGCGACCACTAGACCACCGAGGCAGTTGTTATTTTTATCTTTAAGGTAAATAGTATTTAAGTTAACTATGTATAAAATAATTAGACACAATTTTGAGACAAAAGCCGACAGAAGGATCCAGTTGGATTGGGTAGCGTTTGGAAAACTTCTTCAAGTCTTCTCGTCACATACCCCGCAATGTTTGAAGACTAAGGTCTTCAACCAGTGCGTCCTGCCCGTTGTGACATACGGTGCCGAAACGTGGACACTGACAGTTGAGCTGGTCCACAAATTCAAAGTCGCTCAGCGCGCTATGGAGAAGGGCTATGTTTGGAGTTTCTTTGATGGATAAAATCAGGAATAAAGTTATCCGGAAAAGAACCGGAGTAACCGACATAGCCTGCAGAGTAAGCAAACTGAAGTGGCAGTGGGCTGGCCATGTTTGTCGAAGGACCGATGGCCGGTGGAGCAGACGAGTCCTGGAGTGGAGACCACGTATCGGCAAGCGTAGTGTGGGACGCCCCCCAGCTAGATGGACCGACGACCTTAAGAAGGTGGCTGGGACAGACTGGATGCGGAAGGCGGAGGACAGGGTGTTGTGGCGCAGCCTGGGAGAGGCCTATGTCCAGCAGTGGACTGTGATAGGCTGAGTTTGTTGTTGACAATTACCATAAAGTATGAGCTTATTCCGCCTGTGATACAGGTTTATCCTAGTACAGGCATCTAACATTGTAAATTATTACTAATATTACCCAGTTTAATACATATTTATTATTTAATTATCAAACAAACATATTCCAAAATTTAGATTTTGCAAAGACATTCTTAGTATCCTTGCTTAATAATATCACTGAATTAGGTGGTTGTAATAGTTTCAGGTGTAAAAAAGTATTTAGAAAGTTTCCAAATATTCTTTTTGCATCTAAAACTAAATATTCAGTTTTACGATATTAACGATAACAATTAATTATCAATATATTATCAATCAATATTTTTCGTTGTCTAGTGGCCGCAAGCGCTACTGCTGAGCATGAGGCCCTCGGTTCGATTCCCAGGTCGGGCAAAGTGTTATTGGGTTTTTCTATCTGGAATTTCTCAGTAGCAGCCTGGAGTCTGGATTTGTGCCCGGTAGATGGCAATAGGCTCGCCCCCTATTACATGGGACTTAAACATATCTGGCGAAATGTGGTGTACTATAAGTACACCTCTGCCTAACCCTTTGGGGAAACACGTGATGTTATGTTATGTTTTGTCAATATTTTAGTGCACTACAGTGAGATACTCAACAATTTCATTTTAGATTATTAATTGAGAAATTAATCGAAACTGTGAATGCTCTTTACGTCGTTCCCAGCATTCAGAATGCATCCTCTTAAAGCCAGTAGATGCTGTATAAAAAGCTACAAAAACAAAATAAATATTCAAAAACCTTATCCACAATATTCTCAACCCATCTCTATTCGAGCTAAGAGCGTCGCAAGAAAGTAAACTCAAGTAAATTTTAAGTAATAAGGAACCTCGCTAATCAGGCAGAGTTGGTTAATTACGATTAATACGCCCCCAATGTCCGAGTGGTGGCGGAAACGCACGAGCGCTCACGGAAACAAACGACGAACCCCACGAGATGAATATCGTTCGAGTTCTGAAGAATTTGAATTTTAAATTGCGCACACTGAGTAGGTTAGGTTTTTATGCCTACTTTGAGTGGAAAATTGGAAAAGTATACTTGGAAAATGAAAGACATGCAAAACTAACCTTTTTCTAGTGGCACATTGTTTATTTGAATGGGATTTCAGTAGTGCTTACTTGAATTGATTTACTATCTAACCATGAAAAGAATTTTACTGCTTAAAAACATCTTTTAAATTCCTAATAGTGAGTTTAAAGTGAATAAAATAGACGCATTATTATTATTTTAAGACTGTTAGCTTTTAAATTGTGGCGGAATCTACATGCGGACGTTACGCAAAATCCTGCATCGCGCAAGCAGAGTTTACCACGCGACTGGCATAATGGCATCCCGATATCAACCGTCGGGCAGTAGCCCAACAGACACAACACTCGTCTGGTCGAAGGATCCTCCCTTTTAACTTTACACCTTGTTCCTCATACCTCTATAAAATTATGTAAATATTATCTTGTAAATTGAAATAAAAAGGATTTAGGTAAATATAAAAAATATTCAACAGTAAAAAAAGATGCACTAAAGTAAAATGTTTCCAGTAATTGGTTTTGGTTTTCTCTATTAAATAAAAAAAAATACCTAAAAGTAAGGACCAATCTGCGCCACCAACTAATCTATTCGTTCAACTTCGTTGATTCCAAGTTTAAATTTCATCCCCTCGATGGATTCATTCGTAAATTTGAATTAAGAAATTGGATTGGTGTTCTCTTGTTTAGGTGTAATCAAAGGATTTGAACGGGATAAGCTCAGTACCTACTTGCTTTTTGAAAAGAGAAGTCGTGTATTTTGTCATTTTATTTGGTTTTACTTAATTAAGGGGCGTGTTTTGATTTGAGCTTAAGATTATCGTCGGTTTGGAGTTATGATTGATTAATTTTAAGGAGGTTTTAATCCAGAAGTAGTCGTAGGATGTATCTAATTCAACACAGTTAGTTTGTATACATGAAATAATTTGATTCTTTAGGCTCGTATCGTATCGTAGAATACAGATAATATCTTGTTTAGAACATGTTTAGAACTTAGCTCAATCAGGAATGCCGTTTGAAAACTTCAAAGATTTCACTAGATTAGTTTTGTTTACTTTGAATCGAGGTTCATGTTTGTCACAAATCTTTGCAATCATTTTGTGGATGAATCTTTTAACAGCTACTGTTTTAATATTTATATGTTCGATAAAGCATTCTTGTATATACAGTTAGCCGCACATCAGTAGTAATACTTGTACTACGTAAATCGCCCTTACTACTATGACATAAAGATGCTGTCAGTGTCAAATTGTCTTCTTTGCATTATTTAACACACGCTGCAACGTAGATATAGCATTTTTATCTCGCGAAGTGACGCGAGCTTTATCTGTAGTTACCAAGTGTACAAACACGCTGTGAACATTCACAGCGTGTTTCACAGCGTGTTGTGTGTGTGTGTCGCACATGTGTGTGAGCGCAGGAGCTCTCGGTACCGTCCGAGACAATGCCGAAGCCGGAAGTGTGTGTGTGTTATGCGCTGACGCTACTCGTCTTCACGCACACATTTACAGCGTGTTTGTACACTTGGTTAACACAAGTAAAACGCGCGTCGCTTCGTGGCATAAAAATACTATAACATAATAAAACTCTTATTCAATACGTAACAAAACTCAATAACACCGACATGTCAAAGCAAACCCAAAACACGTAGCATACATCAGTTATTTACAGCATTTCACAGATTTCACACAAAATACGGATCAATATGAAGAGATATATTACTTAACTGTCGCAGACTTAGATGGATCGGGCGGCGAATGGAAACAGCACAAAGAGATACACGGGAATGCCATCAGTTACGTGGCAGCGGTAGGAGAGGTACCCACTGTGTGCTATAAGATAGGTACCTATGTTATGAACAGTGGTGCGATAAGTTCCCTACACACTGCATGCAGTGCGATGAAGAAGCTGTTACCATAAGAAATCTGCTAAGTGCGAAAGGGACGGGACTTGCGAACTAAAGCTACGGTTTCTTTGAAGAGCGGTGGCCACCACATAATGGCTGTCATGATGAAGTTAATGGTGGCAGCGGGTGACAGTGTCAAAAAACGCTCTCTAGGAAAACACACCAACTTACGCTCCTTTTCGGAATATCGATTCGGTTATTTCGAAGGCACCAAATCCATGCAAAATAAATTCGAATGCAGAAAATTTCGAACGGAGAATACTGCACGTGTGTGATGGGTCCTTGATTTTGTATGGATTTGCTGCCTTCGAAATTCCAAATGGATATTTCGAAACGGAATGCCGTCTGTATATGGCCGGCCTTACTTTCATAAATAACGTTTCAGTGACGTCATACGCCGGTAAGTTGTGGACGCTATATTTGGTGGCCACCGCTCTTCTAGGAAACCGTAGATTAAGGGTAAGCCATAGGCCATAGCTGTACGAAGTTCTTTTGCTGCGTGTCATAATCGGAACAAACGCCGCCATCTTGTTTTTTCAATACATTACATAAAACAATTGCATAAGTATTTACCAAAAGCGCCTCCGTGTCTACGTCACTGGAGCTCGTAAGATCCTCAGTAACGCCAAAATGCGCTGATTTTGACAGATCGAAAAGTAAGTTTACGCTAAGTTTTGCCATTGAACCTCAATATTATCAAAGACTTGTCTAGCCACATTTAAAACGGGCAATTTTTCTTAATCAGTGTGTGTAGCATGCAATACTAACTATGTTGAATAGTCTGCTACGAAACAGCACAGAGATACTGGACCAAACACTGCATGCAATACTTTGAACACGCTGTAATCGTAACAAGCCAGCTAAGTACGAGTGGGAGAGCTAAGCGAGAGCTAGATAAGCGATGAAGCCATAAGCTACGACACCGCGTGTCTGTTTCCACCATATAAGATGTATTATGCGCTTTGTGTAGAAACTCGCTTCGTTGAACCCAAGCTACGCTATGTAAATCAAACGATCCTATTGGTTGTTGTCGTACACATACATCGCAACGTTAAAAGCTTGATAACGCACTCACAGTGGAGTGCTACCTTTACACATAAACTGAGAAAATATCACGTGTTGGTTAATAACAAGAAATCATTTGACAAAATGGATTTGAAATGTATGAAATAATATTATAAATGATGGAACGTTGGTATTTTTTAGAACTTTTAAACGACAATGGTCTTGTTTTAAATTATTTTGAGAAAGTTACATACTCGTATTTATTGTGACTATTCATTTATTATTTCAAGACCTAATGTGAACCATTTATTCTTTGTCAAGCTTGAGACGCCATCTTGTTTTATATGCAGACGATGCAATGAATGCCTATTGCCTATTAAGTCGGTGCTCTATTTAGTGATAAACACTGAGGGAAAATTTACTCAAAATTAAGATAAAGTCACCGAAAACTGTTTTCCACCCAAATACATCTCCAAAAAATTTGTTTTGGACGAAGAAAACCGTCATCAATGTAAAACCTCGTTAACAGTCACAGAAACAGGTACAATTTGAATTTTCACGGTCTATTTGGAGCAATGGCGTCGTTTCCAGTCTTTGAGCTTTGTAAGCCGACGCCGGACGTCAATCAGACAAATTGGACGCCCAAAGAACGTTGCGTTTGTGACGTGTGTGCCGTGCAGCGGACCAGCTATGTTTGAGCCGATACTTCATGTTCATTTTCACGTTCGATTTATGAATTTCGAATTTTAATTTTTTCGACTGGTAATTTTTAGCTTTTGAAAGGTTGTCTGCTTTAAATGGAAGAGATATATACTTTTATAAAGTAGCAACATTCGGGAATCAATGGGAAGTTTTTTTTTCATTTGCCTGGTGTAAAGAACTCCAATAGCTTTCAAGGTACATTCGTGATAAATTGGAGTTACAATTTAAGTTGCCATAAAATAGCTTTATTAATCGCGGTCTTCAGAGTCAATAAAAGAATGACGCCAAAAGGAGGACCGCAAGATACTCTTTGCGCTAACTATATCACTGTGATGACTCATTCGTCTGTCAAGTAATAATGATTATTATATCATCAGGAGAGTGTAAAATTAGGTACACTTTGCAATAGCTCACAACTTCAACACGTGACTTAATTTTAATGTGCACAAGAATTAAGTCCGTAGTGCTGAACATTATAAATCATTGAAAGACAGCAATCCCAGGCCATTTTAAAACTTTTCCGCAAACATAAGCAGCTGACACATTTTAACATCAATTACTGTAATACCCAATGCAATAAACAGTAAAACACTTTCGTATCAACAAAGCAACATCCCATCCACTTCAACATCATTAACACTAACATCAAACAACAAAACGGTGATCTCTAATCGTACCGGCAGCTAAAAGCAATCAATCAGGCACATATGGGCCTTAAAACCTCCTTTCCAATTACACCCCTCGTTATTTCAATCGGGCAACACTAAATTACCGAATAACATGTTGACGACAAAACGCTTTTCAATCTCCACTAACAATATAGCCCAAAAGATCCCCTTTTTGTGTACCCCCCGACTGCCAATCTTGCCAGATTGCTTTTTTTCTTTTGTCAGTTTTGAATACAGCTCGCGTGTACGAATACGTCCTTTGTAGATGATTAAATACTGTACACGTCGGTATTGCCAGATTAAAAAAAGTATTTGCGACCTTTTTGGTGGGAGTTAAGGTTGAAAGAGGATTTAGGGGATGGTAAATTCTCTATGGTTTCGTAAGTAAAATGCGGATTGGTTATTTAATGGTTTCTTGATTCGGACGATTTTGTGTGTGATGATTAATTTTGTTATCGCTCCGCTTTGGATGGCGATTGTATGATGTAAGGTTTAATCTGAACCTTGATTTATTTGGTCAATGATAAGGTTATGGGCTTATTTTCTTGATTAAGTTCTTTCACAAGCATTCTTTTGTACATTTTATTTACAGTGTCTTGTTTTTCATTCAAACTGGATATTTACTTCACATACTGGATTGTATTTACTATCATACATTGCTAAATGGTGTCTGTCTATCTTTCCAATTCAAATTCATTTATTCACATTTAAATTGGTGGTTTCACTGTTACATTATTTGGTCTTATATTCTATTTAGCCTTACTATGGCATGTGAAGCTTTTCCAAAGATAAAAAAAGGATGGGTAATTAATTTAATCATAAACGATACATGTATCTGAGTTTCATAGTGCCTAATGTCAATTATACAGGGTGTAAGGAACAGCCCTCCGCAGACTGATGGGGCGAATTCAGTATATCATAATAAGATGACCGGTACATGAAATTATTTCAGGAACGTTATGGGAATCCAATAAATCTGATTTGTTTAATTCCCTCACACGCAATGTATCGTTACCGTGGCAAAACGCGTGTAGCGAACGGCAGCGCAGCGAGCCTTCGGCCGTCGAGTATTTCAACATCCATTGCTGATTTTTTGATTTTAGCTGTTTTATTTACATGAATGGAGTGCTGCATACAGATAATTCTACGTTGAAATAAAGGAATAAAAATGAAAATTTTCCTGAGAATATTTCCGGTGGAAAATGATTCAAGATAAGGAGCTGAATGCACCCTGTTAGGTGTCCAGTACAAGTAGTCAGTTATTTACGTTAAATAATGACATGTTATTCCTGTAACCACTCATTTATTGAGTAAATCATTTTTCAAGCAGTAGCTCTTTAAGCTTTTTCTTAAATTTTGGTAGAGGAAGATCTTGAATGTCTGATTGTAACCTATTATAATATTTTCTAAGAAAGCGATAAAAGGTCACACAATAACGCTGTCCAAATGCAGCACATTTATTGACACCTTAATGGTGAAAATGACATTTTTTTAGAACTGCTGTTACAATATCACGGGACCGCTTTTCTAGGAAACGGTAGTTTAACTTACAAGATTTTTACACTTTCCGACTTGCTTTCATATAAAAATTAATTTCAAAAGTACCAATATCATAACATTTCCATTCCCCACACATCAAATTAACATCTGAAGTCCAAACAATTTTTTAAACACCGTTAAACACAACACTCCTTTTTATTAAGTCGGTGAATAATCTCCAATACCGATACTCCTGGGAGTATATTGTAAAAGAAATAACTTTTAATGTGAAAAATGGGATTATCATATGAAACCAGCACATTTTGCTATTCATAAACGTTCCACAACTCAATATCAACCTTGCCGACAGAAAGATAAAGTTGAAAATTTCATTTCTTTGCGTAATTGTCAGCAAATAGAATTTTGATATAAGAATGCTTACGCAAATTAAGTTTGCGGGTTCAGAAAACCAAACACAGGCGAAATAAGACTTTATTTTAATGCCATAAAAGTCTGTAACTTCAGCTTTTCATGTTACACGTAAGTTTGTTCAGGTCGCATCTTTCAGCAAAGTTGACACCTCGCAACGAAAAATTGTTAACATTCTGTGGAGTGGTTTATTTCAATAAATATGAATGAAGCTGTAATGTTATTTGACATTTTTTGTGTTATTTATTTAGATTAACAAAGTTTTGTTGTTATAACACTGTCGGGGTGTGTTAATAACATTAATGGTGATATGATCACAGATTACTAAAAGGATTTTAGAGGATTGCCTTGAAAATGTATAAAAGTGGAAAGTTTTTCGTCAAAATGACGTTTATTGTTCTAATATTTTTTGTGTGATAAGAGTTTAATAAGACCAATTTTGTAAAATAAAGTTAAATATCATATAATTAAATTAATAATTATTTATTAATTATTTGTAATTATTTTTGGTATCTAGGTAGGTAAGTATATTACTAGTATGTATTTACATACTGACATGCACCTCCTAACTCTACACTTGAGATAATATTGTGGCTTTATAGCCATTTGTATTAAAGGCCAGCTGAAATAATATTCCCATATTCTATAGGTAGGTAGCAGTTAACATCGAAGTAACTAAACTAAACTGCAAAGCCTATTCGAAACCAGAAAAAAACATAAAACAATAAAAAATAACATTCTGAACTCCAAACACAAAAAGCGAGCGCAAACAACGTTCAAAAATGGAATATTTTATTTAAAAAAATAAAATATAGACAGTGCGCGCTAACTCCAATCTAAAATGGAACCTCTATACTTTTTTTTCAACGGCCAGTGACAAAGGCACACCCGTCAAATGCCATTGCTTAAATGAGAACGCAGTCATTCGCGAATGTGGTGGAACGGAAAAATCATCGAGCGAAAATGTCATCGGTTCGCCCAGTGAAATAGTACCGCGCTGTAGTGGGGTGGCACTGGGTATCGCTGTTTGGAAGAAAGAACGTCAATTTATTTTAACCAGGTTAAGGCACACAATATATTATATAAACAAAAAAAAACTGATGATGTTGATTTTAATGACTATGATTCTGTAAATACACATTTATCATAAGAATCAGCATAAAACTGGACACTGACTATACATTGCAAAAAACGATATTTTTTTGCAATTTCGCGAGCTACCGTAGTGCATTGGTCCAAATTAAATTCTGTCCGTGCAAGAAAAGGTCATTTCCTGCATACCCTCTTCTTTAGGGTGTGGCTGTGTATAATTCTTTCCCAAATGCTTCCTGACTACCCCTTAGGATGATTATTTAAGCCACATAGAGGTTTATTTATAAATGTTGCTAAAAGTTAAGAGATGTTTAAACGTCAAAAAGTCTTTGAGTAAGCAGATGTTGATGAAATAAAGCCATATTAACTGCCGATTTCCGACTGTGTTGGAACACTTTTGTATCTTCATTAATATAGATATTTAATTTTCTTAGTTAGTACAAGAAGATTATTTCAAGAGACTCTGTTTAAAACCGTTTTAGGAGTTTATTAGTTGGTAGAAAAAGCAAATTTTTTAACTTCAAGTCAGTTGAAGTCCGGGGAAAAGAGTTTTATTTTATAATCCAAATCATTTGGGCAACTGGTGAGATTGGTGACTGTCGCAAATTCTTTCTATCGGCGTCATTTACCGGGTGCTGCCAGAGTATACAAGTAATCAACAGAGTACTGAGCGTTCACAAAATGGCGTGAAATGCGAAACAACGACACTCGACGTTCAATATAACGTGGTTTTAATACACTCTGACACTAAATAATATCATCATTATAATAAAAAAATTACCTGTGTGGTCTTTGGTCGAGTGGTCGCAAGTGCTATCTACTGCGGTGTGTCAGGTTCCAAATTTAAGACCTGGGTCGGGCACATTGTTATTAGAAAAATACCCATGAAGTCAAAGACATTAGGAAATGCTGAAACCTCGTCGACGAGACTTCTTATCCTCAATTTAACTAGGGCGAGATTATACTAGATAAAATTTTGATTTCTGTTCAAAATAACCAAAAATTAGTTCATTAAATTCCAGAGTGATCATTGTAATAAAATGGCTTCATTGACTTCACTAACGAAGTCTTGAGAGTATCGAAAATCGTTGAAAGTTCATGTCAAATGTGAAAAGTAATCGTATTTGGAACAAGTGCATTTCAAAATTCAATATTGGAACGTGAACGTTGTAGGTTTAAAATTCGAAATTGGAAACACGCGACCGTTGAAAGACGCGCGTTTGAGGTGCGCTGCGCTGATTAGGACGCGGAGAGCATTAGGTGAGCATAGGGCTGGCACAGGATGACAATTGTAAGGAATATTTTATATTATTTGGTTGATGTTTCCTGATAAATTACTCCAGGAATTATGTGAGGGTACAACAAAAGGAAAATAGATATGCTTGCATAATAGCAATCATATTTTCCATGGAGTAGGACAGTAAAAGTTAGAGAAATAAATTTAGATGTTTTTATAAACGGCCAATATTTTGTTAACAGCACCATAATTGCGTAACACACTTTCAATCAGAATTTGAATCATTTTGAAGCAAATTGTTAATCCATTGCTTCTTAAGTTCGAAAAATTTGTCTGCTCAACAACGTAGGTAAATAGCGCAATGAATGTTGTTGAACTGTCAAACTGAAACCGATTCCTACTATATGTTACGCGTATGTTACGCAATTGCCCCGCTGGTACCAGAACGCAACGAAAAAGTATTTTTAAATTATAGATATGATTTAAATTTTAAGAATAGAGCTATTTAATGTAATATTGAGAATCGGAGAAACAGAGAATTAATCATATAACTTGTAGGTGTAGAATATTTAATTAAAAGACCGAAGTTACCAGTTTATTACACAAATAATATTATTGCCATTGCGATGATCGTTTTGCGTGGATGTGACGCATATTTTCCCCAATTTGTTCTTTTTATATTTGTTTTTATTTTTGCGTCATGTTTAACCGAAAATAAACGTGTTTTGTTTCTTTCCTACATAAAAGGTTTCACTGACAATGGCGCTAGTTGTTCATTGAAAACATTTACATTGTTCTAACAAAATATAATGGCCGATGGATGGTGTAACATTGTCTTTTGAAAGAACCCTGCGTTATGGACGGCAGACGTAAATCGGTATATTATCGCATGGCAAGGTCAATAACCGCCTCGTTGGTCTAGTGGTCACCAGCGCTACTGCTAAGCATGAGGTCCTGGATTCGTTTCCCAGGTCTGGCACAGTGTTATTGGGTTTTTCTATCTGGAATTTATCAGTAGCATCCCGTAGTCAGGATTTGCACCCGGTTGATGGCAATAGGCTTGCCCCCTATTTACAATAACTGATGAAACATGGGTGTACTATAAGTACAACTCTGCCCAACCATTCGGGGAATCAAGGCGGGATGTTATGTTATGTAAGGTCATATGACTCTCTCATTGATGACTCCGCCTTGGACGCCTTTAGAGTCGTAGTCAGTCTCATAGGGATATGACTCTATGAGATTTAGGGTTACTTTATTTTTCCTAAATCGTGTCCGCACAACCTTGCCTGTCTCTTACAGCGTCGTGATTGGAGCAGGCGTCACGAACCGCTGGGAAATCAGCGGCCGCCGCGACACAGTGTATTTATTCGACGTTTGAAAGCTGTGCCACAGACTAGGCACGTTATTATGTGTTCATTTTATTAAACTTTAATAGCGTCTCCATCACAAAAGTACAAGAACTTTTTTTTAAATAAAATTTTCAGTATATGTGATTCTGATTATGCAAAGAGAGATGAGTAAAGATCGTCTCCGAGGTAGACCACGACGAAGGTAGTGTGACAATCTGATAACCTTAGCAGAGAGGTTTGGAAGGCTAAAGGGGAGGCCTTTGATTAGCAGTGGGACACAATATAGGCTAACATCAAAAAACATGTACGGTTGGGTGACCCCCGTCAAGAACGAAGTTCCTTGTCACGTTAAAACGAAAACAAAATTTTCGCAGCCGCCACCTTGGAATTACATTTTGACCTCACTATTGAGTTTAGCATCCTCGAAGACTATCAAAACGACACCCATGACGAAAAATTAAAAAAATTTCGCAGGCGATCTTGGATTTTCATTTTGACTTCACTATCGGCTGTAGCATCCTCGAATACTATGAAAACGATTCACATGACGAAAAATTTTTAAATTTTCGCAGCCGCCATCTTGGATTTACATTTTAACGTCACTATCGGTTTTAACACCCTCGAAAACCATGAAAACGACACCCATGATGAAAAATTGGAAAATTTTCGCATCCGCCATCTCGGAATTTCATTTTGAGCGAAATTCACACTTTCTGAATGAGAAAGTCGCACGGAGGGAGCATAATGCTTTTTCGTTACGTGACGATTTCTACCAGTTCACTCGTACCGCAAGCCGCGTTAAGGCGAAAGCGTCAGGTAGCCCAGGAAATTCAAATTTTCTTACGTTTTTTGCAATTTGCAAGTCAGTATTAGGTTGTATGTTGATTAAAATATGATTCGCGACCGTAAAAAGCATATATTTACAGAATTATAATAATTTAAGTCATCAATACAACTCTTTAAGACTAGGTAATTCTATTGAATGACTATTTCAAGAAATCTTGACAATATCGGATTATACAAACTTATGGAGTTGTATTACTGATTTTGATGATTATCTTTCTGTAAATGCATATTTGTTACGGTCGTGAATGATACTTTGATCAACATACAACTTAATACTGACTTGCAAATTGCAAAAAACTTAAGAAAGTTTGAATTTCGCAGGCTACATGGTGCTTCCCCCAGAACTTCGTTTAAAAAAAATGCAGTATACGCTCAAGTGTGTGCACTGCACAAGGACAGTATTGTTTAAGGGAATAAATGATTATTGGATTACCTATGTCCCTGCCTTTACATTACCCTATTTTGTCACATTAACGCATTGCAACTTGTAGATTCTCTAAGCTACGCGTAGACGGTAGCGTAGACGGTGGCGTAGCAATGGCGTAGCAGTTTGCTGCCCTCGTAGACGACGCCTACGAAACGCTATTGATAATTTCACTGATTTTATGGCTAACAAACAATTATGTAGGTAGATATGTAGGTATTTTGTAACTGGTAATTTGGTACCAGCCCGATTCAGTTTGCCTCAAATAAAACATTTCACTTAAAGAAAGGTCTTTGGTAATACAGTTTTATAATAAACACAAAATGGAATTGTATAAACTTTTTATTCGTCAAAAAACCAATCAGTTGCCACTAGGCTGTGTCGCCGCGGGCCAGTCCGGTGCGCGACATCGCGTCATGTCGCACTGAATTTCGCGATACTGTGACAATTGTCCTACGGCGATTGTTGACACCTACAGTATAATATTCAGCTTTTAATTCGTTGTTTAATTTAAAAGATTCGAAATTTTTTATATGATTTTTTAACGGAAGTAACTTTCTTATAAAGTTGCCTCTTTTAATTTTAAATATTGATTCTTGTGATAAGGAAGTCCTTGTACAAGAGCCAGGGCTACACTGATGTTCCGGATAAGGCGGGAGGAAACGCCCGGGTGTCACCACTGTGTGGATCGCCCGGAGGACACGGTGGAGCATACGGTGGAGGTCTGTCCGGCTTGGGCGGAGCACCGTCGTGTCCTCGCGGAAGCGATCGGCGGCGGCGATCTCTCGCGTCCGGCCCTGGTCCAGGCCATGGTACGGGGCGAGAGTACAAGGGAAGCCATTACCTCCTTCTGCGAAGCAGTAATGCTCGCGAAGGAGGAGGCGGAACGCGTGAGGGAGAGGCAAGCTTTGCGCCCTCACGCCCCTAGTCGCTGCAGGAGACGCCCTGGGCGTCGGGAATTGACAGCCGATTCCCGGCCACCGTAGGCGCGGGCTTGCGGACGGCGAGCAATGGGTAGCTCGCCGTCCGGTATGGACCAAGCCCGAGTCGACGGCGCGTTGTGTTCCACGCGCGCCTCAAAGAGATGTCAGCACTATTGACGGGGTCCGCTAGGGCCGATGCCAGCTAGGGTTGCGGGATGTTCGAAAGAGTTACCGTGGCCCCGGCACAGGCAACAGAAGGAACACGGGTGGGTATTAGTCAGTAAAAGTCTGACACGCCCTCCCGCTCCGCCCAGAGCGGGAGAAGTCATTTGATGATTTCCCATCCACAAAAAAAAAAAAAAAAAAAAAAAAAAAAAAAAAAAAAAAAAAAAGGGCTACACTGATGTTTGTGTCTTGAAGTGAAAATAAATAAATAATATTAATTATTAGCTGTGCCCGCGACTTCATTCGCGTGGAAGTCGTAAGATACACAATATACTAAAATAACAGCCACATTTTAATAAAACTCCCTCGTCCCCCGACCCGCCGCGTTGCATTGCGCCCGCGCTGTTAGGTACTTCGTTTTCGCTTAGCGTTCTTTCCGACTTTTTTTTCTTTTTGCTCGGCTTCTAAGGATCATAGCTTGATGTTAAATAGCCTATAACCATCCTTGAAAATTAGACTACCAAATGCAAAACGAATTTTTCAAATCCGACTTTTTGTTCACGATTTCATGGGTTTATTTTTTTTTTGCGCAGATCCCTAATTCTTTTTCTAATGTATAAGTAGCCTAAGTTACTCCTTATAACATCAGCTGTCGGCCAGTGAAAGTCTCGTCAAAATTGAGCCGTTTCAGAGATTAGCCGAAACAGGCAGACAGACAAGCAATAATTAAAAATTAAGCTTTTTTTTGTTATAAGTACCGTACAAACTTTCATATGCATTTAATAAAAAGTTATTATTTTGAAATTACAAACCGACACTTCAATTGTATTTATCTGTATAGATAATAATAATTATTTTAATTTTAAATAATGGTATTTTTCTAGAGCCAGCTTTGTGACAACTTGTGTCTTTTGTCATACAACGAAATGCACTGAAAAGTGTATCTCTATTTTGTGCTCTATGTTCCGCGTATCATAGTTTGAAATCAGTAAATAGATAATGCTATCTACAGGAAGATCAATCTTCTCCTTATTCTCTTGTCACCACGACCAATACAAATGAGAAAGTGCTCACGCCGTTTTAAAAAGTAAAGTCAGTCAATTGTTTTCTAAGCAGGGTTGAGTGCATGCTGTGCGTTGGACATTAGTTCATAATGCCATCACTTGTAGGCATTAAGCTAGGCTGTTAAAGAATATACTAAAGCTGTGACGTCACCACGCTAGCTGTGTCCCCGCGGGCTAGTCCAGCGATATGACATCGCTTCATTTCGTGTTGAATTCAACGCGAAAACATCACGCGTACTAATTTTGACTTTTCAATCAACTATACTATCTATAGCACTTCCTCCGCGACTACGTCCGCGTGGATTTCGTACTTCCTCTGAATTTTTAAATTGACCACCCCTTTTAACCCCGTTAGGAGTAGATTTTCGAAAAGCCCTGATACACGTTATTCTTTATTTTTCGTCTTAAAGTACAAATACTGAGTTTCAAGTTAATCGGACCGAGCGTTAAAATTCTTCCATACAAACTTTGACACCCCCCACTACTCCTCATTTAGGGGATAGTTTAGGAAAACAAAAAATGAAAAACTTTATTTATTTGTGCCAAGTTTCAAGTTTCTTAACTCAAGAAATAAGATTTCCATACAGAAAAATCCCTCTTTTCATTCCCTTCAAGGTTGAATTTCCGAAAATTCTTTCTTAGTGGATGATTGCAACATTCAATACAATTCATTTATTCTTTATTGCAATCCATAATGTACACATACAGGTGGTGAGTTTAATAATTTTAGAAACAATTATGGACCCTGTCGGGCACAGCAACATTATAAAAGTAGGACATAAAAGGCATCAACTGGTAAAATTTCAAGTTTGTAGCCCCAGCCGTTTAGTCTCTACGTTGATGAATCAGTCAGGATAAGTATTATAATTATAATATGTATACAGGGTGTAAGGGACAGCCCTCCACAAACTAACAGGGTGCATTCAGCTCCTTATTTTGAATCATATGTATATAAGTATATTCCACCGGAAAATTTCTCAGGATTTTTTTTTAAATAGTTTTTTCAGTTATTATACCTTTATTTCAATGTAAAATTACATTCTCTGTACGCAGCACTCCATTAATGTAAATAAAACAGATAAAATAAAAAAAATCAGCAATAGATGTTGAAATATTCGGCAGCCGAAGGTACACTGCGCTGACGTTCGCTACGCGCGTTTCGCCACGGTAACGATACATTGCGTGTGAGGTAATAAAGCAAATCAGATTTATTGGATTCCCATAACGTTCCTGAAATAATTCCATGTACCGGTCATCTTAGTATAATATACTCAATTCACCCCATCAGTCTGCGGAGGGCTGTCCCTTACACCCTGTAGTTATCTATCTATCAAATCTATATGTATTAAAATAAGTCGCATTTCGTGTCTGCCTGTGCGACTGCAACGGATTTTTATGTGGCTTTCATCACCATTTAGAGAATTTATTCTGGAAGGTTGACGTGTAGATATAATTACTATTACTATTTACTTTAGAGAAGAAATGTCAATGTTTTGACGTATTGCTACATCAGTAGATTGCATCCTTCCCGACGGGAAAGTTATTGAAGAAGAAAAGGACCCTTTGTACAGGGAGTTGGTGCTGATCTTACAATGAATAGGGTTCCCCACTACCTTACCTGACATACATAATTATTAACCCCAACATCGTTGGAAAAAGGCAAATGATGATTCCAAAGCAAAGACAGACAGGCATTACAGGCACACAGGCGGGGTGACAGGCTTCTTCTGGGTAAGCTCGCTCCATCGTCGACTTTGTCTCTGTCATCTCTGACCTAGACTAGAGTCAAGAGCAAACCTATCTCATATAAAATAAAAAAAGAACTTGGTTATCTTGTTGTTTTAACAGAAGAGTCGACTGAAGCTCAGAAGGACAACTTTCTAGATAATCTCAATCCCATCAAACAAAAACAGTAATTCATTGGTAGAATCTACAGCACATAATTAAAGATAACCCCCTTTGCAAAACAAAAAAAAATTAAAATCATAAAGCTAGGTCGTAAGTACTTATTTTGACACCACAAACAATTTGCCCTCTCCAAAAACACTACAAATATCAAAACCAACAAATGTCATAGACTAAATAACTATAAAAACAGATTGATGACGTAATTGCGTTCCGATTTGACACTACTTCACATAACCCTCTGTTGACAGTAGATTACGATGTGTTACTGAACTATCAAAACAGTGGCGATGGTAGGGTTAGTATTGACAAGGAACGGGTGGGTTCTGTAGTTAACCTAAAGTAGTTTTAATTTTGTATGTGAATGATGTTTCACGATCGTTGTTCCCTAAAATGCATTCCTTCAATTAATTAATTCTTCTTAAAATGGTTTTTTTTTAAATATCCAAACGACTTCTACAATTTTAAATACCATCATCTGCCTAGCCTTTTCCCAACTATATTTGGGTCGGCTTCCAGTCTAACCGGGTGCAGCTGAATACCAGTATTTTACATGGAGCGACTGCCTATCTGACCTCCACAACCCAGTTACTGGGTAATACGATACCCCTTTGTAAGACTGGTTGTCAGACTTTCGGGCTTCTGACGACCCGTAACGACTGTCAAAGATCCACGAATGACAGCCGGGACCAACGGCTTATCGTGCTTTCCGAGGCACGGAGTAGTCTCGGTATGTAAAGATGGTCACCCATCCACGGACCAACCCCGGCAAGCGTAGCTTAACCTGATGGATCGACCCATGCGGCTGTTATTACTTAGCCACGAGCTCCTCCTATCTCCTACAATTTTAAATAATCGAAGGAAAATGCAAATATTTATGTAAATACTACGTTCCTATATTTGTTGAACATTAGATTGATTGAGGACATAAATGCCTGTTCTCTTAGTACTAGCGATGCTTAGTAAGGCTTAAGTTCAGGTTTTTATAATCAAACGACAATTCCATTTGTGCCCCAAAGATTAAATTATTTCTATAGGTACCTACACACTGCCACATATCAAGCTATTCATTTCCAGTATAAGCTGACCTCTCATTGTACAAAAATCCTATACAATGCGACATCAGCTTACGGAAATGTATATCTTGATATGTAGCCGTGTGTACAGCCGCTAGTAAACGGAACCCTAAAAATCATTACTTTAGCTTCCCCCAAAAAGCCATTGAACAACATTTTAATTTACACATACTCTTTAACACTCTACAAGTGATTTTCATCCTTGTTGCGGTTAACATAGAATATAAAATTGTATTTTGAATCATCATCTTGACTTATAATAGGGCTGGTAGTAACCATTTGATGAATTGATTTATAGTAGCATTTTTTTTTCTAAGTCGTTGTAACTATGATAACCATAAGACATGCCACGAGTCACTGGAAATGCTACCTTTATCTTGGTCAAGAGGGTTATGTTGGCCAGGGAGCCAACCACTACCAGAGATGGAGCTATACAGGACGTCTAGCTCCATCTCTTTCTCACACTCAAGTAAGATTAAAATAATACTGCTTTAAGAGGTGGTGGTCTAGGTTCTAATGGTTTGTTAATTTCTACCTGCATTCCACCAAAAGCTAAGAATTTTCAATCGGAAGATATTTATGATAACTGATAGAGATGATTAATAAAAGTTCGTTTCTTTACTGCGACAACATAACATAACATCACGCTTGTAATGCCCAAAGGGTTATGTAGAAGTGTACCAACAGTAAACCCACATTTCGCCAATTATAGTTTATGTCTCATGTAATGGGAGCGAGCCCATTGTCATCAACCAGGCACAAATCCAGATTTCGCGCTGATACTGTGAAATTCCTGATGGTAAAACCCAATAACTGTTTGCTCGACTTGGGAATCAAACCCAGGACCTCATGCTCAGCATGCGCACTTGCGACCACTAGAAATAAGCACGTCAATATCACACCCTACAAAAGCTCTAATCTTCAACTAAATACTCAATAATCTATTCATAATGAAATCGCATGTTACAGAAGCCATCTCTATTTACCCATTTCTAAATAAAAAAAGAGGGGTTCCAACAAAAATCATTTGAAACCAAAATGAAAAAGGTGTCAAAGATCGAATTTACGATTCATTATAGTTAATCCATATGGAATGGGGGACCCTAAAAGTAAAAACGACTGAAAAAGAAGCTCTATGAGTTTGGAATAAGGTTGATTTTGGTGTGGTGTGTGGTTGTGATAGATTTGATAAAACAGTGAATGCGTTTTGTAAGTGCCCATTGTGGCGACAGATGGTCTGTGAGGGAAGAGGACTGGGGTTTGATACTCACTCGGGACTATTTATTTGGGGAAACAGTAAAGTGACATATTATAATTTAAAAATAAGTAGTTATTGGAATAAGTGGTCTTTCATAGGCTTCAATTAAGTAGTTACGCGCAATTTTTTAAGACTTTCAATATTTTTAGTGTTTTACTAACGTATTTTTCCTAACACTATAGTTACGAGCCAAATTATATTTATTATAAAAGCTCCCGGATAGACTCTTTTAATCGTTCTCTACATTTCAGATCATATTTAACGCAGCTAGAAAGGTTCTTTTAAAACGATACTCATCACTCATAACTGCAAGTTTTTTCGTAAAAATCAAAAGATATTTTCGGAACAGCGTCAACGAAAAATGTCCGAGACAGGAACAAACCATAAAACTAATCATTCTTAAGGGTAACTCGAGCCAAAAGCCATCCATGGAGCAATTTTATGATGTTTTGTCATTCACGACTGGGAATTGGGATATCTCTTTAATGGACCCAATTTAGGGTTACGTATACAAATGGCAAAGCTTCCCCAAAGCCGGGGAGTATTATAGCCATAATAACTGCACCATGGGAAAGAAATGGTGATCACTGATTATAGTATGATGACGTAGAATAGATGATTTCGCAAATCCGCTTGAAGTACAAGCATAACATCTCGCCTGTAATCCCCGAAGGGTTAGGCAGGTGTGTATCTATAGTACACCCACATTTCGCCAGTTATGTTTAAGTCCCATGTAATAGGGGGCGAGCCTATTGCCATCTACCGGGCACAAATCCAGACTCCGGGTAGCTACTGCGAAAACCCTGACGGAAAAACCCAATAACACTTTGCCCGACCTGGGTGTCGGACCCAGGACGTCATGATTAACAGTAGCGCTTGCGACCACAAAACCCATCTCTTGAAGTAATCCCCAAATAATAACTCTCAGATTAGCAGGCAAAATGTTAATCCCAGGTCTGTGACGAGGATGTTACCGCAATAATCTTTCGTCTTTAATCTTTTGTCTGTTTGTAATGTCAAAATACCAGCATTTTACTAAATGCATATGCGGTATTTATAACAAAAACACAATTTTTAAAATTCTGTCTGTCTGTCTGTCTGTTTGTTCCGGCTAATCTCCGAAACGGCTGGACGGATTTTGACGGGACTTACACTGGCAGATAGCTGATGTTATAAGGAGTACCTAACTTAGGTTACTTTTATTTTAGACAAATAATCAGGGTTCCGCGCAAAAAAAAACCCATGAAATTGTGAACAATATACGATTCAAATAGGGAAGTATTGACATCCACGCGGGCGAAGCCAAAAGCTAGTCACTAAATAAAAAATCTTAAATTCACTGACTGTAAACTGTTGGGTCCAGAAACGTGAAATTTTGCGCAAGCGTTCCTTATACGTATAGGTACTGAGAGTGACCGCTAAGGAAGGATTTTTGAAAATTCATCCCCTAAATAATTTAAATAGGGGCTGAAAGTTTCTATGGAAGATGGGAGACAATAATAACCCATACCCACCACTCAGAGTGAGTGGTGGGTTTTTATTCTTGCTGATGGGAAATCCCATCGGGCACATGGCATGTTACCCTATAAACATCAATTATTGCACTAAAGCTTAGTTGTTTTACTCGTGCTTTTAGTGCTAGACTGCTTGTCAAACTTTCAGTCTTTTAACTGTCATTTCAAGATAATCGTATGGCAGCGAAGAAGATTTATTTAAGCAGTCCCAGACAAATACATGTAGCGTAATTGACCTCATAGTTCTTTCACACCGCATAGTTGTTTTAGCTATTACATCTTCACCATTATCTTTAATAAAGTAATCAAATCAACACCAAATATATTACTTAATACGGAACCCTCTTCCCTGCACCCCTAACACACATCAGAGCACATCACTACATCACAAAGTAATAAGTATAACTGTGAGGGTGGCAACACTAATTGAACGGTGATTCGGTGTTGCCAGCTATTATGGCGGTCATATTATTTATTTGTTTGGGTAGGTAGGCAATGGTTATTTTAATAAGTTTAATAGAAGTTTTGATTATAGGATAATGAAGATATCGTTAACTTAAACAAGTATTCATTATGTGTAGTTTTTAACAAAAAACCCGATGTTTGTCGTCTGGGCTTTTCTTTTAAAGCGACACTTGGACATAAGTCTAGATTTAAACCTACTTATCTACCAATGTTAGTAAAGAATTAAACTAAATCTGTCATTGCTAATCCAATGTCCCACCGCGGACATTTTTGGTTCACCGCAAATGGCCGCGATGGTACATTGATTTGGAATGTAGACCCTTAGTCACTCTATGCAAAGTTTCGGTATTTTCTGAGCTGAACACTTTGCGGGACGCAAACGAGACACAATAGAAGTTTTATTGTTACTACTGATATAGCCGCATCCTTCAAAGCGTTAAGTATTAATAGCCAAATCTTAATAATTGATGATCGGTTAGTTATAGGAACCGGCCACTTAGATAATTTGTCTCATTCATAAACTCAATAGGGTCAACCCACCCCACTTCAAATCAAATCTAACCATTGATTCATAAACAAACATCTCAATTCGAATTTCGAACGGGCTTATTCTAAATTCAAATAGACAACACTGACTGAAGGGAATTGCGTGGGAGCGGCGCACACTGGGTTGTGGGCGATTAAAACAAAAGCTGTTGCTTAGTGGAACCTAAATTATCAATTCAGTTGTTTTGTTACAAAATAATCGAAGTGGTTATTTCTTGAGGTTTTCTAACTCAATGAGGTATGGATAAAACAAAAACAGAACGTCCAGTAACTATACGGAAAGAAAAGACCTAAGAGCGTTTAGTATCCCATCACACACAATTCTTAGATAAAATCTATGAATTTGCCTCAAAAAGATGCATTCACACAATCCATCGAATCAACAAAAACAAATTCGTTAGTTTAGTAAGTCGTTACCGCTGATCAACGGGTTAAGTTACTATTGCATTTTACTAGTCATTTACAGTATGAGCAAAAGCATTTAAAGCAAAAAAAAAAATTGTAATATTACTGCACTTTGTGTCTGTCGAGCTGTTAAAAATTATCTAATTCATCATCCTCAATCATTTCAATCACCCTTTCATTTCATTCCTTTGCCCCACACAAAATAAAACAAAACAAAAATACACTTAACATCAATCGACCAGTGTGCACCGTTTCTACCCTCAGCTATTTACACGACCGGTTGGCCAAATGGCGCGAAACCCGACCCTCCATAGACTAAACAATAACATTAATGTGGTCTGTTCTGTAATGAGGCCGAAAATAATGAGGTGTGTTGTCCATGCTCGCTTTTTAATGTACGGGTATAGGTGTGTAAACGAAATTAAGACTATAATGCCTTATTTATTTTGAAGTATGTATGTACAGAATATTTTGTCTGTTTTAAAATAGGTACAGAAGAATTTAAATTTAATGTAATACTAAATTGAATGAGGTCTGTGGTATAAAATTAACTAGTGGAAAACTGATGATGGGTCCGATTGATAAAAAAAAATTCTATTTAGTCCGTCAGTCAGACAATAAAAAAAAATATTAGACACGTATTTTTTGCTTTATTATATAAATAAAAAATGACTTAGATAAAACGCATTAAAGTTGGGGTGTGGGGGCTCGCTACGTCACAACTTAGTATTAAATCTAGCAAGGTGTGACGTCATGCCACATTTTAATTACGTAAAAAAAGAAAAAATATTTGTCCAATATTTTTTTTATCTACTTAATGGACAAAAAATTTTTTTTTGGCATAATCCCTATTGGTAAAAATAGATGGTTCCATCTTTACCTACCTTCTGAAACCGGTAAGTGATAATTCGTAGCTCGTAGTCAGTCGTAGCAAACTTGCTACGATTTGCTACGACTGGCTACGATTTGCCGTGTTCTGTAAGTACATGCTGTTCAAGTATAAAAACTACCAGTAGGATATTATCAGACAAAAAAGTTCGCATCTGAGAGGTCTTATTTATCATATATAAAGTAAATAAGAAACTCACCTGAACCTATTATTCCAACCAAACCAAACCATTAAAAAAATTACTTCATAATAGTTGAATAGCTGTTCAAGTACACACGCCTTCTTCAAATGGGGGTAGGCAGAAACTAAAGAATGCCACCTGCTACGATCCTTACATATTCCTTTTGCTTCGTTTAGGTCACACACGAACGCCGGTTGCAAGCACTACACATCTGACCTCTCTCAAGAACATCACCAATAAGACCACTATGTTCAAGTAGAAGATTCATAATGTACATATTTCGTTTTAATCATACAAATCTGATTTAAAATTAATATTTTCATTATTTATTTATTTTAATTTTATTTTTACAATTTTAAGAAAGCTTATAGACACATAAATGGTAACGAGATTATGACAACTGACAATTGCTAATTACAAGCGTCCATATTTCTAAAACAATGCTATAAAAAAGATGATAAAAGAAAGCAAAAAGGAAAAGGTATGGAACATTGGTAGGTATGCCGCGATAAACTGCAAACATTCACTCATTAAAGTATCTATTCATTACTCAAGATTTTGCTGATTCTTAACGCACTCGTGCAAAATAAATCGATTTCTAAATACGATGGCAGATTATTAAACAATATTGCACTGCGTATACAAAAAGCGTCACGCTTGTGTTCTTGTAAACGGTACTTGTTATAATGGTCGTAATCTTAGGTTATTTTGATTGGTGCGAAGATAAATTTTACTAAATAAATCGGGACAATCGATTGATCCATTTGCCATACTGATAAGAAAACAGATATCATTAATATTACGCCTCAATTCTAAAGGTAGAAAGTGATAACGCTTTTTTTTTTTTTTTGTGGATGGGAAATCATCAAATAACTTCTCCCGCTCTGGGTGGAGCGGGAGGGCGTGTCAGACCTTTACTGACTAAAACCCACCCGTGTTCCTTCTGTTGCCTGTGCCGGGGCCACGGTAACTCTTTCGAACATCCCGCAACCCTAGCTGGCATCGGCCCTAGCGGACCCCGTCAATAGTGCTGACATCTCTTTGAGGCGCGCGTGGAACACGACGCGCCGTCGACTCGGGCTTGGTCCTTACCGGACGGCGAGCTACCCATTGCTCGCCGTCCGCAAGCCCGCGCCTACGGTGGCCGGGAATCGGCTTCCAATTCCCGACGCCCAGGGCGTCTCCTGCGGCGACTAGGGGCGTGAGGGTGCAAAGCTTGCCTCTCCCTCACGCGTCCCGCCTCCTCCTTCACGAGCATTACTGCTTCGCAGAAGGAGGTAATGGCTTCCCATGCACTCTCGCTCCGTACCATGGCCTGGACCAGGGCCGGACGCGAGAGATCGCCGCCGCCGATCGCTTCCGCGAGGACACGGCGGTGCTCCGCCCAAGCCGGGCAGACCTCCACCGTATGCTCCACCGTGTCCTCCGGGCGATCCACACAGTGGTGACACCCGGGCGTTTCCTCCCGCCTTATCCGGAACAGGTACCTCTCGAAGCACCCGTGTCCGGTGAGGACCTGCGTCAGGCGGAAGGTGAGGACGCCGTGGCGCCTCTCCAGCCACTCCTCAAAGAGGGGACTTATCGCCGCAATTGTGGCGTGCCCAGCGCTGGGTTGCGACAATCGCACTCTCCATGCCGCCATGAGATCCTGCCGGAGCTCTGTCTGCCGTGCCACGATTTCTCGCGGCAACAGAGTTACGCCCCGTCCTGCCTCCTCGCGCCACTCCCACATGTGCGCGAGGACTTTTGCCTCCAGATCCCATGGCGGTAATCCGGCAAGGAGGTTCGCCGCCTCCCCGGAGACCGTGCGGTATCCCCGGGCTAACCGGATGGCCATGACCCTCTGGGACGCGTTCAATCGACGTACCGGTCGTCGCCTCACGGAACGCGCCCACACCGGAGCTCCGTAAAGGGCCATGGACCGCACGACCCCCGCGTAGAGCCTCCGGCAGGAGGCGTTTGGACCCCCCAGATTGGGCAGGAGCCGCCCCAAGGCAGCCCCGGCCCGCTCCAGTCTGGGAGCCAAACGTCGGAAATGCTCCACGAAATTCCACCGGCTGTCGAGGACGAGTCCCAGGTACTTCATCGTCGACTCGACACCGATGAGAACCCCTCCTACCGTTATTTGGGAACCCGATGGTGGCGCGTTCTGAGGACCATGAAAACACATGGCCTCGGACTTGTGCAAGGCCACCTCGAGTCCCAATTGCCAGATCCTCTCTACGATTGTCGCAACCCCGCGTGCCGCTAATTCGGCCGCCGCCTGGTGTGACCTCCCCTGCGCCAGGACCAGCGTGTCGTCAGCGTAGCAAACTACGCTGACGCCACCAGGGAGGTCGGCGCGCAGCAGTCGTACCCGATGTCCCACAGATGCGGTCCCAGAACTGATTCCTGCGGGACACCGCACGACATCTCTCGCCGGTTCCACTCTCCCCGGTGACCGGGGTAGATGAAGGCCCTGTCCGTCAGATAGGCCTCGACCACGCGACAGAGGTAGGTCGGCACTCGGTGATACCGGAGTGCCTCCCTGATGCAACTCCAGGGCAGGGTGTTGAAGGCATTGGCGATGTCTAGAGACACCGCCAAGACGACCCCACCCCGGGCCACAGCATCCCCCGTCGTGAGGGCTCGAACGCGCATGATGGCGTCCACCGTAGAGCGCCCCTTGCGCAAAAACCAAACTGGCTGTCCGCCAAATCCGGCCCCACCCTCACCAGCCGCCCGACGAGGCGGTCTGCAATGACTCTTTCAAAGATCTTGCCCACCTCGTCGAGCAGCACGATGGGCCGGTAAGCGGACGGAGAGTCCGCAGGGCGCCCCGGCTTCTTAATGAGGACCAGTTTCCCCGTCTTCCATTGAAGTGGGAACCGGCCCCTCTCCAAGCATGCGCTTAGGAGCCCCCTTAGTCGAGGCCCGAGAGCCTCCAAGGCCAGGACCCAGGCTTTTCCAGGTAAGCCGTCGGGTCCTGGGGCGGTATTCCTGGCATTCAGCCTGCGCACCGCCACTCTCAGCTCTACCTCGGTCACCTCAGGAGCATCGTCGTCATCGTCGGCTGTGTGGTCCGCATCGGACACCGCAGGAGACGGAGCCATGGGCGGGAGAGTATGTTCCCCTCGCAAAGGGAACAGAGCGCTCACCACATCCTCCACGAGCTGGGGCCGGAGACTCTGCGTCAGCGGGGGAGCCCATGGGCGGAGTTTGTTCCGCACCATTTTATACGGGCGTCCCCACGGGTCCCTGTTCACAGCCTCCAGCGACTCCTCGCGGGCCAGTCCCTTGGCCCGCAGGATCTCCGCTCGGAGGGCGGTCTTCGCCGCTCTGTATCCCTCGTACAGCTCCGCCTGAATGGCTTCCGTATCCGGAGGGCGGATACGGAGCCTGCGGTGCCTGGTGTACCGGCGTCGCGCAGCAACGCACGCGTCGCGCAGAGACGTCAACTCCGGCGACCACCAGCACACCTGGCGCCGGGCGCGTCCGTGCCGGACCCGGGGCATTGCCACGTCGCATACTTCGGACATGGCCTCCCGGAACCACCCCGCCTCGTCATTGATGTCAGCAGGCCTGTCCGGTGGTGACACCCAGGCCTGCACGATCGAGGCTTCCAGGAGGAGCTCCCGGTCCAGCTGCTTCAACGCCCACCGCGGACCACTCGGGGCCTGTCGGACCAGCGCGCTCGAGGTCTGGGCGGAGACGTCAAACCGGATATACCGGTGACCGGAGTAGGTCTCCACCCCCTCCATGACGCGCCAGTCGACGACACGCGGCGTCAGAGCGGGGCTGGCGAACGAAATGTCCACCACTGACTCACCCCGCATCCGCACACACGTGGGGACAGAACCCCGGTTTAGGACGACCAGGCCCGTCTCCAGAGCCCAGTCCTCCACCATCCTGCCCCGTGTGTCCGTATGCCGGGAACCCCAAGCCACATTCTTGGCATTGAAGTCCCCAAGGACGAGCACAGGGAGGGAACGGAACCCGACGACGACGACTCTCAACTCCGTAAGGGAGTTATGGAACTCAGCGAGAGTTCGGTTCGGGGAGAAGTATACCCCTACCACGACAATCTCCCCGAACCGTGCTGCCACGCAACCCCGTCCCCTCTTGACCGCCTCGAGGGACGGGGTACCGGCGGCGGCCGATGAAATTAGAGTCACTGAGCCGCTCAGGTCCTCCACCCAGTCATCCCTGGGCGGGACAAAGTACGGCTCAGCGACCACGGCGATGTTAATCGACCACTGCGCCATGCTCTGGAGCAACAGATCCTGAGCGGAGGCGCAGTGGTTGATGTTCGCCTGGAGGAGGCGTAATGGGGCCATTATTGGCACTCCATATCAGCCCCCTCCCGAACCCCCTGTGAGGGCCCTGCCGCGGTGGTTGCGGCGGCGGCGACAGTGGAGGCGGCGGCGGCAGCGGTGGCAGTGGCGGCGGCTGCGGTGGTGACGACGGTGGCGGAGGGCTTGCTGGCCCTGGGTTTGGCGGGTGGAGTGCAGGCCTTGCTCCCAGCCCGGTGATTGGCCGGCTTGCCAGCTGCCGCACACGCGAAGCAGTGCGGCGTGGCTTTGCACGAGCCGGCCTTGTGACCGGGCTGACCACAGCAGAAGCAGTGGCTGCTACGATCCACCTCCGAGGTTCATTTAGCTCCCACGTGGTTGCCTACGTGGCAGCGGAAGCACCTCAGAGGTCTGGGCTCCAGCAGTTTCACCTGCGTGGAAACCCAGCCCACCTTGAGCCTTTGGCCCTCCCCGGTAATTTTTCGGGCCACCGCCACGGGGCAGCTCACCGTAACGGTTTGCATCCCCGTGAAGTCAGGACGGATGGTGCCTACCCTAACCTGCTCGGCTGAGCACCCTCCAGTCCTAACGACGGCGGCCACCACCTCTCCCTCCGTCGCTGAGTCGTCCAAACCCAGTATGCGCATATCAGCGCGCTTGGTGGGTCTGGACACTCGGGCCTCGTCCGCATTTAGGGACGCCCTAAGCCTTTCGGCCAGAGCGTCAGCGGTCGGGCCGCTGGCCGCACCGGGGACCTCCAGCATCCGGGCCCCAGTCGCAGTGACCTTTACTCGGACGCCATCTGCGATACCGAGCTCGTCGAGGTTCACCGCCGCCCTCGCCTTGGCAAGCACGTCGCGGTAGGACACGCCCTTCTTCTCCGCTTCCGGCTGTAGTGTGATCACTACAGCTGCGGACTTCGGGGCACGGAGCCTAGCCGCGACGCTTCGCTCCTTGCGCCGCTGCCGCCTCTCCTTTTTTTTGGCCGCCCTTGCTGCCTTACCCGCCTTCCTCTTCTCCCCGGCTACTTGCCATTCGGCGTCAGCCGGAGGGGATTTAGGAGGCGGGGGTGGTCGTTTCGCCGCCGGGGCTGGGGCCCTCGCGGGTTCCGGGACGGCTCCACCTTTCACCTGCCCCGATGACCCCGGCTTGGCCGTGGCAGCCGCGGCGGCGGCATATGACGCCGCCTTCCGTTGGCCCGAGGCCGGCTGGCTCGCCGCTAGCGGGGGCCGCAGGACTATAGCCTCCAGGGCGGAAAACCGGCTCCCGAAGGCAGCCAGTTCCCGTCGGACCAGGGCCAGAACCCGGTCCTCAGTAGGCACGGGCCTGACCTGCCCATGCCGCGCCTCCTCCTGTGGCACCCCCCGGGGGCCGGCTTCTCGAAGCCTAGCCAGGTCCGCTCGGAGCTCCGCGTTCTCCTTTCGGAGAAGCTCCATGGTGGCTGTCAAACGGGCGACCTCCGCCCGCATTTCGGACATTGCGTCCGACGGGGGCCCTATGTGACTGGCCTCCGCTGCCGCCATAATGGAGGCCGTGGCTGCGAATATGGCCTTGTCTTTAGAGGACTGAGTCCTCTTCAAGGCCACACTTTTAATAGCGGCTGCCACGACCTCTGCGAACCTGACCGTTCGCTCCGAATTCGAGCCGCCAGTGGCGTCCGGCTCACCACCTGACGACTCCGACCCGGCTGAGACCGGCCCTAACTGCGACTCTGGCTCGGCCGGGCCGGCTCGGCTCGGCTTGCTGGCCTCCTTCATGGTGAGCCCTCTGCCCACACCACTTTCATGGGCCCCACCCCGCCGGCACATCTTCTTCCGGGCCGAGCTCACCCATCCATCCGAGGAAGACTCCTGGCCATCCCCTGGTTTGGGCGCTTCTTTAAGAACTCTAGGTTCTTCTTAGCCGCCCCAACCACTTCGCGCTCTTGGCTCTTATACGAGCCCTTCGCGCCAGATACGGCGTCGGACTCCGACCCCGCATCACTTCCCTCCTCTTCACTTCTTTTATTTTTATTATTCGATTTAACCATAGTTGTTCCCACGAGTACAAACTTTTTATTTCCCAAAAACTAGTGGTTCGCACTAGCGACTAATTTAGCTACCCATTAGTCAAGCTATCAACCTCCCTCACGGTGCGCCGCCGCTTGGAGGTTTGGGGTAATTTTTTATAGAGGTTTTCTTCCTCGCGGCCCGGGCGGTTAAGCCAAGACCCTCGACCCCCGTCAAAAGTCAGAGACATGACCTTGACAATCTTCGGGGCTACGAGAATAACGGTGGCAGAAAGAGAAGGCCTCTTCCTGCCTGCCCGGCGGCAGAGTTAGTGCACACCGAGCCCGCTCTTACTCCGCCGCTGTGCGTCTCTGCTTAGAGCGCAGAGAGACACACGTTGGAGCGTATTTCTGACAGGATATTGGCATACGGGCAACAAGACCCCTTAGGCACACAGTACCTAATGGGGAGTCATTGCCCGTACCCCAGGGTGCACGGTCCCGGTGACTGGCCTTCCCCCCGGACGCATCCATAAGGGAATTCCAGCCCACAGGCACACGGGGAGGTTTCCTGTCCAAGCACCCCAAGTGATAACGCTTACACTGAAAACTGAAAACTGCTGTGCCTTGAAATCTATGTATCTCATAAATGTCCTCTGAACTAATTCAATAATAATAACATAAGTAGAAAAATAGTAGTTGTTATCTATACTATCTAATATCTGTAAAGATTAATAAAAATGTGAAGTGAAATAAAGTCACAGAAAAAGATGAACCATCACTAAAATAATTGAATGTCGCCCCCACTCAACTACTCAACCAGTGGTTCGAGTAATGTCCCCTAATGGCCACCACACACTCCCCAATCTGCCATGTTGCCGCCCCTGCTGTTATTGGCGATATCTTCTTATTTAGACATCAACACATTAACTCTGCTTTAACTAGTTTAAACGGAAATAAAGATGATGGCGTCTACATCTGGAGCTTTTATTTCGACAGTCGATAATTAACACATTTAATTATTTATTTAAATGTTGCACTCTTAAAAAAGTACAAAGGCGGACTTAATGCCTTAGGCACTCTCTACCAGTCAACCAAGGGTGGTGAAGAGATGATTAGATTAGATGGCAGGTGCTCTGTTAGAAAGGAACAATGCTAAAAAAAACTATTAAAATATATAATAATGAATTATGTACAAATAGAATAGGTACACAAGTACATAAATAAGTTATAAACTTATGATACACATACTTACATATTTACTATAATATATATACATATACATACATATATATTTACAAATTCAAGAGCGAGAGGTTTAAAGAGGACTCTACGCTACTTATTTTGAAAATAACTCCGCAATCTCCGCTTAAATGCATACCGACTGGTGGCCATCCTGATGTCAAGAGGTAGCGCATTCCAAAGAAGAATGGACTGAATATGAAAGGAAGAATGAACAAAGTCAGAAGTATGAGTCACATTTATACCACATGTCCCCGAATTAAAAAAATCAACTGTTCCCAACATTTTGACGAGTTATGCGACCGTTAATATAAGGAATAGCAGATTTTTTTTTCACGTTTTCAGGTTTGGTTCCATAGTGAAAGTTGTTCATAATGATGAGTACAATGACCACTTAAGAGGTCGTGCGTCAATTCCGGGACATGTTGTATAGGAGGCTCTATTTCTTCAATCTTGTTAGCACGAGCAATGGCGTAGTAAAAAGCAGGTCTGCAAGGTTCATGGAGCTGAGTGCCCAGGATTCGCTGGGTGTAGTAAGTTAACGATACTCGTGAAGATTCTTTTTTTTTCAACCCATTCAGACCGACACCTACCATTCGGTAATTTTGCCAACAATAATAATTATTCCTTCAAGGCTTTTAAAAACCAGTCGTCATTGTGTGAAAGTTCTAGAACACTATTCCACATAGTGAGGGCATTAAATATTTGTGTTCTATTGCGCAAGATGAATACGCTCGTCATCATCGTCGTATCATCGTCGTTATAGTATCTAAATTCAACTCTCTATATCAGTGGTTCTTAACCTTTTAGTGTTATGGGACCATTTGACAAAATTTCCGTCTTGCTATGGACCACCAACTGTTTAGAGGTAAATTAATGAATAAAGCGTTGTTCTATCTATAAATAAGACACGCATAACAGTATTTTAAATTCATCACTTATTTAATATTTTAGGATGACTTCGCGGACCACTTTGGGTGCTTCCAGGGACCACCAGTGGTCCGCGGACCACCGGTTAAGAACCACTGCTCTATATGAACGCTTGGAGACTAACATCTTGACGTCACAACTACACAGTATTATGAAAACACGGAACCCTTATAGTTCATCGAACTATCGACATATCTCCTTGGCCACTATATTTTCTAAAGTACGGTATTTGAAAACATAATTATGAAACATTTAAATGAAAAGAACTTAACGCTAAACAACGCTCAGTTTGGTTTCCGACGAGGCTCACCTACCGATCTAGCTATCTTTGCCTTAAAAAATACAGTTTACGAGTACTTAAATAGAAATACAACAGTTTATTCATGCTTTTTAGACCTAAGCCGAGCATTTGATTCAATTAATTATAGTATACTATGGGAAAAATTAAGAAAAAGAGAAGTACCACCGAAAATAGTAAACATTTTAGAATTCTGGTATGCTAACTAAATGAATCAGGTTAAGTGGAATAATGCACTGTCGGAGAGTTACAAGCTGAGGCTGTGTGGAGTGAGACAGGGTGGTCTGACGTCACCGGTATTGTTTAACCTTATGTAAACCAGTTGATCGAGGAGCTGAGCAACACCAGAGTCGGATGCCAAGTCGGCGGTGTGCGCGTTAATAACCTTAGCTACGCGGACGACATGGTGCTGCTCAGTCCGTCGGTCAGCGGCCTCAGAAAACTAATAGACATCTGTGAGAGGTACGCAACTCAACACCACCTGACATACAATGTAAATAAAACGGAAGTTATGATTTTTAAATATAAGAAAGGCCCCGATGTAATACTCCCTATTAATTTAGGTGGAACTAATTTAAAAATAGTTACAAAATTTAAATATCTCGGGCACATTGTAACAGAAAACTTATCGGATGATGATGATTTGGAACGACAGAGACGCAGTATCGCTTGTAGAAGCAATATGCTAGCCCGTTTTTATCACTGCTTGAATCAAGTTAAGGTGACGCTGTTCAGAGCCTACTGTCAGTCGTTACACACCAGCCAACTCTGGTACCGGTACAAGAGGAGTGCGTATAACACTCTTCGTGTACAGTATAATAATGCTTACCGGGCTATGATGAACTTGCCCTGGCGGTGTAGTGCGACTGACATGTTCGCCGAGAGCAACGTTGCCGGCTTTTCCACGCTACTAAGCAAGCTCAGAGTGTCGTTCTACACAAGGGTAACCCTGAGTAGGAATGAAATTGTAAAAGCTGTGTACCGTGTCGTCCATCTTGCAAGAGAGGCAAAAGACTTTTAATATAATATTTTTATTTATTGTTTTTGTATTTTTTATTTCAATAAGTATTCTATCTGTGTTATTATGTTAATGTCTATGGTATTTAAGAGTATGTGTCTGTATGGTATGGGTTTAATAATTGCCTAAAATAAATGATATTTAATTTAATTTAATTTGACCTGTAACCTTATCGGTAACTACAGTTTTGAGCCGTTTGGGGTCGAAACGCTCGGGTCATGGGGCCCGAGTGCGCGTCTCCTTTTTAAGGAAATTTCTCGCCGACTGGTCGACACTTCACGTGACCAGAGGGCTGGCTCGTTCTTTGGCCAAAGAATTAGCATTGCCATTCAACGTGGCAATGCTGCCAGTCTTCTGGGCACGTTTCCGGATGACAGCGATGCGGACGAGTACTTCGACGCCTAAGTTTCCTTTTGTTTTGTATATTTATTTGTATAGTTAGTTAGTTCGTTAGTCAGTGGAAAAAGATATTTTAAGTTATTTAATTTTAATTTATAGAATCACTCGTGTGTCTGTCCGTCTGCCACAGCTGATTTGCTCCGAATCTACTTTACCGATTAAGTTGAAATTTAGTACACATGTGAATTTCTGTGAGCCAAACACGAGTGTGTAACGTAAATAAATAAATTTTGAATATGGGAGTCATATTTGGGGGAAAAATTAGAAAATTAAAAAAGTTTTGCAAACTGTACCGTGTGACATATCAAATGAAAGGGCTTAAATTGAGAATTTAAAATATATATAACATAACATAACATCACGCCTTGTTTCCCCGAAGGGTTAGGCAGAGGTGTACCTATAGTACACCCACATTTCGCCAGTTATGTTTAAGTCCCATGTAATAGGGGCCGAGCCTATTGCCATCTATCGGACGCAAATCCAGACTCCGGGCTGCTATTGAGAAATTCTAGATAGAAAAACCCAATAATACTTTGCTCCACCTGGAAATCGAACCCAGGAAGAAAATATATATATTTTTTTTTAATTATAAAATAAATACTTTTAAAGTGAATTAAGAAAATAGACGAAAATGGACCATTCGCCTTAACACCGAAACTGCTGAGCCTAAAATTTTGAAAAAATACCGAGAATAGTTATATACTAAGATTAGTAAAATTGATAAAAAGTCTATGGTCTTAAAATAACATGGTAAATCACTCAATATTGAGCGTACAAACTTACATTTGCAGTTGTAATGTATGGGGGAACATATTTTTCAAGTACAATGTTAAGTTTGTTCTTGGGATACATTTTATTCATCTTAACTACGGAACCCTTCATTGAGCATGGTCCAATACACACTTGGCCGGCTTTTATACACCAAAGTGACTTTATAGTGAAAAATACTATCGTCTGTCCGTTGGTAGATTACTTGTAATTATCTTTTAGTTAAGCTTTTTTGTACAACAGAAACCTTGACAATACTGCCAGAAATCAGGGGTTATCGTTAAAACTTTAACCCAATTTTTATCAAAGCTAAGTATTGATTTAGCTTTCGTACGTAACCACAGTTTCTTGGACCCGTACTAATATAAAGCTCTCAATTTGTTAAGTTCGAAAATAGGCCTCAATTCAAGTGTTCATGTTACAAACTGAATTCATAAATCTACATCACATCGCCTTATATTTTGTTCCATGCGCCTAAGAATAAGCAAGCAAGCTCTAAGCTAGGCCACCACCCCCTATCTACACATCTATACACATAAAACAAACTGAAGTGTCTGTTTGTAAAGTCATAATAACAGCTTTTTTACTAAATAAATATGAAAGTAACACACGGTACTTATAAAAAAAACACAATTTTTAAAATTTTTGTCTGTCTGTCTGTCTGTCTGTATGTTTGTTTCGGCTAATCTCCGAAACGGCAGGATCGATTTTTATGGGACGTTCACTGGCAGATAGCTGATGTTATAAAAAGAATTGGGGTTTCACGCAAAAAAAAATTAAAACCATTGTGAACAAAATCCGATTCAAATATACTTCCCGTATTGACATCCACGCGGACGAAGCCGCGGGCAACAACTAGTACCTTATAAAGTGCGTGGGAGTTGGCATTATTAGGTTATAGACAAGCGAAGAAGCTTTCTGTTAGCCACAATGAGATGTACAGTAGTGCTGCCTCCGGGGTAACGCTTTCGACTCTCGTTAGCGAAAATAGTTGTTGATATGGCGACAAATCAAGGGTATAAGGGAAAAATTTACAACAAATATGACACTGGTGGTGGACAATAATGGTGACACTGACCACCCGGTCAGTGTCAAGGAGTCCATTGAGGGGCTAGTGGCTAAGTAATAAAAGCCGCACGGCTCGATCGACCAGGTAAAGCTACGCTTACCGCGGTTGGTCCGTGGACGGGTGACCATCTTTACATACCAAGACCCCTCCGTGCCTCGAAAAGCGCGCTAAGCCGTTGGTCCCGGATGTCATTCGAGGATCTTTGACAGTCGTTACAGGTCGTCAGAAGCCCGAAATTCTCACAACCAGACTTACCAAGGGGTATCGCATTATCCAGTAACTGGTAATAGTCAGTCACTCCATGTAAAATACTGATATTCAGCTGCATCCGGTTAGACTGGAAGTCGACCCCAACATAGTTGGGAAAAGGCAGGCAGATGATGATGATGACTGACCGACTCCTTGAGAATTCAAAAGGCAATGGTTTAATTTAAATAAACGCGATGACTTTGATAATGAAGGAATAACTATAAAAATGAGAATTCCCGAAGTGCAGGTAGGTAGGTGCATAGATCTCCGCAAAGAGCTGGCATGCAGTGTTTTCCACGGGCGCCTTTATGGGAGGGCGTGCGCTCATGGGATCGGCCGCTCTTGGTGATGGGGCCCGCTAGGCATGGCGGGCCAATGAACAAGTATCTCCCGAGCCCCGGACTAATGGTAGTAGTAGAAACAGTGGGGCTTTAGTAGGAGTCCGACATAACCGGAGGGTTATGTCGTTCCCCAAGACAGAGATTTCCTACGAAAAAAAAAAGTTACCTAGATCTCAAAAAACTATTTTCATTGATTTGAATGTTTATTTGCGTTAAACTCTAGGCCTAGACGTAGCAAGCATCTCAGAATATTCCAAGCATTTCTGGCAACAAACCAAAGACAAAACACCTCATCAACAACACCCATTTATCAGAAAACTGAAATTAATTAATGGCCCTGTGTAATTCATTTCTTCTTTCTGATACACCCTGTATTACAGGGTCTATCAGAAAGGTGTGGTCAAATTTAAGGGTCTGGTACAAACTATCAAACTGAACAACTTTATCCATTGGACCAAAATCGTAATCGAGAAATAACTATCAGCTGTCCCATACAAAGCTACAATATTTACTCGACCCAAATGTATGGGACGGTTGATATTTTTTTCTCGCTTACGATGTTGGTCCCAAGGAAAATTTGTTCAGTATGATGGTCTGTACCACACCCTTAAATTTTACCACACCTTTCTGATACAGCCTGTATAATTAAGTAATATAAGGTATCTTCTTTTGTATATCCTTTTATTTTTATTCAACACGACAACAGGAAAAAATCTTTCAAAAACATTCTTTCGACTTGGTCGACTTTTGCCAGCGACCCGGGAACCCCTCGAGCAAATTCTCGCCGGCGGCTACCAAACGGTTTACTTTTCCACTAACTTTGAGTCTGAACGCACTCTTAGTAATGCTGACCAGCTTCACTCGGTCTGCCCTGCCCTGTTCTTACATAATCAGCCTATAATGTTCCCACTGCTGGGACACAGGCCTCCTCTCCTCGAGAGCGAGTGGGCTGTAATCTACCACGCGGGCCCAGTGCGGGTTGGTAGATGTCACATGTCTTCGAATTTTTCGTTCTAGGACAAGCCGGTTTTCCTTCACCGTTTTAAGAGCAGTGGTGATGAAATCATTTACACAAAATAAAGCGCCTGCCTAGGTTTGAACCCACGACCTGAACTCGTAAGTCGGGGCCGATACCACTGGGCTACCGCCCTGTTCTTGTCCATCTTTAATTGGTGTCTTCATAAAGAACTATGTTAGAGGTATGCTGGTCAGTATTACGTAAAATAGCAAATTAGTGTTGACCTCTTTATCGAAACAATTAATATTGTTGTGTGGGTCAAGTTAAATCAGACATTATAATCTATACATACTTATATATACAAATAAATAAAATTTGTCTGTTTGCAATGTCAAAAAAACAGCTTTTTACTAAATGCATAAGAAAGTATATACGGTGCTTATAACAAGACAGCAATTTTTAATTTTTTATCTGTCTGTTTGTTCCGGCTAACCTCCGAAACGGCTGTACCGATTTTGACGGGACTTTCACTGGTAGATAGCTATGTTACTGGGAGTAACTTAAGTTACTTACTATTTTAGAAAAATAATTAGGGTTCCGCGCTAAAAATTAAAAACCCATGAAATTGTGAATAAAATCTCGGATTTGAAAAATTCTTTTTGCATTTGTTTGCCCAATTCTCGAGGATAGTTATAGGCTATTTAACATAACGCTACGACTCTTAGGAGCCGAGCAAAAAGTAAAAGTCAGAAAGAACACTAAGCGAAAACGAAGTAACAGCACGGGCGGGCGATGCAACGCGACGGGTCGGGGGACGAGGGAATTGTATTAAAATGTGGCTGTTATTTTAGTACATTGTGTATCTTACGACTTCCACGCGAACGAAGTCGCGGGGCACATCTAATAAATTGATCTTTGTTCTACGTTAGGTAGGAGTAATTCTTTCGTTTCATAAGAAGGTTGGTACTTGTCCAAACCTTTCGACTTTCTACTTAGACTGTCGCAAACTATAAGAAAATAGCTCACGCTATGGTTTGAAAATTAACCAGACAGTAGGATGATAGCAGAACTGAGGCGGAGCGGGAAGGCGTGTCAGACTTTTACTGACTAAACCCCACCCGTGTTCCTTATGTTGCCTGTGCCGGAGCCACGGTAACTCTTTCGACCATCCCACATCCCTAGCTAGCATCGGCCCTAGCGGACCCAGTCAATAGTGCTGACTGTCCGCCCAACATGTCCTGAACATTTAAGTATCGCCACCGAAACCCATTTTAAGTTAACCTTGACTGTCCAACAATTCCTTCAGATTCAGATACCTAATTACACTGAACATTAAACTTAACCAGTAACAGTTGACCTACGTTTTCTTACATTAAGTAGGAATATAGCGGTCTTCTTAAACTGGTGTTCTGATACCACAGTTAAAAGCTTCTGTAAGTGAGTGGGCAGAGTTCAAGGTACAGTGGTCATCGTTTATATGAAAGGTAATTACCCTTGTGGGGATTATTAAATACATTGTGTTGGCTAAAAGCTATGGACAATTATCTGTGGGGTGTCAGTGTGTGTGAGGGTGTGTGTATGTGTGATACACATGGATAGTAAAGCTAACGTGTTTTGTTTTAGTTAAAATGAAGCTAAAAACATCATCATCTGCCTTTTCCCAACTATGTATGTTGAGGTCGGCTTCAAGTCTAACCAAGGGGTATCGTGTACCCAGTTACTGGGTTGTAGAGGTTAGACAGGCAGTTGCTCCATGTCAAATGCAGTTGCTATTCAGCTGCATTTAGTTAGACTGGGAGCCGACGCCGAGATAATTGTGAAAAGGCTTGGCATATGATGAATTTGTACTATGATTAAGACAACGTAGAGCGTTGTCACATTTTGCATCTCTCTCGCTCACACAGAACCAAATTTTTAAAAATGTTAAATGAAAAAATGCTTTTTTGAAAAATGTAATCAATGGGCGGTCTACAAAACAATATTAATTTAATAGGTAGTTATCAAAAACACATTTCTATTGTGTTATCTAATAAACTTATTTAATTAAGTATTATGATCTGTTTTTGAGATGATGTAAATAAATGCCACAATAAAAATGTGTTTTTAATAATTACCTATTAAATTAATATCATTTTGTAGACGGCCCATTGAATACATTTTTCAAAAATGCATCTTTTCATTTAACGTTATTAAAAATTTGGTCCCGTGTGAGCGAGAGAGGTGCAAAATGTGACAACGCTCTTAATTTAATCGGTGCGTGGACGGTAAGCGAGACACTATAGAAGTTTCACAGCGGTTCTGCACTGCATCCGATCCGAATCCGAGAAATGTCGATGCGAAGTAGCCATAGAACTATTTGTATGAGGGGTTGCGCACTAGATCCGAACTCTGTCCGTCCGAATTTAGAACATTCCCAATTCGTTTTGAACTAGGATCTTGAATTCGGATTCGGATCGGATGCAGTGCAGAACCGCTCATATAGTTATGAGATGTATTATAGACTTCAAGCGCACGCGAAAGTGATAAAAACGCAAAACCATTAAAACAAGACACATTTTGTCTCTGCACTACTGAAGTAAGTAAATGAACTTACTTAACCAAACATGAAAGTACTATAATACACATAAGGCATATCACAACGCACTTAACTACAAAAGGGCCAACCATTCGATCATTTAGCCACTGTTTATGATCATTAAAGTACCCCCACCTATGGGAATACCCCTCCCTAGCGACTACTCGCATTGGGGGAATTGGGGGAACAAATGTACCAGAAGATGGGTCTTCCGTAAAATTGCTCGTGTTTCTCTAACAGTTGTTTAGACAATTTTTTTATTAATGCTTCTGGGTCTCATGTGGTTTTGGTAAAATGTTGTGGTGTTAATAGTAGATCAAAGTGTTTTTTGTGGTTTTATTAACCAAGCTTGGGTTTGTTTTTTTACTTGGATATTATTGTTAGTGATTTTGAGTTAAATAGTAAACTGAAATGGGCTAAAAGACGAAAACAAGCTTATTTTTAGGTTGCCGAACAAGCCAACGGAATTAACACAATTAATGTGTAGTGGTTACTGCAGCCTACACACAGAAGATTGCGATGGCGATGTTATTTTTGAAGATGAAGATCATGTGCTTGTGGGTAGTATATTCACCGGCACCCATACACATACTCCTCAAACCAGAACACAATAATGCCACTTGGTGGCAAGAACAAGACACAAACTCTTTAACAATGAGCTCAACTCGTTGTGAAAGAGTTTCGTCTCCTACTTCTACAAAGCTACAGTCTTCGTTTTCTTTCTTTTCACTTTGCTATTAATAGTTAATATTTTGTCTTATTATTATTTATTTATTTATACAATTAATTAAATGATTACCATTGACTAGTTAATAAATCGAGAGTCACCCTCTTGTCTAAACTTACTATGTCAAATAGATCTCAAATAAATACTCCCTATCTATCGGAATCTAATTCGCTAAATCTACCAACAAAATCAAACATTAAGATAACTCAATAATCACCAAATAAACCAACAAACAAATTGGTCCTCCACGATATGATATTACCATAACACCCCTAAATGAGGCAATAGGGGTAAAACCGGGTAGGGAGTAAAGAGGCGCGGGGTACGGTTACATGATTTAGCTATTTACTCCCCCTAACCGGTGGCGATTTTTAATTCTACGTTAATGGGCATATGTTGTGATTATGACTTTTGCCGAAAGGTCTGCTACAGACCGGCTGTTCTAATATAAAAGTTACATTTTTATTTACTCATTCATCTGTTTTTTGTTGCTTTATGCTGTCGAAGTTTAGCCTCATCTCTTCGACAGCTTTTAAAGGCCTGTCTACAAGTACCAGGTACATAAAAAAATAGAAAATTATCAACATAAAAGAGTAATTATTTATTTATTTATGATACTAACTAACAGATAGTTAACATAAAAATATAATACCTTAGCCTAACTAAAACTTTAAAAAAACTAAAATATGGCGTCAAAAAATTCCTCCGCATCGCAAGTAAAATGTACTCAAGAGACTGGCGGCATTGCCACGTTGAATGGCAATGCCTCTAGCCAAGGTAAATGCCAGCCCTTGGGTCACGGGAAGTGTCAACCAGTCGTTTGGAGATTTCCTTGAACAAACCATGAGATCTCGGACCCCACGGCCCGAAGATTTCCAACCCAAACGGCTCGAAAATATAATTATCGGTAAAGTTATTATACTTTCGCCGCTTGAGGTTTTCCGCAGCCGCAGCAGCAGCGCCAGCACAGCACGCCAAGCCAGGAAGATGGGGTGGCGGAAGAATATCGGCCCACTTTGCATCCCGCACTAAAGACCTACCCACCTTCCATGGAAATAAAGACATGCCTCCGGTCTCTTGCCATCGTCGCGTGCCAAGCCATTGAGTTCTAATACAGCTGGAACGCCACGGTGTCAAGGGCTCGTCGTATGATGTCATTAATGTTCGCGTGCCGCGCTAAGCAACCCGCACTTCGGCTGCAAGACAGGCCGTGGTGTCTGAGGCTGTTGACAAGTTCGCCACAGTGACAGCGATGAGGAGAAAAACAAGGGGCTCCTAGTCGCAGGGAAGCAGCGAGGCGGAAAGTAGTGTCGTCGAACAAAGTGCCTATGTTCGACAACGGTAGTGCATGAAGCCACAGACCCGACTCCCACTCACCCAGAGCCAGCAGGCGCGCACGCTCCGCAGTAGTAGCAGACGTGTCAAGTAAATTGTTCTATACTACTCAGAGTAGTACAGAACAATTTACTTGACACGTCTTGCAGAGCGCCTTCTGGGAAGATGGATTGTCGAGTGGATCTGAATTCGAGCAAGTGAGTCTCCAGGCATCCATAGCCTCGGTGAAGCACGGCACATCAAAATTAATCAGTGTGGAGGCTAGGATTTTCCTGATTAATTTCTCAGTGCCATAGACGTGGATGTGTGCCGGATAATTTGGTCCATTTTGTCTAAAAGGTGAGTGTGCTTCCATAAATGGGAAGCGCGAAGGTAATGATAATTTAGGACCGAAACAGCAGTAACGGATTTTATGGTTATGACCGAATGCATGTTAATTTGGAACAATCTTTCCGAATCGTCATTGAAATTTTGTATTTTTCTTCAATAAAAACGGGAAAGGAATTCTCAAAGATTGGAGACCCAAGGAGATGAAGAGAGCTTTATCAATCATTTTGATTTCTGGGGCGTTAAAATTGGGAAGTGTCAGATGACTGTCATACTCAGTACTGTCCGCTATCATATTTAGAAAGGTTGAGATCAAGGCCAATGGAATGAAGTTAATTTTTTAAGAATTGAAGGTCATTTAAAACTAAAACTGTTTCTACATCGCCTCCCAAGGTTCCATCATCAAAATACCAAACGTTAAATTTGGAATGTAACTGTCGAATAATTGGGTGAACGGCTAAACTAAAAATCACTGGTTCCAGAAGGTTGTAAAATATAAATAAAAAATAATAATTTAAAAAACAGACTATTAAAACCAAATGACGTAATTGTCATTACATCTGTAACAAATCTCAATCAATGACAAGTCACTCTAAAGACGATCCGATTTGAAGGATATCGATGTAATTCAGACACGTGCGACATTTGAGCTTTTTTTCTGGGATGGCAACATGTCCGAGTCAACCGAGTCAGACCTACTAGCTACCCAAAATCTTTTAGTTGGAAATATTCAAACTAAGACCACTAGAAGTGATCAAGAGTCCCGTTTTCTATCTCCAGGTAAGTCCTACGAAACATCGCCATATCTTTTTTCACACAGCGCGCAGCGGTTTGAAATGAGCCGTCATCGTAGTTATTGCATTATATTAAAATGCCTCTCTAATAATATTATGTGAGGGTGTTATTGGTCGTGCAGACCATTTTGTCCGGTCCTCCTTTGCTGCCAAATCTCTTGAATTATCAACTTAATGTTTAGTTCAGGGTGTGTGTTGAATTGAAAGAGTGCTGTGAATTCGAATCAAATGTTGCATTTTACGTAACAGTACTACTATTGTTCTTCAGTCACTGAAACGTCTTTCAGCTTGCCATTTTTTATACAACACACCCATAACCACCCACACGACATAATGTGAGAAGATAAAAGGGATAATCTCTAGGTAAACATCTACACATACATGTCTTGACTGACTGATTCATCAACGCAGAGCCTAAACCGCTGCGGCTACAAACTTGAAATTTTGACAGTTGATGCCTTTTATGTTGCAAAGATCCACTAAGGAAGGATTTTTGGAAATTCTACCTTTAAGGGGGTGAAAAGGGGGGATTTCGTTTGCATGAAAAATCTTTTTTCTTGAATTAATAAACTTAAACCTTGACACGAATACTTATATAAGTTAATTATACAATTTTAACACGCGGTCCGATTAACTCGAAACTCAGTATTTATACTGAAAAGACCAAAAGTAAAGAATAGTGTATCAGGGTTTTTTTTAAAATCCACCCATAACGAGGTACCTAAAGTACGAAATCCGCCCGGACGAAGTCGCGCGGGATGTGTTAGTTCAAGATACAAACGCTTGTAATAATCCATTGCCAAAGACGGTTTAAGTGTTTATAAATAATGAACATTCAATATAAGCACATAATATAATAATATATTTTAATGTATGAAGAATGTAAAGGTAATATTACATTTGAGCTTCTGAGGTTTCAAAAACTAACGTCGATATTATCTCGCGCCTTTTGACTTTTATAAAGGCAATCACCAACGCCTCTGGCCTCTATCAAAGGCCAGAGTAAAATTTACACATAACATCACGCCTGTTATCCTCAAAGGGTTAGGCAGAGGTGTATCTATAGTACACCCACATTTCGCCAGTTATGTTTAAGTCCTATGTAGTATCGTGATGACTGGTGACTCTTCAACAAATAAAAAATAAAAATAAGTAGGTCAATATCAATCTGCCGAGCCTTTTCCCAACTATGTTGGGGTCGGCTTCCAGTCTAACCGGATGCAGCTGAATACCAGTATTTTACATGGAGCGACTGCCTATCTGACCTGCACAACCCAGTAACTGGGTAATACGATACCCCTTGGTAAGACTGGTTGTCAGACTTTCGGGCTGCTGACGGCTCGTAACGACTGTCAAAGATCCACGAATGACAGCCGGGACCAACGGCTTAACGTGCTTTCCGAGGCACGGAGGATTCTCGGTATGTAAAGATGGTCACCCATCCACGGACCAACCCCGGCAAGCGTAGCTTAACCTGATGGATCGACCCGTGCGGCTGTTATTACTCAGCCACGAGCTCCTCCTAAATAACAATAAGTAGGTAATAGTAATATATTTATTTGCATAAAACATGGTATAAAATGGTGTAAAATACTATATGGCACAAACATGTTTAGCTAGGTTATGACAAAGCATGCAAAAATGTTTAAAGTTAGGCAAATAGGAGACATCAACTATGAACAATTTAAAACATCATATAATAATATTTAAGTTAGATTAAAATTGTTTATTCATCTTATAATTATTAAGAACCTGATTTTTTTAAATAAAGAATTTAAAAAAAATAAAAAAGGCAAGAAGCATTGCTGTTTAAGTATAAATATCTACTGCCATAATAATATGATTTTTGATTTTCTCCCTTTGTCTATTTTCATATAATGACATGTAAGTAACTATTGTTGTTAATCTATCTGTCATTGTTTAATTTTTTCATTCTTTTTACCTATTGTGGTATAGTAATTTTATTCTAGGTGGTAGGTCTTCCCATATAATGATAAAATATATGTATATCAAATATTGTAAAACATTTAAAAAGAGTAACGGTGGAGTTTCTTACCCATTCTTCTCCATACGAAACTTTCTTTTGGAAGCGGCGACTAGAATCAATTCTATTTTCTTGTTAATCTTCGACATTCAAAAGTGCCTTTTAAGCGCCTATTTGAAATAAACGATTAGACTTTGACTTTGAAGTATTGTTACTTGGTAAGAGATCGCGAGAAAAGCGTAATTTCCTTTACCTACATTTTTTGTCAATAATAAAATAAATCTCAATCCGAGGCACACATTCCTACAGTGTAAGTCCACCTTAACCCACCCACATAGTTTGAAAATCAAGCGTAATAAGTAACTCGAGCCTTAGGCAACCATAATTAACGACTTCAAAGCGTACCCACATCGTTATATCAACGTTATTTTAACGTTATTTTCATCGTTATTCATAACTAAGTTGTGTGCACGCGTATGATTTTTAACAATGTAATTGATAGCCGAGCTTTTTAAATTAATTCGGCTTTTTTGTGTGCTCGTAATTTTATTGTTAGTTTTGTTTATTTGATTTTGTTTGCAGGAGCTTTAAATGTATTTTAAAACGGTATAAATCTACGGTACGTATCAATCTGAGAATGTATGCCTCTACATTTATAGCTGTCAGCCAAATTATGATACAAAAGGTTAATATAATGACTTACCTGCACGGTAATTGATGTTGCTGAAATGAATATACTGTATACGTACGTGGAGTATGGCGTATTATTTTCTCGCTTGGCTTGGATTTGATATTATTTGAGAATAAAGATACGGCTGACCGCTACAACTTTTTATAAAAACACCATTTCTACTCCTAACAGCTGTCACCAATGGCTTTATAAACTCCTCTCGGGAGCAAACGGAGCAATTAAACACACAGGAAGGTATTGTAAATCTAATAATTGTCATCCACATACAGTTATCTTGTCCAAACAATTATCACACTACAATAAATAACAATGAAATCGTCAACCAATCGTTATTATTGCAAATTACCGCCATCTGCTTACGTTTGACAGATCCCAAAGGGTTTTGGCGCGCTTCTACTAACTGTCAAGCGGCCATCTTGCTGACATAGACAAACATTTGCAATTTTACGCGCCATTGATTTCGGTTTTGTTAAATTAGGCGCGTTTAATTCGTTTTTAGTTTACAATGGACCTTTTTGGTCGATAACTGTTTTCTTTATTTCAAAATATGATACGGTTGTTTTATTTTGTAGTCTTTGTGTTCGATTTTCGGTGCTTTTTGAGTGGTCATGTGGAAAAGTTGATTTTTTTAAATCGTTTAAGTTGAATATGCTAGACGGTTCTGGTTTATGCGATTAGATTACTGATAAATGTTTGTTTAGGTAGCGGATTATTATGTCTGAATTGGATTCTGTCTTGTGGAATTTACATACATCCAGTCCACCCAAGGCAGTTTCACAGAATTTCTAGCAGAACAGGGTAGCAAGAGTTGAAGTAAAATGGGATATATCTTAACATTTTCCGGGACACTAAAACAATAAAATGTTATTCTAGGCTCATCGTCGTCACATTTATTGATATAATTAATGTACCTATACAACACACATAACATCACGCCTTGTTTCCCCGAAGGGTTAGGCAGAGGTGTACTTAAAGTACACCCACCTACCCAAAACCCACCTACCTACCTAACCTACCTAGTACCTACCTAAACTTCCTTGTAGCTATACAAAATATTGTAAAATATTTAAAAAGAGTATCGGTGGAGTTCCTTGCCCATTCTTCTCCATACGAAACTATCTTTTGGAAGGGGCGACTAGAATCAATTCTATTTTCTTGTTAATCTTTGACGTTCAAAAGTGCCCTTTATGTGCCTATTTGAAATAAACGATTTGACTTTGACTTTCTATTTTGTCTCGTTCAGTGTTCCGGAGTGGTAAAGGTGGAGGAAAAGTGTTGCTAATAAATATCAAACCCGATTACACACTTAACAAGAGAAAAAACAAACCGTCATAAAAAACGTTTTCAACAAAAATCAATAGTCAGAACTCGAATCTGCTCTCATTAGCAATCAATACCGTTCATTTATCCCCTGGACATGCAGCACAAAGCATCGCCACACGGACTGCCGGCAGCGGTGCGTGAAATATAAGAGCACTCCACAAAAGGGCTAATAACTCGTGTGAAGCACCCTTAACGCTCCCTTGGTTTGCGGAGGAAGTGATAAGCGGTGGCGGGTAGCAGAGCGGGAAGCGGGAAATATACGCGATTCATATTTCGTTCGAATTTTTTTTTTTGCGGTAAACCCGCTTTTATGAGCATATTTTCTTGTTTTATAACCCAGCATTTACGTATCGTGGACACGGGGTTTTTTATTTTATTTTTTTTGTTTTAATTACTTTTCTTTACAGTAATAATTATTCATTATTATTATTATATTATTAACATCAGCTTTGTAACTCATATGGTCTAATAAGTATGGATCGTCTAAACCATGGGTGCCTATTTTTGGCATCCCACAACCCCACCACCACCATATCCCCATAACGTCGAAATTAGCTTCCTGTCCAATAAGATAACCCGACAAAATAATAAAAAATCGCTTTTTCTCCTAACCTAACCCACACAAAACTTCGCTGATACGAAAAATATGATGTTATCTTTATTCTGATCGGATCCTTTGTCGGGCGAAGTCGGGAGCTATTGTAGTATGTACAGACAATTTTTTTACACGGCGTCTGTAGCTGGTAGCTACTTATGATGGGTACCATTGTTTTCTAGTGGTATTAGTATTATTTTGTTTGTGTATTGTCGATAGTGTAAGGTCTGTAGTTTTTTTTTTTTTTTGATGAACAAAGCAGATTTGTATTTTGGGCAATATGGAAGATGATGGACAGTTTACAAGACGCTCAGTTTTGGAAGTTCTACGTTTTTATTGATCACCAGTCTCAAATACACCAACTGCTAGAACCTAGATTTGGTAATATGTATTACAATAAATGATTAAGTAGGTTGCTAAAAATAATTATTAAAATAAATAATAGAAAAAAAAAACGATTATGTAACAGTAAAATCAAAATATTTTATTTCACGTAAACCTACATGAGCAGTTCTGAAACGTCAGAAGCTAGGTGCATGGTTCCAAGTTTCCTATGGACGTCTATACCATGGCCATTGTTAATGGAGATTTCCTTCAAAAATTCAGCTGGTATCTATGAAGAGACGCGTGAATTAAAAGTTTTTTTTTTAAACTTGTTAAATCAATTGAACTCTTCAACACAATATAAAATCTAATACCCAAATATATATATTATGTACAAGTATATAAAGGAAAAAAAGAGAAGAGCTCATTAGACATCAAGAAATTCGTCCGCATCACTGTCAGTGGGAAAAATGCCCAAAAAACTGGCACCGTTGCCGCGTTGGATGCCAATACTGATTCTTTGACCTAAAAATTGGCTAGACCTCTGGTCACGTGAAGAATCGACTAACTGCTTGCCGATGTCCTGAAATACTCGATGAGCACTTGGACCCCATGGCCCTAGTGTTTCATCACCGAAAGGCTCAAACATATAGCTCCCAATAAGGTTGTTACATTTGCGCCGTTTGAAGTTATATGCACCTGCAGCAGCTGCCTCAGCACAGCCCGCCGTGCTAGGAAGATGGGATGGCGCGATCGCGAGGGTGTCGACACAGGTTGTATCCCACACCAAAGGCCTACCCAACTTCCAAGGCATTATGGTCATCTGTCTGGCCTCTTCCCATCGTCGCGTGCCAAGCCATTGGGTTCTAAAACAGCTGGCACCCCGACGGTGACAAGAGACCGACGGATGATGTCAATAATGCTGGCGTGCCGTGCCAACCGACCAGCGCTCTTGCTGCAGGAAAAGCCATGGTGGTCCGTGTTGGTCGACTGCTTCACCACACTGACAGCGATGTGGAGGCGTAGACTTGTAGCGAGTCGGAAAGTGGTGTCACCCAGCATAGTGACTATGTGGGGTGACGGTAGTGCCTGAAGCCAGAGGCCCGACTCCCATTCTCCCACAGCCAGCAGGCGCGTACGCTCAGCAGTATTGGTGGACGTATTAATGAGGTTATTCCGTACCAACCTGCAGAGCGGCTCACCCTACTGTATCTGGGAAGACGGGTTCTCGGGCTGCACCGTATCCGGAAAAGCCACCTTCCAGGCGTACATTGCATCGGTCAAACACGGCACTTCAGAGTCAACCTGAGCAGGGGCTGTTGGCGGTTACTTTTTCGGAGCTGTGGACCGAGGACAGGAATTTTACACTAATATTAAGCTTACACTAGAAAGTTTGCGGACGCCGAGCCCACCAAAACGAATGGGAGTGTGGCTGGCCGCCACGCGCAGTCGTCCAATGCCACATTTAAAATGGATGTTATTAGAGTACTTCGAATAATTTGATCGATTTTGTCTAAAAGGTGTGGCTGCTTCCAAAAAGAGGAAGAGCGGCGAAAATACATAAAATTGATTGAATTGATTTGACACTTTTTCACTGCTGGTCAATGGCCAAATTCTCCTAGGTATCCTTTCCCTGAGCAACCGCGAACCAACCCTTGCGGTACGTGTTTAGGTCATAATGTCAAAAGTTATTTCGATTTACGCATGCAATTTTTTTAATTTCGAACCTTCATTGTACGAAAGTCTTGTTGTCAGAACCTAGGTCTCGCATCTACACTCATAATTCATAATAATAATATGCTCAATAAATCACAATCTAAACCCAGATCATGCCTTTATGATCTCAGCGACACTGGCAGAAAATCGACTAATCAAAAACATTTCTCTCGCTAAAACCAAACCTGTATGGACGTCGGCATGTAGGCGTCAGCGAGCGCGCCCATAAATACAGGAGTAAGGCTAATGACTGCATAACTGATATTTACGTCTGACGTGTAGTGGCGTTGCGGTTGGTGCGTTTGATGCTGCTTGCACACTCAGATTTTGGCACCTGTTCCACCCCTGATTAATAATGAAAAGCTCGTGCAGCACCGCACACGTGGTAGAAGTGATACTTAAAAAATAAAGAATACGAGAGATTTAGTGTGAGAGACAGAGAGAGTTATATCTTTCTTCTCTCTCGTGTAACGAAATGGACCTAAAAGTGACGCGTCCTTGAAATTTCACTCTCAATTCTCGTCCAATTATCAAATCGCCGCCTAAGAAGTTTCTACACGAGGAGCGATTACTCACCGGTATGCGTATGTACGAAAAGTGAGTCTCTCAGCGAGTGTTCTGCCCGCCAAGCGAGCGTCGCTGTGCAACTTTCTTTGATAGCGCCGCCTGCAGCGGTGTGAACAGTCAACGATAAAATATGTATCTATTTTTCTTTACACGGGACCTACAATCTTTTGTAGATACGTTTCTTCAGCGAGAAAATCGTTAATATGCTTTCTGTGTGGGTCCTTGTGAGTCGAGAGAAATTAATCTAGGCGGTGTATCAACTTGAAAGCTAGTAGTGTATTTTATACAGGGTTATTTTAAATTGGCTAGCTAAACTCCGCATACGCGATGGGTATCGATGTCTAAACACGATAAAATAAATAATGAAAATATTAGATGTTTTTTTTTTGGGAGGTAACGACCGCTGGTAGTGTTATTACTTGAAGTATGAGTCGAGAAAAACTGTGTCAAAATGTTTTCTTATGTTTTATTGTGTTTAGATATCGATACCCATAATGTCTGTGAAGTTTCACAAAAAAAAAAACTGATTTTCTAAACTGATTTTTCAAGTGACCTAACTGCGGTCGGTGACCCCACGAAAAGAATAATCAAATTTATTTATTTTTTTGTTTTATCATGTTTAGATATCGATACCCATAATGTCTGTGAAGTTTCACAAAAAAAAAACTGATTTTCTAAACTGATATTTCAAGTGACCTAACTGCGGTCGGTGACCCCACGAAAAGAAAAATCAAATTTATTTATTTTTTGTTTTATCATGTTTAGATATCGATACCCATAATGTCTGTGAAGTTTCACAAAAAAAAAACTGATTTTCTAAACTGATATTTCAAGTGACCTAACTGCGGTCGGTGACCCCACGAAAAGAAAAATCAAATTTATTTATTTTTTGTTTTATCATGTTTAGATATCGATACCCATAATGTCTGTGAAGTTTCACAAAAAAAAAACTGATTTTCTAAACTGATATTTCAAGTGACCTAACTGCGGTCGGTGACCCCACGAAAAGAATAATCAAATTTATTTATTTTTTTGTTTTATCATGTTTAGATATCGATACCCATAATGTCTGTGAAGTTTCACAAAAAAAAAAACTGATTTTCTAAACTGATATTTCAAGTGACCTAACTGCGGTCGGTGACCCCACGAAAAGAAAAATCAAATTTATTTATTTTTTGTTTTATCATGTTTAGATATCGATACCCATAATGTCTGTGAAGTTTCACAAAAAAAAAACTGATTTTCTAAACTGATATTTCAAGTGACCTAACTGCGGTCGGTGACCCCACGAAAAGAAAAATCAAATTTATTTATTTTTTGTTTTATCATGTTTAGATATCGATACCCATCGCGTCTGCGGAGTTGAGCTAGTCAGCTTAAAATAACCCCGAAGTAGAGCTGCTTTTGACAGAATTCGTTCAGGGAATAACTAGAGTTATATAATATAAACGTTACGTAGGTAAGGAAGGTTTAAACCTTCTCTTTATGTCTTTTTATCACCACGCAGTACTGCGGTGTAGAGACAAGTGCCGGTAAACTTATGAGAACATGATTTATGTCTTTTGACTTACTTCCTAAAGCAAGGCAGTGCTGGAGGGTTACGGGTTCGGTTACAGCAAAAAACAAAATCAAAATATTTTATTTCACATAAGCCTATAAGGGCACTTATGAAACGTCAGAAGCTAGGCCAAACATTTGTTAGGCCGATAGCAAATGACAACTGAACTTGCAAAAGAAAGGTAAAAGGTATTTAAAACCAGCATAACGTCAATTAGCTGCAACAAGTAATATTCAATCCACACATACAAACATCAACTGGGGGGGTTGTTGCTAAGTGATAACCAGAGGTCGGAATTAGGTAGAGTTATTTATGTACTTGCATCGAAATGTTGATATTAATATGGATCTTCCCGGGATTTCTAATGGACAATCCCGTGTGGCCAACAATATTACAAATAAATAATATATATGATCCTGGCCGATTTCGGCCACAGCGACTCGGATCTGCCTATTGATGACATCGCTGGTGTGCTCTCAGGTGACTGATATAACCAATTTTTGCCGTGAAAGTGCGTCCACATTCACGGCAATTAAGTCAGCACCCCTACGATGTAATTATATTGGATGGCCGCGGGTGGTCGGGCCTTGAGCTCGTCTCGTTTAGCATCGAGCTCCTCTTTACGTCGCCTTTCAAACGCAAACACCTTAGTGCTCACGATATGCCTCCACAGTGACCGGTCTGCTGCCATTGCCTCCCATTGTGACATCAAAAATAATCATTGTGAAATAATAATAAAAACCTCAGAGATACAGACAAATAAAACAAAGATAGTTAACATACAATTTTTATTAGTATTAGAATACAAATTATTAATAGTTTTAAGCAAATTCTCATACAGTTTATACCTCGCCTTTTTTATAAATAAGAAAATACTTTTGCTTCTAGCCTAGACTCGTGAGGGTTTGCTTATTCAAACGGCCCATCAGAATCATTTTCCTTGTCCGATTCATTCAAAGTACCACTAAGATTTGAAGTATCCACTTTATTCTTTCGCCGTATGAAATCAGTGTAAGTACATAAATAACTCTACCTAATTCCGTCCTCTGGTGATAACAGACGCACGGGTCGAACGATCAGGTTAAGCTACGCTTGGCACAGTTACTCCATGGATGGGTGACCATCTTTACATACCGAGACCCCTCCGTGCCTCGGAAAGCACGTCAAGCCTTTGATCCCGGCTGTCATTCGTAGATCTTTGAAACAAAATATCTCGAGGATTACGTAACGGAGGACCTTAAAGATCATGAAGATATCGAACGCGAGCGCAGGGCTCTTGCGGTGAGAAGCAATATGCTGGTTCGCAGGTTTGCTGGTTGTAGTAAGGAGGTTAAAATTACGTTGTTTAAGGCTTACTGCCAGACCTTCTACACAGGCAGCCTGTGGGCCAGCTATGCGAGGAAAACAATGGACGCCCTGAGGGTTCAATACAATAACAGATTCAGAATGCTTTTGGGACTGCCGCGTTTTTTGTAGTGCCTCTAGCATGTTCGCTCAGGCGCATGTTCACGACTTCCACGCAATGGTGAGGAGGAAAACGGCGTCGCTATTAGATAGAACGCGGTCAAGTCCTAATGGCATTCTGAAGATGTTAGTGGACAAATTTAACTCACCGATAATGAATCATTTCATGCAGGTGTTGGTTAGGCAGAAGTGATTCATTACATCCGGTGAAATGTGATACATTCACATTGTATGTATTGGTTGGGGAAAAAGTCTATTTGCATTATAGTATGTATGAACTTGTAATAAAATCTCATTGGCTATACTATTTGTATCTGGCTGGTTTTGGTATCATTGAAAGTTTAAATTTTAAAGAACATAATTCCAAATTCAAATTAGGAAAATGTGTGATTTTCATTTGTTTTTCGTACTGTCAAGATGAGTGAATCTAATGAAGAAAGTCGATACATTTTAAAATTTTACTACAAAAAAGGTAAAAATGTAACGCAAGCCGCGAAAAAAATTTGCGATGTTTATGGACCTGGTGCAGTGTCTGTGAGAGTAGCACAAATTTGGTTTAAGCGTTTTCAATCCGGAAATTTTGATGTCAAAGATGCACGTCGCTCTGGTCGCCCTATTACGGATAAAATGGATGCCATTTTTGAAAAAGTGGAGCAAGATATCAGTATTTACGACGTAGCTGAAGAACTGGGAATTGACCACAAAACAGTTTTGGCGCATTTGAAAAAAACTGGGTACACAAAAAAGCTCGATATTTGGGTACCTCACGAGCTCACTGAAAGAAACCTAATGAACCGTGTACTCATTTGTGATTCTTTATTACGACGTAATGAAACCGAACCATTTTTAAAGAAGCTGATAACTGGTGATGAAAAGTGGATCACGTACGACAAGAACGTGCGAAAAAGGTCGTGGTCAAAGGCCGGTCAGGCTTCACAGACTGTGGCGAAACCCGGGTTAACTCGCAACAAGGTGATGCTGTGTGTGTGGTGGGATTGGAAGGGCATTATTCATTATGAGCTGTTACCACCAGGCAGGACCATCGATTCTGAACTCTACTGCGAACAACTGATGAGATTAAAGCAAGAAGTTGAGAGAAAGTGGCCGGAATTAATCAACAGAAGGGGTGTGGTTTTTCATCATGATAACGCTAGACCTCACACATCTTTAGCCACTCAGCAAAAATTAAGAGAGTTTGGCTGGGAGGTGTTAATGCATCCGCCGTATAGTCCTGACCTTGCACCTTCAGATTTCCACCTGTTTCGGTCTCTTCAGAATTCTTTAGGCAGTGTCAGGTTAACATCACGAGAGGACTGCCAAGACCACTTGTCGCGGTATTTTGATCAGAAGTCCCAAAATTTCTATAGCAATGGGTTCATGTCCCTACCTACAAGATGGCAAAAAGTTATCGAACAAAATGGTACCTACATACTTTAGTTAAATGTGAATAAACTATATTAAAAAATGTTTTGAATTTTCTTAAAAAATGCGAAGAAACTTTTCCCCTACCTATTATGTAGGTAAATATTGTTTTATTTCTGTGAGCTTAGTACCCAGTTATAATAACACACTAACATAGCCTTTAAGTTTTTCTTTTATACTAACTGTAACAACAATGATCCATATGTTAGTTACATATGGATCATTGTTGTTTAAGAAAATAAATAAATTAAATTTTGACGGTCGTTACGGGTCGTCAGAAGCCCGAAAGTCTGACAATCAGTCAGTCTTACCAAAGAGGTATCGTTTTACCCAATAACTGGGTTGTGGAGGTCAGATAGGCAGTCACTCCATGTAAAATACTGGTATTCAGCTGCATGCGGTTAGACTGGAACCTGACCCCAACATCGTCGGGAAAAGGCTAGGCTGCCTTTCTCATGGGGGTAGGCAGAAATTACAGAACGCCACCTGCGATCTTTGCATACCTACTCCTTTTGCCTGGTTTATTCAATCCGGTCCTTATTAAAGACGAAATATCAAACACGCTGACCATAACAGAACTACACCGAAGCCATAGACTCAGTCCAAAGTAATATATGTTGAACAAAAAAAAGGCAGCCCGTCCCGCAGTTATCATTGTAAAATGAATTAAAAGAGTTCGCCTAAAAGTACGGTTTCGGCAAAGGATTGAATAAAAATGATAAAAATGATATACGATGGCTCGTGCCGGCTTGATGCGAAAATACCTCGGCTTATAGAGATGGGACGTGTCGGTTGTAGTTTGTCGATGATTTTTTCTATTTTAGGACGGAAAATTTTCACGTTACACTGAAATATCAAAGCTTTAACGCCAATGGAAAGAAGTTACAATTGACCCAGGTTTGCATAACATAACATAACATCACGTCTTGTTTCCCCGAAGGGTTAGGCAGAGGTGTACCTATAGTACACCCACATTTCGCCAGTTATGTTTAAGTCCCATGTAATAGGGGGCGAGCCTATTGCCATCTACCTACCGGTCACAAATCCAGACTCCGGGCTGCTACTGAGAAATTCCGGATAGAAAAATCCAATAACACTTTGCCCGACCTGGGAATCGAACCCAGGACCTCATGCTCAGCAGTAGCGCTTGCAACCACTAGACCAACGAGGCAGCCCAGGTTTGCAACAATTGTAAATTTTAGAATTAATCACACAAACGTCTTTATTGGGTTGTCCCTAAAATACTAAAAGTGTTACAGCTCATTCACACGAGGACGATTCGTTTATTTGCCGTAAAGTCATTTTACACGATTCGTGATTTTTTTTTACGGTGGCAATGGTTTTTAAATGGCTGTATAAACACGAATCTCGAATCCGTGTGTATGAGCCCTTACTGGAGACAATAGGTAACCTTCAGATCAACACGAAACAAAGTTTTAGATGTTTATCGAAACTTTTCACATCACTGGCTCATATTTAGTAAATGAAGATGCTTTCTCACTAGTGAGGCTTGGATTTCAGTTAAATATAGTTTAGGACAAGGCAATAATGCCATAACATACATAATTATAAATTAAAGTCGCTTTTTGTGGCTGTCTGAGTGACCGCCTTGTTCTTCTAAACTACGCCTAAGTTTGATGTTGTTTTCAGCATCATTTAGAGAATTTATTCCGTAAGGTTTATGTGTATAAAATATTGTCAAACTAACATAATAACGAAGAAAATTCGATTTTTTCTCGAGTCGTAAAAATCGTGTGAGGCAGGCGCGGGTCGGTAGTCGGTCACAGATAATAAAATGAAGTAAAGTAAAAAAAAGAAATTGATGATTGATTAATAACGCTCTGCGTATAATTTTGATGTTGAGCAGCATCTGAATATACAAGGTGTAACATAAGTAACGCACAACCTCTTAAGTGGTCATTGTACTCGTCACTATGAACAACATTTACTATGGGAAAATCGTGAAAAAAATATCAGATGTTCCCTACATTTTGGCGAGTCATGCGAACATAAATGTAGGGAACAGCAGATTTTTTTTTTTGACAATGACCCCTTAAGAAGTTGTGCGTTATTTATGTTACATCTTGTATAAGACCTTAAGAAGAAACGGTGATGAAATCGTGAAATCATCCCCGAGCTTTTACTGGTATGAACACACCAACTACCATCTCCCAGACCAGTGTAAACCCCTCTCAACACATACGCGCCTCCCGAACCAGCGTCAAAAGAATTAAAAAGTGCCCCAGTACTCCACCCGGCGAATGGCAACAAAAAACAGAGTATAGGGTAGTCAAAGTAACGTTATTATTAACGGGGGCTTTGAGCACGGATTAATGTTCGTAGCTACCTCCAAATTGGGGCTTCCTCCGATCAGCTTGAAGGTATATTTTCAGATGTTTCGTGTGGTATTCTTTGTGATATTTCGGGGAAAGGTATGTCAGAGTTTTACTGTCTTCTAAACATTAGGCTGGCTTGACTTTTTCTTCTTCTTTTTTCTGCTGCGTCTCTCTGTGCCCTGCAGAGGTCGGAGAGACGCCTTGGCGGCCGGTGCTAGAGCCGCCATTGTCAACATTTTTCAGACAAATCAAGCGTGTCTCCATTTATTCGCACTATGACACAAATAACACAATGATGGAGAAGCTCGCAATTCAACAACCAATACTGGTCAATCGCACTTCCCCATTGCTTCTCACGACAACGCGCGAGCTCACACTTCACGACAGACCATCGCAAAGCTACAAGAGTTACAGCTGGAAGCTCTCTGGCACCCACCGTACTCACCGGACCTTGCCCTAACAGATGTCAACTTTTTTTCAAAATTTAGACAATTTTTTTAAATGGGAAAAAATTCAACACCCGAGAGGCAGTACAAAACGCTTTCGCTGACTTCATCGCCTCCCGTCCGGCAGACTTCTACAGTAAAGGGATAAGCAAACTGCCATCTAAATGGCAAAATTTGGGCCACTACTTTGATTAGGTAAAATAAAAAAATTAACAAAATTTTTATATTTTAAAATTTTCATACAAATCTCCAATTTCATAGGTAAAGACGTATTATGTAATGTAATGGAAATCTATGCAATAACGCACACGTATGTCAAATAGACTGTCGCGATTTAAATAAGTTCTATCGTCGCGGACATAGTGTCCGCGGACAAATTATTGTCCATCCTCTGCTCAGTGCCTAATGTCGGTCCGTGACAGAAGTTGTTCGCTCAACGCGTTGCAGCGCCACGAATGTTATTAGACCTGCCGTCTCTACACGCAGCTGGCGCGCGGATTCCGCGCGGATTCCGCGCCGTATGATGCACTTATGCACTGATAAAAATATCAGCCAGTAGGTGTTTTCTTCAATACAATTTCTTTGGCAATTTCACAAATGTTTACCAACAACACCTATCTATGCCACTCAGGCGCCAAAAGACTCTTGTAGGAATTTAGGTAAGTACTACAGTCCGGCAAAATATTAATATTGTGACATCCTGCATGCTTAATTTGCATGTTTTGACAAATAAAATTATCTTTATCTTGACAGATGTCAGGAACGCATTCTCTCGACGGCCGGACTGTTTAAGGTTTAGGAGATTGCAACTCTCATTCGTAATTTGGGAAAATACAGGAATAAAACTAAATAAAACCCAATGGTGAATCGACTAAAACAAAATTCATTATTTTAGTCGATTGCATGATCTATTAAATTGAGGAGCTCGTGGCTAAGTAATAACAGCCGAACGGGTCGATCCATCAGGTTAAGCTACGCTTGCCGGGGTTGTCCGTGGATGGGTGACCATCTTTACATATCGACACTCCTCCGTGCCTCGGAAAGCACGTTAAGCCGTTGGTCCCGGCTGTCATTCGTAGATCTTTGACAGTCGTTACGGGTCGTCAGAAGCCCGAAAGTCTGACAACCAGTCTTACCAAGGGGTATCGTATTACCCAGTTACTGGGTTGTGGAGGTCAGATAGGCAGTCGCTCCATGTAAAATACTGGTATTCAGCTGCATCCGGTTAGACTGGAAGAAGACCCCAACATAGTTGGGAAAAGGCTAGGCAGATTGATTGATTGCATGATCTATTAAATCTGCTAAACGATGCACTAATCGCATTAGTCGATTGAACATTAACAACCGCATCTAAGTAACGGCTTACCAAAAACTAACTTATATTAAAATATCATCACGCGTACACATTGAGGGGTAAGCAAAGATGCGTATCTCCGCCGTTTGAAATATCATCCCTTAATGTGGGCCACGCGCCCCCGCGGTCCGGTGTCGCCATTTAAATAAAATTACAATTAGATACGGCGTGTTTTGACCACTGGCAACTGCTTTATTCATTTAGTTTCAACTGATAAATTATGTCATTCGGCTTCGTAGAGTTTGGAGTTGGGATAAGTTTATTTTTTGTTTCTAATGCCTGAAAGTTAGCTATGAAATTATGATGACTGTAACTTGTCTTCCTAATCAATTTGGCTAAGTCATGGACGGAAGATCACCACAGATTTAGGCTCCAAGAAGCAGATAAGAGCTAAATATGCAAAAAAGATTGCATTTGCGTATTATTTTTAAATGTGGAGTATCTTTATAAGTTTAATGTACTGCAAACATTCCTTAATCAGAATACTTACAATAAAATAGAATTAAAGTTGAACCAACACTGGTTTTCAGCTGGCTAGAAGTAAAACGACGGAGAAAACTCTTCTAGCTTTTTTCGCGTATTATTTAAAGTAGGTAATGTTTGTTTTCATCTCTATTAACTGTCAAAATGTTGTCCCAAGTCCCTACTACCCACAGTCGCACACACCTCACATACTTAGATGTCCAATTCAGAGGGGCGACAGAATTAATGTCCGATGTCCACGGCTCTCGAGCATTAATTGTTAAAAATCGACCATCCATTAATTTGAAGATAAAACATGTAGTAATGTTAGTGGAATGTTACTTAAATTAAAATTTTACTTTAATTGAAGCCATTGAAAGTTTAGTTTTTTATAGTATCGGCTCGTGTTTGACCGCCTTCTCTCCGGCGGGGTAATTGCGTAATACACTTACAATGCTTTTCATTGACACTTTTATATTGACAGTTCAACAACATTCATTGCGTTATTTACGTTGCTGAGCAGACGAATTTTTCAAACATATGAAGCAATGGATTAGCAATTCCTACAAAATCCGTCGGATTGTGATTTAAACATGTTACGCAACTGGGGTGCTGGTTGTAAACGATGATGCGGTCGGTGATGGCTTTTATGTAAAAGAAGAAGACTCCTGGAGTCCTGAGTCCTGATTCAACATACCCTTGATGACTAATGGAGGTTTTTAACTCGCAAAAGAGTACTTACGAGACTAACTCATATCGAAAGAAAGATTATTGCTAGTCATTAGGTAACTGGGTTGGACTGGTATTCAGCTGCATCTGGTAAGACTGGAAGCTGACCCCAACATAATTGGGATAAGGCTCGGCAAATGATGGTATACCGGTATATCGGACGTAGGTAATTGAGTATGGTCATATGTGCTCCTTTAAACAAGTTATTAGAGATTATAAGAGGTTCCAAAGTTGCTAGAGTTAACTAACTCCGTAGTAACACTGGTACTTAACACTAAAAAGATATAGTTTATAATTGTTTTCATATACTTTGCCCATAAAAATTGATTTTTTCGTTCCTTAAACTTGCATGGGAACAAAAACACATATTATACATAAACTCATGCCTTCTTCCCATGAGAGTAGGCAGAAACTAAAGAACGCCAGTTGCTACAATCCTTTTGCTTCGTTTACGTTCATCAAAACAATCAGATCTTAGCAAAATATCCATAAACATCTGCTAATGGTATGTTAAACCAACAAAATTAATGTGATTACCTAACTAAAACAATAAAACTTATTCCTATCTACAACTTCAATAAAAATAATATAAAAAACCAGCAGATGTCACTGACGTAACAATTAAAATAAAGGTGACATTGTCACCCCTGACAGTTGACATGTCACTTCTAATGTCCCTAATGCTAGGTAACTAATTATACGTCTCTATTAATCGACTATTGGACGTAACGGATATACCGAACATCACTATTGTGATGGTAAATTAATTATAGTCAAGTTGTATTACTTTTATTTATCAACCATTTTAAGAATAATTTATATTTCCCTTTCCGCGTTCTCCTTAAAAGAATAAAAACATATTTGGATGTTTTAATGGTTTTGATGGATAAACGTAACGCCTTGCTTTATTTAGCCTTTTCTTTTTAAAGGCTCGATCATACTTACCACAACCACACCACAACGATGGACGGGCGCTAATTTGTATGAAAATGAATAATCAATTCACACGGACCACATTTGGCCGTCAAAATCAACCGTGTGGGCGATACTGACCACAACAAGGCGACGTCGCCGCCACAACGCAACGACAGCGATCTATCTGTCTGCAAACACTAGCCACAACGTAACCATATCGCAACTACAAGCGACAACGCAACTGCAAAAAGTTGCAGCGACACTATTCACACGGAACCACTGCTTGCCCACATCTTGTCGCTGCGTTGTGGTGTGGTTGTGGTACGTGTTAACGGGCCCTAAAAGCGTCCCAAGCGTCAAAACGAGTGTTTTCACGAAACCGTTAAACGCTTCAATCAAATATAGAAAAGTTAAGAAGAAACAAAAGTTAGTAGTAAGTAAAGTTAGTAAAAATAGCGTTATGTTAAAGCATAGCATTAATCTGGAGTTGAAATACTTGGGGTATTTTATCATCGACTAAATCGTTAAAGAACAAGCTAAAATAAAACATCAATATAAAATCCAGTGGAATTTTTTAGAGTGTGATTGGCTACCATTTGAATGTGATTCGAACCCAAGAAATTGTCACACAATTCTTCTCGTGATCTGCAAAAAAATATAAAATGTCAAACAAAAAAACAAACTATAATACGTTTTAAAATATAAAGTGATTCGTTTCTAATTTCAATCAATGACTCCATAAAAGAGCTTTTGAGTTACAATTTATTTGAACTAAATATCTCAAACGACCTCCAAAGTGAACCTTATTGTAACAGCCTTTAGAATGGTATTACTTAGTCTTTAATCGACTAAATATCTATGATTTAGAAGCTTTGTAACACGACCCAACACTATTTACCTATTCATTTTTCAAAAAGGAACTTAACGCCCAAATCGACGCGTTAATACTCAACAAAAGGAAAAATAAACGGCTTTGTGTAATTTGACAAACTTATTTTTTCGTCCTTGAAAAGACAAACAACGCTTTATTTAGAAGTTCATAAAGTCCATTTTCGAATAAAATTTATTTGTACGAATGCACGATTACTGCGGCATTAAATATAAGCAAAAAAGAAAAATACGGCTCCCTACGTTTTTAAACATGTAATTCGTAGTTTCAAATTGCGAACGCGGCATTCTTATTTCAAAACAGCGAGGTGTCATTGGACACTCCCTCTTGGATATGGCACCAAGAAATTACTGTTCGTATTTTATTTTTAAAGATCATTATCAAGTGACAGTGATTTAAAAAAATGGATCAGCTATAGATAATTATCCTTGTACTATCCTTGTATACTATAAATGAATCGCTTGTTTTCAAAACAGCACTTGTCCAAAACTGTGTTTTTACAGGAGGAACAAAAAACAAGATAGCAAAATATTTTTCAGGATGACCCATGATTATTGTCAATTGAGAACAAATAAAATATATATTTTTAATGATTAAGCAAATAAAATAATAAAAAATATATATTTTTACCCTTTTTTATATTCAAACTTTTGGACATGTGCTGTTTTGAAAACAAGCGATTCAAATATTAACATTTAAAGGCCGCGCACTTGACATCTACATACATTAGGTAATGATAATTAATTTAAGCTTTACACTAATTGGCTGCTTCATTATCCAATTTTATTTTGAAACGATCAGCTTTAATGGACATTAAATTGAAAATGTTTCACAATAAATGATACAAACAACTTACTATCATATTACTGTAATCAAGCAGTCAATCAAGTATCTGTCTATCACACGAATAATTAAATGAAAATGATCAAATTTTATATAAAGTAAAGTGCCAATTACGGTTCGCATCAATAAACAGTACCTCCAATACATTGGTTACAAAAGCTTTCCCGCAATTTATCATTAATTTATTGTTGTGGCAACATTTAATTTATTATGTCCAATTTGAATTTCGTGTGATTGAAATGTTTGGTGAGTGAGACATCAATTTGATTTTGATTGAGCTAAAATAATTAGGGATTTATTTAATGTTATAAGTAGATTTTATTGGTGTTGATGTAATTTGGAGACAGTTTCAGTGATTTGATTTGGTTGTTACCATACCGCCCCGTTATTTAGGCATTGATGGGTTATGTAAGTTGGTTTGAAAAGTTTTACTAATAAACGATGATTATGATAACCTCGAGCAGTGGTGGCCCAGTGGTAATGGCCCCAACTTACGAGTGGTAGGTCGTGGCCTTGTGGATTCGAACCCAAGCAAGCGCTTTACTTTGTGTAAATAATTTCATCACCACTGCTCTCAAAACGGTGAAGGAAAACATCGTGAGGAAACCAGCATGTCCTAAAACCAAAAATTCGAAGACATGTGATATCTATCGACCCGCACTGGATCCGCGTGGTAGATTACAGCCCACTCCGTCTCGAAGAGAGAAGGCCTGTGTCCCAGAAGTTGAAACGTTATAAGCTAATTAAGCTACAATAACGTCTCCAACTATAATTTTGGAAGTTGGTTCAAAACAAAGTACGCGACAGTACTTTCTTCTAGCCATACATCACACGCTGCATTTTGAAATTCGAATCGTATGTTTTTAAGATGGCCGCTTATTGTCGCCAGTTTGACACCACGAAGTTTGGAACACATCGATCTGTGTGCGATAAGTTTTTATATATCCGTATTAGCAAGTTTTACAAACATGGAGATAAGGAACCAGTTTTTATAGATTATCTATTCAAATATGTGAGTTTTATTAGGTACTTGGTTTGCATTGCAGTCGTTACGAGCCGTCAGAAGCCCAAAAGTCTGACAACCAGTCTTACCAAGGGGTATCGTGTTACCCAGTAACTGAATTGTGGAGGTCAGATAGGCAGTCGCTCCATGTAAAATACTGGTATTCAGTTGCATCCAGTTAGGCTGGAAGCCGAACCCAGCATAATTGGGAAAAGGTTAGGCCGAGGATGATCTTTATAACGGGAACAACAATTGCAACTGTCAAAAATGCCTAAAAAATCAACTCCTGCAAATGCTAATCATCCAATTACTCATCCAAATGAAAGCTGCCTGCTAACCAGCATGGATGAACAGCACACTGTCCTTATCATCCATCGCGACGAGCGCGTAATTGGATTTGTGCCGCGCCGTGTCGCGTTTTTACATAAATTACGCATTAGTGGAAACACACCCTTAATAGTTTTGGTATTTTTTTCTGTATTTCCGTACTTAATTATTTCTGCGGTTTAGTTTTAATTTGTGACTAATGAGAGTGAAGTTATAATATGAGATTATGTAGGCATTAAATTGAATACTTAGGGCTAATTTCACCATTGAAACTGAACGCGATCAGCACACCTAAACCGCGTTTAAGAGCTGTCAGTGTCATTATTGTTATGAAATATTGACACTGACAGCTCTTGAACGTAGTTCAGATGTGCTGATCGCGTTCAGTTTCATTGGTGAAATCTGCCCTAAAAAACACCGTTAGGACCACAAATTGTGTTGACATCAATAAAGTAATTGGTTCAATTATTAAATTTTTGATTACGAATATAAGTTTATGTTTTATTTATTTATTTCCTCGTAGATATGCGTGTTGAAAAACGTCGTTTGATACTTGTGTGGAATTGCTATTGTTCTCTCGGCTCCTTTTGAGAAACTTTCCACACTTGCATCAAAATGTACTAGTAGGAAATGACATTCCTTGATATCATTACATAATAGGAGACCTGTGGGGTAGACAGAGGTTTATGTAAATAGCAATCCCGCAGTTCCGCAACTCCACGAACCGGGCTGCTACTGACAAATTGCAGATAAACGCCGACACATTTTATTTTGCAGAATATATTGTATGCCTTTTAGTCTCTGCTAAATAAATGTTTTTAGGGTTCCGTAGTCAAGAAGGAACCCTTATAGTTTCACCATCTCCGTCCGTCCGCAGCTTAATTACGCCGACAAAGTGGTAAAACAAAATCGTGAAAAAAAAAATTTTTAGGGTACCTCCTGTACACCTAAAATGGGGATGTTTTTTTTATCTCGTCTACCCCATGGTGTGGGGTGTTGTTAAATAGGTATTTCAAAAATATTGTGGGTTTGTGAAAACAATTTTTCGATTAAGGGATCCGTTTCTGAAATATTAAGCATTTTTATTTTCGTTAGAGTCAAGTGCCGTCGTCGTCGTTGTCTCCCCCCCCCCTCCCCCCATTTGCCAGCTAAACGGAAAACTATCATAACTAAGTAGGCTTTACAAGTCAACGAGTAATAGTCGGCCAACTTACATTTGCACTTGGAATGTATGAGAGAACATGTTTTTCAACTATAGATAACATTATGTTTGTTCTTGAGATAAATTCATCCCAACTACGGAACCCTTCATTGTGCGTGGTCCGACTCGCACTTGGCTGGTTTTTTTTTTCTTTCTTTCTTAGAACACAACAACTCACTGCAACGTCCTATTTAATTTATAGTCTATTTACACGTACCTATATCTGTCCGTCCGTCCGGCTGTCCGGAACGTAACAACATGCTAATTTAAACGACGGAGCCAAAACATCGGGAAACATCGGCTAACATCGTGTAACGAATATTAATTGTTTTATTAACAAACGAGGGTAGGCTGCACTTCAGATGGAAGATAGTCTGATTGGTTGAAGGGGATCAAGGGGATAAATTTATTGGTCAGCCTACATTCAAATAAAATTAATCTGCGTTATTAATGCACGGATTATGATTTTATAGAAATTCCCTAACCAGCACCACACACTATCAATCTATCGCGTAACTCACTATCAATTACAATCTGAATGATTTTAAAGCATATTGCTAATTCATTGCTTCATATGTTCGAATAATTTGTCTGCTCAACAACGTAATTAACGCAATTAATGTTGTTGAACTGTCAAAATGAAACCGATTCCTACTTTTGTGTTACGCAATTGCCCCGCTGAAACGTTCTAACTTCGCTAGACTGACTTTTCTATTGTAAAGTCCTCTTTTTATACAAAGAAGGAACCACGCTTACGCTTAGCGTGATGGTGATTTTAGACTACTGATCGGTTTCTGAAAACCTATTCAAAATAATGTACAGTCCGGCCGTCGAGAGAATGCGTTAGTGACACCTGTCATTTGGATAATTTCTAGTTGTAATAAGGATCAAATTCGCAAAACACATATTCGTTACTATGAAACTGGTAGGTGTCAAGAACGCATTGTCTCGACGGCAGGACTGTAGGTATTGTCAAATCTCCATGTCAAGTAATTTGATTGGCTCTATATTTTTTTTTCTTTTTGCTATTCTGGATGCTTTTCACCTGTAGGTACGTCTTATTTACATCGTTCTCACATTTAATTATAAATTTAACATAACGATGTAACTAATATTTTTGTAACAATATAATTTAAAAGAGTGTCCGTGGAGTTTCTTGCCCGTTCTTCTCCATAACTTACCTACTACGCTTTGGAATGGGCAACTAGCTTCATCTCTCTGACTAACCGACTGACAATTCAAAAGTGCCTCTAAATGGTTTAATTGAAATAACTGCGAGTTTGATTTTGATTCCTGGTTGACCTTTCCGAAACTTTACCTTCCACGATTCAACTGTAGTGCGTGCCTAAACAGTTGGACTACTGCTGATGCTATAGGGTGAGTGGGACCGCGGTCCCAGTTTGACAGCGGTCCCAATCGCCTGAGCACTCTTAGGGCTGATTTCACCAATGAAAACAAAATCAAAATCAAAAGTCATTTATTAAAACTAGGCTGAGAATCAACACTTTTCGAACGTCAAAAATGACTTATGACAGTCCCCCAAAACGCCCGCCCTTCACCACTTCCTTGTGCTTAACGAAGAAGAAGAAGTGGCGCAACAAACTCCCCAGCAGCACAGCTGTCTCTTTAGTTAGTAAAACTTGATTCTATACAATAGTATGCAAAATTATTTACATTACGCAACACAACAACATTAAATAAAATTATTTGCCATGTGTCAGCTAGCACACGCCAATGTACCAATAAAAAAATATAAAAAAACATCGAAACTATACTCAAGCAGAAATAAAAATTAAAAACTAAACACGTAAAAGAACTTTATACCTAAATAAAAGCCTCCAGGCATAAAGGGCGCGCCCACTTACATGTAACTTGAAGTTACAAATGATAAACTAGGATAAACCACGTTTAAGGGCTGTCAGGGTCATTATTTTCTTTGGAATAATGACACTGACAGCTCTTGAACGTAGTTTAGATGTGCAGATCGCGTTCAGTTTCATTGGTTAAATCCGCCCTTAGTTAGGTATGTAAATACTAGTATGCCCGTTATCGCCTAGTTAAATCAATTTTCCGTAATAATATCAGTTGTAGTAAGCGGATTTACAGCATAACAAATAGTAACAATGTTTTCATAGCGCCGGAAAATAATACCTACATGCGCCTGCGCAACGTTACAGGAAATTGCGCATAAAGGAATATAATTATTAATTAGCACTCACGGTCGGCACCATTTTCAAAATTCCGTAACTCACTATTTAATTATTTTATTGCATCAAATTAACGTCAGAAGTCAACATGTTAAACTCAATATCGGTATAAACATTCACTTAAAATGCAAACTTTAATTAATTATAAATTATAAACAAAAATAATGTGTTTTTTGGGAAACATGTCGTGATGATCTGCCATAAATTATTTAAAATTATGTTTTTTAATTTAACTTTGTGCTTTTTATCGGGATGTTTAATTAAATTCGTCCAAAATATCGTTGGATAGGGTTACTAACCATATGTTTTTCGGGGAATCCGTCTTAATTTTGAATGCGTAAGAACCCCCCTTGAGGCAAATACGATGGTTTGCGGTACTAGCGATAAAATCGCGAAATGATGTTCATTTTTTGTAATTTCTTGATTTCATTACGGTAGGTATTATAATCAGTTGAAAAGCGATGACATTATTAGGTCCCGTAGATTCGAAATTATTCTGTCAGCCACTGCACAGAACTAGATGTAAGATGAACCTTGGGCATTTTTAGGTTTAAAAAACATCCAGAAAAATGTTCACGCGAATAAATTTATTAGAAAAAAAAAGCAAACTACACAACATGTCCCGGAATCAACGCACAACCTATTACGAGATCCTGAAACTGCGAAAAAAAATCAGCTGTTCCCTACATTTATGTTCGCATAACTCGTCAAAATATAGGGAACAGCTGATATTTTTTCGCCGCGGTTTCAGGTTTGGTCCTATGGGATCTTTACCTATGGGTAAAGTTGTTCTTAATGATGAGTCAATGAGCCCTTAAGAGGTTATGCGTTAATTCCGGGACATGTTGAATTGCTATATCCTAATAAAATAAAGTCCTAGACCGTGAAGAAGCTTCTACTAGTTATTTTATTCAACATCTGATTAATTAAAACGTAGCTAACCAAAATAATTACACCAGCATCGTTTTTCTAAGCTCGTCAACCCTAAAACGCTGGCCTGCGCCTGCGCACGCTTCGCCCCCAAAAATTCATTATCGCGCATCGTTGAATTAGATCTAACCGCGAGATAGTGCCGTAATAACGGTCTTCTGTATGTTTGTTTGCAGGCAGTGGGTTAAATTGCGCAGGAGTTGATAATTTGTGATAAGTGGCGATACGAAATAGTTCGATGGTTGGTCGGTACAGCTGGTTAATGGGTTTGGTTAAGTCAACAGTCAATTATTCTACTAGGTTGTAGACAGAAACTATGAACACGGAGAAATATTTAACAGAAAATGAATTTACAATGCATATGCGCGATAAGAGCGTTTTTCAAGTAGCCAAACTGTGCGGAAAGACTTGACTCGGTGGAACGCAGAGCTAAGAGGCTCATTGGCGACGTAAGACTGGTGGATGCCAAGCTTCACAGCTTGGCACATCGCCGCAAGGTTGCCTGCTTGACGGTCTTCTACAGATTATACTTCGGGGAATGTGCTCAAGAACTCTACGACCTCATTCCGCCGGCCCCCTTCTATCAGCGGACATCTAGACGCACTGCAGGTTACCATCCTTACCTAGTTGCTATCCCACCAATTCGCACTAAGCGTTTCCAAATGTCTTTTGTGATGCGCACAGCAAAGGAGTGGAACTCTCTGCCTGCGTCTGTGTTTCCGAATGCATACAACCCCGATCTCTTCAAAGTGAGAGTGAACAGGCTTCTTCTGGGTAAGCTCGCTCCATCTTCGACTTTGTCTCTGTCATCTCTGACCTAGACTAGAGTCAAGAGCAAACCTATCTCAAATAAAAAAATAAAAAAAGAGAGCCACTTTTTCACACTAGCGCTTTTTACTTTTCAGTTATTTTTTTTTAATTTTTAACTCCGGCGCCGTCGTCAGCCCGACACAAAGAGTTTTTATTATTTGGGGAAAGTTTTACAAATTAGTCAAGTACAGATTATCATTCATAGAAAAAGTACAATAAAACAAATACTTCATTAAACGCGTTATTAATTACTCTAGATTTAGATTTTGATCAATAAATTAATTTTATATATTCATTAAATAAGTTTGGCTGAACGTATATTTTGCTCGTGCCCTTTTGCGATACGACGTGGCAGCTATTTGCACTTGCGCTGTAGTAGATATGCTGAGCGCGCATGTAAACCCGCCATTTTACTAATTCCTTGCTTAGTTCGGAGTCGATCTATGTAAATCTTATTTTTTTCTTATTTCCTCACACAATGCGTAGTAAAATGTTGATGATTTCCGACTCGTGTTGACTTATACACTCACCCGCTTCACTCGCTCGTGAATAAAAACGCCACTCGCCAGAAACCATCTACTTTCCGCACTTGTAGCATAAATAACTATTGCATAGCTAACTAATTTTCTTTTTTATACACATAAACGTTCCGGAATAAATTCTATAAATGATACTGAAAACCGCATCAAAAACCGTTGCGTAGTTTAAACAACAACGCGGTCACACAGACAGACACGAAAAGCTTTAATTTATATTATCATCCAAGACAGCAGTGTTGGATGATCAAGCCAAACACAACATAAGAAGCCACTGCTGGTCTACCGCAAAAGTGATACCTACCTTAATGTCTTAAACTAAACCAATATGATAGTTTCACGCTAGGGACATCAACACAACCCTGAAAAGTAAAGTATTTAGCAATCAGTAAGGGCCGGGCATAGATTAAAAGGGCGCGTTAAACTTCGATAGAGTCAATAAACAATATTGTTATGTAGACCGCTATTAGATGCGCGTTAGTGCCCCTTCACACCTGCCCGATGCAAGACAAGAAATTAATTGTTTTTGTAATAATGTGATGATGAGGATAATATTTTATCGGACTATTGGTAAGAGTACTAAATGGATGATGATGACGATGATGAGAATGTCTCCTTACTCATGGAGTCATTATCGAGCGAGCCTAGATAGTAGATAGATCAGACAGATGAGTGATTGTGGTCATGTACACTCCTAAATATAACTGTGTTTTTGATTATTTAGGCTGATTTTTCAATCTTCAGATAACTGTTCCAAGTAATAACAGCCGCACAGGTTGATCGATCAGCGTAAGCTACGCTTGCCGCTGTCGGTCCGTAGATGGGTGACCATCTTTACATACCGAGACCCTTTCGTGCCTCGGAAAACACGTTATGCCGTTAGTCACGGCTGTCAATCGTGGATATTTGACAGTCGTTACGTCAGAAGCTCAAAAGTCTGACAAACAGTCTTATCAAGAGGTATTGTATTATCCAGTGGGATGTGGAGGTCAGGTAGGCAGTCGTTTCATGTAAAATACCGGTATTCAGCTGCATCTGGTTAGACTGGAAGCCGACTTCAACATAGTTGAGAAAAGGCTATACAGATAATGAGATGACGATTTTAAAATCAACCTAAATCTTGAAAACTTTAACAGACGTTTATTCCATAGCAAAGAGCTGATGAAGAATATTAGAATAAGTTTATCCTGACACTTAAGGCGCACTAACTGATTTATAATGGCTATAGATCTTTGGAGCACCGCTACAATCTTTTTTGCTGGTGCAAGTCTGGCCAACTAAAGGCAATCCTGTCTTGTCTTTCTTGTACTGGTTTCTAAGTGGAAGTAAAACAGTTCACTGGAATTAAAATACTTTTTCACTTCAAGTCTTGTCTTGTCTTGCTTGCTCGTGTACAGGCACACTAAACAGCCTGTATGTAATGGCTCGATCGTCGGAGAGCCGCATAGAACCTCCTTAGAAACAACACAATCTTGCATTGTCTTGTCTTGCTTGCTCGTGTACAGGCACACTAAACAGCCTGTATGTAATGGCTCGATCGTCGGAGAGCCGCATAGAACCTCCTTAGAAACAACACAATCTTGCATTGTCTTGTCTTGCTTGCTCGTGTACAGGCACACTAAACAGCCTGTATGTAATGGCTCGATCGTCGGAGAGCCGCATAGAACCTCCTTAGAAACAACACAATCTTGCACTGTCTTGTTTTGCTTGCTCGTGTACAGGCACACTAAACAGCCTGTTGGCTCGATCGTCGAAGAGCCGCATAGAACCACTCTGTGTTATTAGAAGTGGGTGAAAATTACTTTGCTTACCTTAAGGAGAACCTTACCTGTTTATAATTTTATTAGTTACATATTAAATAAAGATATAAATCTTTAATCATTATCAGCCTGCAGCAGTCCACTGCTGGACATAGGCCTCTCCAAATCTCCAATATGTTTAATAATAAATTATTATTTTGTTTTCCAAAATACAAGAGTTAAGGCTCCCGTAGAAACCGCGACGCGAAGGTACCACGCGATTCTGTTGGAATAATTTCCATGAAGTGTGAGATAGCCTTTATAAAGCTAAACTATTAGTTCATATTCGTCGTAATGACCAGATAAGAGCAATTACTAAGTCGGCAGATAATTTATTTTTAGGGACATGTTTATATGGGTTCATATTACAAAAGAGGTGACCTATTAACAATTTTGCAGTATAAGAAACAAGCAATGATGTTCGGGCCTCCGTCGGTTCCGCCACGTTAGCATTGTGTTTCTACTCATCTCTGTCTGTTAGCGTGCTTATAATTCGAGAACTACCTATCCGACTTGAGTGTTTCTTTGATATGTATTAATTTATTTTAGTATAATAGGTAGTCCATTTGAAAAAGGATTACAAATTCAAATAAACCTTTTTTACGGTCCGTTCAACCGATTTTGACTTCTATTGCATTGATGGCATGAAAAATGGCATCTGCAGTAAACAGTTGGTATTGTAACCACGTTTTTGCTTTTAATGCCATCCTTATGCCTACGGAATAGAAGTCAAAATCGGTTGAACGGACTGTAAAAAAGGTTTATTAATTATTTTTTATTCTAATTTCAAATGAAGTATAGTATTTGTGTATTTTATCTATGGGCCTTAGTTTCCTGACAATAAAGCCATTAATATTATTATTTAATGTATGGCTCTATCTATGTAAGCTTAGTCCATACAGACGGAGGCGGGGGCAAAGCTAGATATAAACAAAAACAGTACTGCTTGACTCTCTAGTATCGACTCCCCCTTAACGATGGCGAAAAGTGTAGCTATTGTAAACACAGAGCTTGCACGACATTCGCTCGTTACACAGACGAACGCCTATTTACTATATAATAACGTTATATACCTATACAGTATTATGTACAATCATTTGTAGGTGAAGTACGCCCAGCGATTAAAAATGAATTAAGTTATTATGAAGAATGGTTTTATTGAATTTTTTAACTTTAGAAACAGCTATTTAGATATAGTACCAGCTTAGTACTGTCCCTCTGCAGGGCAAAGGCCTCTTCTCATACAGAGAAGGCACGAGCATTGACCACCACGCTTGCTCAAGACGGGTTGGCGATTTCAGACTTATATTAACAAGCTACTGCCTACGAGTTCGCCCGCGTGAAATATTCTTATCCCCCGACCCACCCCGTCACATCACATCGCATCACCCGCCCGCGCTATTACTTCTTCGACTTTTTATTCATTTTACTCGGCTCTTAAGGCGCATAGAGTGATGTTAAATAACCTTTCTCAAGAATTGGGCTATCAAATGCAAAAATATTTTTTTCAAATCCGACTGGTATTTCCAGAGATTACCTACCCCCTAATACAAAGTTGCAAAGAAATACCTCTGTGATTATTAGTATAGATAAGTCCCAGTTTCCTAACGATGTTTCCCTTCACCGATGTCAGTAATATCCAAGATAAATCTAGAAAGTACATGTGACATGACAAAGTCACATATTTAATATTAGCTAGGTACAGGCGCCAGCACATCAAGCTACTACAATCTGTCAAATTTCTTCAATAGATTTTCGACTTTATTGCTAAAGCATTAAGTTCAAGGTTGATTGGGAAAATTTGACAGCTTCGGGTAGCTTGATGTGCTGACATCCATATATAGTTAATAGTTATATTATGACGTTTAATTTAAGTCTAGAGATCCTTTTAACTGCCTCGTTGTTGCGGTCGCAAGTACTACTGCTGAGCATGAAATTCTGAGTTCGATTCCCAGGTCAGGCAAAGTGTTCTTGAGTGTCCTTTAGTAATTTCTTAGTAGCAGCCCGGGGTCTGGATTTGTGCCCGATTGATGGCAATAGGATCACCCTCTGTTACAGGGGACTTAGACATAACTGGCGAAATGCATAATACCGATATAGGTAGGTGCACCTCTGCCTATCCCGTCGCAGAATTCAGGTGTTATGTTATTTATGCATCTCTATAGTTGTATTTATTTAGTGTAACTACCTTTTTTATGTATCAGCTATAGTTTAACTAAATAATATTATGGTCTAATAAGCGCTCTTTATCTCCCCATCGGTAACTATTAAAATGATCAATGAAGGCATTTGACACACCTAATATTAATATGCTATTAACTTTTTCATTCATTTGTTTATAGTTTCACTGTTTTTCACGCGCCATTAACCCGAATAATTGTTTAAAGCGCTAACTGTGTTTTGTTTTTAACTAAACACACCATTAACTGCTCGGTTGCGGTTCAAAGTTAACCCTCGGAAATGTATCCTAAAGTTATATAGCAAAAAGTATTCCATTTTTGAAACGAGAGTAGTTTGACAGTTCAGCATTCTGTAAAATTCGAGAAATGAGACTTTATTGTCTAAAAGGTTAGGTCCAAAATTCGTTGAAGATTAATTTCTAAAATGCTTAATCAACTTAGCTGCGTATACAAAATCGATTATCGTTTTCAAACGCATCTGCCGTTCCAAATTTGAATAATTACAAGTTTTAAATACAAATACCTATAACTCGACCAAGTTATAATGCGATTAACAATGGCGCTAGTGTCTTCGTTAAATGTCAATTAAAATGAAATGTTTCATACATTATTTTTAGTTCCGTATTTTTCCGTCATCATTCAAACACGGGCGGTGTGACATCGAGTCGGCCATTAAGGTCTTCGTGTCGTGTTATCTGTTACAATAACTGACAGTTCACCTAAATTACCTCTTAACATGTTATTAATTGATACTGTGGAATTTTTTTGGACGCTTTTAAGCAATTAAAAGGTGAATGTAAACAATATGGTACTCTGGGGGGTAATAAAGGATATTTTTTATGATCTATGTAACTCTATGAAAAAGTTAGTCTAGATAGGTATTAAAATGCTCATACTTTCCTACATGTTCATTAAAAAAAGAGAAAAAAAAACATTACATAGTATAAAATAAAGTCGCTTTCCGCGTCTGTCTGTATATCCGTTAACTCCTCCTAAACCACGCAACGGATTTTGATGCGGTTTACACCATCATTTATAGAATTTATTCTGGAAGGTTTTTGTGTATAAAACATTCATGTTTAACTTTGATATAGCTCAGAAATCTAGATGTTTTGACATGTCGCCACATTAGTACATTGCTTGCACCGCATCCGTGCGAAGCAGCGGGCGGGACGCTAGTTAAAAATAATAAGTATAGTTTTACAGAGTGCTCATTTTAATACCTACCTAAGTACCTACTTACAACTGGAGAGATGAAATGCTTGGATAGTAAAAATGCAATCGTCAAATCAAAAACAGGATCCATTAATTTAACATCCATAACTCGACAAAAGAATTCTCATTAGCAAATGAAAATCAAAGAAACAGCTGCACTTATTAAAAACTCAAACATGGCGGGCGCACGTTCCAAATTCAATTTCGATAATTAAGTGACATTTGATAAAAACAACATGGAGAATCCCCGACGCGCGCCGTACGACAATCGGAGCGTGCCAACACTTGCAAGCACGCGCGATCGCGCGATAAAAACCCACCATTTTTAATTAAATTGAGATTCCTCGACGCACTAACTTGTTCTAATAAAGCCATAGATGGCGCTGAACTCACCTACAAAACCGGAAATAAACTGTCAAAATATCTAGGCAGAGTCCACTTTTCATCGCCCCCAAAACAAAATGTGACACAATTAAAATTTTACCGCCAATTTTTGGAAATGATATCATAGCGCGACAATTATAAGGTCCATTTTAACACAAAATTACAGTATGGCGTGCCGTTTCCGGGGATGCATAACGGTAATTAGAGGATTGTCGTGATAAACCAATGTAATCTCTATTACTTAACGATAAAATCCAAATTGCTTTATGATAATGGCGGGCGTTCGTGACATGGCGTCGTTTACGCGGTAAAACAGACTGTTTTGTAACTTTTTTACGACTGATAATAATCGAATTAATATCGCGAATCGCTTAATTAAATTGATATATCCGTGAATGGTCAGTTAATGGCGATTACAGATATTAATTAATGTCGATGATTGATTAAATGTTGTGAAATTATTGATGTGAAAATTATCGGAAGTGGGAATTACTTAATTCGTATTTGTTTTATTAAATATTATTCATTCGTGAATGAGTAGATAAGTTTATAACGTAATTAATGAGCCAAGTGACTAATTAAAAGTTTTATCACTATCTCTCTACTGAAATAACTGCATTCTAGCCTACCTACAGTTTATTTATTTATTTTCACGTGTTTTTTACTCACATCGCTGACATAAATGTCAGTTCGGCTTGGGAATCGAACTCGATACGTACCCAAAGCCTTAACGTCTACCAGGACCTGAAAAGTGATTCTATCATTTTTAGCATGTTTATTCAACTTCTCTCCTTAAGTCTTACTTTTTTTGGAATTGCAAACATTTTGCAACTTTTACTTGGCCGTTCATAGATGTCTGAATAGTAATATTTCAAAATTAGAACAATCCTTTAAAGGGTACGGAGGCCCAACACGAACGCGCGACTCAAACGAAAGGTAAATTAAAAAAAAAAAACTTTTAAAATGTTTGCGACAAGCACAATAAAATGAGTATCACCCATAATTAAAAGTAAATCATAATAATGTGCAAATTGTACGTATATATTTTCTATTTTAAATTCTTTCGAATTTACGCTACGCGTAGGTACTCCGTGCGTTCGTGCTAGAACCGCTGTTTCTGACATTATTAGTATTACCCCTAGACTATACAAGATGTAACATAAATAACGCACAACCTCTTAAGGGGTCATTGTACTCATCATTATGAACAACTTTTATTATGGGACCAAACATGAAATCGCGAAAAAAACAACTGTTCCCTACATTTTGACGAGTTATGCGAACATAAATGTAGGGAACAGCTGTTTTTTTTCGCGATTTGAGGTTTGGTCCCATAGTAAAAGTTGTTCATAATGATGAGTACAATGACCCCTTAAGAGGTTGTGCGTTAATTATGTTACACCTTGTATAACTACCAATAATTGAACGATTGAAGTTTCCAGAAGACAGGGTCTGAAGTTACAGCACTATTCTTCGTTCAATGTAGGTACAGTAAAGAATATATCTAAGGCCCCTTCGTAAACACAATACACCAGCATCATCACCATGCTTGCTTCCGTTTTGGTAGTTTCAAACTGTATTATTCCATTCCAAAGTATAACAGAGGGGTAATTCCCGTATTTCTAACAACGAGAACATTTGCATTCTAATCTGTCACAATCTGTCAAAAATAGCTCTAATTTCCAACATTTTTGACAACTTTTTGACGTTGACTGTCACTGAGATGAGATAGACTAGATTTCGAACGTTTTAATTATGGAAATTGGCCTTTTGATCAACATTATTTTCTGTTTCCAAAAGCCTTCTGAAACCCTCTACCTACACAATAATCGCAACACCACAAAAATTACCATCTTTCACACTTCCCCCGTCCGGATGTTGCCAGCATTAAAAAAATATTACCCATGTAAACCAGGCTGTACATCCGGACAGGACGCGTGCCTCCCACACCGGACGTGGCCGGATACGGCGGAACCGCCGTGTTAGTGGCGGTGCCGCGTGCCAACGTTTAACTACCCTACTTTCTGGCATTCTGATTGCCAGATAACATGGCACGCGCGATGATCCTGAGTGTAATTTAATTATTGTTACTGTTTTATGGAAATGGGGGATTGTTTCATGTTTCGTTCTTTTTTAGGAACTTTGTTTAAAGTATTCCTATTAGTAACTATCTCTGACAGCTTTGGCAGAGCAAATAAATGTTGAGAAAGAATAAGATTTTTAATCTTAATGTTGTTTAAATGACTTTATTATTAGTATGTTAGTTCTAAAGAGAGAGAAAGAGAGAGAGAGAGAGATTGTTCCACCAATTATGAAAAGAATGAGATTCTGAATATTCAATATACTCGTTATATGCTCATATTCATGTTGTCGTAATGTTACAGAAGGTGTTTCTTCTCAGATTAATTGGCTGGGAAACACCGGACTCATGTAGTTTATTATATCTGATTTACTGAATAAATATCATTCAAAATGTGAAATAAACGACACTCATATTGCATACTCGTTTTATTTTCTCGCCTTACCTCAGCATAATATTACAATTACGAAGATCATTCAACTACTATCAGTAAATAACATTAATATTTTAGAATTAAGCATTGTTTTAATTAGTTATTTATTTAGGCTAGCAATATTACAGAATTACATTGAAGCAACATGGCAACACAGTTTATAATTAAAAAACATAATAATCGATTTCTCTCTGGATAAACATTTAAAAATACTGAGGTTTGAAAATACTTAAAAACAGTAACACAGGGTATGTTTATCTTAAAAAATATTTACAATATTCTGAGCATTTTGTTCGTTTACTTTAAAATTTTGTTTTTTTTTTCTAGAATGTCAATTTTTTGCGTTCTTTATGATAGGTACGCCAATTTACAAGAAGTAATTATGAAACGACAAAGAATTAGCTAGCGAAGTTCAAGCACTATACAAAGTTACAGCTCTAATGAAAAATAGTAGTTCAAACAATGTTAGCTTTTAAAAACTAAGTTATTTTACAAAAGCATTTCAGGAAATTCTTTACAAAGAAAAAGTATCAACTGTCATTTTCATATAAAGAACAAAGTTTTATTTTTAAACGGCGACTAGATAAAGACTATAAAATTACAGAAATTAAAAAAAGAACTACAAATCGATCGCTTACATTTAAAAACGAATAGGTACTCAGTTCTTTCAATAGCTATTATTTACAAAACTTATCGCCAAATAAATAAATACATGGAGGATTTAAAACATTCTTATTTACATTAATATACAACACGAAATGACATTGATCTTTGTACGTAACATTTAGTCGAATCATTTTACTTTTATATTTTACCAACGACGGTAGGCTTACGATACCACGAACTGTTTTCGCCAGTCAGTTTGTGCTCTCCAAACGAACTATTTTGCACGCATCATGACCTTGCAAAAGTTCAGTAAAAGCACAGAAAATGCACAGGACTGGTCCCTTAGGCCTATATCTCACTAGGACACCATGGTAGCGCAACCATGGCCGCGCTACTAAGAAAATATACACCGCTTATGGTATCTCACCAGGCGTCCGATCGGATGCGCAACCAACCACACATTTTTGGACAGTGCGACCATGTTTGTGCCGCCCCTGTTGTCCTAGTGAGTTAGAGCCCTAATTAAATGTTTATGGTAAAGCCTTAGTACTACCTACTACACACACAATTTAATTCCTGCCCAAGCAACTTGGCCGCCAAAAACCGACCATAGATAAAATTGCCCTACTTACATGTCAGTAAAACCTCTTTTGTCTGTAAAGCGTATAGAACGTAGTACTACGTCGTTGCAATTTATCTAGCACGTAAATAAAATGGTCGGGGCGTGTTCAGATAAGATTAGAACTCATGGCAATGGAGGTCTGGTAAATAAAACCTTTTAGCGTGGTCACTACCTTTAATTCAACAAGTTAGTCGACTGCTTGCCTGACAGGCTTTAAATCGACTATCGATGTCTAGAAACAAGAGGCAGAACAGCAGTTTCTTGTGCCACATAAATTAACCTGTCATTATAAAATGTCCCGTAACTGTCAAAGATGCTAATGTTCCTATTTCAAAAATACTTTAATGCGGCAGTCACACTGCTTTATTACAAGCCGCACCCGTACCGAATTTCTACCCCACCACCTCCATCCATAAACTGTCCTTTAGCAAACCCTATCCAAACACTGCCCAAACACTTAAACCAACCTATACATAATTTATATTTGAACGATTTGGCAATTACACTCACAATAATGACTAGTCCCCGCACTGACATCATTCAGAAACGTCCCTTCCGAGCGCATTCAGAAATGTCCATCCTCCGAGCGTGCGGGCTCGAGCGAACACTACACGAGACTGGACAGCGGTGCCCTGGACGTCACAGGAGACGATGGCAGCTGCTGCAGCTGTTGAGGAGCCTGCGTAGGGAAGTACACCCCGCCAACACCATCGTTGAACTGAGGGTGCAGCGGCATTGGCGTGTGAGGCATCGAGGTCGGTCGTGATTCGTGGTACAGGATCGGCACGCGGACCAACCGCTGGGCAGCATGCGCCATGTTAGCAGCTTCTAACTCTGCAGCCAACTGCCTCTTCCACTTGTTCCTTCTATTCTGGAACCAGATCTTGACCTGCGTTTCTGTTAGATGTAACGACGCAGCTAATCCTGCACGCTCCGAACTGCTGAGATACCGTTTCATATCAAAGGTCTGTTCTAGTTGAAAGACCTGGGATCTGGAAAAGACAGTCCTCGTCTTCTTCTTTCTCTTGCCAAGATTTGCGTTGGGGTCTCTTTTCTCGTCTTTGTCGAAGTCATCGCTTTCGTCGACGTCTGGATCTGAGTCTTGGACGTCTGGTTGTTGAGGATAGAGGGCTGGATGCAGGCGGGGGGAGCGGGGAGAAGAGCGAGAGGGGGATGGAGGGGTGGGGGCTCGCGTCGGGCTCCGGATGCGAGGGGAACCGCCTGCTGAACCTTCCTCGTTGGTGGTTGAGTCTTCTGTAACAAGGGTGTGGCCGTTAGTAAGCATAAATCTTAATTATACCTAAAGTACGACGTTTATACAGATAAACGGTCGTGAAATCGAAATTAACTAAGTGGCAATTGCTTCATTTCAGAATATCGCGGAAAGATACATGGAACCGTTACGTATGGCAGAAAAGAACGGATGCTTTACCTAGCAGTAAGTAGAGTAGAAGATTCTGAGATCAATGATGAAACAGAATATTATTCCACGAATTTTTAAAGAAGAAACAAAACTCCGCCTCTTTTAAAATCATCAATCCTGGCCGGAATGAAACTAAAAGTAAACAAAACACAATTTCTTTTTTCAAATACAAACACGTGTTCCTATTCTAACAAACTTGTCAAATTGCCCAATCAAAGGCGTTGTTCGATTTGTATTAGGATTAAATCGACTAACAGTAATTGGATATGTCTCTATTTATACGCAGTCGAGTACTCGATTCTAGCCGCAAAGAATCCTTACTCGTTAATCCGCACTGATTTGTTTTAAGCTCTATTGACTTTACAGGGTGTTGGTTAAGCAATAAATGTATTCGTTTTATGTTAGAACTTATTTATTTAATTAGGTTAAAAGGAATAATAAAAAGAAAGCGTCTTAAATTGCCTGTGGTTTTTTCTGAGTGTCAAGACAAGCATTGAGAAAATATGTTTTCCAGACTCAACTTTTAAAAAAGGATGAATTGTGTGAGTTGTTTGTTCGCGAGTTAAGACAACCATAAACAATATCACATAACATAACATCACACCTTGTTTCCCCGAAGTGTTAGGCACATTTCGCCAGTTATGTTTAAGTCACATGTAATAGGGAGCGAGCCTATTGCCATCTACCGGGCACAAATCCAGACTCCGGGCTGCTACTGAGTAATTCCAGATAGAAAAACCAAACAACACTTTGCCCGACCTGGGAATCGAATCTAAAGTGCACGCTTTTTTTTTTTTTTTGTGGATGGGAAATCATCAAATGACTTCTCCCGCTCTGGGCGGAGCGGGAGGGCGTGTCAGACTTTTACTGACTAAAACCCACCCGTGTTCCTTCTGTTGCCTGTGCCGGGGCCACGGTAACTCTTTCGAACATCCTGCAACCCTAGCTGGCATCGGCCCAAGCGGACCCCGTCAATAGTGCTGACATCTCTTTGAGGCGCGCGTGGAACACGACGCGCCGTCGACTCGGGCTTGGTCCTTACCGGACGGCGAGCTACCCATTGCTTGCCGTCCGCAAGCCCGCGCCTACGGTGGCCGGGAATCAGCTGCCAATTCCCGACGCCCAGGGCGTCTCCTGCGACGACTAGGGGCGTGAGGGTGCAAAGCTTGCCTCTCCCTCACGCGTCCCGCCTCCTCCTTCACGAGCATTACTGCTTCGCAGAAGGAGGTAATGGCTTCCCATGCACTCTCGCTCCGTACCATGGCCTGGACCAGGGCCGGACGCGAGAGATCGCCGCCGCCGATCGCTTCCGCGAGGACACGGCGGTGCTCCGCCCAAGCCGGGCAGACCTCCACCGTATGCTCCACCGTGTCCTCCGGGCGATCCACACAGTGGTGACACCCGGGCGTTTCCTCCCGCCTTATCCGGAACAAAGTGCACGCTTGCGACCACTGCACCAACGAGCACCAACCACCAACGAGGCAGTCGAAAACCATATCATTGACATTAAAAGAGGTTCGCAATCACATCAAAACCTGGGGCTGCAGTCTCGACATAGATAGCGATCGCTTTACGACCGAATTCGATCGAAGGTCTTAAGGGGGTCCCTAGAGGGTCAAAATTGCTTGGCAACCACGGAAAAATCACGTGCTTGTCAAGCCATTTTGACCGTCCAGCCTAAGGATTCAAATGAGTTCATATGCTAATGTCTGAGCGCAATGAAGCGACTACTTATTACGTAATAAACAGTTTGAACTAATAGGGATGATGCCTTGGTAAAAAAAAAAAAATTTAGTCCATCAGTCAGATAATTAAAAAATATTAGACAGTATTTTTTGCTTTATCATTTTAATAAAAAATTACTTAGATAAAACGCATTAAAGTTGGGGAATGGGGGCTCGCTACGTCACAACTAAGTATAAAATCTAGCAAGGCGTGACGTCATGCCACATTTTAACTCAATGTATCGCCGTAATCTTTTGATTACGTACCTAAAAAAAGAAAAAATACGTGTCCAATATTTTTTAATGATGTACCTAACGGACAAAAAAATGGCATCATTCCTATTAGCTAGTTCGTACGTAAAACACTAGGCAACTAGCTAATTGGCTTTAATGAACCGTTGCTTTAGACTATTCATTAAACGGGAATATTATAACACACTACTAACTGTTGCCCGCAACTTCATCTGCGTGTATTTTGTATTTCATCATTTTTATATACAAATATCCAGGATGAAAAGTAGCCTATGTCCTTCTCCAGATCCCAGGATACATATGTGTCAAATTTCATAGCGATCGATAAAGCGGTTTAGACTAGAAAATATGAGAGACAGACTCTGTCTGAGTTACTTTTGTACTCGTATTTATAATATTAGTATAGACTTAATAAGAATAGAATAGAATACTCTTTCTTACATCATATAATTACAGATATAAATGTAGAAATTTTGTATAGGGGACACAATGGGCCCGCGTCTTATCGCTAAAAGCGATCTTTTAAAGACAAAAAAAAAATACGAAAAATAAATAGGGCGTTAGCGAATTTCCTACAGTTTTAAAAACTTCATATAGCCATAATCACCAGATCTGGCGTGGTGATTTGTGATTATAATACGATGTTACAACCTTTTTGCTTACAAAAATTAAGGTGGCTGAACGCGACAATTCAGAACCAAAACTACAAAATTAGAAAAAAAGTAACTCAAAATCTGAAAATGGAATGTCTCTAATGTCATCTACACTTGTATGAATCACTTCCTTCAAATCGGAAATTTAATACAACCACTCCAATTTCCACCTTTTCCCTAGAAAATACTGAGTTGAATTTAAAATCCTAGTCGACGTTCTAAGTTTAAACATTGATAAACCCAGCGTAATGGAATTCTCTAGCTTGTATACCTACACGAGCCTTGATTCGCAAGCTCTTGTTTATTGGTAGCATAACAATACCTGTCCAATGCAGGATGACCTGTTTTTCACCGTTTGCCGTAGAATAAAGAGGTCTTTTAAACTAGCTGGTTGTGATGTGTGATTTGCATTGATTTTAGAAGCCATGCGAGTAATCCTGTGTTAGTGCCCGCTTGCTGTTTACACAACCGCTTACGAGTTAAGCAGTTTACGAGTTTGCAGACCGAGATATTATTCAATAAGACTTAGAAACGGAATTGTTACGGTGAACTCTGGTTTTATTTGCATAAAATGAAGTCATTCATTTGTATTTAATTATGTAAAAAGGTGTCATAAACCTACATGAAAAAGCAGGATATCAAATTTTGTACCTACAGGGTTTTCGGAAATAAGTGGGACTGTTTTTGACATGTCTTAATTATCTCGGACCAAATACTTCGTCAATAATAAAAAGTAATGAAGATGTAAAAAAACTGCCTTTCAAATTAAACATTCATATTTTTGCAGCTTTCCATGCGATGTTCATTTAACAACATCTTTTGAAGTTTGGCACCCCACACCTGTCAATAATCACAAAAATTTAAAAAAAAAACACGACTCAAAAACCGAGCAATCAAACAAAACAGCGTTCCGTATAAACCGCATTCGAAAATTAAAACGAGCGCGCGCGACATCACTCTAACATAGCAACGACACCGCATTTGGCGCGAACTGATTCGTATACCTATGGAACGTTACGGGTGGGAAAGAGATGGGTATACGTTTGTTGTTTCGTCGGTAATTGCGCTGTGATGGCAGAAAAGCATTGTTCGGTCGGTTTGGACCGCGTGAAATGGTGCCGCTTTTGTTTCGTCACTGAGATGGGTTTGGGAAAATTAAAGCTGCGTCGAGTGGGGGCAGAGCGTGTTACGGTGATTGCTTGTTTAGAGGTAACGTGTGCCTAGCGCAGCGGGTTTATGTGGGTTTTTGATGTTAGTTGTGTTGACAGTTGTTGTGACGTCACGTTTCGGTAGAATAATGGGTTAGTTTAACGGTAAATAATATATACGGTGGAAGAAAATGTGATTGGGAACTGTGTGAGCGATTCAGTTATTATAAGGCAAAGTGTAAATAATATTCAGACCACAGAGAGATGACGACTAATAGAGATGTGTGGAAGAAAAAGACATGTTGCGCCGACCTCAAATAAATTGGGAGAAGGGCAAGAGAATGATGATGTTGATGATGATTCAGACCATAAAGAAAATTCCTTTTAAAGAAATTCATCTAATCAGTTGACGAAAGCGCCTAACAACTGTCTACAAGTTAAACCAATTTGATACTGTCGTGTCATGTAGAGGGCATTGTGTCCATGTACCTAAGATAAGCTTCCTAAGCTGTCAATTAAGACATCATACCTCCTGGCATTGTGTAGGCACGGTTAACTGTCAGTGAAGACTAGGTCTTGAGGATGCAAAAAGGTGTCAGGTAATAAGATCCTATAATATTTACAAGGGATTTCTCTTGTATTTATAGGGGCTTGTGGCTAAATATTAACAGCCGCACGAGTCGATCGATGAGGTTAAGCTACGCTTGCTGCGGTTGGTCTGTGGATGGGTGACCATCTTTACACACCAAGACCCCTCTGTGCCTCGGAAAGCACGTTAAGCCGTTGATCACGGCTGTCTTTCATGGATATTTGACAGTCGTTACGGGTCATCAGAAGCTCGAAAGTCTGACAACCAGTCTTACTAAGAGGTATCGTGTTACCCAGTAACTGGGTTGAGGAGGTCAGATAGGCAGTTGCTCCATGTAAAATACTGGTGTTCGCTGTATTCAATTAGACTGGAAGCCGACCCCAACATAGTTGGTAAAAGGCTAGGCAGGTGATGAGTGGGTTTACAGATACAACAGTCTCGCAAGCATAAACACATAATCCGGAAAAAACTATCTGCAGGCCCTAAAAATATTTTGGTACGTGTTATATTCGTATCCTCGAGCCGTAGGTAACACAGAAGCCCATTGCTTAGTTACTACGCCTCGATTGTATAAACCTCTGTCACTCGTGAATTCAGGCTCTATCACAATACTGCATACTTCATTTAGGAATATAACGTAGCCTGTAGGTATTTTATTTAGGTACTTCGTTATATGATTCTAGATTTCTGTTTTTACAGTTTGTGACTGTCACAAACAAATACCTCGCCCAATAATAATTATTGATTAATTTGAATTGTTAGAAATGTTAGGATTGTCAAATTATTTGATAATCCTAACATTTCTAACAATTCAAATTCCATTTTCAAATCAAACGCAACACTAAAAACATTCCATTCCAAATTCGAACTCAACACTCGACCATTTTCAAATAACCCGAAATCACTAATTCGACTCCACTAACAGTTTGTTGAAACGCATCACTAATCCTTTCAACCTGACACCGAAATCACGTCGGTAACTCGATACATCGCATAGAATCGATTAGGTCCGGACGCCCCACTAGTGCGCTAATCTCTGACGGTAGCTTGCTGACATCGTTTATTATCTGTGGTCGAGTAATAGACAGTAATGGCTGTGTTGTTTAGAAATTACGCGGGAAAATGGGAATGGATTTCTGGGGTTGGGTTACAATTTATATTGTTATGTATTTGGTTTATTATGTTAGGAGGGAGGTATCTTTCTATAAGAGAAAAATAAATTGTGACAATTAGCGATCAGTTTTGCGAAGCGTAATAAATGAATGATTATTGTGACGCTTACAAACGGATAAGATTGAATGATATTCGTCTTCGTTCTGTTTTCCACAATAAGCAAAGCAATGACAATGTTAGAATATATAACTGTGAAGCCCATTTGCACCACAAATCACTAAATTTAATGCATTTATCGCTAAATGTATTTAAAAAAACCATTGTGACTCCGTCATTTTCAAATGATTAACAGAAATAGAACGATGTTTTGAATTCGTTTAGTGTTAAATACTGTTAGTGATTTGTGATGCAAGTGGGTCTAGGTAAGTACCTATAGTAGGTACGATATTTTCTCAAAATCAGAACTAAGCCTATCACTGAAACTCATTCTATGTAAACAATGATATAATTAGATATTATGTAATTACCTATATCTAAATTAACCCATTTATGTACAAATTACAAAACGCAATACCTAATCCACCCTAGTGCCTGCAAATAGTCTGATTGTAACAAGCACTACTCTATTTGACCATAGACAGTCTTGATTGACATAGATCCGTCTGCTTTGATAGCCCATCTCTTACGACGGGTACATCCTCATCATTTGTCTTTGAGAGATGTGTGTTACATGCAATGACCGTCAAGGTAACTTGTACACAAGGTGTAACATAATTAACGCACAACCTATTAAGGGGTCATTGTACTCATAATTATGAACAATTTTTACTATGGGGCCAAACCTGAAATCGCAAAAAAAAAACAGCTGCTCCCTATATTTATGTTCGCATAACTCGTCAAAATGTAGGGAACTGCTGATTTTTTTTTCGCGATTTCAGGTGTGGTCCCATAGTAAAAGTTGTTCATAATGATGAGTACAATGATCCCTTAAGAGGTTGTGCGTTATTTATGTTACATCTTGTATACATATAACTCGGCCGCGGATACCTGCTGGTTTCTAACTGAAATATTTGGCCTGAATAATTCGTTGTTTTGTCGCAAGCGGGATGATAGATGTTGTTTGTATGGCAAATTCTTGGCTTGAGGAGGGGCACCCATAGAATTATTTATTAGATTTCGAGTCAAACATTGTGGTTCCTAATTTACAATTTATTGCAATTATATCTATTTGTTGTGTAACACCTGAAAACGAAGTTAGAGAATCGAGAAACTGGGCTTTTCGATCCACTATTGTTGCTACTGTTGCTTTACTGTCCAATTTAAACAACATTTAGATTAGTGTCAATACGCTAGCTTAGAATGAGTGTGAGATTTCTATACAGGGGGTCTACTCCGAAGCGTAAATAATCCGAAGTATCGGCCGAATGTTCGGCCGTTTCCTACTACACTTCAGTACTATACTCCGTCGGTTTAGGTAGTTAACTAAATGTAAACAATCTTGGCATGTCTTTTTATCTAAAAGTTGTCTATAAATTGTATATAAAAATCTTTGCGACTAGGTATTTACTAAATCGATGTTAGCTAATAAACTAAATTTAAATAATCTTTGTGTATATTACCTATATACGACCTCTTTAATATAAAAAGACATACCAAGATTGTTTACCTTTAGTTAACTACCTAAACCGATAGACCATACCTTTTCTGTGACTTCATTCTATTTCGTTCGGTCGGTTCGGGTCCGACCGAAATTCATTTTGAAGTTTGTTCGGATCCGAAGAGACCGAACGAAATAGAAAAAAGTGTAGTAGGAAACGACCGAATGTTCGGCCGATACTTCGGATTTATGCTTCGCAGTAGACCCCCAGCTAATTACTCAAGCTGAAGGCAGATTGAGGATTTTCGAAAACCGTACGATATGACTTACCTAGCAGTGAATGACAATAGGTCTAAATAAGAAGAAACCAGTGGGACCTTAATCCCCACCACAAGACACAAAACACATCAATAACATACGAACCTCTAGGCGGCGTGGTTCTATCCTGAGGTCTTTGCCAGTACCACGGCGCGGGTACCAGACCGCCGTACCTCCCTGCGAGGGCACTCCACTGAGATATCAGGCCCAATCTGTAACAATTAACATACGAATTAGATGACATATTGCTGGCACGATAGGCGATTGACGGCTGTGCTACGTGGCATTGGCTCATTCCCGCACGAACTAATATTGTACGCTGTAAGTGCAATTTGTGTTTGCAAACGCGCCTACAAAACAGTTTCTATTAAAAAAAAATCTCATCGATCCAATGCTTTAAAATGTCATCAGTAGTACGCGTCAAACTTTATGACGGCTGTGAAGTGCGCTACTCGCTGCGCAGTACCGCACCCCTCACCCCCGCTGACACGTGAATTTGTTACTGCGCAGCGACTCGCCTCAAGTTCCGAGCCGCCATAAAGTTTGAATCGGGCCATAAATCGCCATGAAGTTTGTATCTTAGTTCGAATATGAGGTTGATAACGTCTAAATAACATTCCACGGAATCAAAATAATAGGGCTACTTAAATTGTTGATCGTATTCAAACTGTACCTACATGCATATGAATAACCAGTGGCGTGCCTAAGGATGAAAATTGGGGCAAGCCGACGATTTTTTACGATTAAAAAAAACGGGCAACTGAGGGATTTTCTTGTGTTGTTCATGGTTGTTAGTAGTACGAAAACCTTTAAAATACGAAGAGTACATTTTTTTTTACTGATAGGCTTACGTTTGTTGTTTTAAATTATGATTTTATTAAAGCAAGCCCGGCTTTTTGGCTTCTATGAAGCTCAGAGTAACCACTGTGACGCCAGGTGTTTTGAACAGAATGATGTTTACCGAAACTTGATATATCGCATATCCTATACGGCTCATAATCTTGTCACACCACGGCTGTCAAAATCCCATTAAACTGTCATAAGCTTTACTTAAAACACCTTAAAAATGTCTTGACAGGTACTTTGTTTTTAGTAGGTACGTAATGAATCGTAGTTGATCAGTTTAACGAGGTTTAAGTTGTAGCCTTAATTTAAAAACCTGAAATCGCGAAAAAAAAATCTGCTGCTCCCAACATTTATGTTCGCATAACTCGCCAAAATGTAGGGAACAGCAGATTTTTTTTTCGCTATTTCAGGTTTGGTCCGATAGTAAAAGTTGTTCATAATGATGAGTACAATGATCCCTTATGAGGTTGTACGTTATTTATGTTACATCTTGTATATGCCAGTCGCGTTGTAAACTCTGCTTGCGCGATGCAGAATTTGTGTGACGTCAGGTCTTTGATGCGTAGTTCACATGTGGCGTTGTAGATGCCGCCACACCCTGGAGGAAGACGTTCTATAATATAATTTTTCATTCAATACAGTTGGATACCCGCACACTAATATTTATTCTAACTCTTGTAAACTAGTCTAGCCTTTGTTGAATATGCAATAAATAAATAATACACGTACAGCACACAACATGCAGTTAGCCCCGCAACCGCTTTGCTTGATACCTTATATGTTTATCACAAAAAGAGCTATATTCATACAATTCCTATCGATACGAGAGGAAGAGACAAACAACACACTACTCACAAAACAAACTAAAGAAACCGAACCAATATAAAGTAAAAGAGGCTATAAATCAGCGGGAGAGAGATCGGCGGCAAAATGTTAGATTTTAGAGTAGTCCCTATTGTTAAGAACAAGCTTTCTCGCTTACCGGCCGATTGGGAGCCGCGTATAAATATCGATTGTTGCCAAAGAGGATTGCAGCACTACGCTCTGGGGACGCGATAGTTATGTAGTGAGGGGATGGTGTCGATAGATTTTTGGATTAATTATTAATTGCTTGAAAGAAGTCATTAGGAGAAGAATTCTTAAGCTGATTAGGTGTGATAAAGATATTAGACCTATTACTTCATTAGTGTTGACATTATGCTATTACTTTTTAGTGTTTATCTTAATGAACCTGTCACCGAATTTGGTTTAGAATCCTTAATATTAGGTACTAACATTATTTAAAGTTTCAGAAGAATGAAAAGATAGATCACCAAGTATAAATAAAAATGAAATGCTGTTTATTGGACGTTCAACATGTTGACGTTCAAAAGTGCCTTTTATGTGCCTATTGGAAATAAATGATTTGACTTTGACTTTGGTAAGCGCATCAATTGAGAACGGCTAAACCGATTTGGCTATTTTTTGTTTTAAAATGTTTGTAATGGTCGGAATAAGATTTTTAGGGAAAGAGAAACTGGAAAAGTTGCTTGGAAAATTGGAAAGTTCGGGAAAAACTGAAAGGTCTTTTTTCTAATTATTTATTGGGAATTATTGTTTAGACCGGACAACGCCTGTCGGGTCAGCTAATAAATCTTGTTATCTCTGCTTACCCTACCGACCCCGCTATAATAATATTGAACAAGTAAAAGTACAATATCGACGATCAATTAAGAATCAATTCCGAAAAAAAATAAGTTGTTCTATCTATCCAATAAGCGTCAATATCGCTCAATAAGTACCAATCACTATTCATACTAATATTCATGAATAAAATATTCAACACTAACGCGCATCACTAATGAACGTAGCAAATCAGTAATTTAACACAATCAAGTGCTACGCTTCTACGAAATATGCTACGCGCTACGCGGGCGTAGGCGTGCGTAGCGTGTAGCAAACAAGTACGAATTCTACGAGTAATGAGCTGAATTGCTATCGGCGAAATTTTGTCAAAGCATTTGTTGCTTTTTTTGCAAAACGTTTATTAATTTTGTTGTTTAGAAAATATGTTTATTGACTTAGCTTCTGAACGAACTGTGTTAAATTTTGTATCTTCCAGTATGCGCTAAATAGCTTCTGAACGAACTGTGTTAAATTTTGTATCTTCCAGTATGCGCTAAATAAACGTATTGTCTTTCCTCTTTCTTAAAACCAATCGTTTATTTAAACATAAGTATTTATTTCGATAAATCAAATACAGTGGATTTCATTTATTACGACCTTGGTTGTAGCGACCATTTACCTATAGCGACGTTAAATCTAAGTCCCTTGAATTTAAAGCATACTTTAGTACAAAATTCATGTGGCTATAGCGACTTTGGATGTAACGCCGAGTTCGGGTGTAGCGACTGTTTTTAATGAATCATATGTAACAAATTCCTAGAAATCCCATGCAGATATTGCGACCGGAGTCGGCCGCCAAAGACACAAAGATTCTTTTCTTTCACAAACATTTCTTATCTTTTGTTTACATCCATTGCACACAGATGGTCAGCAAGTGTGGAGACCTTTACCTTTTGTTTATAGATATCAACTAAGTAGGTAGGGGAAGCGTGTACGTTTCGGAGCTTTTATGGTTCAGTTACAAAGTGATATTCTGAGTAGCAACTGGGTTTAGTAAACTTTTGAATAAGTATGGCTGCTAGACGCACATTCACTGTTAAAGAAAAGGCGGAAATCATTTCAAAATTGAAAAACGGTGAAAACAATGCTGATTTGTGCAAAGAGTACAAAGTTTCCCATTCAACAGTATCTACGATGTGGAAAAACCGTGATAAAATATTAGAATGCTTTGAATCCAAATCCTTAAAAATTAAGAAAAACCGCAAACCGACGCATCAAGATATCGAAAATGCCCTTCTAATGTGGTTCAAAGCCCAAAGAAGCCAAAACGTACCTTTGAGCGGTCGTCTGCTGCAAGAAAAGGCTAATCAATTTGGCAGACTGTTTGGAAAAATGGATTTTGAGTGTTCGGAAAGCTGGATATACCGATTTCGTCAACGACACGATATTGTAGTAGGCAAAGTTTGTGGAGAAGCCGCTAGTGTATCGCAAAGTGACTGTGACAACTGGCTAAAAACAGTTTTCCCAAAATTGACTGAAGGTTATACTGATAGCCAAATATGGAACGCTGACGAGACAGGTTTGTTTTTTAAGTTAACTCCTGACAAAACCTTGAAATTTAAAGGGGAAAAGTGCGTTGGTGGAAAATTATCAAAAGATAGAATCACCGTGCTTGTTGCATCAAGTATGGCAGGGGAAAAAAGAAAATTATTGGTCATAGGCAAGGCAAAAAAACCCAGATGTTTCAAAAATGTTAAATCTTTGCCAGTTGATTACGAAGCAAACAAAAAGGCCTGGATGACTTCAGAGATTTTCGAAAAAGTTCTACGCAAATGGGACTCCCAGTTAAGAAATAACAAAAAGAAGATCATTTTATTTATTGACAATTGCCCAGCTCATCCTAAAATAGAGAATTTGACCAACATAAAACTGGCATTTTTACCACCAAACACTACATCAGTGATTCAACCGATTGATCAAGGGATAATTAAAACCCTCAAAAGTCATTATAGGAAGATTTTAGTACAGAAAATGATGAACGACATTGAAAACTCGGCAGGCCCGTTTTCCGTTAATATTTTAGATGCCATTGAAATGGTAACTACGGCATGGGCTCGGGTGACTCCAGATACGATCAAAAAGTGTTTTCTACACGCTGGGTTCCGTAAATCTTCGGCTATCACAACAATTGACGACGACTCCGATGATGAATTGGACATACCATTGGCACAACTGACTACAGTATCATCAAGCGGAACAAATGTTGCGGACTGGGCAACATATGTTGATATTGACAGTCAACTTATCACTACTAGCGATTTGTCCGATAGTGAAATTGTTGAAACTGTTGTTCCATCACATACGACGCAAGATGAGGAAAATGAGGAGGAAGAAGAAGATTGCAAGGAAGGTGAGATTCCTACAACTAAGGATGTGTTAGGTGTTGTAACAAAGCTTAAAAGATACTGTTTATTTGGTGATGGAAAGGATATTATAGATATTGAAGAAGTAATGAAAATAGAATACACCCTACAGCGTACACTAGCACAAAAAAATAAATTGAAGCAAACTAATATTACACATTTTTTTAAATGTACCGGTGAATAACTATGTGTGCAAATATTTTCAATAATAAATGAATATAAACTACACATGTGTACGTGTCTGTATCTCTTTACCTTTGCCTGTAACGACTTCCGGATATAACGACGAAAATAGAGTGGTCCCTTCATTGTCGTTATACCCGAAATCCACTGTACTTCCAACACCTATCTCCCACCACTAAAATCGATCCCATATTTTCCTATTTCCCCGCAAGTTTATTTTTTATCGATATTCCGAATAACAATAACGAAAGCGAGTCTTTTATCGACTATATTTTATTGTTGGAAGCTCCGAGTGTAGTATAATGGGGAAATGAAAAAATGCTCGTATAACGCATATTTTAAAAGTGTCCTTTGTTGGAAGATCCCAGTGTTGTCACTTGTGGCTTGAATGGTGGAGCCTGGACTAATGGGTGCATACAATGGGACATAATGGAAGCACTTGGACGACGCACCTAGTTTTGATTTTTCCGAGAAGACAAACTAACGGCGGAAGAGATTTCTGTTTACGTCAAATTCAATATATTTTTCTATTATAAATATGTTACTAACATGATATATTATGTGGTTATGGAATAGACTACTGACATTAAATTGCAAAACTACGAATGGAGAGCTGGCAACCGTTATAAACTTATAACCAGGTCCGAAGTGAGGCGTCGCCTATTTCAACAAAATGTAACAAAAATCTTGAGCCACTAATCCTAAAACAAAGTAAATCCAAACTCAATACCAACTAACAAAACCAATAACCGCAAAATAAACTAACAAAAATCAATAACAAGAAGAATATAAGAGAAAAAAAATCCCGTCGCCCCGCATTACCAATTCGGCTCCACAGTAATCCAGGCAGCGTACTCCGAGCAAATTCCATTACACGATAAAACGACGCGCTGAAACGGAGCACCACGCCGCCGTCTGATTGGTTGGCACACCGCGCTCTGATTGGCCCACTCACTAACCCCGCCTCCCGCTGGGGGTATAAAAATCGATGCGCCGCGTACACTTATTCTTCTTGGTGTCGCACGCAGACCGACACTTTTCACTTGTGACTAATAATAGCGTTTGTGCTATCTTTTTATGGTTTAAAGTGTTTAGTTGTATCTGTTGTCCGTTCAGGAGACGGGATGCTATTGTTGCTAGGGTATGCTTTTAAAAGCATTGTGTTCTTTTCAATTTCAGGTTTAAGATGATAGTGTTCGGTGTAAGCGAGGCCACTCTGGCTCTGCTTCGGGACAATAGGCTTTGTGTTGTACGAGCAATGTTGTGGGCGCAGACGGGTCTTAGAAGTAGGTTGTAACATACATTAGGCTTGGAAAATTGTATCAATAAGGCACATCTCTCCCTCTCGCAGAGAGAAGGCCTGTGTCCCAGTACTGGGATCGTTACCTACGATTATACTATGAAAATACAACTACTTACTACGGTGCACTTGTATGTCTATATTTCTCTACTAAATGATCTTTGAGAAACTCACTTTTTTGGTCTCAAGTAAAAAATCAAAATGAAAAGCAATTTTTGCAATACTTTTGCCAAGTTTAAGCTCATCAAAGCCTCTTTAAATCATCAAATTAAGATGAAAAAATGTAGTAATATATTAGGTTGTTTCTAAAAGGTCGCTTTTAGGTATAAGCTTGTGTTACCCTATGTAAAATTTCTAGGTACATTTATAGGTGTATCTGTAATTCATATGGTGTACATATTAAAGAGTTTTATATTCTATGCTCGATACTTCACTGTTTGAGAAGAGGCCTTTACCCTGCAGCCACATTCATTATTAAGTTACAAGTACTAAATAGGCACGTTTCCTAATGTATTCTCTATTCCAGCTACTAGTTAACTAGAATAGCATAATTATTAGTACGCCCGGTAGTGCACCAGAACCACTTAAATCATGTTTAGTGGTAATAAGTATGTTTTGTGAACACATTTGAACATCAATATTCAATTATATCTTGTACTGGGAAGCATCAGAGTAATTGTAATTCTAAGGACTTCTAAATAAAGAGAGGAGGAGCTACGGTCGGAGGTCAGTCCGTGGATGGGTGATCACCCATAACATACCGAGACCCTTCCGTGCCTCGAAATTCCGCCGGGTGCCGTTGGTCCTGGCTGTCATTCGCAGATCTTTGACAGTCGTTACGGGTAGTCAGAGCCCAAACAGTCTTACCAAGCGGTATCGTGTTATCCATTTGTGCTATTCTATTTATATCTGTAATTTTTATGGTGTACATAATAAAGAGTATTCTGTCTATTTATCCAGTAAGTGGGTTGTGGAGGTCAGATAGGCAGTCGCTCCATGTAAAATACTGGTACCCCACAGTGACGCAGCTACAATTATCATTAGAGTGAAGCCGATGATGAAAAAATTGTTCAGTTCTCATAAACTCGGACAAAAACCTGTATGTTTTTAATCTTATGATTTATTAAACTAAATATAATTATGTACTGTGATGTGATACACAGTTACACACACAGGTGTACCATATTATTTGGCAATAGTAGACATAAAGAAGAGTGGTTGGTCCGAAGGGAAGCCGATAGGAATCGGGTTGTATGAAGGTTTCGCCCCTGGTACCCCAACTTAGTTGGGAAAAGGCAAGGCAGATTTATTCACATAAACCTTCCGGAATAAATGCTCTAAGTGATGGTAAAAACCACATCAAAATCCATTGTGTAGTTTAGAAGATCTAAGCGAACACAGAGACTGACACAAAAAGCGACTTTATTTTATAATAATTATGTAGGTACAGCGTGCATCAGAATGGTGTGGTCAAAAAGGGTGTGCAACAGACCATTAAACTGAACAACTTTCTCAACTGTCTCATATAAAACCTCAATACCTACTCGACATAAATGTAGGGGACAGCAAATTATTTTTTCGCGATTACGATGTTGGTCCCGTGAAGAAATCTGTTCAGTTTGATGGTCTTGTACCACACACTTAAATATAACCACACCTTTCTGATATACGATGTGGATATTGATATCCTGATACGATACTGCTGCTAACCTCGATAGGGTTTCCCCGTAAGGCGAAAGCGGCAGAATAGCCCGCGAAATTAAAATTTTCTTACGTTTTTTTTTTTGCAATTTTCAGGTCAGTATTAGGTTATATGTTGATTAAAATACGATTCGCGGCCGTTACAAATATGAATTTAAATAATTATAATCATTAAAGTTACCAATACAACTCTCTAAGACCAGCTAATCCTATTGAATGACTATTTCACGAAATCTTAACATTTGAAGATTATAGTAACTTAAGGTGTTGTATTACTGATTTTAATTAATATAATTCTGTAAATACATATTTGTTACGGTCGCGAATCATACTTTAATCAACATACACCCAGACACTGAGCTGCAAATTACAAAAATCTTAAGAAAATTAGAATTTCGCGGGCTACCTTAGCGTTTCCCCTTTTAATTACGAGTATGTTTCTTATAATCAACACTTCCTCTTGTATAATTGACTTCATATTTACTTTACAACTTTTGACAACAATGCCCAGTAAATTGAAACTTCACTATGGTTGCTGTCTAATTGGGATGATGCCTGGATGAAAAAAAAAGAAATTCTATTTAGTCCGTCAGTCAGATAATAAAAAAATATTAGACACGTATTTTCTGCTTTATCATATTAATACAAAATGACTACGACAAAACGCATTAAAGTTAGGGGGTGGGGGCTGGCTACGTCACAACTAAGTATGAACTAAGTAACTACGAAGACGTGACGTCATGCCATATGCCTTAAATCTATCATTACAGGTTGCCCTAACGCGATAGTTAAGTCTACATATAGATCTCCATACTTTCTAATTATTATTAAATATACTACCTATTATAAACTAAATTTACAATGAAATAAACAAACATAACAGAAAAACTTAATTATAACATAACACTCTAGAGGTCGCCAAAGTTAAGTCGTTCAGAGAACAAGAAAACAAGTCAATTTTCTCCGCTACCATGTTGAGCGTGCACAGCGCGCGCGTCAGCAGTGCTCGCTGGAGCAGATTGGTGCGCGCGATCGGCACCACCAGCAGCCGCGGCCGCCGCCGCCTGCTCCCATACTCACCTGGTAGCTACACATAGCTGGATTAACTGCAGAATGGCAAAATTTTAAATTTTACCCCGTATGACATGGAACAAGTATGTGGCTAGTACTAGTTCCCTCTCTCTCTAATGGTCTCTAATTTATAATATCCAACCATTCCCAAAATACTCGTAATAAGGTTGGATACAGCAATGAGCAATTAACTCAATGTATGGCAGTAATCTTTTGATTACGTAAAAAAAGTAAAACTACGTGTCCAATATTTTTTAATAATCTACCTGAGAAACAAAAAAAAATTTTAGTCTTCATCCCTATTGTCACATATGTAGACAAATAGATCTTGTTGTGTTACGACGTGCAAGTAACATTCGACCTTAGGGTTGTACAGTCCTTTCAGACTTATTTTACATCTGACAGCAGCAACCCAATAGCAACCTTATTGCAACGACAGTAAAGATCACTGTGATTTGGACAAACTTGTCAATGGCAGCAACCCAACAGGAACCTTATTAAAACGACAATAAAGATCACTGTGATTTTGACAGTAATGCTAAATCAGAAATAATATAACTGTGAAATGATTATTTAAAATTGACCCTTTGCTCTCATGTCAGCACAAGCGACAACTGAATAAATCAAATTAACCTCAGGCCGTAAAGAAAATTTGCTAATCAGAGTGTAATATTAATATCATGCCGACCGCGGAATTTCGGTTACAGCGGCCAATCTCAACGAAAATTAGCCAAGTGCGCAGGAGAAATAATTATAGTGCATAAGTGCGTGCGCACACCCAGGTGCACTCTCTGTTCCTTTACTCTCATAGCTCGATGAGTCGGCAATCCGACACGACTGGGGAGAGATCAGGCGCAGGACCAGCTTTACATGGTTTCCAAACTTCTAAACTCCGGGCTGCTACTGAGAAATTCCTAATGGAAAAATCCAATAACATTTTGCCCATTCCGGGAAATCGAACCCAGGACCCCACGCTCAACGAGGCAGTCAAAGAGAAATTCACTATCACATTTGATTAGAATTACTTTCAATACGGGGGGGGGGGGGGATTCTCGTATTTTTAAGAACAGTCGCATTCTAGACTCAGACTCAATCTGTCACAAATACCTCTAATTTCCTAAAATTTTTGTCAAGTTTTTGACATTTATGTCGCCGAGATGAGATTGCGACTTGAATTTGAACGTTTTTCATGTACGAGGATTGGCTTCCTGAAACAAAACTATAAGTACTTCCTCTTTCAAATTCCCATCAAACAAGAATAACAACTCTTTATAATTCCGAAAGGAATCGTCGAAGTATAAAACCGAGCTCCCTTCACCCCCTATACATAAGCCGCATTCCTTTGTAAAAATCAAAACACCCCTTATATGAAATCGTCTAAACCAATAAGTAGGTAAGCACAGCTCCCCTTGAGTTAAGATTGTATATATACTGAGAAGATTGTGTAGGGCAAGTAAAGGGATGAAGCGAGATGTAAAACTTTACTGAAGACGAAAAAGGGAAATATTTCGACTGTGTCTATAATTAAATGTCCCGTAAAAGACCTACTACTCGACATTGCTCGAATTCAAATTCATTTGCATAACCCTATTTTGTAAGATGTTACAAAAGCCAGAAAGACATCAGACGCAGACATCAGCTTAATGTTTTAGATAAATTCATATTGGGTATTCTTCAAAAAGGATCATCGACAGGCTTTCAAATTGTAGGTTTTAAGTGCACCAATCATAAAAAGTTACAGTACGATTGCAATAAGACATGGCTGGCAGATTCACCACATTTAGCAATGATATTATAAGTCAAAACGACATTTAGGTACTGCCAGAAAATATATCAAAGCTAGAAAAATCCTGTAAAGTTACTTTCTCATAGACTCTAAACAGCACAACTATACATAACGAAAAATTTAAAAACGAGACACCTTTCACTGAAAGATCGACTTTGTATCTGTGCTGTACCGAAACTTATTTTAAATCAACCCGTGTCAAACGAAAATCACTACATATACCCCGCTACTCTCCCCCGCTGCCGCTTTACCCTTGGGCTATCCACCATCGCATTAAAATATTTACATTTAATGCTCGCGTCGAAGTGGCCGGATAGACGCGGGGACGCGTTCAAGATGTCTGCTCTTTACGCTATTAACTCCGGTAAGAGGGGTACTGCTTTAACCGTGGTTTAAAATAAATGTTGGTATTTTTTTCGGGAATGATTGGGTGTTGAAGATGAAATTAGTGTGGTTGAAAAGTTGAATAACGGTTTAAGTGACGCCAGAGGAGTGAGATAAAAACATATCGGCATTTACAGCACAATTTGGTCCATATTGTAACCGACTTTAGGAAAGACCCTAGAGAGGAAGTCGATTCGACTCATACCTACCTATACATTTGTTTACAAAACAATGTACTTAATTCTTGTTTCTGTAAAGTTAGAATGTTTGACTGCATTTCAGTTTGAAGTAAAAATAACTCGCAAATAACTTAAACTTATGTAACCTTTATTCGTAGAATCACATCAATTCCTGATCCAAAAAATGGCCAGCATTCACAAAATTACATCTGCCAAAAAACTCTGATCTAACCTCAAAGCGAGGAGTGTGAATATAAATATAAAAATCAATAGATATAGGTTAAACCTGGCTGTCCCGCGGGATCCCGGGAACCTCGTAAATAACTCCAACTACACATAATACGGGATCAACGCTGTCCCGGTTTACGAGGGGACGAGTTTCATCCCAAAGTCTGAATTTTGTCCGGATTTCGGAAAACTTGAAGATCTGGCCTCATACGAGGGGAAAACTTATCACCAGAGTATTTATATAAGTAGTGAGTATCTACAAACTAAACCTACTTAAACTAGGCAAGGTAATTCTAACAAAAAGGTTATTCTACCTTAGATACTTGAAGCCTGAAATGCATCCCGCTTAGCAAACGAGGATATAGATTGATATGATATTACTGAAACCCGTTTTAATAATACCTGCCTATATGTATTTCACACATTTCCGTTATTATTTATTGTTTCTGTTGAGATAATACAATACAAAGATACTGATAAATGGTTTTATTTCTGTAAGTAAGTTTGTACAGATATGTCAATGTCAAAACTAAATGTCATTTTTAAAACTATATGAGGTCGGCGTTTCCTATCTGACTACTCTGAGAAGAAAGGCTGATACAAACTCAGAGGTAACAGTCTCTTTTAAAGTTCAGACATAATCTTGGTCAAATCATGTGTAGACCATGTAGATTGGTGTCTGAAATGGTATTTCGAGGAAAGAACCAGACAGATTGAGTGAACCTGTCCAGTCATTGCACGCAGTTGTCAGAAATCGTACAGCTCAACTCAGAACTTAAGGAGCTCAACGATTACTTACTACTTCGTTTCTACATGATTGTGATTTAATAAAAAGTTACCATGAAAATAAACACCAGAAAAACTTAAAAAAAAATCTCTATCACTTAATAAAAAAAAACTAGGACATATGAATATTCAACGACGTCCTTTACGTTAAAAACACCAATTAACATCAAAACCATTTACTTAATTAGCAGCAAAATGCTTTTAATACAAAAATTATTCACCCTAATTCGTCGTAATCTGTAAAATAATTCACAACGTATTTTTTGCTTAATTAGAACGCTGTCAAAACAAGGATGAACACAGATTAGGCATGAACAAAAAGTTTTTCAAGATGGCGGCTACAATGACAGATCGTTTACACAGATACAAAATGTCCCGCCACTGTGAATTAAGATGGGGAAGGAAAAGGCGCGAATAAATGTTTAGTCTTACAGATGTTGGGTTTTATGGTGTTTCCTTGTAAATGGCGAGATTACTTTTTTATTTTGGGGTGCAGACACCGTGAAGATTTTCGCCTTTGTTTGTGATACTGTGTTTATGTCATCAATATTTTTATTCTGAGCGTATTATGACAGGATTTTATGATTTTGCATACGAACCTGTTTCCTCACACATTTATTTTGGTTTATCACAGACTAATTACTGTTCTATTAACAAAAATCTTATACAACCTATGAACCCAAATTACCACTGATGTGGTTATGCATCAATCAAAGTAAAAACAAGTGGTACACCACACTTAAGCCTTCTAATTCTGAAGAAACAACATCATAAGGCATACGTAGCCTCTTTCCATTAACTACAATTCAGTTTTCATTCTAATCAAATACAGCTGTAACAACCAAACAAAGAAATAACACTGCCCAATCCTTCCCATCTTATCCTCAAAACACTTTTAATCTACAATCTCAAGAATTCAACGTAATTAAGGACGCTAACCAAAACGAATTAACCTAAATCAAATCATCGAAAAAGCGCGCCAAAACTTCGACGCCATCTTGTTATCTCCTGTCAGTGAAAGTCCATCCAATTCGTAATGTTACTCTCTTACATTCTCACCCCTATTATAGGCTAATTACTGTTCTGTTAACAAAAATCTTACAACCTATGAATCCACTGATAATGCATCAATCAAAGTAAAATAAAGTTGTTTGACACTTATACATTATACAGAAACAAAATCATACTGTATAATCTTCCCTTTAACTCTGCGTCTTCACATTGACTATAGTTAAGTTTTCATTCTAACCAAATAAAGTTGTAGAAAACAAGTAAAGAAATAACGCTGCCCCATATTTCTCTCTTCTACAGAATACACAGCAAATCAACAATATCAAATCCACAACTAAATTAATTACTCCAACCAAAACTAATTAACCTAAATGAAATCATCAAAAAAAAAACGCGCCAAAACTTCGACGCCATCTTGTTAACTCCTGTCAGTGAAAGTCCATCCAATTCGTAATTTGTTCCTCTCTTACATTCTCAGCCCTATTCGAAGGGTTTAAGGGGTGTAAGATAAAAAGCGATGTTCTGTAAGACAGCTGATTACAAGGGGATGTCGGCCCGTATTACGGTGGATGTAAGGATTCAGTTTTACGCCAGTTTGGGTGTTTGGATGTTTAGAAGCCTGGTAATGACTTGTGTGAGAAGGTAATGTTTTTCGTGTACTTTTGGGATTGTGTTTTTTTATATGTTTTGTTGTAGTTTTGTAGTTTTAGCGAGAGAAAAATTAAGATGATGTACTATAATATTTTTTTCTGTATTTTCGACCCTATCAGTGAGAACTGACAATTTAGATTTACAAGAAGCAAGAGAGGATATAAACCTTCAGATACCGATAGTTAATTGGACATGGGTATCAGCAGCCATGTTCCACCCACTGCTGAGGATAGGCCTCCTCCCCTTTGCGCAATGCTTCCCTGGTCTATGCAGTCTCATCCAGGTCTTCCCCGCGATCTGTATGTAAATCGTTATATAAAATAACTACTAAACTACTTATGTCTTTACAAGTAAATTATCTTTTTAAAGGATTGTTCATATAAGTTTTATATTTCAAAGACAAATTGCAATTACTTAATACATTGTCCAGTTTTATTTAAGTGCATTCTAAAATGGCTACCGATCCATTCAATCAAAAGTTGAGCTAATGAAAACTTGGGCTTTTGTTTTCATTCGTAAATTAATAGCTAAATGGTCACAAAAATTAACTGCGTGTAAAACAAATGCAGTTTAGGACGGATTACCGTTTTGTAAAATAATATTCACTTGTGTTACGCAACGGTCACAAAATTGTTTCTATTTGCCAACATACTTACATACATAAACTCACGCCTTCGTCCCATGGGGGTAGGCTGAAACTACAGAACGCCACCTGCTACGATCCTTACATACTCCTTTTGCTTCGTTTATGTTCATACATCTGGTCATACACGCACGCCGGTTGCGATTACTAAGCACCTGACCTTTCTGAAGAACATCACCAATATTATCAATCCTTCTAGGGAGTGCCCTCCCATCCTGTTTCTATTTGCCAACATTTAAACAAATCTTCGCTTTTTTATGTGTCAGCAATTATCTTTTTAGTAGAAGCTGTATTATTGGCCTACAATCAAATTGAATGACGAGCGATTGGAGTGGCCTATGTCCAGCAATGAACTGCTCTACGCTTTGTAATCATGAAGATGAAACCGTCATTTTAAACTACTTCAAATAAACCGAGCAAAAGGAGTATGTAAGGATCGTAGCAGGTGGCGTTCTGTAGTTTCTGCCTACCCCCAGGGGAAGAAAGCGTGAGTTTATGAATGTGTATGTATGTTCAAATAAATAAAAATTTAAAAAAAAGTTTATTTGTCACTAAAAGAAATATGTGCATTAAAATATGACAGACACTCAGTCACAATCTTACAATTTAAATGTAGTACAAAGAATTTATCCGAACTCCGAAACTAAACAACAAGCCAACATTATAGAAATGATCCTTCATCATTTACCTACAGATCTGATCGTAATCAAACCCAATACAATAAGAATAATGAATCCTTCTATTCTCGATCCAATCAACAAAGACTTACGATAATTTAAAATTTCTCGCGAAAACTTTTAGTTGAAACTTTACAAGCGATTTGAAACTCGTTAGCCCTGCCCGGGAGCTAACAGTCTAGGATATTACCGGTAAACTTGCCGTACTTATCCCAACTAGGTTTAAACCGATCTTATGCGGATTGTGCTGCGTTTAGGTGGTGTAGTTACTGGCGTGTGCTTATGGTAAGTGGAGTGGAATGGGTGAGTGGTGTACGGATTGTAGGTTTTTTTTTACAGTATACACTTATCTTAATATAAAACCTACTTATCAGCCTAAAAACTTACACTATTAAAGCATGAGCATAAGATAATACAGAAGATTTTTTTCTTAATTGTGTACGTTGGATAGAAGTAATGAAATAGTAAAGTTCGATTGTAGTGATTTTGGTTCCCATTTCATCCATTGGATAATATTTGAGAATCTTTGTTACGCTTGTGTCGTATATCTTTACAGTACAACGCAGATTTTCAAGTACAGTCTATAATTTAAATCGATTATTAATAAGAATAGGCTTACTTTCAAATTGAACATGATTTTTTTAGTGCAAACTATGTCAACCTTTCAATAGAAATACCCTTTATTCATATGATAGCAGGTGTGTAACGGTAGGTAATAAAAATATAGCGTTTACGATACAATAAAGTAAACATAATTAGAAAAACGCATTTTAATAAAGTAATATTGCCTACAAAACTGACCAGCCTTAATAAACAACATTGTAGCTAACGACATTAGTGTTACACCACTTCTACAAAACAAGTAATAAACTACAGGCAGTAAACTAATTAATTATTTGATGATAAAAAATTCTAATTTTATTTTCTATTTGTTGTATTTTTACTGGAAGCCGTCCCCAACATAGTTGGGAAAAGGCTAGGTAGATATTTTTTTTGTTGTATTTTTTTAAGAGTTAATTTTGTAACGTATAACATTTCCTAAAATTAGTTGCATTTTCTTCTAAATTAATAAAAATCAATTCAATTTTTCACATCAATCAAACTATCTACATTGTTTTATAAATCAGCACACAAATAAACTAAGAATCCATCAAAGATCTTTCCAGTCAATAATATACACTGATTTCCACAAATAACATTTGACTATAAAAATAATTAATCCTTTCGCTATTAAATTCTACTCCCCCAAGCCAGCAGACACTCCAGTCAAGTTACTCTCCCGTGCAAACCCGCATTCTATCTGAGATTAAGTCAGCCACAACCGCGTCGGTCGACCGCCGATCGATCCCAGCATTATACCGGCCAGACAAGTGGCCAGTTACTCGACTTGAATAGATTACCGAGTTTAAACACTCCCTGTATTGTTAGTGGTTGTGTTAGGGCAGAAGTGCATGGTTGTGTGTATGGGAGGTAACGATGATGCGCTCTCCGTCATGTGTTCTAAGGCTTAGGACAGTAAGTTGTTTGAGGTTATGAAGGTATTGTAAATTGAAACACACGAAACATATTTCTCGTATTATATAATACGAGGAATCGTTCGTGTTTCGTGTATTGCCAGTTGCATAAACATGGGCGACCAAAAATTGTTCATATCCTAGCACATATCGTTTAATTCCCATGGGGGAAAAGCGTGAACTTGTGCAATTTTCAGGTTTCGCTTTGGTTAACTTGCGCTTGGCGTTTATCTATGCTGCCTGTAGTTTTCCGTTTAACAAACGCACAAAACTTATTATTTTTATAACACCTAAGACTTGATGGGAAATAAATTAAACCACCGAATCTGCTTCACCAATAATGTCTCATAAAAACATATTATGTGATACACAGGTTTACCAAGGTACCAGGCCTACATAAACACTAAAGAGCTTTAAAAAAAATTAAATTCACTCACCTGGATAACATAGCATCATTGGCACTCCCAAAATGATTCGCAGCCAACGCTGCTTCTAGAACATTGGACTCTCTTCTCGGCTCAGCACGGTTCAAAATCGAACTGATAGAAAAACTCGTATACGGTGCACTGCCCGTCGCTTTTTCTTCTTTGTCCTTCTTTAACTCATAAAAGGGACTCTTTTGGTCCTTTCTGGAAGGAGAAGAGGTGATGTCAGGACTGCTAGCCCCGGAAACCACGTTCACTTCGATGTCCCGGTCGTCTTGTGAGGAAACGGGCGAGTCCATTTTGGTGGTTACTGCTTCATTTTATGGTGACCTGGTAAGTGGAATTACGAGTTATTTTAGCTTACTAAAAATGGTATACTTTCTGAGAAACATTTCAACTTTTAGGTAATTAGCGTCATCGCATTGTTCAAAGACTAAGTCCCGTTTGAATGTCTGTTTGTTCGGGTTAACATCAAAAACTACTGGGCCAATATGGTTGGTGCCGTTGCTAGATATGTAGATCTGTAAGCAAGTATTTAACATCCATCACAAATTGATCGAGGATTAATGTTAAATTATTGATCTACTAGCCCAATTATGCACGCTTAGTGCTAGTGCCAGTAAGCGAGCTAGTGTTTATGTACCAATGTAAACGCACCTGCAAATTACAAAATATTTTTAAACTTATTACTTCTCCATTTCTTTCCCGAACCGAACTAAACCCCACTAAAACATAACCTAATGAAACTTCGGATCCTCTAAACTAAAACTTAGTCTCCTAAGACGTTTAACATGATCAATAATTCAGAACATTTAAGTGCGTTATTGTTCTAAGCTTTATTTCGTCTCGTCCCGCGGGTACAGGCTAATATAACGAGGGTAGATTCGCCCCATTGTTTGAATAAGTAATGAATTATAAGGATTTTGGGTGAAAAGAAATTTGACGTAAGCTAATCGCGTTATGGGATCTGGGTTTAAGACGTTTTTTTGGGATGGTATTGCTTTAAATGGATCCTTTTATAGTCTCTTCGGATCAACTCTAGAACTACTAAACTGTTAAGCTTCAATGATCAATGGAACTAAATTCCCTACAAAATGGTACCCTAAAAATGGTATAAAATCGCTTACACGTACTGCTTGTAAGCAATTTTAGACCATTAATGTTCCAGCTCCTAAGGTTTTTCTATCTAGAATTTTTCAGTAGCAGCCCGGAGTCTGGATTTGTGTCCGGTTGATGGCAATAGGCTCGCCCCCTATACATGGGACTTGAACATAACTGGCGGAACGTGGGTGTACTGTAGGTACACATCTGCCTAACCCTTCGGGGAAACAAGGCGTGTCTTGTGTTATGTTCCAGCTTCCAGGGTCCAGGTCCAGATCAAAACCACGTGGTAATAATTGCATTTTCTTAGTCATCATCTCCCGGATGTCCTTAGCCCAAATGAGGTCGGAGCAGCATGTCTTCCTCTTCCATAAGTACCTACATCTCTATTAGCCGTCTTGTCAGAATTCGCTCACCTTCCATCCAAAGGTACCTGTCATCTTACACACAATCCATACCACTCCCTTTCTCAGTAAGAATAATCATTTGCCCAGCAATACAATGATTACAGCCAAAATTTACAAAATGTTTCACAACATTTTAAACATCAATTTCAATAGTCCTTTTGAACCAATTGCAAAAACGATTTGGCATCGAAAAATCAAATGAGATTTATTATAAACGACGGTATCAGATACAGGCTTGCCGCATGTATACAATACGGCAATTTAATGATAAATGCTCTCAAACTACCGCTGAAATGGCATGTTTTCAGCGGAAATCATTCCTGTATTCACCGATGAGTTTTTACTCAACTGCAATGAGACGCATTTCAGTTTTTTTTTTTTTTTGTATATTTTTTTATATGTTAGGTACGGTATTAGATTTTCCAATGCGAGATTTATTGAAATGGATATTACATACCTAATCAAGTTTCCATCTAACATCTAATACAAATGATTTGACGAAAACTTGACTGAAAAACGTTTCAGTAGCAAAAAATCCACGAGAGACAACGCGATACGCCCTAAACGCACTCAGAACAGTCAGTAACGCTTATACCTTGCCCAGTCACTTATGATTCTCCACGACATAAACTATTACATTATTATCTATACAAATAAATAAAATTAAAGTGTATGTTTGTAACATCAAAATAACAGCTTTTTACTAAATGCAAATGAAAGTATATACAGTACTTATAGCAAAAAATAAATTTTTAAAATTTTTGTCGGTCTATCTGTTTGTTCCAGCTAATCTCCGAAACGGCTGGACCTATTTTGACGGGACAGTCACTGGCAGATACCTGATGTTATAAGGAGTAACTTAAGCTACTGTATTTTAGAAAAATAATAAGGGTTCCGCGTAAAAACAAAACCCATGAAATTGTGAACAAAATCCGATTCAAATAGGGAAGTATTGACATCAACGCGGGCGAAGCCGCGGGGAACAGCTAGTAAACAATAAAAATGATCTACATAAATGAAATAAGTGTTACTGATACAAAGTAGCGTCATTTGTCAACTAATTACATATGTACCGCGCCGAGGGTAATGTATTACGAGATCTCTGATAAACATATCGAGGGGCTTGTGTACTTGTGGGCGGTATGCCCTCATTATTGGGTTGCAGAGGTCAGATGACAGTTGAGAGGTGGAAAATAATGATATTCAGACGCTTATTTTTAATTAAAATTCAATCAATCAACTCAGCCTATCGCAGTCCACTGCTGGATATAGGCCTCTGCGCCACAACACCCTGTCCTCCGCCTTCCGCATCCAGTCTGTCCCAGCCACCTTCTTAAGGTCGTCGGTCCATCTAGTTGGGAGGCGTCCCACACTACGCTTGCCGATACGTGGTCTCCACTCCAGGACTCGTCTGCTCCACCGGCCATCGGTCCTTCGACAAACATGGCCAGCCCACTGCTACTTCAGTTTGCTTACTCTGCAGGCTTTGTCGGTTACTCCGGTTATTTTCCGGATAACTTTATTCCTGATTTTATCCGTCAAAGATCTGATTTTTATAACTAAAATATTTTTTTTTTTAATTTGAGATAGGCTTGCTCTTGACTATAATCTAGGTCAGAGACGATAGAGACAAAGTCGATGATGGAGCGAGCTTACCCACTGTTAACTCTCACTTTGAACAGATCGGGGTTGTATGCGTTCGGAAACACAGACGCAGGCAGAGAGTTCCACTCCTTTGCTGTGCGCATCACAAAAGACATTTGGAAACGCTTAGTGCGAATTAATTAATTTGCTTTAACAGGTATAGGTACACCTCTGCCTAACCCTTCGGGGATTACAGGCGCGATGTTTTGTTCTATACAAAATACTGGTTAGTCAGCATGCACTCCGATGTCATAGCTCAATAACAATACATGAACACTGTAAGGTCACTGCAAATTTTGTGTCAATTGAATCATTTCTCAATGTACTATCGGCCAAACTTCCACATGCTCACCTTTAAGGCGATAATCGCATAGCACGGCTCACGACTCGATCGCCCGATGTATGCGTTTTGACCACTAGGATGCAAGTTTGGTTTTGATTTAATTTGTTGCTAATGTTTGTTGTTATTTTATGTTACACGCCCTGTACTCACACAAATGCATATTGTCTCTAATTAGGTGAAACCGGGAAGGGAAGAATATTTTCTAAACTGAGCATGCTTAAGTTTTGCCGATAGTACATACTGATTTTTTTATACAGCTTATGTAAACGTTACAACTCGTTAGTAGTCTTGAACTGTAAAGTCTACGACAGAAGTAGGTTGCAATCTACGCCGTAGGCCATCCAATCTGTGAGAAATATTTAAAAAAAAAAAAATATTTCCATTATATACTTGTAAATTATTTACATAGATACTTTAGTAGATTGTATATTGTATTTAAGATTAGTGTATATTACAATAAATAAAAAAATTATAATTAAACTCTCCTGAAGTCAATTATGTAGCTACAGGAGATATTATCTACTGCAATGTTTAAATGTATCAAGCTTATTGCGCTAAAAAGTAATTTAAATATAACTTAAACTGCTAAGTAACAGTCTAAAATTAAGAAATCGTCCGATAACGTCTTTCTTATTCACTTTATGTTATGGGGTATACACTTAATTCACGTGTTCTTTAGTCAGCACCATTACAGGAAAAGTGACAATATTTATACGATTGATTAAGGAACATTTAAGATACCGCTATCAGCTGTTGTCGTTACCTACCCTAACAAAGCAACAAGGTTTTATAAGTACTATTTCAGATATGTTAACAATAAAAAAAAAAAAACAAAAAATCAGTTCAGTAATTCAGCCATACTTGAAGACGTACCAAACAGACAAATTGACAAATTTTCATTTATAATAACGTTAGTGTGTATTTTGTACAAAATAGTGATAACACAATTATAATTATAAGTACCCTCGTTATCGTGTAAAAAGGTAATTTTCAAACGATGCGACATTAGGTCACGGCTTGCGGTCATAAATACACCTCTTTATGACTTGCCTGACGGTATAAATAGTTACTACTCTTTGGTATTAGCAAAGTATTACTTATTTATTCAGTACATGCCGTTCTTGTATGTATTTAATGATATAACCTACATATAATGTGATAATTATAAAATTTTTGGTTTGAAGGGAATGAGGTAGGGACCTGTACCTGTTATTTTTATGGTGTACTTAATAAAGAGTATTCTATCTATCTATCTAGGTACTTCTATGTAATTATACCTACTAATTATTATCCGAAATCAAGCTACGATCATCTAAAGATTTTATTTTACACATGGTTTTTTACAAAGTGATTAAAATACACGCAAACTCGGCGTGAGTTCTTCCCGCGAGGGTAGGCAGAAACTACAGAACGCCACCTGCTACGATCCTTACATACTCCTTTAACCTTCTTTTCCTTTCTTTATAGTGATTAAAATATAATTCGCGACCGTAACAAATATGTATTTGCAGAATTATAATCATTAGTCATCAATACAACTCTCTAAGACAAAGTATTTCTATTTAATGACTATTTCATGAAACCTTAACGTTTCAGGATTATACTAACTTAAGGAATTATATTACTGATTCTAATGATTATAATTCTGTAAATACATACGAGTATTTATTACGGTCGCGAATTATGACACTGAGCTGCAAATTGGAAAAATCGTAAGAAAATTTGAATTTCGCGGACTACCTTAGCGCTTCCCCCTTAAAAGAAGGCCTCTACAATTTATTTGTTAAAACTTGTCGATAACGAAACAAACGTTATTATTTACGCAAGAAGACTCAAATATAAAATATATAGGTATCAAACCAAGCCACGTTCCAGCACTAGTACGTAATCGCGAAACAAACAAGATGGCGATATAATTAGGTAATTAACCAAAGTAACGCGCATGCCGGGCGGCCATCAATCAGATCACATGCTCCCAACTAATATGTTATGCTAATAGACGTTTAAAGGTTTTTTGGGGCGTTTTGCTGAAGATTGTAGATACTTAAATAAATAAGTAATTAAAATTATAGGAGGAAAAGGGATCTCGATTTTGCACAGGTTATTTACTAGCTATGTAAATTGGTGCAATTGGTTATTCTAAAAAATAACCAATTCTACCCTATATTTTAGCTCAACTATTAAGAGTATCAATTTAATTTGTTGAATACGTATTGTATACTCATCTGTCATTTTGAGCATCTGAGGGAAACAGTCAAACGTGGAACAGGGAAAAGTTAAAATTGGATAAAAATAGGCTAATGTGAGTATCAACTGACATAATATTGTATGTGTGTATAGTCTACACACATATGTAGGTATATACTAAGTAATTACAATTTACGCTGATATTTTTTGTTCGAAACTCACAGGCATAACATTTAGGGCAAACGGACCCGAACCTATCGTACCCATCCCCTTCAACCAGCTACGCAGGTGGATACAGGAGTTTACCCACACACAAGCGGAGAACAGGTGGACCTTGATACCGGGCTGCAAGCAGTCCAGGCAAGCTATGCCATCCTTAGATGGCAGGCTGACCAACCGTTTGTTACGCCTGGACAGGAACGGCCTGCGCCTGGTGACGGGGACCATCACGGGACACTGCTCGCTAAACAAACACTTCCACACAATAGGCATAACGGGCAGTCCTCTGTGCAAGGCTTGCATGGAGGCTGAGGAAACCGTTGCGCATGTGCTCTTTGAACGCACAGGCGTCACCCAGATCAGAACAGAAACCCTCGGGGCACCCAGATCTTTCACAGATGTTATGAACAGACCAGGAGACGTGATCAACTTCTGGAGGGAGGTGGGCTGGTTGGAATAACCACCGACGGCCGCCATGGCCCACGCAGAATGGTCCAACTGAAGGACTAAGTGCGGAAACCAAACCATGTTACGTAGACCATAGGGTAAACATACAAATACTTTCTGTTTTAATGCCCGCTAAGTAGAGTAATGTCCTCACTAACTTCACTGTGGTCTGTACAATTGATTTTGTTATTAATCATTGTAACTATAAAGTCAGAGACCATGATTTTAAATACCCATAGTTTTTGTTAGTAGTTTTAGTGACCCATTTTACATCTAACTAAACATCTTCATCGTCGTGTTCCGAGGCTAAGCTTTGGTAAATAAATGATAACATAACATCACGCCTGTATTCCCCGAAGGGTTGGGCAGAGGTGTACCTTTAGTACACCCACATTTGACCAGTTATGTTTAAGTCCCCTATATACCGGGTACAAATCCAGACTTCTGGCTGCTACTGAGAAATTCCAGATGGAAAAACCCAATAACACTTTGTCTGACCCGAGAATCGAACCCAGGACCTCATGCTCAGCAGTAGTGCTTCCGACCTAGATCAACGAGGCTGAGGGTGATAAATGATTACTTACTAACATATCTTGTTTCATCCTCTTTTTCCAACCTTACACATTTATATTATTCCCGTGAATCTTAACCCTCAAATAATTGTTTTACAACCATCAACCACATTGTGTTGCCAGTAACAAAATACTAAAGATAAAATCACAAACAACGCCGGGTGTTCTCGATTCAGTGACGCGTAATCGATGTGAAAACGATACTTTATATCGATTAGCTTTTTACAACGCCTGTGCCTTTGCCTTTTAGGTTTTTAATTAAAAGTTTACGTAAAACATGTTTAGTTTGTTGTCATAATATTTTGTGGCTTGGGAATACTTTTTTTTATGGAAAAGTAGTGCAATTTTATGAAAAGATTTTGAACGCACCTTTTATGAATGAAACTATAATACAGGTCAACATTTATAATTTAGCTTTAAAGCATTGCCCTCTGAGCTACGCTGAGGATTAAAACGATTAATCCAATGTTCAGTATTGAATTGGATTATATTTCAAGTGACTGCAGAAATCAGATAAAAAAATATAATTAACTATCGAAAATCGATTATTACACAGCTACAATAGGAAGCTCTAATTCAAACGATTATACTGAAGGCTGCTGATCAGCCTCAATGACCTTTCTAGCTGTAATAAAGAAATCGTGACCCTCTCATCCAATTCAAGGCACAGTTAGGTCGAATGAAAAAACTAAGGCATCTAGAGCAACAGTAAATTCTACGCTACGATTGCTAAAAAAATCCTGCACATTTTTTTTTGTTTTTAATTAGTCGATAATTTGATTAAAAAAAACCGGCCAAGTGCGAGTCAGACACGCAAATGAAGAATTCCGTACCACCGTACAATATTTAACACTACTTTTTTTGTTAATACTTCAGTTAAAAAAAAACACGTTTCTTGTATGGGACCCTCTTTAACTTTATACTAGCTGTGCCCCGCGACTTCGTTCGCGTGGAAGTCGTAAGATAGACAAATACTAAAATAACAGCCACATTTAATAAAACTCCCTCGTCCCCCGACCCGCCGCGTTGCATCGCACGCCTTCGCTATTACTTCGTTTTCGCTTTACGTTCTTTCCGGCTCCTAAAGATCGTAGCGTACCTAATGTTAAATAGCCTATAATCATCCTCGAGATTTGGACTACCAAATGCAAAAAGAATTTTACAAATCCGACTGGTATGTTTCAGAGTTATTATTTTTGCATGGGTTTTAATTTTTTTGCGCGGAACCCTAATTATTTTTCTAAAACAATAGTAGCCTAAGTTACTCCTTGTGACATCAGCTATCTTCCAGTGCGAGTCTCGTCGAAATCGGTCCAGCCATTTCGGAGATTAGCCGGAACAAACAGACAAAAATTTTTAAGTGTTTTTTTTTGTTATAAGTACCGTATATGCTTTAATATGCATTTAGTAAAAAGCTGTTATTTTGACATTACAAATAGACACTTCAATTTTATTTATGTGTATAGATGTACAGATTTTTATTATTTCTTGCTATAGCTACAATAGAAATACACACTCAGTGAAAATTTCAACTGTGTACCTATTACGGTTCATGAGATACAGCCCGCTGACAGGCAGACGGACGGACGGACTGATGGACAGGGGAGGCTTCGGGTACGGAACCCTAAAAACGCAATGAGTTTACTATTAAATATCTCACCTGCTATCATAAAACCTACATTACATACCTACAACGTATTTCATTTACCAAAACTTAGGTTCCAAGATTGCAAGCAGATGGTCATTTGAAGATACCATCTTTTGTACAGTTTAGTGTGTAGTAAAGCTAACCCTTTGCATGCTAATCGCAGGACAGTGTTAATTCGGACGGCTTACACACCGTAGCGATCCGACGCCGACGGTTAGATTAGAATTTTGTTTTCTAATTCTCTAATGTCATTCTGGCGTTTCGAAATTGGAAGGTTGAATTTATAGTGTCATGCGACGGGTCAACGATAATTAAGCGCTAACCGATGTTTTTATTAAGCTTTGATATCATAAGGAAGCGGTGAATAGTCACAAAATAATGGCTGTCCAAGTACAGATCGTTTTCTGGTGAAATTGACAAACTTCCATATTAAAATATAGTGAAACCGCCCTTCTAGGCAGCTATAGCTTTACAAACTGTTCCTAATTTGAATTTTTATTTACAGTTTCGCAAAAATACCGCCTCTTTAATTGATTAGGCACTTGGAGCTAGACCACCACCTCTTAAAGTAGTACTATTTTAATCTTACTTGAGTGTGGGAAAGAGATGGAGCTAGACGTCCTGTATAGCTCCATCTCTTTCTCACACTAAAGTAACATTAAAATAATACTGCTTTAAGAGGTGGTGGTTGGCCCTTTGATTGATAGTATGCTTACACCGGGAGCAGCAAACACTGCGTTACCGTGCTTCGGGTGACAGATCTCGGCGATAAGCGCAAGTCCAGGGATGTGTGGCCTTTGAACGCAAAGAATGTGACAGTGAGGTTTGTGGAAAGAATCATCGGAAATAATTTCAGATTTGTCTTGTGCGAACCCTTCGATGTTAATCGAGACTACGCACAGAGCCGATTTTGTAAGTGGACTTTGGATAGTGATCGCTAGTGATGGCGCCAAACTCGTAGCCGAATTCTGGGCCGAGTCTATTTAGATTGCCATCGACACGCTAAGAAGAAGAAGAAGAATTGATTAGGCAAGATGAACTTCAGAAATCAAGCTTACAATACACATCGGCACGCAAATAAAACCGCGCTTGCCAACTTAGCCTTCATTCTGGAAAACTAAACAACTACTATTACAATAGATTATTCCTAAATAAAGGCTCTCTTCTACTTTGTGAATGTAAAAGTGAAAGTAAAACTTTTAAAGCTGGTGCGTGGCCATTAATTTCCCGGCTTTACCTAACTCTATTCTAGATGAGAACAGAGTACCTACATGAGAATAATTAAGGATAATATTACTATAGTATTTTTATCTCACGAAGCGACGCGCGTGTTACGTGGCCTGGCTACACCAAATCAACCGAATAGCGCAATGATAACCTAATTACGTCAATCTGATGTTTCTACATAAAATCGCAATACCTACACCATTTCGCTGAATAAACGAATCGCCGCCTTGTGTCGCCGAACGCTCACCTACTTCTAAATCTGCTGATGCCGCATCCACATACATCCGCATAGCATTCGCTAGCATTGTAATTTTAAGAATAATTAATTTTAGGGCACTTCGGTACTAGCATCGTCCGAATCTAGACTAACATTAGCATGAGTTTATATTGTAATTTTTATCTAAATTAAAACCTAGGTATATTAAATTAATTAGGTTTTTTTTAAGTCCTCCGGCTGTCACCTTCGTAATTCGCGCTTTACTTGTAGTTACCAAGTACATGTAGTGTAACAAGCTGTGTGTGGGTAAGCGCAGGAGCTCTCGGTACCGTCCGAGACAATGGTGAAGTCTGAAGTTTGTGTGTGTTATGCGCTGACGCTACTCGTCTTCACGCACACATTCACAGCTTATTTGTACAACGTGACGTTCGCACGGACATAAAAATATCGCGGCGGGATTTTATCGCGCACTGGATTTTCAACTCTCGGTCTGGGCCGAGCATTGAGAATCCAACAGAGTGCATCCCAGCGCGTCGAAAAGACACAGTGTTGGATTTTCAACTCTCAGCACTAAACATAGCGTTGAAAATCCAGTGCGCGAAAAAAATCGCCACGATATTTTTATGTCCGTGTGAACGTCAGCTTAGTTGCCACAAGTAAAGCACGAAAATACTGCATAACAAACTCAAAATTACGAATTGCCTATTATATATAGGTACCTATTTACAAGATCAGCATTGAGAGAGCCCAGAGAACGATTCAAATCATAATTATGTGAACTATCTTCAACAATTCTAAAAAACAACGTTTCACAACGGTGTAATAGACACTCCGCTGCGTTCACAACGCATCTTACTTAAAAAGGGTTATTAAAATTATACTTTGTAATGTATTTTATGGCTTCAGCGGTCGGCTGTTAAAAACTCATTTATAAATTAAAAATACTGTGTTAGTTTGAGGTAGCCTTAATAGCTGGACACTTACAATTAGTTATGCGTACAGCTTAATTATAATTTGTCGTGTCAACCGCCTGCCGATAACGGACAGGATCGATTACAAATCGTACGGTAAATAATTTTCAAATTCGGGCAAGTACCAATGTGACTTTTTCAATTATTATCTATCTATTTTCTGAGTTTATCTTGAACATTACTGACATCGGTGAAGGGAAACATCGTGAGGAAACCTGGACTTATTATTTAATACAGCTCCTACCCGGGACTTCGTCTGCGTGCAATTATCTCCCACCCGCGCTATTACTTCGTTTTTGCTTAGCGATCTTTTTGCTCGTCTCCTAAGGGTCCAAGCGTGATGTTAAATAGCCTACAGCCTTCCTCGATAATTGGGCTATCAAATGCAAAAAGATTTTTCAGATCCGACTGGTAATTCCAGATATTAACGCGTTCAAACAAACAAACAAAAAAACTTTTCTTAAAATAAACAAAACAAACGACTTTAAAAAAAAACACTACATAGTGAAAAATAACTGTAATTTCGTAAGTCGATGTCTTTGGATCTGTATTTTAGTTTTTTGCCACCGTCTTCGGGAATTAAAGATGGAAAGACCGATAACTATAGTAAAATACTAGCTCCTACACGCGACTTCGTCCGCATAAAATTTTACCATAACATACATCCTATGACACTCTACAATACTGTAGCTTCCCATTAGCGAAAGAATTTTCGGAATCGGATCAGTATACAGGGTGTAAGGGACAAGGGACAGCCTTCCGCAGACAGATGGGGTGAATTCAGTATACCCTACTAAGATGACCGGTACATGAAATTATTTTAGGAACGTTATGGGAACCCAATAAACCTGATTTGTTTTATTACCTCACACGCAATGTACCGTTACCGTGGCAAAACGCGCGTAGCGAACGGCAGCGCAGCGAACCTTCGGCCGCCGAGTATTTTAACACCCATTGCTGATTTTTTTTATTTTAGCTGTTTTATTTACATAAATGGAGTGCTGCATACAGATAATGTAAATTTACATTGAAATAAAGGAATAGTAACTGAAAATACGATTTAAAAAATTATAATTTTCCTGAGAATATTTCCAGTGGAATATGATTCAAAATAAGGAGCTGAATGCACCCTGTTAGTTTGCGGAGGGCTGTCCCTTACACTCTGTATAGTTCCGAAGATTACGCCCTACAAACAAACTCTCATATATTACATCTTTATAATATTTAGTAAAGAAGATTGATAGACTCGCGCTTGACCTGACCTCTCACCTGACTTACCTAAACGATGATGCAGTTGGTGAAAATAAAGCTTGCCTAAAATTAACCTATGAATCATTCGTAACTTAACTGATGATAATACTCAAGTTATTTTCCACTTTCTATCTACCTATCTATGTAGTAAACACGTAACGTCCTTGCTTCCCTACAATAAAAAACCATAAATACTCAGCAGTCACATAGATAATTTATTTGAAACTAAACGCAAGTCTCTATGGACGCAATATTACTGTCATTTGCCACCGTCCGTGACACTTGTCACTCGCATAATATACCACTTTCTAATTAACACTTTTCTAATTAATATTTTATGTATTTCGTTTTTTATTGCCTGACAAATCGGTTTTTTAATTAGACTATTTAAAACGGAAAATTAGGGTGTAGCTAATTGTTATGGACAGTACGTAAAAACCATGTAAAAAAAACACCATTATTCATGCAAATTATGTGCTGTGTCTATGGGGCGTTAAAAATGTTAGCCTGTATTAAACGTGAGACATAAGTACCAAGACTTTTTTTTAATACGTAGTGCCTACCTTGCTAGGTTTGTCCCGAGAAACGTTAACAAAAGGCAACGAAAAGTGCCTATGAAAAAGAACTAGCTATATTTTCAACCCCGACGGAAAATGCAAAAGATACAATACTAAAAACGGATTAAAAGCACCTACCATAAACAAAATAAATCTTTAACGCATCGCCATTCTATGGTCAATAAAGTAGGTATATTATACATATACCAAAAAAAATTAAATAACACATATTCATTTAATAAAATATTTAGCTAAACATGACACTAATATCATAATCTAATCAAACTGGTTATAAAAATATAAAATACGTAACAAAAGATCTTTAGTTAACAACATTTTAGCCGTGCTATCAAGTGCTACGAATCTGCTACACGACGCTACGAAAGAGCTACGAACGAGCTTTCGTAAATCTGGATTCATTCAGTACTGTTAAATTAGACTCTTTCTCAAGATGTTTTCCGTCACCATTTGGTAAATATCAATCTAAACATACCTACCTACTTAGATATCTATAGATGTATCTTGAAACATGCCCAAACTGTGATGGATTGGTTATACGCAAAACTATTTGATTCTAAATAAAAGCTTTTGTCGTTCAACGTATTAAAATATGAATAAAATCGCCATTTTATTGATGTACCTACTCACTAATATTCTTTTGACTGATTCTTAAATTCTTAATTACAATAAATTACCCAAAATCGTGAGCTTTTATGAATAATTCGTAAACTTGACCAAAGCCCGTCGAAAAGATTTAAACGCGTAGTTTTTTTTTTAAACCTTCCTCAACTGGTCGCATATTTAACCACCTTCAATTAAAATAAATTGTGTATAAAACCTTTCCAAAATCTACCTTATAGTCTCTGAAATTCACCCGAACAAACAACATTCATACTTCAGTACAGTTCTGAAGATTAACTAGCACGAATTAACTAACACCTTTTTAGTCTTAATTCAAGTACCCGAAACCCTTACGCATCAACACAAAAATAACATATTCTAACCTGTCAGAATATCAGCAAGTTCCTCCTTACGTTAACACAGGTACACTACTCTGTAAAACATAACTTTTATCTAAAAACACAGCACAAGAAAGTCCTTTAAAACCACAGTCTTCTTAAAAATCGAGTTAACAAAATTGTTTTATGAAAACATGTCCGTGTGATGCGGGCTCGCGCGCCACCGCGGTTGACTGTACCACGGCTACTGGCAAAACTACCCTTAGATTTTGGGGCGTCGCTCTTCACAAGTTCCACCCCTTAAATCAACCAACCGTGTACCTTATACCCATCCTTTTCCTACTAAAATACCAAGATATATACCTGCGCAATTTGTTACATTTTCGATCTTATGTTGGGTAGTTAAGGTCGGTGCCACGTGGGTGATAACTTTGTTTTATTTAAGGTAAAATCATCGATCGTAAAAGTGGCCGTGCCGAGCCGAGTCTAACACAATTAAGGGCCCACACTTAGCTTTTAAATCGCTGAAACTGTTCCCGTGTTTTTGTTAAATTTGGTGGACTTTGGTTTATAATAGTAAATGGTTAGTGTGGCGGTACGCTACTTGTTTCAGACTGTTTTCGGTAATATAAATAAAAGTATTTAAGTTTAAATGGTATGCGAATGGGATTCTCTTGTCGGTTAAGATTTTGTTGCGTTTGTTATGGAGCATCGGAGTGGTGATTGTTGTTTGAATTTGGAAGACTAAATTAAGGGGTAGTTTCCGTTATTGTAATTAAAGCCGAGGTCTCGTGATATTTAATCTTTGATATATTTTACAATTGGCCAGATAATACATAATATAGTAAATGATGAAAAATCTATAAAATTAATGTATACATACCTAAACAAATAAATAAAATTGAATTATCTATTTGTAATGTCAAAATAACAGCTTTTTACTTAATCCATATGACAGTATACCTCTACGATACTTACAACGAAAAATAAATTTTTTAATTTTTTGTCTGTCCGTCTGTCTGTCTGTCTGTCTGTTTGTTCCGGTTAATCTCCAAAACGGCTGGACCGATTTTGACGGGACTTTCATTAACAGATAGCTGATGTTATAAGGAGTAACTTTAACTTATGGTACTTTTATTTTAGAAAAATAATTAGGGTTCCGCGCAAAAAAATAAAACCCATGAAATTGTGAACAAAATCCGATTCAAATAGGGAAGTATTGACATCGAAGCGGGCGAAGCCACGGGCAACAGCTAGTAAAATAAATCAGGGGTAGACGGACTGTTGAACGGGACCCTTATGATTCTGTGTTTTCTCTTGCCCGCAACACTGTTTGGGCAATGGTTGGACTTATTAACTATGAACTTTTTCGTAAATTCGTAAGTTTATTCTAAGAACAGAGCCTTACCCGTTGAGTATCATAAATTATGACTAGGTGCCAAGAATAAGAAAGGGTATCTTTTGACGTTGAATTTGGCCTTCAGATCTTCAAATTAAATGTTTGAAATCTGATCTATCTACGTAATTTTTATTACATTTATTAGAGAATATTATTTATCTATAGTTCTATGTATCTTGGACATTACTGTCTTCGACGGAGCATAAACCTCGTGAGGAAACATGGATTTATCTATGTATACATCTATACATACAAATAAATAAAATTGCAGTGTCTGTTTGTAATGTCAAATTAATAACAGATTTTTACTAAATGTATATGAAAGTATATACTATACTTATAAGATTTTTTTTTTTTTTGTCTATCCGTCTGTCTGTTTGTCCCGGCTAATCTCCGAAACGGCTAGACCGATTTTGACGTGACTTTCACTGGCAGATCGCTAATGTTACAAGGAGTAACTTGGGCTACTTTTATTTTAGAAAAGGATTAGCGTTACGCGCAAATAAATTAAAACTCAAGCGACGTTGGAGCGTCGGATGTGGGTCGATCGTAACGTATTAGTTTTTATTTTTTATTTAGTTTATTATCAGATACGGTTTTGCATAGAATTTTGTTTTTTAGAATATATTTTATTTATTTATTTTATGTCCGTAGGTGTGTCCGTGGCATCACAGTGGGCCCTGTCAGAATATCAGCGCTGCGGTATTTGTTTTTCATTTTCAAATATCGCAGCATCATGCTGAGATAGATAGAGCATTTTTGGCCTCGCACGGATCTTCTTTGTTTTGTTTTTTTTTTCTTTCCTTTTGTTTTATTTGTTTAAGATATAGTTAGTTTTAATGTTCTTTTTATTGTTGTATTTCCTGTGCGTGTTCCAAATAAAATATTTTTCTTTTCTTTTCTTTCTTTTAAATTGTGAACGAAATCCGTAGTTAATATAAGTCTGAAATCGCCAACCCGTCTTGAGCAAGCGTGGTGATCAATGCTCGTGCCTTCTCTGTATGAGAAGAGGCCTGTGCCCTGCAGTGGGGTAATAATAGGTTAGTTTTATTAATACATTTCTGTTAGGTACTTCTTTATTATGTGAGTAGGTAATATTATGACTATATATAAAGAATATTATCTATATCTTTCTTTTGTATTTTTTGTGATATCTATAGAAATTAAGTTTCGGCAGCCGTGGCCCAAATTTATTTAATAAGGGAATGATTATTGACTGTCTGCTAGAGACCGACCGAAAACGGATTTTTTTTCCACCGAATACAATCTTTTTTTTTTCGTCGATAGGTTTTTGTTTGGTGAAAGTAAAATAAATACAGAGTCAATCTTTTAATCATTGAATTAAACCGTTTAAATTTTAAATACAGGATTTACTTTATACTTTTGCGGAATTATTAACAAACGATCTGATATTATTATATGCGAGAAAATGCATTTTCTCAATTATTTGGGTTAAATAATTATTGTGTTTTTATTTGTTGTAATTATAACGGTGATCTCTAAAAAAAATGTATTGTTTGTATTGATTTGCCAGAACTTATTTTTTTTTCGGCCCAAGATGAAAATAGCTCAAAAATGGATATTTCTGCCGAAAGCCGAAAACAAAATTCGGTCGGACTCTACTCATCACCATTTTCAGTAGATCTGCTAGTTTACAAATCATATATCGTTTTGAAGGAAACATGACTACTATTACATAGGAAAGTATATAGGTACATTATAACTTTTATCTGTTAGGTTGTGTTAAAAAACGACGTTACTCTTAAAAAAAAGATTATACATGAAATATTTCTTCTTAACCTTCGGTTCCATTTATACATTAAATCATATTTATTTGGTTCCATTTAACTAGGTACTACTTTTCTCACCTCTAGTTGGTAGGGTGGACTGGTCCGGTACCTCACCTGCCATCGTAGTCAGGTAAAAACCGTCGGGTTAAATACACTGTAAGGGCTATTCATGCTTGCAGTGCTCGGCCACTATAGTTAGTACGCTTCCTAACAGATGTGGTCATCGTGTACACGGGGTTTTGTTTTCAAATTGGTCAGGAGCTAGACCACCACCTCTTCAAGCAGTATTATTGTAATCTTACTTGAGTGTGGGAAAGAGATGGAGCTAGACGTCCTGTATAGCTTCATCTCTTTCTCACACTGAAGTATCATTAAAATAATACTGCTTTAAGAGGTGGCGGTTGGCCCCCAGATGTAAGTTTCATCGATAGTAGATACCTACTCACGTTAGTAGACGTAAGTTACTCTCCCATGGCCATTTCTACATAAGCTGTAAACATGCGAGTGCGTTCGTTAACCTCAACTCTTTCTTTTTTCTTTCTTTCTTATTTCTCTTTTTTTTAACCATTTTTTTTTTCTTTTTTTTCTCTTTTATATTGTAATATATAAGGTGTACATGATAAAGAATTTTCTATCTATCTATCTTTGTGTTACTTCACTGTTGCACCAAACATAGGTATTATAAGAAGCTATCTGAAGATTCGAGAGTCCGACGCCTCAGGTTGTTTCATGCTAGCTTTAATACCAGCATACCGCACAGCTCATTTTTGACACGAGAATAGAATACGAGGCTGGACTTATCCACAACGTAATTAAGTTCAATCTCGCACTACACTACAATTTACAAATTTTTGTTTTTGTGGAAATTTCATAAGCACCATAGCCTTCTCACAGCCTCTCTCACGCAAAACTTTAATTTCGCGACAAGGGAAAGAGAAATTAGCTACTTATGCATCTTAAAACACTTCCTCCGTTAAAGGGAGAAGTCCCTTTAATGCATCCAAAGATTGTATATATAAGAGCGTTTTTAGTAATAAAACCGCCCATTGTGTCACCCTATGTGTAAAATTTCTACATTTATATCTGTAATTTTTATAGTGTACGTAATAAAGAGTATTCTATGTGTGATCTTCTATCCATCTTACTCAGTTTTCTCTACCCCATCGTTCACCTCCTCCTGCCCAGCTCCAATGCCAAATCGGAAATATTCTTGAAATAATTCTCTTCTCTGGGCGAAGACAGCGGTAGCATCTTTGTAAGTACGTTTAATATTGATCCTAACAACAAAGACACCAATCCGCTCGCGAACCATGATGATTAGCGAAAATATTAATGAAACATTTGACCTCTTTATGAGGTACCAGTGGCGAAGCCTTCATATAACCCGTTTCCTATCGGCTTTCCTTTCGGAACCACCACTCTTCTTGGTGCTATTGCTATTGCCAAATAATAATGTACACCTGTGTGTGTAACTGTGTATCACATCACATTATATATATTTAATACCAGTTTAATACAGTCATCATAAGATTAAAAACATTACAAAAATGGAATATTTTTTTCTTGGGCTTCCTTCTAATGATAATTGTAGCTGCACCACTGTGAGGTACCTACTCAACTCTCACCAAAATTCCAAACATAGTTCAAAATTAATTACACCAACTGAAAATCAAAAGACTAGATCAATCCACAAAACCGTAGGAATTTTTTTTACCGCCAATTTCACCCCAAGTACCTATTTCACCCAAAGCGAACTCCTTCGTTATAAATAGCCCGGGCCTAAGGCAGTAGCTACCAGTGGCGCAGCTACAATTATCATTAGAGAGAAGCCGAAGAAAAAATTATTCATTTCTCATAAACTCAAACAAAAAACCATAGGTTTTTAATTTTATGATGTATTAAACTGGTATTCAATATAATTATGTGATGTGATACACAGTTACCCACACGAGTGTATCATATTATTTGTCAATAGTAGACACTAAGAAGAGTGGTTGTTCCGAAGGGAAGCCGACAGGAATCGGGTTGTATGAATGCTACGCCCCTGGCAGCTACACTAAATAGCCCCGGCCTTAAGGCAACAGAGACGCTGTCTAAATTAGTGTGGTGCCCGCGAGCAATTCCGGCGCGTCCCCGTCAGTGTGATGCCGCCCTAATGACTAATTTGCGTTTATAATTGCCCTTGTAGGTACATTTGGGGTGGCGTAAGCGAGCTAGTGGATGGTTTTAGTTTGTTCAAGAATAAATGGCGATTAAGGGGGAAAATATTAGGTAGTTAACTTTTGTTGAGCCATGCATGCCCTTATCGGCACCTTATTCATCTATCTTGACTCTGGGTTCTGCTGGTATGATAGCAGCTCTTAATCAGCGTCACTGTCAATACCTCTTCAAGATGGGAAACAGCTTCCGTCAGGTCTTTGTAGCTGTGAGAAACGTTGAAATGTTTGAAGCTTTAGAAACCGTAAGACAATGGACATTTACCACATTAATTCGGCCATTGTACTCAACTAAGTACAGTAGTATTTCAGTCTCAATACTGTTTAGGTATTGATTATTTTGAATTATACGTAGGGCCTGGACATATCATTCCTACAACAATACTCACGAAAAATAAATGTTAGGATATACCTAGTTTATTATAAAAATCCGGCGAAGTGCATGTTGGACCAGCCACAGTGAAGGGTTCCGTACTTGGGATTAATTTATTCCAAGAACAAACTTAACATTGTAGTTGAAAAACATGTTCCCCCCATACATTCCAACTGCAAATGTAAGTTTGTACGCATAATATTGAGTGATTTACCATGTTATTTTAAGGGGAACACCCAAATACTCCGAAATATTCTATTCCGAATTTCGATGTTCCGATTTTCAAAAGTTCGAATTTCATAATACCTAATTATAATGTCTATTATTAAAAATCACAAAATTCATTTTACCGAAAGTCGCAAATGCGATTTGTTTGTTTTCCGATTTTCATACGTTCGAAGAATCAAATGCTCGATGGGTTCTCGGTCTGAAAAACGACATTCCGATTTTCAATACTTCGAATAAGCTGCTAAAATTAGGATTTTGATTTCGATTCAATTAGTGTAATATGGGATGTTAGTGACAGAAACGAATCGCTGCAAAACCATCCACGTGGTCTTGTCTGCTCTAACCCTAGAGTGTAATTTAAGCCCGCGTAGGCGCGGAGGGGCGAGGCGGGCCAAGAGCTGAGGAGCAGGTGGCTTCATCGCCCGCCACCGCGACTAAGGCTGGCCGGCAAGGCCGGCCAGCAAGCCGAAGCTGCGTTAAAACCATCTGCGACGATAAGCTCGCGTGGGACTGCCGGAGCCCCGCAGTGTCGGAGCCGTGACAATAAACCATGCCTGCTGCATGTTGCATGCTCGCTTACATGATGCATGCTTGCTTGCATGCTGCAAATTGTGTTTGTCTTGCTATTCAGTTTTACAAGGCGTTTTCATTTCGAAATTCTAATTAATCGGTACTTTAATAATCGGAATTCGTATTTTTGATGTTTTGAATTATCATTACGTCGGAATTTTAGTTATTCGATCTATTAAAACCCGGTATTTTGAGAATAGTAATTATAAACGTTAGGAATATTGAAATTTTGAATTATAAAAATAGGATGAATGATAAATCGGAGTTGTTATATTAGGAATTTTGAACCATTCGTCGGAATTATGAAAATCGGTATTTTGAAATTCGTATTTGTGACTGACGGAATAAAGTTATTCGTATTTATGTAGTGTATGTACCCTATTTTAAGACCACAGACTTATTATAAATCTCTAAGATAGAACTATTATCTGTATTTTTCTCAAAATTTTTGGCTCAGCAGTTTCGGAGATAAGGGAGAATGGTCAATTTTCATAAATTATCTATAACTATAACTTAAAAACTATTTATTTTTAAATTATAAAAAATATATATATTTGTTAAGTTTCTTATTTTTCCCCCAAAAGTGAACCCCATACTTATTTAAAATTCATTTATTTACGTTACACATTCGTGTTTGGGTCACAGAAATTCATACGTGTACCAAATTTCAACTTAATCGGTAAAGTAGATTCGGAGCGAATCAGCTGTGGCAGACGGACAGACACACGAGTGATCCTATAAGGGGTCCGTTTATTTGTTCAGACGTACGGAACCCTAAAAATATGAAATAGTATGCTACCCAAAGCAAAATAAAATTAAAATAATTTTGTAGTAAAGAAGCATGAAAGTTGAATAAACGCTTTGGAAATGCGTTCCTTGCGAAGCATGTGTGGTGTGACTATGTATGATAGACTGAGGAATGATGTGATAAGGCAACGGTGCGGTTTAAAAGAAGATGTAGTGACAAAAATTGAAAAGAGTATGCTTAGATGGTTTGGTCATGTTGAGAGGATGAATGAAAGTTGACTAACAAAAGGTATTTACACGGCAGATGTGAGTGGAAACGCCGGGAGGGGACGCCCTAGGAAGACATATAGTGATCTTATTGGTGATGTTCTTCAGAAAGGTCAGGTGCGTAGTACTCGCAACCGGCGTGCGTGTATGACCAGATGTATGAATGTAAACGAGGCAAAAGGAGTATGTAAGGATCGTAGCAGGTGGCGTTCTGTAGTTTCTGCCTACCCACATGGGAAGAAGGCGTGGTTTATGCATGTATGTATGTATGTATGCTACCCGTACAAATTAATTCCCTACCTAAATCCCCCCAAAACCGCCTCCCCCTCCTTTTACCTTTTAATTACCTTAATTTCTACATGTAATTGTAATTATATCTGTAAGGTAACTATGTACTTACTATAACGATGTACTTAATAAAGAGGACTTATTCTATTCTATTCTTCAAAAATAAGGAATTGAGGTCCATAAATCTTCATTCACCTCTTAGTAACTATTCAATGCTTTTTATAAGACAGCAAAATTGTTACACTCAGGAGTCCTAAAATTCAGATTTCAATTTTGTTGTAGAGAACCACCGGGCGCCGACCTCCGACCCTCCCCAACAGTGTTTTGTAGAGACGACCACAAGTACAGCCATCTTTATTTTTAACGCAACTTTGGTGCAGCGACATCTATGTACGTGTTAAGTGAACCAATGAGTTAAGTTACCACGTTACTTTGTGGAGCTTCATTAAAACGTTTAGGAGCGCCATCTATCGGATGGTACCACGAACCTAATACGTTTGTTTGCGTATCCAACATCTTGAATCATCGACATCTATCGGGTGCTAGTATGTTTTGACCAACATTTTCATTCGAAAAATGTTTGTTATTTTAGACATGGATAGAACTATAGTAGAGCTTTTAAATAAACTATGATCATAGTAGGTTTGTTAGACAGAACAATAATTGAAGAAAGCAAATATCATGGGCCTACGGTTAGCATCTTTAGTTGTTAACAAGCAATGAATTGATGAAACATTAAATAAAAATACGTAAAATTATGTCCAAAATACTTTTATTTATCAACAGCTTTATGTATAAAACATTCTCACTATGTACTATCAACACTATGTTGGACTTTCAATATGTACTACACCCCCGAAGTGTATGAATCTGTACGAATTTCAACTCTATTCACAAGCGCATAAGATTCAAGCCAAGCGAATTATGTATACCCGCATTTAATAACATAATTATTTCATTAAGCTACCGTCAAATTTGAATTACAGAACCATGTATAACGGCTTTTTTATATTTTCAAATACGGGTATAGTTTAATTCTATTTATTCAATTTCCATAATTTTGGATAACAAGTCATTTTAAAGAAGATTAGGAACTAATGGAGTTCCAAAACACGTCATGATTTTCTATGGCGCTACTGTGCGTTTTTCTCCATTTTCATTTAATTCTTTAACATTCAAAATTAGTTTATTTTTGGGAAAACAGCGCCATAGATTATATGAATGTATTTAAGGTCAATTTATCATTTTTCACATACTTTTAAATCTTAAGAGCTAACAATTAAGATTTATAAAACCGAAATGTATAAAATTCTTATACAAAACTTGTGTTCGTTATCTGAATATTAGTCACAATTTTATTACAAACGAAATCCAAATGGACACCATGTATTACAAAACAAAAATTTCATATTTTCTATTATCGCAATCATAACAATTCCTAAATGGTACACACGGGTACCTATCAAGCTAAATATTTCCTGTATAAGCTGACAAGCTGACCTTTCATTGTACGGAAATCCTATACAATGCGAGATCAGCATAATCTGGAAAAGTATAGCTTGATATGTAGCCGTGCGTACCAACCCATGATCTTATTTTTAAAGAGTATTGATTCTATGTTCGTAATGACTCGTTTAGCTGATTAAATTAAAAAATACGTACAAAATTATGTACTTGTAGTCTTTTCATTCACGTTATTTATCATCCCGTAGAGCTTACGTGTACGTTTAGAAAAAAAGAAAATATCTGTTATCTGTGCAGGCTATTATGACAGCTGTCAAAATTTGGCGGTAATGACCTATGTCAGGTGGGCCATACACTTGTCAATTTACCGTCAGATGTTGATGCAAACCGGATGGTGGATGATACAAGTTATTACATACAGTTTACAATATCGTAATGTCTATATTTACAATAATTATGTCAATGTACATTGATGGGAAAATAATGTACAGAATATTAAAAAAATGTATGTAAATAAATTGCCTAGTGTATGGTTAACTTTATACAGAAAGCGACAGAATGCTAACCTTATGACATACAACAATAAAGTTGATTTTACACTGTCGGTGGAACAAAATTAAATTACAAAACTAGTGGAACTTAAAACGCATTTAGTTACAAACAAAACTTTGTATTAATTGAAGGCCAATTTTAAGAATACACAAGAAAACTGATTAATCCGAAATATTTTTTAAGTTTTAGTCGCCATTTTTATTATATCTTTACCTCTCTAGATAGAAACTATGCAATAAAATCTATAAACTTAAAACCATTAAACTACGCTTAACTTTACGTTTAAATAAATTATCACCACAAAGATAAAACAAAAAATATCATCTAGTAACATTGACTAGATTTGAAAATCAATCTAATTGCTGTTTTTCTATGCTGGCAACTCTAAGCACTCTTATTGTTGCTGTCTACAAAATCTAGTATATTTTGTGTTTTGTGGAATAAAAAACAGAATTATATTAAAGTTTTATGTCAAGTATTTATTACAATTCCTTTGGCAGTATCTATTTTAAAAGTCGAGTTAAGTTTTTTAGGATTATTCTATTTTAAATTGGAACTAAATGTGACTAAAATGTACAACCTACAGTGGCGCCATCTTCGTTGCTTAGAGTTTGTATACTAACAGTAGAATTGGTCTAGAACTCTAGACAAATATGTGCAAAACGAGACTATAGTTAGAACCTAAATTGGTTATTTTATAAATGAACTGTACAATAATATAATTACAAGAGTTACAAAGTCTTATAAAATTCGGGCTAACGTGATTGATCAGTGATCAGGATCACACAAACTTAGACTTTCGATCAGGGACGTATTATTTATATTTTTGTTCCCAATCGCGTAGAATTGGTATCTAAATCTTAAATGCAGTTGAAACCAAGGTTCGAAAGATCTTAAACTATTGTATTTAGGATTTTAGAGAATATTATCTATTTGTTGGCGCGAATAACTATTGTGTATTTAATTCTGGTTTAGTTTAATCATTATTCAGCATCAATGTTTGCCGTTAGTCACCGTGAATTTTATAGAAATAGGTTTTCTTACGGAATCTAGTCTATAAATGAACTTAATGTTTTAAGCAAGAAAAGTTTATAACTATTGGCTAGTCAATTCGGTGATTTGTATAATAGGAACAGTGTTTTTTTTCTACTTTTGGCACTTACATCTCAATGGAAGCTTCATTTATTAAACATATTATATGGTCATCGTAAATGTATCCTAGTGCAATTTTTTTTTTATTAAAGTAAAAGGCATTGGCCCAGATACAGGGCAAACTAAAGGCTATAATACACATGTTATTAAAAAGCATGCTTGTTCGCTAGTAATTAGTATGCTTATTTATAGCATCCTCTTTGTGTGTGTAAAATAATCACACTCCTTTCATATACACATGCTAATTGTGTGCTTTTAGGTAGCTTCTCCTCGAAATTAGCTTGCTTTTGCGCAACTACATAGCTTGTGTATTCCAGCCTTAACTCCTGCTTATTTTTACTTTCATATGAAACAAGAAAGAGATAACGAAAATGACAGCTGTCAGATTAGATTGCCGCCTAAAAGCACGCTAAAGCATATGCTCACTAACTTGACATTTGTAAGATCTGACATCTCTTTCTTGTGTAGCTTGTAAGTAAAAGATAGCTAAAAATTTAGCCCAATCGATGTTAACTTCAATTCCTATCTAGTCTTTTCCAGCTGTCTTATTATATTTAGTGTAGGTAAATTAAAATTGTTTGATATGATAAACATAGAAAATATCATCGCTTTTAATATTTACTAGTAGGTAACACATAAGATTATAATATAAAGTAGTGGTAACAATAGTAACATGAATGTACATACATATTATACATAAAAATGAATCAAACAAAATGAAAAGAATATTTACATAATATTATACTTTAGGGTGATATCACACTAGCGATTGTTTAGCGCGGAACTCGAGCCGTATTTTGGCGGGTATCACACCTCCGCCGCGAAACCGGATGACGTTCGAATCGCGATTCAAGTAGCAGAAAATCATGCGAGTCAGTTGCTATGGTTTCGCGGCGGAGGTGTGATACCCGCCTTAGATACAGTTTGTGTAACGCAATTTTCGCAGCTTTTCTGCCGGCGCCAAAAACTGTGAAAAGTTTGCACCGAATGCAACGTTAGCAATACACAGATACATTCAATCGCAACACTGATAACACTCGTATATTTCTTTTAAGATTTCCTATTTTAAAATACTCTGACAAACTTCTAAGCACTAGGCGCGTGTGATAACACTCTAATGTTTTAAATTAATTAGGATAATTTTGAAGTGATAGGCATATTAATGTTATAGGCAAGGGATTATTTCTCCTAATGGTCCCAGCGTTTTATTTTCCCGTGGGCACCAGTCTACCTAAATACGAGTATTTTAACTGCTTACAACTGTAAGAAAAAACTTGAGGGTACCCGTTTTATTAGCAGAGCAGCTTACACTCCATTGGTTTTGGTGATTAAATAAAGGTAAACAAAAAAAATATATTAACCGACTAAACTTTATACCAGTGCAGTCACTTCAGTTGTCATGCTACGTCACAGTTGTACCTACTCTTCAAATTTAGCAATGTTATAATTCTAAATTAAAGAGCTTATTGCTAAATTGAAGAGTACAACTGTGACATAGCATGACAACTGAAGTGACTGGTATTACATTTAATCGGTTAACCACATCATGTGGTTTTTTTTGTTTACCTTTATTTAATTACCTAAACCCCGGAGTAGAAGTTCCCAGATACCACGGCTAATTAAGAATTATGATAAACTTCTGGTCTAATAAGGCAATTATTTGCTCTCTGGTCGATTGAAGAAAGCTATGTAATAATTAGAACACACCCTATTTACAGAAAAAATTATTTGACTTTAGTAAGACATGCGTGACTTAGTAAAACATATGTAGCAGAAAACCATGAAAGACAGACTTCCTATATGGATGAAAATACCCTGTTTTTAAGTGGTCGAAACCACGAAGTAGTAAGAAAAGACTGAACGAAATCTGCGCAAAACACTGTGCTTATCGACACGACAACTAATTAGATGTGAGGACCATGACGCAGCTCTGGCATAGTCCAATCAGAATCAAGGGTTTTTTTCTATCCAATTTCAAAAGATTTTTCCACTGATGAATTAGCTGTACTATCATTAGCAAAGATTCTTCTATACTGTTCACAAAGTATCTGATGAATGTACACAAACCCTGTTAAGGTTATATTCTTACGCAATCACTCACTAAGGGGATTAAGTAACACATTAATCCGTGTTTAGGTTTCAACTTTACATTTCATCACTTTTTCCAACTATTATTTTTTAAATAACATACTGGGCATTTTTTTTATCACCACCCAAATTTTCATAGCCTGTTCTACCCATGAATATGAACAACTTTCACTATAGGACAAACTCTTAAATCACGAAAAAAAATCTGCCGTTTCATACAAAAGTTCAATACCTACTCGAACAAAATGTATGAAACAGCAGATTTTTTTTTTTGGGATTTCAGAGTTGGTCCCATAGTAAAAGTTGTTCATATTCGTGAGTAGAACACCGTGTGAAAATTTGGGCAGTGATACAAAAATTGTCCTGTATCATACTTTTGAAACAGACCATTCTATTGTGCATTTGTGACAGATCATGGTATGAAGAAAAACGTGTCCACCATCTTGCTAGTCTATGGTAGAACTGTCCGAAGATTACAAGACCCTAATTTTAAAAAAGAGATAGCGCCGAAAACTTACGAATATTATTTACACAGTAAAAAAAAACAAATAATATTTACATCCATGAGATAATTCAACTAAATTACAAAACTAATTAACTACAACAAAACGGTAATGAAGAAGTTGTGACATCTTGTGATTTTAAAACATTAAGATTACCATAATAATATGTGTGTTGCATAATAAATGAAAATAATAATGATGGATTATCACCAGATGCCCCAAACCAAGAGCAAATTTTGTTTGCAACACAACACTGTCTTTTAGACTGCACATCTAGCTAACTGTCACTTTGACAGCTATCATCCTTGACAGGCGCTGTCATTGCACACACCCGCAGAAATCAAAGATGTTGAAACAGACTAACCACTCATAACATGATTAGCCCAAATGTAATAAGAATTTCATGAATAATTCGGTTGTAAATCCTAATTCACATAATCTCACTCTTTTTTTAAATAATATTTTGACCTGACACAATTTAAATAAATTGACAAGGTATACATAGCCGCGATAATATAAATGTCAATCAGTATGTAATATCATCTTGTATAAATTTTTAAATCATTTTAGTCATACTAAATTGCTTACCTACTATGACTGAAAGTTCTACCAAGGTATGTGTTAAGATAAAGTATAATGCTTACCGAAAAACCGTTTTTAATCAGAAGCCAGCGTCTAGTAAATGTAAATAACACAAAAGTTCACAGTCTTATGAAACTACATCACTGTCACTTGAATCACTGAGGCTGAATCTGATTCATGCCTTTGCCACTAGATTAAGCCAACTGTCACTTTGACAGCGAATGTCAGTGCCATGATGATTGCCCGGCCAAGTGTGAGTAACTGTCAAGGCTTGGGATCATCAGGGCGTTTCATCTCGTTCTTGCGTTGGCTGAGCTTCTTCTTCATTTCTAGGAGCATTTGTTCGAAGGACATATCATCATCTCTTCTGATTGGAGGCGGCGCTGTTTGGCCGTGGAAAGCGCTTTCCGTGTATTTGGCTTCGAGACCATCTGAAAGAGAAGAAATCAAAATATAAATAATGATATAAATATTGTAAGACTATCTTCCGCCCGCGACTTCGTCTGCGTGAAATTTCTTGTTCCCCCGACCCACCCCGTCGCATCGTATCGCCTGCCCGCGCTGTTACGTCGTTTTCGCTTAGCGCTCGTTCTTACCTTTCTCTTTTTGCTCGGCTTCTAAAGGTCCTAGCGTAATGTTACATCATTATAGCCTTCCTCAAGAATTAGGCTATAAAATGCAAAAAAAAAATTCTAATCCGACTGCTAGTGACAGAGATTAGCGCGTTCAAACAGTAAATAAAAAATAAAATGTGTAGGTTACTAATAGACTAAGCGCATTTTTCTTACTTTAAGCATTTTTATATCCGTCGTAATTTCGAAATGAAAGGTCCGATTCGAATAATTTAAAAAGGAATTTACATGTACTTAATCAGCCTTGATTATGAAACTATTTATTTGGATAAGGATTAATACCATGTTTATGAAAACACCTTTTCGCAAATAATGCATTATTATATAACAAATTTGATTACCATTAAAAAAGTTATAGTGAGCCAACCTTAAAAGATAGACATATGCTATTGCGGACTTTTTTAAAGAACTTTTTAAAAGGAACAATTCCGTCATACATGATTTTTGCGTAACTTTAATCGTTTACGCAGCGCACAAAACGGAAGCTCTCAAAAGGAATAAATTTTCCCCGTTTTTGCAACATTTTGCATTGATGCTCCGCTCCTGTTGGTCGTAGCGTGATGTTATATAGCCTATAGCCTTCCTCGATAAATGGGCTATCCAATACTAAAAGAATTTTTCAATTCGAACCAGCAGTTCCTGAGATTAGCGCGTTCAAACAAACAAACAAGCAAGCAAACAAACAAACAAACAAACAAGCAAACAAACAAACTTCAGCTTTATAATATTAGTATAGATTACAATAATTATTGTAGTTGTCACAAAAGGACATTCAAATTGTTCCAAAAATATTAAATTAATGACCAAATAGTTTCCCTAGGTTGCTCCAAACACATACATCCCAGCTGTTTTTTCTTAAATATAGCTCGATAATTTCGAATGACATATTTACTAAAAGAGTAATTTAGTCACAAGTGTCCTATCATCACAAGACATCCTAGTAGTCTTAAAAGAATTGTTTCCAATACTTTCCCCAAGATCTCTGAATGGAAGAACCTTCATCTTATCATTATTATCTATACAAATAAATAAAATTGAAGGGTCTGTTTGTAATGTCAAAATAACAAGTTTTTACTAAATGCATAGGAAATTATAAACGATTCTTATAACAAAAAAGCCACATTTAACATTTTTGTCTGTCTGTCTGTCCGTTCCAGCTAATCTCCGAAACGGCTGGACCGATTTTGACGGGACTTACACTGGCAGATAGCTGATGTTACGGCGGGTAACTTAGGCTACTTTTATTTTAGAAAAATAATTAGGGTTCCGCGCAAAAAAAATTAAAACCCATGAAATTATGAACAAAAAGTCGGATTTGAATAATTCTTTTTGCATTTGGTAGCCCAATTCTCGAGGATAGTTATAGGCTATTTAACATCCCCCCTTCCCCCCCCCCATCGACCCTTAGGAGCCGAGCAAAATGAAAAAGTCAGAAAGAACACTAAGTAAAAACGAAGTAAAAGCGCGGGCGGGCGATTCAACGCGACGGTTGGCGACGGGTCGGGGGCGAGGGAGTTAAATTTGACTGTTATTTTAGTATATTGTGTATCTTACGACATCCACGCGAACGAAGTCGCGGGGCACAGTTAGTGTGCAATAAAGAACAAATTGGTGACTTTTGGGACTAATTGGCCATCTTCTGGGACCTTCTTTTCTACACATGCTTTCACAGCCTATACCGAATTAACTCCTGTAAACATCTGGTATTGAGCTGCATCCGGTTAGACTGGCAGCCGACCCCAACATAGTTAGAAAAAGGCTAGGCATATTAATTGAAATCCATAAACTCACCAAGATCAGCGTAACTCTGTCTGCAAAAGGCGCGCCTCCCTCCGAATCCGACGTCATACTGCGGGAAAGTGTTCGAAGCCTCCACAGCCGACCAGGCGTCGCGTGCGCGCTGATACGTTACGAAGCCGTAACGAGTACTAATAAACAATAATAAAACAACAAATATTTATTCAGAGTTAAAATTGGTAAAATATTAACATCAAAATCTTAGAAAGAGAGAAAATGTGATCCGTACCCATCCTCCTTGCTATGCAGCCGCACCTCCAGCACATGTCCAAACTTGGAGAACTGGTTTTTCAAAGTGAGCTTGGTCACGTCCTTCTCCAGGCGACCCACGAACACTATCCGACGTTCTTCCACTGGCGTGTTGCTTTCTCTGTAACGAGACAGTGTTAATGCTGGTGCTAAATAAACGATATTTTTGTTTCTTTTTTTCAATTAGGTATGGAAAAAGGAGTTCCTATGAAAAACGCAGTTTAAGACGCAGATATATGCCAACGGCCTTGAGTGCATAGCTTGCGTGTCTGCACTGGGCTCACGCAACGCGTCGCACGTCCACCCAGTAATAGGACTCGCGATCGAGGAGCGCTGTCCCAAATTAGACGCATTATTAATTTATTATACATACAAAGAAAGGTATTATACACTTCTGGACACATCTATTGGCCCACCTTGTATTTTCAGTTTCGTTTGGTCCTAGCTAAAATTTTATATTAGGTCGAGCAAAAAGTTTTTATGCAGTTTTGAACCTGGCACATTCACAATTTCATTCAATAGTCTATTTTTGAATTTCGAACACAGAATTTAAAGAAACAAAAGACAATTTGGAGCCTGTTTGTTGATATCAAACAATCGAATACTAAGAAAACTTGGTTTTATTGGTTTACTTGGATTTAATTCTTGAAAAAGTGATTGATATCTTTGGTTTTGCAACAAACATTACTTATTCTTAACATTAAGGTGAGGTTCTATCAATAATCTATGGATACTTCACCTGAAGTCGCCGCCCAAGCTGTGACACTTATTCAGGCCGGACACAGCCAAAGAAACGTGAGTGCTCAACTTAATTTAAGTCGATCTGCGGTCCGAAATGTTTATCGGAGGTACCTAGAGACTGGCGGCTTTGTTCGTCGCCAAGGAAGGCCACGATCTCGGGTCACAACTGAAAGGCAGGATCGATTCATCGTGACGACCAGCTTGAGAAATCGTCACCTTACCTCCATTGAGATACAAAACCAACTTCGCGACTTCCACGGAGTATCTGTGAGCGCTCGAACTGTTCGGAGAAGGTTAAAAGAACGCGATATGGTACCACACAAGCCAGCTAATGGGCCCAAACTAACGCGAGCCCACCGAACAGCGCGCCTTCATTTCGCACGCAGTCATTTAAATTGGACACAGCAAGATTGGAGCCGTGTACTCTTTTCTGATGAGTCTAAAATTGTGTTACATGGCAATGATGGAAGGAAGAAGGTCTACCGACGTAAGGGAGAGCGTTTCACACAATGCTGCTTTGAAGAGAGGGTTGCTTATGGCGGTGGCTCATGGACTGTCTGGGGCGGTATATCCGCGAGCGGCAAAACTCAACTTGAGGTTGTTACAGGACCACGGCTGCCAACATTAAATGCTGAAAGGTACATTCGTGAGTGCTTAGAACCTCACGTGATACCATACGCGGACTATGTGGGCCCAAATTTCCTTTTTATGCATGATAATGCAAGAGCCCATGTGGCCGGCATCGTCAGGGAATATCTTCGGGATGTGAACATCACAGTTATGGACTGGCCAGCCAGAAGCCCAGACATGAACCCCATTGAGCACATGTGGGACGAGCTAAAAAGACGTGTTAGGGCTCGTCAGCCAGTTGCCCAGACGATGCAGGAGTTGAAAACTGCCATAGAAGAGGAATGGGAGATGATCCCTCAAAATTTCATAGAGCGGTTGATAAACTCTATGCCTAATCGTATGAGAGCTGTGATAGATGCCCATGGAGGCAACACGCGTTATTAAATTAAACCTTTATTTGATAAAACATGTTTTTTATTCAAAAATCAATTGCCTTTAACAAGGCGCATATCCGACTTGTTAGGCGTAGCTCCATGTCGTATGGTATTCTGAATTCAAATTTAAAATAATACGATCGAAAAAGATGGTAAAATGTATCAGGTTTAAAACTGCATCAACAGTTTTTGTTCAATCTAGCAATCATATTTCGGTAGGGGCCATCGAAACCTAAACTCTAAGGTGGGCCAATAGATGTGTCCAGAAGTGTATTAAGACACGTATACTAAAAGATAAATAATTAAATTATCTTTAAAATGGTGAAGGTTTCATAAAAATAGGCTTTATAGTTTTTGCGTGATTCTCAGTTTTTTATCCGCGTTAGGTATAACTTTCCAGTTAATTACACTATGTAATTTAAACATAATCTAAAATATTCACATATTAAATTATTAAGAAAATGATGTAATTTAACATAATATATTTTTTTTTCAAATCATAAACACTACTCGTTTAGACGTGGTCTTCAATTTTAAATAATTAAAAGTCGGTTATCGTCGCCTTAAGGTGCAGATATATGATTTTAGTGACTTTTAAATCCGTTATTACGCCTTCAAATAATGCAATTAAGTTATCCAAAAAATGTAGGTATATTAAACTAGAATGCATACACATCAATTCTGTACGTAATATTTAAGTATTGTAGTAAAATACTTTATTAAATACATTCAGGAAGTAATGCCTACCTAAAACATAAAATCGATATTACTTTCAAGATATTTTCATGTTTTTTTTTTTTTTGTATGAGCAGACTATTTTATTATCTATAATTATATTTGTGATTTTTTCAAATATTCATATTTTCGTTACTAAAAATAAATATTCCCCCCTATGAAGCCGAACGGAACGGCCGGCCCGCGGCGAAAACGCACAGCCCAGTCGCACAAGGTCACCAGCACTTACCTTACACAGGGAAATAGAACAGAATGGCTGCTGTAGGTAAGTACTAACTATTATAAACATGTAGGGAGTAAATAAATAAATAATAATTTAATTACCAAATTTACAATTTACACAACGGCGATAGATTAATATGATGACAATACTGTTTTTAAATTGCATAAATCACTGAAAACCTCCACTGGCACCCAAGCCTCCCAAGCTAAGATTAACTTATGGGTGCCAGGGCTCCCTCTATTAATACATTCCCAATTTATACAAACTAGTACGGAGTTAGTTACATTGGGTAAGAAGCTATCGTTGGGTACAAAAATAAAATAAAGAAACAAAACAATACAGTGTGAGTCTTTATAATGTGCACATATCGAAATGAGGGAATCTATGCTTAATTTTATCGACGGAAAAAATGTTAAAAAAAATCTAAATATTTATTTATATTTTTTATGGATTTTTAAAAAAAATTGTTTGCTTTTGTGACCCCAGTGTATACAAAACTGTGTAACTTTTAAACTAAACGATTTATCACGATGAAACAAACTCTATAATGTTTGGAAGTAATTAGGTGTCGTCATAAAATAAAAATTATGGAAAAAAAATAGCCACATTTAAAAATAAACATTTTTGTTTGGCAAAAATCTGATTTTTTTTCATTAATTTTTACAAAAATTGTAAAATTTCTCAATAACATGCCCCCATCACCTTCTTTTTTTATAACTTTAAGTTATTCTTCATTGTATTAGGAACCTAACGGTAAAAATTGCATGTTTTTAACTCAACCCCAACATTTTTTATCAACTGTCAAAGAAAGGCCCAACGCATAGCTATTGTTTAGCAGGTAGATAAACTTTCTTTTGAATGTGCGCAGGTCGGGGAGGTAGGGCCAGCCAAAGGAACTTGAATTATGACAGATGTCAGACTGGCAGTCGCTCCGAATTATTCGCCGCTGCTACATGTGTTTCGGTACTTTCGTTCGCTGGACTTTCATAACTTTCGTTCGCTGCTACATGATGCCGCGTTTAAGTGAATTTTCCCCGGCACACATCGCCGACATACATTTTTATTATGGAGTGGGACAAGGAAGTGCCAGAGCTGCGCGCGCGGCTTACATAGCTGCGTATCCTAACAGGCAACCAGTGCCATCTGCCCGAAACTTCCAGGAAGTTCACAGAAGGTTGTCGATCACTGGACTTGGATCAAGTAGAGATCGTCGCGAGCCACCTCAAGTAATTATTGATGCGGCTACTGAACAAGCAGTATTAAGTGATTTGTTTGCTGATCCATCCATAAGTACTAGACGACTGGCTCTTCGTCACGGAATATCCCAAAAATCAGTGTGGCGTATTTTAAAGAAAGAAGGATTGCATCCTTATCACTATCAAAGGGTGCAACATCTACATGAAGACGTAGACTGGCGTCCAAGGTGTCTGATGTCCACATGGATTCAAAGAAAAACCAGAGCAAACCCAAACTTTCCAAGAAAAATACTATGGATGGACGAAGCGACATTCACTAGAGACGGTATTACTAACTGTCGAAATTTACACAGATGGTGCCGCGCAGGTGAAAACCCGAAACTGAAACGGTCATCTACTTTCCAAGTAAGATTTTCGATAAATGTTTGGGCTGGTCTTATCGATAACATGTTGATTGGACCAGTCATATTGCCGAGAACGTTGACTGGTGAAAGATTTTTAAGTCTATTGAGAGATGATATGCCTCAGTTATTGGAAGATGTCCCACTGGCTGTGCGTCAAAGGATGTTTCTTCAGATGGACGGATGTCCTGCCCATTACGCTACAAATGTAAGAAGATTTTTAAACGAAAATTATCATGACAAATGGATCGGCCGGCAAGGACCTGTAGGGTGGCCTGCGCGTTCACCCGATTTGACGCCCCTTGATTATTTCCTATGGGGGACCATGAAGCAACGCGTCTACAGTACCCCCATCAACAGTGAGGCCGATTTGCGTGACCGCATAACAAACTGTGCGAATGATATTCGCAATGATCCCGAAATGATAAGGAGAGCGACACACCAAATTCTAATTCGCGCGGCTTTGTGTTTACAACAACGAGGTGGACATTTTGAGAACCTGATGCATTAAATTTTGTATTTAATAATAAATGGGTTTCAATTGAACTCTTTTGCATTAATTATCATCCCAAACAAACCACCCTTATGAGAACAATACGATTCCGCGTTCGGAGTGCCATCTTTGAAACGACCCGCGCGCATTCACAACAAAGTTAACAAAAAAAAGTTTATCTACCTGCGTAGCTATGCGTTGGGCCTTTCTTTGACATTTGATAAAAAATGTTGGGGTTGAGTTAAAAACATGCAATTTTTACCGTTAGGTTCCTAATACAATGAAGAATAACTTAAAGTTATAAAAAAAGAAGGTGATGGGGGCATGTTATTGAGAAATTTTACAATTTTTGTAAAAATTAATGAAAAAAAATCAGATTTTTGCCAAAAAAAAAATGTTTATATTTGATTATGGCTATTTTTTTCCATAATTTTTATTTTATGACGACACCTAATTACTTCCAAACATTATGGAGTTTGTTTCATCGTGATAAATCGTTTAGTTTAAAAGTTACACAGTTTTGTATACACTGGGGTCACAAAAGCAAACAATTTTTTTTAAAAATCCATAAAAAATATTAATAGATATTTAGATTTTTTTTAACATTTTTTCCGTCGATAAAATTAAGCATAGATTCCCTCATTTCGATATGTGCAGATTATAAAGACTCACACTGTATAAAAAAGTAATAGCAATACTTTGTATCCAATCGTTATTGAGTAGGAAGCTTTACATTTTCCTTATTGTGAAAGTATCCATTCAAGACTGATGAGGAAGTTTTAGTTTTTTTGGGATTTAGTATTACTGGAGAACTGATTGTGTTTTCAGGACGATGATGTGAAAAGTCGGGTGTGTTTTATACTTACTGCTTTATAATCAATTTTGAAATAATAAACAAGTTTAAGTTGAATGCCAATTTTTATTTGCCCTACCATCCCACAAACAGAAATGTTTTATGTTAGAAATCCATTCAGTTTGTTAAATGTTTGTAACACAGGATTTTTTTTTTTCCAAAAACAGTCAAATAATAAAGCCTGTTATTTCAACGAAAAAATTTTTGCATGGGGCATGAATAAAACCACTACTGCAGAGACCAAAGTCATGCTCATAGCAATCCGACCACCAGCCTTTGTCATTAACTTAAGACAAAGAACTCACCTATCTTCCGAGCTATAACTCCTATACCCCTTCTGATTATAAATTTCATCTCGTGGGTATGGGCTGCAGGATCCTCTCGACTTTCTGGTGCTGGTGGATGACGAACTGGATCCAGACGACGATGAAGAGGAAGAGGATGATGAGCTGGAACAGTCACGTGGAGATTACATTGTGATCAAGAGAAGCACGGTTTTTGTAACATTGTTTTTACTCTTCCACCAAGGATTACATTAACAAAATAATGATTTGATTGATTTAGTCTATGGTCCAACGCCATAATTGCTTGACATTTGGTCAATTAATTAATTTGGTCAACCAAACACAATATTGACAATAGATTTACCAGCTAGAAATCAACGTTAGTATAAAATGTGTAAGTCCCTTTCTACAGGGTCTCCAGATAGCCACTATAAATAAATATCTTTATGACATGTCAGTCTATAGCGCGGACTGTATTTAATTTATTTAAGGTCTCCCACTATTACATGGGACTCAAACACAACTGACGAATTGTGGGTGAACCATAGGGTGCACCTCTGCCTAATCTTTCGGAGAATACAGGAATTTCTATAAAATAATCTGCCATCATTTGCCTGGCCTTTTCTACTATGTTGAAAAGGCTTCCAATCTAACCGGATGCAGCTGAATACCAGTATTTTACATGAAGCGACTGCATATCTGACCTCCACTACCCAGTTACTGGGTATTAATACGATAACCATTGGTAAGGCTGGTTGTCAGACTTTCGGGCTTCTGACGACCCGTAACGACTGTCAAAGATCCACGAATGACAGCCGGGACCAACGGTTTAACGTGCTTTCCGAGGCACGGGGAAAATACCCTGCTTGTTAGTTTAACGTAAATATATCCAGAGGTTATGAAACAGAAGAGAACATAAGTCTTTCAAGAAAAATAAACCTCTAAACGGTTGTAATTTTTTTTTTTTACATTTGTATTTCGCCATAAATTTCTCAACGAAGCCGTTGCAAATGAACTCTCCACCCACTATTTGTCGATCCTCCTAAGCACGTGTACACTCACGAGTCGCGAGTCCACCCGCACCCTAATTACGTAATACTGTCGCAATAGTAAGCTTTATGCGTATTTTTTCAAGTTTGATGAAGCTTTCTACATAATTATATACTATGTAAAAAGCTTGAGCATGGGAAGATGGCGTGAATTTATACATATAACTCCCGCCAACACCCATAAAAAAAAATATCTCAAGTAGCACTTACGAAAGATTTTATAGAAAAAAATACTAACTTTTTTTAAATTCTTCACCACGGCCACAAATGAATGAATTCCATCGGTTATTTGTTGTTATAACATTGTATAGTCAGCGACTACGCCGACAGAGAGGCAGTAAATAGTGTGACTAGAAATTGCACAGAATTTTTTTTTTCTAAAAACTCGTATCTAAGGTACTAGGTGCATACATGGAATTTATTTTTGTATTTTTTTAGAACGGCCTTAAGGTCTATTATAAATGATATTTCAAGGTTATCCATTAATTACCGGACACCCTGTATAGTTGCTTTTTTGTTGTTGCACAGTTGCTTTCTATTTGTGAGGGGTATGCAGAGCAGTATGGGCTAAAATACAACCCTAAGAAAAGTGAGCTGTTGATGTTTAGAGGTAGAAATAAAAGTCCATCATATATACCTCCGGTAACGCTGTGCGGTTCACTTTTACAGAGAGTAACCCAGTTTAAATATCTGGGCCACATTGTTACCGAAGACCTGAAAGACGACTCAGATATGGAAAGATAGAAATATGGTGGCTCGAAGGTTTGCTGGTTGCTCAGTACCAGTAAAAATGACACTATTCAAGGCTTACTGCCAAACATTTTACACCAGCAGCCTTTGGGCTAATCATACCCAAAAAGCAAACAATGCCCTGGGAGTACAATACAATAATACCTTTAGGGTGCTGTTGAGGCTTCCACCCTATTGTAGTGCGTCGGGTATGTTCGCCGATGCGCACACTGACGACTATTTCGCAATAAATGCGTAAGTGGCGTCGATGACTCGCAGAGTGGGAGGAAGCAACAGCAGTATCTTGAGAGTGTTTGCTGAAAGTCTGGATGAGCCTACCATGGATAAGTTTATCAAGCTTCATGTATTACATGGGGCTTGCTGAAACTATCTGTGGTTGATATATTATCACCTTTTTTGTGTTCCAAGTATATACTAACATAGTATATAAGATAATTTAGACACTAACACAATGTGGGCCTATGTAGGATGTATGATAAATAAAAGATTTTTTTTATAGTTCTATTTGAAGTGTTTCCAATATTATTGTGATTGTGCTAAATGCAATAATATGGGCTATAGAGCATGTGAATAAGCCAACTGACATTATAGCTATAGTATAGCTAGTAATTGGTCATGAGATCTAAGTTACGTAAAGAATCGGAAAATCCTTGCTATATTAATTCTGAGAGCTGTCTCAGCAATAAATTGAATTTTTAACCGACTACCAAAGAGGGTAATATTTACTTTTATTTTCATTTCTACATAGACACAGAGATACAAAAGAAATTATTCTAATTATTCTTTTAGGTAATCTTCAAAAGTAAATAAAATTAAGTCTCTAAGTTAGCTCAAACACGGAATTATCTACTTTTACTTGAAATGCCTTGTACCTATTTATATTTAGCTACAAAACAATTTATAAGGAAAACAAACTACTATAAACCTGCCAGTGTAAATTGTAATACTAATACCTAAACATTTTAATGGATGAGTCAAGTCCTGTATTTACTAGGTTTCCGGTAGTCTATCGCCACTATCCTTCTATTGCTAAAGAAAATGTTGTAAGATAATTATGAAGATTTTTACTGAGATAATTTATCATGAATTCATGACCAACAAGATATTTTGTCATTCTATGATCTCTAAGATTTTTCATGCTAAAACGTATACAAAAGCAACCAATCCTGTTGTATATATATGCGTTTATGGAAACCCTGCAATTAGTCTAAAACATAACATCATCATTAATTCGAAGATATGTGACATGTACCAATCCGCACTGGGCCGCGTGGTAGATTACGGCCCACTCCCTCTTACCGAGAGGAGGCTTGTGTCCCAGCAGTGGAAACGTTAGAGGCTGATTATGTTATAACATCTCGCCTGTAACCCCAAACGGTTAGAGGCAGAGGTTTACCTATAGTACACCCACATTTCGTCAGTTAATTTTAAGTCAAATACAGACTCTGGGCTGCTACTGAGAAATTACTGATGGAAAACCCAATAACACTTGGCCCGTTCACGGAAGCAAACCCAGGACCTCATCTTCAGCAGTAGCGCTTGCGACCACTAGACCAACGGAGTCGAGGCATTATTGTAGAATATTATAAAATCATCTAAAAATATCGAATGAAAAAAGACGCAGCGTTAATACATCACATACTTTTACAGTGCTCAAAAACACCTCTTAGTGATTAACACATGTGGTTCAAATAATCATTAAAACAAAACGGTGACAAAACGCGGCAGGAGTTCTTGAAATTAGGACGAATCAACACGTGTTTTATTTTCTTTTTATGTAACTTTAATTAACCTATTATGTCATTCTTTTACAATTACATACTTAATGCACGACAGAAATAATAATACACAAAGATTGAGATTAAATATACAGGGAGACAATTCGAGACAAGGTGGTATGTTTGACAGGAGAATGGACAGGACATACCTATAAAACATAACAAAATTGCTAAATGCAGTTTGTAAGATCTTTGACATGCTCCTAACAATGTTCTCCGTTGGTTTTTTTTCTTTAAAACCGTATAGGTGGCGTATAACCCTATCTCAAAATTCCTCCCTGTAAAAAATCGCTAAAGCAAAATGCTTACCTAGTGGACGAATCCGAGCTTTCAGAGACTGTAGGTTTCCTCAACGGCGGGGTCATTGACTTCGCAACTTTCCTATCATTCCTATCATTGCCGTTCACATGAGGACTTGGCTTCGTTTTCTTGGCAACAGGACTCTTCGACCGAGTCTCTGTAGGCCTTGAACGAGATCTAGAGCGGTTTGAACGATCCCGTCTAACTGATGGTGAACGTCTTTTGTGGTATGGAGATCTGGACCTACGTTTCCTTTTGTAAGGAGAGTTTGATCGTCTGTATCTCCTGTAGCGACCACGCGACCTTGAGGGAGTGCGACTGCGACTACGACTGCGACTCCGCGACCGTCTTCTGCGACCGCGCGACAACGACCGCGACCGTCTTCTGTACTTAGAATCGTATCGGTCCCTCGATCTGGACCTCTTCTCTTTCGTTTCCATCCGTTCTGTTCTCACTTCTTTTGGTTTAGATACTCTATCATCTGGTTTCGTCTGCTTTACTTGACGTTCGTCGTTTATACGCGATGGGCTTTCATCGCTTGATAAAGACATGTCACTATCGTTTCTCTTTCTGCTCACTGGGCTTGCTCGTTCTTTAGGCATTGAGGCTAAGATTGGCAGCTCAGCGAATTCAGCCAATGGATCAGTTTGAACGACCATGCTGGAGAATCCTGGTTTACTTCTGTGCTTTCCTAAATGTAGGATGACTTTGTCTTCGCCGTGTTCAGCCTTGGGATCGTATTCTCTAACTATGGTCGTCTTTACAAATCTGAAGTCGCGTTTCTCTTGTGGGGATCTAGGTTTCGAGTGTCTGTCATCATGTTTTTCAGCCTCTTCAGGCGCTTTCTTCATGACTACATCTTGGATACTAGAGAATAGAGAATTGCTCAATATTTTAGTCTCAACTTGTTTCCCCACACTTTTCAATGTTGCTGTTATATCTTTGTATCGTTCTTTGTCTATTTTTATGTCCGAATGCTTTTTCTCGTCAACTGGACTCCTTTTGTCCCTCTTCACATTATCAAATACGTTCTGTTTCAGTACATGATCAGACTTTTTAATTTTGAAATTAATCATGGATTTGGATTCAGCTGTCGGAGATGTAGCTTTTATTACTTTCTCAACGTGATCGTCAACAATATAACTGAACATATTTTCTTCAGTATTTGTTCCTACACTGACGAGAATAATTTCTTCATAATCAGCTGACAATTGGGGCTTTTCCATAGGCACTGGCAGAGCTTCTGGTTGACTCATTCCTACAATTTTCATCATTTCGGCATCACTTATCAAAGGTTGCAATTGCAAATTCTCAACTTTAGGTATCTTACTCATTACGATATCTTCATCTCTCTTCCTCATAGCCTCAGCCTTTTGTTTCTTAGTATTCATCAAAATTTTCCTAGAAGCCTCTTTGATTGGGTCGAAGAATGTTTGTTCGTTGTTTACTTTGCCAGGTGCATTTAGTAAGCCGTTGGAAGGGGTCTGTATTATTGGACATTTGACCACTTTGTCGAGTAAAGGACTAGGCATGTCTGGGAATATCGCCTCTGGACTCACGGTCGCGGAGCTGTTATTCGAACAGACGCCTCTTCTCAATTTATATTCTTGTAGATTAAGTTTCTTTCTCTTCAGAGGTTGTTCAGCCTCCTTTTTAATAGCAACTTCAAGCATATTCAGTTCATCGTCAAACGGCCTCTTTTCTGTTTTAGGTTGCAGCGCCTGAGGTATCTGAACGTCGTGCTTATTACTAAACAATGCTGTATAAAAGTTTTCATTTTTCGGACGGGGTTCTTCCTTTACAGCAACAGTCTCTACGTTATGTACAACTTTACCTTTGCTCCTATCTAATTCTTTAATATGTTTTTCCTGTTTTTCTACATTGTTCGTTTTATCACTAACACTATTTTTACACTTGTCTATATTTTTATCTTTCTGAGAGTCTATGTGATCACAGTTTAGTATAACTTCAGATTTATTTTTAATAGTTAACTTAATGCTACCATTAGAATTTTGACTACAATTATCACTCGCTTTAGAAGCACTTTTGATCATCACAGAACTGTTAGATTTATCTTTAAAACTATCGGGCGCACTGTGGGGTGGGGACAGTTTTTTACGACAGTTCGACTGTACTGGTGGTTTTACACTCGGCTTTACACTAGTCTTCTTTTTAGCGTCTATATCGTCTGGTTTAGTCACTTTTTTGTTTTTAGCATTATTGTCAGTCTCCTCGTCACTACTGAGATGGTACACTACTTTTTTGCTTTTACATGACCTATGTCTTGAGTTCAGTATTCTGCTATTGCTAGACAACACTTCTGGTTTGAGAAGGCTCTGTCCACCCTTGAGGTTGGGCAGACTGAGCCGCTTTTTCGACGAACAGTAGTCGTGGTCCGAGTGGACAGGACTTTGTGACCGCCTGACGGTAGTGTTAATTGGCGTCGGCATCTGTAATAACGTATTGCGATTGAAAGTGTCCTTTAACTTGACCTGAGAAGCAAACAGGACATTAAGATACTTACCAGTATTTGCCGCATTTTATTCTTGTTTAGCTGCACGCCCGCGTCTTGAAGCCTCATACCGTTTGTCAAAGCGTTCTTATTGAAACTCTTGATCTTTGGATCTTCAGTTTTTACTACTGGTATCACTTTTTTCTTAGTGTTAAGTTTTTCAGTAGCTTCAAACTGTTCCAGTAAAGAGTTCAAGTTGTTCGCTTCGAGAACCGGTATGACAGTATCGTTGCAAGACTCTACGTCCACAAAGTCTTCCAATTCGCCCTTTGAATCTGCTGTATTTTCCTTCTTTATAGCTGTTTTCTCTATGCAGAAATCTAAGACATTTGGTATTGGGGTAGATGTTCGCTTTAATGGAGGTAAATCTGCTATTGGTGGTGCAGTTTCGATGGTAGCTTCAAGTGGCCTTTCAATTTCCATATCTTGATGACTCAAATCATCTTCTTCGGGTTCAGCCTTAGGTTCTTCTTTGTTGTTGGTTATTAGAAAGCTGTTTACGTCTTCGTCTGTCAGTGTTCGTGGCATGTCATCACTTTTGTTAGCATTTTCTGATTTGTCCTTGTCGTTGTCGAAAGCAAGATCAGAGAGATCTAAGTTCAAGTCTTCAAAGCTCATGCACGTTTTTACGTCATCAATGTCCATACAAATATTCGGCATGGGCGACTGGGGAACCGAACACGACTTTTGTATGTGTCTGAATTTGGTGTATGTCATATCTTCTAATAAATACCGTTTAAGTTCTTCGATGTTAGGCAGAACTTCTAAATCAGACTCGTTTATGGATACATCTGCATTCTCTGCGTTATCCTCGTTATCCTCGTTATCGCTATCTCCGTCATTATCGGGTTCATCTTCAGTTTCAGAGTTTTCTTCTTCATCTTTTTTAATATCAGTAACAAGAAATTCTTCTACATTAGGTATAGGAACTGGTATATGAAATTGTGTGCTCTCTTCTTCAGGTAACTTGTGTTTTATGAAAAAATCGTCGATATTTGGCACTGGTATCGTTTCCTTACCTTTGTCCTTTATAAAATATTCGTCTACGTCTTTCACAACTGGACCGTCCGCATCCAATATGTGTTCGTTGTTATTATTCTTAATGAAATATTCATCGACGTTTGAAACTACTGGAGTGTCTAAATTAATATCTAGACCATCCTGAGTTGTATTCCGTTCTTGATAATTGACTTCTCTGTAGCTACTATCGTCACCATTAATGCACTCTGCCTCCATGTCTTTTTCACTGATAGCATAATCTACTGTATCTATATCGTCATCCGAAGAAGCTTCGATTAAGTCTAAATCAGGGTTGACTGTGTAAACAGTGATGACATCATAATCATGACCTTCCACTAAAGAATTGTCTTCTATACTGTTGGATCCGGTCATTTGTATATTATGGTGTGAATTTGAATGCATAACATCGTTGTCATCATCGACTTCGATAGTTTCGTCGTCATCCTCGTCGACGTTAACTTCGTGTACTACTATAGCTTCTTCGAGTTCCTCACTGCTGTCATCTGCATTCTCTTGCACTCCATTTTCTTCCAAGTCTTCCATACTTTCTTCTAGACCGGAACTTTCGTCGTCCGAACTAGTGTCTTGACTTGATTGTGTTATATTCATCTGAAATTAATGAACCAAAGTTTATGCTTGAATGTTACTTGGAAATTGTTCTACAAATGTACTGCAAGCATAAACTCTTATACACAGAAAGAAGTCTTTACTCACAGTCTGATTCTGGCACCAATCGCCATTGCTGCTATCCACAGAATGCCTCGGCTGGGGCACGCTGATCTGAGGGTATTCGGGGCTATTCTGGTTGCAGCTGCTTTCTGAAGACAGGGAGTCACTCTTCATACGGAGGATCTTGTGGCCGATGGGACGGAAACGCGCCTGGTGATACGTATTTAGGATGTGCGACTCCATGTCTGTGGAAGATGAGGCTAGTTATAGCATTTTTCTAGAATTTGACCACATTTACAACAGTACGTTTACAGTAATGTATGACGTGTTTGTTATGTGGGCCATAGACGTTCAAGTAATTTGATCAAACAGCCTGGTTCAAACAGTTTTATCAAATTGGCATGAATGTCTGTGGGAAAGATCTAATTTAATGAGTTGTCAAATGGCATGAAGAAATATGAATTTTCGTATTTCTATTTGATCAAACTGTTTGATCAAAGAATTTGAGCGTGTGTGTTGCGAACGCTCAGTTGCTGCTGCGGAAGCGTTCCCTTGCGGACGCGTGTTGCATTGCATAATGTCGAACCGCGATGTGTTAGAATAATATTCACGCAAATGTAACACACATAACATAACATCACACCCTGTTTCCCCGAAGGGTTAGGCAGAGCTGCACCTATAGCACACCCACATTTCGCCAGTTATGTCAAGCAAATATATCAAAATTAATCCTGTTTATGGAAAGTAAAAAATAAAGACCGCCTTAACAGAGATAAGCGGAATGCTGCTTATTGTAAGCTAATAGAAAATTTAAAGGAATAATTTTTTTGTCTTTTTCTGGGCCTTCAAAGCAAACACTAAACCGACTGTTGCTAAGGCGTCGTCTGTAGAAATTGTTAAAAAATACAACAACTCTTGCCCGCTTCGATGCAGAACTAACGCCGCTTCAAGCAGGTGTGTAGTCGCTTGAAAGATCATGCCAGTTTAATAAAACTGTTTGAACCAGTCTGTTTGATCAACTTACTTGAACGTCTATGACCCGCCTAGATTTAGTGTCACATCACAGAAGTACGTTACAGCTGAATTTGATGCGATTTCGCCTCATTTTATGAAGGGAAGTAGCGTATATTTTTTGTCAAAATTTATACACATTCTCAGTCTCACAATTGCACAGGTACTAAATAGAAAAACCGTTTTATAACATGATATTCTAGAATCACAGCGAGCGAGGTTATTTTCTAAACCACAAACGTAGAAATTAAATAGATAAGGCAAGCTGTCGGCCACTTCCTGACTACAGCTTGGAAATAAAACGGCAAGAATTAATTTTCGGTCATTAAAATTCTGTTATATCGTTATCGTAAGTTTAAATTAAGTACCTAAGTGACGCATTGGGTCACGTTAGTGTACGAAATGTGTTGGAAGTTAGTTTAACTATAATGGTATCACTGTGTTACAGATTGTCCAGGGCAGCTTTTCGCAACCTTTTTAAATGGCATACCCTTGAAATATTCCTACAAGAAACCCACAGCACAGATGCGGCGCACAGTGGACTGAAATTCGCGTTTCATAGACATTCATTTTTTTTTTAAATGCCGCTTTTTTTGCATGGGAACGATTGAGAATACCTATTATATGCCTTATATAATAAACTTTCATATTTATAATCGTAAACAGCGCACTCAGAATTTTTTTCGAGAAAATTTGTATGGAGTCGGCATAATAAACGATGATATCTCCATTATTATTTATTTATTTATTTAAACTTTTCACACTTAAAAAAGTACAAAGGCGGACTTAATGCCTTAGGCATTATCCATTATCGCACAATTGCGCCTAATAACCTATTTAGGTTATTGATATATTAATTATTCTGGATTTTTTGACATACTCCATGCTAATATCAAACGTGCGCCTTTTTTTAAATCTTTAAAAACATTACCAATTTTTTTGTTTATATAGACTAGACATTCACGCAAATTAATTTTGTGCTTTATTAGAACGTGAAATTCATTAAAAACCATAAAATATTGGTTCATATCATAGATACATTTACACATAACGGCTTAAATTTAATGAACAACTAAGTAGTAGAAATGATGAGCTGACTAAGTAATTATCTAACGACTCAAAATCCCCAATTAAGTAAAATATTAATATTTAACAATACACAAACTAACTATCTATACTGACTTTTAAAATATCTATTAGATAATTAGGCTTAAAATTAGTTGTAATTGGTACTTAATGTTTGTCAAATAAATGAATTCTAAACATCATAATAAGACACGTTTTGTGGTTAGTATTAAGTACTAGAAAAACCCTAAAAACTAAGTTTTACTAGTTGTGTAATACAAATAATCATAAAAATGAATGACATCTCAACAATATTAAAAATCAACAATATTCAGAAAGTCATTACATTAGATAGTTAAAATGTCATTAGCAAGCAATAATTTCCTCTATTTTATTGGGGATTTTGAGAATCATTAGATGATTCTATCAATCAACTCAGCCTATCATAGTCCACTGCTGGACATAGGCCTCTCCCAGGCTGCGCCACAACACCCTGTCCTCTGCCTTCCGCATCCAGTCTGTCCCAGCCACCTTCTTAAGGTCGTCGGTCCATCTAACTGGGAGGCGTCCCACACTACGCTTGCCGATACGTGGTCTCCACTCCAGGACTCGTCTGCTCCACCGGCCATCGGTCCTTCGACAAACATGGCCAGCCCTCTGCCACTTCAGTTTGCTTACTCTGTAGGCTATGTCGGTTACTCCGGTTCTTTTCCGGATAACTTTATTCCTGACTTTATCCATCAAAGAAACTCCAAGCCTAGCCCGCTCCATAGTGCGCTGAGCGACCTTAAATTTGTGGCCCAGCCCAGCTGTCAAATTAGATGATTACTATTTCAGATTTCAGCTAATGAGTTTTTAAGCGAATTTTACTTTCTAATATTACACATACCTAAATTGATTTGTGTAAATGTCTAGTCTATACAGCCTTGGCCAAAAGTATTGAGCACCCATGATATCTTTCAGTTTTATGCGGAGTATCAAATAGAAATAAAACAAAACGTTTTATATGGGTTTATTTTACTATTTATTAATAGAAAATTAATATTTTGTGGGTCCACCCTTTGCCTTAATTACGGCAGAAGTTCTTTTTGGTAAAGAGTTAACAAGTTTTTTACAGTCGTTAACAGTAATCGAGTTCCATTCTAAGCGCAGGCAGCGTTTTAAATCTTCTTTGTTGTTAATTGTGTGGCGCCTAACCCTGCGCTTTAATAAACCCCATAAATGTTCTATGGGGTTCAGATCTGGAGACTGAGCTGGCCAGTCAAGCAGTTCCGTGTTATTTTCCCGAAACCATCTCATAGTGCGTGCAGATTTGTGGCATGGCGCGTTATCCTGCTGGAATTTGACACCATCCATATTCGTGTCGCCAAAAAGTTTCGTGAATGAAGGCAGTAATGCAGTTTCTAGTACATTTATGTACTTAGTAGAGTCCATGCGACCCTCACACACGAACAATTCGCCAACTCCAGAATCGGTCATGCAACCCCAGACCATTATGCTGCCTCCACCGTGTTTAACGGTTGGGATCGCACACTCTGGCTTAAATTCTTCGCCCACACGGCGACGCACAAAGGTCACACCAGGTGTACTAAAAATCTGCAATAAAGAGAAAAATATTGAGTTCCGTAAAACTAAAATAAATTCAATTCTGCGTTTGGTTTTTAAAACATTTTATAAAATTGTATCAGGGCATTAAATTGACTTACTCACCTCAAAGTTTGATTCGTCTGACCAAACAACATTTGACCAATCTTCAGCGGTGAAAGTTCGGTGTTTTAAAGCCCATTTCAATCGAGCTTTTTTGTTGTTATCGGAGAGCCATGGCTTCTTCCTAGCTTTACAGCCTTTCAGACCAGTTTCTTGAAGTCTTCTGCGAGTAGTTCGAGCAGAAATTGGCTTCTTAATTTGTTCCGACAACTCAGCAGCGAGCTTTGAAGATGTTTTTTTCCTATTTCTTAACGACTCTCTCAGTAACTGACGATCTTGACGGTCTGTGGTGATGCGTTTGCGCCCGGTTCTCGGTCTATTTTCATGTGATCCGGTAGTAGAGAATCGCTGAATAGCATATTGCACGGATCGGCGCGAACATTTCACAGTTTTAGAAATCTCTACTTGTGATTTCCCTTGCTCATACAGAAGCTGTATCTGCACACGTTTTTCTAAAGAAAGTTCGTTTTGTTTTGGCATATTGCAACGATAACACTTAAAACTTCTGAAATAAAATACAAAAGGCGCACTAGATCACTGGATGTGTTCACAACGAGCGATAGTAGCGAACTGATTAATAAATACAAAAATTGAAAAAGACAAATTTTGTGACATCCAGGTGTTTTATTGCTAGCTGCGGCGTGACTGATTATTTTTAAACCTTTGTAGATGCCGATTAAATAATCCATAAGCAATTGATTTGGTTTCTTCCCATACTTACCGTGTACGAGCGAAATTTGTAAGGTGCTCAATACTTTTGGCCAAGGCTGTATAAACAAAAAAATTGGTAATGTTTTTAAAGATTTAAAAAAAGGCGCACGTTTGATATTAGCATGGAGTATGTCAAAAAATCCAAAATAATTCATATATCAATAACCTAAATAGGTTATTAGGCGCAATTGTGCGATAATAGAGATATCATCGTTTATTATGCCGACTCCATACAAATTTTCTCGAAAAAAATTCTGAGTGCGCTGTTTACGATTATAAACCTAAATGTTTATTATATGAGGCATATAATAGGTATTCTCAATCGTTTCCAAGCAAAAAAAGCGGCACTTAAAAAAAAATTTGAATGTCCATGAAACGCGAATTTCAGCCCACTGTGCGGCGTTAGCGTCACGTTTGCGCAGTCTACGCTGCCTATAGTGCCTATATAAGTACATTCGACGAACGCCTTCGCTGGACTGACGCCAGATACGAAGGAACTTTACGTTGGAACTCGACGTTGGGCAGAATATAAAGCCCGCAGTACACATTGGGCCAATTGGTGTTGGGCCAGCCTATTGGCAAGTTATTGAATTCCCAATGTCGCTGTGTATACACATTGGTGTCAATCATTCTGCATTAGGGCTTGGATAAAGATGGACGTGGAGTCTGTTGCAGCCGCCGCAATCTATTTATACAGTGCGTTTAATTATTACGTCAAAGTATACCAAAGTAAAGTGACTAAAAAGAAATGGCGGAAAAGAAGATGGTGGATGTTGACTGGTCATAGGAATAGAACGAGGTAAATTACTTTACACATGTTTAATTCAATTCAATTATATAATTGCTATTGTTCTATTTGAGTAATAAATAGACTTCTTTAAGTATATTTTATATAATATAGATTTACTCTTACATTATAGGGAGACCATGAGTCAACAGCTAGCTGAGCTCCTAGCAGAACCATCTGGAGAATTCGATAATTTTCTTCGTATGTCATGCACTGATTTTGAATACCTCTTACAAAAAATTTCTCCCATGGTTTCGAAGCAAGATACTACCTGGAGGGAAGCTATACCAACAAAAATACGACTAGCAGTGACGTTGAGATTTTTAGCTAGTGGAGACGATTACAGAAGTTTACATTACCTACCTATTTAAAATTTCAAGTTCACTTATATCACATATAATAATTGAAGTCTCTATGGCACTAAATGATGTTCTGAAGGATTTCATAAAGGTAAACAAAACTAATGTAAAACTTTTCTTAATCATTTATTGTGATAAGTAGATTATTAAGAACAAAACATAAAAAAATACTTGAGCTTTTCTCGAATGTGTTTCATTTGGTTTTATGCATTTTTATATGCTTGATATAATATACCAGTGCTCTGAGTTCCTGTTGACTCAGATTGTAAATCATTGTTCATTTCATCAGATTCTAGTAAATGAAGTTCTGGTAAATGGACAGATTGTTCAGGCTCTTGTTGGATTTGTGAAATGAGATCGTTAGAAAGTATATGAACACGTTGACTTTGCGGCTTTTGAACATATTGTACTGTATGGGAGTTTTGTAGCGGTTGATTAATAATAGTGGCGTAAGCTGTAGGAAAAGCTTGTGCTGATGGGGGGTCGGTTGGGCGGGGATTGATTAGGAAAAGTGACATAAGTTGAAGGTAAAGACTGTGCTGAGTGAGGTCGGTTGTGCGGTGAACGTGACCATTCATACTGGTAAGAACTCTGCGAGGAGGACGGACGATTTCGACGTCTGTTCATCAACATAGTATCAATATCCAACATAATTTCTTCTCTTTCACTGTCTGAAAATTTTTTTAACTTTGTTGCAAGCAGTTTCCCGTACAAGTCACAGACATCCTCTTGTCTTTCACTTTTATTTTCAAGCACTTTGTTCAACGTTCCAAATGCATTTGCCATTTCCCTTCCAGCCTCTGTTAGCTCTGGTGGATTTTTTGACCGGCGCTTCAAAGTAGGAACTGAGCTAACTTTTGATTTAGTAGTCTTAACTTCAATAACAGAACCATCATTCTCTGGGTCCGCATCGTCCTCACGTGTTGATGGCGAATCCTGTAACAAAATGTAATTTGAGTTTTATGTTTTTACTTTCAGATGCCTGAAACAGTAGATGATTTCGGATTTCCGTATCTCAAGGATTTAGCTTCCCACACTGTCTTGGCGCATTAGACGGAAAGCATATAACTATACAGTCACCTATCCACTCAGGAACCGAATATGTACTTTAATTATAAAGGAAACTGCAGCATTGTGTTACTAGTACTAGTAGATAGTAATTATTGTTTTATGTTTGCTGATGTTGGTTCTCAAGGGCGGATTAGTGATGGGGGTGTTTTTAATCAAAGTATTTTATGTCAAAAATTAATGTCTAATAGTTTGAATTTACCTCCTGCCACTCCACTTCCGAATTGTGAAATTGACATGCCATATGTATTCTTAGGCGATGGAGCATTTGCTCTTAGTACCCATTTAATGAAACCATTTCCCGGTCATCACGCACTAGGCTCCCCAGAAAGAATATTTAATCAACAATTATCGCGTTCTAGAGTAAAAGTAGAAAATACTTTCGGAATACTATCCTCCAGGTTCAGAATCTTTAAAAGACCCATAACCTTGGAACCTGTCAAAGCTTCCATTATTACAATGACATGTCTTTATTTACATAATTTTTTGAGAAAAAGTACTTCGTCTCAAAATATTTATTCACCTCCAGGTTCATTTGACGTTTATAATAACGGAGATTTAGTGCGTCCAGGTTCATGGAGGAATGATAATATAGATAATTATTTTACGCCATTATTAAGAACTCCACGAAGGCCACCACGTAATGCAACACAAATAAGATTAGGTTTTATGAATTATTTTTCCAGAAATAGGGAAAATAATAGATTTTAATAATTATTTTTGTAGAGTAACTTTTTTTTAATAAACATACCATACATAGGCTCGTAATACGGCCAAATTGGGTTATATTGTTCATCTTCACCCATTCCTGATTTTATTGATTGTATTTTTTTCTTGTGGTGCGTTCGAAATGTTGTCATTAATGATTCTTTTTTCTTTTTTAATTCGTTTACAGGAACATTCATGTTATCCGCTATGCGATTCCAAGCATCATTTACCTGAAATATAAATTGTAAATGAATACTGTCTTTATTTTTAAATACCTTTCATATTAAAAGTGTTTCATTAAAATTACTTCAGCTTAGTTGCAAAACAAATATGCAGGTACATTATCACGTCTTAATCCCACACCGGTAGAGCTAATTGTCGCAAAACCTACAAGTACATTTGGATTTAACTATCAACATATAGGTCTATATTATAACATATAGGTATCTATTGCGCGAAGATATTACCTATAAAATATAATCTCAAATAAATCAAACGAATATAATTACCTACTAAAAAATAAATGTAGGTAGGTACATATATTTTATTTATCTACTTTAAAAACTTACCTTGTTTTTATTTTTATGTTGTACATGCTTTGGATTCCATATAATTGGTTCATTTCGATACATTTCTATAAATTGCAAAATCTCGTTGCCTGTCCACGACGCCATCGTTAATTCGAAGGCTCAAAAGCCGCAGTAGGTACACAAAAAAACTCAGGCGCAACACAACTCGCTTTGCTGACTATTCACAACGAACTAAATACGACGCCAACGTGTGAACACTGTTCACGCAGCGCGCCAAGATCCTTTGATGTGTGGACAAAAAACCGACAACATTCGGTTTGCTCGCCAATGTTGGCGCCAACCGAACATCGCTACCAACATACCGCCAAGTAGCCCTCTACACGTTGGCCCAATAAGCTGGCCCAATACCTTGGCCCAATGTGTACTGCGGGCTTAAGACAAATAGGAAACAGAAGTACGATAACTGAAGAGAGATTGGTCAACAAGAAAATGAGGTCATGTTGAACTCTGAGAATTTAATTTTCATACGGACAACTACTGGTCCATTACTTTTACATTTATATTGTTAGTATGAACTTAAAAACTACCTATGTTAGTACCTAATAACTAAGAGAGACTTAGTCCTCTGGGTGAGACTCCACACCAGTGAGCTGTCTAACCTATTGCATATTACATTCAGGATGCTGATACTGCTCCCACGCAATCTGCTTAGCAGTGAGGCTGTCTTTTTGCGCCAGGTGGCATCAAAGCCGTCTCTGCGCGACTCCGCGAACATTGTTGACGCACTGCAGAAGCGTGGCAGACGTAAGAGCGCCTTGTAGACGTTGTTAAGCTGGATGCGCAGAGAATTGTGAGCCTTTGGGGTATATCTGAACCACAGGCTCGCTGAGTACAGAGATGTGCAATACGCTTTGAATAAGGTTACTTTTACCGCGTCTGTACATCGAGCGAACCTATACGGGCTAGCATGTTCGCCCGGACTGTCTACATCATTTCCAAGACTTTCGGTAACCATATGCCCAAGATACGTGAATTGGTATATTGGTTGGATATTATTAAACTTCATAAAAATTCCCCCTTCGCCGTGCCCGTAGCACGTTTTAGTAAAAGGAATTCCTGGTAAAACCCAGTCCTAGCTTGTAATAATTTCGGCTACTTATGACGCAATATCCGTAACAATTGTTTGGGTAAATGTAATCTCCTAATTACAAGTTGGAAGTAGGTATCTGAATCATTGTTTTCCCGTGAAGATAAGAGGTAAGCGGTTGATATAATAATTATTTATCAACAAAATACTAGAACTTGTTCTGTTGTCCGATAAAAATATTGTGTTAATTCAGGTCATATATCATAGAAGCCATTTTGCGATATTGGGCAGCCATTTCGTCGTGACAAAGTAATTTTCGAACATAAAACACTTCGTTTATTGCATTTGTGACAAAAATATGTTACCTAACCTTATTTTGTCGAAATATGATCAAATACTGATGACGCCATTATTTAGGGCACTATTGCATGTTACACTACAAGCTGCTCTACTTAAAAGGGACTGGGCAGGATATGCCGCATATCTAACAAACTGGGCTGAAATAGCACAAAACTGGTGACACAGTAAAAGGTGGTAGGACACGAAGAAGACGGGGTGGGACGATATGGTAAAATTTCTTAAAAACTGGAAAAAAGCGCGGTATCGCAAAAAGTAGATGAAATGGAAGGAGCTCTTTACTCCAAGTGGGCTACCAAAAAACACACCATAAACATCCTCAACAATAAAGAGATCCCCCTGATGCGTGATCTTTTTGCTCCGCTAGAATATTTTAAAAGATGCAAACTTAAAAATCCTGGTTTCAGATTACGACATTCAAAGAAGCCAAATACCTAAGATCACGAGGCATCTAAACACGCGCCCAGCTCGAGATCACGGAAATAGTTTTGTCTCTGCTTATCGGACCTCAGGAGTTATACGGCGCGCGTGAGAATTGCGTAATAAAACATTAGAAAGCATTCAAATGACGATAATAATATACTGCAAATATCAGGAGTCAAAGTTACTCGGTCAGTAATATGAAAATATAGATTACACCACATATACAACGTGGATCTGGATGTAAGACATTAAATTAAAACAAGCACAGTACTAGTCCATCGAAACATTTTAAAACACGGAGATTAGTAGTTAATGGAAAATTTAAAAATTGCAGTTTTCAAACAGAATAAATAGCAGAATCAACTGCATAAGAGTACACGCTTTATCTACGAAAAGTCACTGACCAACGGTGCGGTGAGGTGCGGGGCGCGGCGGCGGCGGTGCGGGGCGCAGGTAGGAGTCGGAGAACAACACAAACTCAAAGTTGCGCGTTGTTAATTAAAAGATCACTGATTGAATGATTAATCACATAATATCAAATCACAATCAGAATTTACGTCATCAATAGAGTCAAATTTTTAAATTTTCAGTGTCCGTTGTTCATTATGCACAAGTGACATCGTCTTATTAAATTTTCACGGACTCGTCGTAACGTAACAAGTCACCATCTGCCTTCTTTTGTTTGTCGAAGGCATTGATTATTTTAATTTTTAAGTCGTCCACAGTGTTCACTTCTCGTGCATACACCTCGTTTTTTACGGCCCCCCACAAAAATAAATCCAGTGGTGTCAGGTCAATATCAACTAAAACTTTTCATAAAATCACGACAATGCGCGCGCGGCTCGTCTCACGTTAAAACAATAGCACGTGCCCACCTCAAAGGGCGCCGGTGCACTGACTGACCTAATCATCGAGAGTTTGCCGAAGAGACTTTGCCGAAAAAAATCCACTCACACACACAATCGCAATTGTCTATGCACCTCTAATGCATAATTTGCATAAGTAATATTTCTTTTTCTTTCTAATTGTAGGATTTTGTCGAACTGGGTGGGGCGCGTCAGAGTGGAATCGTATGACACCTTTCTCTGTCTTTCAAGCATATTGAGACGCAGAGAATAGAATCACAGGTTCTTGACCTTACAATGTTCACCTATTATTACGGGCTCAGATCTATATCATGTTGAAAAATAAGAAAATGAAAAATAATTTCCTGTGGCTAAAGTATTCATTGGAATTGATTGTTTTTGAAATTTCCTTAAATCCCCACTCAACCGACTTTTACTTACTCCTACTCCTTCGCTGTGCATGCGGTTCGGTTGTGGAATTCATTTCCGCCTGACATCAGGGACTGCCAAACTGTTGCAGTGTTTAAAAGAAGAGTGAAAGAACACTATCTTTCCACTTCGTCATAGCTGTTAGTATTTATTATTTTATGCTACATTATTATCGTATATTATATTATACAATGTGGACCTGGACGTACGACATTAAATTTAAACGAGCACAGTACTACTCCATCGAAACATTTTAAAACACGAAGATTAGTAGTTAATGGAAAATTAAAAAATTGCAGTTTTCAAACAAAATAAATAGCAGAATCAACTGCATAAAAAGTAAACACGCTTTATCTACGAAAAGTCACTGGCCAGCAATGTTTACTTATTATTACGGACTCAGATCTACAATAATCTACATCATGTTGAAAAATAAGAAAATGAAAAATAATTTCCTGTGGTTAAAGTATTCATTGGATTTGATTGATTTTTTGTATACGGGTAAAGAACATGATTCTCTTTACGTGGTTTAAAGGAATGTCAATCGTCCTGTTCCACCTTGTATGATGATCGTTGAAGGATGTATGTATGTATTTATTTGTATGTACTCATATTGTATATATATTTGTATATACGCATATTAGTGTATCGTTTTTGATTGTATGTATTTTGTTTTCTCTTTTTCTCTTACACACGTTGTTTTCTTTATCTACTTTCCTATCGCAGGTATGCTGGAAGAGATTTCTTTAGAAATAAGCATCCCCTTTGTACACCTACCGCTCAAAAGTATTTGGCCTCCTACATTTTGTTTAAGTTACAAACAATAATTTAAAAAAAAATATTTATCAGGTTTCATTGTTTGTATATCACCGCCAAATACTGATCTAAGCTAAAATCGTAAACAACTTATTGTTATTTGCCGACTCCTGGTCATAAAACCAAAATAGTGATATTGTCGGAATTTCTTCGAAGTTAATCTTTGAAGTCACAGTTTTGTTTTGATTTAGTTATTGAAAAATAAACAAACTAAAATGTAGTATAACTATTTACAAATATTATTACGTTACTTATCTGATATCATTTGACCAGAAAACACGCTCTCCGTAGCTCAGTACTTAAAGTCTAATAATATTTTCTTGTTTTTCACTTCTGAGTTTTATTTTTTGAAGAAAATTGGTAAAACTAAGGAATATTCCCAAGAAATCAAAGGCATAATAATCGGCCTTCATAAATCCGGTAAAAGTAATCGTGAGATTTCAAGACTGCAGAAGATACCAAGGCAAACTGTTGACTACATCGTTAAGAAATTTGTGACTGAAAGAACAATTTGCAACAAACGTCGTTCAGGCAGACCGAGAGCCACCACTTCGAGTGAAGGTTTGAGTATAGTTATTAAAAGCAAACGGAATAGACGATTAACTACACCGGAAATAGCAGCACAGTTTAATGTGGATCGTGATTTTAAACCAGTCAGTGTGTCCACAATCAAAAGAACACTCCGTGACGCAGGACTTAAAGGATGCATAGCGGTGTTAAAACCACTTCTTAAAACAAAAAGAAGAGAACACAAGAATTGTGCTAGAGAATACAAGAACTGGACAATAGCAGATTGGGAAAAGGTCATCTGGACGGACGAATCAAAATTTGAAATTTTTGGATCCAAACGAAGAGTTTTCGTACGGCGGCAAGCAAACGAAAGGGGAAATGACGCTTGTACTGTAGCTTCAGTTAAACACGGGCACACGGCGGAGGGTCTGTGATGGTATGGGGCTGTTTTTGTGGCTCCGCCGTTGGAGATCTTGTGCGAATACAAGAAATCTTAAAAAAAGAAGGTTATAAAAAGATATTGGAGAATAACGCAGTGCCTTCTGGAACCCATTTAATTGGTCCGCGATTTATATTTCAACAGGATAATGACCCGAAACACACGTCAAGACTATGCAAGGACTTTTTAAAAGGAAAAGAACAACAACAGGTGTTGAAACTCATGATATGGCCTCCACAGTCCCCAGACCTAAACCCGATAGAACTATTGTGGGATCAGCTGATTAGACAGGTGCGGAAACGTTGTCCTACATCTCAGGAAGACTTGTTGAAAAAACTGCAAGACGAATGGCAGAAGATAACCAAGACAACATTGGAAAAATTAGTAACTAGGTTGCCGAAGCTTCGTGAGGCTGTCATTAAAAATAAAGGTGGACACATAGATGAGTCCAAAATTTAAAAAGTGTATTATTGTTAGGTTTAAAAATGCTAATAAACACTTTCATTGAATCAAACATTTACAAAATGTATTTTACTAGGTGGCCAAATACTTTTGAGCGGTAGTGTACGCATGTTTATGTTCCTTTATTCTTGTCTGTTTACATAAACTGTTAAATAAATAAATAAAAATAAGTTTTTTTTTGTATACGGGTAAAGAACATGACTCTCTTTGCGTAGTTTACAGGAATGTCCATCGTCCTGTTCCACCTTGTAGAATAGTTTCCACCCGTAAATATCGCTCGAGGTTGAGAAAAAGCTTGGCGCTGTAGAGCGTCGTCTCCGTCACTCATACCTATGCGACAGTCTGTCTAAAGCTTACTTTGTCATATTATTAAACGCTCCGATACAGTACGATCACTCTCGATACGCAAGTCAATTTATCGTGCATGACGACACCGATGTCCTTATTTATAAATTACAAACCATATTTATTCAACAAATATGTTTCGTGTATTACGCACCACGATGTACCCTGTCACGGGTTGATAAACTTTTCAAGATCAATGTCAGAGTCGTAAAGTGATAAAATGCATTGCTCGTAATATTAGTAGTCGAGTTCAGGGCTCCCACACAAAACTGCGATGCGACGTCGCATCGCAGTTTTGTGTGGCCCCTCACTTTGGGTAAAGTGCCATGATTCGCATTTCACATTTCAGGCGTATTAAGGGAGATCTCCTAGGCCCTAGGACTTGGGCACAAATATTCCCTAGGACCTAGAGAATATTTGTGCCCAAATAGAGATGCAGGCTGTCCGTTATGAGCTGAGAGGATGAGTCAATTCTCAATTAAGGCGCATTTACAGGAAGAGAGTTTTGACCGTAAAGAGGCGAGAACGGCTAGGTGAGAATCGCCGGTCGATTTATGGCACTTCGTGTAAACGATGCTAACTTGGCGTCCTAACCGGAAACGAATATCGCGCGTACAAATGCGACTTGATTGATTGCGTGAGTACGTCATATTCATACAACGTGGATCTGGACGTACGACATTAAATGAAAACGAGCACAGTACTAAGCCATCGAAACATTTTAAAACACGAAGATTAGTAGTTAATGGAAAATTTAAAAATTGCAGTTTTCAAACAAAATAAATAGCAGAATCAACTGCATAAAAAGTAAACACGCTTTATCTACGAAAAGTTACTGACCAACGGTGCGGTGCGGGGTGAGGGGCGCGGCGGCGGCAATATTTACCTGTTATTGCGGACTCAGATCTACATCATGTTGAAAAATAAGAAAATGAAAAATAATTTCCTGTGGCTAAAGTATTCATTGGATTTGATTGATTTTTTGTATACGGGTAAAGAACATGATTCTCTTTACGTGGTTTAAAGGAATGTCAATCCTCCTGTTTCACCTTGTATAAAAGAGCGCGAGCGAGATCGCGTACTCGTGCGATGATCGCTTTCAATTAGAGTGCGGCATAAGATTCTCGCTGCTCGCATGGATATTCTAGCCTTTCGACGGTCGAGTTTTAAGGTACATAAGTTTCAAAGTGACATGAGATTTTGTAGCCATAGATGTACTTAAATCTCATGTCAATTGTATCATGTCACTTTTGTGTCAGTGAGCGCAAATCGCGTACAGTTTGGCAAGAAAGTCCTGAAACGGAACTAAAATATTTAATCATGGGCAACACTCGTTCTGTCTCGTCGAATAAGGTACATATTCTGTCATTTCTTGTAATCGGTGACTGTTTCTCGTGTTTATTTTTATTTGTTTGCGTTATTGTGGTTATACTGGTGACCCATTGTGTTCATAATGAACAGATCTGTTATCCCCAGCTCCGCAAGAGCGATAATTTATAAAGTGTACGTGAGATGTTTGGCGGAACTTGAGGCCGGACCAATTTTCTCCGATCTCAACGATGTGTATAAAAGAACCGCTAAAATGACAGGTAAAATGATATTTTATACATGTAATCAGATGTAATGTGTGTATTTCAAGGTGCAATATGTAGTACAAACCTTCCGTACAATTATTCAAATGTACATTCACGAATTTGAGGTTATGTTTACAAAACACATTCGGAATGCAGCGCGTTCGAATAATTTTGATACTTTTTGATAATATTGCATAAATCACTGAACAAAAATAAGTATAGTATTTTTTAGAAGAATCCATCAGTAATATAAGGCGATCTGGAGTCTTGTAAAACATACAATTGTCTCACATAATGTGGGATTAGTTGATATCAAGGTATTTTGAAATACCTAATAATTTTATTTTTAATTCATTAAAATAAATAACTGCAAATGTTATCGTTCTAGGCAGTGGCTGAACAAGCGTTTCAGAGCTTTTTTTTCATAAAACCCGCCAATATTCACATTAATTGTAAAAAAAACTTGAGTATCAAAACCGTTTTCGTCGTACTATATAGGGTTACAACATAACGAGAATAGTGGCGCCACCATTATTTCCACGACTTTTTGGCCAAGCTGTACCAATTTGTACAGAATTTGCAACTGCGCGCGCATCTTCCACCTACAACTTTCGCCTACTCACATAGATACAAGGCACGTGCCACGTTTTGGGAACTGAATTATGTCCAAGTTTTTTTTTTTATGTTGAAAGCATACAAATGTTACAATGCTTACCGAGGATCATATGTAGACATAGCAACAATAGAATTTATTGATTCAAGTGTATTTATTTAATACTGTATAATAGATACTTATTGGAGGCGACACATTGTATTTGCTTGCATTGTGTAAAATTCCTGCCTTTTATAAGACTTGAATGGTTTCGTTCAAGTCTTATAAAAAGCAGGAAATATACCACGTGTTTACGTGGTATGTACCTTTATGACAGCTTTGAATGGGTCAAATAATTATATAAATGTTGCATTAATTAAGTAATGCCCGTTTTCACTAATACTAGGCCACACTTAAATGAAAGCCACACCCTCGTTCACACCAAACGTATTGTCGGCTGCTGACTGTGAGCGCGCGTTACGCAGTTTATCGCTTTTCCATATATATTTAACTTCTCGTTCACACCGAACCGACTATACGCTATTACGTAATGCGTTGTCGCTGACTCTCGGTGGCCGATTATTGTACTATGCGTCTATGCACGGCGGACGCGGATTGGCTACGTTGCCGAAAATACAACACAGAGTATTAGATACACACAGACGTACACGTAACACAGAGTATTAGATTGCAGCGCCTTCTTTTGTTCACACAAGTAGCGCATTGTACGCTACAGCGTATTGTCGGCTTGGTGAGAACGCATACTGCAGAAGTGCAGACTGAGTCTACGTTCACACTGGGGCTAAAAGTGAGCATACTCACAGTCGTCGGCGGCGGACAATAAGTTTCGTGTGAACGATGCCTTAATCAAAGCATGTTGGATTTTCAACGCTCGGCTCAGCGTCAAAACTTGAAAGTCCAACAGCGCGCTTTTGTTTAGTGAAAACGGACATTCATGTTATGAGCTCTATGCCTAATCGATTTTCATTTTAATGTTTGTTTTAAATAATGATGAAAGAACGGACGACACGCACGCTTTAGAAGTTTTTGATGAAACTATTCACTGACCTTATCGCACGAAACGGACATTATGATAATGATTATGATAATGATAATGTGTAATAATGATAATGGAAGTCCGAGGTAACCCACGAACTAGGGGTGAACAAAGGCTAAGAAAGACAAGAGATTTAGGGAATTCATGATTCTTATAATGCCTATGTGCTTATGACGCTAGTGTGCACTAACCCTTTATAATCTTTGAAAAACATTTTGAAAGAATTATTGGTCAAATACTTTCTATTATTACATTTATTATTCACTACTAATTTGAATAAATAACCTGTTTTTTTAGATATACTTTAAAAATGAATCATATTATTAAGTCAGGTTGTGCAATGGACCTCTATTAGGTCGAAATGCGTGTGCAATTGCTGGCTGCAAACAATTGACAGTTGTTGACACACCCCAGCTGATTAAATTGTCAAAAAGACAAATTGTCATTAGTAAACATCAACAAAATAGTCAAACAAGCACAAAAAAATTGAAAAATAGTATGATTATATAAAAAAAAATTAAAACTACTATTTAACTGTTAGATATTACCTATGCTGTTAACATGATACAAGGTATGATATTAATTTTAAATCAGAACAGTTCAATTTAATGTGTACATTACTTGAAGTACCACGAAGCTAAGTCAAGTAAAAATAAAGTATCTAGGGTGTCCCTTCCCAGGATTTCCACTCACAACTGCCTTGTAAATTCCTTTTATTAGTCACCTTTCACTCATTCTTTCAACTTGACCAAACCATCTAAGATTCTAAGCATACTCTTTTATTTGTTTGACATTACATCTTTAAAACTACACCATTGCCTTATCACATCATTCCTCAGCCTATCATTCTAAACACACATACCATAAACTAGCGCTTTTTTCCAAAGGGACAGGCGGGAACTACACAACACCATAAATTATCTATGCTACAATACATGCATCATTTTTGTCTGTTAAATCAAAACCTGATTTCAGAAATTATTATCAATGGTATTAGTAGAAAATCTGCTGATAAAAGCTGCAATTGTTTATCAATTATATTTTTCGGCACAACTTGAGACATGTGATAAATTTTGATAAGCTTTTAGAAGCTAATCAGCAGTGATCGGAATAGGTAGTGCTAATTTACCTACACTTCGAGGAAGGAAGTAACATAGAGTGGATGATACCTCCTCTAAAATCCCGGAATAATTTTAATATCGTTTAAATCCCGGGAAGTAAAAACCACGAATTATTTATTGGACTTTATTTATAGATAGATAGAATACTCTTTACTATGTACACCATAAAAATACAGATATAAATGTTTTCTGTGTGTAACCCAAAAAAATGTTACGATTTTTCAAATCAATAATTTGTAACTACTAATAAAGCCCAATAAATAATTCGTGGTTTTTAAATCCCGGGATTTAAACATCATTAAAATTATTCCGGGATTTTAGAGGAGGTATTATCCACTCTATGTTACTTCCTTCCTCGAAGTTTAGGCAAATTAGCACTACCTATTCCCCTCAGTGCTAATCTGATAAATCTAAGAATTCTTTTTTATTACATTACTAGCTTCTGCCCGTGACTGACTTCCGCATAAAATTTCTTGTTTTAATATAAAATTAATCCTATAATACTCGGCAATACTGTAGCTTCCCATTAGTCAAAAGAATCTTAGGAATTGAATCAGTAATTCCGAAGATTACCTCTGCATACAAACTCACACAAATTTTACCTCTTTATAATACTAGCAAAGAAAATACTAAAAAAGTTCTAGGCTATCCATTAAAGGTTTATCAGGAGTTTTATCAGACTGTTTGCAAATTCTTCTAAAAGATAATAATCAACCAAATCTAGTATTTTAAACTGTTAAGTTTACTGTACAGAAAAACAAATTGAGATCAATAACAAATGTTGAATCGCTATTGAGTTGTAGGTTGTATTGTAGGCCTTCAACTTTTTGTCATGCTCAACTATTTTGCAAACTTGTCAATGCTTTTTCTTTTTAGTATTTTTTTGTTACAATAAAAAGAAGAACTGAAATAGATGTGACCTGTTTTAAATTGTTTATTAAGTCCTCATCATTTCTGCCGTCCTTTAACTAGAAAGCCGTTAACCCTCAAATGGTCAATTTTTACTTTTTAACAGAAAGTGATAGTTCAAAATTCTCTATCTTCCTGTCTAAGAATCATTTTTACAATATAAATAGTTCCAGAGATATGAACATTTTGTAGGCTGTTAAGGATTAACAGAAAGAAATATCAATCAATGTGTCCAACAATCATTAACCTGAATATCATATTTTTTAAGAAACAATGATTTCTGAATTTTGACCATTTTCTCGGAAACAACTTTCTAGGCTTAACAGCCTTCTACTTAAAGGACGGCTGATTTATTCTCTTGCCCTTATCCCCATTTATCTGGGGTCAATGGAAAATGTATTTTTCTTCCATACTTCTCTATTAGTTGTCATCTCGGTAATCACGTCATCTTTCACAAAGCCAATCCATTGTTTATTTGGTCTTCCCCTACAAGTCCTTACTAGATGCATTTGTCCTTTCAATCAAAATTATAAATACTTCAGTAGCAGCAAAAGAATGTTAGGAAACTAAAAAAGAGTTAAAGCATACTATTCCACTTAACTTTTGAAAGCAGAGCCTTAGGAAAAGCTATTCCTACGTCCAAATACTGCTATGGCCATATTATCTAGCTAGTTAAGACAGCTGTAGTATTTGGGAGTTAAATGAAAGAAAATAAAGGGTAACTAAAAAGCAAATCGCCTTAGACCTTCAACTGTCATTAATAAATAAGAGACACAATTATTAATTGTCTATTGTTACCAACCTCTAGGAGGTTGGTCGACAGCGGAGAGTTTAGTAGGCACAGACACTAAAATAAATAGCCAATAATATGAAACAATTAGGCTATTAGGAATTGTTAAGGTAAGCTAAACTAAAGGAAAATGTGTAAATTACATGTAAATATTGCTTTATTTGCATTCCACATTTAAATGTCTTAAGTCTCTGTCCTTCTGATGAATCATTAGAATAAATTAACTGTTGTCCATTCCTTTGTTTTGAGAACTTTAGATCATATCGGAAACGGCTAGACACGGTTTGGAAAAACTTTTCTCATGTGGTAAGGTTGATGAACTTATAAAAGTTAACAATTCACTGTTTCTTTATGATATTCAGGAGTTAGTATAGGAATTAGTGGTTGATTATTTAGAACAATGTAATGTACTTTTGACATACAGTCAAAACCGTTTATAATGACTTTGAAGAGACCATAGATTATGGTTGTTATAGCCGAACATAGTTGGATGGTCCCTTCAACACAAGAAGAATATCAATGTGATTAGGAGTATGGAAGAAAAAGACATGTTGCGCCAACCGCAAATAGATTGGGATAAGGGCAGGAGAATGATAATGATGATGATAATAGTATTTCATACAAATCTTCCAGTGCTTCATCAAATAAGCCCTTTGCAGTCTACAGCTAATTAATAAGAATCCTATTCCAGTAAATCCCCATTTTTTAATTATAGTAAACTAGCTGTTGCCTGAGGCTTCACAATTTCATGGGTTTGTTTTTGTGTGGAACCCTAATTGTTATTCTAAAATAAAAGCAGCCCAAGCGACTCCTTATAACATCCGCTATCTGCCAGTGAAAGTCCCGTCAAAATCAGTTCAGCCGTTTCAGAGATTAGCCGGAACAAACAGAAAGACAGACAAAATTTCAAAACTTGATTTTTTGCTATAAGTACTGTATATATATTTTCATATGCATTTAGTAAAAAGCTGTTATTTTGACATTACAAACAGATGTTTCAATTTTATTTATTTGTATAGACATGTCTTAACTTGTTGAACCGCATGACGCCCTAAGGGTGCCTTAGGGCTCCCACATAAAACTGTGATGCAATGCACATTCGCAGTTTTGTGTAGGAGCCCTTAACCTGCTGAATTCTGCTGACGCCTCAAGGTGTCAGCAGGGATCAACAAGCTAAATCTAGGATCATGCATCATGGGGCTGACCTCAAATAAATTGGGATAAAGGCAAGAGAATGATCAAGGCACAAGTATTTTTCTACCATACTTAAAACAAGGATATATTATAGTTGTAAAATAATAAAATAAAATGCTGGTTAACACTTTCAAGGACACTAAACGGCCATAGCAGTCATTACAATAAAACTTCTATTGTGTGTCATTCAGTGTCCTTGATAGTGTTAAGTGTAAATTTTGTAGGCTAGTTTTCAAGATTTCCCAATGTGAAGGGGTATTTGAATATGAATAGATGACATGATCTGTTAGAAAGTATCCTTGTACTGAGCCACATTAAATTACTATTTTAAAAAATAATTGAAAATGTGGACTATTTCATTTCATTGCTTCATTAGCCAAAATAATTAGGTTTGTACATGAAGTACATTTTTCTGTTAACATGTGCTACTTAACCTAACATAAATTAGTTTAACTTGATAAGGATGTTTCTAAGGAAGAGTTAATCCTTGTGGTTTGTTTTAAATTCTTGCCTTTTACATAATTATCCTGAATGGAAGTAAACACTACAGGTCAGTTTACTTCCTAGAATTATTTAAAAGCCTTTTCATAGCTTTTTTCTTCTAATTAAAGATCAATGATTGTTAGTTTGTTATGGTAAGTTTTTAAGGTTATGTGTATATTATGATACATAAACTTCTCATTTCTGTAAAGTTCAGATATGTATGAATAAACTAACCTGTTTAATAATAATTACAACACATTAATAACTAAATTATACAATAAATGTATTGGAAACTCCACAAGATACCAGACCCTGAGGTCAAATGTGACTATTTTAAACAACATGGCATTTCAATGTTATCTATTTTAAACCAAAATCATAGTTCTGGCACAAAACAAACTTAACATAGTTTTGCAAATCCACACAAATATTTACATTTTCAAAAACACATCAGTGAAATGATACTTTTTGCAGTTACAGCTTTGTAATATTTATCTTAAATCTGACGCCAAAAATTCTCCATACCGACTGCCGTCACCGATAAGGACCAAAATAATCTCGACTAACTGTCAAACCATGTGTGAAACCGAAATATTTTCACGTGACCGCATCAATTTCTGCTCTAAATGTACTCTACAGCTTCACTTACTTCCAATACCCGTAATAACACGCGCACCGACCAGATAACGGTTAATTCATCGTATCGCTGTACTTGCAAAAAAAACTGCACTAAATACAATCGCGTTTTTAGGTTAGGTTCACGGAACCAGATTTTTGCATTTGTATTCACATTTCAACGTACAATACACCATAATTATGCATTTTTATAGCTTTTTTGATGAAATGTAACAAGTTTAACACCAAAATGAGAGAAATAAACAATGATTATGTGAGATGAATCGCCCGCGCGAACCTAACCTTGATCACGGCACTCATAGATTTCTAGTTCAAGGTCTTATGAAAGAACTGAAAAGTCACATGAAGGCGTTACACAAACAAAACTGAAATATCATTGCGACCCGCACAGAAATCTATTTTAAGACAAACAACAGATGAAAAAAGCACTAACCTTTACAACCTCAGGTGACGGCTTTATCCATGTAATTTTTGTTGCGATATTCAAACACTTTTAACACAACAAACACAGCACGTAAAGCACAAACGTATGTTTTTAACACTTTCAAGATGCACTACGGTTAATTAAAAAAGGTTTTTCGTAATAAAATTAACACTTTTCACGAAACATCACATGTTACGAACTTCACGACAGCAGAACTGTGTGTTGCCATAATTTATTTTACTACATCATTGTTGAACAAGTTTGATTACACCGTCAACATCACAGAACACTAAGTCAAAATAATAATCGGTTAGAATTTTTAGCTTTATATTTTTCCATAACATTTTAATGCATAATTTTATTACAAACTACTTTTTTTGGAAAATAATCAGTTCGATAATCTGCAAAGCGTAAGATCTCCATAGAAAGCAACATATTATTATGTAGTTCAATCAACTGAATGAACACTAACAATATTCATAGGTCAATGGTTCATGATGAAACGAGTTTATTTATGTATTTAATGGTATTGGTTTTACAATACACCATTCTGTCAAAAAAAAACATAGACATTAGTACGATATTTGTCTTTTTTAAAGATTTGCACGTGTTTTTGTGACAATAAAACGTTTTTTTATTTATTTTTCTTTACGTTTGCTTGAATATTTGAAATTTTTATGCACATAGGCATATAAATCAGATACTCGTTCATTAGTTATTGTTACAACAAGAAGCATTTCAACAAAATTATGCAGGTTACATAAATATACAAAATTCGTTGCTTTTATAAGGTGAAAAATGTTACAGATGTCTAACAGCATTCAGAACAATGCTTCTGAGAGCAAGGAAGCCTTAGAGATCATCAGAGAAGAACAAGGTTCACCTACAACAACATCTTCTGTTCGCATAGATGCCTCCAAACGAGCTGCAGAAGAACTTCAAAAAGATTTAATGAAATGCATTTGTAAACAGCATGACGAGGTAAACATTAGTTGTACCTAACTTGATTACCTATCTACTTTTTTTGTAATATGGTTTTACTACGTCCCAGACTTTCAGAGGATAGTTTAGTATCGTCTGTACTATTAACACATTCAGTGCCCAGCACCCGACTCCCGGGTCCAACAATAATTTGTTATTTGTTCGTTGGCGTGTTTTGATTTGCACCCGGTAGGCGGGTGCTGGGCATGGTCACATGTCAACAATAGCTATCTATATGTACGACTCGGGAGCCGGGTTGTGGGCACACGAACGAATTATTGTTGGACCCGGGAGTCGGGTGCTGGGCACTGAATGTGTTAATTGCGGTCTAGCATGATGCGGGTGATAGGTAACAGAAAGGATCCACTTGTGCACCAAATTATTGTCAAATTGTTGTTTGTATTGTTATTGTTAGTTGTTTATCGAAAGGACTGGTCGACGCTAGCAAAAGACAGGATTGTATTGAAAAGGGAGACGGAGGCCTTTGCCCTGCAGTGGGACAATACAGGCTAGTTATATTAGATATAGCAGCCATCAGTTCTACTTGGTCTGTGCAGCCACCTATTTACTTATATACAGTAGGCTGCAAGTCTGTGGTAACAAAAACAGTATAAGCTGGCCTCCTAACCTATTGAAATTCTGTACTACGCTAGACCAGCTCAAGGTCAAAGTTTCACCACTGACTTGCGGCCTACTGAACAAGTTTACGAATGACAAACTTTCTTTTTAAACTTTGGCATAGGCTTCGAAAGTAAAAATAGCTCCTTCACACGTTGAGGAGATTCTAAAGGAAAAGGAAATAGAACTGCGTGAAGAATATGAGAAGATATTAGAAAGAGAAAAGGAAAACATTAGGGAAAGATTTAACTTTATTTTATCGTGAGTATTCGTGAGCACAAAAATATTCAATATTTTGTATCTTAACCTAGATTCCAAACCATGCCGTTATTGTAGTTTTAAATTTGGGGTTCTAGTTTAATATTTTTATTTAAACAGAAATGAACAAACTCGCGCATCTTATATGCTTCGAGAAGCGCACAGAGAGAGGCAAGAAAAAATACGTGCGTTGCAGACACAATTGCAATGTAAAAACTTAGCAGCTTTAATGTATGTCATGTGTACAGAAAGAAGAAGAAGTAGAATAGAAAAACTAAAGATTATCGAAGGTACATTTTAAAATCTGTGTTTTTAACCATAAATTCAATTCGTGGTTAAAATTTAATCTAGTTGTTTAGATCACCTGTCATCTTTATATTATATCCTGAAACATTACAAAATTTAAGAAATAAAATGTTATAATTATAAGCGAACTAGTAAGTCAACTGTAGTAGTATATTTTAGATGAACTGAAATCTCGATACTAAAATCGATTATAACCCCTGCAACTAACCTGAAACATCTCTAACAGACGCCGCGTGGGACGATTTATTTATATGGCAACTCAGCCAGCAATGCAATCACCACGCAGGTTTATTTTGTGCGTCAAAAGCAAAATCTCGCGCACTATTTTCACCTCAATGGAACTTGTGGCAAAGGTGCTGTCTCTATTTGTCATTAAAATTAAAACGAGATAGTGGCACAGCAAAATAGCTATTTATTTTTGACAGAATACGCCTTCTTACCGGCTCTGGGCAATGATCGTTCAAACGTAGGTAAAAGCTGCAAATCATTTTCTCAACAGATTATACGAACTATATCAACGTTTTGCATGATATATTGACTCGAGGGCAAGAACTGATTCTTCATTTATCCAGAGGGTACAAGACAGCGGCTAGGGTGGATCACGAATGGCGCGAAAAAATGAAAAAAGTCGTTAGTGAGGTACCTAATCCCCTTACCTTGCCTGTTATTATTTCCTTCTAGCATTACATTCTACTTATTAAATAGGACAAGGACATCACACCTATTTTGAGTTGATGCTGAATTAATTCCAAATTATTTAGCTCTGAGCCCCACATGCTGTCCTGCCCTCCTCGTGGTCCTGTCGTAAACGGTAGCCCAGCTCATCCGCCGACTGACCGCCGACGGCTAGCGTAGCTTATCCCTCACAGAATGTTTTTAATATAACACCTAGGTAACGAAACAGTTATACAGTAGAAAAGTATTGTTATTTTTTAAGTAAAGGACGCCGAGGATGCGGGAATCTCGGATTTTGAGATAAGTATTTTATAGTACACGTAAAGCTTATCTAAAAATGTTATCAAAGCGATTCAAGGTCGGTCAATCAAGAGACAACTAGATTTATGTGATAAGTAAGATCTACGAGGATATTTCGCTTCGCGCTTTAATGACACGGTGCCAATTCTCTTTTCACAGATGCGTCAAAACTAGACTAAAAATCACCAAAATTTAGCTTTATTCGTGTCAAACGACGATTTCCCATTCTGAAATTGACTATAGTGACACAACTATATTTTAGTTTGACAGCATTAAGATGGCAATAGTTAAGTGAAAATGGTAATTTTGCTATTCTGAATTTGACGTTTTTCACCTAAAATTTAGATTTTCTAACTGAATCTATTTTTAATCGCGACTAAAAAGGTGTGGAATAAAATTAGTTGGCATGAACTAAAATTCACACCAACACCTCGACTTCAGGTGCAAAAACGGTACTGTATCTTTCTTTTGTTTTCTTTTGCTTATAGCGCGAAAACATCATATCATATCGCAAAAATGATGAAAATTTCGACCCCCTTTATAAAATCCATAAACCACTAAAACTCAACACGTAGGTAATAATTTTTCATACAAAAAATGAAAAATTCCATATAAAACACGTCGAGGCTGCCCCCCTGCGTGCCTCCGGCTCAAAAAAAATCTCGGAGTAGGGCAAACAAGTACTTATCACGTGGAGTCGCGATTGTCAAATTCGATTTAGTTGTGTCAAAATTATTTTTAAATTTAGAGATAATTATTTTTTATTGCAGAATAGCTTTATGATTCTCATAGTAAGGAATTTTAGTGATAGTTTAGTTCGGTGTACAAGAGAATTGGCACCATTGGCAGGGGGCGCAGTTGATAAACATTTGTGATAGTATTTTTGGCGTTAGTTCTGATTTTAGCCACACGCCAAACGGTCCTAGGACAGACGCCAGCACATCAAGCTACCAGAAACTGTCTTCCCAATCAACCTTGAACCTAATGCTTAAGCGGTAAAGTTGAAAATATATTAAAGAAATTTGACAGATTGTAGAAGCTTGATGTGCTGGCGTCTGTGCAACTATACCTATAAAATGTTGAAAGAAACAAGCTAATTCTACACCATGATCTGCCTTGTTGCCTTGGTCGACTTGGTGTAGCCGCAAGCGAGACTGTTCTAGTCCAGGGCCAACCACCACCTCATAAGCAGTATTATTTCATAGTGAGATAGAGATGGAGGTATAACTACGTCCTGTATAGCTCCATCTCTTTCTCACACTGAAGTAAGATTAAAATAATACTGCATATGAGGTTGTGGTTGGCCCCCGGGGTTCGATCTCAAAAATCGAAGTTTGGTTTTCTCATTAGTAATTCTCAGCAGCGACCCGAAGTCTCGTTCTGTCTATAGCAGTAAAATTTAAATCGCCCCTATAACATAACTGGCGAAATGTGGGTGTAGATTATTACAGTCAACCTCAAAAAGATGTATAGGTCTACATCGACAAGAAAAAAATAATTGCTTACAATCTTTGTCCCATAATAATGTATCAATGTTTAGGTCCAACACATATTAGACATTGGGTACCTACTCAATTGCAGTTACACATTGATACAGTATTATGGAACACATATTATTATTGTAGATAGACGATCAAATGAGTTCTTGTCGATGTATATGTATCTACATCTTTTTGAGGCAGACTGTACCTATTACACCTCTGGCTACCCCTTAAAAATAAAATAAACAACCTCCATCACCCAGTTCATGGCTTTCGTTTACCACTTCGCGGGAGGAGATCCTGAGACAAACCAGTACTTGATAGACCTGCCAAAGTTACTGACGACCAAAACGCCGACAGAAGTCAACCCTGAAGAAGACCCTTGCGATTGTGATGATGAGGAAGAGGATACACCTCTCGAAGACGAAAGTAGCTACTAATTTTTAAAAATTTAATTTTATCAATGTACATTAGGTGAATTTTAGTGTAGCGACTAGCGACTCAGACAGCCAGATCAAAATTTAAATTTAAAAATCATTTAATAAAACTAGGCTGAGAATCAGCACTTTTTGAGAGTCAACATTACATATGACAAGCCCCCACCATCACCACCCCCCCCCCCCCCTTCACCACTTCCTAGTGTTTTAGCTGAGAAGAAAAAGTGACTCAAGAAACTCTCCAGCAACACATCTGTAAAAACGACCTAAAAGAGATCGCGAGAAAGACCGGCACCCTAATTGCGTAACACATTATCAATCACAATCTGAATGATTTTGAAGCAAATTGCTAATCCATTGCTTCATATCATAAGTTCCAAAAATTTGTCTGCTCAGCAACGTGAATAACGCAATGAGTATTGTTGAACTGTCAAAATGAAACCGATTCCTACTGTAATGTGTTACGCAATTGCCCCGCTGGATGAGACTCGCACAGACCAGGGAAACATGGCACAAGAGAGGAGCTCTATACTCAATGGTGGGTGAAACAAGGCTGCCGATGATGATAGTGATGATGACTAGCGACAAACGTGCAGAACCTTACGTTGGATAATTTCGGCATGCTTTCGTCTGCTTCACTTTTTAAATGACATAGACTGGGGGCCAACCACCATCTCTTAAGCAGTATTGTTTTAATCATACTTCAGTGTGAGAAAGAGATGGAGCTATGCAGGACGTATACCTCCATCTCTTTCTCACACTGAAGTAAGATTAAAATAATACTGCATGAGGTGTTGGTTGGCCCCCAGGCAGACATCAGCATCAGGCCATCAGGCCGACGGCTCCTACTTGTACGGTCGTTGATGCCCTTTTAGGGAGCTTAACACCGCATCACCATCCTACCCTAAATAAGTTTCTACACCACAACAGCTGCTGAACAGAAAGAATGGTGGGAAGATATCGACGCTGCAAATCGTCCATTCGTGTTGTATGGTGACATGGCCGACTTTAACCCTGACAAACGGCGACACATCCTCAAACAAATGAATGAGGCTCAGAGAATTAGGTCTGAGAAGACTGCGCCCAAAGAGTGGAAGGAATTATGTATGTTGGTGACTGTTCTATCAGTATTACAGGCTGTCAATTTCCATTACTTACACCCAGGCGAGACGTATGTAGTTCTGTTCTGTAGAGTTCATCACCAGTGATCGGAACAGGTAGTGCTAATTTGCCTAAACTTCGAGGAAGGAAGTAACATAGACTGGATAACACCTCCTCTAAAATCCCGGTATAATTTTAATGACGTTTAAATCCCGGGATTTTAAAACCACGAATTATTTATTGGACTTTATTTGTAGTTACAAATTATTAATTTGAAAACTCATAACATTTTTTAGGGTTACTTACACGCATTTATATCTATAATTTTTATGGTGTACATAGTAATGAGTATTCTATCTATCTATAAATAAAGTCCAATAGATAATTCGTGATTTTTAAATCCCGGGATTTAAACGTCATTAAAATTATTCCGAGCTTTTAGAGGAGGTACTATCCACTCTATGTTACTTCCTTCCTAGAAGTTTAGGCAAATTCGCACTACCTATTCCGGTCACTGTTCATTACAAACCTCGCTCAAGTGACCGCAAATCACTGTTTGGTATCTGCAGTGGCTTTAGGTATGTAGGTACGATCTCCAAGAATGCTTTCCTGTAGCTACAGCGGGTCGCTAAGGTATCTGGTCTGCTCTTACTAACTCTAAAATTACCACCGTATTTATTAAACAGTGGGCATTTTCAGGCTGATAATTAATTAGTCAAACCCATTATACCTTGGACTAGTTTTAACCCATAATTAACTGCTTTTTCAGCCTTCAAGGATATGTTCCTCAAATCAAAGTGCATCCATTTGGATAAAATCAAGGATAAGTATCCAGATATGCCTGTAGCTATTGATTGGGAATGTACACATTTATCACCAGTCGGTGATTACAGAACGTATTCTAAAATGGTATGTTATAGCTGTTTTATAGTAGAGATAGAGACATCGCAGCTAACGTGGCAAAGCTCTCCGGCACGCCGTTGCCGTGGACGGTGAAACGTCATGATTTGAACAAAACTAACCCAGAGAGATGTATTGATGATTCTTATGGTTATAATGATGAAAATACATATTTGTTATAGTCGCGAATCATATTTCGATCAACATACAACCTAACAATTACCTGGAGCTAGACCACCGCCTCTTAAAGCAGTATTATTTTAATCATTCTTGAGTGTGGGAAAGAGATGGAGCTAGACGTCCTGTATAGTTCCATCTCTTTCTCACACTGAAGTAACTTTAAAATAATACTGCTTTAAGAGGTGGTGGTTGGCTCCTGTACATTTCAAAAAACGTAAGAAAATTTGAATTTCGTGGGCTACCTTTGCGCATTCACTTATAAACGTTTTGGATTCATAGTACCTACGTTCATTGTGCGTGCAGTTAAGGAGTGGTAGTCCTACCTACTCCCTGCCGGAGTCTGTGTTTTCTGATAGATATAATACAAGGTGGTCCAAATAGTGACGTCCAAAGGAAAAATCTAAATTCCCCACACCCAGGGGTATTAAAAATGTCTCATGTATGTACCGCGATTTTTGATAGTTTTCGAGTTATTTAAACTCGAGTCTATCCCACTAAAAACTTGAATCCCTGCTATCGATACTTTTTTGACTAACTTGCAGGAACGAAAGGAAGTTTAATTGATGATGAAAGTAACATTGAAGACGATTAATTACATCACAAAAAAAAAATGAAAAATACCCACTACAAAAAAAGATAACAATTTTTGAAGCTCCACCGGCAGAAAACACTAAAATATTACAAAAAAAAATAACTCTAAAACTACAAAAAATCGCGGAACATACATGGGGTATTTTCGAATACCTCTGGATATGAGAAATTTAGATTTATCTTTTGGACGCCTCTATTTGGACCACCCTGTTTTGACCACCACAGACTCTTTCAACTCGAGAGGCTTGAGAGTAAAAGAAAGATATTTGCGCCTATAATACGCAAGCTCGGTCTTGAAAATCTGTCAATTTGACAAAAATGTCTACCTACCTTTTGTGGGCCTACAGGTTCACCCACAAGTGAACCTGTGACCTGTAGGGCCGCTAGGAGTACTAGTGTTCTGTGCTGCAGGGTGGACGCTACATTCCTCTAAAGATTATTTTATCACAAAATGCAATGTGTGTACTTAAAGAAGAATAAGTACCTACCTAGCTTAATTTCATAATTATATTAAGGGGGAAGCGCTAAGGTAGCCCGCGAAATTCAAATTTTCTTACGATTTTTGCGATTTGCAGCTCGGTGTCTGGGTGTATGTTGATCAAAGTATATAAACGCGACCGTAACAAATATGTATTTACACAATTATAATATTAGAATCAGTAATACAATTCCTTAAGTTAGTATAATCCTGAAATGTTAAGATTTCATGAAATAGTCATTCAATAGGATTACTTAGTCTTAGAGAGTTGTATTGATGACTTTAATGATTATAATTCTGTAAACTCATATTTGTTACGGTCGCAAATCATATTTAAATCAACATACAACCTAATACTGATCTGCAAATTGCAAAAAGCGTAAGAAAATTTGAATTTCGCGGGCTACCCTGGCGCTTTCGCCTTAAGTCGAGTGCAATTTGCTTAAAAAGTAGAACAAAGTTTTAATAGTGATCGGCAAAAAAAACCGTCGGCTTTATTATCCTCAGGAACTCAACAAAAAAAGCACCTTGAAAATCCAACTGAACTTCGTTCCACTTTTTGAGTAGGTACCTACTTTTAAAACTTTTTTTTTTTAATTGCTTTATTTTGTCTCTTTTTAGTCAATTCCGCCCAATGATCGAACAACAAGTATAGATTTTCGCGGCACTATGGGCTCTATTCTCAAGATCATGTGAGTCCTTCTTACTAGCTTTCCTCGTGTATTCTCCTGCTCTTATCTCAATGTATTTAACACAGATCTGCGAAGCATATCTTCTTTACATTTCTATTAGCCATAATCTCAGTAGTCACCACAGCATAGGAGCTAGATCACTACCTCTTAACACAGTATTATTTTAATCTTACTTGAGTGTGGGAAAGAGATGGAGCTAGACGTCCTGTATAGCTCCATCTCTTTCTCACACTGAAGTAACCTTAAAATTTAAAATAATACTGCTTTAAGAGGTGGTGGTTGGCCCCCAGATAACCTAAAATCTGTTCGATGGTAGTCACCCTCAATCATCTTATACCCAATCCATCCATCTTCTAGGATTCGGTTTCCAGCGCCCTCATTGCGTAACACACTTTCAATCACAATGAAATGGTTTTAAAGCAAGTTCCTAATCCACTGCTTCATAGGTTTGAAAAATTCGTCTGCTGCTGTACCTAAATAACGCAATAAAGGTGATTGAACTGTCAAAAAATTTATTTATAAAAAAAAAACAACAGACTTCCAAAAAAAACGCTACAAAGTGAAAAGTAACTTTGATTTCGGAAGTCGGTGTCTTTGGCTTAGTACCTATTTTCTTTTTTTTGCCACCGACTACTGACATTAAAATTATGACTGGTCTGTTGGTCTAGTGGTTAGTGACCCTGACTACTAGGCCGGAGGTCGTGGGTTCGATTCCCACCCAGAACAAATGTTTGTGTGATGAGCACGATCATTTGTTTCTGTGTCTGGGTGTTATTATCTATAATATGTATGTATTTAGAAATATATAAGTATGTTTATCAGTTGTCTAGTACTCATATCACAAGCTCTGCTTAGTTTGAGACTAGATGGCGTTGTGTGAAAGTTGTGGAATATTATTATTATTATTCCCTTTATTAAAATAAATACATATAAATTATATTTTTAAATATTAGAATATAAAGATTATAAAAAAACATTTAAAAATATAAAAAATAGTAGCCCACCGGTATCGGGAACAGGGTCCAAGCTACCGGCGGTCAGGGCTCTAGAGAGAGGAACCTCCTAACAATGCGAGCCGTGTCCAGAAGTACCGCTTTCTGAATCAAGCCCTTAATCCAGCTGCCCAACGAGAGCCTCCTTAGGTGTTGGTCGAGGCTCTTGGCAATTAAGCCATTGGCTGATATGACTATCGGCACAATGATCGCTGAGTCCACATCCCACATGTCGACAACCTCGCGGGCCAAGTCAAGATACTTGATTTGTTTATCTTTCTCGGCTTTCACGAGGTTCCCGTCATGCGGGACAGTTACGTCAATAATCATTGCGCGCCGCTCTATTCGATCCACCACCACTATATCAGGCTTATTGGCAACAATAGTCCTGTCAGTGATGATGGATCGATCCCAGTACAATGTGATGTGTCCATTTTCGAGAACTGGGTCGGGCACATACCTGTAGTACGGCACTTCCGATTCCACGAGACTGTATTTCAGAGCAAGTTGCTGATGGATAATCCTGGCTACAAGGTTGTGTCTATGCAAGTACTCTTCGTTAGCTAGACGAGAACACCCGGAGATGATGTGTCGGATTGATTCTCCCGGACGGTGGCATGCCCGACAGATGTCAACCGTGCCGTCCTTCACAATAAATCTCCGGTAATTGTTCGTCATGATAACTTCGTCCATAATTGCACAGACAAAACCTTCGGTTTCCCCAAAGAGGTCACCAAAACGCAGCCAGGCTACGGACGCTAGGAAATCTACATCGGGTTCATGTAGGGCCCGGAAAAAGCGTCCGTGAAGCTCCTTACTCTGCCATACCTCCAGGCGATCGTTAGTGTCAAGCACTACAGGCTTGCGCCAGTTCTCTTTAGCCAAGGAGAGCGGGGTGAGGCCCTTGTCCACTGCGACCACATCTCGATGCATCCCCACGTCGGCTTCAAGGAAATATTCCCTGAGACTGCATATCTCGCGATTGTGGAGGGTCTTGACATTTAAAAAGCCTCGACCTCCACACTTTCGCGGGACATACAGTCTCATTACCGATGATCGCGGGTGATGCATTTGATATGCAGTCAGTAGCGTACGGACCCTCCTATCCAGGGCGTCTAGTTCGGTCTGAGTCCATTTGAGTATGCCGAAAGAGTACATCAAAACCGGCATGACCCAACCGTTGAAGGCGCGCACCTTGTTTCCGCCTGATAGAAGACTATTAAATACTTTCTTCAGGCGGCCAAAGAAGCGCTCCTTCAACGATTGCTTTATGTCAGCAGCATTAATGCCCAACGCTTCCGACATACCCAAATACTTATAGGTTTCGGTTGCGGAGAGGGCTGTAAGGTATATGGAATCCGAGAGTTGGGTTCCCTCGGATTCCACAATCTCCCCTCGCTTTACATGCATGACCGCACATTTGTCCACACCAAATTCCATCCTGATGGCGCTACTGAAAGTTTCAGTTACTTTCAGTAGCTCCATCAGTTGCAAATTGTTGGGGGCAAAGAGTTTTAGGTCATCCATGTAGAGGAGGTGAGATATAACCTGACCACCTCTCCTCAGCCGATAGCCTAGACCTGAATCCTCCAACAGTGTGCTTAGGGGATTCAAGGCTAAGCAGAACCAAAGCGGACTCAAACTATCACCCTGAAATATGCCTCGCTCGATCCTAATCGGCTCGCTATTCCTCTGGATATTTCGACATCCTGGATAGCGAAGGACCGTCCTCCATTGCCCCATACACGACATCAGGAAGGTGCGCAGAGTTGCATCTACTTTATACAACTCTAGCACCCTCATGAGCCATGTATGTGGCACCGAGTCATAGGCCTTCTTATAATCTATCCAACATGTCGACAGATCCTTTCGGGAACGACGAACCTGTTGGCTAATGGCCGTATCAATGAGGAGTAGCTCCTTAGTACCGCGGGACCCATTCCTACATCCATTTTGAGAGGCAGACATGATGAAGTTTGTGTCTATATGTTTGTTGAATTTAGCTCTCAAAATGGATGTAAGAACTTTATAGACCGTCGGTAAACACGTGATCGGCCTATAATTTTTGGGTTCCGCGGTGCTACCTGATTTATGGAGCAGGTGGGTAATTCCTGTCGTTAGGAACTGGGGTAGCGAGCCAGACTCCAAAGCAGCCTGGTACTGAACCGCCAAGCGAGCGTGCGACCTTATAAGCCATTTGATCCAGAAGTTGTGCAGCCCGTCCGGCCCTGGAGACTTCCAATTAGGTAACGGACGGACTGCACGGGCTACATCTGTGTGTAATTTATTCTAATCTTGCCCGGCTTCGAGTCAGCATTTCTCATTGTTGTATGACTCTCCGTGTCATCATAGTATTTTATTTTTTCATCCTGGTGTTATTTACAATGTTTTCATTGTGTTGATGCCACTTTTGGGGTCATCATTGATGTGCACAAATAAATATTTTACCATTGTTGCATATTAATGTTAAAAATACTAGAAAAATTAATTTGGAGAAGAAAAATTCTGACCGTCAGTTTTGACAGTCGGGCCACAGATTTCAGATTTATTATTATTATTATTTTTCACTTTGTAGTGATTTTTTTTTGCAAGTCGTTTGTTTTTTTTTTTTTAATAAGTTTTTATTTTCCACTTTTTAGTTGTGGTATCTACCCCACACAAATTAGGAGTGTACGACTAAACGCCGACAGACACTACGCTGACCACCCCGACAAGATTTAATAAATTTAAGAAAACAATGTTTGCCTGGCTTTTAGATAACTGTTTCTATCCAGTTATCGATTTTTTAAATTATAAATATTGACATTACATTTTATCAATACTTTGTGTGTGTATATCGACGTTTTTTTAGCATTTGACATTATACAATTAGTAAATTTTGACATTTCATTCATTAATAATAAAAAAAAAATGTAAAACTTGACACTGTATAAAAATTACTTATTTTCATTTCAAACTAATTTATAACTATATCAATGGGGATATTAATTGTATGTAAATACTTTAATTTTAATATTTCTACACCGGCAACGGTAGTATATGTGAAGCTATTTATTAATATTAAGATCTGAATGTACCTACAAAGAAATAAATAAATATATAATATATGTACTTTACTTCGACGGGACTCTTCGCCGACAGGGCATAATATAATATAACATACATACATAAGCTAGGTGCATTAATACCTTATGTCTGACAGCAGGTCTCCTATTTCTGTGTGCAGGGTTTAAAGGAACCTAACCAAACCGAACCTCGGGGTGCCCTCGGGGTGCCTGTTGGCGAAGAGTCCCGTCGAAGTAAAGTCTTGTCGGTGTTCAGTCGTACACTGCAAATTATATACCTACTTGCTAAATAAACAACCGTGACTGGAAGTTATGTTAGCATCATGAACATACACCAAATGGAAAAAAATACGTATTATTGAAGCTAACGCAAAAACGACTCATCAGAATTTGACCAAATTTACATATATGCGACCACAGGAGTACCTATACAAGGTCTAACTTAAATAACGCACAACCTCTTAAGGGGTCATTGTACTAATCATTATGAACAACTTTTACTATGGGACCAAACCGGAAATCACAAAAAAAAAAAACAATCAGCTGTTCTCTACAGTTTGACGAGTTAAGTGAACATAAATGGGAACAGCTGATTTTTCTTCGCGATTTCAGGTTTGGTCCCATAGTAAAAGTTGTTCATAATGATGATGTGTCCAGCGGTCGATGTTCTATTTAATGAAATACAACCATTTCATGAAATGGCCGAACACTTCATGAAATGATCAGTTCTATGATCTGGCCACGACACATACCCTTTCAACTAAAAACTTTGCAAGAAGTCAAATATATGTCGCGCTAAGTCGTGTCAGAAGTTTGGAAGGCGTAGTTTTATCAGGTTTGGACGCCGTCGCCAACAAATTATTAAATCAACCACACGACGATAGATCGTTGACGAAATCTGTCTTCTGACTATCAAGGCCACACATAACATACGACTCAAGTAGCGCAATTTGAAGCACATTACCATTAAAATAATTTATAGCCAGAGTGCATCTCATGACAATTCCAATAAGACCAAACACGGCTAGGATACATTGTTTTATTACGGAGTTCCGGTGCCTACCTTCTGGCTTCTTCATCAGATCAGTTCGATGGTACCATTTTCATCAAAACCATTATTTTTTACTTGGTAGTAGTCGCATCTTCATCGAGATATCTTATCGCCACCCGTGAAATAGGAGCCATCTGTGGTCTTCTTCGTCAGTTCCACTTCACCAAATGATACTTTCTGAATGGAAATGCTTGACTTGTTGATGAAAATACCAAAATCGCTATGTGTTTGCCTATTTGAGGAGTTCCCTCAATTCCTCATGGACCCTATCATCAGAACTGGATTTTGGTAAAAATGGGATCAATCCTGTCAAAAAAAAATTAAAAAAATTCAAATCGGTTTATAAATGACGGAGTACTGAGGTAACCAACATTTAAAAAAAAAACACAACCGAATTGATAACCTCCTCCTTTTTTGAAGTCGGATAAAAATGAAAGACATTGCGATCGATTGCCATTGTATCTGTGTTACGCAATTACCCCGCAAGTCTTATTGAGTTTTTCCATCAGGAATGTCTCTGTAGCAGGCGCTACGCCTGCTACAGAGACATTCTGGATGTGTCCGGTCGATCAATATCAGGCTATTATTCGGGACTTAAATATAACTGGCGATATCGTCGCCGTGCAGTGAAAACCTCGTAAAAAAATCTTTTTATTTATTTTTTGTGCAAAAACCAGAAAACCTCATAATTCATATAATGCACAGCGCTAAGATGCTTCTAATTACTTCTATTGATGATAATGAGAACCGTGCACACACAACGTCAATGGCGGCCATTTTTCAAACAGTTTTAATCTTCCCCTGTAAAATAACGTTTTTGCAATCACGAGGTTTTCTCTGCACGGCGACGATATTTTGGTGTGATTCCTTCAGGTCTGGTCCCTCAGGATCTATCTTTTCCTTCAGGGAATACAATCGTGATGTTATGTTATGTTATGTTACTGCAGCTCTTTAGGGCCGCCTACAGCGCCTGTGCCGGCGAAGACTGAGCTCCTCGGCGCCAGGGATTCCATGGAAATCACTTCCACCACCAAATTGGTAACATATTGTCGTACCCACGGCTACATATCAAGCTGACCTTTCATTGTACGGAAATCCTACACAATGCGAGATCAGCTTATACTGGAAATGTATAGGTTGTTATGTAGCCGTGTGTACATGACAGAAAGGTCGAATAGCGATTTTTGAAAAATAGAGCACGAATAATTTGTTTTGGTTCACTCAAGCGTCTACGTTTGGACAGGGCCGCGCTGTTCGTACGTAGCCGGTCGAAAAAACTACAAAGCTACTTACAAACTTCTTTTGGCGCCTGGTCCAAATTGGAACTGACACCGCCATTTTGTTTTGTTTATACAATTTCAAGGGGGGCTAAAACGACCACTTTGGCAGAATCATAATAGGATAATATTATGAACTTTAGTTAAATTAATCGTAAAATGGTCACAAATTGACAATTCATAATATTAACTGCGTACAATTCATATCACGCATTCACGCAATTCATCTGTTTGACAGTTTTTTACGGAGATTCGTAAAATGGTGCACAAACTATGAATTGCTTTAATGTCAAATAGCAGAATCATAAGAAGTTAGTCAAGAGCAACATCTTACAATTCATATTGAAGATTTTGTGAAGAAATATTGTAATAATGGCAGATTTAGACGTTTATGTAAATTTCCTTGAGGACGCACGTGTTCCGGAGACCATTTTATATCGCCGACAAAGTGTAGCTCTTCAGAAAATGAAAATAGCTTTTGAAATGCCGGACCTAGAGTTTGTTGGTACCTATTACCTAGGCTATTTTCATTTTCTGCGCAGCCTTCTGCGCGAAGTTCGGATTCGCCAAGATACGTCGCTTCGACCGGTATTGTATGGACACCAGCACTTCAAGCTACTACAATCTGTCAAATTTCTTTAATAGATTTTCGACTTTATTGCTAAAACATTAGGTTCAAGATTGATTGGGAAAATTTGACAGTTCGGGTAGCTTTATGTGCTGGCGTCTGTACATACATCACTTTCTCGTACAGTACGGCCAATGAATCATGGCAGGTCCGGATTTTCAGCAGAAGACTGCGTAAGAACATTTTTAAGAACCGAATGGTAACATGAGGCGAGTGTGAGTGAAAGAACATGCGCAAAAGTTGGGAGAGCCTATATTCTGACCAGCCAGAAAGTTGAACATTTTTGCCTGTATACTAAACAACTTGTTAGACTGTAGATATTGTTTTCAGCGGAACTCGATAAAACCACAGGACGAACAACCGGCAAAAGTGGTACTTAACATTGGAAAGAAACGAGTAAGTTCCGTTTTCTAATAATCACACCTATTGCACACATTACCTACTTATTTTAAAAAATCGTGATAAAATTAATTCTCTAGTAGTGTACCCATATTCTAAGTCTTTGCGTGTCGTTTAAACGCCATAGATACAAAGTCAATTGTTTTTGTCGCGTGGCCAAAATCGGAACTAATGCCGCCATCTTGTTTTTCGAATACATTTCAAATTATATTTCACAAAACAATTGCACAAATGTTTACCAACAGCGCCACCTTGTCAACGTCATTTGAGCGCCAAAATATCCAGGGTACATAGCTGTAGTACCTAATGTATTTGTGTAAGTCGTACCAGCTAGCAGTGGGAACGTTATAAACTTATAAGGCCTGCGGACACCGGGACGGAATGGCAGAGGATTTTGCCACCGGTCAGCGCACACTAGCCGCTTAGATACTGTAGCATTCCGGCGGCCTACCAAGACACCCCACGACGTGTCGTGGCATGCCGCAGCACGTCTTATCTCCTCAAAATAAATACGTGCGAAGTGAATAGCGGCGCGGGCGCGGGCGCGGGCGGCGTAAATGTGGTATGCATGTACTCCCGCTTGTACTGCTTCACCCCACGGCATGTCACGGCGTCCTTCGGCATGGCGTTGCATACCGCAGTACGCTGCGGCATCCCGCCGCAGGATCCCTTAGCACGCTCTCTAATGCCGTGCCAAGAAATCCCTTACGATGCCACGGAATCAATTTAAAACATTGGCATTTATGTCGTATTCCTACTAGATAAGTTTGATTCTCCTTTGGTAAAAATTTAAATTATTTGCCATTCCGTCCTGGGGGTCAACCACCACCTCTTAAAGCAGTATTATTTTAATGTTACTTCAGTGTGAGAAAAAGATGATGCTATAGAAGACGTCTAGCTCCATCTCTTTCCCACACTCAAGTAAGATTACAATAATACGTTAAGAGGTGGTGGTCTAGCTCCTGGTGTGCGTAGGCCTATAGGCTGATTATGCTTTAAGCTCGTTGTGGTTGTTGTTGTTGTTCTTGTCATCTTTTTCAGTATTTCTGTACCTACCTAATTAACACAGAAATTGTATTTTGCCGTATTTACCTCGGAATAGATCAATTCCGTAGTACTAGCAGAGTAGCAACTGGTAGTACCCAAACTAATCCTCACCTTTTAATGATTATTTTGTTCTTGACAGGCATCGGTATTCGTTGAATACGAAACAGATGAAGAATTTGACCGGACGACGTAATTATTTGACTTTTTAATAAAGTCTCTTTTCTTTTTAATAAAAAGTAGGATAAAGGAGCCATTAATGAAATTACTCGCTCAGCGACGCTCGCTTGGCGGGCAGAACACTCGGCGAGAGACTCACGAGGCCTAAGTACTTGGTCTGTGGACTCACGCTTAGTACCTACCTACATACGCATACCAGCGAGTAATAAGCTCGTCGCCAGCGCGATAGACGATTCTGTAGATGTACTTAGCAAACATAAATAAACGGACACAGCGAAAGATATGTCAACTGCCTTCAGCCACGTCGGATTCTTCTCTAGGAACCGCTCTCGATTTCTTCCACAGCTGCTTCACTTTTCAGGCCAATTTTGATGAATATTTTGAGATGATAACCTTGACATCTCTCAGGGACTGCTCCGTAACACCATCAAACTCATATCTCAAAGATATAAACCGAAAGAGCTCCTCATTCCGCGTTTCCTTCGGGTGTTTTAGCCATTCTTCGAAAAAATTCATTTTTGAGACGGTGAAAACTGTTTTTTTTTTTTTTTTATTTGCGATAGGTTTGCTCTTGACTCTAGTCTAGGTCAGAGATGACAGAGACAAAGTCGACGATGGAGCGAGCTTACCCAGAAGAAGCCTGTTCACTCTCACTTTGAAGAGATCGGGGTTGTATGCGTTCGGAAACACAGACGCAGGCAGAGAGTTCCACTCCTTTGCTGTGCGCATCACAAAAGACATTTGGAAACGCTTAGTGCGCATTGGTGTTTAAAGAAAAAAAAAAGAAAAACATTAGTTGTGCAAATAATTCGCAATATTTTTTCTACTAATTACTACTAGATACTTGTGAGAATCATATAAAATAGATTCTACAGAGTAGACTTGAGTGGACATGTAATTTTTTGAACATTGAATTCAAAAATATGGGTGACAAAGTCCACTTTTATCTAAACATTTAATTTAATAAAATTAAAGAATGAAGTTCCTGTGATAAAAATTAACTAAAACAAAACTAGTTACCCTTATGTACACAATCCATCACAAAAACACTATCACAAATTTATTTTAGTGACAGTATTTAATTAGTAGTAGAGCAGTTGTCAAATTAATGCACTTTGAAGTATCAACACTTGATATACTTACCTTAATTACGGTCCTAATGAGGGTAGTTACGTAAATTAGTAGGTGTACCTATTCCTTAATGTATAGGGCTAATGAGATCACATTAGTAATTATCTACTAGGAATTGAAGATTTGTTTTTGTCCAGTTAATTTGTTCTACACGGACCAGAGTGCGGCGCGCTTTGAATAATCAGCGATCAATTAATATATGTACTCGTATCACTTTTACATAAACGGGACCTACAATCGTTTGTACGTTTCTTGAGCGAGAAAGTAGTTGATAGCTAGTCGACTCCTCCTCGGCGGTGGGACAGGTGCCTACAGGCGGTTTTCGAAGTTGTAAGTGTTAGGGCAAAATTCTTAGAGCGCACTTTGACTTTACTTAGTAAATAGGAATATGATGAACCTTATTTGTTATGCCGATAATGTTCATAATTCCGTGAATGTGGGCAACGTTAGCTTTATACGGATAATGTTCATATTCGTATATACGACGCTTAATTTACCTAGGCCAAGTAAAGTCGAATGCAATCTGTGAATCTTGCCCTTACTATTCAAGTACCGTAGGTACAGTCAGCCTCAAAAAGATGTACACATCGACAATAATTCATGTAATTGTCTCGAGTTCCGTACCCGAACGGTGCCAAACGGAACCCTATAACTAAGCCTCTGCTGTCCGTTCGTCTTTCTGTCAGCGGGCTGTATCTCATGAACCGTAATAAGTAGACAGTCGAAATTTTCACAGATTGTGTATTTTTATTATCGCTATAACAACAAATAATAAAAGAAACATAAAAATAACTTTTTTTTTTTTAAATTCAAAGGAACTTTTGAACACATGTTCACGCCAGTTCCATCATACCTTAATCTATAATACATATCTTAACGCTATAATATTACATACTAAATATTCGACACCAGATCATAAACCATCTTAGCCTCTTTTGAGGTGGGTTTACATAGCAAACTTAGAAAAATACCTACATCTAGCTTATTAATTTTAAGTGTCCGAATTATAATTTCTCTTTGAGATTGGTTCCTGACACACTTTAACATTTAATTTATAAAAATTAAAGGGTACCCCCTTTAATTTTTAACATACATAACATTTAAGAAACGAGTCTTTTTAAACTGAAGTATTTTTTTAAATACGTAGTGTTAAATATTGTACGGTTGTACGGAACCCTTCGTGTGCGAGTCCGAATCGCACTTTACCGGTTTTATTGTATTAATAACTAGCCACAGAATATATTACACATTGAATACCGATACTTAATTGAAGCTACACATTGATATAGTTTTATGTTTTCTCACATACTTATACAAGGTTTAACATAATTAACGCACAACCTCTTAAGGGGTCATTATACTCATCTTTATGAACAACTTTTACTATGGGCTTTTATTTGTGCCCGGTAGATGGCAATAGGCTCGCCCCCTATTACATGGGACTTAAACATAATTGTCGAAATGTGGGTGTACTATAGGTACACCTCTGCCTAACTCTTCGGGGAAACAAGGCGTGATGTTATGTTACGTTTTACTATGGGACCAAACCTGAAATCGCGAAAACAAAAATCTGTTGCTCCCTACATTTATGTTCACTTAACTCGTCAAAATGTACAGAACAGCAGATTTTTTTTTTCACGATTTCAGGTTTGGTCCCATAGTAAAAGTTGTTCATAATGACGAGTACAATGACCCCTTAAGAGGTTGTGCGTTATTTTTGTTACACCTTGTACAATTTCAACATGATTTAAAAGAGTGTCCGTGGAGTTTCTTGCCCTTCTTCTCCATAGGTACCTACTACGCTTTGGAATGGGCAACTAGCTTCATCTTTCTGACAGACCAAAAGTGCCTGTAATTGGTTTGTTTGAAATAAATGCTTTGAGTTTGAGTTTGATGGAATTCTTGTCGATGTACAGCCGACAGCAAATAAAGCTACTACAATCTGTCAAATTTCTTTAATAGATTTTCAACTTTATCGCTTAAAACATTAGGTTCAAGGTTGATTGGGAAAATTTGACAGTTTCGGGTAGCTTGATGTGCTGGCGTCCGTACCATCGCGGACATTTGCGGTGAACCACTTTTCGACCTTATTACTAAGGTAATCTTCGCAAATGTCCGCGATGGATATCTTTCAGGCTGACTGTAGTGATCACATTAATTTTATTGTCTTTACCTCCTTAGCAATACTCTAATTGCAGGCCACCCGTTTCAACACCAACCCCACACCCACCAACATCCACACAACATGATGTTAAAACAAGTGGGTCAATTTCAATGCTTGGGTGTGTACTTACCTGTATTTTTCTGTATATAAGTCCACTGCTGGACATATTAAACCGGCACCCTAATTGCGTAACACACTATCACTCGGAATCTGAATCATTTTGAAGCAAATTGCTAATCCATTGCTGCATAAGTTCGAAAAATTTGTCTGCTCAACAACGTAAATAAAAATAAAATAAAAAAAATAAAAAATTTTATTCAAAAATTTACAAAATACGTAATAAATACAAAGTCCCAGATTATATAATAAACATCTTACATTTCATGTGCCTGAACTAGGAAATCCTGTGTTTCAGGCGAAAAGAGCTGACATTGTTTGAAATAAATCAATCATAAAAACAATAAAACTGTCTAGTAGGAGGTAACACTATAACAAACAATACTTTTAAAGAAACTACGATAAACTAAATACTAACTACCTTAATACTATGTACTTATTTTAGTACGACTAACAATTTCTCTGTATCTTCGTACGACATCTGTTGAAGGGCATTCTTAATTTTTTTTTTTACAATTATTATAGCTCAGGGAATAGATGTCTGCGATTGAATTTAGTCTATTATAGAGGAGCGGACCCAGGAAGAAGTAAAATTTTGACGTAAAAGCATGCTTAGTTCTTATTTTTTGAGCGCAAACTATATCTTTTCGTCTTTTGTTAGTTAATAATAAATAAATAAAATAAATAATAAATAAATAACGCAATGAATGTTGTTGAACGGTCAAAATGAAACCGATTCCGATGGATAATGTGTTACGATCTAATGCAATCATATCGTCCTATTGCATTAGTTTCAATAATTTCAAAAATATTTGAGAAATATTTATACCAGGTAATATATACTTATGTTGAAAAAAATCACATATTAAGTGACGAACAGAAGGGATTTAGACAACACAAGACAATCAACATGGCCATTTACGATTTTCTATACAATATCACTAAAAACGTAGATAAACGGACGCCTGTTTGTGGCATATTTTGCGATATGACGCAGGCTTTCGATTATGTACATTATCCTACTCTTTTGAGCAAACTTGAAGCATACGGCATTAGAGGCAACATATTAAAGCTAATTCAATCCTATATAACTAAAAGAAAACAGATTACAGAAATTAGAAAAATTAATTTGACAAATAAACGCGAAGAAATCTATCGATCATCAACGTGAAGTCACATTTGGTGTACCGCAGGGCAGCGTATTGGGCCCTCTTTTATTTATTTTGTACATAAATGATCTGCCTAAATCCATACAACATCCACTAACACTATTTGCTGACGATAGTACCGTGACTATACCCTGTAAAAACCTAGAAACATATGAAGACGATATTAATCAAACTTTAGCTTCAGTCGTAAAATGGTTAGAAGATAACAATTTAAATATTAACTTTAACAAAACTAAAATAGTTTATTTTAATCAACGAAACCCTTTGAAAAATCAATTTAATATACACCATAATAACAACATTATCCAAGAAGTTGATAGTACAAAATTCTTAGGACTCCAAATAGACAAACAGTTAAACTGGAAAACGCATCTAGATATTTTAAATAAGAAAATAAGTAAATCAGCATATGCTTTAAAATCTCTATCACCGATAATATCTACAGACGCACTCCTCACTGCCTATTATGGTATAGTAGAATCCCATTTACGGTATGGTCTAATATTTTGGGGTAACTCTACTGAGAAAGAAACAGTATTTAAATCCCAAAAAAGATGCATACGGTCCATGTTTAAATTAAAATCTACCGATAGTTGTGCACCGTACTTCAAACAGTTTAAAATATTAACTTTACCTAGTCTTTATATTCTTGAGGTAGCTTTATTTGTAAAAACGAATCCAAATCGTTTTACGCGTCTCGCCGACATAGTTCCTTGAAATAGGCGCGATGATAGTAAATTATGTCAGCAGACGGCAAATACAGCCCTCATGCGCAAAAGTGTCTTCTGCATGGCCACATTTATTTACAATAAGTTACCTAAATCTTGGAAGGCATTAACTTTACCATTGTTTAAAAAAAAATTAAGTTCCTTTTTAGTTAATAAAGCCTACTACAATATTTCTGAGTTTATTGCAGAAAAAGAAAATGCATTTGTTTGATTATTTTTAAAATCATGTTCAATTGAATTATAATGTTGAATTGAATTATTAAGTAGTCATTTCGTATGTTGCTGGTCTCGTACCTTTCGCATGCCTAAGTGTAAAATGTGGCTGAACCTATAAATGTATTCGTCATCATGTACTGTACCCATATTTGCGAAATAAATTATCTTATCTTATCTTATCTTATCTTATCTTATCTTATCTTATCTTATCTTATCTTATCTTATCTTATCTTATCTTATCTTACGCAATTGCCCCGCTGTATTTTACTTTGGGACAGTTGTCTAAGGCCCGTTGTTCACACACGTTGTTTTGCTGCGAACAACTATGGTTGATTCGCTTTGTGTAAGCACAGTTGTCAGTGTTATATGGATCAATAAAATCAATATATAATTTTGTTGAGGGACACGGTGACATTACGGCACGGCACGTCGCCGTTTATCATAGAACCGATGGTTTGCCTTGTCTTAAACAAGCTCACACGATTATTCTGCGGTGCGACTAACGGCCCCCATCGTACCGTAAAGAAACCGTATCGTGTACAATGGGCCTAAGTATCAGCCGATCTATTCTGTAAACATCACGCCGTGAGCACTTAGGTGAAGTGAGTTTGAAGTGAGCTCAATCCCTAAGGTGGGATGACAGTTCACATCACGCTCACTTCACCTAAATTTTAACGGTGGGATCTTTACAGAATAGCACCACTGACCTCCACTCCACATCCAGTGATACTTATTATGTATAATCCGTTTTCCATGTCTTCTAAATATAAATTTAAAAAGATTTTGCTTCTTATGCGCAGGAGCATTCATAACGACAGTCTCCATGCTATGATACAGCCTCGCAACCCTGAACCAGACCGTATAATTAGATACGAGAAGGTACGTATATTTCTAACTTTGTAATGGTTGGGTTTCCAATAATAATTATTACTCAGTGTAAATAAAATACCGGCTAATTATGTAAAATACTGATTGCTACTTGAATGATTTCTGCACCTGATAAAATATACTGAGCAACCAGTTACTTAAGAACACACACTGACGATTTGCTTACACTTTTTCTGCAGGCGCGGCAATATTATTTACAGTCCTCATTTCTATCTAATCTACCGGTTTTGGACGTTTTGTCAGTGTAAATAAAACTCGGAACAAAGATCTGAAAACAATGCAACAATCTGTAAAAACATTGATTTGACAGAACGAACAACAGGCAGTTTTGGCACAGCGAGTTGTCGGCTTCGTAGAGCTTCGCCTACACAGAACATATACAACATGTGCCGGAATTAACGCACAATGTCTTAAGGGGTCATTGTACTCATAATTATGAACAACTTTTACTATGGGACCAAACCTGAAATCGCGAAAAAAAATCTGCTGTTTCCTACATTTTGACGAGTTATGCGAACAAAAATGTAGGGAACGGCTGATTTCAGCTGACTTCTATACGGGGCAATTGCGTAACACAGTAGGAATCGGTTTCATTTTGACAGTTCAACAACATTCATTGTTGCGTTATTTACGTTGTTGAGTAGACACATTTTTCGAACATTATGAAGCCATGGATTAGCAATTTGCTTGAAAATGATTCAGATTATGACTGATAGTGTGTTACGTAATTAGGGTGCTGGGTTCGATTGCCAGATCGCGCAAATTGTTATTGGGTTTTTCCATTAGAAATTTCTCAGTAGCAGCCCGGAGTTTGGAAGTTGGTTATGTGACACCCCCATGCCTCGCTGCCCACGCGGCGCCATTGGTCCTGCGCCAGATCTCTCCCCGATCGAGTCGAATTGCTGTCTCATCGGACTATGAGAGTAAAGCAACCGAAAGTGCACCTGTTTTTACGAGCACACTTGTACACTATAATATCTCTTATGTACCCGACTATACCTTACGCCAGATAAGGGTGGAATAAAAGTAATTATCCCCACTTGTACTAAAAAGTCTCGAAACTTAAATGCAAACAAAAAAAAAACATGCCACGCCACGTGCACACGTCAAGGACGCCCGTACCGCGATATGTTTATTTTGATCGTGTTAGCGACACTGCCTTAACGTTTTTTCGTATCGTTTTGAAATATTGGAATACATTGGTAGAAGGCGTCAACGACTTTTATTCCATGGTTATCAGGTGGAAGGTATAATCTCCATTAAGTTTGGCCGCCGTGACTGAAATTCGGTCGGATGGATTAATATTATTAACTTCCTCTTCTATCCAGGTGTGTCCCATGGACAAGTGCCAACGTATGCAAGTGGACTCCTTCATGAGGACCTTGCCACCCTACATGCGAGCCAATCCTTTCACGCACTTCGAACAGACCTTCGAACAGTATGAGACGTGCACCCCAGGTATAACTCATCATCATCTTCTGCTTAGCTTTTTCCCAACAATATACTTCATTCTAGACTGTGAACATACATGTGTTTATAGATATTATAAAAGTAATTTGAACATTTTTAGAGTTCCGTACCTCAAAGCAAAGAACGGAACCCTTATAGGATCACTGCGTTGTCCGTCTGTCTGTCTGTCAAGACCCTTTTTCTCAGGAACGCGAGGAGGTATCAAATTGAAATTAATATCAAATACGTAGGTCTACGGTCCCTTGGAGCTCTAAAAAAATCAAGCTTCTAAGTCAACGCAATAAAAGTATACGGCCATTTATGCGACATATTTTGATATTCACAAATAAATCAAAACCACTTCCCGCTGACCTAGAATCATGAAATTTGGCAAGAAGCAAGGTCTCACCGAAAAAATCCGAAAATCAATAATTTGTAGTTTTATCACATAAAAAAAAAAAAATTCCGATTACAAACTTACATTTACTGTTGGAGAATTGATCGTGACGTATATCTATGTATGGGAGAACATGTTTTTTAACTACAATGCTAAGTTTGTTTTTGGGATTTTTCCCAGCTACGGGACTCTTCAAGTTGGCCGGTTTTTTTATTTAATTTCCGAACCTAATTTCAATAAAACATTACTCATAAGATTTATTGAAGGAAGTTTTTTTTTTTTAATAAACACTATCTATACAAATAAATAAAATTGAAGTATCTGTTTGTAATGTCAAAATAACAACGTTTATTAAATGCATAAGAAACTACGGAACTACTACTACTACTTTTATACAGGGCATTTTTTTAATCACTATCCAAATTTTCGCAGGGTGTTCTACCCATGAATACGAACAACTTGCACTATGGGACCAACTCTGAAATCACGAAAAAAAATCAGCTGTTTCATACATTTTGGTCGAGTTGGTATTGAACTTTTGTATGAATCAGCTGATTTTTTCTTCGTGATTTCAGAGTTGGTCCCATAGTAAAAGTTGTTCATATTCATGGGTAGAACGCCCTGCGAAAATTTGGATAGTGATTAAAAAAATGCCCTGTATACGGTACTTATAACAAAAAAGCAATTTTTAAAATTTTTGACTGTCTGTCTGTCTGCTTGTTCCGGCTAATCTCCGAAACGGCTAGACCGATTTTGACAGGACTTACACTCGCAGATAGCTGATGTTACGGGGAGTAACTTAAGCTACTTTTATTTTTGGAAAAATAATTAGGGTTCCGCGCAAAAAAAAAACCCATGAAATTGTGAACAGAAAGTCGGATTTGAAAGATTCTTTTTTCAATTTTATTTAACATCACGCTACGACCCTTAGGAGCCGAGCAAAAATAAAAAGTCAGAAAGAACGCTAAGCGAAAACGAATAGCGCGGGCGGGCGATGCATTGCGGCGGATCGGGGGACGAGGGACTTTTATTAAAATTGTTATTTTAGTATATTGTGTATCTTACGACTTCCACGCGAACGAAGTCGCAGGGCACAGCTAGTTATAAATAATTTCATTTCGCAGCCTTCCAAACATTGCCTATGTAATATAAATTACTAGGCTACATAATCACTGAGTGGTGTTAATTTAGTTTTATAGCGTCCAACTGTACTCTGCAATGGTTTTTGTTTACAATATTATCGTCGATTTTTAGCCTAAAACCATTGTGGTTTAACCCTTTAACCGCCAAGATTTAGATTCTTTGGACTTACCTCCAGCGCCACGTCACTTTAGGTATAAGTTGGAACAGTGTTGGGAATACTTAATATCGATGCATAAATTCTTTATTTATTAACAAAATTAAAAGCCGAAAATAAAATCAATGTTTTATTTACCTACTTAATTAATAATCTAACATTGTTCAGTCTTCAATCGATTAACTATGTTAACGTACTTGTGTGGTTACAAAATCAGTACTCGGGAGATGGGCACGTAGTTCGTTCTTCTGTTGCTGACGATTCTTCACGAGCATGTCGTATTAAATTTAATATTTTCATGTAAACTTCTGAGCGGATTTCCGGCCGTACAGTTTCCAGCTCAAAAGCTATTAAAGATGCGAAGTATTCATTTCGTGGATCACTTGGTCTCTGATCAAAAAAATTTGCGTCTGGTAGGTTTATAAAAGCAGTCACATCACCATCTTCTAACTTTGCATAATGGACATAATTTGGTTTTGTCTGCGTCGATTTATTTGAAGTAGTAATTAGTCTTCTTTTACTTGAAATCATTTTACGTGGACACAAAATCGAAGGCGACGTAGGCCGCGATTCTTCATTATTCGACATGACACACGTCCTCTCTTTCAGAACCGAAAACAACAACTGGACGTGGACACTGAACTATTTAAATTTGGAGGCACAACTGAAGAGAATCGGTGCATAACAATCTAGGGATGCGTGACATAATAATAATTATATCGATATTTTTTAAAATGTTTCACATGTATGATAAATTTTGAAACATGGAATTACACACAATGTTACCTGACACACTTCGCACATAAAGCGAGATTCCTTGCGGCATTTTTTCTTTAATGTCGTATGTTGACACACAAAACATGATCTTGACTTTTTGTTTTCTGTATATTGGGGCATGTGATTAGCCAAGTGTGATGCAGTTAATCGCAAGGCAGACGCTGATCTAGACGTTGTCGGTATAGAATATTCTAATTCTTGTGCTTTATATTTTGCGATTAATTGCCTAATAACGGCCAACTGAAAATCAGCGATGGACTTATTATTAGAATGCAGTATTTTATATAATGCATGAGCATTTAACATGCATAAATCAATTAAATGCAAGCCTAGTTTTTTTTCCCATTTTCTACATTTTCTTATGCACTGAACCGAATGTAATACCATGTCGGTATTGTCAACTGCTCCTTTTTTTAAGTTATAGTCGACTATAACTTCGGGCTTCATTTTAGGCAGTCCCGTTTCTCTGTCATATTTAGTGGTAGGCCCGAATTCAGCTGTGTGAAAGGTAGACAACATGTGTATGTCTCTTTTATCTTTATATTTTAATGCCATTAGGGGCTTTTTGTATCTTACATCAATTTCACCCTTTTTCAGAGATTTGAAATCTGTGACACCGGCTTTCTTTAACCGATCAATTCTAGCCGTACCACATGCATATGTCTGTTGTTGGTACAAGTATTCGAACAATTTTGGACTCGAGTACCAGTTATCTGTGTACAAGCGTCTATGCGCATGCATCAGGTCTTTTAACAGGGTTGTTACCACAGCGCCTGTTATTCTTAAGTTTGCCGAATCTACAATTTCGGTTCTAGATCCACAATAGATAATATAATCCATAATAAGTCCTGTTTTCACGTCGCACAAAATGAATAGTTTGATACCAAACCTGTTCCTTTTGTTAGGTATGTATTGCTTGATGGAAACATACCCTTTAAACGGCATTATACTCTCGTCTATACAAAGGTCTTGGTGAGGTACATATGAATTTCTAAAAGTTTTCTTAGTGTGTTTTACCAATGGCAAGACGTTTTTCAAAATGTGGGAAGATTCTGCATTTGGCGACGAAAACCTCAATAATCCGAAAATAGTAGTATAGCGATTTCGAGACATAGTTTTTGAAAATATCGGCGATTGTAGCAAAGGGTCAGTTGACCAATGCTCTTCGATTTTCAAATGTTTATTTCTGGTAAATAAAAAAAGTTACGGCTAAAAACACATACATTTCCGCAATAGTAATTTCTCGCCAACTTGCAAACCTTGAATGGAGCCTTATGTCACAATTCCGAATAAAATTTTGGTGCTGAGCATTTGTAAATTCAACCAACTTCAATACAACTTCTTCGCCAAAATAATGCTTAAAAAAATCGATTTCTGTTGATTCGGTACTGAGATTTATATTCTCTGTTAAAATCCCAGAAGCAAAATCATCGAATCCATGAATTTCGATGATTGAAATGATTCAGATTCCGATTGATAGTGTGTTACGCAATTAGCGGGCAGCACCCTAATTGCGTAACACACTATCAATCACAATGTGAATGATTTTGAAGCAAATTGCTAATCCATTGCTTCATACGTTCTAAAAGTTTGTCTGGTCAACAACGTAAATAACGCAATGAATGTTGTTGGAACTGTCAAAATGAAGCCGATTCATACATTGAGTGTGTTACGCAATTGCGGCTGGGGAAACTCTCGTGAGGTTTTATTCGTTGGGAATCCGACAAAGCCTTCCGTTCTTTCCAGACGGAGGGAATCCATGCATTGCATTGTATGCTTCAACTTATTGTCTCCCTGTCTATCCAAAGGTTGTCTGATAAATATAGCTATTAGCGATGAGACCACCGTTGTACCCTGAATATGAATGGTTATGTAAATGAATGTTAGACATTAGTGTATTCTATCTATTTATATAACCATGATAATTTGACCACAAGAAAAAGGCATGATCATAATGTTACTTCAACAGAACAACTCAAGAAGCTACAAAAACGCATTGAACACAAGATGAAGTCTAAAGAAACAGAAGTCGAAAGCGGTCTACAGAGTCCGTTGTCCGAATGGCTGAGCACTGGCGTAGGGGTGCAGACTTCGGATCTCAATTTTCTGCCCCCGTGCACTTGCCATCCGGACGCCCCAGAGACGCCTGTGTCCAGCAAGTGTATATTTAATCGTAAGTAGATATTAATGATAATAATACCAGCCTATTAATATCCCGCTACAGGGCAAAGGCCTCTTCTCATACAGAGAAGGCACAAGCATTGAGGCAAGTAGACATTACAATACTTAAATCTCTTACTGTCATAATTTTAATTGAATGAATGAAATGTACCGACCCGTGCTTTGACCAGACTCGATTACTCGAATGAACCCAAAGATTTACACTAGCACTGAACTTTGCACGACTGAAAAGTCGAATATATTGAAACCATCTATTATTAATACATGTCATAAATGTACCTATATTCTGGCAAATAAACCATACATTCATATAATTACTTATGATATGGAGGTGAGGCCATGAAAGGATATTATTATACAACTATATATGTAGATTGCGAAACAGGCTATAGGCCAGTAGGGTAAGTACGGCAATTGGGTTATAAAGTCTTGCAACCATGGAATCATACGAAAATCTATCCCTAGTATTGGGATCAAAAGAGGGTTGAGCAAAAGAAGAGATAAGATGTGGGGATGGAAGGACTGATTCAAGATTCTGCTGACAAGAGCGGTGCTCTTAAGAATATCATAATTTAAGCTATCCAGTTTCTATATCCCCAGTATGTCGAACTCTAAGGATGCTAAACGCCCTCCTGACTGCCGACCCCGAATGTGATGTATTTGCCGATGAACGGAAGAAAATAATGCGTGCTTGTCTGGTGTTCTGTGAGAGACAATATGCGAGGGTGTCCACTGTTACATGCTAGTTTATGTCACTTTGTGATGTATTTAATATATTTAACCATTTACTCAAATAATTATTAATAATTTTATCCACGAATTGTATATCTTTGAATGAAATTTTTGTATTGTATGTTATTTTAATGCTTATTTTATTTTAATTTTTATAATTCTATGTTAATTAATGTAATTGGACCTGTGCCGTTTTAATTAACTATAAATAAATAAATAAATAAATATATCTTGAATAAGGATAATCAATCAGTTTGGTATTTTTGTTCGAGGACCAAACATTGAACCCTGCGGTACTCTATAATTTGACGTGATGCCCAGTTTATTTGTACCTACTTTTGTATTACCTACTTTACCTCTGAGGAATTGATATCCGTTTTGCTTTAGAATTCAAAGTAAAAACCGACCTCATCCCCTTATTTTCAGAAAAGATTATAAGTTTCAGTCACTCGAAGGCTTGCAAAAGATTTTAAGCTAGGAATTTAAGTGTGTGTGTGTGTGTGGTGTAAGTGTAGTGTATCTATAGTAAGATTTATTTTTATAACGGCAACGGCATTAAGAAGATGGCTTCTGGCCATCCCAGCATGGGCTGGCATGGTATCAGTGGCGCAGCTACAATTATCATTAGAGAGAAGCCGAAGAAAAAATTGTTCAGTTCTCATAAACTCAGATAAAAAATTGTAGGTATTTAGTAATCGTGACCGTATTAAACTGGTATTAAATATATATAATGTGATGTGATACACAGTTACACACACAGGTGTACCATATTATTTGACAACAGTCGACATTAAGAAGAGTGGTTGTTCTGAAGGGAAGCCGGTAAAATCGGGTTGTATGAAGGCTGCGCCCCTGCATGGTATTCCTGCTGCAGACCTGTAGCACCACCTTATTTATACCGTCACATACAGATAGAACAAAAAATAAGCTACCCATACCGTTGTTTGGCCAATGCAGACCATTAACTCCTTCGTTTTAATTTTCCATGTATAGTCGCAGACCTGGAGCCTGTGAAACTAGCTATGGACGCTATTCATCGCGAATGTCTATTCGACGAAAGAATAGAATTCGACAGGTTCAAACTAATCGGCCAGGAAACGGACAGCTGGAAGCATAAGTAAATTAATTTTATCATCTTTACTATTTCTAATATTGGCTTTGCCTTCTTTCGACTCTTACTTCTCTTTGTCAAACTTAAGTTTTAGTGCAGTGACAAACTGAAGTGCATTTGGTTCATGATAAAAATAATCAGTAGGTTTCATCATGTAAAGAAAGTCGACAGTTTTCACATTACGAACAAAGACTTTATTTTATTCGAAGTCTATAAACAAAATAGTGTAAGCTAGGTGCCTGAATTTTATATTACGAGCTAAGCAAGTAAGCAATGTCTTAGAATCAGGCATGGTCCAGTCAACATCGACAAGAATTCGTGTATTTATCTTATGTCTACAATCATATTACTGTATCAATATTTAACCATAAAACATTACATATTGGGTACTATTGTTGACAATCAAATTCTTGAGTTCTTGTCGATGTATACAACTTCTTGAGGCTGCCTGTACATACCTACATGCACAACAAGCAAGATCTTGTTAAAATCGACATTAAACTGAAACTTCATTTTCAGGCAAGAGCAACAAAAAACAGACTTCAAGCAAACCAGATACCAAGAAATTTCAGAGATATTAGAGAAACATCCCAGCCTGCTAGACATATTCCAAGCTAACGCGCGGTAATGATGAAACAAACGTCTAGTGTAAACTTTTTATTTCTAAATCAATAGTAACAAACAAACTAAAACCTAATAAAAACATTGAAATATAACTGACATATTCATTTATAGCTACTAGTAAGTAGTGTGACTTCCACAATTTAGAACATCTAAAAATATATTTTATTAAATATTTTATATACGACAAAAATACGATCACTAAATATTCAAAAATTACAAAATAACATTGCACTTAGGACTTTATTTTTCTAAGGGCACATTAGTTTAATCTCTTTTTGGAATTTCTTTAATTATTTTTGCCAGCCAACACAAAACTGCATATTCGCAGTAGTTGGCGCACACGGATTTAAACCTAATTAACCATACTAGTCCGGCCGTCTGTACATTCTATTGGTTTACTAGAACTTTCATTTATTTCTGCCTGCGTCGTCTCTTGAATGGTCGATAAGTCTTGTCGCATTACACTGTCTTTAAAATCTTCGAAAATCTCTGGATAACACTCCACTTCTAAATCGCCGCTCATCTCGATTTCTTTGAAGACATCAGATTTTATTCTGTCCACAGTTTCGTTCAACTCTGTGCCGGCAACATCAGTTAGACTAGAAATGGAGATAGTTTTAAACGAGTCTTTGGCGACAGGAATTTTTGATTCATCTATCTTGCTTCTTGATGCTACAATTTTCAGGGAGTTCGTGTTCACGGGTAATACTATGCACTCCTGTTTCACGTTAAAGTTTGAACAGGTACTCTCAGAATTCATTGTCATGTTGCTTGTTAGGACTTCTACCTCCTTTCGCCACGTTTGTTTTCTTTCTAGTTGCTTTTGCAGCTCATCTATTCTTTCTTCCTTTAGTTTCAATAAACTGTCTAGATGATCAACCTGCAGGATAGAAAAAATCAGATTTTGTAAATATCGTTACTTGTCATCCAAAGCTTTTTATTTTTCTTTGGTATGAACGTTTCTACTCACTTTTTGTCTTAGCACATCACCAACTTCTTTAGCGTCTTTCAGCTCTTCTTTAAGAGCGCAATACGTGTCGTAGCTGATCACCTTCTGCTGTATCGTCTCCAATGTGCCGTTGACCCTTACTTTAATTGGCACCATCAGTACGTTTTCTGTAACAATATTTGTAATTATTTATTTCCTTACAACCGTAAGTATAACCACGAGCATAAATATATTACTATGGACAGCTCGGCAATAATATCTGACTCATGATTCATCCATTATTTATTTATTTATTTAATACTTCAAGCACAGAACTGTACAGAGGCGGACTTAATGCCATAGGCATTTTCTACCAGTCAACCTTTGGGTGATGCAGAGAGAAACAGTGGTAGGTACAATTATTTATCGTCATTTTGGTGTTCCTTTGATGTCACATCAATCACAATATATTTGCCGTCATTTCGACGACAGATATGAATCATGAAATCAGATATTATTGCCGAGCTCTTCATGGTAATATATTTATGCTCGTGACTGTACATTTTATTTCGTATTACAGTGTGATTCAAATAAGAATAAGAACGTCAATGACCTCTATCTGTCAAATGTTGATTGAAAAGTACGGTTTGCAAAGAAAACTTATTTGCGTATCAATAACGTTTTTTTTTGTTTAACCGAGTCTTTAAATCAAAGTGAAAAAAAAAAACATCAAATTTGTCATAAATAGTTTAAAAAAATTATACTACTTTCTTTCTTATTTTCATTATTGGCAACAATTGTATTGATGATAACAGTATAACTAACTAATTATTAGACTAGTATGGCAACTTCTGGGATAATTTTAATTGTACTATATATACAGTCTGTTAGGTTAAACGAGGGGCTTATTGAAGGAGAGTATTCAGTATTCGATTCTCGTCTCAAATATGTAAAAAACCTACAACCTTAATTTATGACGTAATTGTCCAATGAAATGAACAATGAGCGCGCAAGAAGTGAACTTGTAAACAGTAAAGTAATCACGCGGCACAACCCGCACAACACATGCCGATCCTGCCAAAAGGGAATCTCTTGCGCAAATCCCGCCCCTTTCCTTTGTGCTCTCTGATGCACCGACACAGGACACTTCCACGCTGACTGTAGTCTATGCGAGTGCGCCGCTATTTCCGCATGTCTAATTGCACTTCCGCGTATCGCTTAAACAACCCCGCTTACTTCGCAATAAAGGTGTCCTGTAAACGTGTTGTTGAATAAACAAAAATGATGTCTTATCAATATACCAATGAAGAATATTGAGATATGGTTCGTGCCTATGCGTTATATAATGATAGTGTGCGAGGAGCCATTAATTTGTACCGAGAAATGTTTCCCAACCGCCAGATTCCGTCGTACAATCTTAGGTGTCAACCAACGATTGCGAACATTCGGTTTACCGTACCGACGCATGCCCAAGGACGAGGAAGTTAGCTGTTAGTGCACCTACAAGAAGTCATTTTTGCTGCTGCATGAACTATTGTGGAAGTGAACTAGTGTGAAGGAATGCACTCATATGTACCATTTTAGACCCATTCAAGACCTCGGGGTCAACGACTACGAACCACGCGTGAATTTTTGCCGCTGGTTTTTGTCTAGCGCAAGGGTGCATACACGTTGCGAGACTTTTTGAGAAATTTTTGGTATAGTTCTGTCTGTTATCTATCAGTGTTTTTTTATTCATATTTTTATTAGTATCATGTGAGCATGAACTATGGTGGGTTTGAATACGTCCCTCGTTTAAACTAACTTACTATACATATAATATACCTACGTATGAAGACGAATGGTTTACTGCATTTAAACAAAGCCCCGTCGCGTCGGCTTGCTCTGTGTCTGTATGTCTGTTACGTTTTGACGTATGACCGAAACTACTGAACCGATCGTTATGCCATTTGACAGATAGGTAACCTGGGACCCCGACATAGGACATAGGCTACTTTTCATCGTCTTGAATTTTTGTATCAAAAAAGGATGAAATGTAGGTACGCCGACGAAGTCGCGAGGAAACAGCAAGTATTGTACAAACATAAAAATAAACAATTAAGTACCATCACCACTGCAGTCATGGTAACTGCCGCCGCTGGACATATTCTGTTCAGCGTCCTTTATAGTCTTGTTCAAGTCCTCATCACGATGGATTTTGTCTCGAACTGGAATGACGTAACAAAACTTTTGTATAGTCTGATCCAAAAGATCTTGATGATTGAATGATTGATGATGAAAAAAAAATATCTGAATGATTTTGAAGCAAGTTGCTCATCCATTGCTTCATATGTTCGAAAAATTTGTCTGCTCAACAATGTAAATAACGCAATGAATGTTGTTGAACTGTCAAAATGAAACCGATTCCTACTATAAACGTGTTGCGCAATTGTCCCGCAGGTTAAATTCTTACGCAACCCATCACTACAGGGAATTTGTATTTTATTCATCTGTATTTAGAATGTTTCAAATTTATAATATCTCTCCACAATTTTCCAACAATTATTGTTTGAATAACATTATTAGGTAAATTGTAATATCATCTATGAATATGAAAGCTACAAAATTTAAGTACCTTAGTTATTGTCAAATGAAAAACAACTTTAAGGTCGGCCAAGTGCGTGTCGGACCACGTACAATGAAGGGTTCCGTAGTTGGGATGAGTTTATCTCAAGAACAAACTTAACATTGTAGTTGAAAAACATGTTCTCTCATACATTATATTCCAACTGCAAATGTAATTCGGTCGACTATTACTCGTTAACTTGTAAAGCCTGCTTAGTTGTGATAGTTTTCTTGTTAACTTCTTGTATATTACCGTGATTTTTTTCACATATCCAAAACCAACCGTTTAGCTGGCATGGGGGGACACTTGACTCTAAACAAAAATTTGCACTTTAAAGCTTAATATTTTAGAAACGGATCACTTAATCGAAAAATTATTTTCACAAACCTGCAATATTTTTGAAAGACTTATCCAACAACACCCCACACCATGGGGTAGGCGAGAAAAAAAAACATCCCCACTTTACGTGTAGGCAGGAGGTACCCAAAAATTTTTTTTCATGATTTTATTTTACCACTTTGTCGGCGTGATTAATATGTATATCCATGCCAAATTATAGCTTTCTAGTATTAAGAGTCTCTGAGCTAAGCTGCGGACGGACGGACGGACAGGGCGAAACTGTAAGGGTTCCTTGTTGACTACGGAACTCTAAAAAATCGGGAGTATTCAAATAACCAAATCAAAGCACTAAATTGCGCTGACACTAAATTGCACTGATACTAAATTGCACTGACACTAAATTGCACTGATACTAAATTGCACTGACACTAAATTGCACTGACTGAGTGGCACTGACTAAAATTCAAGAAGAAAGTTCTTCCGCATCGCGTTTAGCTATGTTTATGTTATTGATTGACCGTTGAGCCTCGCGTACACCTGGTAAGGAATAACGTATCCTCCCGACTGATTCATGAAGGAAGCATCAACGCCTTCCAAACCTCACGTTCGCTTAACTTCAAGGTGCTCTCCCGAAGACGACGGCAACCGCTAATTTCAGCAGCAACGCTGCCCAATCGCAATGGTAGACTGCAGCGACACGACTGGCTTCTATGTAACTCTATGGAAAAGGAGGCAGGCAGGTATGTCGCTATCTTCGGAGAGAGTCTCATAGAGCTACATAGAAACCAGTCGTGTCCCTGCGATCTGTCATAGCGACTGGGCTGCGGTTTGGTTTGCGGTCGCTTTCGGAAGTGTTTCTTTAGCGTTTTCTCCCATTTAAAAACCAACTCACCCATAATTAGTACTCTCTCAATGACTCCTGGTGTACAATTGGCAAGCTGTTCCATCGTGTTGCAGCACAGGCTCAGCTTGATCTTCTTCAGCACCTTTCTGTTGAGTGTCATCCAGTTGTTCAGCTTCAATGAGTGGCTGTTCCGGGGTGGGTAGTTGTGCATCTCCACCAGCTTTGGGTAGTGGATGTTCAGTATTTCTGCTAGGAGGACTGGTAAAGGAAATGGTAACTTATATTTTAAAGTATTATCAACCTAAAATGTTCCCAATGCTCACACAGTGTGCTGAGACACAGGCCTCCTCTCTGTGAGGGGGAGTGGACGGGCCCAAAGCGGATGAATCTAAATGTCTTCGACTTTTTAGTTCGAGGACATGCCAGTTTCATCAGGTTGTTTTCCTTCATCGTTTTGAGAGCAGTAGTGATGAAAATAAATGATGAATTTAACGCTTGGGGAGGCCTATTTTCCCAGCAGTGAACCTCTATCGGCTCAATGATGATAACGATGCGGATAAATTGTTGTAGGTACTATATCCTACAGACTTGGTATATTCCAATGGCCAACCTGCCTATTGTTATTCAAGAATAACTTCACCTTCAAATAATTAAGACATTCAAACAAGACTTTGGCAAATATACCGTACGATATATCCCAACAGTTTTAGCAAGAAATGTAGGTAAGTTTATATATTTTTGAAGAATTTGTCGCCGCCACACCTATGCGCGCCATGGCATATATATTATATATTTAATCAAATATTATTTATACGTCAAATCCCTGCATAACACAGGAAACAGACGCAATCCAAGATCAATATGAGAGCCTTACCAGCATCAGAAAAGTCCCGATTAATTTTCTTCGTGGGTCTCGACAATTTAAAAGTATCGACCCAAGCCAGCACTGATTCGATATCCGATAGTGGTATAGGAGAATCGATATTAGCCATCTTTTACCATTTAAATGTTATAAATAATCAATAATTTATTATTTTTATACTTTATTTTATTCAGTATTGATTGTTTGACAGTATGAATTTCGTGTTTGTTAAATGTTAAAGGTTGTCAGACTACATTTTTAAGGTTTTTTGGCGACCTTCCTTTTTGGGCCAGTCTATAATAATAAGTAACAGTAAAAAGGTTAATATTGTTAGTTGGATTTCTTTTGTGGAGTTTGTGGGGTAAGTCATCATCGTCATCATCCACAGCCCGTTTTCACCCACTGCTGAGCATAGGCCTCTCTGTTCATGTGCCAATCCCCACGTTCCTGTGCCAACCTCATCTAGGTTCTACCCGCGATGGTAACAATGTCGTCTGCCCATCTCGCCACCTGACGACCGACGCTTTGTCTTCCAGTCCCTGGACGCCACTCGGTCACTGCCTTACTCCACCTGTCATCACTGCGCCTTGCCAGATGTCCTGCCCAACTCCATTTGAGTTCTACGAATATAACTCGTTTTCCGATATCGAAAACATTCGTACGTCTTCGGATCTCGACGTTTGGAACTCGATCTATAAGTCTTATGCCGAGAAAAGAAAGAAAATACATTTATTTAGCACAGACTAAAAGGCACACAACTTAACATACAACATATAAAACAAAATAAAAATCAAACTCAAATAAAAAATATAAAGTGCGATGTAAGAAATTAGCAGGAAAGTGTGCCTCACGGCTGCGCCAAAATGACCCAGTTCAGCAAAAATGCCAGACAACTAGTGCCTGACGCTGGTTTTCAACTGGACCAGCCGAGCATGGAACGCTCCATGGCTCTCTGTGCAACTCTCACCCTGTGCACAGCTTCTTGCGTGAGCGTCCACGTCTCAGCACCGTGCGTCATGGTGGGCAGAACACACTGGTTATAGAGACGGGATTTCAGACATTGTGGAATTTTGGCTGATTTCAGTATGTCATCCAATTTGCTAAATGCGGCCCACCCAAGCTGTATTCTTATCGAAATCTCGGATTGCTGATGCTCTTTTGGGGTAAATAGTTTGGATTTATCCTAAAGATTTATCTTGATCATCTTTCATCACTCATCATCATCATTATCCATTCTCCTCCCTGCCATTATTCCAATTTATTTGAGGGCCGGCGCGGCGCCGGCGCAACACGCCTTTTTCTTCCATACTTCTCTATAGCCGTCACGTCACGTCACTATGAAAGTGAAATTCTCATGTTTCAACCAAATTTTCAACAAACAAGATATTTTCGTGTTAATCGCAAAATACTTATCTGGCTACAAGATCTCAAATGGTCATCAAACTAGGTATGAAGTTAGAATAATTCGAGTTATACAGAGTGTAATAAGTATCAGAAAGGTGTGGTCTTAAGCGTGTGGTACAGATCATCAAACTGAACAGCTTTCTCCATGAGACAAACATAATATTTAATCGAGAAAAAGTAATCAGCTGTTCCGTACATTTGGGTCGAGTAGGTATTCAAGCTTTGTACGGGACGGCTGATAATTTTTTCTCGATTACGATGTTGGTCCCATGGAGAAAGTTGTAGTTTGATGGTCTGGTGCACACCCTTTTGACCACACCTTTCAGCATGGCAATTGCGTAACACACTTACAGTACGAATCGGTTGCATTTTGACAGTTATTTAAGTTGTTGAGCAGACTTTCGAACATAAGTATGAAGCAATGGGTTAGCAATTTGCTTCAAAATGATTCAGATAGTGATTGATAGTGTGTTACGCAATTAAGGTGTTGATACACCCTGTAGAATATCTAGATAGCCATTTAGGTAGGTACCTATTAGTGACCACCTTCGAAACCATTAGGTTGGTATCTATTCTCCCACAAACAGTTAAGAGACACAGCCTCTTGTTTTACCGCATCTCGTTAAATCAATCATTTCAGATTTTCTCTTGCTCCATTAGAAAGCGCCATTTTGCGACTCACGTCCATCACATAAAGTGCATCGCATTTACTATATTATGTGCAATGCATGACCATTATAACCTGACCTGTCTGCTCTCAGCATTCCATATAGTTTGTGAAGAAAGATGCAGTTACGGGGGTCAATCTAGAGTGGTTCTAACTGTATTGTAGCAGTATATTTTCTATAGAAATCCAACTTTCTATCGTTTGCGAACGACGTGACAATAAGTATGCCGTTAGCGCCAACTGTTTGGAGTATTCATGGGTAAAAAGAAGGGTTTTAATTAATATTTTGGTACAAGTAGTAAGTACCACCATTAAGCTGCAAACAAGAATCGAACCTGTGCCTTTGACTCTAAGCGCAGAAGCTAATCGAATCAACCATTGCGTCTATGGAACCTTCATATTTTGTTTTTTTTTATTTTTATGTAATTTTAAACCTCTCAAATGTCGTATGAACCCTCTATGTTCATAAGTAAAATACTCTCGAAATGACAATAAATAAATTTTATAAACGTGAAAATCGTTGAGCGCTCACATGCAAACGGCTTCTACTAGGCGGACATTAGATGTGTATAAGGTACAGGTACAAGGTAAGTTGTTTAGTTGCCAAGCAGACCGACAGCCCATTTGATAGAGAGTGGTAATAACCACCTCTGCAACACCATAAGAGAAATAATTTGATTTATTTACATGCCGTGCGCCTGACGGGATTACCCGTCGGCAAAAATTACAAACTGCCACACAAACTTTAATTTTTCAGGGGATGAATAATTCTTCTTTAGTTTAGTGCATATTTTGGTTAAAGTTATGGAGCTCTTGTGCAAAATTTCATGCTTCCAGACCCAGCAGTTTATTAAGTTGTGTTGTCTATCAGTGAATTAATTAATTTAACAGGATATAGCCTAGTGGTGTGACCATCAGACTGCAAGTTATAGGTCTCAAGTTCGAACCCAAGGCACGCACCACTTTTCGGATTCATGTGCGTATTGTATAATTATCACGTGCTTAAAAAACGGTGAAGGAAAACATCGTGAGCCTAAGAGATATTTCTCGACGGCATGTGAAGCCAAGTCAGAGGCTCATGGGCGGCATAAAAACTCTGACACAGGGTTCTACTTCCTAAGTCCGTCAACGAAGATACGGACCCGTCCGAAAGTAGTAATTCCGTCAAAACAAGTGTAAAATTAAAATTTTCGGACGTTCAAACACATCGGGCGTAGGGACAACTGTAAGATCGTGTTGTCATTTATTCTTAGTTCGGAAACCGAACTAATCTTATGTCCGTAAGTGATACGGAGTAGGAAACGCTCGTAACTTCGGCCGAAACCACGAACTGCTTAGGGAGTAGACTCCCAGGTTAGTCACTAACCAAACGAAAAAGAAAGAAAGAATTAATTTCAGATTTTTAATAAGTACCTAGATAGGGATTGTTATTTAACCAGCAATACCCATACCATACAAATTAGAATAATTTAATCATAATTTACATAGTACCTATCCATTGTAAATGCGTGTCAGCGTGGATGAGAAGTAATTTTAACGACACGACAACGACAAGTCAATAAATATTGCCCAAGGCATCAAGAAGTACCCGCTACATAGTACATGGCAGCCATCTTGGATCCAAAACGTCACTTTCTACAACTATTTACATTTTCACAATGCGCTAGCGACGCGGATGGTGAGATGACAAGTTTCGTTTTTGTACAGTCGAACACAAGAGTTTTTAAGCTCACGATTTTCTTTGTTGTGGCCCGAAGAGTTCGTGCGGGAAACTAAGCACTAACACTACTGCGGCTGAGATCTATAAACGTTACATAGCACGTAAGTACTTCAGCTAAGCGTTATTTCTGTCACTATCGAACTACGAGTGTATGCTGCACCGGCTGACGTCATCACATCAACGCCGGCTGTCGCTGCTGAAAACCAGTGCTGGGGCTCTGTCTCGCATAGGGTCGCAGCATTATGCTGAGCTGACAGCCTAAACCGCTGTCTCCAGAATCATGAAATTTTGAGACACACAAACGTTTCATGTCTAACGAAGGTGGGCACTAAGGAAAGATTTTAGAAAATTCATCCGCTAAAGGGGTTTCAAGTTCGTAATTTTTGCCGATTGGAAATCCTATCGAACACACGGCTAATAACTCAATAACATCCTAATTAATTAACAGCCAGTTGCAGAAACGAACTTTAACTTTTAAAGCTGTCATTAAATACTAATCTTCCATTAACTTGTTGCAGAAAGCAACATTAACTTATGCCCAAGTTGTTTTGTGCAACATCATTAAATTAATGAAATCATTAGCGTTAATGATTCATTACTGTCTTTGTGCAACTAGTTGTAAGACATTCTAAACTATAATTTCAATAACTTTCCTTCATGACTGTACAGTCGTTGCGTTAAAGCTGACTCAATGTTGATTTATGCAACAAAGTGTAAGTAATGATATTTACATAGACATCGAGGTGCATAATTAAAGTTTCCTACAAACAGGTGCGACACACGACGCGACACAAAGGAACCGCGTGTCGCGCGACGAGTGGTGCGGTGGTGCCTTTGTGTCGCGCCTGTTTGCAGGAGCCGTAACTCTTTCAGCATATACCTTTGTGCACTGTAGCGAAGTGGACTGCTAACAGCCTATTCAATCTTGTCTCTTAAGCTTCAAACATTTTTTAAGGTTAATACCAAAGTGGTTAGTACTTTGCACATTAGTAGGTACTTGATCCCGCCAACGACTCCATTTAATTTTTTCTCTTTATATCTCTTCATGGAGGAGCTCGTGTCTAAGTAATAACAGCCGCACGGATCGATCCATCAGGTTAAGCTATGCTTGCCGGGGTTGGTCCGTGGATGGGTGACCATCTTTATATACCCAGAAACCTCCGTGCCTCGGAAAGCACGTTAAGCCGTTGGTCCCGGCTGTCATTCGTGGATCTTTGACAGTCGTTACGGGTCGTCAGCAGCCCGAAAGTCTGACAACCAGTCTTACCAAGGGGTACCGTATTACCCAGTTACTGAGTTGTGGAGGTCAGATAGGCAGTCGCTCCATGTAAAATACTGGTATTCAGCTGCATCCGGTTAGACTGGAAGCCGACCCCAACATAGTTGGGAAAAGGCTAGGCAGATTGATTGATATCTCTTCATATTTCTCCGGTCCGTTTTGCCTTTTGGTATAAACCACATTAACTCTTGATTTCTAGATTGTCCACATAGTTTGATATAAGTTCAATCACAAATTTTATTAAACACCCGAAACACACGAAGCCGGTAGGAATGGAGTTGTTAGCACGCTACGCTACTGATACCTACGATGAAATTACAATTTTATTGTCATACCGTTAAGTCATATTCCTATTCGTTGCATAGAAATCCCTTGGCGTGCAGGGGGCGCAGGCGCAGGTCCTTAGGCTATTATTTCTCTCTCCGGAATGCGACTCAATCAAATTACCATCAGTATCTATAATGCAATCATCACATCATGCAGTCGCCAGCTGTCACAGCCACTAACGACAAAATAATGTTTAACATTTCAAGAAGCTCGCAATGACTGCTCTGTTCAGAGCTAATGCAGAAAGCATGTTCTAAGAAATCTATGATAAGGTTCCTCTTTCTTCGACCTTAATTTTAATTGGAGACTTCGGTCACGTTTCCATTGGTCATCATTTTTGAAAAACAAAAAACTGTTTGCAAACAGTTTTTTGTTTTATATTTCCAATGACCATCTCGATCGTGGGTCCTTAGTTGATTTAAGAATAACTGTCATTAAAAGTTTCGATGTGACGATGGACTTATATTTCAGTTGAGGCTCACTAACCATCATCAGGATTTACAACAGCTTAATTCTGCCTAACCTCACTAACACGAGCGTGATGATAAATGATTATAGATTATGCACACACATGTTTTCCAATAGCTCTAAAGTCTCAAAGTTAAAAAGGTTTGACGCAATGAAAGCGTTTTATCGTAGCCGATTTACGTGATGGTATAGCCCAACGGGTTTTTGGGTGAGGATATGCAGGGCGAAAAGTTGACAGCTGAGTAGGTGCGGCATGACGAGAAAACACCGAAAATATAATTATTTACAATGCATGTGCTCGAAAAGAGCGTTTTCCAAGCAGCCAAATTGTGCGGAAAGTGCCACTTTTACGCACTAGTGCTTTTTACTTTTCAGTTTTTTTTTTCATTTTTAACTCCTCCGTCAGCCCGACGCAAAGAATTTTTATTATTTGAAAAAAAAAATACAAATTAGTCAAGTACAGATATAGCTACAATAAAACTTCTTTAACGCTTTAATGATTACCCTAGATTTAGATTTTGATCAATAAATTAATTTTCCACAGGAGTCCACTTTCAGACTTCGAAATAGACCAAAAGTATCGTGATCTGCAGAGCCTTATGTCATTTATTTCTTAGCAACATACATTGTGTAGAAAGTATGAAAAATAATAATAGAAAGGTAGTCGCGTTTCTGTTTCGTTTTGACACCTCTGACACACAATGACGCAGTGACTACACTTGATTGTCATGGACACGGTGTTTATTAATGTGTGAGCTCACTCGTCTCAATATGGACACTTTTTCTTGTGACTAAGTACGGTGAAAGCAAATCTAGCGATTTAAATCTTTGGTCAGCGGGGTTTGACTTACAATTAATGTCAAATACAGGTAAAAATGACAGATTTTCATGACGGCTAATAAAATACGACGGAACCGTTTTCCTAGGAATCCAAAGCTTTGTTCGACAGCCGACATCAATCGCATTAATAGCTCGCACTGTGACATCTGCCTTAGCAAGCGTTCTCTAACGAGAGTCGAAAGCCACAGGCTAGGCTGTCAGTGCTAACTCGACATCCGTCCGGTTCACACGCGAGTATCAAGTGCAGTGGTTTCGGGAATACAGGGCTCAAATATTTATTAAAGAAAAAGGTGAGTTTTGTGTGATAGATAATATTTATGCTAGACTTTTAGAATTTCTCGGCACATTTCTTTGGTGAACTTCACGCTATGGCTTTTCGTGAAAAAAAAAAATTACTTGCCTACATTTTGATGCCCTATGATTATATTTTTTTACATATGTACATATATAACTATTATTTTAAGTCGGTTAGCTTATATATTAAGGTGCACTGGGGTAATTCCAAAAAAGGGTATATTCCGAAAATCCATAAAATTCTCTTCTTGGGGTAATTCCGAAATACAAAACTATAAGAAATGATATTGGCGATACTATTACTTTTGTGTAAGGGGTAAATACGATTGAAAAAGAAATGTAAACCTTTGGTCAAAGTACAATAAAGTCGACGTTTAAATAATTTCGGAATAACCCCAAGATAGTTCGTAATTTCCCGTAAACCAAAAAATTATAATTCAAAAATTCAAAATGCTCTATCTAGTGAATCCAACTACATATTTATGAATCTAATATATCCATTGGTTAAATCTTTTCATTAAGTTAACCGAAGTCGCTTATTAATGGCAGTAAATATGAAACTACTTTACATAACTAACCGAAATGTAGACCTCTAGACATCTCGTAAAAATTCCCGTCGGAATTACCCCAGTACACCTTATGTAAATATTATGTTCCGAAATAAAGTCATTATCCTACATTTTCTTTTGGTTCTATTTTTTAATTTTTTTAAAGTCACATTGGACTAATTGTTTACTTCTTAAACGGAAGACCTATTTGGCCTGACCTGGGAATTGATTCACGAGACCTTGCGGTAAACAGATGTAGAAGATCGTTTTATTTAAAACTGCTTGCCCCTCCGATGCTTGTTGCATACACATTAATTATTTTTTTCACATTTAAGAAATTTTAGTGGAGGAGCGTGCAGTTTTAAATCGACGGTTAAAAGGTAATAGGGTAATAAGGTAATAAGCGACATTTTGGTCGAAAATGAGTTATGAATGCCATCCTACTTAAAATTTTCCGCTTTTTAGGATGCATTCATAACTCATTTTCGGCCAAAATGTCGCTTATTTTATTATTATTATTACCTTTCAACCGTCGAAATTAAACGATCTCTACCTACCTAGGTATATTGCAGCGATTGGAGCAAACGTGAATATATTGATATATTGTATTGCTACTAAATATTGTGGTAGGTACACCTTACAATAGACCAATGGTGTTATTAAAGTAATAACAAACCATTATTCACGTGCACCTAACTTCTTACGTTTCATAAGGTTTATGTGAAATAAAATGTTCTATGCCTCATCGCTCGTCTAAGGAGGAAACCGACCAGCACCCTAATTGCATAACACACTACCAATCGGAATCTGAATCATTTTGAAGCAAATTGCTAATCCGTTGCTTCATAAATTCGAAAAATTTGTCTGCTCAACACGTAAATAACGCAATGAATGTTGTTGAACTGTCAAAATGAAACCGATTCCGATGGATAATGTGTTACGCAATTGCCCCGCAGGGCTCCTAGATAAAATCCCTTTTCTGTAAGCGCTAATTAACGCCAAAGGAAAGATCAAATTGTACGAAGTTGATATTAGCTTTAGAGATGTCACGAGCCTACTAATCTTAACTTCATAGGTACTAATTAGGAAAAATTAAAATTTTATCAGCCTAGGGTAATAGTCACAACTTCAATCGAACTGTCCCTCATTTCTATTATGCTGGCTGGTAAACTCTGGTAGACCATAGAAATATAAGGTATAATATATATGAGGTGGACAGTCTTGACTGCCCTGATAAAGTGACACTCTTATCTTTCTATCGGCGATAACGATGCTGGAGCTGTCAAAAATGTATTGGATTGATAATTATAACCTTCCGAAAAGCTAGTCGCTGTAGAAATACAAACCGCTTTGATAGCAATTACCTCTTGTCTAGGTCCTCTGGCCCTCTGAAGACGATCACAATCCTCACTAGCTTTGTATTAATTATGAGTAACTGGCTGTTGCTCGCGACTTCGTCTGCAATCCAGGATGAAAAGTAGCTTAATTCCTTCTCCAGGTCATGGTCTACTCATGTGCCAAAATTCATTTAAATCCGTTCAGCCGTTTTAGCGTGAAATCGTAACAAACGAACAAACTCACTTACGCATTTATAATTGTTAGTTAGGATTAGGATTGGTGTCATAATCTGTGCTGTGGCACAGAAAAAAAGTGTGGAAAGTTACTTCGGGTAGTTAGACCTCCTGGCGAGCCCCCTATTGGTTTTGTTGATCGAAGGTTTATTGGACAAAACAGCTTTTCATTCAGTTTCTGTCATGTTTGCGCGGTCTTTTTTCTATTATGCCTATTACGTCAACCGCGGGGCCCACTTTAGTTTATGGCGGGGCCCACAGTCACCGTCAGAGTATAGTAATAAAGATGTCACCGTAGTGACCGTAGATATTGTTTTATTTTGTTTCTAAACATTTTTTCCCCGTTTCTATAAAATGTGAAAGGTACATGCGCCACTGATTTTGAAGAACATCGCACTTTCCCTTGTAATTATGGATGTAATTAATTAAATTGCAATTAGTTATTATTTCACTACTATATACAACTATACAAATAAATAAAATGTAACTGTCTGTTTGTAATGTCAAAATAACAGCTTTTTACTAAATGCATAAAGTGTATAACTCCGTTACTTGTAACAAAAAGCAATTTTTAAAATTTTTGTCTGTCTGTCTTTCTGTTTGTTCCGGCTAATCTCCGAAACGGCTGGACCGATTTTGACGGGACTTTCACTGGCAGATAGCTGATGTCACGGGAAGTAACTTGCTACTTTTATTTTAGAAAAATAATTAGTGTTCCACGCATAACTTGTTCCACTTGTTGTATTATGTACATCTTTTGTTGGAGATCCTATATAAATAAATAAAATAAAAAATAAAATAAAGATGTAGGTAGCACTCAAAAAATCAAAATCAAAAATAAATATTTTATTTCACATAAACCTACATGGGCACTTATGAAAGGTCAGAAGCTAGATGCACGGTTCCAATTAGTCGTTTCCAAGCCCCGTTTAAGATCTGAGCCTTAATAAATTCAAATCATTTATTAAACGTAAGTTGTGCCAGAAAGCCTTTTATACCGTTAAAGATTACATTGTTGACAAAAAGGCGTGGGATTGAGCTGCTCCAACTAATTTTAATTTTTTTTTATATACATACTGATTTTTTTTTGTTCTTTTCATTTTGCTATTTTTTTTCTTATATACACATTGTCATTGATGAATTTTATATATACAATGACATGAATATTTACTTTGTAAAATGTAATATTATTTTAATTACTGTGAATGTGAAGACTATGTGGGTCCTTGTTTTTTTCTTTTTCTTTTCTCTCAGCTTTAATCATAGTTTGCCAGTTTGAGTAAATTATGCGGCCTACCCAAATGTCCTTTCTTTGGTATTGTTCGTCGAATCGTTGAGCTCCTTAACTTTTATGTTGAGCTGTACGATTACTGACAGATGCTTGCACTGACTGGACAGGTCCACTCAATCTGTGCGGTTCTTTCCTCAAAAGACTATTTCAGACACCAACCTACATGATCTTCACATGATCTGACCAAGATTATGTCTGGACTTTAAAAGAGACTGTGACCTCTGAGTTTGTTTCGGCCTTTCTTCTCAGAGTAGTCAGATAGGAAACGCCGGCCTCATCTAGTTTTAAAAAAAATGTTTGACACGTAAAAGTGTTTGTATAAACTTTACAGAAATAAAATCATTTATCATTTATGGAGAAGAACCGACAAGAAACTTCATGGTTACTCTTTTAAAAATAACTGGCTTTTATAATGTTTTCAAATTACAGTGTTATTATTGTATTAAGTATGGGTGGACACTTACTCGAAGGTACATCGTCCTCTTGTCGGCTTTATTTAACATCTCATGGCAACATGCGACAACATCTTGTTGGCAACGTTTTGTGTAAACATTTGTAGTGAAAGAGAAAGTTTTAACTAAGAAAAATTTTTGCTTGGGTGGGTAGGCCTACTACGCATTGTATAACCTACGCAACAACGGGATAAAGGCTCGTGCAGACAGGCGTGACGCGACGGCGCAACACGACACCGCCACCGGTAGATCCATTTCCATGAAGTTTTCATACAGGGCATTTTTTTAATCACTATCCAAATTTTCGCAGGGTGTTCTACCCATGAATACGAACAACTTTCACTATGGGACCAACTCTGAAATCACGAGAAAAAATCAGCTGATTCATACAAAAGTTCAATACCTACTCGACCAAAATGTATGAAACAGCTGATTTTTTTTCGTGATTTCAGAGTTGGTCCCATAGTGAAAGTTGTTCGTATTCATGGGTAGAACACCCTGCGAAAATTTGGATAGTGATTTAAAAAATGCCCTGTATAAATTGTTCTACCCGTGCCACGTGGCACCAGTCTATACGAGCCTTAATCCAAGCCGCTAAACTGAGAGAAGTGTCCAAACTGTCCAACTCATTAAAATTAAGGTTAATGATCATCAATTGAGTATGTTGATTGTAGTGTTCAGCACCAAGTTCGTGGTTTGATAGGTTTGTAAGTAGGTAGAGGAAATACTCAGTTACGGCGACGATAATGATTTTTTTATTTAATGATTTTAATCCGAAGAGCACGTCTGAACGAGTAATGTTAATGATTTGGAAAAAATATACCTATGTTAAATTAGAGGATTTTCTTAATAACTTATGTGAATGTTTAGGTTATGTTTATATTACAATATAGTGTAATTAATTTGTAAAGTTAAGTCTAACAAACTGAGAATCACGTAAAAACTATCAAGCGTATATTTATGACATCTTCTCCATTTTAAAGATAATTTAATTAATTTATCTTTTACTAAACGTGTTTTAATATACTTAATACTATTTGTTTTATGTACTTATAATAAATTAATAAAGCGTCTAATTTTGGAAAACGCTACTTGATAGACGAGTCCTATTACTGGGTGGACGTACGACGCGTTGCGTGAGCTCAGCACAGAACACGCAAGCTATGCACTCGAGCCCGTTGGCATATTATGTCTGCGTGTTAAGAAGCAGGCAGGCTACGTAACTTAACGCAACTCGGGGCCCCAAGATACAGGCACTGCCTAGTTTGGGGACCAACTGTTCAAATAACCATGTTAATTAACCTAGTTATAATAAGCATATACAGGGTGTAAGGGATAGCCCTCCGCAGACTGATGGGGTGAATTCAATATATCATACTAAGATGACCGGTACATGAATTATTTCAGGAGCGTTATGGGACTCCAATAATCCTGATTTATTACTGTGGCAAAACGCGCGTAGCAAACGGCAGCGCAGCGAGCCTTCGGCCGCCGAGTATTTCAACATCCCTTGCTGATTTTTTTATTTTAGCTGTTTTATTTACATAAATGGAGTGCTGCGTACAGAGAATGTAATTTTACATTGAAATAAAGGTATAATAACTGAAAAACGATTAAAAAATAAAGGAATAGTCACTGAAAATACGATTTAAAAAAAATGAAAATTATCCTGAGAATATTTCCGGTGGAACATGATTCAAAATAAGGAGCTGAATGCACCCTGTTAGTTTGCGGAGGGCTGTCCCTTACACCTTGTATATTAATTATTATTACGTTAGTTATATTTTGTAACAATAATTATTATGGGGCTCGTGTCTAAATAATAACAGCCGCACGGGTCGAACTCCAAGGCTAAATAGCGCTTACCGAGGTCATTCCGTGGAAACCCATCCGTGCCTCGGAAAACACGTTAAGCCATTGGTCCCTATTTGTAGATCTTTGACAGACGTTACGGGCTCATGAGTAGTCAGAAGCCCGAAAGTCTGACGACCAGTCTTACCAAGGGGTGTCGTCTTACCCAGTAGCTGGGTTGTGGCGGTCAGATAGGCAGTCGTTCCATGTAAGATACTGCTGCATCCGGTTGTACTGGATGCCAACCCGAACGTAGTTGGGAAAAGGCTAGACAGTTGATGATGAACCAATAAATTATTCTTATTGCACCAAAAGTTAACAATCTCTGACTGGGTGGAGCTAGTAGTCGTAAGGATTGTTCTACAACATGTCCCGGAACTAACGCACAACCTCTTAAGAGGTCATTGTACTCATCATTATGAACAACTTTTACTATGGGACCAAACCTGAAATCGCGAAAAAAAATCAGCTGTTCCCTACATATCGACGAGTTATGCGAACATAAATGTATGGAACAGCAGATTTTTTTGTCGCATTTTAGGTTTGGTCACATAGTAAAAGTTGTTCATAATGATGAGTACAATGACCTCTTAAGAGGTTGTGCGTTAGTTCCGGGACATGTTGTACCTATATGTATTGTGAACTTAACATGTGAAGAGTGCTAAGTTAGGAGTATGTGAAGGGCAATATAGTAACAATGAAGACCAAAAAAGTCGCGACTTGTTGCGTCAGCTCGTCACTCATGACTTGAATATCAAATAACAATAAACGCTCTGCTTTCAAAATGTAAAACAATAAAAATTGCGACATTTCTTATAACACTACGCACGTAATTTTGTATTCAATGGTCACTGACCTTGTATATGTGGGTTGATGACCTCAATTCAATAACCACTCTAGTAAGAAAGTAGAAGAAGAAGAAGAAGTATGGTTTTATTAAGACGCAGAGATAGGTGTCCAACGGCCCTTGAGTGCATAGCTTGCGTGTTCTGTGCTAAGCTCACGCAACGCGGCGTACGTTCACCCAGTAATAGGACTCGCCCATCAAGGAGCGCTGTCCCAATTCAATACCTACATTTTGTGTCATTCGTGTCGTGTTAATGGGAAAACCGACTAATGGCAAAACTGAGATAAAAATACAAATTTTCTTAAAAAAAACGAGAACTATCAAATCTAATGCATGGTAAAACCCACTTTGCAATAATAATAATAATAATGCATAGTTACAAAGATAAGTAGTGAATGGGAATAGCCACTAAAATAGGACTTTTCATAAAAATTGAGACTGTAAAGAAATTATTGCAACATTATTCTCGTTTTACCTAAGTATACATATATCTTCGAATAAAACGTGTTATTTTAACAAATCTCTTTTTCATGCTGAACGTTTCTTTGGTACCCATTTTGTTGATCTACACGCAAAATATACTATCAGGAGTTAATTGTTTTTGGCTTTAGTGAAAACTAAGCAGAACTCAAATAAGTATAGAATTAATTCATACTAAACCGAAATAGTACTTTTTACTCGACGATAATTTTAGATAATGCTATAAAATATAATATAATGGCAATTCATATTAACTTGTATTAGCTATTTTTAGGGTTCCGTAGTCAACAACACCCTTATAGTTTCGCCATGCCTGTCCGTCCGTCCGCAGCTTAGCTCAGAGACTCCTAGTACAAGAAAGATGAGATTTATTAATTTTTTATTGTAAAGATTAAAAAAAAATATTCTGTGTTTTCACCAATGACACAAATCACACAATCACAGCGATTTGGCATGCTTAAAATCAGTCCAAAAAATCAAAAATCAAAATCATTTTGAGGAATGGCCGCCCACGTTAACAAGTCAAAAAGTTGTTATGGGGTATGCACGGCATCTATACTCGGCAGAGCTCTTCTTTGGAGCACATCCCATGCATGCTCAATTGAGTTGAGGTCTGGCGATTGAGCAAGCCACGGCAGAACGTTGATGCGAGCATCGACAAGAGTGCGTGTTACTATTCTAGCCATGTGTGGACGTGCATTGTCGTGCATTAGTCGAAACGAATCACCCAACCGGCTTAGCAAAGGGATGATCACGTATATATGAAACAATCCTCTTCGCATGAGCACTGAGGTTGCCCCCGATCCAAATGAGATTGGTTTTTCCACCGATCCAAACACCGGCCCAAACCATTATTGTTCCCCCTCCATATGAATGAACTTCCTAACAAAATTTCAAACGTTCTTAATGTCCATAGGTCCTCCAAACTCGAGTACGTCTTGTATCCGGCCTCATACCGAAATGAGATTCATCGGAAAAGCAAACACAAGGCCAGTCTTCTTCCTCCCAATTTTTGTGTTCGCGAGCCCATTGTAAACGGGCCCTACGATTGCGGGGTGCTATAGGTGGAACTCTCAGCGGCCTTCGGGAACGCAGACCCACTTCACGTAAACGATTTCAGATGGTTTGGTCGCTTATCAGCAATCCTGAAGACCTGTGGAGCCTCGTAGCCAAAATCATGGCGGTCATGGTACGATTCCGTCGAGCAGTATTTTGGATGTACCGGTCCTGTCTGGGAGTGGTGATACTAGATCGTCCTCCATGTCGCTCGGCCACGCTGCCCGTGATACGATAGCGTGTCCAGAGGCGGCTTATGACGCTCTGTGTAGTGCCAAGAGCGACAGCCACAGCACGTTGCCTGGAACCAGCTTGCAACATTCCGACGGCTCTTATCATATCTTCTCGTGTCAAATGATGTCGTTGCTCCATATTGATGCAATTTTTTTCAGTTCCGATACAGAAATTGTAATGGTTTTGTAAAAACGCTATTACAAACTTACATACGTAGGCTGAAAACCTGAAAGTCTTGAGATACTTAATAATACTAAGGCGAATGGCCGACGCGAGCACGTAGTTTGATTAATTATGTTATGATATACGTTAGTGTCAGTTGTCATTTGATTGCATTCAGTATTGCCGCAGATCGTGTTCGAACAAGTTCACTATAATGGCTTCGTGGACAACTATCGAATATCGTACAATTTTGCGTTATAACTTTTTACGTGGATTTTAAGTCCAGAAAACTGTTTAAATGAAATGAAACTTATACTTGGTGATGACTGTCCCTGTCCCTCTCGTGCAACCGTCTACAGACGGTACAAACAGTTTGAGCGTGGCTGTTTTAACCTAGAAGACGACCCGTGTTCAGGACGACCGGCGGAAGCAGTTACCTAATCCAGAAAATATTTCTGCAATTAAAAATTTAATTGAAACTGACCGGCGAATAACCTACCGGAAAATAGAGTCCTTACTGCAGATTGGCTCAGCAGCGTTACATTGAATTATTTACCATAAATATGTGCTCCTACAAATGCGCCCACATTCAGGATTGTAGTACACTACAACAAATTATAGGAGTGTCGAAAGTTAGTCTTGAAGACTGTTATAGGAGCTATTTTGCTAGTTGGGGTCATATTATGGCTGAAGTTAACCGATATCCACACAGCTGGACCGTAGATGGGTTCCACGTTGCGTATTTTGTATTAAAGTCTGCTGACCTAAAGTTTCCCGACTCAATCTACAATTACTATTTACATAATTAATTTCATTTTTTTGGTCATTCATTTCAATGACTACCGACTATATCTCTTCTGTCACGTCTACATTTTAGTGACAGCATAAGCATCTAGATCATAACATTTGAATTACCTATTATCTACTAACGGCCGAACCCAATAACCTATTTTCAGTAAAGACAGATCGCTATTGATGGTAGACAGTATAATTCTATCTGTCCTTATGTCCGGCCGGTAAGATTCCATAATTTGTTATAGATTATTGGGACGTTAAAACCATAGATAGATAGGTTTTTCTATCTCCAGTATGCCAAAACTGGTGATAGATAGGTTATTGGGTTCGGCCGTACCTAAGGATATCATACCAACCAACTCCTTTAGAATAGAGAAGCAAATTATAACCATGGTAACCGGTTGTTGACCGAACCAAAAAAGTACTGATGCATCGGCCAAACAAGTACCAGCCAAACAAGTACCATCTAAACAAGTACCATCTAAACAAGTACCATCCAAACAAGTGCCATCCAAACCAAGAAGCCACAACAAAGTTCTAAAAGTATTTCTACGGATTTCATAAGCTTATAATTTCCATGATTGTCAAACAAGTTTTGATAGCCGGAAGGGCAAAGATTGACACACCTACACACACTGAAATTCTTGTATACCTACTTAATTAATTAGGCTGGGTAGCCTCTGCCTACACAGTTTAATAGACATCAGACAAATAATGACATCTTCAATCAACTCAGCCGTCAAATCAATTAATCCTCGATTATGCAATCAATTACGAATATGTACCTAAAGCACAGATTACATAAAGAGCGAACTTACAATAATATTGTTCTTATCTTAAAGGTTCCTAACCTCCATTATATTATTATTATTGTATTATACTTTGAACCTTGAGTTCTCAATTCTAATGTGTACATCCACATACCTAAAGCCTAGTTCATATTGGTGGAGTTTATCTAAGTAGGCCTATATATGTACATATGTCGGTAAGTAGGTGTCTACTTACTGAAATATCACGAACTCAGACCTCTGTTTAATTGTAAAGCAGCTTTTAGGCAGCTGACTCACTGAGCTATTTATTTATTTATTTAAATTAAGTACGCCAACAGACATTAAAGATTGAAGATTAAATAGTAAAAGTTAACATGTAGGTATGACACGATATTCACATAGAACAAAGCAGCCTTCGTAAATTATACACATAATATTAAAATTAGTAATTAGAATGAAAAACAAAATTATAAACAAAACAGCTCTGATATATTTAAGTCTAAAAAAATAACAAAAAACTGACTTAGGGCTGATTTTTCAATCGTTAGATAACTTTTACCTGAGGAATAAATATGGTGGTTTGACACATTTTCTATACAAAAGCTGTCAAAACGTCAAACATATTCCCCAGATGAAAGCTATCTGACGATTGAAAAATCAGCCCTTACACAATTATCAATAAAGATAAAAAATAACTTACTAAAAGTATCAGATTGGCCATTTAAATTACTGCACAAGAAGGTTTTGAATTGTACCATCTCGCGCCTTATATTATTGTGTTGGGAACCAGCTACGATAGCATTTTGACAGTTGTCTTCCCCATTGTGGCAGGGAACCAAAGACTATATTTCTCTATGCAGGGAACTAAAGAACACATCAAAATCAGGCAGTTTTGAGTTGGTTCACCAATGTGAAACCGGTCTAATGATTTTTCTAGTCGTAGTCAAATGTTACTGAGGTAATGTTAAGGTTAAAACATTCGTCAGTGTGCTACAGGTAGTGTGATGGACAACGTCTTTTGACTATAGTTTTAATATAATTGCCTGCTGGCGAACGGTGGTCTAAAACGTTGTAATGGTTTTTGATATGTTTGAATGTGGTTCGATTGAATAGATTGTGATTATATTGTGAGTAGATGCTTATTTTTATTCGATAACTCTTTAGAAGCCCTTGGTTCCGTGATAGTATTCACGAGATAGGTACCTATTATAGGTATACTTACTTAAATTCAATTTTTCTAATAGTTTATACGTCCGCCTACCCTCTTTGGGGAGTGCATGCGTGATGAAGGCAATGAGTTGTGATGTGTCACATTGAACCTTGCTGCTCCTGGTTCTTTCTTTGTACCCGATTGCGTTGCGAAGACAGGGTAATCTTTTTCGTGTGAAATCCTTGTCCATGTTGAGCACACATTGACCCACTTTTATTGATTGCAGTAATTGCAAGACAATACATTATCAAACTGCTGACCTTCGTAACTTAATTCTAACAATACTGAATGATGTTACGAAGTTATTTTAATTAAGTGTAGATACACATCACGTATTATAGGTTCCTGCTGAATTCAGGTTATACGAATTAATTACTAGTGTATATGATGGACTTGACACCAAATACCTACTAGTCGAAATAGGCCAGCTAAATGACACATTAGGTACGTTATATTGATTTGAAGGAGCTGTCTCATTTTGATCGGGAATTTCCGTGGTAGGTACATTACCACGAAATTCCTGCCTTCATATTCTATTGAACTTCCGTACTTTTGCTAGGCCTGCTCAAAGTCAAATTGTTACCACTGATGTGCGTTACCACGATTGTTACCTATTCCACCTAGGTATACATACAACTTGTACATTTACGGCCGAACCCAATAACCTATTTTCAGTAATAGACAGATCGCTATTGATGGTAGACATTATAATTCTATCTGTCCTTATGTCAGGCCGGTAAGATTCCATAATCTCCTATAGATTATTGGGACATTTCACATTAAATTCGACAATCCATCAACCAACTAGTATTGGATCAATTTTTTGTTTTGTTTTTGTCTAGTGTTTGTTTTATTATTATTTCGCACGTGTTCTCTTTACACATTTGACTGACATTTGCAGAATTGTCGACATCGACACCATTGCCATAGATAAAAATAGAATAGATTATTGGGACGTTAAAACCATGGATAGATAGGTTTTTCTATCTCCAGTATGCCAAAACTGGTGATAGATAGGGTTCGGCCGTTACAGCGCAAAAGCGAACTCGAAAGGTCAATGTTCTTAGGTACTTATAATTACAAGTCGCGGCAGGTAGAGTTGCGTGTGTTAATCTGATGGTCATAGGGCTAGATGGAATTCGCTAATTATCATCCTATCACCCTAATTGTCTAACACACTATCAATCACTTTTGAAGCATATTGTTAATCCATTGCTTCATAAGTTTGAAAAACTTGTTTCTCAACAAAGTAAATAACGCAAAGAATGTTGTTGAACTGTCAAAATGAAACCGATTTGCCCCGCTGACGTATCGACTATAGGATTGATTGCCGAAGTCTCTTGGATGCTAAGCCATGCAGGCAATTATTGTAGGTACTAACTGTATGCGTACGTAGGTACTTACAGATTTCTGTAGGTACTAATGGACTATTTAATCCTAGCCGAACACGGACCACACGCTACCGACTACCGACCACTTGTGTCGCCCACAAGTGTCTGTCGCGCACTTCCGCTTCCAGGTACCTACAGGGTAGCGGCGTTTTGTGACTGTAGCGTGTGGCTAGGCTTAAATGTCAACCCTAATGTCGCCTAAAGCTAAGCGCACATTACAGCCGCAAAGGGCCGCATTGCATCGCGTTACAACACAAAAAGCGCGGTGCGACCCGCCTGTAGTGTGCGTTTATTCATAGAAAATGTACGAAAGTAATGAGGAGGATTTTTGAAATCCGATGCCGCCCGTAAAAATCTGCGTTAGTCCTTATAGTACCGTATGTAGAAGCTACCTAATCAAAGGATGGTAGCCACAATTAATGATAGCCTGGTATAGTTAATGTAGGACTTAGAAAATATGACTTTAGGTATAGCACGCGGAAAAGCGAAGAGGAAAAGTGGGGTATGAACTCCGTGCTTATAAAACAAGTTTAATCTGCCTACGTCTACCACGCAATATACCTTTAACATTTTACTGACAAGCTTTCCCTCTCTTTCCAGACATGATCGTCGCCGAAGCTTGGAAAGCAAGCTACCTATACTGGGTCTTTCCGGTACTCATCATCATAACAGTCTTCGCAATCCTTGGTCTTTTCGGAGTCATCTTCGCGATCAGACTCTTCGCCAAGTACACTTGTGGACAGTACCGTGAGCCAACGAGAATGGATGGGAAGACCGTGATTGTGACCGGATGTACCAGTGGGATTGGGAAGGAAACTGCGAGGGAGTTGGCTAAGAGAGGAGCCAGGGTCATCATGGCTTGCAGGAATTTGGAGATTGCTGAGAAGGTTAAAGGTGATTGTTTATTCTTTATTAAATTGTAGGTTTGGTTGAGCCTTTTGGGGTAAAACTATTAAAGCGGAGATATGAGTGTTCTGACAGAGTTTTTAAATTCTAAGTTCCATGTGTGCTTGTCACAGTTGGATAGTAAAAGATCACACTTTCTTTCTTTTTTTCACATGCAATAGTCGCCTCCAATAGAGGGTCTCGGTTTCAGCGAAAACACATGAGTGGGCTGTAGAGCCTGTAGCAATGTGTTATAGTTATTTTTCCCCGTTATTATTTAACGCCTAGAATCTTTAATCAAAATAGAATATTGAAATGTACATACCAATTACCAATGTGTACCAATTATTATTAATAACAAAAATTTATATTTTCAGCCGAAATCATCGACACAACGAAGAACACGAAAGTCGTAGTTAAGAAACTGGACCTCAGTTCCTTCGCATCCATCAGAGAATTCGCGGAAGATATCAACAAAACTGAGACGAAACTAGACGTTTTGGTACACAACGCTGGTTACGCAGACACTTTCAAGAAGAGGAAGACTGTTGACGACCTTGAGATGACCATGGAGACCAATCATTACGGCCCATTCTTGCTTACACATCTTTTGATTGATCTGCTAAAGAAAAGTGCCCCATCGAGGATAGTAGTAGTTGCTTCGTCTTTATACCGCCTTGGAGCATTCAACATAGAAAACCCGAACCCAGTGGACACATTACCAGGGTACCTCTACTACGCCTCAAAGGAAGCAAACATACTTTTCACAAGAGAACTAGCCCGAAGATTGGAAGGTACGGGAGTAACAGTGAACTGTCTACATCCCGGCTTGATTGAAACCGGAATTTGGAGTTCCGTGCCTCCTCCATTGAATTGGATGCTGTTCCCGATAACCAAATGCTTCTTCAAGAACCCTGAACAAGGTTGCCAGACTTCCGTCATGTTGGCGGTTGACGAGAAACTAGAAAAGGTTTCCGGAAAATACTTTTCTGATTGCAGAGAAAGTTCGTTGTCGAGTTCTGTCAGTAACATGAGCAGAGCTAAGAAAGTCTGGGAGATTTCTGAGAAAATGGTCAAGTTGGGCGAAGATGATCCTAGGATTTAATACCTACGTATTTTCTAATGAACTAAGAACGATGTATTTACTAAAGAGACATCAAAAAATGTAAGCCCAATTTACTTAAAGTCATCTTCGTAAAAGAGCTATTGTGGAAGAAGAAAATGTCTTATGTTGCACTGTATTCACTTCTTTCTGTTAGCTTAGCTGCGAATTCTACATCTTTTCATTGCGGAGAGTAGTCGCTATGCAATGTAAAATTTTAACTTACATTTATTATAATATTGGGTTACTTTCTGTTTTAGTAATACCTATATAAACGCAAAAGCTCAACAACGGGGTACGATGTATTATGATATATTTTAGTTATTAAAGTTTTTTTTTAATGTCAGTTTTAATTTTTTCGAAACCTTCACAATTGCAAGAATAAAAAAATCTAGGTATCAATTAATATTCATTTTATTAGTAAAACTAGTTCTTTACATAATGGATAACAGTTAGCAGCTAATGAACATACTTTATGAAATCATGATCATAAAGCTATTAAAAGTAAAATCAGTTAAACGTTTGGCTATTACACAATGACGAATGATGGCCGATTTTGAGAAAGGTCAATGATTAAATTTATTCGTTTGACTGCCTAGACCTTACCTACTTGAATAAAAACTATTTTGTTGATCCCCGAAAAAGGTAGCCAGGGAGGACTGACATCGCCTTTATTCGGTTATCGTAGGTGTTACCCTACTGCTGTACGGTTGGCCGTACCATGGATGGGAGAAACGAACATCTATACACTGTAAGGAGTATTCTTGCTTGCAGCGATCGGCCGCTATAGTAAAGCTTGCTAACAGGTGTGGTCATCGTGTGCACGGGATTTTGTTATCAAATTGGTCAGATGTAAGTTTCCTCGATAGTACACACGCCAGCACATCAAGCTACTACAATCTGTCAAATTTCTTTAGTAGATTTTCGACTTTATTGCTAAAGCATTAGGTTAAAGGTTGATTGGAAAAATTTGAGTTTCGGGTAGCTTGATGTGCGGGCGTCCATACATCCAAATTTCGCCGATGCCCGAATTAGGTCTTACTTTATAGGGGCATAAGCCTCCTAACAATATATTTTACAGGGAACAATGTAAACCCCGGGACGGGAAATAATAACTTACGAAAGTGGCGTTTCAAAAGTAATTCAGATTGCAATGAAATGGATGAAAATCTGCCTTACATGGGCCACTGTGTGATTAGATTACCTATACAATATAAAAATAAATATATTCATCTAAGCCCCATCTAGGGTTAGTAGACACTAAAAATTCATCTCATACATACATGCAACATTACGACGGCGAACTGCCGATAACTCCTAACTGACATTTTTCGAGGAATTGAGAAATTTGATTTTGAAACATGCGAATAACGCCTTTAAATCCAAAACGATAAAAAAGTGAATTTCTCGAAAAATGTCAGTTAGGAGGTCTTGGCAGTTCGCCGTCGATTAGTCTTTATTTAAAGGGAACTTTTTCATAGAAGTTTCTATCGTAACATAACAATTACGCCTATAATCCCCGAAGGGTTTGGCAGCGGTGTATCTTAGTACACCCACATTTCGCAATTACTAAATAATTTGATTTAAGTATGGCAAATTACCTGTCGATAATAACAGTGCACTTCACTAAATCTAGCATATAGGGTCCATGTTATAGAGAGCTTAAAATATGCGCTATTTCTCATCGATCTTTAATCTCATGTACAGTTTAAAAACAACATTAATTAAAATTGAGAATCATAATAAGTCAAAAACATTGTTTTCAAACTTAAAAAATACTGGACTATAAATATTTGTTTAATACTTCTTAATTTTAACTTATTTTTTATTAGTCTATCAAATCAAACTGGTCTAGGAATGTGTGGTCTACACCTAATGCGGTCCCGAGACTTTCCCGCGGTTTTCTACAAGGAGGCTCGTCGTCAAAACAGATTGGATCCAAATAGTCCGAAGAGTTCTTTGGTATCACACTGCAACTTGGACTTAAAAGATCAGGCAATAAGACCCTATTTGCTGTGAACACATCTACATTGACAATATTGAGATTTTCTTTTTCTTCTACAATAGTTCTAAATTCATTGGCATCTTCGCAGCTTTTGTCGCACGGCACAGCTCTGACTTTCTTAAACCTATTAATAATTTTCTCTAAAGAACTTGTTTTTCTTGTCAATTGTGAGTTAGTTTTGGGTGTTTCAGTCTTAATATCTTCTTTTTCTAGGATATCTTTTTGTAGTTCCAGCACATTCACATCAGCAAAATGCACCTTATTCGAGTCTTCTTGAATCTTTTTTGGAACTTCGTCCGGTTCAGGAGTTACTGTTATAGTAGGTAGACTAGTAGCATCAAATATCTTTCTGTTAGTTTCTAGCCGAATTGCACTGTCGGGAGTTCCATAACTATTATCATTCTGTAATGCCAAGATGCCAGATACTTCAAGAAGTGGACAGTCTTCTTGCATTACAGATAATTTCCTTGGAATAGGAATCTTAGACCTCTTTTCTCTATTATCAAAGAGATTCGGTGATGAATGACTTCTGAACAAACAGTTGATATCAGTTGAAACTACTGATTCATTAAACAGCCCACCTTTCTTAACATTAACATTATCTGGTCTTTCCGTTTTATATTTAAACTTTTTAGAGCTACTAGACTTTTTCGTTGATAGTAACCTCATTATCTGTTGTTTTGTGAAGCCCGAGGAACATTCTGCTATGGTTTCATTATTCCTACAGTTAGTTTGGGATAGTATTGACATGTTAAAGTTCTGTGTAGTGTTTGGACGGTCATAGGAACAGATACGGCATGATATGAGGCTCTTTAAGAAGTCATCTCTTGGTCCTTGGTAGAATGGAGCAGAGAGTATTGACCGTGACTTTGGTTTAGTAAAAGTGCTGGCTCTTCTGCGAAAGTTGAATTGATGTTTGGATATGTTTAGTGGTGTGAATGTGTCAAATGTAAGTTGAGACTGTAAGTCTTTGCCCATCTTCAAATCTGTCAGGTCAGGTAATGGTGGTATTTCTGAGAATTCCTTCAGTGATAACGACCGGTTGTATGATGTTTGTGTTCGCTGAAAAATAACAGTTAATATTAAGAAATACACACAACAACAAAATATAAAACTAGCAGCATAAATCCCCGCAGTTATTAAGAGTTCTTTGAAATTCTCATTCATTTTTATTTAAATTAATTTTACAAAATGTTATAATGTTGACAAAATCATTATAAATTACCCCACACTGATAAAAATTATATTAATCTCAATTTTGTTAAGATTTGTGTAAGGTGGACTTCATTTACATATCTTTATGATTTATTTTAGTAACAAATATTTCTACTTCAAAGTAAAAATACATAAAAGAGTTTAAAATATTAATTACAATAACTAGAACTCACCTGAAGTTTAGCTTCAGCATTCATCACCCTATCCAAAAGTATCCTCATAGCGGACACAATTTCCGTAAAGTTGCGTCTCCCACCATCCAAGTATTCATTGAACTTGTATATTTCATCACCAATTTCAGCATTTTTCAATATAAAACCGATTGATATAAGAAACGCTCTTATAAGGTTGGGGAAACTCAACTTATTATCTTTAGTGATATTCTTGAGAATGTATTTCTGTTCGCTGTTGACTTGGCTTTGTAATTCTTTTGTGCATATTTCGTCAGTCTTTGGGTTGTACTCTAATGTGTATGAACTCTTTTCGGCTTCACCTGTTTGTCTGGCAATTAACATTGCGGTGGAGTTACGAGTTTCTCTACAACTTTGAAGGAACGGTTTTATTTTTGTATCCCATTCTTTTTCCATTTGTGTGATTCTGTTATCTACTTCAGCTGACCAATCATCAAAAAATGAGGATGATTCGTGAACATCTTTTATTTTCAGGATTTCTACTTTCAGTGTCTCATCTACCTCATGTGTCTTTAAGAAGCCATCAACTATTTTGTCTAAGTATTGTTGTGGGTTTAGTTCAGTCATTTTATTCTCCATTTCAGTTATTCTCTTGCGGAACAACTCAGCTATTTTCTCCATAACTGCTCTTTTACACAAATAATTAGAAAATTTACTGGATATTATCACTGTTTCCTTTTCAATGTTATCAATAAAACCTTCTTTTAGTGTCTTGTAATCCTCAGTCATGTTGTTATACAGCTTCTTTTGGGTATCTTTGACCATTTTCGGTAATAATACTCTTTGCACAGCAAGTTGTGACATTTGGAATATCAACATGGTGACTTTATAGCAGCTTGGGTTGACCAGGTAAGAGGACATGACTGGTGCCAACAAACCTTTATTGCTGTAGTCGCTGATGAAGTTAGACAACTCGTTCCTGTACGCTCTCTCAGTCTTTGAATCGTATAATGGCCATGGCAATGAACAAGAAGCCTGAGTATCGATTATTGACACCAAATAGTAAGAAAGGTGATTAAAGAAGTTCTGTGTCGGTTTTTCTAATGCATTCTCCTTAAATATCTGCCTGCTGAGCTCTAAAGGCATTTGCTGCAGCTTACTCAGTATTCCCAAGTTCAAAATAGTCTCCTTTTTGAATGAGACAACAAGGTCTCTTTGCATTGCTATTGTAGCCATTTTAGCACTTTAGTTTCACATAAATGCACTTTTTAATACAAAATCGAATATTTTACATAACGTTGTACACTATGTTTCAAACCATAATTCACAGTTTATTATTTTAGAAATATCTACCCCATGCACTTTCTGGGTTAAATTTAAATCGAAATGTCAATAAATTACCGTTGATGCCACGTAGTGCTGTCCTATTGGGAAAAACCGTAATCGACTATTTGACACTAAACAAGACGATAATAGTAATAAATGAATGTTAAAATCATAACAAAATCAAAAGCTGAGGGGGGGGGGGGTTAGATTTGTAAAAGATATTTGTGTTTTGTGTTTGTTGAATGACGAATGCACAGACCAGGTAGGACGAATGTTGGTTCGGCTTTTTTTCGGTGGATTTTATTTATAAAGCACCTCTAATATCGATATGATCCTCTACAATGCATATGTTAAATTATTTGTATGGACGGCAGCACATCAAGCTACTACAATCTGTCAAATTTATTTAATAGATTTTCAACTTTATCGCTAAAGCATTAGGTTCAAGGTTGATTGGGAAAATTTGACAGTTTCGGGTAGCTTGACCTGCTGGCGTCTGTACAATACGGCCGAAGTATATTGGCGTGTCCGAACTTCGCACAGAAGGTTGCACAGTACCTAACATTTTTAGGAACCAAATTAATGCTGACATGAGGTGAGTGTGAGTAAGAGAACATACGTGAAAGTTTTCAGAGCCTATGTTCAGACTCTGAACATACGCTCTGCGAACTTTCACGTCAGACTCGCCAAGATACTTCGGCTGTAATGTAATTAGTATTAATATATATAATCGACTAACAAACTAATCATTAATTGTTGCCCAACACCGAAGATTTGGTTCCGTTCAGAAACCATGGCAAATATTTGACAGTACTAAATCAATATCAATACTGATATAATAACGCTGTGGAGATAAAGTGCCTTGCTTACCTAGAAAGAATGATTTTTATAGTTGGGCTTGAATATTTTACTGACTGTGTTTTTGAAGTGAAAACTTCATTAGGCGTTGGGCATTTTGATTACTGAACGAAGTAATCGATTGCAACATTTGCGACGTTCCGTTACATTTGTGTTGGCAGAAAATAAATAATATATTTAGTTTCTGCGCTGTTATTGTATATATAATTCTAGTACAAATATTTTTTTCTCCTTATTTACCTTACAAGAAAAATATTATTTTATTAAAATCAATGTAATCTTTTAACTAAAAAAAATAATAGGAATTAGGCAAAACAATCAGTTTGTTTTCATACGTGACACGAAACACTTTAACCTCAAAAAGTCAAAACGTTTCATTAACGGGGGAGCAAACAAAACTCACGTGTTTGTTTCTCCCCGAAAAATGAAAATAAATTGAAGTAAAACTAGCAAAAATGGTGCGTAACATCCTTATTTAGTTTAATTACAATGCATGGCGGGATATGGTGATAAAGTTTTATGTTATTTCAGAGTAAGTTGTTTGTTTTATACGAACACAGCGCGGGCTTCGCGCTGTTCAAAGTCACCGAGTTTGAAGAGCTTGCAGCCTTTTTGCCTCAAGTTGAAGAGTCTGTGACTGACTTGCAGCGATTCAACTCCGTTGTGACGCTAAGTGGGTTCCAGCCTTTCAAATCGGCGGTCGTCGCTTTGGAAAATATCAATGCGGTATCTGAAGGTTAGTGCCCGCGTGTGTAATATTTCGTCCACACATGTTTGGTAAATAACTGAAAAAAGGAATTTGCGATGCAAACATTGTTTGCTCTATGAAAAATTCATCCTTTAGTCAGCAAAACTGCAAATTCATAATTATTTTTCAGGATTGACTTTATTTTCCTATCATGGTTGTTTTTCTTCGTGGTGTCGACGGCACGACAGTGTATTAGATTTGCCTGTTGTTCTTCTATGTACATCTATAGTATAAATGTGCAAAGTAGTTGATTTTTATGTGGGGATGATTTTTGTCAGAAGAAACGCTTTCATATTTACAAACAATTACAACACTATTGTTTTACAACCACTTAGTACTAAGAATGGACAAGGTCAGCTAAATCAATATCTTTTCTGTATTAACATATTGATGATTGTCAAACAGGGATACTCCCAGAAGACCTGAACCTGTTCCTGGAGGGGGCGCTTCCAAAGCGCAAGAAGCGTGGCAAATGCACCTTGGGTGTGTTGGACCCCAAGTTGGGGGCAGCCATCAGCGAGGCACTGGAGATTCCCTGCTCACATACTGGTGCTGTTCCAGAGATTCTACGAGGTAAGTCTTTACCTTAAAATAAAATACCTTTAGGTTGAGGTGAGCTTCCTATTTAGAAAAAGCTTGTTTCAAACTAATTTATCTTAAGACAAAGAAATACTTTATTACTAAATTCTATATTTCTTATAATAATTAAGCTTTTTTTTACAAATCAAAATGTAGTGTTAGTAATATGTTCTTACTACTAGTGTTAGACTTGTGTAGTTGTAATTTTTCTCTCCTCTCCGCTGTTGATTGGCCTCCTAGAGGCTGGTATTAATAGAAATTTAATTGTGTCTCATCACATGACATTGGAAGGTTTATGGACCCCTTTTATTAGTGTATTTCATATTAATACTTAAATTGAGGAGCTTGTGGCTAAGTAATAACAACTGCACGGGTCGATCTATCAGGTTAAGCTACGCTTGCCGGGGTTGGTTCGTGGGTGGGTGACCATCTTTACATACCGAAACTCCTCTGTGCCTCAGAAAGCACGTTAAGCTGTTGGTCCCGGCTGTCATTCGTGGATCTTTGACAGTTGTTACGGGTCGTCAGAAGCCCGAAAGTCTGACAACCAGTCTTACCATAGGGTATCACATTACCTAGTTACTGGGTTGTGGAGGTCAAATAGGCAGTCGCTCCATGTAAAATACTGGTATTCAGCTGTGTCCGGTTAGACTGGAGGCCGACCCCAACATAGTTGGGAAAAGGCTAGGCAGATGATGATGACTTAAATTAATGATTTTTATATAGCAAACAGAAGCTAGTGATGCTTGATCTCTATTCTGTAAGTTTCGATCACCATACTTGACAAGACACCTTACTTTGAGAAAAATTATTTGCACACTTTGATCTATTGCAAGTCCTATCTCGCTCGTGGTAATAACAGAAGTGCTAAAGTAAATGCAGTTATATCCATAACATGTACCTATTTAACGAGTGTACTTTGTTGAAATTAACTGCTACATTTCTTTAGTATTAATTCATTTGAGAAGTCAATTGAGCTGAAAAATCTATGGCTACTTATCTATGCTAGCTATGTTGTAACATCTCACTGTGTTTATATTACGTTTGTCACATGTTTGAGTCTCTAAAAAAATGTGGGGCCATTTGGTTCCAACAAAAAATATTTGAAAGCATCAATTCATTTTTTAATGAATATTAAATTTTTAAGTAATTTAAACAAATTAAATCAACTTCAAAAAGAAATTAACTCAATTATGAAATAACTTTAAAAAAAGTAAGATTATTTAATTTTTTTTATACTTACTTTTTTACTTCATAATTTTTAGGTTTAAGTAAAAACTAGGATATTTGTTTGTAATAAGTAGTTAATAGTTTTATTATAAATATCACACTAGAATTTGACCAAGGTTTTGAGATGTTTTCTCTTTGACACCACACCTGTAGCTCGTATCAATAAGCCAGGCCGTTGCACTTACTTATTAGTCCATATCTTGAAAACTACTGAACCGATTTTGATGAAACTTACACTGTTCCCTAAGTTGAAGTAAAGGTAAGCCAATAAAAAAAGAATGGCATTCAGGCAATAAGTCCACCGTTGTACCATAATAGTGCACCAACTTAATTTTTTTTTTCTTAGGTATCCGCCACCACTTCCATGCTCTCATCAAGGGTCTAACCCTAAAGGCATGCAGCGTGGCACAACTCGGTCTGGGCCACTCTTACTCCCGAGCTCGCGTGAAGTTCAACGTGCACCGGGTTGACAACATGATCATTCAGTCTATAGCACTGCTGGATCAACTGGACAAAGATATCAATACGTTTTCTATGCGGATCAGGTGAATATCATGAACTTCTGATCATTCATGACAAATTGCAACATAATTCAAATGTATGCTTAAGCAGGAAAAAATTATGCATGTGCTAATAGCAAGTATATAAACTTGACATTGTAAATTCATTTAGATATTGTTACTAGAATATGGCTGTTTAACACACATACGTTTTTCCCAAAGATTTTATCAGTCGTCCTTTTATGTTTGGGCTGCTGAGAGTTACCAAGACATCTGAGACACACTCACTCACTTGACATTTTTATAAACCCTTCATCATATTCTAACTTATTAAAATGCATCCCACAGAGAATGGTACTCTTACCACTTCCCAGAGCTGATCAGTATCGTCCCAGAGAACCAGCTTTACACCAAGTGTGCGGAGTACATCAAGGACCGGAAGACGTTAAGCGCTGAGTCGGTGGAGCCTCTAACTGAGATCATCGGGGACTCGGAGAAAGCTCAGGCTATTATTGACGCATCTAAGATGTCTATGGGAATGGATATCTCGCCTGTGGATTTGATTAATATACAGATGTTTGCGGGAAGGGTTGTTGCACTCAGTAATTACAGGTAAGATTTAAAAAATATATTTTTTAATACCTGAAGGCCAACTCTGTAATTAATAACGTTTAAAATCTAACTGCAATTTTGTAGAAAATTTAGGTAAATTCAAAGTATTTTTGACAGATAGAGATTGATTAGAATGGTAACTATTTTTTTTTTTAATCAAAATAAATTGTCTCATATGTCCTTTCTGGGCTCATTTCAGTTGAGCTTTTGGAGCAATAATTCCATATTAATCGAAATTCAATGTGGCGTCAGTGAAAATAATCGAAAGTGCCATCAAGTCTTCGAACTTTAAAATTCATGTCTCAAAAACCACCAAAATTAACTGTTTCATCAGCATTTCACAGCTGAGCATAAGGTGCTACTTTTGCACATAATTATTTTGTTAAGTTACATATTAAACTTTCTACATACAGGAAGCAGATAGCAGGGTACCTTCACACAAAGATGGAGTCGGTGGCTCCGAACCTGACCACATTGATTGGCGACCAAGTCGGCGCGCGACTTATATCTAAGGCTGGTTCCCTCACGAATCTAGCCAAGTACCCTGCATCTACGCTGCAGATTTTGGGTACGTGAACATTAGCTATTTATACATACAGGTAAATCAGAAAAGGTATGCACTTTGGTTATCTTGGTGTTTCTGATTTAGTATGAACGTCGTAGAACCTCCCACAAAGGCAAAGCTTCATAGTTTTGTACTGCTGCGCTTTGTCGTAGTGCACCTATCGTTTGTATGAAGCTTTCTCTCTCTCAGGTTACCTACTCTGGTTGCAGAAACATTTATCACTCAAAAGCTGAACAATTTTTTTGGGATTGCATGCAGATCAGAGTTGATAATCTATAATTTTGCAATCATGGTAATACAAAATAGGCAAGTTCTTCCAAGGCTGTAACAGCTCTATATTCCAACACATCATCGCGCGTTCGTATTTACAAAGATAGATGATGAACCAGAAGCGCATACTTTTCTTGTGAAATCAGTAGACAATTTAGAATGATGACCTTTCTAGGGACCCCAAACAGATAAAAACAAAATATGAATTTCATATTTGCATGTATATGATGATACGACACTGACTCATGTCTGAACCATCCCCTATTATTTTGCAGTAATCTATCACTGGCTCTAGGAAAGTAATGGTCTATTGGTGTACAAATAAAAAAAAATGGCTTAAAAAATGTATACACCAACCGACTGTACTCAGTTGTGATTGGTTAACAAAAATTACAACAACCATTTTCATTCAAGTTACATATTTTATTGCCTATTCTGCAGGCACTATAAAAAAGGGTAATTGGATCTTTGACCCGCAAAGGTAACTTGTAAATACATTCATAACACTAAATCTCCACTGTTTACTCAGGTGCCGAGAAAGCACTGTTCCGTGCGCTTAAGACCCGCTCCAACACGCCTAAGTACGGGCTACTGTACCACTCGACGTACATCGGGCGCGCCGGGCTCAAGAACAAGGGACGCATCAGTCGGTACCTCGCCAACAAGTGCTCCATCGCATCCAGGATTGACTGCTTCTCTGGTAAGGAATGCTTTACACGAATTTTATTTTATAAGGGCTGATTTTTCCAATATTAGAAGGCCAATTCCCGTGTTTAAAAACATTCAAATAAAAAAAATCAAACTCGCAATCCCATCTCAGCGACAATCAATGTCATAAACTTGAGACTGCGAACATTTTTAAAATTACGGGAATTGCCCTCGGATATCTTTCAGACAGAGACTGACAGTTTTTGTATTGAAAAACTTTCAAAATTATTCCTGAGGTAAACATCTGGCGTTGGAGAAATGAGCCCTAAGTCTTGTATTTTAGCATGTTTGGTGTCGCCAACTACTGAAGCCATAGTAATCCTTCTCTGCCTAGCCTCTTTCCTACTATGTTGAGGTTGCTGCTAGTCTAACCGGATGTCGCTGAATACCAGTATTATAGAAATATGTCAGTTTTAACCATCTCAAAAAAGACGATTCTGTATTAGACCGGCGTGTATGTATGTACGCGATTATCTCAAAAACTACTGAACCAATTTTGATAATTGTGTTTTTTTATGTTATTTTTATTGCTATAAAAATATTTTGAAGAGTATTCTATCTATTTTCTATTTTGAAATTTTTTTTTGACGGTTTTCATTTTGTAACATGCACACTTTGATCTATTGCAAGTGTAACCTGCATTTGTGGTAATAATAGTAGTGCTACAGTAAATGCGGCTATATCCACACGTGTGCGCCGAAATGCGTATCATGTACTAATTTTACTGCTACAATCTTATTTCTACCTCATTTTTGATGAAATCTCAGTATAAAATAACTAATTCATAAAAAAAAAAACTAAAACGAATTATAAACCTATTTTAGTTATAGTGTTTTGTATTCTTCTTTCAAATTTAAAACATAATTCGAAGGAAATTGCCATTTTTTTTAAACTAAAATAGGTTTATTAAGCGTTTGAGTTTTTTTTATGAATAATACGGTATGATTTTGAGAGAGTTTGTTATGGCAGTCTGTGACGAGCGTTATGCGTATATCAATTTTTTTCTCAACACTTGGTCCCTAAATAGCGGTTTTCTCTGGTGATTTATAGAAAAACCCATGAAATATAATTTTTTAATAGTCGTTACAAATCACAAGCGCGCGCCATAATGACTTTCATGTCATTGTTATAAAGATGAAATTGCTATGACATCAACTTTAAAACTCAAATATTTTCCTTTTCCAGAAATTCAATCAACAGTTTTCGGCGAAAAGTTACGTCAGCAAGTTGAAGACCGTCTGAAGTTCTACGAAACCGGTGACATTCCCAAGAAGAATATAGAAGTCATGAAAGAAGCTTTGGATGAACTACAACAGGCTGTAGATGTCGAAGCCAGTGCCAAGAAGAAGAAAAAGAAGAAGAAGAAGAAGGAAAAAGATGAGGAAGCTATGGATGAAGATTAGCTGTCAATGTGACTGTTCATCATGTCAAAGTGACAGTTCTTTAGTTTAAGTTATAGTAACTAGAGTGCGACACGGATCATAATGAATGTAGTGAAATAAGAACTAAAACAAATTGTACTGGATTTGAAAGGCAGAGAAAGGAAGATGTCAAAAATTACATTTTCCTTTACAAGCATCGCTATTCACGCTTGTTGCGATCCGTGGCGCGTTATTTTATATTTTCAGATAAATCTATCGATGTGACCTCTTGCAGTTAATACATTAATTTTAAGGTATGAAAGTGTTTTATTTGATGCTAAAACGCGTTTTGGAGCTAAAACAACTACAATAATGATCTAAACGATCTTACACAGAACTCATTCCACCCATAACAAACCAGTAAGCCTCATGACATGCATGTAATCTCGATGATTGTCAGAATGTTAGTCCATCTAACAAAAGTCCTAAAGCGGCTGTTCGACTGTTCACCTCATCCACAAGTGAATGTTGCCATCACAATATTCTACTTACGGCAGCCATTCTTGAGACTTTAAAGGAAAGTTAAGAATATTCACAAAAAATAAACAAAACCAAACGATTTCTATCTTTTTATTGCAACGTTACTTTCTCTTAAACCTACAGCACAATTTTTACTTAGTAGTTTTTAGTCATGCTCCTTTTCATTAACCAATCCCACGTCATGTGACTTTCACATGACACTAAAAATGCCCTTACGACCGAATTCTCAAGCGTAACTAAACGTTGTGTCACCGTTAAATCTAAGCAACGGAAAAGTCATGTCTTTTGAGAATTCGGTAGTTAGGAATCATTAGGCGCCTGCATGTCATTGACAGTGGAGCGTTGTTGGTAAACATTTGTGAAATGTCACAAACATTCTACGCTCGCACAGACGTAAAAATACCGCGCACTAGATTTTCAACTCTCGGTGTTGAGCCGAGCATTGAGAATCCAACAGTGCACCCCAGCGCGTGGTAAAAACACTGTTGGATTTTCAACTCTCGGCGCTAAGCAGAGCGTTGAAAATCTAGTGTGAACCTGAACTAATTGTATTGAAACAAGATGGCGCCTGGAGGCGTTAGTTCCGATTTTGGCCACGTGCCAAAAGATCTTGTAATTCTCTTATATTCTATCACCCAGTAATAGCGAGATGCTCGCTACAGTTGATCTTGACGTTAATGTTGACACAGGCGAGCTGCGTCACGAAGAACTTGAAGATGTAGGGGATGGCTATGGACACCAGGCTGCCGTCGCCACAGAGGCGGCAGGTTTCCTTGCTGGTTTCACTCTTGCCGATTATAGGGCCCAGGAGGGTGCCGCATTTTGAGCAGAGGATTGCCTGGAAGGAAAAGTGTTACTTTAAAAAATGTACCTATTATTATATGTCATTATAATCTGTATTTTATAAAAAAAGGAAAGGGTTGTGTGGTTTTGTGCAGTCAGCGACATATTAAGTTGCTGGCCTTGTAGGAATTTGTAATTGGTCACGGCATTGTTTTCATTAACCCTTTAAGAGCGTTGTCACATTTTGCACCTCTCTCGCTCACACAGAACCAAATTTTTAAGAATGTTAAATGAAAAAATGCTTTTATGAAAAATGTAATCAATGGGCGGTCTACAAAATAATATTAATTCAATAGGTAGTTATCAAAAACACATTTCTATTGTGTTATCTAATAAACATATGTAATTAAGTATTATGATCTGTTTTTGAGATGATGTAAATAAATGCCGCAACAAAAATGTGTTTTTAATAATTACCTATTAAATTAATATTATTTTGTAGACCGCCCATTGAATACATTTTTCAAAAATGCATCTTTTCATTTAACATTATTAAAAAATTGGTCCCGTGTGAGCGAGAGCGGTGCAAAATGTGACAACCCTCTTAACCGCCTGCGACGGATTAATCCGACAAATATTTTCGTGTCCATTTCGCCAGGGTCGTATATTTACGACCAAATATCGTAATGATTCAAGTTGCCCGGCGCTGGGGGCACGACAACTAATATGAAGTCGGGCGGTTAAAAGGTTAAAAAAATCTTCTGAAAACGGACCGATTAACCAACATGACTCTTAATAAAATACACTTTGATTTTGTCTGTTCAGTGGACCCTTACAACAACTTTTCAATTCATCGTCATCATCTGCCTAGCCGTTTCCCAACTATATTCGGGTCGGCTTCCAGTCTAACCTGATGAAGCTGAATACCAGTATTTTCCATAGTGCCTATCTGACCTCCATAACCCTGTTACTGGGTTATACGATACCCCTTGGTAAGACTGGTTGTCAGACTTTCGGGCTTCTGACGACGGTATTATGACCGTCTTTATATGTTCGACAAAGGAGTGCTGTTCACTAATGGTAATAGATACGTACCTCAGTCTTGTCGCTGCAGTGGAATAGGCGGTCGTGCAGTAAGAAGGAAGCGCCGTGCGAGGCGAGCGCGTCTCGTTCCATCTCGCCCAGCCGCACGCCGCCGCCACGACGCCGACCCTTCACCGGCTGGCGGGTTAGCGCGTCTACTGCGCCCGTTGTACGGACCTGGGCAGTGGGAAATATGTATAAATAAATAAATAAAAAAACAAAGAAATACCGTAAAACGGGGTGAATAGGGATGTAGGGGTGAATCGGGACGAAACTTTAAAAGGGATTTTAACATTGAAATAATATAGTTTGTTACCAAATAGGACTCTACCGTACCTACTATAATTAAAAATTAAGTGTCCTGGTTGGTAACAAACTATATTATTTCAATGTTAAAATCCATTTTAAAGTTTCGTCCCGATTCACCCCTGCATCCCTATTCACCCCGTTTCACGGTACTTCATTGTAATGTTGAGATTTCCATAAATGTCTAGATTTCAAAGAGTTTTAACCCCGGAGAATGCCCAAAAGCCAAGACAGCAGTCATGAAACATGGAATTTTACTTCAAAAGTGCGAGTCGGAGCACGCACAGTGAAGGGTTCCTTGGTCAGGATGAATATTTACGCATGCACAATATTTATTTTATCGACAGCAAAAATAAGATTGTTAGTTTCATAAACATTTTAATTAATGATTGTCATTTTATTTATGTGAGTAATGAATGTCCTTCTGTTATTTAATTTTAGTTACAATAGTATGATTGTGGTGTGTATTTTTTGTGAGTTGGTTACTAACATAAATCTTAAGTATACTAACAAAAATATGGATCACTGTGTTTGATGTAAATAAATAAGTAAAAAAATATTCTCAGAGATTATCAAAAAAATTATTTCTGCGGTTGTTTGAAAAATCCCATTTATTTTATTTTATTTGGGAAAACAGACAATCGTACATTGTATATTATATCTAGATACACAGTATGCTATAAGTAAATGTACAATCCACTACGTTTCCACATGTTACTAGCTTATAAAAGATTTAGTTAAGACAAAATTACGTAAAACAATATATAACAACAATACAATTATTTCGCGATCTTAAAACCAAATAGTTAATACATAAAAATGTTGAGCAAGGTGCTTAATAATTTGTTTTTTAAATGTATGTTTAGATAGGGCAAAAATTGATCAAAAACTAGCTGTGCCCCGCGACTTCATTCGCGTGGATGTCGAAAGATACACAATATACTAAAATAACAGCCACATTTTAATAAAACTCCCTCGTCCCCCGACCCGTCGCCCACCGTCGCGTTGAATGCCCGCTCGCGCTATTACTTTGTTTTCGATTAGTGTTCTTTCTGACTTTTTCTTTTTGCTCGGCTCCTAAGGGTCGTAGCGTGATGTTAAATAGCCTATAACCATCCTAGCGAATTGGGCTACCAAATGCAAAAAGAGTTTTTCAAATCCGACTTTTTGTTGAACCCTAATTATTTTTTTTAAATAAAAGTATCCTAAGTTATCCGCCGTAACATCAGCTATCTGCCAGTGAAAGTCCCGTCAAAATCGGTCCAGCCGTTTTGGAGGTTAGCCGGAACAAACAGACAGACAAACAGACAAAAATTTTAAAAATTGCTTTTTTGTTATAAGTACCGTTTATGTTTTCTTATGCATTTAGTAAAAAATTTGTTATTTTGACGTTAGAAACAGACACTTCAATTTTATTTATTTGTATAGACTAAACGACTTTGATCTTCTTCAAAGGACTTTTCCAATTTCTTTTTAAATGAGCAGCTGTGGCAGACAGACTCGCAGACAGACGGACGAACAGGCAAAGTCGCACCATTAGGGCTCTTTTTACCATTTTGATACAAAACACTTGAAATAAACGTTTTCTGGAGTGGCGTTGCCAATTCTAAGGTTGTCATACAAACTCAAGAGAGCCGTTCATCATACTTAAATCATTTATAAGTGTCTTGACCTTGAAAACCACACATCCGATTTGCTATTATTCATCGAGATGTTCTTGGAGCCTACATTTAATATCTTATAAACTCACCTGCCACTTATCAGAAACCATATGCCGAAGCCTCTGGTAGTGAATAACTCCGTAGAATATGTCGGCGTCCATCTCCCTGCCATCAACACCGCTGTACATTCGCTCAGTGCCATAGTAGTTGTACCCTGACGCTTCCAGTAGGCGACCGAAGTAGTTTATAGCTGTGTCTTTTTCGTTGAAGCGGAACGGCGTCGCGTCGTGGACCTTTGGGGAAGAATTTGAAGTTTTTTTATTGAGCTTGAAGTATTAATCATGAAATAGTGTCTCAAGAAAAGGATCGTGCTAAAAAATATACAACTTTTGACAAGTTTACGTTATTTATATTATACAGGGTGTCCGGTAAAGAATGGATAACCTTGAAATCGCATATAACAGACCTTATGGCTGTTCTAAAAAAAATACAAAAAAAAATATATCCCAAGTAATAACTAAGATTTTTTTGAAAAAGAATACTAACTTTTTTTTACATTTTTCATCACCACAACCACAAATGAATGAATTCCATCGGTTATCTGTTGTTATAATATTGTACGTTGACTATGCCGCCGACAGAGAGGCAATAAATAATGTGACTAGAAATTACACAGATTTTTTTTCTAAAAAAATTATATCTTAGGTACTTACTTACTTGGGATATACATTTTTTTTTTGTATTTTTTTTAGAACGGCCATAGGTTCTATTATATGCTATCGCAAAGTTATCCATTAACTACCGGACACCCTGTATAAGGTGTAATTTTAATAATTACTGTTAACCTTTTTGGGTCCTACTTTATTCCTAGTATATATAATTGACCTGTGCAGCTTAACATTCCAAAATGGTGTAATAATGTCTTATGCAGATGACACGGCTCTATTGTTTTCAGACAAATGTCGAGATGAGGTGTATAAACAAGCCCAGAACGGTTTTAATATAGTGTCTAATTGGCTATATGAAAATCTCCTAACACTAAATGCAGAGAAAACCAAACACATTTTATTTACTATGAAAAATACTAACCTGCCACCTACTAACATAAACATTTATGCGCATAAGTGCGGCACGTATGCTGACATTGCATGTAATTGTCCTACTTTAGCAAAAGCCGATCATATGAAATATCTTGGTGTAACGATTGACACAAATCTGAATTTCCGTAAACACATTGATTTGTTATGCACTCGAATGCGTAAATTGATATACATTTTTAAGAATTTGCGATATATATCGGACTACAAATTGATTAAACAGGTCTATTTAGCTTTGTGTCAATCCATTCTCACTTATTGTACAACTTCATGGGGTGGGGCTGCTAAATCAATCCTACTGCAATTAGAACGTGCGCAGAGAGCTATCCTTAAGGTAGCCACCTTTCGCCCATTTAGATTTCTCACACACGAGCTTTACACGGCATGTAAGGTTTTAACCGTGCGACAACTATTTATATTGAATATAGTACTGCACCAGCATAGCAGACTTCATTATATCCCAATACCTATAGATAAGAGAAGAAAAGACTTAGTTTGCATAAAGCCTCAAACTAGACATACTTTTACAAATAAGTTTAATGTATTTTTAGGTCCGTTTTTATATAATAAAATCAATAAGTCTCTAAGTATATATAGTGTAAATTGTAAAAAATGTAGTGCAATGTTGAGTGAATACTTAGCGAAATTTAATTACTCAGACACTGAAAAATTGCTAGAAGTAATGCAATAAGTTTATTAATGTTAAGTCAATTTTTATTTTAAAATATAATTATTATGTATCAATGCTAGCTCTATGTTCAGTAACATAATAGTCCACTAAAGTACTCAGCGTTGTTAAGTGATGGCCTGAAACACAGGTTTGAATAAACCTACATCAGGCAGGTCGCTACTGAATTCAGTAGGCCTTTAACCAATATACTTATATATAAGTTATACACTAGATTTATTTTAGGCATAGTTTAATATTTTCTTCATAATATTAATATGTAACTTTGTAATGATATAACTTCTATGTAATTTATACTTATGTGAACTTATGAATAAATTATTCTATTCTATTTTAAGGGATCATTGTACTCATCATTATAAACAACTTTTACTATGGGACCAACCAAACCCGAAATCGCGAAAAAAAATCATGTGTTCCCTACATTTTGACGAGTTATGCGAACATAAATGTAGGGAAAAGCGGATTTTTTTCGCGATTTCAGGTTTGGTCCCATAGTAAAAGTTGTTCATAATGATGAGTAGAATGACCCCTTAAGAGATTAACAGTAATTAAACTTACACCTTGTATAATAATATCGATAGCAGTTTTGTTCCGATTACTCTCATATTATTTTGGATGAAAAAAAGTGATAGTAACTGTTTTGCTTGATATTCGCGTGCGTGCATTTGCCTATATTTCTAACTCGGATAGTGCTTTTACCAATAATTTGTTATTATGTCCAAAATTCTGAATCAAGAGAAAAGTACTCACATGCCCATGAATACTAGCAGCCTTCCCCGCCATGCATTCGATCATCATAGCGATGGTCATTCTCGAAGGGAAGCCGTGAGGATTGAACAGAACATCGGGCACCAACCCTGACTCCGTGAAGGGCAAGTCTTCTGTTACCCACTTTTGAGAGCAGATTCCCTTTTGACCAGCTCGGGAGGCGAATTTGTCACCTACAGTTGGGTTACGCTGTAAGAAATTAAAAAATTTTTAGGACCTGTATATCTCCAGTTTAGAATAGCTAGTTTCGAGTCAAACGATAAACTCGTGATTGAAACAGAATTTTCATTCGTGTTTAAGTCCAGAACAGTCAGTCATATGCCTGAATAAAGTATGAAGGGAAGTTTATTCGTGTTAGTATTACGATAATGATACAACTGCAGAGCTACAAAAACTTAAAACGTATCGTTTTACGTAGGTAATCATTTAATATTTTCGTTCCGTAAATAACTGTAATATTTTGATAGAATCGCCATGTTGAATCACTGAACTGAATTTAAAAAAAATAACTAGTTGCTATAATCACATATTATATCTTATCGTACGATTTTACTCGCCCGGGGAATCATGAGTTAATTATGTGGGCCGATCCCGGCGGCACTGCAATGCCGGGCCGACCCGCGACGGGAGTGGAGCGAGCCCCGAACATCCCGTCAGCTTACAAAAATCAGATTAATATACTGGTCCCTCAGTGAGGGAACTTTCAGATATTAAGCTGAAAAGAACAGATACTACACTTTGATCTTAGCCAAAAGGCCGAGAAGCGATACCGAAGAACTGGAACCGAGGACCCCAATTCAGTCGCGGAGAATCTTAACACCGCGATTTAGAAACGTGCGTCGAATGAACAACGCCATCTATCGAGCTCAGTAGTAAACTTTATTTCTCGCTCGTGACGGTGACCACGCTAGGGTTGGGGTTGTTTTGCCGGTCAGTATCAGGTTGTCTGTTGATCAAAATATTTTTCGCGACCGTAAAATATCTGGGGGCACTACCATTGAATGACTATTTCATGAAATCAGGACATTAGAGGCCAATTCTAACTAAAAGAGTTGTATTGATGATTCTAATGATTATAATTCTGTATATTATTTACCTGTAACCGCAGCATAACGCAGGCCTTCTTGAGGGGTCGTGAGCTGAAGTCCCCACACAGTCGCACGCTGTCCACGAATACTTCTTCCTTGCCGTGGTACTTGCTAACTATGAAGATGCTCTTCTCTCCGTCGTAGTAACTGGATAAATTACATTATTGTCGATATTTTTTTATTTATGAGGTCCTGGGTTCGATTCCCGGGTCGAGCAACATTTTAATAAAATTCCCTCGTCCTCCGACCCGCCCCGTGGATCGCCCGCCCGCGCTATTACTTCGTTTTCGCTTAGCGTTCATTCTGACTTTTTTCTTTTTGCTCAGTTCCTAAGGGTCGTAGTGTGCTGTTAAATAGCCTATAACTATCCTCGAATATTGGGCTACCAAACGCAAAAAGAATTTTTCAAATCAGACTTTTTGCTCACAATATCATGGGTTTTAATTTTTTTGCGCGGAACCCTAATTATTTGTCTAAAATAAAAGTAGCCTAAGTTACTCCCCGTAACATCAGCAATCTGCCAGTGGAAGTCGCGTCGAAATCGGTCCAGTTGTTTCGGATATTAGCCAGAACAAACAGACAGACAGACAAAAAATGTAAAATTGCTTTTTTGTTATCAGTACCGTATATACGTTCATATGATTTAGTAAAAAGTTGTTATTTAGACATTACAAACAAACGCTTCAATTTTATTTATTTGTATAGATGTATAGATATAGCAGGAAGTCTTACCAATAGAAAGGATCTTCAGGTTTAACCCTCGCCCCGACAGCAGGCAGTCCATCTTCGTCGATATGTTCCTCTAAGTCCGGTTTAGAGGGGTCCCTACAGAAGTAGGACGCGGGGTGGGCCAACTCTATGAAGTCCGCTTTGTAAACGGAGCCGGCGGCGAAACCTCGTTCGTACGCCGATTTGTTAATTATCATTGCGTCTTCCATGTCGTAGCCCTGGAAAAGGATTTATCCTTTAAATGATAAAATAACATAATACCATGCCTGTATTTCCCGAAGGATTAGGGTTGTAGTAAAGGTACAATACATCTCGCCAGTTATGTTTAAGTCCCATGTAATTGGGGGCGAACCTATTGCCATCAACCGGGCACAAATCCAGACTCCGGGCTGCTACTGAGAAACTCCAGATGGAAAAACCCAATTGAACGGTAATTAAAATCACATACATAACATAATATCACGCTTTATTTCCCCAAGGGTTGGGCAGAGGTGTACCTATAGTACACCCACATTTCGCCAGTTATGTTTAAGTCCCATGCAATAGGGGCGAGCCTGTTGCCATCAATCGGGCACAAATCCAGGGCTGCTACTGAGAAATTCCAGATAGAAAAACCCAATAACACTTTGCCCGACCTGGGAATCGAACCTGCAGTAGCGCTTGCGATCACTGAACCAACAAGGCATTAATTAAAATCAAAAGTCGTAAAAATTAGGCTTACTATCAACACTTTTTGAACGTTAAAATTACATACGACTCTCAATAATGTTTCAATAAATAAATAAATAAATTGTTTATTGGGTCTCAAACAGTTACATTTGCAGATGTGATTGAGACAGCCCCAGTAAGTAATTAATAATACTTGTGTTGGGGTTATCTTGCTCTTTCCCTTAATTGATAGCTTATACACTATTGAGACTTCAATAGTGTATATTCAATAATTCTTTGTGACGCTTGAACGAATCTCGGCAAATATTTGATTCGTGTTTGGAACCATAATATTTATGTATGTAACCAGCTTAGAACAGCCACAGCTCGCTACAAAATTTACGTGACTTCGGGCTGATTTTTAAAAAATGTTCAGTTGACATTATCTTTAGAATAAATATGGCGGGTTGTCATCCTAACTAATATTATAAATGCGAAAGTGGTTTATTTGTTTGTTACGCTTTCACGCTAAAACGGCAGAACGGATTTGGATGAAATTTGGCACATGGGTTGACCATGATCTGGCCTATGACCAATGATCGGATAATCGGGCGCTTATATACCTAAACTTCTTCCCACGAAAGAATAATGTGGACTTTCCTTTCTGAAGAAATAAGTAATCCCGGGTTCCCGGCATTGGACAATTTTGTAAAAACAACTATAACAAACTTAATGAAATTATAGCAGTGATTATTTTGATTTAGTATCTTTATTTTATTCAAAACAAATGGAATATCAATATAAAAATGATAATGTGCACAATGTGGTCAAGTAGTGGAAATTGATTTATCCATCTAACAGATTAGTGATCGGATTGACTAATTTATTGTATTTTATACGAACAGAAGACTAAAAAATATTAATATTTTTTCTGAAAGGCATGTCCGTATTATTCTTTCGTAAGAATAAAAAAGAAGTCTAGTTATATTAGCGCCCGATTATCCGATCACTGGTTATGACATAGGATACTTTTTATCGCGATAGTACGTGCCCGTGGGATGTTTCCGACCTCCACGCGGGCGAAGCCGCGGGCAAAATCTAGTATTTGCTATTCAAAAGCTGTAAAACCACAATTTTTATTCTTATTTATTTATTTATCCATCTTACGTCTATCATTACAGGTTTTTTTTGCCTAATGCGATAATGTAATTACTCATTTAACTATTATTCTATCAGATGAAAGTTATCTGAAGATTGAAAAATCGGCGCTAAGTCGCGGGAATATTATGTATGCATGTTCACGTGTTCACTCACGTTTTCATCATCATTTAAATACGACAGATACAGCAAATAAAGATTTCTATTATAGTCGGCCATGAGTACCACCTGCCCGCACAAAGCTATTGAGAAAATGGCCGAATCGGACCGATATCATCGGGAATACGTATGTGAAGATAGCACATGGTATCGGATATCAGATCTCGGCTACCGGCGTCCGGCACCGATATCGTATCGGACAACTCCTAAACAGTAGTTTCGGGGTGTCGGTGTCGGTGTCGGTATCGGTCGGTCGGTAAATTACCGTACAACGGGGCTTCTTTGCGCCTATGCGGAATACTTTGCGCCAAATCAGACAGAAGTTAAAAACGGAACATGAAAAAGTCTTTTTTATTAATAGATTTTAGTCTATGCGCTGCTATCTTTGCGCTGTCCTTGTTTTCGTAGTTGATTTCATGATTTTATTACGTGGAGCAAAATAACCCCACCGAAGGTATTACTTCGCGCCAATAAAAAAAAATGTACCTGATTATGTGCCATTCATATTTAATGAATAAAATTATATTTCCTAACATGTCCTCTTTCAATTACCAAAACTACATTTCCTTAATTTCAATACCTTTTTTTTTATTGATTTTTATATGACACACGTTGAAATTAGGCGCGAAGTAGCCCCGTTTTACAGTACGACTAGCAAGTCCTATTTTGACAAACGAGATATCGTTGTTCACATTATACTCACAGTGTAAGAAATAACAGCGACAATAGCATTAGTTCCACACGGGTAGTCGTCCAGCCCAATATTGTCATAATGTGTGGCTCTAAACAGTGGCGTGGCTGGACTCTGGAGACGGTATAACTTGGTCTCTGCGTTGGTCAGCCACGTGTGGATCGGGGTTCCCATGGTTTGCTTACCCATCTGACATTGGTACATGTTACTGAAACAAAATCGTTGAAGTTTAGTTAATAGCTAAAAGAAAATTGTTGCAGAGGGACAAAAAATGAATTGATAATATGAATTAAAATTTAAAAAACCCCCGACACACATCTATCTATATAAACTATTCATTGAGACTATTCCAATGAGCCCAAACACGATATCTCTGCTGTAAGTTGGTGAGAGAGTTAGGTATCCTGAAAATTCCAGGTGATGCTGCAGCATCAGTTCAAGGTTATTATGTTGTTCTTATCATTGAAGTAACATAATACCAAATTTCGAATCAATCAGACCTGTGGAAGATGCTCATATCCATTCATCAACTAGAAAAGAGCTGGTAATCTTCAAACGGCTGAATAGATTTTCTTGAATCATAGCTAAGAACACTCTCAATCAGGTCACCTTTTAAACAAAACAAAAAAATGTAAATCGGTTCAGTCGTTTGGGAGCTACGATGCCACAGACAGATACACACGTTAAACTAATAACACCCCTCTGTTTCCGTCGGGGGTTAAAAATGACTGCCAAGTGCCAAGCGATTGATATAATCAGCGGGTACCTGCGTAACACGCATAACATATCAGTGTCTTCCATTTTGACAGTTCAGCCACGTTCTTTGCGTTATTTACATTTCAAAATAAAAATATTTTATTTCACATAAACCTACATGGTCAGAAGTTAGGTGCACGGTTCCATTTGGTGTTTCCTATGGAGGAGAGCCGGAAAGAAACTCCATGGTTACTCTTTTAGAAATGATTGGCTTTTACAATGTTTTCAAATTACATTGTTACCTAATAGGTATGGGAGGTCAGTGTAGGCCTGTCAACAAGTACCAGGTACTTAACTAAATAGAAAAAGGTCTACAAATCTACAGTATATTAAGCCTATAACGTTCACATATTCACAAAATATACAAGAATCTATATAAAAGATAATAAAATAATAAAAATAAAAATCTCTAAATCAAATGACATGATTGCCATTACAACTGTTACAAATCTGAACTAATGTCTTGTCCACAAAAGCACATAAGCCAATAAAATAGTTGAAACTCTATTTGTATGTATACAAGGTGGAACAGGACGATTCACATTCTTTTAAACCACGTAAAGAAAATCATGTTCTTAACCCGTATACAAAAAATCAGTCAAATCCAATGAATACTTTAGCCACAGGAAATTATTTTTCATTTTCTTATTTTGCAACATGATGTAGAGTCTGAGTCCGTAATAATAGGTAAAAATTGCCGCCGCCGAGCACCGCACCCCGCACCGCACCGTTGGTCAGTAACCTTTCGTAGATAAAGCGTGTTTAGTTTTTATGCAGTTGATTCTGCCATTTATTTTGTTTGAAAACTGGATTTTTTATATTTCCATTAACTACTAATCTTCGTGTTTTATAATGTTTCAATGGACTAGTACTGTGCTCGTTTTAATTTAATGTCGTACGTCCAGATCCACCTTGTATAATGTCAAAGAACACATAACACTGTCGAGCAGACGAATTTTTCAAACTAGCTAGTCTTAAAGTAAACTCACCGCGGCGACTGGTTACAGTCAGGCATCGGTACTAGTTGCGCCAAGTTGCTCAAGAACGCAGTTTCCGATAACTCCACGTGGGTGGTTTTACCTGTAATTAAGAATACAATATTTACCAAAAATTCATCTATTTCATACAAAAGGATCACCGTCAACATTTATGAAACAGCTGTTTTTTTTAATGTCCGAAGAAAAATTTCTCCACTGCTGGGTCTAAAATCATGTACCTAGGTACTTAATATGTTGATGAGTTAATGGTAAAAGTTTGCGCGCCGATATCCCTTAAACCCAGTATACATGGTGCAATTTTAATCACTGTTAATCTCTTAAGGGGTCATTGTACTCATCATTATGAACAACTTTTACAATGGGACCAAACCTGAAATCGCAAAAAAATCAGCTGTTCCCTACATTTATGTTCGCATAACTCGTCAAAATGTAGGGAGCACCAGATTTTTTTGTGCCATTTCGGGTTTGGTCCCATAGTAAAAGTTGTTCATAATAATGAGTACAATGATCCCTTAAGAGGTTAGCAGTGATTAAAATTACACCTTGTATATTAAAATGAAGAATAATGTAGTATTACGTTTGCATTTTGTGCAAACGAGTACTGCAATTACTTGTATGTTATTTATTGACTCTGACATAGGTATTTTCTACCACCCACAAATATCGGTTCGGATCTGCAAAAATCGATTACAAAATCCGAAAATCAGCTATTATTTCAGAGCAGTACGTTCGATTTTTTTGCGCTAGTTGGGGGGTGAGGAGTTAATGACCGGACGCTTCACAATAATAGTCTATACCTTTAAGTATCTCATTGTGTGTGACGGCTATGTCGAGGTAAAGTTGCTCCATGGTACCGATGAGCTCTAGTTGTCCAGTGGAGAGGTTAATGACCGGACGCATCATGCGTGCTTCGCTCGTCATTAGGAATACGCCCGCGTATTGAGAGCATATCTATAAAAAACGTTATTACATATTATTATTGTTGTTTAGATCCATGAACAGTTCAGAAACTAAGCAGCGCAATTTTATGTATTATTTTACAATACCGCATTTCTGTATTTACATTAGATTCACAAAGGAAAAATGGATTGATTCTGTGGAAGATGATATAGTTAAGAAGTGAATTTTGAGATACCGGCTTTCATGTTAGAAAGAAAATCTGCACAAATAAAAAAAAATGAAGAGTCTGTTTGTAATGTCAAAATAACAACTTTTTGTCTGTCTGTCTGTTTGTTCCGGCTCATCTCCGAAACGGCTGGACAGATTTGTCGGGACTTTCAGTAACAGATATCTGATGTTACGGGGAGTAACTTAGGCTACTTTTATTTTTACTTTTATTTAAATTAAAATCCATGAAATTGTGAACAAAAAGTCGGATTTGAAAAATTCTTTTTGAATTTGGTAGCCCAATTCTCGAGGATAGATATAGGCTATTTAACATCACGCTACCTATAAAGAAAAAAGTCGAAAAAAGACTAAGCGAAAACGAAGTAATAGCGCGGGCGGGCGATGAAACGCGGCGGGTCGGGGGACGAGGGAGTTTAATTAAAATGTGGCTGTTATTTTAGTATATTGTGTATCTTACGACTTTCACGCGATCGAAGTCGCGGGGCACATCTAGTAATAATATAACATTATGTTTGTGTACTTTTCTGACCCCAAATAATTTGGAATAACAACAGGAAGATAACGAAAGGCAGCTTAAAAAAATAACTCACCTGTTTTTTAGGGACAACGACAATCTCCGTGGTGATAGGCACCTCCTCGCCTTTAATCTTCAGAGTCCGAAGGTAGGCGGCGGACTTGTCCACCGTGTCCTCCGCGAAGTACCCCACCAGCCTGCCGTCCACAAACACCGGGTACTTGTACACGTCGCGAGCGAGCGGCGTCTGGGCTACTGAGCTAATGGCTTCCATTCCTGGGGAGGGCATAATAAATTAGGTTTTACCCGTGGCTATAATTGTCGACAAGCCAGGACCAGACATCAACAACATGGCTCACGATCGTCAGCAGTAAAGGACCGAGTTATAGGCTATTTAACATCACGCTGGGAGGCTGCGACCCTTAGGAGCCGAGCAAAAAGAAAAAAAGTCAGAAAGAACTAAGCAAAAACGAAGTAATAGCGCGGGCGCACGATGCAACGCGACGGGTCGGGGGACGAGGGAGTTTTATTAAAATGTGGCTGTTATTTTAGTATATTGTGTATCTTATGACATCCACGCGAACGAAGTCGCGGGGCACAACTAATGCTTAAATAAATACTAATGATAAATTGAATGTTGTGTGACTGATACTTTGTTTTACGATTTATTTGAAATATTAATAAGTTATAATATTAATAAGTTATTTGAAATTATCATAACAAAATTATCTATAATAGAATTTAAAACCTGATTTACACTTACCACATCTTTCTAAGACTTGTGGTAATATTGCGATTTGCTTCGGGTCGGCGGGTTGAGTTACCTAGAGAGAAAAAAAAGGAAAATATAATCTTTATCTCTCACAAATTTACGTCTTTTCTTTGGTCTATCTCTTTACTTGTCATTGTTCCTTTTAGGGTCTGCGCCCCCTGGCGGCACGGCACGGCAAGGTATTTTTATGCGACAAATAGGAATATTACTTAATTATACAAGGTGTAACATAATTAATTCACAACCTCTTAAGGAGTCATTGTACTCATCATTATGAACAACTTTTACTATGGGACCAAACCTGAAATCGCAAAAAAAAAATCTGCTGCTCCCTACATTTATGTTCGCTTAACTCGTCAAAATGTAGGGAACAGCAGATTTTTTTTCGCAATTTCGCAATTCTCAATCACATTGCGTTATGCGTTAGAATATTATATCTTTATTTGTATAAAATAAGGTATATAAAACGTCTTAAATATAAATATAAGTAGCAGTCTTAAATATATAAGTGTCAGTACATATTTTGCTCACTTAGTTTAGCGTGCAAAAAATACCTTACAAATAAAATTAAGTTTATACAAAAACACTTTTGACATCACGTGGTAAAAAATCAAAAATATATTTTTTAATTTATATAATTATATTACTAGTGAGATCTTATTATTATTTGTAAATTTGCCTATGATTTAAAAAATCACTTATTGTGTAGAACACATTATTAGAGAGCCATAACTTAAGTTTCTTTTTAAAGTAATTGAATGGCAGCTCTCTGTCTGATCTGTTTGGGTATTTGGTTAAAGATTTTGACAGATATATTATAACAATTGTTCTGGAATAGTGTGCTTCTACATCTTGTGACAGCCAGTCGGATTGGATCTCTTGAAAGAAATTTTTATTTTCCATGGCTTTAGCATAAGCTCAGAGTGATTTTTACAAATAATCCTACTTCTAATATGTACAGACTAGACTTGTTAATAATCCTAATTTCTTAAATTAAGGTTTACAAGATTCAAACGGCCCAACCCCACAGATTGCTCTGACACATTTTTTTTGTATGATAAAGACATTTTTAGCTTGAGAGGAATTACCCCATATAAGAAGACCGTAAGTATCTAAGTTAAATCACTAATCATAAAAAGTTGAATCACTGCTGCTGTGTCATCGCTATGTTGTGAACTTGACTGGTATTTTAGTTTTTTATAATTTCTTGAACAGTGTAACTACCTACATTAACATAAATAATAAATAAAACGATATTGCAATAGTACAATAATAATTATTTACAAGCATCCCAAGTTGAGTAAAAACATCCCAAGTTTATTTTAAGTGATAGAGTATAATATTTCTCAAAGCTGATACACCTCGCACGTAGTGTTGTCGTACATCAAAATGACCGAAATTTAAGAATGAACGAAACGAAATGCGTGGACTTAGAAAGTACTACGTATTACTATTGCAATATCGACTAAAATGGAAGCACTACAAGTATGATGAAATATAGTGCAGCATCCACACCTGCTGTTTTTACGGTTTAATAAAACGGTGTGCTTGATACACCGGCGGATTAATAGCGGATATTATTTATTAGCAAGAATACGAGTACAAAAAGTTGACAAATATATATCGTTTTCCGTCATATTCTACCAAGTACCTGGTGTGCAAATCTTAATTACTTAAATGATAAACACAAAAAATTACAAATACAACAAAAACTTTTTTTTTATAAAAATCAAAAACATAACATCAGTAATTAATTAAATAAATCCGAATCAATAAATTAAATAGAATGTTAAAATAAAATGTAAATTAAAAAAAATATATCATTAGGTACTTGTCTGTTAAAAACTCAGAAATATTACGAGTATAATAGCTATTTTGTAGTAGAAAGTTCTTTCATTGTGTTTTTTTTTTACAAGTTAATATTTAATTATTTTATGTGTGGCGGAATGTGATTGTATATAATTGGCGCCATGCAGAACACACTTTTATGCATCAGTGTTGTATTGGACTCTCTTACACATACAATCCCGTCGACTTCAGGTCGAATATAATCCAGTATGAAACGACGCGGAGGAAAGCTAAACGAACTTAGCTTCGTTTCCCTTCGTTCCCAGTGTGGCCTGCGCTTGAGGCGTGTGTAACTAACCAAATAGACTTCATTCTGAAGTAAAACTTTTTGTTACATTACCTGCGCCGTCATTGTTAGATGGTTGAGAAGTCCACACGGCGCTCCGTCGGGCGTGTGCACGGGACACACGAAGCCCCACGCGTCGGGAAGGAGTTGTCGTGCTTCTGTCGTGCGCATCTCCATGAAGAATGAGCCTCGATGGATGGACCTGCACGAAAATATAACATTACGCGTTTATTCCCCGGAAAGGTAGAACACGCCAGTCATGTAAGTCCCATGTAAAAGGGGAGACTATACATACAGGGTGTAAAAAGACTCGTCACAAAGGCGTCACCTGCGCATGCTGTATATCAAACTAAGTATCCGAAATGTGACTTGTTTGCCGGGAGATGGATAGCTGTGTGTCGTGAATGTTTAAGGGGACTACAGGACCTAAACGCTAGTTTTATAATGCCTAAAAGTATATGATCCACTGCAGTAAACAACGTCAGAAAAATATATGGCATTCTTCAGGAGTGTGTTGGAAATATAATACAACTAATTTGATACGATAGAAAAACTGATACCTCTAATAATTTATTTTAACGATTAAAAACCATACTAATATACATGCAATCATTCTGATTTTTTGTCAGATTATTATACAAGTAACATATTAACGTAATAGTGTTTTAATGTTTTAGTCCAATCGATAGATTTTTGTAAATAGATAATGTATATGACGAAGAAGGCACATCTCTCTAGTTATCGTCAGCCATATTTTAACTACTGTGGGCGTGCTATGGGTAGTGTTGGTTATTGTGCAATAGAAAAACCATTTGCAGTTCAAATCAAATTATAATTCACGATCAAATTAATCACACTATAATAGCTATTCACACACTGTAGATACACGACACAACTATGCGGGACGCGGGACAGTTTCAAAACGTGTTCACTGCTCGACAGCCACCGACTAACTCTGCTTAACTCCGGTCGACCAGCAGCGTTATGTTGTAGACTTTGTCGAGCGCCGCTTGATGGCGCTGGCGTCCCGATTAGTCAAACGACGACTAACGTATTTCCGACATATATTATATTAATTTACTAACTTGAAATGCGACATGTATCGCATCCTGTTGATGTTTTCGGCCACTATAGTCAGTCCCTTGTACTGCGCTAGATTCACGTTGTTTGATGGCGCATTTCCTGTCGCGAGGAACGTCTCCATCTTCTGCTCCAAGTTGCCTGAACTGCGGAGGATTTGTTGGAGCTCGTTCTGTAGGAAATAAGGGATTTTTAAGTTATCTAGTCTTGAAAGGATTAGAAACCATACTTAAATGTAGAAAACTTAAAAAAAAATACAGGGTGTAAGGGACAGCCCTCCGCAGACTGATGGGGTGAATTCAATATATCATACTAAGATGACCGGTACATGAAATTATTTCAGGAATGTTATGGGAAACCAATAAACCTGATTTGTTTTATTTCCTTACACGCAATGTACCGTTAGCGTGGCAAAACGCGCATAGCGAACGGCAGCGCAGCGAGCCTTCGGCTGCCGAGTATTTCAACATCCATTGCTGAATATTTTTTATTTTTAGCTGTTTTATTTACATAAATGGAGTGCTGCGTACAGAGAATGTAATTTTACATTGAAATAAAGGAATAGTAACTGAAAATACGAGAAAAAAAAATGAAAATTTTCCTGTGGAATATGCTATAAAATAAGGAGCTGAATGCACCCTGTTACGTTTGCGGAGGGCTGTCCCTTACACCCTGTATATGAGAAAATGTATGCATAATGATCATTAACACTTATATTCTAATCGGTTTCTCAAACACAGAGCAAATGCTATCTAAACTACTGATTAATGAAGAATCTCATAACCATAGCTAAGATCAATTTGATGCTCTCCAAAGCACGTAAAAATCTCAATCTCGAAATGTAAAATTTATCAAAGAATGGTTACCCATCCACAGACCGACCTCACTAATCACAGCTTAACCTCACATATAGCGTCACCCGGAGCTATAGTAGCCACGGAACAAACGTAACTGATTAACTCGTTATTGTTTTATATATTGTGGGTGTACTATAGGTATCTACACCTCTGCCTAACCCTTCGGGGAAACAAGGCGTGATGTTATGTGTTTCAAATGTTTCATAACGCTCCCTCAATCAGTTACGTTTGCCCCCTGGCTACAATAGCCCCTCGTGACCTTAACTAAATATCCAAAAAATATATATTTTCTTTCATAACAGATTAGAACTGACCGGTCCAATAACCAGTTTCTTGGTATTCTTGGCCTTCCTCATGACCTGTATCCTGACGATGGAGATCAGCTGCTGTAGTCTCTCCTTCAGGACCTGAAGATACAGGTGGCCGCCCACCAGGAGTTCTTGAACCATTACAGCATCTGCACCTTCCACCTGGTAAACAGAAAATAAAATCAGACGACATAATACATAGTTTCTGATGATTCAATAATACAATTATTGTGACCATCCATTCCATATCCAGACTCCTCCGTGCCTCGGAAAGCACGTGAATCCATTGATCCCGGTTGTCATTCGTAGATGTTTGATAATCGTTACGGGTCGTCAGAAGCCCGAAAGTCTGACAACCAGTCTTGCCAAGGAGTGTCGTTTTACCCAGTAACTGCGTTGTGGAGGTCAGATAGGCAGTCGCTCCACGCCAAATATTGGTATTCAGCTGCATCCGGTTAGACTGAAACCTAATCCCAAAATGTGATGTGATACATACACAGGTGTACCATATTATTTGGCAATAGTAGACATTAAGAAAAGTGGTTGTTCCGAAGGGAAGCCGATAGGAATCGGGTTGTATGAACGCTTCGCCCCTGTTAAGTTCCCTTTAAAATGGGTGAGCTGAATGGTGCTGATCCATGCGTCATGTTCGTGAACGGGCGCCGTCAGTAGGGACTGGTCATCTCTTAGCTGCCACGGCTTATTTTAATTTTTGAATCGTTTTTGACTCTTATATTTTTGTTGCGGACGCTTTTAACGTGCACGTCTTTCTACATTGTTCTCACATACTTAATTTCAACATGAATGATATAAACAATATTTTGTAACAATATTTTGATTTCAAAGAGTGTCCGTGGAGTTTCTTGCCCGTTCTTCTCCATAGAGATCTACGCTTGGGAATGGGCAACTAGCTTCAATTTTCTGACTAACTGACCGACTCTTTGACAATTCAAAAGTGCCTGTAATTGGTTTATTTGAAATAAATGCTTTGAGTTTGAGTTTATCAATACTTCTCTATAGGTTAGATTTGTTCTAAAATGTCATGATTTCCGCAATCAAACTTAGAGAACAAATCTAACTTAGACGTATTGAAGATTCATATGGTTATAATTATGTAAATACATATTTGTTATAGTCGCGAATCATATTATGATCAACACAAATCTGAAACTGATCTGCAAATAGCAAAAAACGTTAAAAAAAATGAATTTCGCGGCTACCATTGCGGATTCACCACAAACTAGAAAAGGTATTCGCTTCGGTATCAAACTTAATGGTAGAACTGGCTTTAACTGTATGCAGTCCTTTCCTTACCTTACATTTATTCTGCACCAAATCATAAAGTTTCTGCGCCATGAACACTAACGCATTAAACTTATCCTTGTGGTCCTTCAGATGTATCATGACGCAGCGGTTCAGGAGGAAGTCGGCCGCATCCAGGTCTGTGGCCCAGGGGGGCAGTTCGTACAGCTTAGGCCGGAACATGCGACCTAGGTAGGCGCGGCAGTCGTGGGAGGAGTGCAGACTCTCTTCGTGAAGCTCGCGGAGCATGTTTTGGATGCAACTGTTGAGAAATAGAAGTATAAAATAGTATGAGTATGACCGTGTCCTAATATAAGCGATTGTCGCGATCATTTGTAACGCATTTGTTTGGAAAACATGAAGGCGTCACGTGACGATCGCTTATATGAGGACACGGGGGAAGCAGTGGCAGGATACTGCCCATAGTGCGCCGAGCGTTTATCTAAGAATTGCCACCCGTGGAGGCTATTTTATTGCACGTGGCAACTCAGCTAATTGTTTGACAAGATTTTATCAAGAACATATAAGAATATTCGATTATTTCTGGCTAATAATAAACATAATTAAAACGAAAAAGACATTGCAATACATTGAACCTGAAATTAATATTTAAAATACGCATTTTAGATATTAATTTATTGAAAAGTTAGGTATATCAAAATCAAATTGGCACTTTTGAAAGCCAAAAATATGGTAGACACACATGCATATGCATACAGATGTCATATAATTTATAAAATTGCTATAAATTATATCAATGTCAGCATTTTATCAAAGTTCTTTCTTATATCCTGACTTGCGCTACTGCTGAGCATGAGGTCTTTTTTTTTTTGTAGATGGGAAATCATCAAATGACTTCTCCCGCTCTGGGCGGAGCGGGAGGGCGTGTCAGACTTTTACTGACTAAAACCCACCCGTGTTCCTTCTGTTGCCTGTGCCGGGGCCACCGTAACTCTTTCGAACGTCCCGCAAAGCATGAGGTCCTGGGTTCGATTCCCAGGTCGGGCAGTGTTATTGGGTTTTTCCATCAGGCATTCGTCAGTAGCAGTCCGGAGTCTGTAGTTGTGTTATTACATGGGACTTAAACATAACTGGCAAAATGTGGGTGTACTATAGGTACACCTCTGCCTAACCCTTACCATTATTACGTTATGTTATCCGGACTTACTTAACATAATACAGGTCGTTCTTCTTCCCGTGTAGCAGCAGCCTGTATATGTAGTGGTCGGGCCAGTCCACGAGGCACTTCATGATGAGCAGCAGAGGCGCGTAGTACATCATCTTACGGTACGAGAACATTAGCTTGCATGTGCCGTTGTTCAGGAAGTGGAGGACGTTGTTCTGTAACCAGTTATTTATAATTTTAGGGTTGCGTACCTCAGAAGAAAAAAACGAAACCCTTACTTATATGATCACTTCGTTGTCCGTCTGTCAGTCTGTCAAGACCCCTTTTCTCAAGAACGCGTGGAGGTATCAAGTTGAAATTAATATCAAATACGTAGGTCTATGGTCCCTTGGAGCTAAAAAAAAAAGTTTCTAAGGCAACGCAATAAAACAATACGGCCATTTATGCGACATATTTTAATACTCGTAAATAAATCACACAATCAATCACCATAGAGGCTCTTTCTTTCTTTCTTTATATATATATATTTTTTTTTTGTATTACTTTAGTTTAGTCTTTTATGGCTCCTTTGTTAATCTCATTGCATAAATTTTTAATAGGTTCTCGTTGATCTAGAATCATGAAATTTGGAAAAAGCAAGGCCTCACAGCACAAGTAAAGGAAAAGTCCGAAAACCAATAATTTGTAGTTTTATCACGTAAAAAAAAAAAACATTTTTTTGCGATTACAATCTTACATTTGCAGTTGGAGAATTGACCGTGACGTATACCGATGTATGGGAGAACACATTTTTCAAATACAATGTTAAGTTTGTTTTTGGGATAAATTCCCTTCATTGTGCGTGGTCCGATACGCACTTGGCCAGTTTTTTTAATGTTTCTGCTGGGCAAACAAATAAGCCCAGTCAGGTCAGCGTGAGGGTATCCTGCACAATTCAAGGCGTCTTACGTTTTGCAATTTGCAAATCAGTGTCAGGTTGCATGTTGGTAAAAATATGATTCGCGACTGTAAAAAATAATAAATTTGTATTCACAGAATTATGATAAGTAAAACCACTAAGTTCAAATAACCATAGGTAGGTACTAAATGACTATATTTCAAAAATAATTATATTTGAGGCCAATTCTAACATTTCTAACTCAGAGGGATTTGATGACTTTAATGAATATCATTCTGTAAATATACATATTGTTATTGTCGGGAATCATATTTGGATCAACCAACCCGTACTGGGCCTGCGTGGTGGATTACGGTGCACTCTCTCTCACAGAGAGGAGGCATGAAGCCCAGCAGAGGGAACATTATAGGCTGATTATGGATGACCAACAAGTCTTTGTGTTAATTGGTTACCTCTGCCTATGGATGGGCATCTGGAATACCTCGGCACCCATACCCTTCCGGGATCGGAACTCGGAAACGCTGATATAGGAACGGCGCTAGTACTTGCCCCATTTCGAAACTGGCTCATTTACAAAGAGCTATATTTATTTATATCGTTATATAAGACGAGTAGCGTCAGCACATAACACACACACACTTCCGACTTCGCCATTCTCTCGGACGGTACCGAGAGCTCCTGCGCTTGCACACACATTCACAGCGTGTTTGTACACTTGGTGTAAAGCACGCGTCGCTTCGTGAGATAAAAATACTATCCTAGTAAAAGTTTTAAGAAAATCATCACTATCCAGTTCTAAATCTCTTGCCCTTTGGCAAAGGCTCCTATTCTAATTTTTCCTTTCCCTTGCTAGTCTGGTCCAAGTATTCCCAGCCGTGTTCTCTATGTCATCTCACAACGTGCTCTATTACTAAGGCAAATTAATTTAAAATTATTTACTGAATGAATAGTATATAAGGGAGGTGTTTGCCCTGCGGTGGGACACAACAGGCTCATAATAACAGTAATGATTAGTTTACATACCGTGCTCGTCTGATCTGATGTGACGCAGCGGACCATGACTCCGTAGTCAGAGAACAGGTTGCCCCTCATTCTCCATCCTGACCGTTTGATGGCAACTGGGTAGTTACGTCTGGTCACCAATAGCATACGGGCTAAACGCTCATGACCCTGTAAATCGAAAACAGGAAAAACATTATACAAATAAGATATATGACATCAACTATTTACCATTTTTCGATATGCAGGAGTTAGGGAATGCAATCTCGATCGAAAGAAGGCTCGAGATATGGAGCCTTTTTTAAGAGATCCAATCTCGAAGGAAGACAGTCTCGTTCTTGAAATCTCGAACGAGATTTCGAGACTGAGCGCGCGCATCTTAGCACACGATGCTTCTTGAGAAGCCATTTTCAATATGGTAATATTTTTTACAACTGTTACTTAAACACTAGCACTTTGCCCGCGACTTCGTCCGCGTGGATTTCGTATTTTCTCCAACAAAATTTAACACCCCCTCCACCCCTTTTAACCGGTAATTTTGAAAAATTTGTGATTAAGATCGAATTCAAATTCAAAATATTTTATTTCACGTAAGCCTACATGGGCACTTATGAAACGTCAGAAGCTAGGTGCACGGTTCCTATTGGTCGTTTCCTATGGAGAAGAACCAGCAAGAAATTCCACGGTTACTCTTTTAAAAATAATTAGCTTTTACAATGTTTTCAAATTACAGTGTTGTTAAGTATGGGAGGACAGTGTAGGCCTGTCAACAAGTACCAGGTACTGTACTTAACAAAATAGAAAATGGTCTACAAATCTACAGTCTACTCAATCAACATAAAAGCCGAACGTCCACCGCCGGCTAAACTAAGTTAGTTTAGCTTAGCTCGCATAGTTGAGCCAGTATTTTCATTTTAGTTAGCTTAGCTGGCATAGTTTGCAGTGGACGCACATGTATGAAAAATTGGCTCAACTTCGTGGACGTTCGGCTTAAGCCTACAACGTTCTCACATTCACAAAATATAAAAGAATCTATCTATAAGACAAGACTATATAATCTAAAATAATGAAAAGATTATATCACGGAAGCATGTAAAAAAAAATTAAATTAAAGTAATTTGGGAGCAGTTATTAGATATTTACATAAATAGTTATGCTGTTAATGAGTTACCAGGGAAGCCACATGTGCAGAAGGAATTAGCGATAAACTTTTCTGTCTTCAACGTAGTCTTAAATCTTATAATATGCTTTATTAGTAAGGACACGTTTGACACATCAAACATGTCCTTATTAAAAAAGCATAACCCACAGGTTTTGAACTTTCCATCGCTAAGTTATGTAACCGACTTTGGCAACTTGTTATTAAAGCGGATACTGTTTATAAGAAATGACTTGCTTGTTTTAGTTAATCTAAATTTGGGTATCGCAATTTCATGTTTACTACGTATATTTATATTATGGAAATCGCTTCTTATTTTGAAAAGTCCTAAGTTTTTGCGAACATACAAAATACTTTCTAAGATATAAAGAGAAGGCAGACTTAGTATATCAATTTCTTTGAATTTGTTTCTAAGGGATTCACGAGGACCCATTTTATAGATCGCGCGAATTACCCTCTTTTGTAAAATGAAAATTGAATCTACGTCAGCTGTCGATCCCCACAGCAGAACGCCATAAGACATAATACTGTGGAAATAAGCAGCTGTGGCTATATCAGTCAACTGCCTTATTTTTCGTACTGCATATGCAGCTGAACTTAATCTACCTGAAATAGCTCTAATATGGGTGCCCCATTGCAATCTAGAGTAAATCCTAGAAATACCGTTTTCGTAATAGCATCAAGTTTCTTGCCATCAAGTTTTAAATTTAGATCCACTTGGGGTACATTTGGCAATGAGAACTTAAGACATTTAGTTTTGTTCGCATTAAGTAAAAGATTATTAGCTGCAAACCATGTCGAAGGAATAGCCAGACTATCGTTGACATGTAAGACATCCGTATCTTTTCTATCTAGTTTAAAAATAAGCGAGGTGTCATCAGCGAATAGAATTATATCCGATACGTTAGCCATCATGTAAGGAAGGTCATTAATATAAACTAGAAATAGGAAAGGGCCAAGAGTTGAACCTTGAGGCACGCCCACCTTAACTAGAGATCCCGAGGAAGTCGCCCCGTTAACGTTTACATTTTGCTGCCTGTTTGATAGATAGGAAAGAACAAGATCAGCAGCTCGTCCACGAATGTCGTAATGGTGTAATTTACAGATCAGTGTATTGTGGTCAACGCAGTGAAACGCTTTAGAGAGGTCACAGAAAATGCCAATTGTATCCTGGGATTTCTCCTAGGATTTTAAAACGCGACTGATGAGTTTTACTTCTGCTTCAGTCGTCGACCTACCTTTCGTGAAACCAAACTGGCGACTATGTAAAATTCCATTTGAATTAAAATGAAATAACATCTGGTCTAGCATGATTTTTTCATATATTTTACCCAATGCTGGCACCACAGATATAAGTACGTCTATAATTAGAGGGATCACCCTTACTACCTGATTTGAAAATTGGTACTACTTTACTATGTTTCATGAAATCAGGAAACGTACCGCTGTCTAAACATTGATTAATATGCCTGTTAGGACAGGAGCAATTGTGTCAATGATATGTCCAATAACCTTAACAGAAATCCCCCATAAGTCTTCAGTGTTTTTTTTATGTTAAGACTTTTGAATGCTTTTTTAATTGTGGCAATAGAAATGGGCTTGAATTCAAAACTTGGAATGTCCTTACTGATCCTTTTACTTATTACTAATTTATAGATTAATTTTTAAACTTATTATTTAAATTATTGATCAGTGGAAAATTTAAATTTTCATATAAACTGTTCCACCCGTTTCGCCCCGAAAGAGGTTGATTTATGAAAAAAAACCTCCAATCATGTGTTTTGTCATTTAATATTGAAAACTTAATTACCCCCTTTTTGCTGGTAGATACTCGAAAAACCCAAATACTGCTCATATTTTTTGTCAAAAGTATTATTAAGTATTAATATATACCGTTATTCGAGGTTACCGCACAGCACGTTAAAATTCTTCCATACAAACTTTAGCACCGCTTAAAATCCCTTTTGGTAGACATGTTGCGCCGACCCCAAATAAGTTGGATTGGGATAAGGGCAGGAGAGTGATGATGAAGTATTCGGTCCAAGTTTCAAGTTTATAAAATTATAAATCAACGAAATAAGATTTTTTCATGCAAACTGCATGCCCCCTTTTCACCACCCAAAAGGTTAATTTTTGAAAAGTCTTTTGTGATGTTTCCATTAATTGATTTATAGGTTATTTATACCAATTTTTGAGTTAATCAAGCCTCGTAATAAAATCCTCCCCAGTAAAATTGATTAATTACTTAACAAGCCCGCGCCTACGGTGGCCGGGAATCAGCTGCCAATTCCCGACGCCCAGGGCATCTCCTGCGACGACTAGGGGCGTGAGGGCACAAAGCTTGCATCTTCCTTATGCGTTCCGCCTCCTCCATAGCGAGCATTACTGCTTCGCAGAAGGAGGTGATGGCTTCCCATGTACTCTCGATCCGTACCATGGCCTGGACCAGGGCCGGATGGGAGAGATCGCCGCCGCCGGCTTCCGCGAGGACACGGTGGTGTTCCGCCCAAGCCAGGCAGGCTCCACCGTATGCTCCACCGTGTCCTTCGGGCGATCCACACAATGGTGACACCCGGGCGTTTCCTCCCGCCCTAAGAAGGGACTTATTGCCGCAATTAAAACAAACAAAGTGGTAAAATAAAATCATTAAAAAAAAATTTTGGGTACCTCCTGTACACGTAAAGTGGGGATTTTTTTTCTCGTCTACCCTATGATGTGTGGTGTTGTTGGATAGGTCTTTTAAAAAATATTGCGGGTTTGTGAAAACAATTTTTCGAATCTGGGAGGTATCCGTTTCTGAAATATTATGCTTTAAAGTGCTAATTTTTGTTAGAGTCAAGTACCCCCTGCCCCAGTCAGCTATACGGTTGGTTTTGGATATATGAAAAAAAGGAATCCTATCACAACTAAGTAGGCTTTACAAGTTAAGGAGTAATAGTCAACCAACTTACATTTGCATTGGATGAGAGAACATGTTTTTCAACTACAATGTTAAGTTTGTTCTTGGGACAAACTCATCCCAACTACGGAACCCTTCATTGTGCGTGGTCCAACACGCACTTGGCCGGTTTTTACTTTTAATTTAAAAATGAATTATTTCAAAATCTCACTCTCGGAAATCTCAAAAACGAGATCTCGCCTGGCAAGCAGGCGAGATCTCGAATGATCTATCTCGACACTAGACTTAGCATGCGAGACCTCAAGTTGCCAACCTTGACTCGAGATTGCATGCTCTTCACCTGGAGCTTCAACTGTGTATAAACCAAATGGCGAACAGTTAACAGGCGAGGACAAATGTTTCAGCAGTGTTCAGCAGACTAACAGCATAAAAACATGGGAATGGTTTATGTTATTCACTAGGATTACATATTATTCAGTGTGACGATTGAAATGGTCAAGTTACAACATGGAATGCTGGTTGACTGACAAAACTTGTCCATTATTTTTAAGATCTTTTAATGCTGTGGGTTGTAAGATGAGTGAGTTGCCAGGGAAGGTCATGCACTAAATGAAATAAATTACATAATTATTACCTTCACAATAAAATATCCGCCCCACTCATCAGAATGTTCATTATGTTGTACTAACTCTTCAGGAGATAAATCTGCTAAGTGACACATTTTTGACTGAAAAAAGACAGTTTTTATAAAAACAAATAGCAAACAATGCATTTTTTTAAACTTATATTGTAAATCATTCATTACTTTTGGAATCATTAACATGGGCTTATTCATTTCAAGCTTTTATAAATAGTCAAGAATTTTCGTCCACTGAGAACTAATTATATGTATAACATAAATTACCAATATTTGTACTTTGACTTTGCATGATGTATTATAACCATATTATTTTGTTTAAAAAAAGCCTCACCTTCACCATAATAGGTAGAGATCCCAAAGACCTGTCCACAGTTACAGACTTCTCATCAATAGTCATTGTCATTCGGATCTTAAAGTCACCTTTATAAGTTGCAGCCCGTTGTCTACACTCCGTTGGTAGTACCGTCTGATTTTTTACACCAATAGCCTCCATAGGGACACTGGGTTTAGCAAATCCTGCCTCATCTATAGTAATTTTAACCCTTTCTCCGCTCGGTAACTCAAATTCAGCGGGTACAATGTCTGAAATGGCTGCTTGCATGCCATCTTGCAACATATAGTTAAAGGAATCTATGTGAGGCGCTCCAAGACATTGCAGGTGCTAAAATCATTGAGTACGTTAATTTCAATCATCAGAATAAACTGTCTGAATAAATAAAACAGCGTAAAATCAAGAAAAAAACAATTTCATAGGTTACAAACCGGATTAGCGATTTTAGGTGGCTTCCGATAGTCCGGGTGGCTTGTGTAAGCTAAAGAAGGATTTTTGGAGATTTTCTTTGAATTCATTTTGCTGCTTTAAATCACATTTAGGATTTTATTGTAAAATAACAATACATTATCCCGAAATACACTGTAAACACGTGCGTGTTTTGAAGTGTCAACCAGTAGTAGCAAGCTAGTGTCAACTGTCAACTAACTAAACTTCAAATCGATTGACATTTCGCATAATTTTGGCAATAATGACAGTTTCAGATTTCACTGATGCCTGATGCATATTTTTAGATTGATAAGTCTACGGTAGGGTAAAGCCCTCCTGTAAGCATGCCATTCAAAGGAGATGTTTCAAAATGGGCCCAGAATATGTACAATACCTCGAAAAATCGAGAAAAATCTGTGGAATTCGGAAAAAATACTGATAAATTGCATAAATGCATATTTCTCTTGTAATAATTTGATATTTATCAATTATTTTATTGACTTTCAATATGGCGTCTCGCCAATTTAGGTACTCTTTGGTTAAAAACCAATGACAGTAAACCATAGATCAATCATTGATAATAGATCGTGAACTGTCTACTGTCACTTCAGTCGCTTTCGTTGTCGATCGTGTTCTGATGTTCTGTTCTCTCGAGTTATTTTTAACAACCTAGCTTTCGTTTTTTGGATTTTGTTTTTGATAGTTGAATCAAAAGATCGTTACATTGTTTTTGTCTGAGGTAATATTTCGACTACTGAATGTTTGTATTCTGTACGTTTATGCTACAAGTAAAAATCTTGGCATATCGCAGGTCAACCTATGAGGTTGTCGTCTGCTTAATTGGGACTATACTTTATGTACAGACGCCAGTACATCAAGCTACTACAATCTGTCAGATTTCTTTAATAGATTTTCAACTTTACAATTAGATCTAAAATAATATTGCAAAAGACTAAAAGTACGACAATGTTATGATTCTCTTTGACAATGTAATATGACAGAAGTAAACATGTCAAACGTCAATAATCAATCAACATGACAACTTACCGCCATGATGGGTTTTTGTTGTGTGTTGCAATTTCAATTGTACATTCTTGTACTTTACTACCAAACAAAGCCAATTAAAAGTAATTGGATGATTGGAAACTGTTTTAATTGTGTTTCCCCATTTTTTAGTAGGGTGTACCAATACGTGGCCGGGGCTCCATACATTTTGAAACATCACCTTTGGCCGATGATGCACTAAACTGGCACATGTTGGCTACACCGAATCATCTATTTTTATGGTGCATTGTTATACCATGCATCATGCATGATGGATATCCCGTAGTTCCAATCATTAATTTATGAGTCTGTGAATAACCTGCCAAAAAAGTGACCACCCGTAACGTATGCATAATAAATTATTTTGCAGTCATGATTTTTTTTAACACGCTTTGTCTGCGGCATTTCTATAATCGTGATGGCACCAAAGTTATTATAATTTGAATGCATCCATAAAAAATATAAAACTTATTTTTTTCTACTCTACTTTGTGATTTGTCTGTGGTTCCCAACTTCTCATTCAACCAGTGTTACCAACTTAGTAGATTTTCCACTAAAACCGGTGGTTTCGACGCCTCCTTTTAGTGGCGAAATATTGCTTTTAGTGGCTGGTGGATTTTTCTAGTGGTTTAGTAGAATTTAGTTTCAATTACTGAAAATGCTATCACTCAGGCGTGTATCACAGCACTGCCGCATGATGTTTAATCGCGATTCGAGTAGCGGAACATCATGCGAGTCAGTTGAATTGAACTACAGCGGTTTCACTGCTATGTATAATATAAAATGGTTTAACAAATACAGTAATATAAATACTTGAAACAAACACTAATTTGTTATACCTGCAACAAGGCTCAATAAAATTGGTGGCTCGTTCAGATGTTCAAGTTCAAGATCTGAGCCATAACAAATTCAAATCATGTTCAAGTTATTTATGATCAATAACGGCAGTAGCGACGCCGGAAACAGTGCCAGTCAACCTGTCACATCGCTCGATGTCCAGCTGGTGAGATGCTCGTATTGCTCACAGGCACGCTTTTTTAAAGGCGAACGGGGGCTGAGGCACTACGGCAAGATCCACAAACCACATAGTGTACCATTGTGCTCCCCAGCCACATCCCCAACATCAACACCTCCAGACCAAAGGGTGCGTCTCATATCATATAAAGATATTTGGTATATTTTTATGCTTATTATAATATGTTTGAGCTGCTTTTTTCGTACTATCCTCATCTTCGTAAGTAATATCTTCTTTGGAGTTCACTCATGTTACCAAAACAACAAAAATGACCAACGAAAAACAAAGTGATAACAATGTTATGAAATAAAAACAAAACTCAACAAAACAAATAACAGTAACAAGTAGCAATTTTAACAGAATTAGCTGAGGTAAACTTGATCGGGAAGCGCATCAACGTTGGGAAAGCCGGAGTTAACAATGGCGACCGAATGGAATGGCGACAATGACATTTGTTTGATAATTTGACAAACAAGACAAGATGGCTGCCAAGTTTTTTCTCCCACCAAACACTAGACGTCGCTGTCGTCTACGGAAATTGAAGCAGTGTTAAGTATGCCCCCCTTGTACCCACTTCAACCACTAAGCCACTAACACGTTTCGAAATACACGCATCAACACTGTCTAGGGATATTCACGTTTCTTAGTATAATTTTAAAAGTACTGGCCGAATTTTAAAGATTTAAACGTCAATTTGTTCCTGACACATTTAGTTTCTATCTTCTAAATTCGAATTTTTAAAACAATATGACGAAGGCGGCACTATTTAACTAACTTTACATTGATAAATTTTCTCCCCTGTGAGTTAAAGATTTAGGTAAATGTTTTTAATTTAGAATAAAAGTAGTTATTGAACAATTCTACTATGTTGATTTACTGATTGTTAATATGTTATCACGTAATATAGAATAAAACATAAACAATAATAAAAGATTACTAGTATACTTACTAAAAAAAAATCAATAAACTAAAAATTAGTTTAGTGGACATTTTTGTGATCATTAGAGTAGGGATTGTTTTGTTAGTGATTTCCTGGTGGTTTTAGAAGTTGAATCTGGTGGAGAGTTGTCAGTATAATAATGGTAGTCTATGGTGGAGAGCTAGTTTTACTGTTGGCAACACTGCACTCAAATTTTCATTCTCGACCGTTTTCAACGAATGCTCTACGGGCGGGAATTTACCACGTCGAATTATTCTATCGAAAGGGCTTGTCCACTCGACGACCGTACGATCGCGTGGCACTGCACTTCCTTCACCGTGAGTCTTTGTCGGCACCAGTCACACTGGTCTACCCTGCATTTGTTATCTAAAGTGTTAAAACCTGGAAGTTACTGATACGAGGTAGAAAAAAGTAAGTAGTTTTCATTCTTTCGTTTTATCCATACTTCTGAAATGGTTGTGAAGACGATCGTCCGTGAATTCTTAATTGACGGGCATCCACCTAATCACTAGTTTTTTAATAGATTGGTGATTGCAGTAATTATAAATTTCAGTTGAGGTTTTGCTCTAATTTTTTTTTTTGCTTGTTACATTGTGTAGGTACGTACTTTGCTCCATTTAGGCCGGCCACACACAGTTCGAATTCCGATTCGGAATTGGTTATAATGAATGTTTGCTGGCGTTTTGGTGAAATGGTGACCAGAGTCTAGGCAAGGCATGTATTTTGCTGTATCTAAATTTCTCCATACAATGATGATAGTATGATGAGGGGTCGTGGCTAAATGATAAGAGCCGCAGAGGTTGTTATGCTTGCCGCGGTCGGTTCGTGGGTGGGTGACCATCTGTCGTGCCCGGAGTATTGATCATTGGCTTAGAATTGATCATTTCATGAAGTATTCGGTGATTTCATGAAATGGTTGTGTTTCTTTGGCAGTCGTTACGGGACGTCCGAACTATAGAAGTCTGGGTCAGAGAGTCGTCTTGGGGGCACTATGAAAAAAATACTTAGAAAAATTTCGCGACCAATTTCGAGGTAGCAATTTCGTAGTTGGTCACAGTTTTAACCTAACCTAACCTATGGATCCCTTCCACATCGTTTTTACGACAAACGGTTAGTCGGAGACAAAAAACACCAAAACACTTTTAGCCTTATATTTAGGTGTTTTATACGATAGAAAGGAGAAAATAAACTATTTGCAAAAATAACACTTTTTTGGCTAAATTTTTCTAAGACCTCGCGCCGTAGCGCCCCCAAGGCTACACTCCAACCGAAGTCTGACAACCAGTCTTACCAAGGGGTATTGTGTTACCCAATAACTGGGTTGTGGAGGTCAGATGGGCAGTCACTCCATGTAAAATACTGGTATTCAGCTGCATCTGGTTAGACTGGAAGCCAACCCCAACATAGTTGAGAAAAGGCTAAGCAGATTGAATGATCATAGTGGATAAATACTTGTATGATTGTATGAATCAGAATGATTATTAATCTAAGTGCAGAAATAAATAACATAAGTACCTACATAGATAAAAAAAAATGATATGATAACATGATTTCGGAATTACCACGAATTTGAATGCAGTTCTGTCTGTGAAATCATTAGTTATCAAACCAAGTGAAGTGCCAGTTATAGTCGAGCACTTAGGTGAAGTGAGTTTGAAGTGAGCTCAATCCCTTACTAGGGATTGGTGGGAAGGTGGGATGACAGTTCACATCACGCTCACTTCACCTAAATTTTCACGGTGGGATCTTTACAGAATAGCACCACAGGTATTCCAAACTCAAAAAAGTTTTTAAGCTTGGTTACAAATTAATTAATATAAATAGATATTGCTAAAAAAAATACATGTTGATGTAAAAAAAAAAAATATGACTTGATTACTTGGCTCAAGTGACCACTGTGAGCGGTGCAGTAGGTATGCCCGCGTGTAGGTTTTTTGAATGTCTGAGTGAGGGAGTCCACGCTTCCACGATTTAGATTAGAACTCCTTTCTCTCACATTTTTCCGTGTCATATTGTATTATTGAGTACCTACAATAAAAGGGAATTACGCTACCAGCTGCATTTGATTAAATCACTTTTAAATACTTACTTTTTTGTCTTGATTTTTTTTGGTCCAAAGCTGGCTCAAAAAAAATTAAAAACCTAAATGGAAAACCTAAATTCTCCATCCGAATTTGGAGGATTATTTTCATTAGATTAGAAACCCATTAATTTCACAAGGTACAACTTTGTACTTATAATTAATTATTATTTTTATACATTAGACATTTTTAGACATTACATTGTTGATTTTTTTTATTTTTATTATTTTTAGACATTTTTTAAATTCAGCTCTTTGTCAATAGAAATAGCTATAACTTTTTTTTTATAATGGAATCATACTATTTTAGAATCTGCATTGATTTGACAAGTTATTAAAATAATGGGCACCAACAATGTACATTTAGTACCTACATTTTAATTACATAATTCGCACCCCAAGTCACATAATATTCTGGAGATTCAAGCTGAATTTTGATATAAACACACTTTTTCTTTAGTATCTTTAAAATTACATTTGCAAAGTTATTTTCACGTGATAGCACATGTATTCCGCAATTATAAACAGATAGCAAAATAAAAAAAATAATGTCATTTAGAGAAATTACAGCCAAATTAGTAAAGCAAGTTGTAATTTTTTTTAAGTATAAAATACTAGCTTTTGCCTGCGGCTTCGCCCGCGTGGATGTCGGAAAATATCCCACGGGAACGTACTGCTGGGATTAAAAGTACTCTAGGTTCCGTAATACTCTATTGGTTTACGCGGCACCCGCCAGAAAGCTCCCAGTCGGCATGATTTTTTCCGACATCTTCAACAATCATCTTATCATTATATTTCAGGCTATTTATAAAAAAAACTTTAATGAATGAATTATACACCAAAACCTTCCTCATGAATAATTCCATCCATTGGTGAAAACCCGATGAAAATCCGTTCGGGAGTTTTTGAGTTTATCGCGTTCAGACGGACAGACGGCCTATCTGACGGACAGGGCCGTCATCTACCTCGGTCTCCGGGGAGAGTGGAACTGGCGAGAGATGTCGTGCTACAGGGATCGGTTTTGGGACCGCAACTGTGGGACATCGGGTACGACTGGGTGCTGCGCGCCGACCTCCCTGGTGGCGTCAGCGTAGTTTGCTACGCTGACGACACGCTGGTCCTGGCGCAGGGGAGATCGCACCAGGCGGCGGCCGAATTAGCGGCACGCGGGGTTGCGACAATCGTAGAGAGGATCCGGCAATTGGGACTCGAGGTGGCCTTGCACAAGTCTGAGGCCATGTGTTTTCATGGTCCTCGGAACGCGCCACCATCGGGTTCCCAAATAACGGTAGGAGGGGTTCCCATCGGTGTCGAGTCGACGATGAAGTACCTGGGACTCGTCCTCGACAGCCGGTGGAATTTCGTGGAGCATTTCCGACGTTTGGCTCCCAGACTGGAGCGGGCCGGGGCTGTCTTGAGGCGGCTCCTGCCCAATCTGGGGGGTCCAAACGCCTCCTGCCGGAGGCTCTACGCGGGGGTCGTGCGGTCCATGGCCCTTTACGGAGCTCCGGTGTGGGCGCGTTCCGTGAGGCGGCGACCGGTCTGTCGGTTGAACGCGTCCCAGAGGGTCATGGCCATCCGGTTAGCCCGGGGATACCGCACGGTCTCCGGGGAGGCGGCGAACCTCTTTACCGGATTACCGCCATGGGATCTGGGAGGTAAAAGTCCTCGCGCACATGTGGGAGTGGCGCGAGGAGGCAGGACGCCGGGGCGTAACTCCCGTTGCCGCGAGAAATCGCGGCATGGTGGACAGAGCTCCGGCAGGATCTCATGGCGGCATGGAGAGTGCGATTGTCGCAACCCAGCGCTGGGCACGCCACAATTGCGGCGATAAGTCCCCTCTTTGAGGAGTGGCTGGAGAGGCGCCACGGCGTCCTCACCTTCTGCCTGACGCAGGTCCTCACCGGACACGGGTGCTTCGGGAGGTACCTGTTCCGGATAAGGCGGGAGGAAACGCCCAGGTGTCACCACTGTGTGGATCGCCTGGAGGACACGGTGGAGCATACGGTGGAGGTCTGCCCGGCTTGGGCGGAGCACCGCCGTGTCCTGGCGATCTCTCGCGTCCGGCCCTGGTCCAGGCCATGGTACGGAGCGAGAGTACATGGGAAGCCATTACCTCCTTCTGCGAAGCAGTAATGCTCGCGAAGGAGGAGGCGGGACGCGTGAGGGAGAGGCAAGCTTTGCGCCCTCACGCCCCTAGTCGCCGCAGGAGACGCCCTGGGCGTCGGGAATTGGCAGCCGATTCCCGGCCACCGTAAGCGCGGGCTTGCGGACGGCGAGTAATGGATAGCTCGCCGTCCGGTATGGACCAAGCCCGAGTCGACAGCGCGTTGTGTTCCACGCGCGCCTCAAAGAGATGTCAGCACTATTGACGGGGCCCGCTAGGGCCGATGCCAGCTAGGGTTGCGGGATGTTCGAAAGAGTTACCGTGGCCCCGGCACAGGCAACAGAAGGAATACGGGTGGGTTTTAGTCAGTAAAAGTCTGATACTCCGCCTAGAGCGGGAGAAGTCATTTGATGATTTCCCATCCACAAAAAAAAGACTGACAGACGCGGCGGGAGGACTTGGTTTAGTTAAAATTATGCCGGTCACGCTCTCATAAAATAAGAAATAACTTTTGCCCGAATGGACCGATTTTAATAAAAAAACTTATTTATAAAAAAAAAATAACCGACTTACAAAAAAAAAAAACACTACAAAGTGAAAAATAACCTTAATTTTGGAAGTCGGTTTGGTTAAGTATTTTCGTTTTTGCACCGACTTCTGAAATTAAGGTCATTTTTCACTTTGTAGTGTTTTTCTTGGAAGTCGGTTGTTTTTTTTATAAATAAGTTTTATTTTCCACTTTTTAGTTGTGGTACCTCTCCACCAAAATTCGTATACCACTACTTGCTAAATAAATAACAGTGACAGGAAGTTATTATAACATAATCAACATACACTAAATGGAAAAAAAAAAAAAATATTTATTAGATCTAACTCAAAAACCACTCATCAGAATTTGACCAAATTTATATGCGCCCACCTCAGTAGTATACCCTTTCAAATAAAAACTTTGCAAAACGGCAAATATATATTTGCCGTTTTATATGTCGCGCTAAGTCGTATCAGAAGTTTGAAAAGCATAGTTCTATCAGGTTTGGATGCCGTCGCCAACAAATAATTGAATCAACCATGCGACGACAGATCGTTGACGAAATCTGTCCTCTGACAATCAAGGCCACAGTATAACATACGACTCAAGTAGGGCAATTTGAAGCATATTACCATTAAAATCATTTAAAGCCAAAGTGCATCTCACGACAATTCCAATAAGCCCAAACACGGCTAGGATACATTGTTTTATTACGGAGTTCCGGTGCCTACATTCCAGCTTCATCATCAGATCTGTTCGATGGTACTATTTTCATCAAAACCATTTATTTAAATTTGCTTCGTCATAGTCGCTTAACATATCTCGATCATATATCCCCACCCGTGAAATACTTATCATGCGGGCTATCTTAGCGCTTCCCCCTTAAAGGTAGGTATACTTTTGTTATCAAAATTAGGATGTCACATCCTGCGTATGTACTGTATTAATTACAGTGGGGGATATCATAATATGGTCAGTAACAAAAGTCGATTAACACTTAAATTTTAGTTAGTGGTGGACATTTGGACCATTCATTGGGCGCCCTAATTAATAAAAAAGAAGTGCGCATTTTGCTACTTAATGTACACTGAATCTTATGTAGGTAGATATATACAACGTGTTTCTGGATGTACAACATTAAATGAAAACGAGCTCAGTACTAATCCATTGAAACGTTTTAAGATTAGTGGTTACTGGAAAATTAAAAAATTGCAGTTTTCAAACAAAATAAATAGTAGAATCAACTGCATAAAAAGTAAACACGCTTTATCTACGAAAAGTCACTGACCAACGGTGCGGTGCGGGGTGCGGGGCGCGGCGGCGGCAATGTTTACCTATTATTACGGACTCAGATCTACATCATGTTGAAAAATAATAAAATGAAAAATAATTTCCTGTGGCTAAAATATTCATTGGATTTGATTGAGTTTTTGTATACGGGCATAGAACACGATTCTCTTTAAGTGGTTTAATTAAAGGAATGTCCATCTTATTACACGTGGCTTAAGGCTAGGCTTGAAGCACGCGACGTCGTGCGGTTAAATTGTGTTCATTAGCCCATGATGAGCATGTAGGTATAGTATTTTAGGTATTGTATATTCCTACATATACTTCACCTACTTTTACTTGTAATACCCAACCCAATAGGATAGACAGAGGTGTGCTGTTTCCTATATGGTTTACAGAAAAAGGATAAAAAGGAGTAGATACAGTTTTTTATAGTGGTACTTTTTTACCAAGTACCTCACTAAACAGTTTCCTTTAGTTCCGGGCTATATTTTTAATGTACTTACCTAATTTCCTTAATTTTTCTTTTCAGAATGGCGTCTATATTTTCTAAAAACGGTATTCTAACAGGTCGCTTAGACCATTACTGCCTGGTATGCGCAGAGCAGTTTACAAACGAAGAGGCGACTCTTACGCATATCGCTGATTCACAGCATAAGGAGAACTTGAAGACTTGTGGTTATTTTGAGAAATATAAGGAAGATTTTATTAGAAAGGTATTTATTATGAACAAGCCGCGTGCCCGCGGGGATTCCCTGTCGGCAAAACTTACGAACTTTCATACAAACTCATCCTCTATTTAACCCCTTTAGGGGATGAATTTTCAAAAATCTTCCAATTCGTAGTGCTTACTTTCGTTATACAGTCTTGTGCAAAATTTCATGCTTTTAGAATCAGCGGTTTAGACTCATCATCTTCCTGCCCTTGTCCCATGTTACTTGGGGTCGGCGCAACACGTTTTCTCTTTCCATTTTCTCCTGTAAAAGTCGCGCTATCATTCACTCCCTTCTCTTTCATATCATTCCTCACACAATCCATCCATCTTTTCTTTGGCCTTCCTCTCCCTCTCCATCCATCAACATTTATATTCATCACTCTTTTAGTCACATGCGTTTCCTTCCTCCTCTTCACATGTCCATACCAAGCCAAACGATTTCCTTTCAACTTTTCTGTCACTGTGTGTGTTGTCTGTGTTTTGTGTGTGTGTTTTTTGTGTTCAGCGGTTTAGACTGATCTTATGATTTTTGTTAAGTAGACACCTATCATGTTTAATGCACCTAGCCAGCATGGCTGACGAGAGGTCATTAGTACGGAAAAAGGATTTGAAATGCTTCTTCCAACAATGACAAGATACAAAAGTTTAATATTCCTTAACAATTAAACATGCTTAAACATTAAATTCATACTCATTTGTTTCCTTTACAGGCTAACGGTTTATACTTCTGCGAGCCATGCAGTCTGACATTTCCGACCGCCACGAAGGTCGAATTGCACATTGACGAACCCACGCATATTAAAGAAAAAAACAAAACCTCTCCATGGCTCACCCGTGTGGAGAATGATATTATAGCTTTTAACCAGTTCATCATTTCTGAAGATGCTTGGAACGGCTGCGTTGAAGACACTTGTGTCTTATGTAATACCGAGTTTGATGACAGCTCCTCTCATAAGGTCATCAGAAGCCATGTCCTCAATTTAATCAAAAGTGAAGTGATTTTCGACAACATTCAGAATACGGTTTATAGAACGGTAAGATGGAAGAAGTTTTTATTAATATTTGTCATGCTACTGGCAATGTGAACAACTTTAATGATTTCCTAGCGTAAAATTTGTTTTATAGTATAAGAAGTAATAAAAGTTATATTAATATTTATGTGTCTGTACAACGTTTGGTATGTTTGTTTACCTACAGATTGATGCTAGAACCAAGCAGTGCCTAACTTGCAATGTGATCATCGGAAATGAACCAACAAGTCATTACAAAACAGTCGACCATAAAGAAGCATATAAACTGTATGATCCCATCGTTCAAAAGAATGAAGCGAAAAATACTATACCGACTACCAAAAATATAAAAGAAACCGAAAATGTTACGGTTAAAATTGATAAAACAGATAAAAATGATAGCATTAAAGTGGTCAATGAAAACATAAAAAAGGAAGGAGATACCAATAAAACTTTTAAAAAAGTTGCAAAAAATGAAGCCACTAAACCTGTTGAAAAAGTAAAAGTAAAGCCGAAAGAATCAGCTAAGAAAAAAAACGCAGTAGAACTTGACAAGATTTTCTGTAAAAATTTGGGTGCGAAAAACTACGTAACAGATTCAACAGAGATTGGAGACAGATGGTGTGTTCTATGTGAATGGCTATTAGACGAGTCTCCTGAAAACCACATCCGTAGCAAGCACCACCAAAACTTACTAAAACTCCACAAGGAAAGATTAGCAGAAAACAATATCCCAGGCACAGACGAAGAATCAAATCTATGTGAATCCGTAGACAGATATCAAAAGAGCAATATTAATATTGACTTGATTAACGAAACTGCCTTTTGTAAGAAGTGTTCGAAAACCATTGACTTTAATACTCATGCCATCGAAAAACATATTGAAGACCATAAGAAGATTTCTAATAAAAAGTCGCCAGAGACGCTTTCTTCGGGCATCACGTCTAGTGGGACGGATAGGACTACTTTGTATACAAAGCCAGTGTTGCTTGGTATGGGCAAACACTCTCAAAAGACCGTGTCAGTAGCAGAGTATGCAAAGCAGCACGGATTCACTCACAATCGGGCTGACTACAGCTATTACTGCCGCCCATGCAGCAGAAGGCTCTCCACTACGCTGGATGACCTGCAAAAGCACGTGGCAAGTAGAATTCACACAGAAAACACGAAACAAACGTCTAAAACTGATGCGACTGAAGCACCAGTAAAAGAACCACTTTTCGGATGTATTGAGACATTTGAACTAGTCGACAATGGATTTGTCATATTGGTAAACGACAAATATTGGCTCAATGCTTTTGGCTTCTTCTTAATTGCCAAAAAGAACGAAAGAATCTTCTGTCATGGGTGCCATATTGATTTGACCCCTGAAAATGTTATAGAGCATATCTTAATGACTGACAATCACAGAGGAATCGTCGACAAATGCCTTTTGATAACTTCATTGAAAAATGAATTCATTAGAGAGGTAGGTTACAAAATTAGTATTTTATAATGTCTGTCCGTTTTCACCATGTATGTTGAAAACGACGAATTTGGTGGTTCTAACTAATCTGCGCGCTTAAGTTTCCAATTGTATGTGATTTCGGGAAAATTTGTATATAGAAAATACAAGGATTTCTAAAGACTAGGTATGCTATTTGTTCGCAGATAAAGCTGGATGTTTACCATTGTGGGTACTGCAACATTACGGAGAACGATTGGGATGATATTTTAGATCATATAGCGACGGCGGAACATAAAAGAATGAAGTCAGAGGCAGAACAAAGTCTCCGCGAGCACCAACCGAACTTTTCGTACCGGTTTAACCAGAAGAAAATAGATGATATGATCAAGCAATTTGTACAACGCCACGGAATTTAATAAGTTTAAAGCGGATTTTTGTTTAGTGTCAAGTTAATGTGCGTTCACAATTAGCCTACGTTAGCACGCGCGCGGGAAAATCGCGTGCCGCACTAGGAATGGAACAAATAGAAAGCGGTACATCTGTTCACACGGCCGCGATTTTTCCACGCCGCGATTTTAAACCGCGCGGTGTTCGATTTTCAACGCTCGGCGTTGAGCGTAGACTTAATACGACATACGAAGTTCTGTACTTGTATTCCCACGGACGCGAAAATATCGCGCGCGTTGGTCAAATCTAGACATTCTAAAATAACCAAAAAAAAAAATCAGGATATTGTTTTAAATCGTTATAGAGAGTAATAAAGAGTATTCTATCTAGATAGATAGATAGATATATAGCGTCACAAATTGACCTTTAAAATATCGATCTTTGTTCAAGGGATGCACCCAATATTTTTCTGCTTTTTTTATCCGTTTCCATTTTACGGAGGACATGGTACGTCCGCACTACATAACGAATCAGTTCGAAGTGATTTTTTAACACTCGTTCGAACATTGCTGAAGGCGCGAAAAAATCGCGCCAGGCGAATTTACCACGCCGCGGTTTTTTCGCGTCCGTGTTAACGTGGGCACGTGTTACGTGTTAACGCAAAAATCGTAAGAAAATTAGAACTTCGCGGGGTACCTTAGCGCTTTCACTTTAAAGGAGATAATTTAGGCGTCACTATTAACTAAAACACGCTTTGCTTGTACTATTTATTTATTTATTTATTTAAACTTTTCACACTTAAAAAAAGTACAAAGGCGGACTTAATGCCTTAGGCATTCTCTACCAGTCAACCAAGGGTGGTGAAGAGATTAGATGGCAGGTGCTCTGTTAGAAATGGAACAATTTGTACATAAATAAGTCATAAACTTATAATACACATACATACTATTCATAGATACAATTAATCGTACTGGATAAATACTTTATTTCCATTGCTTTTTTTTTATTTTCTAGACAAGCTTTTGCCCGTGGCTTCGTTCGCGTAAAATATCTTGTTTTATGACATATTAGAGAAATCATTTTCAGAATCCAGTCAGCAATTCCGAAGATTACCCTCTAGGTACATACCAACTTACAAATTTTACCCTTTATAATAGGTAGGTACTAAATATATTGGGTATGGATAAACATACTAATTAAATTGATCTAATTGCGACCTTAAATTAGTTGACAGCAAAGCCTAACTTTTCATTTATTTTTCAAATGTTTTTAATAGCTAAAATTTGTTTTTTTGTTTGACATAAGGGCGAAAATACACATGCCGCAGCTGGTACAGCACTATGCAAGTAGCTGGCATGCCGTGTTCTAATTGCTCAATGTCAGTGTTATAGTGTGTAGTTTTGTACCAGCTACAGGCATGTTTATTGTCGCCCTGACTGTACTGACATTACATAGACGTAAGCGTGTGCGTTACCCCAGCAAAATAATGTCGAAAATAGTAATTTAAATTTTACAGATAATTAGTTGCCCAGCTTCTGTAATTGTTGCGCACATTTTTAAAGTTGCACTCATAGTTTTTTAGTTATTTCACAAAAACACTTCCTGCTGGGGTAACGTTACCGCAGCCAGACATTTTCTTTTTTAATGGGAATATTGAAATAAATATTAGTTTATTTTGTATTTGTTGTTTTTTCGGCTGCGAAGTTATTAGAGATTCTGCTGACGTTTGTGGTTTTGCTGGATCACTGAAACTGTTAAGCGGATTCTTATCATGTTTTGTACATGACTTCTTAAGAATTAGTTTTAATTAGTTGTGCAAAAAAAAACTAAAATAATGCACCGTTCAAAGGTCATTTAATTAAATATAAAAACACTTCAATAGGACCTAACACCTTGAATAAGAGCTCTAAAGACTTACTTTAAACGTTATTTTGTAGCTTGTAACTGCCTTCAAATGTATGTGAAGTTTCATTAGTACTTATCCTGTTAGTAATTAACAAATTATGATGAAATTCTGTTCTCCGCGTTCACGGTCACAATGCGCGCGGAGTTATTTGGCCACCGATAAACCTGTATCTGGATATATAAACTGAATGATATATCAATAATTCGTTGCTTAGTTCAGTATTATACCTGTAAAATTTCAGCGCAGTACATATAATGATTAACGAGATAATGAAATAAAAGTCATTAGGAAGTGCAAGACCGCGGTAACCCGACCATGTTTAAGTGGTTACAAAAAAGCGATCGCGTAGTACATTATGCTATCTTCTAAAATGTTTAGTTTAATACACCTTACAAGTTCGGTACAGACGCGTAGACTGTTGAATACATAACAATATTATAATGTCTATACTATGAAAACGTTATTATTATTATCTTTCGGCTACTTATTAGATAGGTATCTATTATGTGCACAATTGCTCATACTTACCAAGAATCGTCGATAACACGTCCTTTGGTGGGACGCGGGAGGGGTGGGGCGAAGGGGTACTTCATTGTTTGCATACCGCACTAAACTTGACCCTTAGACAGATAATTCGTCTTGTAGAGTGCGTGTGCGCTTCCGCTTTCTATTTTTGCAAATATTTATCGAGTGCTTGAGAGTTATTCAATACTTATGTGTGTACCTAATTAATGTGGAGTACTTCTATTGAGGACTATAATTATTGTGTGGGTTGCTTAATGAATTCACCAACAAGGTAAGCTTGCATAATGGTATCTACAGAAATAGTTGCAATGTTATTATTAGTACATTTTGTTAGGTATATAAAATTGCACATAGATTACATTTTTATTATATAAGGCGTAATTTTAATCAGTGTTAATCTCTTAAGGGGTCATTGTTCTCATCATTATGAACAACTTTTACTCCGGGGTCAAACCTGAAATCGCAAAAAAAATTCAGCTTTTCCCTACATTTATGTTCACGTAAGTCGTTAAAATGTAAGGAACACCAGATTTTTTCGCGATTTCGGGTTTTGTCCCATAGTAAAAGTTGCTCATAATGATGAGTACAATGACCCTTACGAGGTTAACGGTGATTAAAATTACACCTTGTATAAACGTAGATTTTTTTAAGACAAACTACTAAATATTTGAATTTACATACTTATTACTTAAAAGCAAACACTTTACCTCAACTTGCGTACCTAGTTATTACCAGGTATTTATTTCCACAAAATCCTTATATTAAGTTGGGCTTTAAGAAATTCATAATTATCTTGTTTGGACACTCGCTTAGATATAACCATTTAAAAGTTTTATTGAAATGATTTATTTTACTTGTAAATAAAAAATATTTAAGAAATATGTTTTTTTAACACTTGTGTACACATCTGTACTAAACTTTTAACACTATCCTACATACATATTTTAGAAGATAGCTTAATGTACTACGCGATCGTTTTTTTGTAACCACCTAAATATGGTCGGGTTACCGCGGTCTTGCACTTCCTAATGACTTTTATTTCATTATCTCGTTAATCATTATATGTACTGCGCTGAAATTTTACAGGTATAATACTGAACTAAGCAACTAATTATTGAGATATCATTCAGTTTATATATCCACATACAGCTTTATCGGTGGCCAAATAACTCCGCGCGCATTGTGACCGTGAAGGCGGAGAACAGAATTTCATCATAATTTGTCAATTACTAACAGGATACTAATGAAACTTCACATACATTTGAAGGCAGTTACAAGCTACAAAATAACGTTTAAAGTAAGTCTTTAGAATTCTTATTCAAGGTGTTAGGTCCTATTGAAGTGTTTTTATATTTAATTAAATAACCTTTGAACGGTGCATTATTTTAGTTTTTTTATTGCACAACTAATTAAAACTAATTCTTAAGAAATCATGTACAAAACATGGTAAGAATCCGCTTAACCGTTTCATAGATCCAGCAAAACCCCAAACGTTGCTCCAGCAGGATCTCGAATAACTTCGCAGCCGAAGAAAGAACAAATACAAAATAAGTTGCAACATTTACCTCGTCTAGACAACTAATTATATAACTAATAATTATTTCAATATTCCCATTAAAAAAGAAAATGTCTAGCTGCGGTAACGTTACCCCAGCAGGAAGTGTTTTTGTGAAATAACTAAAAAACTATGAGTGCAACTTTAAAAATGTGCGCAACAATTACAGAAGCTGGGCAACTAATTATCTGTAAAATTTAAATTACTATTATCGACATGATTTTGCTGGGGTAACGCATACGACGTAAGCATTCATTTATTCAATAAATATAAACTCTTTTTAAGTTGTATCTTTTTATTGTTCCTTCTATTATTCGGCTGATCCTCTTCAATCAACTCTGCCTATCGCAGTCCAGTGCTGGACATGGGGCCTCTCCCAGGCTGCGCCACAACACCCTGTCCGCCGCCTTCCGCATCCAGTCTGTCCCTCTGTGCCACCTTTTTAAGGTGCGTCCAGACCTGGCGGTAATCCGGCAAGGAGGTTCGCCGCCTCATCGGAGACCGTGCGGTATCCCCGGGCTAGCCGGATGGCCATGACCCTCTGGGACGCGGTCAATCGACGGACCGGTCCCCGCCTCTCAGAACGCGTCCACACCGGAGCTCCGTAAAGGGCCATGGACCGCACGACCCCCGCGTAGAGTCTCCGGCAAGAGGCGTTTGGACCCCCTAGATTGGGGAGGAGCCGCCTCAAGGCAGCCCCGGCCCGCTCCAGTCTGGGAGCCAAACGTCGGAAATGCTCCACAAAATTCCACCGGCTGTCGAGGACGAGTCCCAGGTTACTTCATCGACGACTCTACACCGATGGGAACCTCTCCTACCGTTATTTGGGAACCCGACGGTGGCGCGTTTCGAGGACCATGAGAACACATGGCCTCGGACTTGTGCAAGGCCACCTCGAGTCCCAATTGCCGGATCCTCGCTATAATTGTCGCAACCCCGCGTGTCGCTAATTCGGCCGCCGCCTGGTGCGACCTCCCCTGCGCCAGGACCAGCGTGTCGTCTGCGTAGCAAACTACGCTGACGCCATTAGGGAGGTCGGCGCGCAGCACCCAGTTGTACCCGATGTCCCACAGATGCGGCCCCAGGACCGATCCCTGTGGGACACCGCACGACATTCTAGTGCAACCCTAGCAAGGCTCGAATGGGGCGCGCGTGCAGCGCGCGCGCAGGTCGTGCGCACATACGCGTGAACTATGAGCCTCAGTGTGCGTCCACATTGCCGGCCTAGCGCGGTTGCGATGACGGGCGCGAAATAACAGACATGAAACCGCCGCTTACGTCCATAGTGTAGCGACCAAGGCCGCTATCCCACTGGCGGTTTACGAGCGTTGACGCTTCTCCAACGTCTGCGCAGCGCCAACGTTGCGCAGACGCGACGTTAACGTCGCGAGTTTCTAGTATAAGGCCGCTATCCCACTGGCGTTTTAGGAGCGTTGGCGCTTCTCCAACGTCTGCGCAGCGCCAACGTTGCGCAGACGCGACGTTAACGTCGCGAGTTTCTAGTATAAGGCTGCCTTCCCACTGGCGTTTTACGATCGTTGGCGCTTCTCCAACGTCTGCGCAGCGCCAACGTTGCGCAGACGCGACGTTAACGTCGCGAGTTTCTAGCGTTTTTGGCAACAGGTACAACCACGCCGTTCATCAAATGTAGTCTCCGGCATTCGCAAATATTCATAAAATTCCGATTAATTATTTTTAATGTTTTTAGAGTACAGTGCGAAATATTCACTTTCTTTTAATCGATTGGACCAAAAGGATTTTTCCAAAATTGACGATGAGACTTTCTTTTTCTTTTACGTAATTTTCATCGACGTAGCAAAGCCAACAGTAATGTTTTCTCGTCGGAATCCTTTTGGTCCAATCGATTACAAGAAAGTGAATATTTCGCACTGTACTCTAATAATCGGAATTTTATGAATACTTATTAGCGAATGCCGGAGACTACATTTGACGAACGGCGTGGTTGTACCTGTTGCCAAAAAAACGCTAGAAACTCGCGACGTTAACCATAGATTGACGTTAACGTCGCGTCTGCGCAACGTTGGCGCTGCGCAGACGTTGGAGAAGGGCCATCGCTCGTAAAACGCCAGTGGGATGGCGGCCTAAGTGTCCGTCCACACTGAACGCGCAGAAGTGTGGACACTGTGAATTTGTTTCCAAGATGTCGGACCAAACGACTGCCGTTTGCATAATTGCTACAGCATCGGCTATTTTATTACTGACAAAAACTAAAAGGAAAAACAAGACGTTAGTGGCTGGTTCCGTTTTTTAAAATAAGGCAGAATATAGGACCAGAGTTGAAAGGCCACTATGCAATTTTTTTTAACAGGTTCACAGTCCACATATGGTCCATATATGGGCTGCAGGCCGATAGCCTCGCAAGTTCACAGCCCGCACATGGGCTGTAGTAAAAAAAACTACCCCTCGCCCCAAAAATGTACCCCTATTGCTGATAAGCGATCGCTATACACCATAAATAATCCTCAATTTTATCAAAGCTATGACCACAGATAACTATATTATAAGTCAGATGTGAACTGATCACAGAACACTATACAAACGAACTAATGAATCACAGATACAAAATCTCGGAACAGAACAAAATATACTTGGGGGCCTAGCTTGGGGGCAATATTTAGAAAGACTGACATCTGAAAAATAAAATTGCAACTGTCACTGTCAACCAAAACTCAAATAATAAGCCATAATGTTTACAGCCCATATATAGGCTGTGGACTCCTTAAGCGATCACTATACACCATATAATCCTAAAGGCCAATGCGTAAAATTGGTGCCTTTTATTTTTTTGGCGGCAGTCGATCGGATATTAAAATAGTGATGCAGAATAATATAACAAATGAAATATTGTATGGGGTCTTATATCATAAACTCAGTCCGAACTGAGTTATGGGTGTTTAAAGAAAAAATAATACAATTGTAAATAATTCAACAATTACCACTTGAAGTTTGTTTTATCGTTGTGCGTTTATAGCCAGATCATAATTCTGACTTCAAAATGATGCGCTGCTATCCTTCCCGTGCGCTTTCACTGACGCCAAAACCAGGCGGCACTGCCAATTGGCTGGAACGCTAGCCAATCACAGTCAAAGAATTTTTTACCTGCGCACGAGCCTGTTTAAGGTATTTTATATTTATTACACATTGGCAAACAAAGCACTCACTGTTCTACCTTCGTGGCTTACGTGTGTTTTTTTAGAGTTACTCGTGGTGATTTTATAGACGACTTGGCTTAATAATCTGGATTTGAAAAACGCTTCTTTAATTGGATAACCTGTGCTTGACATACTCGGACTGTGATTGTGTTTTACGTGTTGGATTTTGTTGTTGTGACAATATGGCAGACTTGAGACTTTGTTTGTTGTGCCAACGCACTTTAAATCGGAGTAATAATCGCCGGAGACCGTCAATGCCATTAACTGCTGAATTAATGCAAGCACATCCTTCCTTGATGCAGTATCTCATCAATATTAGAAATATAACAGAGGTAAGTTGTTTACGAGAATATAATTAATGCAATACGAAAAACTGTAAAAATGTCTCCGTTCAACTTATTGTTTGTTGTTGTTCCTTTACGCCGCAACGGATCGATATATTTATACGGATATTTTAGGTAGTAGGAGAAGTAGAAAGTAAAATAGACTATACATCCCGGCAAAATAAAATATTATTCCCATGTGAAGTGTGATATATACTTCATGTGACTAACCTAAAGCTGCTGAAGCGCACATATTTACTATCTATTTTACCATTATTATTGGATCCACACATCTTGGAACCAGCAGCGCAACCAAACGTTGTAGAACAGCCAGGAGCAGGAGGAGGAGGAGGGGCTGGAGGTGTTCAAGGACAACGCCATTTTCATTTCTCCGGTTATCATCGAGCACCTTTGAATACCAGTTTGCATTTTTGCAATGTGTGAAAATCGACACTTACAACGGTTTGACAAGTCTTTAAGAGCTACTATTCTTAAAGAGAAGAAATTCTTTATACCTTTTGGCTCTCGTGTATGTGAAGAACATAGAAATGATAGTGCTTGGCAAGACATCGGACGGAGTACAGTCACGAGCACTAATATGTATACACTGAGCAAATTTTAAAAGTGATTTTCTCCTACTGTATTGATTGTAATTTTATGTTGTTACGAACATAGTACTTTGAAACCCATACTATTATAAAATAGCTCTTATCTCTAAGTTGCAATCGTAATTCCAGGAGAAAATCGCTTTTGAATTGTGCTAAGTGTGTACATATTAGTGCTTGTGACTGTACACGTCACGTGTACAATATGTTTTCTCCAAGACAATTAATGGACATGGTGAGACTATTACAGTCGTATTTAAACTTGACATTTAAACTTCAAACGGCTATCTTCAATCAGTGACAGTATTTTCCACTATTATATTGGGTTTTCAAAGACTCAATTCCATGAAATGCTGCAAAGCATACCTTCAATTGCTGAAAATAACACAAGAAGGCCAGCTACAGCCTTGGCAACGGTGCTGATGAAACTGCACACTGGTGATTCTAACCAAAGATTGTGCAGCCTTTTAAGAAATTACTGATTCTAATGATTATAATCCTGTAATTTACATATTTGTTCCGGTCGCGAATGATAGATAAGTAGTAAGCGATTTCATCTCTTATTTCGTTTATTTCTCTGGAGTATCTTGTTTGAGATGTTTGAATATTTGGAAGAGAAGTGAAGTTAGTTAGAGATTGATTTATGTACATATTAGAATTAGTAATACGTCTCACTGGCGTTCTGTTTCATATAATTATGCAAGGTATGTGGTGTGACTATAAATGATAGACTGAGGAATGATGTGATAAGGCAACGGTGCGGTTTAAAAGAAGATGTAGTGACAAAAATTGAAAAGAGTATGCTTAGATGGTTTGGTCATGTTGAGAGGATGAATGAAAGTCGACTAACAAAAAGGTATTTACACGGCAGATGTGAGTGGAAACGCCGGAAGGGGACGCCCTAGGAAGACATATAATGATCTTATTGGTGATGTTCTTCAGAAAGGTCAGGTGCGTAGTGCTCGCAACCGGCGTGCGTGTATGACCAGATGTATGAATATAAACGAGGCAAAAGGAGTATGTAAGGATCGTAGCAGGTGGCGTTCTGTAGTTTCTGCCTACCCCCATGGGAAGAAGGCGTGAGTTTATGTATGTATGTATGTATGAATAATACTCATAACGACAACTTCAGAAACTTCTGGTTTTAATATCATAGGTTTTCTAAGTAGGTACTCTAAAAACAGACGATGCGATACCAAAAACATTCTCAACGATTCTGCGAGCTCTGTTTAATCTATAATTGAAAATACGTTCCCGGGTGCCTTTACTGTGGTCACCCGACTATGGTTTCATTATATGTTTACCTAAAGCAAAAGCGTTGTCACCGACAAAGACGTAGGGTATCGCTTTAGTCCTTTGAGGTAATGGTTTTTCTTGCGGTAAATTTAAGAACCCATTTTGCATCAACTTATCCAACTCAGTATCATTGAATATCCCTCCATCAGATATACGCCTCTGGCAACCAACATCAACGAACATAAAGGACCATGCAAAAAATTATATGGGCGCTGTCCTCACCCACCACCAGAAATTATATGGGCGCTGTCCTCACCCACCACCAGAAATTATATGGGCGCTGTCCTCACCCACCACCAGAAATTATATGGGCGCTGTCCTCACCCACCACCAGAAATTATATGGGCGCTGTCCTCACCCACCACCAGACATGGCACTAGTTTCAATATTATTATGACATCCCATGAAAAGACTTATAATCATTTCCAATCCAAAAATCGATGGGGTTATTTTTTAAAATAAATAAAAAAACTATTTACGAAATCGTGTATCAAACAAGCACGCAAGGTTATAATACTTGTCAAACTGCTTCTGCGTCCAGGCCTCACAGTCAGGAGAGCAATTATTCGACAGAAGATACTAATGACAACTATAGTGATTTGTTCAAACTTTAACTCCCTTATTTTCCGAGAGCAGAGATCGGAGTAGGTAGAGTTTATTTACCTTAACTTCGAGGAAGGATGTAACATAGAGTGGATAATACCTCCACTAACTCCTGGAATAATTATAATGACATTTAAGTCCCGTGAGATAAAAACCATGAATTATTAATTTGGACTTTATTTAGGTATAGTTACAAATTATTGATACTGAAGATTGATGCATAAATTTTTTAGGGTTAGGTACGTGATAAAATTGTGCCAAATTAGAGTGTTTTGTTTTACATAGGTAACATAAAATGTTATATACAATTCCTCAAATCAATAATTAATTTGTAACTAGGAAAATATAAAGTCTAACATATATATATTCATGGTTTTTAAATTCCGGGATTTAAACGTCATTATGATTATTCCGGGATTTAAGAGGAGGATAGCCACTTTATGTTACTTCCTTCCTCGAACTTTAGTTAAATAAACGCTACCTATTCCCATCTCTGGTCATGATTAAGGTGGAAGCGCCAAGGTAGCCCGCGAAATTCAAATTTTCTTGCAATTTTTGCAATTTGCAGCTCAGTGTCTGGGCAAATATTACCTTTTGGAATATCAATAAAGTCACAAATTACACAAAATAAGCGTTTCACAGTTTTTATCAACGAAAATTTTTGACACCACAACTTGTTTGCCACCAATGACTAGTGACGGCAAACAACAAAAAACCGATACGCAAATAGAGATGGAAAAATTATGCTATGTCCTGCTCACACATATACATTTTTACATACACATGTCATCTTACTTTCGCAATTATTATTATTTTAAGAGCATGTCTACCTCTATTCTCTGTCTACGTACAGACTCGACAGGTAAAATCTGACAAGTGTCGCCTTTATTAAACGAGTTTTTAGTTTGACAATTTTGTCAATATTTACCTGTCACATTTGGACATAATTGTCAACTTTATTAAACGGTACTTGTCGCGACAATTCGACTTATTTGTCAAAAACTGACAAAATTGTCGCATTGTCACGTTTATTTAAATAGGCCCCCGGTCGTAAAGAGTTGTATTGATGACTTTAATGATTATAAATATGTAAATAAATACATAGTTTTTATGGTCGCGAATCATATTTTAATCAACAAACAAACTAATACTAAATTGCAAATAGCAAAAAACGTAAGAAATTTTGAATTTCCCGGGCAAAAGTGTTGCATGTTCATCTCATTGAAAATTTTAGTCTATAGGTAGGGTAAGACCCTTCTGGGAACGCCATTGGCCCATGATTGATGCGCCAAACTGACACAATATGTTGCATAGTAACTTCATGGGCCACCGAATCATCTATTTTTTATGGTGCGCTCTCTGTTATACACTGCGTGATAATGGATAGGGATAAACCCCGTAAAAATTATAATTAAAGGAGTAGCCCGCGAAATTCCAACTTTCTTATGTTTTTTGCAATTTGCAAGTCAGTATTAAGTTGTATGTTGATTAAAGTATCATTCGCGACCGTAACAAATATGAACTTACGGAATTATAATCATCAAAATCAGTAAGACAACTCCATAAGTTTGTATAATCCTAAATGTCAAGATTTCATGAAATAGTCATTCAATAAAATTACCTGGTCTTCAAGAGTTGTATTCATCACTTTAATTATCATAATTCTGTGAATACATATTTTTTACGGTCGCGAATCATATTTTGATCAACATATAACTTGATACTGACTTGCAAATTACAAAAATCGAAAGAAAATTTGAATTTCCCGGGCTATCTGGAGCTTTCACCTTAATCTGCCAAATAAGCGACGACAGCATAATAAATTATTTTGCAGAATAAGCGCCGCGTCTGCGGCTTTTCTTTTGGTGCCGATGACATCAAAGTATAACTTGAATGCATCCATAAAAAATATCAAAACTTATTTTTTTTTACTCCACTTTGTGATTTGTCTGCGGTTTCCATTTCCCAATCCATTACTATAGACTATACCTCTATTATGTTCCCAGTCCAGACTGAGCTCAGCACAGACTATTTACTTAGCGAACTACGTATCTGTGCAGTGCAGTGTGCTCAGCACCTAGTCTGTGGCTCAGCACACTGTGTGCTCTATGGGCGGGAATTTACCACGTCATAAAATGTATATCTGTGGTATATCTTCTACATCAAGTCCACTCGACGTACGTTCGCTTCGCGTCGCACTGCACTTCACTCTTGTCCTCAGTTGGGACCAGTAACGCAGGTCTAGCCTCCATTTGTTTTCTAAAGTACTAAATATTTGGAACTAATACGTGGTGGAATAGGGTAAGTAGTTTTCATTATTTCGTTTTATCCATAATTAATTATACATACCTTTACTTCTCCCGGGGAATTTACGCCGAATTTTAGCCTAACTTTGCATTAACCCGGCGCCAATGACGTGAAAATAATTACGCGGACTATGACATCGGGTCATGGTGACCCGTAATTTATCAGCACTTTTCAAAATTTTATATAATGATAACAGCCTGTTTTAATTATTCGTGTATTAGTTTGTGTTATTATTTACTGGGTAAAATAACAAAAATGCCAATATATTCACAAAATCAACTTTTATTAACTTTTTTTAGAACACATGCAAAATCAACTTTGAAAACACAACTTGAGTTATTACTTAAATTTTCATAAAGAAAACTTACTAAAATAACAAAACAAAAATCTTATTTAGTAACAGAGATCTTATAGGCACTTAGGAACTTCAATTATACTTTATAATAAGTCTTCAGCTTCCTCATACTTAGCCATGGAACTGCTACAATTTTCGCAGTATGGGATGCAATGATTAGGGCATATGTATATCTGGCAAGCATTGCAAGTGTGGCTAGTTTTCTTATCCTTTCTTGTAGGACACACCTGACATCTCCTATGAGCTCCAGAAACCTTCCGGGGAGGTTCTTCAGAGGGTGCCCCCTTGAAATCTGCGTTTCTTTTGCATCTTGCATCCTAAGATCTCATTTTATACGTAAACGCTCTCAACTGCTAGGGACATACGTTGACTATCAGGACGACGACCATGTACAGAAGTATTAGTGTTCTGTGACCATGTGAAGTGACACTTGACAGTGACAACACAAAATGGCGTTGTTTTACGTTTGGTTTCACATACCGGCAATAATCGGTAAATTATTTATAAGTGTTAATTTAATAGCACTAACTTAATTCAGCGAAATATATGTTTTATAATGAAATATTCGTAAAATGTATCTAAATCACTACAATGCGTGTTTATTTCATCATTAATAAGAAGTAAAACATTTTAGTACGTTGACCTTACGTAAAACGAAACGTTTAATGGCGAGACAATATGTCAAAAGTGACAAGATATTGCTAAATTTTTACGATTTTGATTTTTTTTTTCTCGTAAACCATTTATCTGCGCAACTTAAAACTTTACGAGGGGGCTTCTATTAATATGATCTTTCTGTAAACAAAATATGGACTCCCAACTCGACGGCAGGTAAAGTAAAACTTAGCCGACATGTTTGTAGGCAGTGTTTGTTGAAGAGATTAGGTTATTGCAAGAAGGTTAGAAAATTTTTACGTACACGAAAATATCGATAAAAATAAAATTGCGAAATTTTTGAATGTTTCTTCAAGCAATAATAACAGATGGAAGAAGAAATTTGGAGTTTGAGGGTGTTACAATTTATAATAAGTTACCATCACTAATAAAAGAAGAAAAAAGTTATGCCCGGTTCAAAAAGCTACTAAAAACTCGCACAATTAGTACATTGTATGTACTAATTGTGCGAGTTTTTAGTAGGTGAAGAGAGGGAAAAAAACTGCATTATATATATATTAACATAAATAAAATACACACGTTTTGTAGATTAACTATATACCACTAAACCAAAAATATACATTAGTTATTACTTAAACTAGACAAAACAAAATAAAACCCAATACGCAAAATGTTTTATAAACCATGTAGGTAATAGAACAATAAACTAAAAATAAAATAGTCTTATAATAATAAACAGACTATGCCATCAAAGCCACATCTAGTAAAAATCATATTCATACATCCATGTTGTGCTTCGCTTACTTTACTTGCGATTGCGTTTATGTTATCTGTTTACCCACATTTTTTTCTTTTTTCTCTTTGTTAGTTGGTTTTGTTATTATAAATACGTACATCTGTGCGCTCAAATTATTAATTTTATTTTTAGATATTGTTTCTCAGTAAGTGAATTATGTATGATTCCTATGAGAAATAAAGTTGTTCTTAAACCAAAAAAACATAATAATAATATTAACAGCGGTTTTTTTTTGCATTCAGTTACTTGCCTAATTAAATATTTTAATACGTTATACAACCAAATTAAACATATTGTAGGTACTAGCGCAAGATATTAAACAATACACATCTAAATAAAATTAAAATTCAGTCTACGCCGTATACTTTTTAAAAATTTGTATTTGAATGTAGAATTTGGGTCTTTTTTTTAGTAAAACAATAAAAAGTCGATAAAAAAATTCCACAGGGCATGAGAGGTGTTAAGGGGTCTGAAAGGTCAAGTTTATTTGCTATAGCGGCTCAGGTAAAAATGTAACAGAATTAAAATAGTTTTAAATTTTATCAAGAAAATTAAAGTACTTACAATTAAAAAAAAAAATATCGAAACATTCATGGACGAAAATGTTTAATTCTGAAAAAATATATTGATTTTACATTTTTTTTTGCATACTCCTATCAAAATTGCCTCAATTCATTAAAACGCGTTTTTGTTTTTTTTTACCTTGATGCGGTCCTGAAAAATGTTTAATTTTTAGGGTTCCGTACCTCAAAAGGAAAAAGGATCCCTTATAGAGTCAGTCGTGTGTCTGTCTGTCTGTCCGTCTGTCACAGCCAATTTGCTCCGAATCTAATGGACCAATTAAGTAGAAATTTGGTACTTACACATATTAATTTCTGTGACTCAAACACGGACGTTCAACGTAAATAAATTAATTTTGAATAAGGGGGTCACTTTTGGGGTGCAAGTAAGAAAAAAAAAAAAAAAGTTTTACTAAGTACCGTGTGACCTATATAATGAAAGAGCTTACTGTAAGGGTTTCAATAGTCTCGAATATATTTTTTATAATTTCAAAATTAATATTTTTAAAGTTAGGTATGAAAATAGACGTAAATTGACTATAAGGCCCCCTTATCGCCGAAATTATTGAGTCTAAAATTTTGAAAAAAATACAGATCTACAGAATTCTATTGTAGATTACAGGAGGACCTATAGAAATTCTATGGTCTTATAATAACATTGTAAATCTCTCAATATTGTGCGTACAAACTTACATTTGCAGTTGGAACTTTGAATGTATGGGAGAACATGGTTATCAATATAATGTTAAGTTTGTTCTTTCTCTTATTTCTTCATCCCAACTACGGAACCCTTCATTGTGCGTGGTCCGACACGCACTTGACCGTTTTTTTTAAATGATTACTTGCAAGAGCTAAGTTCAAAAACACGATTCAAGAATGAAATCGCTGTTAACATTTAGTGCAAGGTTTAAACCTAATTTCCCCGGCCTATCTGATACGTGAAGACGACCGTCGTGTATTGTTCATTGATGGACCTCCCCATAGATTAGTCACTAGTTTTCTTACAGTTGGTGATTGATTGCAGTAATTACATTGTAGTTGAGGTTCTGCTCCTTACATTGTGTGGGCTCGTACTTGGTTCCATTAGTAGGTACATACTCCGGAAATTGTATTCGCCACGATAGTATCAAGTATCAGTTACAATGAATGTTTGCTCGCGTTTCAAGTCGTTTTGTGAAATGCTGACCAGAGTCTAGGCATGTATTTTGTAGTAATCAGTAAGTTTAAATCAGAATGATTAATCTAATTGCAGAAATGAATAACTTCATACGTAGATAACAGTAATAAGAAGTAATAATTTATTTATTTGTTAACATAGGTAAAGAAATACAGATCTTATGTTTGAAGAACAGAGCGCTATGTAATGCCAGGAGGCGTACAAATGTGGTATGCAGAAGCTAACTGAGAATTACAAATTAAAATTAACTAAAAATATTTGGAAATCATGCATAATTATAGTATTAAATTAGAAAATAAATTGAACAATTACATATTAATTAATAATCCAGTTATGTCAGACCTAAATGAGGAATTATTGAAATGTCAAAAAAATCTATGTCAAAATTGTTAAAATTTCAAAATGATTTAATGTCAATATTAAAAATTGTAATTCTAAATTGATTCGCCATTTAAGTATTCGTCAATAGTGTAATAACATTTATCAATTAAGCACAATTTCATTTTTTTCTTAAATTGTGTAAAATTTAGTTCTTTTATGGCGTCTGGAATTTTATTATAAATGCGTGAAGCCATACCCAGGACACTTTTTTTTACTAATGCAGTTTTACATTTATAATTACTCAAAGAATTTTTGTACTGACTACGAATCGGAACATTTCGTACCATTGTCATTTTTTCAAAAAGGTTGGGATTTGTTTTGATGAAAATACTAATTTCTAATATGTATATCGCCGGTAGTGTAAGTATTTTTAATGATTTAAAATACGGTGCACAGCTGTCATCTGTTTTCAGACCACACATGGCTTTAGAGCCATGCACCTTTTTTGTGCCTTGAATATTAATCCTTTATCTGGGGAATTACCCCAAAAAATAATTCCGTATCGTAGAAGTGAGGCTACTAGACCATGATAGGCAACAAGTAATGCGTCTATATTTACTTTTCTAGCCAATTGAAAAAGTGCATCGGCAGATTAATTTATTTATTTACACAGCTGTTCTATATGAGCTTTCCAATTAAGGTTATTGTCAATATGGATACCTAAAAACACACTTACCTACTTTTACTTCTTCTATTTCGATACCATTGTAATTGACACACGTTTTTGGAGTTTCAATTCTTTGGTGGAAATGCATTACCTACTTTGGTTTTGTTGAGGTTGATTATTAAATTATTCATATTAAGCCAATTAATTATGTCTGTAATAGTATTATGCTTTCCGAGGAACGGCGGGGTCTTGGTATGTAAAGATGGTTACCCATCCACGGACCAACCACGGCAAGCGTAGCTTAATCTAATCGATCGACCCGTGCAGCTGTTATTACTTAGCCACAAGCCCCAATCCGCAAAAGAGTATTCAATACAAACCAAAACAAATAAATACAATGACCAGCCAACTTTTCAAAAATTTATTTTCCTATTATGTAAAAAAAACTCTTTTATTTACACGGAACCCTAAAAATGTAATAAGATTCTTCGAAATAATAATTTGTTACGAATGTATTGAAAGTGTAATAAATAGTTCGCAATTTCTTAAATCCCTGAAGTTAATCGTCATGTTTATGATTCTGGGACTTCAGAGAAGGTATTTTATCCACTCTGTGTTACTTACTTCCTCGAAGTTTGATAACACTGTGAAGTACTAAAACAAAGATATTCTCTATACATACTTACCTACTTAATATACTGTTTTAGTACTAATGTTATCAAATGACGTCACATCCTGTATACAGTGACCTCCAAAAGATAGTTGACATTTATCCACTTAAGCTGTAATGCCACATTAAGATTTAAAATTCTATTTTTAAATGTTTGAACTGTATACAATAATAGTTATAATGTTTTTATTGACTAATACAACCTATGATAGGGGATTAACTAGGTATCTGATTTTTTTTTCTTTTTTGATAACCTGCTTTTAGTTGTCAAATACTCAAATAAGTTATTTGAAGTTTATAATTTGAGGCGTGGAATTTACAAATGGGCTAGGTGCTTAAACACAATAATTGAGAAATTAAATAAAAATGCATTAGTTTCTTAGTCAACATTTTATTTGGGAATATTTTTATGAAAACTAAATTAAATAGGTAAGTACTGTTTGTACATAATACCTGTCAATAACATTGTGTGAAGTCACATGACTACACCAATGTTACACCAAAGACAAAATTTTGGTTTTGCTTTTTTGGCACTTAGCCCATTTGTAAATACGACGCCTCAATTTCTGTAGATGTACAATATTGACAGGGTTGTTATATTATTTTAATTACATTTTAAATAAAATATCAACAACAATATACAACAACAACATAACATCACGCCAGTATTCCTTGAAGGGTTAGGCAGAGGTGTACCTATAGTACACCCACATTTCACCAGTTATGTTTAAGTGTGTGTGTGTGTTGTGTTTGTGTGTTTTGGTTATGTTTAAAATATCAATATTTTATAAAATAGTTTTCTTCGTTGCCAGGGATTATTTTTTTTTTTTGAACTTTATTCTGATAAATAAATACTTTTTATTTTTACTAAAAGCCGGTTAAAAAATAATAATCAGGTAATCCCTTAGAGTATATAATTACAATTTTATACTCTAAGGGTAATCCCATGTCATAGGTAATTGAATAAATAAAAAAACCACCCAAGTGCGTGTCGGACCACGCACAATGAAGGGTTCCGTAGTTGGGATGAGTTTATCCCAAGAACAAACTTTAGTTGAAAACATGTTATCTAATACATTCCAACTGCAAATGTAAGTTGGTCGACTATTACTCGTTAACTTGTAAAGCCAACTTACCTCTGAGAGTTTTCCTTTTAATTTCGTTGTTTATACTACTACCGTGATTTTTTTCACATATCCAGAACTAATCGTTATGGCAGGGGGGGGGGGGGGGGGCACTGGACTCTAACAAAAATTAGCACTTTAAAGCTTAATATTTCAGAAAAAGATCCTTTAATCGAAAAATTGTTTGCACAAACCAGCAATATTTTTGAAAGACCTTTCCAACAACACCCCACACCATGGGGTAGACGAGTAAAAAAAAACATCCCCACTTTACGTGTACTGGAGGAACCCTAAAAAAATTGCTTTTCACGATTTTATTTTACCACTTTGTCGGCGTGACTAATATGTATATCCATGCCAAATTATAGCTTTCTAATACTAAGAGTCTCTGAGCTAAGCTGCGGACGGACGGACGGTCGGACAAATGGCGAAACTATAACGAAGGGTTCCTTGTTGACTACGGAACCCTAAAAACGTTATAGTGAACAGTTCAAACATTTGAAACTATAATTTTAAATCATAACTAGCTGTGCTAGCTTCGTTCGCATGGAAGTCGTAAGATAGACAATATACTAAAATACCAGCCACATTTTAATGAAACTCCCTCGTCCCCCGACCCGCCGCGTGGCACCGGCCGCCCGCGCTAGTACGTCGTTTTCGCTTCGTGTTCTTTCTGACTTTTTTCTTTCTGCTCGGCTCCTAAGAGTCGTAGCGTGATGTTAAATAGCTTATAAATATCCTCGAGAACTGGGCTACCAAATGCAAAAAGAATTTTACAAATCCGAGATTTTGTTCATAATTTCATGGGTTTTAATTGTTTTGCGCGGAGCCCTAATTATTTTTCTATAATAAAAGTAACCTAAGTTGCCCCTCGTAATATCAGCTATCTGTCAGTGAAAGTCCCGTCAAAATTGGTTCAGTCGTTTCGGAGATTAGCCGGAGCTAACAGACGGACAAAAATTTTAAAAATTGATTTTTTGTTATAAGTACCGTATACAGGGTGTAAGGGACAGCCCTCCGCAAACTAACAGGGTGCATTCAGCTCCTTATTTTGAATCATATTCCACGATTAAACTTCTCGGGAAAATTCTCATTTTTTAAATCGTTTTTTCGGTTACTATTCCTTTATTTCAATGTAAAATTATATTCTCCGTACGCAGCACTCCATTTATGTAAATAAAACAGCTAAAATAAAAAAAATCAGCAATAGACGTTGAAATACTCTGCGGCCGAAGGCTCGCTGCGCTGCGCTGGCCGTTCGCTACGCGCGTTTTGCCACGGTAACGACACATTGTGTGTGAGGTAATAAAACAAATCAGGTTTATTGGATTTCCATAACGTTCCTGAAATAATTTCATATACCGGTCATCTTATTATGATATACTGAATTCACCGTATCAGTCTGCGAAGGGCTGTCCCTTACACCCTGTATACTTTCTTATGCCTTTAGTAAAGTTATTTTGACATTGCAAACCCACACTTCAATTGTATTTATTCGTAAGTACAGATGTGGCATTACAGCTGAAGTTGAAAAATATCAACAAAATTTTGGAGATTACTGTAGGTACTTATGTATTAATTACAGTGGGTGGGTACCGTACGGTTAGCAACAAAAGTTGATTAACACTTCAGATTTTTAAATACAGTTTAATTAAACTATATTTAACAAAAGAGAAGTGTTGATCTACTAAGTAAAATTATGCTCAGTAATTAAAGCTAGGTTTAAGGAACAGACTTGTAGCACGCGACGTCGCGCGGCAATATTGTGTTCATTAGCCCATGATGATAGTATTGTATATTCCCACATATACTTTACCTACTTGTACTTGTAATGCCAATGGGATACACAGAGGTGTGCCGTTTCCTATATGGTTTACATACATTAAGTGGTACTTTTTGTACCAAGTACCTCACTAAACAGTTTCCTGGCTGTATCTTGTATCAAGGACTTTCTTTGGAGGAGGAGGAATTTCTTTCTACCAAAAATTATGATGATACCGAATCCCTTCTTACAACAATGAAGTAGCTCATAATACACACACACACACACTCACACGCACACACACACACATGCGCGCGCGCGCACTCACTAGTTCTTGTATTGGACTTTTATTATTATTATTTTTTTTCTTTGGATTCTAATTTTTGTCAATAATTATGTGACAGTCTAAACAATACTTTTGTCTTATTTTCGGGAAATGAGGGCTGATTGTCCTTAATACAGGCTACTAAGTAACCTAGCTAGGATATCAGATCGTAACAATTGTATTGTTACCTACTCATCTCAGATGTAAACTATTCTCAAGTTGTCATCCTACTTTGTAACAGCCTGTACCACTTTTTATGAAATAAAATAAATTAAATAAATAAATTTATGTAGGTACTTACCTAATTTCCTTAATTTTTGTTTTTCAGAATGGTGATGGCGTCCACATTGTCTAAAAACGGTATTCTATCAGCTCGTGTAGTCCATTGCTGCCTGATATGCGCGAAGCAGTTTACGAACGAAGAAGAGACTGTTGCGCATATCGTTGATTCACAGCATGAGGAGAACTTGGAGATTTGTGGTTATTTTGAGGAATATAAAGAAGATTGCATTAGAAAGGTATTTATTATGAACAAGCCGCGTGCCCGCGGGGATTCCCCGTCGGCAAAAGTTACGAAATTCTATTCAAACTTTCATCCCCTATTTAACCCCTTTAGGGGATGAATTTTCAAAAATCTTCCGATTCATAGTGCTCACTTTCGTTATACACTCTTGTGAAAAATTTCATGCTTCTAGAATCGGCGGTTTAGGCTGATTTTAAGATTTTAATTAAGTAGATAGGTATTTATAATGATTTGGTTTTTCATAGTAAATGGCCAATATACCTCAGCTTAACGGTTGCTGACGAAAGGTTCTAAGTACGAAGAAAAAAAAACCGATTTGTAATGTTGTTTCTCTAATAATAATAATAATTACCTCATCGCCGTATCTCTACGTTGACGTCGTGGTGGGGCTTGCGCGCCCCGAACTCTAGGACTGTGCCGGTAGAGTTTGCCGGAACAGGTCTAGGGTGAGGAGTCAGACCAAGAGAGATACAGAAACCCGCAGGGCAGCATGTGGCGAGCTGCTGGGCAGTAGCGACCCCACGTACCCTATCTCCCGGGAGAAGTCATGTTCCTCATCTCTGGCTTGCCTTTATTGGCCGGCTGGAGTGAACACTGACGAGAACTGACCTCCCCCCTCATTCTTGCCTTTATTGGCTGGCTTGAGTAGCGATTCGCAAGAGCAAACGTGCTCGGAGGAAGGAAGTATTCCAGTAAGATGCTGGTAGGGATCTTGACCGTACTTCCGGGATTGTCCTGATAGCCGTGGAACACATCTCCACTCCTCTTAAGCACCGCAGGACATGTTGCCCCCTTGTCGCTACGACACTGTGCTAGCGACCGTTTCCGGGGGCCCATTGTTGAGTGTGCAAGTCACCCCCTGCCATTTTATCCGTGTATTGTATTTATCAAACATTGGTCAGGCAGGGGCCATAGTCCTTCCATAGTTTTAGATAATCCGTCCACTTTAGCCATCCAAACCCATAGCCCAATATTTTTTTTTTGTCTATATCCTACAATAGTCCTACACCAACCGAGAGTTGTCCTTGGGTGCACTTGCATAGTACGTACAGGGATAATCGTCGGTTGGTGCCTCATTTCCGTTGAAAGCGTCTAACGGGCCTCTGCGAGTTGGCTTCGGCCCTTCATATGCCTTCCAAAGGTCCGGGACCCTAAGGTCCCGAGAAATATCAAATAATAATTACAATTCACTAAAAAATACCCTAATATGCAGGTTAGTCGTCAGAGAATAAGAGACCAACGTAGAGCTATAATAAATAACAAATTACTACCACAAAAAAGAATAGATGAGATACGAAACGAAGTAAAACACGAGCTAGATCAACTACAGCTAAACCATTTTACCCTTCAGTCACAAAACTCCATCGACCTTAGACAAGAAATACGTACACAAACACAATCTGCACAAATGCAACCTACAACCCTAGAGACACACAATACACAAAATATAACACAGGCTCGAATGAGGTGAACCAGTGAACAAAACGAAGCTTTAATGCGGTCCTACTATAGAGTTACAGCTTTGGGCACTGATGAAACTACATACCGAAAACCTATGCATGAAGACTTCATTAAACAATTCCCTTCACTTGCCTACCTAAGTGAACAACGAATAGCTGATCAGAGGAGAGCAATAATAAACAATAAATACATAAGCGATGATAAATTAAATTCTTTAAAGTCAGAGGTATCGAAAGAACTAGATATACAAAACCTAAACACACGCAATTACAATAGTTTAGCAGGTATTACTAATATCAATAATACCAATACCCAGCTAACAAACAACATTGACATAAACCTAACCTATACCCATTATACAAACTTCGGATAATAATGAACTAATTAGTACAGAAATTCTACCTAATCCACAAATTAATCTAGAAAGGGACCCAACAATAGACGATACTGTCCAACAAGCATACCAATTTAATAAAGACACTAGCCCTACAAATAGAACTTATATTCCAAAACAAACACCATCTGAAAATCTTGCAAGAATAATTAGCTACCTAAACAAAATCATTTTCCCTGAAAATATTAACAACGACACAGACTTTCACACATTCCAAACCATTATACATATACTGTGCGGCATGGACTATTGCTAAGGTCAACGGAGCAAAAGTAGTACTCGAACCAAGAGAAATAACACGAGGTACAAAAACCGAATACAAACCAAAATGGTAAAGACGACTAGAAAGAAAAGTGAACGATTTACGTTCAAAATTATGACACAATTTATTAACGGCAGTAGTAGTAGAAAATTAAGAAAACATATAAAAAAAATCATAAAACTATATAGAATGCATAGCGTACACGAAGAAACAAATACACAAGTAGCACACACACTACACAGTTAAACAAAAACTCTCAGTTGCAACAGGCCGACTCAAAAGATATAAGGCATGCACTTTAAGAAAACAACAAAATACCCAATTCACCCAAAACGAAAAACTTTTTTATCGCAAAATCAGGTAGGCAACAACAAATGTTCAGAATAACAACCCAAATGAGGATGTGCTTAACACTCCTGACCCAGAAGCTTTACAAAACTTCTGGGCAGGGATATGGGAACAACCTGTACATCATAACGCCCAAGCTGATTGGATACATTCAGAAATATCAAATAACACAAACATTCAGACAATGGTATTTGAGCACATCTCCCCACAAATATTTCATAAAGTTCTATCTCGCCTCCATAATTGGAAAGCACCCGGATCTGACCACATCCATAGTTATTGGTACAAAAAATTCACAGCAGTTCATTGTTATCTATACAATTTTATAAATAGCTTTATTCAAGATCCCGAAATGATACCTTCTTACATAACGTCAGGCACAACTTACATGATACCGAAAGATCGCAATGATTTATCTAACTAACCCATCTAAATATAGACCTATACGTAACATGCTTACAGACTGTGTATAAGATCATCACACCTGTATATCTGAAATGATATACGAACACATTGACGCCAATAACATCTTAGCCGAAAAGCAAAAAGGATGCCGCAAATACAGTCAAGGCTGCAAAGAGCAATTAATTATAGATTCCGTTATTTTAAGAAAAGTTCAGAAATTCAAAACTGATTTATTTTCCATGTATATTGATTACAAAAAAGCATATGATTCTGTTCCCCACTAATGGCTAGTGCTCGCAAGCACCACCCAAGATCGTGACTACAAAGATTAACATTACCGAGAAAAGAAGGAGGCAGAAGACTTATAGATATCTTAAATTTACACAACAGCTAGGGTTGCGGGATGTTCGAAAGAGTTACCGTGGCCCCGGCACATGCAACTGAAGGAACACGGGTGGGTTTTAGTCAGTAAAAGTCTGACACGCCCTCCTGCTACGCCCAGAGCGGGAGAAGTCATTTGATGATTTCCCATCCAAAAAAAAGGCAAATCACAGCTCTTCGAAAATATTTCTTCGCTAAAACTGAATCTTCCCCACTTCACAAACTAATAGCACACAACGACCAACATTTTACACTCTTAATTTTATTTAAAAGAACAAAAAAACGAAAAAGTTATAAATGACAGAACGAAATGTCAAGAGTGGACCCAGAAGTCTTTACACGGGAGATATCGCCAAGATGTATGCCAATTAAATGTCGACAAAGATGCGTCGGACGCGTGGTAAATCGAGGCGAACTATTCCCGGAAACTGAAGGGTTCATGCTTGCAATACAAGACCAAGTTATTGAGACCAAAAACTACAGAAAATATATTATAAAGAATTTAGCAACCTACAATAATTGTAGAAAATTTAATAGTTCTCCAGAGACAATCCAACATATCACCGGCGCCTGCAAATCAATAGCCCAGACAGATTATAAACATCGACACGACCAAGTAGCCAACGTCATACACCAGAAATTAGCACATCAATACAAACTCATAGACACCGTAGGACCATACTATAAATACAACCCTGAAACGGTATTGGAGAACTCTACAACAAAATTGTACTTCGACCAAGCCATACTCACAGATCGCACAATTCACTTTAATAGACCAGACATCACATTAATTAACAAAGTAAATAAAACTGGGTTTTTAATAGACATCGCCGTGCCAAATACACGTAACTTACTAGGGCATGTAATATCGGATGATTTTCGATTCCGGAACTGAGTTACGATACTACAGGTTCGATTCCGGAATTCCGGAACCGGTTCCGGAATTAGAAAAAAGTATAGGAAATAAAAAAAAACAATAAATAGGCATTTAAGTGTTTTGTTAAATCAAATCTTTAGTAAAAAACTAAATAAATCGACAAAACTGCGCTCTAACTGACTGACTGAGACTAACTAACTGAGATCAATTAAACAGCCTTCTATTAGGTTAAATATAACAAAAAATAATCAACTTTTCAATAATATACATTATAGCAAAATCAACGTGTGCTAGCTATTTGCAATTGCAATGTAGCATAATAAATAACTATCTATTAAAATTATGATGTATATAAGATTCAACAACTCACAATGAACAAAATCAACAAGTTCTCCTCTTCTGAGATCATGAAAATAGGTTTAAAGAACAAAACTTAAAAAATAATTAAAAAACTCTAAACTTACGTTGTCGTATTTTTTGGAAATTGAGATCTTTAAATCAACTTATACTAAAAAGAAATATAAAGTAAATAAGACAAGAATCACTTTTTTAAAAAAGATCGCTCTTCTTGATAATGTGTTCTCAAGAGTATCAGAGCATCTAACATTTTATCTGAGAGCGAGCTTCGTAGGCGGTTACAAAAGTACCCGGCACACGAAAATACTCTTTCACTCTCAACACTTGTAGGAAGAACACCTAAAATATAATTGTATGCCTGTGTCAAATAAATTGTATTTATTTGACACAGGCATACAATTATATGTTACATACTGGTTGGCGAAATGGCGAACGAAACGCAAGCGTCGATGGCGGCGATTTGAATTTAAACTTCGCGCGCGGTACGGTACATTTCGCAAGAGAGTACAAATATGCAAATTTTATTATTGTGGTAACTTATCTTACAAATAATTATATGAGTATCGGATTGCGATATTTACTTCAGTTCCGGAATTGTAATATTGTAAAAAATCATCCGAAATTCCGGAGTTACGAAATCTCGGAATTCCGGGATCCATGCCCTATAACTTACAAACTACAATAGCCGAAAAACTATCCAAATACACCGAATTAAAAGACGAAATAACCCGACTTTGGCATCTTCAGAGTCACAATAGTCCCTATAGTGCTATCTGCAACAGGAGTAATACCCAAACAGCTTCATCAGTCCCTTAGGTCCCTCAACCTGCCACCTAACACCTACCACCTGCTGCAGAAGGCAGTGATTCTCAATACATGCAGGCTAGTAAGAAAATTCCTACAGTGTGAGTCTGACAACTTGCACCATTACTCTCCCTCAAATATAGTTTCTGTTACCATACAGTCTACTGCGGAGAACCAAGCAGTATCCAATATTACTCCCACACTTAAACCCACTGATGAACACTTGGTTTTAGGCCCGTGCCATCAGTTCTACCCGGCTAGGGCGAGAAAATCAACTGAAGACAAATAATAATAATAATAATCTTTATTACATAAGAAGTGGTTACAAATAGTGTGAAGTCCCTGACACCCCTGTGCTAGGTGGTTAACCTGTGTTACAGGAGCCAGTGCCCTCTCCCGGGAGGAGAACCTATTAAAAACTTATGCAATGAGATTAACAAAGGAGCCTTATAAGACTAAACTAAATTAATACAAAATAATAAAAATAAAAAAATAAATTACAAAATGGTTAGAAAGAGCCTCTATGGTGATTGTGTGAATGGGTGTAGTGTGTGTGTGTGTGTGTGTGTGCTTGAAGTGTGGGTGGGGGTGTGGGGTGTGTGTGGGGGGGGGGGGGGTAAATTGAATTGAAAGGAAAGGTTGTTTGGGATCGCGAGTAAGGGTGAACTAGAGTGCCTCTCTAGGGTAGCATTGGTGTTACGAAGGAGTTATAAGGATTTGCTCTATTTCGTCGTAATTAAGGGACAGTAGCCATGGCTTAAGACTGAGCTTGACCAGGCAAGGTAAGTTTATAAATTGATAGGGCCTTGTTGATTTTATTATATGTATATACGGGCGCTTTGGACACGATAGTGTCGTCGGGCCAGCGCAGAACGACATTGGACAGATTCACAGATAGGAAAGCCAATTCGCCGCTTGGATAGATTTACATCTAGCGGCATCGTGGAATGTCGACGCAAGACAGTGCGCAGGACATAGATTTTTCTCACCGTGAGTACTTGGGCTTCGGAGTACAACTGAGCTGTGGGGTAGTCTCTTTTACGGAAATACATAACTTTGAGAACAGCCCGCTGAGCTCGTTCCACCCTAAGCATCACGGTTTTGAAAGTCTCCCCCCACACCGGGATGCAGTAAGTAATAATCGACTCACACAGGGAACGATATACTAATGAGGCTGTTTCAATGTCGGCCGAATGTCTGAGCTCTTTAAATAAGTAAATCAGTTTGCGAAGCCGGGAGCATAGAGTATCCGTATGTACATGCCAATCGAGCCTCTCGTCGATATGGACACCTAAATATTTAATATTTGAAATCATAGCTAGGCAACTGCAATTACATGGAGTAGCATCATGACAAATATGCGCTATTATTTTAGTTGAATCCGTTGGTGGTATAAGTGAATTTGGTGGCCGGAACTGAATTACTTTAGTCTTCAAAACATTCAGCGTCAGGAGGTTAATGGAAAGCCAGTCCCATAACTGTTCGCAAGATGAGTTCAGTTCTATGTTTAGCTTTGTCCCACGTCTCATCATGTATCAAAAGTGCTGTGTCGTCTGCGTAAGTAAAAATGTCACAATTAATTAATGATAATTGACAGAGGTCATATTAGAAATAGTGTGGGTCCCAAGATACTTCCAACAAGGACACAAGGACTTTTTTTTTTTTACAAGGGACTTCCTTGATGTTTACCGTAGCTGATAAACTCTTCGTCACTAAAACGGAGTCAATTTTAACACACTGGCTACGTCCACTGAGGTAATCTTTGAAAATATTTAGGGCCACACTACGTATTCCTATGTGCTCCATTTTGGCCACAAGTCTGGGAACAGAAACTGTATCAAAGGCCTTCGTTAAATCTAAGAAGACACCATAGCATTTAAGGCGAGTGTCCAGTTTGTCAATTAGGGTGTTGGTAAAATCAGAGACGGCATCTTCTGTGGAGATACCCGAACAAAATCCGTACTGGTTGTCTGCAATTAATTTATGTTTTGATGTTAGGTTAGTGTTGAGGATTCGTTCAAGTATTTTGGACAAGGAACTAAGCACTGAAATTGGCCGATAATTGGAGACGTTGTCTTTAGCTTTGCCTTTGTAGTGTTAACTAATCTTTTAATTACAATCATTGCAAACTATAGTTTTGTATAAATTAGAAGCATCTTTTCAATTTTGTAAATGTGAGTACCATGGAGCGGTTTTATGTTATGATGTAGGTATGTTGACTTGAAAGAGTATGGCAGTTGAGAGTATGTCATGCTCACTTAAATGTCTCGCTGATGGTGGCGCGTGTGTTGGATCATTCGGTTCCCTACAAAATGGTTGAGCTGGATGGTGCTGATCCACGCGTCATGTTCGTGAACGGGCGCCGTCAGTGGAGACTGGTCATCTCTTAGCTGCCAGGGCTTATTTTTAATCTTATATTTTAAATTGTTTTAATTATCTATTTTTTACATTGTTCTCACATATAGAAGCAACAAGAACAATAACAATGTACCTACCCAGGATTTTGTAACAATTTTGATTTAAAAGAGTGTCCATGGAGTTTCTTGCCCATTCTTCTCCATAGAGATCTACGTTTTGGAATGGGCGACTAGCTTCAATTTTCTGACTAACTGACCGACTCTTTGACAATTCAAAAGTGCCTGTAATTGGTTTAATTGAAATAAATGCTTTGAGTTTGAGTTTGAGTACACTGGATGGATTACTGCACGTTTGAAAGCTTTAGGGAAAACTCCAGAATTGATGGCACAGTTACATATGTGGGCGATGAAAGGAGCCAGAATAGAGCTAGATTGCTTTGTGATGATTGCTGGGATGTTATCCCATCCAATAGCACAATCACTGCGCAAGGTTTGAATTGTACTTATTACAAGTGCTTCGTCAACTGATGGAATCACTAGGGAGTTAATTGGAGACTGGGATGAAGATGAAAAAACGGATGGACTGGTAGAGTCAAATTTAGATGCAAGGCTTGGACCAATGTTAACAAAGAAATTATTGACATTATTAACAGATACTATGGGGTCGACGGAAGATTGTAGCAGAGCATTAGGAGAGTGTCTTTGTTGGTTACTGTGTGTGATAGATTTAATAACTTTCCACGTAGCTCTCGGGTTGTTATTAGCTTTAAGAAGTTCTGCTTTCTCATAGGCTCGTTTTAGTATTTTAAGTAGGGAATTACAGAAGTTGCAATACCGCGTATATGAAGTTTTTAATATTAGATTAATTCTTTAATTAACTTATATCTATAATACATGATAACACTAATATATATATATTATGTACAAGTATACAATAAAAAAAAAAAAAAGGGAGAAGAGCTCATTGGGCATCAAAAAATTCATGCGCATCGCTGTCAATCGGAAAAGTGCCCAAAAGGCTGGCAGCATTGCCACGTTGTATGGCAATGCTGATTCTTTGGGCTAAGAATAGGCCAGCCTTCTGGTCCTGTAGAGAGTCGATCAACCGCTTAGCGATGTCCCGAAATACTCGATGAGCACTCGGACCCCACGGCCCAAGTGTTTCAACACCAAACGGCTCAAACATATAGCTCCCAATGAGGTTGTTATATTTGCGCCGTTTGAGGTTTTCTGCACCTGCAGCAGCCGCCCCAACACAGCCCGCCGTGCTAGGAAGATGGGATGGCGCGAGGGTGTCGACACAGGTTGCATCCCACACCAAAGGCCTACCCAACTTCCAAGGCATTATGGTCATTCCGTCCGGCCTCTTCCCATCGTCACGTGCCAAGCCGTTGGGTTCTAAAACAGCTGGCACCCTGGCGGTGACAAGAGCCCGACGGATGATGTCGTTAATGCTAGCGTGCCGTGCCATACGACCAGCGCTCTTGCTGCAGGATAGGCCATGGTGTCCGAGGCAGTCGACTCCTTCACCGCATTGACAGCGATGTGGAGCTCCGCAAGGAGCGCCCAGACGCAAACAAGTAGCGAGCCGGAATGTGGTATCACCCAGCATAGTGCCTATGTTGGGTGATGGTAGCGCCTGAAGCCAGAGGCCCGACTCCCATTCCCCCACAGCCAGCAGGCGGGCACGCTCAGCAGTGTTGGTGGACGTATTAATGAGTTTATTCCGTACCAACCTGCAGAGCGGCTCATCCCACTGTCTCTGGGAGGACGGGTTCTCGGGCAGAACCGTATCCGGGCAAGCAATTTTCCAGGCGTTCACCGCATCGGTCAAACACGGCACTTCAGAGTCAACCTGAGAAGGGGCTAAGATTTTTGCGGTTAACTTTTCGGTGCTGTGGACCGAGGACAGGAACGCCGGTAAACTTACACTAGAAATTTTGCGGACGCCGAGCCCACCAAAACGAATGGGTAGTGTGGCTTGCAGCCACGCACGGTCGTCCAATGCCACATTTAAAATGGATGTTAAAGTACTTCGAATAATATGATCGATTTTGCCTAAAAGGTGTGGCTGTTTCCATAAAGAGGAAGAGCGAAGATAATACATAAAATTTGGACCGAAAATATTAGATTGTTGGGAAACTTGCTGGCCTGTCGATGCATTTTGTCACGATTCCGTAGGCATCGAACCAAGCCAGCAGTCATCCAGGGTTTTATAACTGTTTTTCTATTGGGTGTATGATAAATTTTAGTATGTCTTATTATGGCAGTTTGTATGTCGGAAATTAAAATGTTGGTTGCTAGGTCCGGGTCTATAGTATTAAGAATAGGAGTGAAATCAAGTTTACTTATTTCATTTTTTGTGGTCTCATAGTCATATCAGATCATAGTATTTTTGATGGAGATCCAGCTGATTTATTTCTGTCCAGGAAGATAGCAACAGGAAGATGATCAGTAATGTGGGTGTCCAGCACGATAACCTTTGCAGGGGATTTAGTTTTCATCATGACATGATCATGATGATGTTTTCATCATCATGATGATGATTATTTATCCTGGTCGGGAGAGTGCGGGCAGATAATAAGCCATGCGTTGATGTTAAGGTTAAATAATCGTCCGCATAACGATCAGTGTTGATATCAATATTAATATCACCTATAAGCATGATGTTATTTTGGGATTTAATAGATGTCATTGTTTCACTCAAGCTGGAGTAGAAGTTACTAGGGTTTAAATAGGATGGGGAACGATATACTGCAATTATAGCTGAGTTATCGTAGCAACTTACCAGGCAGTCAGTTGGCATCCAATATCAAAGGTTCATGCGTAGAACAATTAATTGTACTTTTGACGTAGATGACAACGCCGTCATTTTTAACCGACTTCAAAAAAGGAGGAGGTTATCAATTCGACGGTATGTTTTTTTTTTTTGTGTGTTTGTTACGCGATTACTCCGCCAATTGTAGACCGATTTTCAAAATCTTTTTTTTGTTCGAAAGGAGATACTTCTGAAGTGGTCCCATAGTCACCAAGACAGGATCTGATGATTGGATTCTGGAGAAATCGAGGGCAACCCTCAAATTTTATGGGCCCACACATCGTTTTTTGCATATCTTATGAAGTAATTTAAGTACTTGCGTATGGTAATCATCATCTCATGTAGCTGAGCTGATGATGGAAGGTACAACTCCTTAACAGTAAGGAGTAGGCATCGACTGATTTAGTAAATTATTTTTTTGATGTTTGAAAGGGCGTTTGCCATTTTGGTCTCGTGATCATCAGGTCAGGAGGTGATGGATTAACCACAGACGATAGAAATCTTCAAAAAACGACAGCACATGTCTCGCGATTGCTGCGATTGTTTGTGTATGCATAGTTTACGCCATACCATAACATAACATTACGCCAGTTCGCTTTTAAGGGCGCTTTTAAATTGTAAGAATAATACAGTAAAGGTGTAATTTATCATTGTTACATCTACATTTTTTTTACAGTTGTAGATGTGTTGTGTATGTATATAATTGTAATCCTTGTCCATCTACGACATTAAAAATTAAGAAAAATAAAATTAATAATAACAAAAAAGTGAAATCGACTTGGCATGAGCATTCCATATAGAACACACTAAGTCAGGATTTAACGAAATACCAACGGGATAGGAAATAACGGGAAAACGAAGTTTCCGCGGGTGACTGCGGGGCGGAAAGCTAGTCATAAAATATTCTTAAAACCAACCTAGTTGTTGGAAAGATTACGCAACCGGGCCATTTCTGTTAAAGCTCTCTCATCGTGGGGTCGATTTAAAAGCTTATTTGCGGCCTCATTCTCTGGTGTTATAACCAAAGCAGTTAATGAGTACACATTGAGAAAGATATTATCCTGGGCCGTCACTTTAGTCGTCGGTGTAAACAAATTTTGTCGTAGTATGCCATGTAATTCATCTACATTTTTAAATTTAATGCAACAGGCAGCACCACGTCTTGGAGCTTTAGCTCCACGTGCCACGTGCATATGAATCAAACAGCCAATATCTATAAGCATCCGTTTCTGCGTTATATATATATATATATACAGCTACAGTCATAGAATTTGCAGTAAGGAGTCCGCAACAATTTTCTCTGAAAAACAATGTCAAAGCATTTTTTAGGTTAGGGAACCCTTCAAGACTCTGATCTGTGTCTAAATGACCATTATAATTGGTGTCAGAAACTGAGATATTAATTTTCTTTCTGTTGTATAATATTTGACGAGCAAGATCACTCGCGGCAAGATATTCAGGATTAACTTCTCCTATTGCGGGGTCCAGTCTGGAAGCAATGGACTCACAGTAGTTTGTCTCCGAGGATTACTATAAAATCAATGTCACTCTTTGACCATTGACTTGCCTCGTCTGTGCAAAACGCTGCACATGCTACAGCTGCTACAGCAGTGCATTGTTTACCCCTAGATTGCAAATGAAATCTTAAATCGGCTTGATGAAACGATCCGTGTAGTATGGAAATGTCTTCATTTATATTCACGTAGTTGTTTTGAGGAGTAGATTGTAACTCCATAGACTCACCATTACTTGTAGGCTCTTCACAAATTTGTACAATTTCAGATAAGTCAATAACATTCTCGAAATGGGGTCTAATATCTCTATAGAGTACATTGTGTGACATTAACCAGGTTAGAGCTTGATACAATCTGTTCATATCCACAAAAAACTCTTGGGAGCGTTGTAGGTTCTCGAGACTTTCCACAATCAAAACTAGTCCTATTTGGTTTGGCATAAGTGGCAGTAAGTTGTTCAGCGATTTCAACAACGTCTTTTGCAAATAAAGTAACTTGTCCCTAATACTTACTACTACTGGTACTTGTCCACCAATCTTGAGAGAAACGGTTTTGTAGCTTCATTATTTTAAGAAACGGCACAACACGGCATAAAAATCGTTCTTCCAATTTTGTCAAATTAGCTAGCTCCTGAGGTATAGTCGCGACTGTCATTTTATTCCAGAAAGCTGCTGGTGGAATTTTTCGTTTCCTTATATTATTTTGACAGCGAGAGCATGTTACGATTTTACCCAGACGCACCAATTCTTCGGGTATTAACGTACTGTACATAGCAGTACGTAAATTACAGCGTTGTGGTGGATATAAAGCTTTATAACAAATAGCACATGGCAAGTCAGCGAAAATGTTAATAGCCTGTTCAAAACCATTTACTGATGATACCTCCCTACGATTACGACTAGCTTGTCGCATAATATCTAATCAAGTCGCTCTGGATTCGGCAGATTCATTGGATAGACGCTCGTATTGCACGTGAAGACGGCGGGAACTTTGCTCCTCGGTTCCGTTTGATAAGCGCTCCTGAATCAAACTGAGACGATGAGAACGTTGCTCCTCGGTCTCGTGAGACAAGTGTTCATGAATTAAACCGAGACGATGAGCACGTTGCTCTTGAGTCTCGTTTGATAATCGTTCACGAATCAAACTGAGTCGCTGAGCATGACTTTCTGGACTTTCCTTGATAATTTCGTGTTTGCTCTCTTCTGAAAAAGTCTACACGCTCGCTTCTCATCACTCCCATTTGAAATGTTTCTAGTATTTCTTTCCCTACTTTTCTTTAAACGTTCTTCCCTTTCGTCAGTACTTTCTTCCAAACGGCGCTGTCTCATTTGAGCAGCGCGTTTAGTAGGCCTACCCATATTAAACAAAATGAATTTTCTTTTTATTAAAAATTGAAAAAGAAACTTTAAAACTATGAATTATGTACTAACTTAAACTAAAAACTAGAAAATAAAATTATTTAAAAAAAAAAAAAAACAAAAACCGACTTCAAAAACCTAATAAACACTAAAAATTTAAAAATAATATTAAATTGAATAACTACATATAATCAAGAATTATTAACCTAAATAACCTTACCTAACTTTAATCTACACTATATTTTACAATTTAACAGTTTTTGGAGTCGGTGCCAAGCCCGCACTCACAAAATATTAACCTAAAAAAGGTACTATAGCAGCAAAAAAAATGAAAAGACTCAACAAAACAAACTGAAAAAAAAATTACAACACAAAACAGAATATCAACAGAAAAAGATGGAGTTGTTTTTGTTCGGATAGTGGCGCGCTCTTGCGGACGAAATGTGAAACTCGATAGTTGTTTTTGGGGAATGGCATCTCGCAGTTCAACCTATAGGAGGTTGTCGACTACTTAACCGGGCTTTCCTGTGGATGCCTCAATAAATTAAGGCCTCCAGCCAGGCATAAAACTAAAAACTAAGCGACTACACGCTAAGGGCACCCCTTGTGGGGTACGGACCTCGGCTTAGGGCGGCGCTGGGACAGGACAGCAAATGGATATGCTGGATCGCTCGATAGTAATACAATTTGATCTTCATAGGTTTCTCGATAACGAAACCATATCGCGATTCAGAATACGGTACAACGCCAACTATCGAGCGCTGACTAAAACTTTTAACAGCTTTGTAAAAATATCAGTAAGTACCTAATAATATGATATTAATTTACTCTCGTAAACTATTGTAATAATAAAAATTAAGGGAAAATATTTTATGGCCCTATTAGATAGACACTTGGCTTGGCACCGACTCCAAAAACTGTTAAATTGTAAAATATAGTGTACGAGTAGATTAAAGTTAGGTAAGGTTATTTAGGTTAATAATTCTTGATTATATGTAGTTATTCAATTTAATATTATTTTTAAGTTTTTAGTGTTTATTAGGTTTTTGAAGTCGGTTTTTGTTTTTTTTTTTTTTAAATAATTTTATTTATTGGGTTGTTTCTTGTGGAGTGTGAAGTATATCCCTCTAAGATAGGGATGTGCCCTGATACCTGCAGCCAACATTCTGTAAGAATAATAAAATCAAATTCGACTGTTGTTAATGTTAACATGGTGACAAATTGGTCTAGGTTCTTTTTTATGCTCCTGATGTTAATATGTACAATACGAAGGCCACGAACACACTGTCCTGCAACATTTGGGCACTGATCTGGAGCATAAGATTCAGCAATAGAAACGTTATCTATTTCTTGAGTTATTTGATCAATATTCATAATTTTTAGTCGAAATTAGTAGTTTTGTCACTGTTATTTGACTAAGGTATTTATAATCTAGGTTCAAAACGATACTTAGAACGCGAAATACATTACATATTAAATAATTAAGAGAAATGCTTTTATGGGTAAAATAAGGTTTTCCTGAGTTAAGGTAAATTTCTGATAAGTATGTGTGTGTGATTGAATTTGTGTGTAGTTTAGGCTTACAAAATAACAAAGTATTATAAAACGATAAATATGTAAACAACAAGCTAGACATAATTAGTATTATAGGTAGGTAACCAACTCCGGTTATTAGTCATTTATTTAGCCGGAGATTGTCGAGGTCTGCTTCAGCTTTTATAACAACATGTTGCTCGCTATCCGCTTTTCGCACTAGAACTTTCCTATAAGAGGTCCAACAGTATTTATATGCATTATCTGCAGCAAACCTGCGGGCTAAATAATAAATTCGTTGAGTTTTGGGCGTAAGTTTTTCTGATATATATGTAGGTTTGCTGGGTCCGTCAAGTTTAAGGTGTGTTGTACTCAGCTTGTTTTGCTTATTAGCAGTATTGAACTTGCGAGACTTTTTTATGAAACTGTCCTTGGTCATTGAACTTATAAAATCAACAGTAATTGTGGAAGTGCTGTTTTTGTTTTTTGTACGAAAGACATCTTTTATTTCGTTGCCACTTATAGGGGTGCCAAACACATTGGCTGCCTCTGTTACAATGGCGCGGAGGCTTTCCTTACTTTCTTCTCGTCTCTGGGGCACATTCCTTATTTCAATCTTGGTGGAGTATAGTTGTCGTTCTATCATGTCCACTTTTTCTTCCAGGTCATGGATATAGCGGCGAGCGGTTTCACGTTCAGACTCCAAATTAGTCAGCTTCACTTTCAAGTCGTCGTGATCCTTAGATATAAATTCCATTGAATTTAGGATCCCAGCGTTCTGAGCACAAATTTCAGAGATGGAGGCCTGTAATGCCGCAAACTTCTGTTCAGACTTGGCAGTAGACGCTGATAGTAAGTTTCGAATTTCAACCAAAATTTCTAGTATCAGTTTACCGGCTTTTATATCCTCGATCCACGGCACTGAGAATTTGAATTGAGCACCCGACAATCCATCTTCCCAGAGACGGTGGGATGAGCCGCTTTGTAGAGGAGTACAGAAAAATTTACTTGACACGTCTGCTAGTACTGCGGAGCGTGCGCGCCTGCTGGCTGTGGGTAAGTGGGAGTCGGGTCTGTGGCTTCATGCACTACCGTCGTCGAGCATAGGCACTTTGTTTGACGACACTACTTTCCGCCTCGCTGCTTCCCTGCGACTAGGAGCCCCTTGTTGCTCTCCTCATCGCTGTCACTGTGGCGAAGTTGTCAACAGCCTCGACCCACCACGGCCTGTCTTGCAGCCGAAGTGCGGGTCGCATAGCGCGGCACGCGAACATTAATGACATCATCCGACGGGCTCTTGTCACCGTCGGCGTCCCAGCTGTATTAGAACCCAATGGCTTGGCACGCGACGATGGCAAGAGACCGGACGGCATGTCTTTATTTCCATGGAAGGTGGGTAGGCCTTTAGTGTGGGACGCAACTTGTGTCGACACTCTTGCGCCATCCCATCTTCCCGGCTCGGCGTGCTGTGCTGGCGCTGCTGCTGCGGCTGCGGAAAACCTCAAGCGGCGAAAGTATAATAACCTTATCGGTAATTATATTTTCGAGCCGTTTGGGGTTGAAACCCTCGGGCCGTGGGGTCCGAGCGCCCATGGTTTGTTTAACGAAATCTCCAAACGGCTAGTTGACACTTCCCGTGATCCAAGGGCCGGCTTTTACTTTGGCCAGAGGCTAAGCATTGCCATACAACGTGGCAATGCCGCCAGTCTCTTGGGTACATTACCAGTCGACAGCGATGCGGAGGAATTTTTCGACGCCATATTTTAGTTTGTGAATAGTTTTAGTTAAGTTAGGATATAATTTTGTTATTTTATTAATTAATTAGGTATAAGTTGTTATCTAAAATATTAATGTATTGAAAAAATAAATAAATAGCATGAAAGTAGAAAAAAAAAAATGTTAGTCCTATATTTTTAATATTTCTATTTTTGCTTATTATTATTGTGTTGTCTTTTATTTTTCTACTTCTTATTATTTTTTGTTGTATTATTATTATGTAATAATTATTAAATCATATTATTGGTCATTTAGTGGCACTCATTAGCATTTTTGTTTTGTAATATGCGGATAACGTAGTGGGCCGCAATATTGTTAAAACTACTGATATTATTTTTACATGTCATATTTTATATTGTAGCTGTTTATCATCCTTCAATAAATAAAATAAAACAGTCTTCTTCATGTTCCCGGCCCCGTGACAAGATACAAAAGTGTTAGTACAAATTTCTTAGTTCATAGTCATTTATTTCTTTTACAGATTAAAGACATATACTTCTGTGAATTATGCAGTCTCACATTCCCAACCGCTAGAAAGGTGAAATTACACATAGACGGAATCATACATCGTAATGAAAAAAACAAAACCTCTATGCTCACACGTGTGGAGAATGATATCATAGCTTTTAACCAGTTCATTATATCTGACGATGCTTGGCACGGCTGCGTTGAAGACACTTGTGTCCTATGTGAGACCGAGTTTGCTGACAGTGCTTCTCATAAGGTCACCATAAGGCATTTCCTCAACTTAGTCGAAAGTAAAGTGATTTTCGACGACATTCAGAAAATGGTGTATAGAACGGTAAGATGGAAGATGTTTTTTTTAATATTTGTCATGCTACTGGCAATGTGAACCACTTTAATGATTCCCTAGCGTAAAAGTTGTTTCATACATAACATAAACATAACATCACGCTTTGTTTCCCCGAAGGGTTAAGCAGAGGTGTACCTATAGTACACCCACATTTCGCCAGTTATGTTTAAGTCTCATGTAATAGGGGGCGAGCCTATTGCCATCTACCGGGCACAAATCCAGACTCTGGGCTGCTACTGAGAAATTCCAGATAGAAAAACCCAAAACATTACCCGACCTGGGAATCGAACTCGGAACCTCATGCTCAGCAGTAACACTTGCGACCACTAGACCAACGAGACAGTTGTTTCATAGTATAAGAAGTAATAAAATAAAATAATATGTGTCTGTACAACTTTTGTATTTTTGTTTACAGATTGATGCTGATTCCAAGCAGTGTCTAACTTGTAATGTGATCTTCGAAAACGATCCAATGTATCATTGCCGATCAGGTGACCATTTAGAAGCATGTAAACGGTATGATCCCACCGTTCAAAATAATGAAGAGGATTAAAACCCAAAATGTGAATGTTAAAATTGAAAAATCAGAAGAAAATTACAGCATTAAATTAGTTAATGGAAATGTCAATGAAAACATCCTGAACATTTATATCAAATAAGTAGGCAAACAATATTTTTTTTGTATTTTCAAACTCACATATAGCAGCCTGAGGGTTCATCAAGATCAAAAGTCATTTATTCAAACTAGGCTGACATTCAGCACTTTTAGAACGTCTAAAATAAGTGGTCCTAGTAACAGTCAAATTCAGTCAATTTGTTCAGGAGTTCAGGACGTTATTTGACGTAAGAATCCAGTAGTAGGCCTTTCCGGCCCCGGCGCTTTAAATTTTTGTGTGCGATAATACGACTGATCTTGTATATTAAGAGGCATGCGGTAATCCGCGAAATTCAAAATTTCTTACTTTTTATGCAATTCGAAGATCAGTATCAAGTTGTACGTTGATCAAACTATGATTCGCGACCGTAATAAATATGTAGGTATTTAATGATTTCTAATCATTGGAATCATCAATACAACTCTCTAAGTGAGAATTGGCCTCGAATGTCATGATTTACTTGAAATTGTCATTTATTATAGTAATTTGGTCTAATATAGTTGTATTGATGATGAGTTTTAGTAACGTTTGTTATGGTCGCGAATCATATTTTGTAAGAATCGCGGCTTCGCGGGCTACCCTGGCGTTTTGGCCTTAACATTATAAATCGAGAAGGATCAAGGATCGACCTTGCTCTATACGACAGACATGCTCCTGTTAAAAAAATTAAACTTCGGCGTCCTCCTGCTCCTTGGATGACGACCGGGGTTCGAATGGCGATGAGGCGCAGGGATCGGGCCTTTCATAAATTTAAAAAGGATCGCTGTGAAGCAAATCGGAACTTTTTCAAAGTTGCTAGAAATCGGTGTAATCAGATGATACGTAACGCTAAGCGCCGCCATATTCTCGAGAACATATCTTCTTCTTCACCTGCTGATATCTGGAAGTTCCTTGGTACTCTTGGTATCGGCAAACCACGTCATGTGGATTTTCCTAATACAATTGGCCTTGATGATATCAACCGTCACTTCACAACCACTTGTCATTTGGATTCCCAAATGTTGTCCCAGACGGTCAATTTCATTACTGGCTTAGCTAGTCCCATCATAGAACCATTTCACTTCTCTCCGGTCACCTTGGACGAAATTAAAAAGACCATCCTGTCCATAAAATCCAAGGCTGTGGGGGATGACGGCATCAGTCGTAGTATGGTCGTTTGGATCCTCGATACCCTACTTCCTCCGATTACCCACATCATAAACTTTTCTCTTGATTCCGGACAATTCCCATCCCTTTGGCGTATGGCCTATGTCCGCCCGCTTCCTAAAGTTTCAAACCCCTCCCTGCCCACTCACTTTCGACCCATTTCCATTCTCCCATTCCTGTCTAAAGTGCTTGAGGCCTGCGTTCACAGACAGTTTACGGGGTTTGTTCACCGGAACAACCTTGTTAGCTCGTTTCAGTCTGGATTCAGGCCTGGGCATAGTACAGCTTCCGCTCTCCTTAAAGTGACTGGTGACGTTAGAGAAGCGATGGAGGATACTAAGGTTACTGTTTTGGTTTTAATTGATTTCTCCAATGCCTTTAACGCTGTCAGCCACGATATTCTCCTTGCTATGCTCTCTCATCTCATGGTTTCGTCCGAGGTTCTGGAATGGTTCTCTTCTTATCTTCGGGGACGCCGGCAGTCGGTTCGCGTTGATGAGAGCTCTTCGAGTTGGCGTGACCTGGATGCTGGTGTTCCACAAGGTGGTATTCTTTCTCCATTGTTATTCTCCATCTTCATTAATTTTATAACTCACTGTCTTCGGTGTTCGTATCATCTTTATGCCGATGATCTTCAATTGTATACAGCTGCGCGGGTGGAAGGTTTATTGGATGCTGTAGCAGATGTAAACCGAGACTTAGATGCAATCAAAAAGTGGTCTGATAGTTTTGGGGTATCAGTGAACCCCTCAAAGTGTCAGGCCATTGTAATTGGAAGCTCGCGCATGATGGGTAGGGTGACGCTTAGCTCTCTTCCTCCTCTCATTTTCAATGGTACCGTCATACCCATTACCCCTACTGTGAAAGATCTCGGTTTGCATCTTGACTCGACGCTTAGCTGGCAGCGCCAGGTCTCTAATGTTAGTCAAAGGGTCAACGGTACTCTACGATCTCTGTATCGTCTGAGAAACTTTTTGCCCGCTAAGACGAAAACTATGCTTGTGCAGACTTTGATTTTCCCTATCATTGACTATGGTGACGTGTGCTACTTTGACTTGAATGCGGTGTTGCTGGATAAGCTTGACAGACTGCTTAACAATTGTATCCGGTTCATATTCAACCTCAGAAAATATGACCATGTGTCGAGCTACAGGTCTGAGCTCAAATGGATGCCCATTCGCCAGAGAAGAAATTTGCGTGCTTTGACCACGCTTTTCTCCCTTCTTAACTCTCCCACTCCTCCTTCTTATCTAGTGTCTCACTTCCAATATCTATGTTCTTCACACGCTAAGAATCTTCGTTCTTCTAACAATCTTCTCCTACTCTGTCCTTCTCATACTTCTGACTTTGTTCATTCTTCCTTTCATTTTCAGTCCATTCTTCTTTGGAATGCGCTACCTCTTGACATCAGGATGGCCACCAGTCGGTATGCATTTAAGCGGAGATTGCGGAGTTATTTTCAAAATAAATAGCGTAGAGTCATCTCAAAACCTCTCTCTCTTGAATTTATATATAATATATGTATATAATATAGGTATATATTATAGTAAATATGTATGTATGTGTATTATAAGTTTATGACTTATTTATGTACAAATTGTTCCATTTCTAACAGAGCACCTGCCATCTAATCTCTTCACCACCCTTGGTTGACTGGTAGAGAATGCCTAAGGCATTAAGTCCGCCTTTGTACTTTTTTAAGTGTGAAAAGTTTAAATAAATAAATAAATAAATAAATAAATAAATCAAGGGACTTAGCGCACACAACTCAATCGATGCGTCAAATTCTCTGACAACTGCTTGTTGCGACTGCGCGCACGCGCGATCCCGTTGCTGACCGAGGCGCACAAAGGAAAATGCAACTTTTCCCGCAGGAATGTGATCCGAAAGTCAAAACAACCTTAGCAGCATTATTTTAATATTACACTAACAAAATCCTTCCCCGTATTAACAGTTTGTTGACAATGACACATTGATCCACGTTGTGTTTTGTTTTCTGTTTGACTTTCGGGCGATTATATTAATTGTTTCTCGTTAAGTTTACTGGAGTTCGAACGATATACAGGGCTATTTTAAATTAGCTAGCTAAACTCCGCAGACGCGATGGGTATCGATATCTAAACACGACAAAATAAACATTTTTGATGTTTTTTTTTTGGAAATTAACGACCGCTGCGCGCTGTTAGTGTTGTTACTTGAAGTATGAGTTGAGAAAAACTGTTTCCTTGTGTTTTATCGTGTTTACATATATCGATGCCTATCACATCTGTAACGTGTAGGTACACATAAAAAAACTGATTTTTTAAACCAAGTGACTACAATAACTGCGGTCCATGACCCCTCAGAAAAAATCATCAAATTAATTTTTGGTTTTATCATGTTCAGATATCGATACCCATAGCGACTGCGCAGTTTAGCTAGTCAATTTAAAATAACCCTGTGCATGTACTAATTTGTTACTCATCATGTTTACTGGACTTCGAACGATTTATAAAACTCTAACTCTCGCTGTGTTATCTGGACTTCAACCGATTGAATAATGCACTAATTGAATTTTATTCAGTTCAATTTAATTCACATAACTATAAACTGTAATGATCGTATCTTTTTCACGGGAATACATTGTTTATGTCCAATTAGTTACTTTGCTTGTCCTCATACATTACAATAATTTCGATTAAATAAATATACAGACGAGTCGCTTCGACTTTGCGAGAGTGTATCTTGTGCTTATGAATAGTAATGTTTTCACACGCGCGCGCGCCGCGCTCGCTTTGTGAACTAAGTTTATAGTTTGTACTTATTTTATTTCAAAGTTTCAAGTTTTCAATCAGCGGAAAGAAACGCGTGTATAAAACGTGACCTTGGCAGCCTTAGGTCGCGTGAATTGTTATAAGTGTGTTTACTGACTTTAGTGTATTTTTTTGTGATTTTAAGTGTTAGCGTAGATAGAGGCATGCGCAAACACGCCCTATTGATTAATTTCTTGCATTTTGAATTTGAACTCTATTTTTTAGTTGTGGTTTAGTTAATCATCGATATAACAATGAAAATTTGCGTAAACATTTTGTACTCAGCCTGTTTGTGCTTACCCTAAATCCGCCGCTATACAAGGTGTAACATAATTAACGCACAACCTCTTAAGGGGTCATTGTACTTATCATTATTAACAACTTTTACTATGGGACCAAACCTGAAAACGCAAAAAAAAATCAACTGCTCCCTACATTTATGTTCGCATAACTCGTCAAAATGTAGGGAACAGCAGATTTTTTTTTCGCGATTTGCCTATCTTGGCTGAGTTGCGTGCATAGTGCGGACAATTTACAATATCATTTTGGTAAGAGTATTGTATGTTGGAGGGTATCTACTCTTCAGGTAACAGTTTATTAACATCACACCTGTGTTTTGAAGAGGTACAAGTTATCACTCTAAAACCGATCTTTTTTCAGTACACCTTACGGCGTACTTGGCTATAGAGCTCACTATAATAATAGCTCATCGTATCACAACGTCTATTTTAAAAATAAAATGTGCTAGTTCGATGCATAGCTAGTTCGGTGCATAGCTAGTTCGATGCATAGCTAGTTCGATGCATAGCTAGTTCGATGCATAGCTAGTTCGATGCATAGCTAGTTCGATGCATAGCTAGTTCGATGCATAGCTAGTTCGATGCATAGCTAGTTCGATGCATAGCTAGTTCGATGCATAGCTAGTTCGATGCATAGCTAGTTCGATGCATAGCTAGTTCGATGCATAGCTAGTTCGATGCATAGCTAGTTCGATGCATAGCTAGTTCGATGCATAGCTAGTTCGATGCATAGCTAGTTCGATGCATAGCTAGTTCGATGCATAGCTAGTTCGATGCATAGCTAGTTCGATGCATAGCTAGTTCGATGCATAGCTAGTTCGATGCATAGCTAGTTCGATGCATAGCTAGTTCGATGCATAGCTAGTTCGATGCATAGCTAGTTCGATGCATAGCTAGTTCGATGCATAGCTAGTTCGATGCATAGCTAGTTCGATGCATAGCTAGTTCGATGCATAGCTAGTTAACTCGTCAGATGTTATCTGATTGGGATAGCTTGATAGTTATGAGTTAACGTTATTTAGATCTGTGATTACTGAGGTTTATTACACTACGAGGTGAGGGTTTTGATGTGTTTCTATGTGATACAATAATTAAATTATGGCTGAACCTTGAAGTTCAGCAGATGTTTGCTCATGGTTGGAGATTGATGAAATATGTTTTTCTGGTTGCTTACAACTTGGCTTGGTTTCTTTCTTGCTTTAAGCAGCCGTCTTTTTTAAGACATAGAGAACTTAAAAGTACTCTCTTCAGCTTACAAATTATAGATAGCTACTCTTTGGATTTGTCGAAAAAAAAAATCGAAAAGTTTGTTGTCGCATTAAATCACACGCTAAGACACAATATTATGTTACGTTCTAAAAAATTTAAGTGCAGTGAAAAAAAAATCAACTGTTCCCTACATTCTGACGAGTTATGCGAACATAAATGTAGGGAGCAGCTGATTTTTTTTCGCGATTTCAGGTTTGGTCCCATAGTAAAAGTTGTTCATAATGATTGAGTACAATGCCCCCTTAAGAGGTTGTGCGTTATTTATGTTACATCTTGTATAGGGTTTCTTAATGACCCAGCCCGGGAAAATACACAAACTGTTTGCAAGGGTTTAATAGTTTCCTACCAAAGATATTATTTCTCAGGCATTGCTGTATTTTAATACGAAACTACGACTTTGGAAAATAATTTTTTTTTAGTTATAATTTTATTTTACATTAGGTTGTCAACTGTTAATAAGAGGTTCTAATACACGCTTTGCTTGTACTTTTCATAGATACAAATAAATCCTACTGCGAAATACTTGATTGCCATGGAGAAGGTCGGGCACAGCTAATTGTAGATGGCGTAATCATAGCTAGGTCCCTACGGTCTACAATAAATTGGACATTTCGTTCATTCATTCCATTTCGTGTTCATTCATGAGTTTGGTTTTATTTCGTTATTTTCGGTGATTTCAATATTTTTATTCAAGTATTTGACATAGAAAGTGTCAGAATTTAAAACTTTAAATTATCCGCATAGTCACTTTCTTAGTAATTTTTCGGAACCTCTGTTTATTTTTTTTAATATCTCTACGAATAGCTTTAAGCCACCATCTTCTAATTTTAGGGTCTCTCGGGAAATGGTAGAATTAATTTCGGAGTATTTAGGAACACAAGAACGCGTCATTTTCGGAAAAATAAAATAAAACCACCTCGCGCCTTGTATTATTAACTTGTGTTGGGAACTAGCTACGATAGCGCCATTTTGACAGTTGCCTTCCCCATTGAGATAAATTTTATTCTAGACTAGCTTCTGCCCGCGACTTCGTCCGCGTGAAATATCTTGTTTTAACATAAAATATTAATAGTAATCTGGTGTAGTACAATAAAGTATACCTATAAATAAATAAATAAAAATTAGTGAAAGAATTTTCGGAATCGAATCAGTTATTCCAAAGATTACCCTTACATACAAACTCACAAATTTTACCTCTTGATAATATTATAAAAAAGGAATAGATAAACATTACAATTATATTGATCTAATTGCGACTTTCAATTAAGTAGTTGACAACAAAGCCTAACTTTTCATTTATTTTATCAAATGTTTTTAGTAGCTAAGTATTGTTTAAGATTAATTTGATTTTTGTTTGACTTTTCTGTTTATTCAATAAATATAAACTCTTTTTAAATTGTATCTTTTTATTGTTCCTTATATTATTCGTCATAGAACGGCAAGATGGCGAGATTGCCGTTTGTTATAATGGACTGCGGCCGATCCTCTTCAATTAACTCGGCCTATCGCAGTCCACTGCTGGACATGGGCCTCTCCCAGGCTGCGCTACAACACCCTGTACTCCGCCTTCCAAATCCAGTCCTTCCGTCGGTCCATCTCACACCACGTGCGGTGGGCGTCTCACACCACGCTTGCCCATACGCGGTCAGCACTCCAGGACTCGTGTAATCCGGTCCTCTTGATGACAGTAAATTCTTTATGACCTAATCATCGGATTTCAAAAAGGATGCCGTTCTTAATTCGTCGCTTTTTTGTATGTGGGAAGGATTTAGAACATTGAACTGTACTGAAGAAGCACTTTTGTTTGTATCTCCCGCGAGTTTGCGTATTCTTTTGTTATAAATAAAAACCTGACATTCCTTTGAAGTATGAAATATATTTTTTAAGCGTGCCCAGTGACAAGCCAATTTATTCTGTACAAATCGTACTGTGACATCTCGCGTTAAGTGAGCTGTTATTTCTCCTGATGCAAGGGATTAACGCTTGACTGAAAGCTCTCTGCATCTAAGTTTTTACGGTGATCGTATGGAATAGATCGGCTGGATGGGTTTAGAGAAAATAATAACGATACATGAGGAGATTCCCTCTCCAACATCAGTAAACGCTTAAGAACTACATGTTGCTAAAGATTATTTGCAGGCGTTTCGGTGACGGCGGATGGCAAATCCGCAAACGAGTATTCAATGCAAACCTTTGCGTATTCGTAAAGTTGGTAACACACAATTAATTTAAATTTTGAGTATAATTTACTGCCGTCAATTTTCACGACTTGGGAGAGTGTACATTTCTGATTATTCTATACCTTGTACCAAGTTTGGCTAGTTCTGTAAAGAAGTAAAGCCGATAACATTTTCTATTCTATCAATATTTATTACTTAACTAAGTTTTTTTATTAATGACATTTAGAGAAATGGAATTCTTAAGCGCCTGCTACACGGTCGCCAACCGCGTCACCGACAGAGGTGACCTTGGTTGGCGACTGGCAGAGCAGCCGATCTATTATGTAAACATCACACCGTGAGCACTTAGGTGAAGTGAGTTTGAAGTGAGCTCAATCCTTAGTAGAGTAAGGTGGGATGACAATTCACATCACGCTCAATTCACCTAAATTTTCACGGTGGGATCTTTACAGAATAGCACCACTGTTTCAATGTTTGGTCGTAAACCACCATATACACAAGCGCGAGCAAGCGCTTTAGTCGATCGCGATCTTCAAATTGGTGATGCATAACTTAAGGCTGACTTTTTTTTCGCGATTTCAGGTTTGGTCCCATAGTAAAAGTTGTTCATAATGTTGTATGTAAGTTGTTGTACAGTGACCTTTTTTTTAGATGGGAAATCATCAAATGACTTCTCCCGCTCTGGGCGGAGCGGGAGGGCGTGTCAGACTTTTACTGATTAAAACCCACCCGTGTTCCTTCAGTCGCCTGTGCCGGGGCCCACAGAGATTAACACAGTTGTACACCTTGTCTATATTAGTCTATTCTTAACATCAGACCAAGACTTAGGCGAAGAGCATGCTTGTCTGCATATTATTGAAAAAATTTAATTAAAAAACAATAAGGAATATTACGCAAAGCTGAGACAGCAGATGGTGCCACATGGACAGGAAGTAAACAAGCAAACTGTCAAAGGCGAGCGGCAACATTTTTCGGCGTTTTTCTAAATTATTTCAGCTTTATTTCATCCTTGTTACTATAATTGGACGTTAAAATAACACCAAAAGGTTAAAAACATGCTTATAAGAATTTCAAACGTATTTGTTTTGTGATTTGTGTATTTGTTTTTGTGAACTACTTTACAATAAACTTTTAACTTTACATTCAAGTAAATAGCACTACAAATACATATTATGTTTTTACATTAGGTTAATTAATACTCTGACCTGTAAAATATCCTTCATTCTTATAGTATTCAGCTCTAAAATGATCAGAACTCAACCTTTAAGTTTTGTGCTGTAAAATACTTGCAACGTAGCAATTTACCACTGCTTGCGAAGTTATCCGTTTTTAGTGAATTAATGAACACCTTCGTTCCTGCATATACTAACCTCATGGCACAACACTGATTCACTGACTGATGCATTGTTACTGTATTATAGAATATTCCTGACGAACGGATATCACTAAATTACTTAATATATCAGTAGATTGTAAGCACACTGCATTTCTCATTAACAGTCACCTAACCATAGATAATTTTTTTTTATAACCATGCTTGAAAACCGGCCAAGTGTGTGTCGGACCACGCACAATGAAGAGTTCCGTAGCTGGGAAGAATTCATCCCAAGAACAAACTTAACTCTGTAGTTGAAAAACATGTTCTCTCATACATTCCAACTGCAAATGTAAGTTGGTCAACTATTACTCGTAAACTTGTAAAGCCTACTTAGCTGTGATAGATTTCCTTTTAACTTCGTTGTATGTACTACTAATGTGAATTTTTTCACATATACCAAAACTTACCGTTTAGCTGGCAGGACACTTGACTCTAACAAAAATTAGCACTTTAAGGGTGCGTTTCCACTGAAGGGGAGACGAGCGGAGCTGTGTGGAGACGTGCCGGAATCGTCCAATCGCAGACGAGACGAGAGACTCGATGAGGATTTCAACTATTGTGATTGGTCGATTCCCGCACGTCTCCGCTCAGCTCCGCTCGTCTCCGCTTCAGTGGAAACGCACCCTAAAGCTTAATTTTTCAGAAACGGATCCCTTAACTGAAAAATTGTTTTCACAAAACCGCAATATTTTTGAAACACCTATCCAACAACACCCTACACCACGGGGTAGACGAGAAAAAAAATAAAACATCCCCACTTTACGTGTACAAATTTATTTTCTTGATTTTATATTACCACTTTATCGGCGAGATTAATAATATGTACTCACATCAACACCGTCTAGGGATATTTTGTATAAAGATCTTAAAACTCAAAAAATACTGGCCGGTTTTAAAATCTTTTGAAGAAAACTTATTTTGTAGGCCTTTTTGGATGATTCCAAATTTGAATTTGAAAATATAACTTAAAAACAAAATATTTGCGCGGCATAACTTTAGCGAAGTTTGAAGGTTTCAATTTACTTACCATATTTTTTGATCATTTTTCGTGTCAAATTAAAGTTTTAAAACAAATTAACAGTTAATTTCGAATTTATGGCACTGTATGCATCATGCAGCGGCGCCATGCAGCGAGAGAGAAAATGTTAAGTACAGTAGGCATGCTCCAAGCTGGAGCTACTCAATAGAGTATTGCTGAGGAGATTGGAACAAAACAAAACGTGATATCAAGGTTATTGTCACGTTATCGTGCTACTGGTGAAGTGGCTGAAAGACACCCAGGCGGGAAGCGCATAACTACCCTACGAGAAGACCGATTTTTGCAAGTTGCTGTGAGAAGACAACCAAATGTTACGGCCGTGCAGTTGGTTCAAAGGCTCCAGTCAGAGCACCTTTTGCTTGTGAGTGACCAAACTGTGAGGAGAAGACTGCATGAAGCTAACCTTCATGCTCGTAAACCATTTCGTACTCCAGCACTACGCCGAGGAAATTGTGGACGAAGATAACAGTAGGCTCGTGAACATTTGCTCTGGGAAGATAATTAGTGGTCTGTAGTGCTGTTTACCGATGAGTCCCGATTCGGTTTCCATCCCGATTCACGAAGAGTACGCGTATGGCGAGTTCCTGGTCGTGAGAGCCGTCTGCAACACCCTCAGGAAGTCCATCTATACTACCAGGGATAATTATGGTTTTGGCGGGAATTCGTGTTGGTGGAAGAACAGATCTCGTTTGGGTCAGAAACACCATGACTGCTGAAAAATACCGCAACTAGGTGCTAGTACCAATAGTCTACCCCTATCGACTACAAATGGGCCAAGAATTCACGCTTGTGCACGACAACGCCCGTCCGCACACAGCGCGAGTGGTGACCAGCTGGCTGCAGCAGCACGACGTATCGGTCTTAGACTGGCCCGCGTAATCACCAGACCTAAGCCCCATAGAGCACGCGTGGGACATGCTCCAAAGAAGGGCTTTGAAGAATTTTCCTGCAAACATTGCAACTGAAGAGCAACTTTTTTGGCATCTTAGCTGGGCCTGAGACAATATCCCGCAGCAAGACTTTGATAACGTGATTCAAGCATGAAAAACCGTTGCAGGATCGTTGTTAACATCATGGGTGGTTTTACTAACTACTGATTTTTCGCATTTTCTTGAAAAACACATTCATCGTTAGTTTTAGCATTATTTCACTTTTCGTTTTTATATAAATAAAATTTTATTTACGCAATTTTTTTTTGTTTTATTCAGAAGTCTAGTCTGATAAATGGGCTTTATAAAAATATATTTATATTTTATGTTATTTATAACAAATTTTGAGTAAATTGAGAAAATCCAAAATATCCCTAGACGGTGTTGATGTGTGTATATCTATGCCAAATTATAGCTTTTTAGTACTAAGAGTCTCTGAGCTAAGCTGCGGACGGACGGACGGACGGACGGATATGGCGAAACTATAAGGGTTCCTTGATAACTACGGAACCCTAAAAAGGAGGCCTAAACATGAAGTTTGTTTTTCTGTTTACATTATTTATTTAATTATTTATTCCCCTTATAAAACTATAATTACAGGTTGCATTACCTAATGCGATAGTACGGTCTCATAAAATGAATTTATCATTAAAATTATTAAGAACTTTAATATAAACTTTTTGTTAGCTAGTCTTACCACAGACATTTCTGTTTACCAAGCGTTGCAGGTGTGCCCTCTACCAGCCAGGGTCGCAGAATGTTCGAAAGAGTTACCGTGGCCCTGGCACAGGCAACTGAAGGAACACGGGTGGGTTTTAGTCAGTAAAAGTCTGACACGCCCTCCCGCTCCACCCAGAGCGGGAGAAGTCAATTGGTGATTTCCCATCCAAAAAAAAGGTGCGCCCTCTAGCGGGATAAATTATATCAGTACCTAAGGTTCCCTATTGTCAGGCGACACGGTTAGTAATGCTAGTATACGCTCACAAAGCGAAACCTAATTAAAAATAAAGTCATGTGTAATGCTGTCCGTGAAATTGAACAATACCCGCATGATTTGATCGAGTTTACATTTTAAATAGATGCTTATTATCTTTGTGACCTGAATGTCAGCAAGTACCGAGCAATCTGCTGGCTGGATAACGGCACAATATTACCCACGCCGATACTAAGGCACGTTCGCTTTTCAAAACGCTGTTCGTCAAAGTAAAGTCTGCCCTAGACTCCCGCATCAGTATCTGAAAAGAAAATCAGTAATTTGTGTATCACTAGCACTTTCCCCGCGACTTAGTCTGCGTGGATTTCCTATTTTCTCCTCCATTTAGCATCCTCTCCACTCCTTTTAACCGGCAGTTTTGGAAAATTAATGATTAAGATCCTTTTACTTATTATAACATACATACTTACATAAACTCACGCCTTCTTCCCATGGTGGTAGGCAGAAACTACAGAACGCCACCTTTACTTATTATTAATTTATTGATGAAAGGAAAAATTAAATGACTGCCTCATTGGTTTAGTGGTCGCAAGCGCTATTGCTGAGCATGAGGTCGTGGGTTCGATTCCCAGGTCAGGTAAAGTGTTATTGGGTTTTTTCATCTGGAATTTCTCAGTAGCAGCCCGGAGTCTGGATTTGTGCCCGGTTGATGGCAATAGGCTCGCCCCCTATGTATGAGCCTTAAACATAACTGGCAAAATGTGGGTGTAATATAGGTACTCTTCTGCCTAACCCTTCGAGGATTACTTGTTGTGTTATGTTGTGAAAAATGAAATTTTCATATAATCTGTGCGTCCCTTTTTACCCCGAAAGGGGTAAGGGATTTTTGTAAAATCTTCAATCATGTGTTTCGTCATTTAATGTTTAGACTACTTTTGACTTAATCCAGACACGCAGTGAAGTCCTCCCCATAAACTTAATTACCTACCTCTTGCTGGTCAATTTTCGAAAAACCCCAAAACTTGTCTAATATCGTTATTCGAGGTAACAGGAGCACGTTGAAATTCTTCCATACAAACTTTAGGGAGTGTACGACTAAATGCCGACAGACACTACGCCGACAGACTGAACACCGACAAGACTTTACTTCGACGGGACTCTTCGCCGACAGGGCATAATATACATACATAATAACATACATAATCTAGGTACATTAATACCTTATGTCTGATAGCAGGTCGACGGAGCCCCACTGCTCGGGGCTCCTATTTCTGTGTGCAGGGTTTAAAGGAACCTAACCAAACCGAACCTCGGGGTGCCCTTGGGGTGTCTATGGCGAAGTGTCCTGTTGGCGGAGAGTCCCGTCGAAGTACAGTCTTGTCGGTGTTCAGTCTGTCGGCGTTTAGTCGTACACTGACCTTTAGCACCCCCTAAAATCCCCTTGACAGGTAATTTGAAAAACTAAATAATGACAAATGACGAACTCATTTAAGAATGTAGGTATTCGTGCTAAGTTTCAAGTTTATTAACTTAAAGAATAAGATTTTTTATACAATAGAAATCCACCCTTTTCACCCCTTTACAGGTCGAATTTTCAAAAATCCCTTCTTAGAGCTCGCCTACATTATAAAAGGAACCCTTGTGCAAAATTTCTGATATGTCAGTCATCCAGCACTTCGCCCGCGATTTCGTTCGCGTGGATTTCGAACCTTGCCCTACAAATTTCAAAACCCTCTTAAATAATACTAATAATATTAAGCTCAACTCAATTTATTGCAACTTCAGTTTATATACAATCGTAAAAACAAAATTCTGAAGAGGAGAACGAAGTATAAATTAAAAGATAAAATACTACAATAACCGAAATAATTCAATACATCCAACAATTTCAACAATTTTTAACACCTAACTACGTTAGATAACCTTTGTTGGGACGCGGTTGATGAGATGAGCAGCGTGTAGCAGGCGCTTCAACTTTTTAATAAATATAGCAATTCCATTCCAGAGAAAAATAGTGCATCAAGGTAGGTCAGGCAGGTAGGTAAATACATATAAATACGCAGGGTGACGCTGACGCAAGTACGTAACCTCAAACGTAAGTATTCTTGTAGACTTTCCTGTAATACCTATAATCTTTCCCGTGTGCCTGACCCGCGCCACGCCTCCATTTACGTCACACGAAAAACAGGAAAAGCTGCTTATAAATGCTGAAGTCAAAATCAATACCGAGTATTCTTAGTTTAAGTTTTATAAAAGAAGGTCGAAGTTTAAAATGGGGAATTTGAAAATAGAACTTTTTTTTTAATAAATGAAGGTTGCATAACATTAGTATTAGTTTAGTACCCACGCACGTAACGCACAAACAGCGTCGGTACTTTTTTTAATTCGGCCAGTGCTCCAAAATCGTGCGGACGCTGCGCGCGTTTGGCTGTCCGATAGTGTCCCGCGCCAACTCTCGTTACATAATTAAATAAAAAACGCGCTGTCTGGTTACGCTCGTGTTCAGTGATTTTGTGTTTTGTTCTTAATTTTTATTAGTTTGACATTTTATTTATAATTTGGTGAGTATTTTTTTTTTTTTAATTACTAACTAGATAAAAGAAAAGAAAAAAATCCCGAGGCTTTAAGTCCGCCTTTGTACCTACAGTATTTTTTTTTTTACTTGTGCAAAAAGTTTAAATAAATAAAAAAAATGGTAGGTATACTTTTTATATTATTATAATGTAGGTAGCTTTTAAATTATTCTGAGTTAAGTACTTATAAAAATTTAATTATTTATAAAATAAAATGTTGATATATAATGTCTTTTTTCTCTATTAAGGTAGGATCAGGTTATAATATTTTTTATTAACTTAATATTTCCTATGTCTGCAATTTGAGTAGACACCGCTGTAGATGAAGACGACCCACATTTTCTTCGAATTTTGCCAAATGTGGAGAAAAATATAGTCTGAGAAAAATTTTGGAGCGTAAATCGGTTACTGTTTATTTTTGTCTTACCTTCAATGTAAATAAAAAACAAACTTATCCTCGTTGTTTTTCATCATAATTGTAATAAGTTATTCTTACCTAATTATAATGGTGATATACCTAATAGGTAACTAATAATATATTTACTAAATCTTAGTAGATAATCTCTAAAATCGACGCAATGCGGTTAAACATATTTTTCCAGTCAACACGTGATTTAACACAACGTTAGTTGTTTTTTTTTTTTTGTTATTTTTATAAAGTATCTATCAAACATTGCCAATAGCTGTGAAAAATTGGCAAAAACACAAAAAAAGCGTTTCTGAAAAAAGATGGTGTGACACATAAACACATGCATCAGCCTCGTTTCCCGAAGGGTTAGGTCCAATGCGAGCCTATTACCATGAACCGGGCACAAATTCAGATTCCGGGCTGCTACTGACAATTACCAGATAGAAAAACCCAACAACACTTGGCCCGACCTGGGAATCGAACCCAGGACCTCATACGCAGCAGTAGCGCTTGCGACCACTAGACCAACGAGACAGGCAAAAGATGGTTACATACCTAAGTACTTAAAACTAGTTGGTATTATTTATCTTGTAATTATAATGGGAATTAAATTTTCAGACAACGCGGTTTATATTGACATGTTTGTTCTGCAAGGATACTGATGTTTAAACTTTCTATTCCTGTAATGCTACGGCTATATTGTCGCGATAACGCGAACTAGACCGCGCGCTCTCTCTCGCACACTACTCGACGTCTCATTGTACGTAAGAGCGCGCGAAAGTGATAGACAGTGCTGTAAAACTAGCCACAGTATACTAAGGGATGATTATTTTGTGCTAGACCGTGCCGGGCGCGAGGCGTGCATGTCATGCTGTTCATGCACCGTCGTGCGTCGTGCGGCGTCCGTGTCCCGTCCGACTTCCGTGTCTTGGTCCCAACAAATTGAGCAGACACGGGCGAGGCTCGGTCTAGCATATATCATGCCTTGCTTGGGCCACATTGTCGCGATAAGGCGAACTACACTTTGCGCACTCTCTCTATGTATGCGAACAGCTAGGGTCGCGGGTTGTTCGAAAGAGTTACCGTGGCCCCGCCCGGCACAGGCAACTGAAGGAACACTGGTGGGTTTTAATCAGTAAAAGTCTGGCACGCCCTCCCGCTCCGCCCAGAGCGGGAGAAGTCATTTGATGATTTCTCGAAAAAAAAAGAGAGTATGCGAAGTTCGCGTTATCGCGACAATGTACCTTACTTTGTTATTACTAGGCACTGTAATGATCTGCCAGGGTACTAGCAGGGCCAGGCAGATCACTACGTATATTGTATTTCATGAATGTGATACAGTGGTGAGTGCTGGGGCGTCTAAATTACTAAATTAGACACATCGAGCACCATTATTATTATTTAATAGCTTATTGGAAGCACGTTACATCACAAACGTAATATTAGCCACAGACTAAGTAGATATTAGCATTGACTCAATAATCCTATAAAATTCAAATACATTCGACACTGGCGGGCGTTCGAACGTGTCCATAAGCAAATGCTTAACGGCCTGTCACACATGAGGTTGCCACCGGCATCAAGCCTCTACAGTACCTATTACGTATGATTTTTACTATTCACAGCAATTTCTGCTATAGATAGATAGCATCGAAAACGAAATCGATAGATATTCTCGTAATGCCGATGTTGAAAATTACGACCTTATCGACAATAGATACATATCTACCTATCAACTTCTTTGTTACCAACTACTTATACCACCGCAGCAACGCAACGGCTTGTTTCGATAAAAATATCATTGAGAGAGTAGTCTGCGACCTTTTCGTAAAACACTTCTTTGTAGTCGGGTATTTTTAAGGATAATAATAATATAATTATAATTTGCTGGACGAAATTAGTTTGGCTTCAAATTCAAATTCAAAATACTTTATTTGACATAAGCCTACATGGGCACTTATGAAACGTCAGAAGCTAGGTGCACGGTTCCAATTGGTCGTTTCCTATGGAGAAGAGCCGGCAAGAAACTCCACGGTTACTCTTTTAAAAATAATTGGCTTTTACAATGTTTTTAAATTACAGTGTTATTAAGTATGGGAGGACAATGTAAGCCTGTCAACAAGTACCAGGTACCTACTTAACAGAAAAGAAAATGGTCTACAAATCTACATTCTATTAAGCCTACAACGTTCTCATATTCACAAAATATAAAAGAATCTGTTTAAAAGACAAGACTATATAATGTAAAATAATGTAAAGATTATGTCATGGAAGTATGTAAAAAAAAAGTAATTTGGGAGCAGTTAATAGACATTTACATAAATAGTTATGATGTTAATGAGGTACCAGGGCCAGGGAAGCCGCATGTGCAGAAGGAATAAGCGCAAAACTTCCCTGTCTTCAACGTAGTCTATAATCTTATAATATGCTTTTTTAATAACGACACGTTTGATGTGGATTTTGAACTTTCCATCGCTAAGTTCTGTAACCGACTTTGGCAACTTGTTATAAAAGTGGATACTGTTTATAAACAGTATCCACTAAAACAAGCAAATCATTTCTCATCAGAAATGACTTGCTTGTTTTAGTTAATCTAAATTTGGGTATTGCAATTTCATGTTTACTACGTGTATTTATATTATGGAAATCGCTTATTCTTATTTTGAAAAGTCCTAAGTTTTTGCGAACATACAAAATACTTTCTAAGATATAAAGAGAAGGCAGAGTTAGTATATCAATTTCTTTGAATTTGTTTATAAGGGACTCACGAGGACCCATTTTATAGATCGCGCGGATTGCCCTCTTTTGTAAAATGAAAATTGAATCTACGTCAGCTGTCGTTCCCCACAGCAGAACGCCATAAGAGATAATACTGTGGTAATAAGCAAAGTATACTAACCTAGCTGTGACCGAATTACAGTCCGGCCGTCGAGAGAATGCGCTCTTTACACCTGTCAGTTTCATACTACATACATTCGATTACGAATATAACTGTGTAATGTCATAATGTGAATTGGCTGCCATTTGTAACAAAGTTGTAAAATTTATGACATCACGTCGAACAAACTATATCGGTCAAATCACCATCTCGTGTGTGGATGCACATTTATGCTCGTTTTACGTCATTTTGAATTGTTGCTCGCAAAACATCTTCCAAAAAGGCGATTTCTTCTGCAATGTTGGCTTTCAACACTTCCAAGGTTTGTGGTTTGTTGTGGTAAACAAGAGATTTCAAAAAGTACCAAAGAAAAAAGACTGGCGCGTGATTTGGCCGGCCAGTTCAAATCGCCATAACGGGAGATCACACGGCCCAGAAATTGTTAAATTCTCCATCGTTGCCTGAGCTGCGTAACTGTGTGTATCGCTCCATTGCATTGTAAATTTACCCTCTATCTTTCTACTACATTGTTATGTATCAAATCGCAATGACATTATGACGCCATTTGCAAAAAATATGGCACATTCACATTATGACATTAATTTTGCCCCATCTGTTAAGGGTCCCCGAAACGATCACTCGCAATTGTCAATTTTTACGTAGTTGATACACATTGATGCGCCAATTGACCGTCTACCAAGTGCAATTGAAGCGATTGTCAACATTACTACAATAGAAATTGATGGCAATTGATCAATAGCAATGATCGTTTCGGGGAACCCTTAACTCAAACTCAAACTCAAAGCATTTATTTCAATTAAACCAATTACAGGCACTTTTGAATTGTTAAAGAGTCAGTCAGTTAGTCAGAAAATTGAAGCTAGTCGCCCATTCCAAAACGTAGATCTCTACGGAGAAGAATGGGCAAGAAACTCCATGGACACTCTTTTAAATCAATATTGTTACAAAATCCTGGGTAGGTACATTGTTATTGTTCTTGTTGCTTCTATATGTGAGAACAATGTAAAAAATAGATATTTAAAACAATTTAAAATATAAGATTAAAAATAAGCCCTGGCAGCTAAGAGATGACCAGTCTCCATTGACGGCGCCCGTTCACGAACATGACGCGTGGATCAGCACCATCCAGCTCAACCATTTTGTAGGAAACCGAATGATCCAACACACGTGCCACCATCAGCGAGACATTTAAGTGAGCATGACATACTCTCAACTGCCATACTCTTTCAAGTCAACATACCTACATCATAACATAAAACCGCTCCATGGTACCCACATTTACAAAATTGAAAAGATGCTTCTAATTTATACAAAACTATAGTTTGCAATGATTGTATTAAAAGATTAGTAAACACTAAATCTATAGTCTATATATAGTCAATAAGTCTATAGTAATAACATAATGTCAGAAAAAAAAGGGACGCATTTTTTCCAAACAAACAAAAAAAAAAAAATTAACAAAGCCCAAGTGGCTGTGGAGCAGGACCAGCATTTAGCCAAGCATTTTTATCTATGATATAATCACAACCTAACAACTAGACATGGTCCAACTGACGTGTCAGAAACGCATTCTCTCCACGGCCGGACTGTAATCATGTTTTTAAAATTTTGCAACACCAACTTACCCTCATATTCATTACCTAACTTTCAACACTAAAATAAGTTTGTCATCATCACGAACCCTAATCATTTAAACAATTCAAAATTACATGTTTTCATGAAGTCTAGGGTAGATCCACCACTGCAATATTAATTTAAAAAAATATATATATTATATAAATAAAAAAGCGTGTATGACCAGATGTATGAACGTAAACGAGGCAAAAGGAGTACGTAAGGATCGTAGCAGGTGGCGTTCTGTAGTTTCTGCCTGCCCCCATGGGAAGAAGGCGTGAGTTTATGTATGTATGTATGTATGTATAAAACCTACTACGTTAATAATTGATATTTACTTAATTAAATAAATTGAAAATCATGCAAGAATTAATATGAATATTTGATTTATTCAAATTACTCACGACGCCACATGACTAACTATTAAAGTATGTATCTAAGTAGATAGATATTTGCCAAAGATCAATGCGCGATGGGAATTCTTAATAGAACAACTAGGTGGGTAGGTGGAGGTACCTACGGAAAAGTATTTGCATACCTGAAACATAAACTGTCAACTGATCACGATTGTCAGGTGTCTAGTTTTCTTGATATAAGCAACATATTTAATTAAGATACAAAAAAAAATTAAGTAGGTACTAAGCGTTTCCAAATGTCTTTTGTGATGCGCACAGCAAAGGAGTGGAACTCTCTCCTGCGTCTGTGTTTCCGAACGTATACAACCCCGATCTCTTCAAAGTGAGAGTTAAGGGGGAAGCGCCAAGGTAGCCCGCGAAATTCAAATTTTCTTACGATTTTTGCAATTTGCTGGTCAGTATTAAGTTATACGTTGATTAAATATATTCGCAATATGATTCACGGCCGTAACAAATATGTATTTACAGAATTATAATCATTACAATCAGTAACAAAACTTGTTAAGTTAGTATAATCCCCAAATGTCAAGATTTCATGAAATAGTAATTCTTGGGGTTTACTTGGTCTTAGAGAGTTGTGTTGATGACTTTAATGATTATAATTCTGTAAATACATATTTGTTACGGCCGCGAATCATATTTTAATCAACGTATAACTTAATACTGACCAGCAAATTGCAAAAATCGTAAGAAAATTTGAATTTCGCGGGCTACCTTGGCGCTTCCCCCTTAACAGGCTTCTTCTGGGTAAGCTCGCTCCATCGTCGACTTTGTCTCTGTCATCTCTGACCTAGACTAGAGTCAAGAGCAAACCTATCTCAAATAAAAAAAATAAAAAAAAAACTTATTGTTGAGAATCAATGTCCGCACATGTAAGGTATGAGTATGGCAATATTATTTTTAATCTGTGGACTACTCTCTGATGGATAAAAAGGTTGCGAATTTGTTCTGCGGAAAAATAATTGTTAAATAAGTAAGAAGAACCAAATAAATGAAATACGGAAAGTAAAGAGTTTTTTTTAATAAGATAAGCAAATAATAACACTTATGTAAATGTTGTTGTTTATTTTTTTTATGAAATGTTTGGTAGTAAGTAGGTAAAATAAAAAGTCTGCAGGTGTCGTGGGACATCTGAAACGAAGTTCCGTTCGCTGTATATTATGTAGTAATACAGAGCCATCTAGTATAGTTTTTAGCAACTAAGGAAACTAACTAATTAACTAACTACAAATTAGATTACATTTGCTACTTAACCAATCAATCTGCCTAGCCTTTTCCCAACTATGTTGGGGTCAGCTTCCAGTCTAACCGGATGCAGCTGAATACGAGCATTTTACATGGAGCGACTGCCTATCTGACCTCCACAACCCAGTTACTGGGTAATACGATACCCCTCGGTAAGACTGGTTGTCAGACTTTCGGACTTCTGACGACCCATAACGACTGTCAAAGATCTACGAATGACAGCCGGGACCAACGGCTTAACGTGCTTCCTGAGCTACGCTTGCTGGGGTTGCCTGTGGATGGTCACCCATCCACGGGCAGCCCCGGCAAGCGTAGCTTAATTTGATGTATCGACCGGATCGACCCGTGCGGCTGTTATTACTTAGCCACGAGATACTAAAAATTTGTTTTAATTGACTGATAACTTTCCGGAAAACAGCGCAGTGAAAATTATGGATGTTTATACGATAAAACAAAGCATTGTAGCTATCTTAAATTCAGCCGGGTAAATGCTACTAAATCCTACCAAATTATCAAAAATATCCGTCGCTCGTCTGCTAGTTTTTGAGTTCTAAGTTGGCTCCTCAATTCAGACGTTTGAATTGAGGGAGGAGCCACCTATAACCGTCCTGGAACTATATTGTAATCTTACTTGAGTATGGGAAAGAGTTGAAGCTAGACGTCCTGTATAGCTTCATCTCTTCCTCACACTGAAGTAACATTAAAATAATACTGCTTTAAGAGGTGATGGTTGGCCCCCAGTAATTTTTTAAGAGTTTTACTACAAATTCCAGGATCGTGCGTACAAAATCGTATAATTTACTACTGAGTATTGGTAGTACACGCGTTTAAATATGAGACGGCCCCTGAATCCCTATGGACACAAACAATATTTTCAATACAAAAGTAATAATCATACGCAAACATTATGCATACAAATAAGTCCAACCCTAAAATTATAAAGTCAGAGCATTTATTTAAAATTAGTCTAGAATTCAAGCTAAAATATGAATAAAATGCTGCAACAAAGACAGTAAATTGACATAATTATCATAGACGAACTTTATTAACTTTATTGAAACTATTAATTTAGCTGTCGCTGTCAAGAGCGATATTTAATATCTTGTTCATGCATTTTTTATTAAAATCACTACGTTTTGTATGGATCAGTAATTTAACAGGCGAGATTTATATTTATATTTACTCGTATATACCTAAATAACTTGCTGTGTTACTTATAATTCTGTTTTTAAGTCTACAGTGGATTTCGGGTATAACGACAATGAAGGGACCACTCTATTTTCGTCGTTATATCCGGAAGTCGTTACAGGCAAAGGTAAAGAGATACAGACACGTACACATGTGTAGTTTATATTCATTTATTATTGAAAATATTTGCACACATAGTTATTCACCGGTACATTTAAAAAAATGTGTAATATTAGTTTGCTTCAATTTATTTTTTTGTGCTAGTGTACGCTGTAGGGTGTATTCTATTTTCATTACTTCTTCAATATCTATAATATCCTTTCCATCACCAAATAAACAGTATCTTTTAAGCTTTGTTACAACACCTAACACATCCTTAGTTGTAGGAATCTCACCTTCCTTGCAATCTTCTTCTTCCTCCTCATTTTCCTCATCTTGCGTCGTATGTGATGGAACAACAGTTTCAACAATTTCACTATCGGACAAATCGCTAGTAGTGATAAGTTGACTGTCAATATCAACATATGTTGCCCAGTCCGCAACATTTGTTCCGCTTGATGATACTGTAGTCAGTTGTGCCAATGGTATGTCCAATTCATCATCGGAGTCGTCGTCAATTGTTGTGATAGCCGAAGATTTACGGAACCCAGCGTGTAGAAAACACTTTTTGATCGTATCTGGAGTCACCCGAGCCCATGCCGTAGTTACCATTTCAATGGCATCTAAAATATTAACGGAAAACGGGCCTGCCGAGTTTTCAATGTCGTTCATCATTTTCTGTACTAAAATCTTCCTATAATGACTTTTGAGGGTTTTAATTATCCCTTGATCAATCGGTTGAATCACTGATGTAGTGTTTGGTGGTAAAAATGCCAGTTTTATGTTGGTCAAATTCTCTATTTTAGGATGAGCTGGGCAATTGTCAATAAATAAAATGATCTTCTTTTTGTTATTTCTTAACTGGGAGTCCCATTTGCGTAGAACTTTTTCGAAAATCTCTGAAGTCATCCAGGCCTTTTTGTTTGCTTCGTAATCAACTGGCAAAGATTTAACATTTTTGAAACATCTGGGTTTTTTTGCCTTGCCTATGACCAATAATTTTCTTTTTTCCCCTGCCATACTTGATGCAACAAGCACGGTGATTCTATCTTTTGATAATTTTCCACCAACGCACTTTTCCCCTTTAAATTTCAAGGTTTTGTCAGGAGTTAACTTAAAAAACAAACCTGTCTCGTCAGCGTTCCATATTTGGCTATCAGTATAACCTTCAGTCAATTTTGGGAAAACTGTTTTTAGCCAGTTGTCACAGTCACTTTGCGATACACTAGCGGCTTCTCCACAAACTTTGCCTACTACAATATCGTGTCGTTGACGAAATCGGTATATCCAGCTTTCCGAACACTCAAAATCCATTTTTCCAAACAGTCTGCCAAATTGATTAGCCTTTTCTTGCAGCAGACGACCGCTCAAAGGTACGTTTTGGCTTCTTTGGGCTTTGAACCACATTAGAAGGGCATTTTCGATATCTTGATGCGTCGGTTTGCGGTTTTTCTTAATTTTTAAGGATTTGGATTCAAAGCATTCTAATATTTTATCACGGTTTTTCCACATCGTAGATACTGTTGAATGGGAAACTTTGTACTCTTTGCACAAATCAGCATTGTTTTCACCGTTTTTCAATTTTGAAATGATTTCCGCCTTTTCTTTAACAGTGAATGTGCGTCTAGCAGCCATACTTATTCAAAAGTTTACTAAACCCAGTTGCTACTCAGAATATCACTTTGTAACTGAACCATAAAAGCTCCGAAACGTACACGCTTCCCCTACCTACTTAGTTGATATCTATAAACAAAAGGTAAAGGTCTCCACACTTGCTGACCATCTGTGTGCAATGGATGTAAACAAAAGATAAGAAATGTTTGTGAAAGAAAAAAATCTTTGTGTCTTTGGCGGCCGACTCCGGTCGCAATATCTGCATGGGATTTCTAGGAATTTGTTACAAATGATTCATTAAAAACAGTCGCTACACCCGAACTCGGCGTTACATCCAAAGTCGCTATAGCCACATGAATTTTGTACTAAAGTATGCTTTAAATTCAAGGGACTTAGATTTAACGTCGCTATAGGTAAATGGTCGCTACAACCAAGGTCGTAATAAATGAAATCCACTGTAGTTGTTTTGTTTATGTTGGTACCAACATCACAGTATTTTTTTATTGTCGTGTCCAGTATTTGTAAGTACCGTCAACGAAAGAGTTCGGTATGCAAAAAGTATAATATCTCTGCAACACTTCTTTTTTATTGGGTGAGCAATCATCAAATGACTTCTCCCGCTCTGGGTGGAGCGAGAGGGCGTGTCAGACTTTTACTGACTAAAACCCACCCGTGTTCCTTCAGTCGCCTGTGCCGGGGCCACGGTAACTCTTTCGAACATCCCGCGACAATCTCTGCAATACTTAGGTGGTACTCAGGCAGTCAGGGCACAATCAGACGAACGATGTTACTGATTGATTTAGCAGCACATTCAGCACGAAATTTCATTAGAAAAAGTTTTTGAAGTGAAAACTTTAGGCGTGTAGAGCGCTTCTTGGTAGTGGAAAATCTTACGGGTTCGCGACATGCGACATGATCGCGTCACCGACATGCTAATGTGATCTGTTGCGCCAGACTGGTGACGCGTAGCGGCCTGTTGTTTTAAGTTTTCACTTCTGTTGGCAGCTCCCATAACTGCGTATTTTTTTAAACAAAAAAACTGCTTGCAAAGGCATACATTATCTGTTTTGTCGGCAATTCAGTACATAGGTATGAAAACAATCATGATTATTAAACTACTGGAAATTGTAGATTTACAAGGTGTAACATAAATAACGCACAACCTCTTAAGGGGTCATTGTTCTCATCATTATGAACAACTTTTACTATGGGACCAAACCTGAAATCACGAAAAAAAAATCTGCTGCTCCCTACATTTATGTTCGCATACCTCGTCAAAATGTGGGGAACAGCAGAGTTTTTTTTTTTACGATTTCAGGTTTGGTCCTATATCTAGTAAAAGTTGTTCATAATGATGAGAACAATGACCCCTTAAGAGTTTGTACGTATATAGAATGATACAATGACTACGGACTTCACGGCCTTGATCGAGTCTCATTGATTGACCTGACCTATTTGCAAGCGGGAATTTTAACCTGTCTTAACCCACAGATTCTTGATAATTAAGCATACTGAAATTCCAAATTTTCCTTATTGGTATGTGCAGGTACTAAATCTGACTGATAATGTAAACAGTACTTAATTTCTAGGCCAATGACCTAAAATAGAGTAGGTATCTATGTTAGGGTTCGGCGCTGGGAGAAGACTAATCAAATGCCCGGCTAATTTGGCATTTTGTTTTAATGCTGACAACATTGTTAAGGGCAGAATAAAATGGTGTAGGATTTGATTGGTAAGCTGGCAGCCCTAAGTCCCACGCAACCTGTCTTTGGCCATGTGTTAAATAATTGTGATCTTTAACCATGTGACCCTGCATTCAGTAATGTTGGCGCCGTTTATAGTTCTAGTCAACGCGTAACCGTACGAAAGGATTCCATTGCCAGCCTCTGGCGTTTGGCAGAACCGCTGGACTTTGACAGATGTCATTCATGATAATATAATGTTGTCGATGAGATCCTCTCTACAATTGTTAGATTATCTTTAGGTAGGTATTGCGATACCCGAGTCGCTTTAGCGTGGCAAAAGCAGTCACTGACCTACCTACATTTTCTTGCATTCTTTATTTCAAAATCATTACCCTCCTTCTGGGGCATGGAGTATTGCAGCCACCTTTGGGATGGTTCAGCTAAATACCAACTTGCCGCGCTTGACTCGGTGGAACGCAGAGCTAAGAGGCTCATTGGCGACGTAAGACTGGTGGATGCCAAGCTTCACAGCTCGGCTCATCGCCGCAAGGTTGCCTGCTTGTCGGTCTTCTACAGATTGTACTTCGGTGACTGTGCTCAAGAACTCCACGACCTCATTCCGCCGGCCCCCTTCTACCATTGGACATCTAGACTCATGGCAAATTACCATCCCTGCATTCCCTGCCTAGTTGCTATTCCACCACTTCGCACTAAGTGTTTACAAATGTCTTTTGTGATTCGCACAGCACAGGAGTGGAACTTTCTACGTGCATTTGTGTTTCCGAACGCATACAACCCTGATCTCTTCAAAGTGAGAGTGAACAGGCTTCTTCTGGGTAAGCTCGCTCCATCGTCGACTTTGTCGCTGTCATCTCTCTCTATCCTAGACTAGAGTCAAGAACAAACCCATCTCAAACAAAAAAAATAAAAGTGGGTAAAAAATGAAATAAAGACCGTTAGGAATCAATATCAATCTACAATATTCAACACTAGCACTTCCCGTGAGAGTTCGTTCGCGTGGATTTCGCACTTTAAAACCCTGTTAGGGGTAGATTTTCAAAAAACCCTGATACACGTTATTCTTTATTTTTGATCTTAAGTATAAATACTGAGTTTCTTCCATACAAACTTTGACACCCCCAAAACACTTTTAGGACCCAGAGGCGAAGCGCGCTAACAACTCCATTCCTACCGGCTTCCCTTTGGAGGATCGAAAGAGGAACTTTACCTACCGCCATTGAAAAATAGCACATTCAGTAATGTGTACGATAGCCAAATAATATATGTATATTCCAACAACAACACAAATTGTTCTAAATAAGGCGGCGCCACAACGTGATAATCGTATTTGTATGACTATTTATAACTGAACAATTTCTTCTTCGGCTTCCCTCCTACGAAATGTCAAGCCTCGCCACTGTTAGGACCCCTTAAGTTGCGGAAAACAAAAAATGACGAACTTCATAATTTACTTAGATAAGTATTCGTGCCAAGTTTCAAGTTTATAAACCCAAGAAATAAGATTTTTTATACAAACAAAATCCCCCCTTTTCACCCCCCTATACGTCTAATTCCCAAAAATCCTTTCTTAGTGGATCCTTGCAACATAAAAGGCATCAACTGCCAAAATTTCAAGTTCGTAGCCGCAGCGGTTTAGGCTCTGCGTTAATGAAGTCGGGACAAGTAAAAATTATATTCTTACGATAGATGTTCCAATAACGAAATACCATACATATAGTTTACTGTTTGGGTTCCTACGGACAGATAATAATGAAAGGTCAATGACCGTTATTACTACGCTAAAACGACTCGAAAAACAATATTAATATCTCAGACCCCAGTAGGTATTGTGAGGCCCCATGTTCAGCAGTTGACGAGGCTGAGTTGATGATTCAGTGTAGTTACGCTATGTACCATCGCGATGGTACCTAGTGTTTCACTCTAAACCAACAAAAATGCCCATAAATTTTGATTAATTAATTATGTGGCAGCATAAAATCAGCACCCCAATTGCGTAACGCACACTACGCATCGGTTTATTTTTGAAAGTTGACATTCATTGCGTTATTTAAGTTGTTGAGCAGACAAATTTTTCGAACATATGAAGCAATGGATTAGCAATATGTATCAAAATCATTCAGATTGTGATCGATAGTGTGTTACGCAATTAAGGTGCGGTTATCGTAATTTTGACGGATGTCGGTTAAAAGTAGTGTCGGGGATCAGTATCTTATTTGGATGTTTGTTAAAGTTTAAGTGATTAAAACTTATATCATAAAGTAATTAATCAGATAAAGTCGCAAACTGTATTAAAAAAATTTTTTTAGTGAATGTTTGTTAATTCTTATCTGTAGTAGGTACTTAACGTAATTTTAGATAAAACCAATGATAAAATATGACCCAATATAATTGTATAATGTTCATTAAAAATATGAGGTGGTTTAGAATCAGTTTTTTTTTTATTAATTTCTATAAAGGTCATAAAAAAATGAGATGGCTATGGATAAGTTTAGTGGGGGGAGTATTCCTAATCAGCATAATGATAAACTAATATAATAAAGCGGAAGAGTTCATTTGTTTGTTTGAACGCGCCAATCTCTGGAACTACCAGTCGGATTTGAAAAATTCTTTTTGCATTTGATAGCCCAATTCTTGAGGAAGGTTATAGACTAAAATCATACTAAGATCCTTAGGAGCCGAGCGAAAAGATAAACATAGTCATTGGAACTGCCGACAGAAGTGAAAACTTTAAACATGTACACAGGCCGCTGCGCGTCACTAGTCGGGCGCAACACGTTACATTAGCTTGTCGGTGACGCGAGCATGTCGCATGTCGCGAACCCGTAAGATTTTCCCCTGCCAAAAAGCGCTCAACGCGTCCAAAGAAGTTTTCACTTCAAAAACAGAAAGCACACTAACCGAAAACGAAGTAATCGCGCGGGCGGGCGCGGGGCGATGCGATTTAACCGAAGACTTAATGATACGAAACGTCGGCGTTACACCTTTGGATAATAACAACTGTCAACACGCATGGTCCAACTGTCAAAAGGCCCGACGTCCGAGGGGTCAAACGGCGGGCGAAACCGCGTAGCAAGCTAGCCTATAATAATAACTAATAAGTTTGGTATCGGCACCCTAATTGCGTAACACACTTACAGTAGGAATTGGCTTCATTTTGACTTCATTTTGACAGTTCAACAACATTCATTGCGTTATTTACGTTGTTGAGCAGACAAATTTTTCGAACATATGAAGCAATGGATTAGCAATTAGCTTCAAAATCATTCAGATTCCGATTGATAGTGTGTTACGCAATTAGGGTGCGGGTTACAATCGTGCCCAGTGCACTTTGTTCGGGCGATAAGTCAATGAACATTTTTATCACACACAGTACCTACCTACTTCCACAAACAGAGTTTTATATATTATATGTATATGATATGTATAATTATAATTAATGTTCAGCGGCTACCCGCGATTTCGTTCGTGTTTCATTCAATAGGCATGGAGTTTTATTTTATCTTTACCTTCTGAGGGCCAATTTTTCAAGCTGTTTTGTTTTTAATTTTAATTAATATTTTTAATTTTATTTAATTTACGAAGATGTTGCTTTTTATGTGAATGTCGTGTACACCTGTAATTGTGTATTTATATAAGAACATATACCTGTTAACTTTTTTTATTTAATAAATAATTTATATGTCGCAGTTGGATTGTCGAATCCGCTGTTTTACAAAACAGCTCCGTTATGTAAAACAGCTGAACAAAGTTCATCTGGATTGGCTTTGCGTAACGTTTAGCAAAACTGCTACCCACGTTTAGACGTAATGCAGCATCCTAATTGCGTAAAACACTATCAATTACTATCTGAATTTTATTATTTTGAAGCAAAGGAGATTGACCAAAAGCAGTCTTGAAAAGTTGCACGTATGAAAACCAAATTAATATACAAATTATTTTCTTATTTTTTACAAGCTTTTCACTTCAGGAATTTTGTTTTTGTATCCGGAATTATGATTTTAAGATAAACAGTAAATTAACGATTGCTAGGTACATTTCCGTATAGTCATGATGGACGTTTCGTTCTCTTCATTTGTACGAGTTACGTAAGTATGAGCCTTTACATAAAAACATCACAAAAATGGTATTAAACTCATAAATAGCTAAATAATTAGTAATATCATAATCATAACGTAGTAGGTACTGTATATGTATTTCATAGTTCCGTTGTGAAAATATTTATTTTTGTGTTTCGTCTCACGCAGATGCAACTGTCAAGGCAGATGACAGACGTACCGGTAGGGATGACGATTATTCCTAAACAAGATCGATTTTTAAATCTATCCGAATCGCAGGAAAGAATCGATTCAGCAATAAATTGAGTTCTGATAGATCTGTTCCCGCCATTATTCTACATCGACAGCTTTACTATAGATAATCACTTATTCGTTTTGGTGTTGCCTGCATAATTAGTCAAGTGTAATGAATGATCGACATCAAAACTTAAAAGTTGCAATCCGCAGGAAAAACATCGGAACTCGTTTTCAAGTTTCTAAAATCGATTAAAAAAAATCTATAATTCATTGTTTATGATCGATAAAAAAAAAATTACTTGACCTATAAAATCGATTCTAGATCGCCATCCCTAAGCCGGCCCCTGCGGAAGCCGCCATTACTGTTTATGTGTCGAATGAGAATACTCACCGCGATTAATCTCTTCACTTAAATAGTAATACTTACGGAAATTCGTTGGTGTGTTTGTTTTAAACAACTTAGCGTGTTTCATGTAACTAACGACAGGACGTTTTCATATTTAATTGTGTTTTATTACGCCAGGACGTTTTTGTGTTGTGTTTCAGAACTCTTGAGATTCCGATGCCGGTGGTAATGAGAAGGCAATGTGTCAATTGTTCACTTTTGATACCCAGAAATCAGAATGTTGTTTTGTAACTACATGATTGATCTGTGGTCATTTTATAAGTTGCGAGTAGTTTAGACATAATTTTTAGGTTATCTCCGAATTTGTTTAATTACTTTAAAACTCGGATACTTGTGTGAAAATGAACACTTTTATTTAATAGTATATAAAGCGTAGTCTATAATAAATAAAGATTTATTGTGTTTCAACTTAAGACGGATTTCCATACATCGTTGTTCATGATCCTTTCCAATGCATTGCTTCATAAGTTCGAAAAATTTGTCTGCTCAGCAACGTAAATAACGCAATGAATGTTGTTGAGCTGTCAAAATGAAACCAATTCTCACAAAGTGTGTTACACAATTGCCCCGCAGAATGGCTTATCTGCAGTCACACCACCAAACGCTTATTGGTGTGGCTTCTAATGACGAATCGGTCGCAGTAACTAAGGTACGGCACCATAACCAATTAATTGGTTTAGGTTAGGTTAGGTTAAAAAATCAGGTGTTCCCTAGATTTTGAATTATGCGAACATAAATGTACAGATGCCAGCACATCAAGCTACCCGAAACTGTCAAATTTTCCCAATCAACCTTGAACCTAATGCTTTAGCAATAAAGTCGAAAATATATTAAAGAAATTTGACAGATTGTAGTAGCTTGATGTGCTAGCGTCCATACAACTGCAGATTTTTTTTCGCGATTTCAGGTTTGGTCCCATAGGAAAAGTTGTTCATAATGATGAGTACAATGACCCCTTAGAGCTATGGGATATCAAAAGGGACACATTGTATAGCAAACTAACTACATTATATGGGTCAAGTAGGTACCTATTTAAATTATGTTTGGGTCAGAAAAGATAGAAATTTGTTCAGTTTGATGGTCTGTACCATATACCTATAAATATGACCACACATTTTTTTCTAATACAAAATCCATAATTTACTTCTTCCAAGCCTGGACGAACGTGAACATTGAAAAAAAAAAAAGAAAAATTGCACTCGCGAAGTTATCATTATTGGCCACTATAAACGGATTTACGGTATAACAGACATTATCACACTTTTGAAACGGATTACTTTATCTAAGTACATTTATTGAATTCGGTAGCTGGATGTCGGATTATCATAAAGCCTGTAGAATAATGCAAATCATCTCGTGATATGACGGTTAAAGTAGGGTTACTCGGTATTAGCTGCTAAGGTAGTAAAAATAGGGTTCAATTTTGATATTGAAAACAAAACAAATAGGTACATGCGAACATGACGTGATTTTTTACCCGACTGCGGCGAAGCCAAAAAGGAGGGTTATGTGTTTGACCTGTATGTATCTATGTATGTATGTCCGTTCCTATGTTCCCTCGTAACTACCAAACGATTGAACCGATTTTGATGAATAATATGTCGTTAGATTCGTCGTTATTGCAAGTGTCACTGGGTATATTATAATTTTAAAAATCAAAATGGCGGATTTTTGGCGCTCAAAATGTATGTTTTCAAAAAAAATATCTCCCAAACCTATCGAGTGGGGTATCAAAATGAAGGGTTTTAAAAGGTGATTACAAAAATATATACAACTTATGTTTAAATGTAATTTGGAATGAGAAATGATAAAAATAATCCTGAACTTTTGGAGTGAGTGAGTAAGAGGCCGTTATTGCACCTGATTATAAGCGGGTACTTGATTGTATTTACGATCGTTACCTAAAGCGTTACTAAACACAATGAGAGTAAAATAATCACATCTAAAAAGTGTAAAATAAAAAAAGTAAATTAAAAAAAATCTAAAAACCCGACTGCGTAAAAAGTGAACTTTAAAAAACATGGAAACAAGATGACCTATTTTGTCTCCAAATAATCTCATGCAGTCGGAGGCATCTTCTTAAATTTAACAATAGTGACCTATTGCCTTATTGTTGTTATGGTCATCTTGTTTTCATCTTTTTTAAAGTTCACTTTTTACGCAGTCGGGTTTTTAGATCTTTTTATACTAACTTTTTTTGCTGATAAGTTTTTACAACTGCCTTGTTGGTCTTGTCTTGACAAATGTGACTGCTGCGCGTGAGTTCTTGGGTTCGATTTTCAGCACACCGATTACGTACATTTCAAATCACAATCCGAAGGATTTTGAAAGAAATTGCTAAACCATTGTCTAATATAATTAAAACAAAATCGTCTGCTCAACAACGTAAATAATGCAATGAATGTTGTTGTCTTGTTGAGCTGTCAGAATTAAAGGCATAGAAATTGTATGTATGTAACGCAATTACCCCGCAGGTTGGGACAAATGTTATGTCATAAATTACCCCGCAGGTTGGGACAAATGTTATGTCATAAATTACCCCGCAGGTTGGGACAAATGTTATGTCATAAATTATGCCGCAGGTTGGGACAAATGTTATGTCATAAATTACCCCGCAGGTTGGGACAAATGTTATGTCATAAATTACCCCGCAGGTTGGGACAAATGTTATGTCATAAATTACCCCGCAGGTTGGGACAAATGTTATGTCATAAATTACCCCGCAGGTTGGGACAAATGTTATGTCATAAATTACTCCGCAGGTTGGGACAAATGTTATGTCATAAATTACCCTGCAGGTTGGGACAAATGTTATGTCATAAATTACCCCGCAGGTTGGGACAAATGTTATGTCATAAATTACTCCGCAGGTTGGGACAAATGTTATGTCATAAATTACCCCGCAGGTTGGGACAAATGTTATGTCATAAATTACTCCGCAGGTTGGGACAAATGTTATGTCATAAATTACCCCGCAGGTTGGGACAAATGTTATGTCATAAATTACTCCGCAGGTTGGGACAAATGTTATGTCATAAATTACCCCGCAGGTTGGGACAAATGTTATGTCATAAATTACCCCGCAGGTTGGGACAAATGTTATGTCATAAATTATGCCGCAGGTTGGGACAAATGTTATGTCATAAATTACCCCGCAGGTTGGGACAAATGTTATGTCATAAATTACCCCGCAGGTTGGGACAAATGTTATGTCATAAATTACCCCGCAGGTTGGGACAAATGTTATGTCATAAATTACCCCGCAGGTTGGGACAAATGTTATGTCATAAATTACTCCGCAGGTTGGGACAAATGTTATGTCATAAATTACCCTGCAGGTTGGGACAAATGTTATGTCATAAATTACCCCGCAGGTTGGGACAAATGTTATGTCATAAATTACTCCGCAGGTTGGGACAAATGTTATGTCATAAATTACCCCGCAGGTTGGGACAAATGTTATGTCATAAATTACTCCGCAGGTTGGGACAAATGTTATGTCATAAATTACCCCGCAGGTTGGGACAAATGTTATGTCATAAATTACTCCGCAGGTTGGGACAAATGTTATGTCATAAATTACGCCGCAGGTTGGGACAAATTTTATGTCATAAATTCATAATTGAAACTATGCAGAAGGGTCCTGCTGACGCTGCGTGACAGCGTGAGCGTGTGTGATCCACCGCCGTCCGTTCGATGTCCACCGTGCACAGGGTGGATGGAAAGCAGTACATGAAGTATTTTTTCAATGGGAGAAATAAATAAATAATGTCATTGAACTGCAATCCGGAGTCTGGATTTTTCGTGCTCGCTTATTGACACATACACTATTAGGCCCCTAAACCATGGGACTCTTGACACGAGAGTGAAATGTGGGTGAAATATAAACTTCTGCTGACCCCTTCCGGATTACAAGCGTGATGTTATATTTTGCATTGGTGTGACATTTCAAAATGTGAACTTCGTCTCTGTTTACGGAATCAATGAAAACATCGTGTTTAGCAGTATTTTCTATTTTCACACTAGGCTTATGAACCATCTTTTATTATGATATCTGATAAGAACCAAGATAATTACGTTTCCATTCTCCGTACATAAATAAATAAATATAAATAACTAGCACTTCCCCCGCGACTTCGTCCGCGTGGATTTCGTATTTTCCCCTAAATTTTTTAAAACCCAATCCAAAAAAGAGAAAAATTAAAAAAAAAAACTGATACACATTATTCTTTATTTTCGGTAATAGGGGGGGTTGTTAAGAAAAACAAAAAATGACAAACTTCATAAGATAAGTATTCGTGGCAAGTTTCAAAATTAACTCAAGAAATAAGATTTTTCTTACAAAAAAAATCCCCCCTTTTCACCTCCTTAAAGGTCGAATTTCCAGAAACCCCTTCTTCTTTCAAGTTTTTAGCTCCAGCGGTTTAGTCTCTGCGTTGATGAATCAGTCAGGACAAGTAATTATTTATGTATATACATACATATATGTAGATACCATCATATTACTGGCCAACTGCCGGGCAAAGGCCTGCGTCCTACTTTCGTACACTTATGTACAGTAGGAGTCGGTTTTGTTTTGACAGTTCAACAACATTCATTGCGTTATTTACTTTGTTGAGCAGACAAATTTTTCGAACTTATGAAGCAATGGATTAGCATTCAGATTGTGATACCACGCTTACTCATGACGGGTTGCCGATTCGGTTTCCTCACGATGTTTTCCTTCATCGATGTCCCCGGTCGCCCATTTTTCGCCGTTATTCCCTTAGCAATAAGGTTGAAAAGTGGTCGACCAGGAACGTTCGTCTACATACCTTCAGAAAATGTGTACGCAAATGTCACGTCACTAAATGAAACCGGTTTGACAATAACACGTATTAAGTATGATGTAATTCAATTAACATTTACATGTCTGGCCACGAACGAAACCGGGCCCGGCAGTGTTGCCATCCTATTAACATTTCCGTAGAAATAGTGAATTGGATGCATAACGTCAGTTGTCGGTTAGAAAATGTTATCGAAATAAACAGAGTATTAGTTAGGTATCTTTTGCTAAAACCAAGCAGTAGGTACTATCGAGGAAACTTACATCTGACCAATTTGAAAACAAAATCCTGTGCACACGATTACCACATCTGTTAGCAAGCGTTACTATAGCAGCCCAGCGCTGCAAACAAGAATCGTTCTTACGGTGTATAGATGTTCGTTTCTCCCATGGTACCTATTATCAGCTGTGTAGGTATTATGTATGATTTTGGGAACCAAGTTTCTTATGGCACGTTATACTCTGGCACTAGGCGAATGAGAGCTAGACTGAAAGAAGTGTAATGTTTTGACCGTCACGACACTTTTGTTACGTAAAAAAAGTGTCGTCATGGTCTTTAGCGAAAAGAACTTCGTTCCAACCGTGTGTCCCACGACACTTATCGAATTTTTCTACTGGATATCTCATTTTCAATGAGGACTGTTGGTTTTTAAATAATGACTCTGTCTGCGGGCACGAAACTAGCGGCGGCCGAGCGATGGCGATTGCGGGGCGGCGCGGCTCGGTGGCGGCGTAATCAAAAGTATAGCATTCTGAAGAGATGCGCACGAAACGGGCGAGCGGCGCGGGGCGATCGAGCGATGAACGGGCGGTGGCGGTGCGGTGCGGTATCGACGGGAACAAACTTTGATTTCACCGCTCGACGGCCGCTACTTCCTACTGGATCGACCGCCAGTTTCGTGCCCACCCCAAGCCCGCTGCCGGATCGCCCCGCCCCGCGCCGCCCGCAGTCGCCATCACTCGGCCGCCGCTGTTTTCGTGTCCGCAGACTAGGTATCATACGAAAGTAGTCATACTATGTCAGTACAGGTGCAGCCCTTTTGATACCAATGCAACGCATAGAAATATTTTCCTATTTACCAGTAGGTTCTTACAAATGTATCTAACGTAACTTGTGACATTTTTTTACTATTTTTATAATTGGTGACTTGGCAACACCGGCGCATCGTAACATAAACTTTAGCTATTTTAATTTAACATAACGCATCACGCCTGTAATCCTCGAAGGGTTAGGCAGAGGTGTACCTATAGTAGGTACACTTACATTTCACCGACCCATGTATAGGGGGCGAGCTTATTGCAATCAACGATTGCATCAACCGGGCAAAAATCCAGACTCCTGGCTGCTACTGAGAAAGAAATGACATACTTTTAGTACCTACATACAAATCTATCTATTGCATTGCAAGTGACATTTTCTACCTATTTTACAATTTGTGATTTGGCAACACCGGCGAGCCGTAACATAAACTTTAGCTATTTTAGTCCTGAACAAATATACTTGAATATCAAATGGATGTGATATTATCTTTATCCTTGGCCGGCTCGTGTGCTTGCCTGCGGTTTATTGAGGGTAAACGAGTAATATTATTAATAATTAAATTAATGTCGTGTAGGTAGGTATTTTTCAACACACTTGCTCGTAAAGTCGCTCTTATTGAACGCTTTTATGTTCATAATGCAGTGTATTAAACACGCGTGCTTTTTACTTTATATTACCGTACTAGTGCGGTAATGTGTGTCACAGATAACTATTTTCGAAGATGTGCGCTTTTTTAATCTCATCAAAAATCTCCATGCCTTATTATGCCTACTGTGTACCTACATAAATAAAATATGATAAATTAACATATATTTCATCAAATTATTTATTTTTGTCAAAAAAATAACATTCTTTCGTGTTCTACATCCAAATAACATACAAAATATTCAGTTTTTATGCTATCAGTGTTCGACGGCTTCGTGCCTTTGCCTCTCCTTCAACCTGCGAAGACATTGCTATAAAAGGAATCCGCGGGCCATATTTCATATCATTTTTTACATAAGTAGGTAATTAGTTTATGAAACTTTACTTATTTTTTGCCTCGCAAGTGTGTTGATGAAAAACGTCGTATGAAACGCGTGTGCATTGATCATTCACTCGGCTCCCTTATCGCGCTCGCTTGCGGCTCGCGCGAATAATTCCGCCTCGTGTGTAATGACCAACATAGCCCACTTGTATCATAATGTACTAATTATATTAGTTTCAGTATGTTATGGCAAACCTACAAGCGAAAAAAGAAGTAGCTAACAACACACACACATAACATAACATCACGCCTTGTTTCCCCGAAGGGTTAGGCAGAGGTGTACCTATAGTACACCCACAGCTAACTACAATTAGAAACGAAAAAAAATGGCTTACAATAAAGCTGATAAACTTACAACATGTCCCGGAATTAACGCACAACCTCTTAAGGGGTCATTGAACAACATTTCCTATACATTTCATACGACTATAATTGTTATCACAAAAATCTATGTTGATTACACATTTTGACTATGATAGTGCGACATAAAAATTAACAACGATAATAATATATAACAAATTGGTGTTACCGTCACGTTTGCTGACGATAAAGCTATTTACATTACATATTATATAATATAAGCACCTGACTATGTGGCTCATGGCTCCTGTTGCAAAAAGGCTCATGGTTTTTGTTGGCAAAGGGGCTCGTTTCTCCTGATGGCAGAAAGGCTTATGGATCGTATTGAAAGAGGCTCGTCGCTCAGTGCCAATAGGCTCCAGGAACATTCAAGAAAGGGCTTGTGGATCCTAGTGAATGTGGCTTCATGGTTCGGACTGTCGAAAACACTTGTAGCGTCTACCCTTAATACTTTTCAAGCTTAAGCATAGAATAATCAGCCTATAATGTTCCCACTTCAGGGACACAGGCCTCCTTACTGTGAGAGGGAGTGGGCCGAAGTCCACCACGCGGGCACAGTACGGGTTGGGCCCTTATGGACGTCCTCCACCTTGAAACGGGCAGACAGAGGGGTCTGTCAGACTCTTACTGGTTTAAGGAGCCTGCCCACTACACCGCACCATACCATGACCGTGCTATGAACGTATCAGGCACGGAAAGAAACATGACACGGTTTACTATGTCCACTAGAACGTACGAGTATCAACAGCGTAGCATGCTCGTGCGTAACGGTTTTAGTAACCGAAGTATTCGCGTATCATCCCGGTCTCCATTTTCTCGGTTGTAGTAGTTCACCCGGTCCCCGTTCTCTAAGTTATAGCAGTTCACCCGGTCCCGTTCTCTCGGTTGTAGTAGTTCACCCGGTCCCTGTTCTCTCGGTTGTAGTAGTTCACCCGGTCCCCGTTTTCTCTGTTGTAGGGTTTATTCCCGGTCGTCCCCGCCCCGTCGTCCCCACTGGGCACGAGTGGGAAAAAAAGTTTCGTCGTTTCGTTTCGTTCACTGGGGAGGCCCAGTGGTGACGATTGGACGGGGTTTATTCCCGGTCGTCCCCCCTGGGCACGAGTGGGAAAAAAAGGGTTTATTCCCGGTCGTCCCTGCCCCGTCATCTCCACTGGGCACAAGTGGAAAAAAAAAGTTCCAATCGTCACCACTGGGGAGGAATGAAACTTTTTTTTTCCACTCGTGCCCTGTGGGGACGACGGAGTGGGGACGACCGGGAATAAACCGGTTGTAGTAGTTCACCCGGTCCCCGTTCTCTCTCTCGGTTGTAGTTGTTCACCTGGTCCCCCTTGTCTCGGTTGTAGCAGTTCACCCGTTCCCCGTGCTCTCGGTTGTAGTAGTTCACCTGCGTTTCAGAAAGAGCGAGTGAATATTTTTGTTGAAAAACACACACACATAAACTCACGCCTTTTTTTCCTTCCTCTTCTTTTCCTTATTTCTCTCCTTTTCTTTTTGTTGAGAAAATTATTTCCTATACCTATACTAAAATTGTCCACGAGAGACTGACAATGATAACCCGTACGCTCACCATTTCGCCGCCTGCGCGCACCGGTTTGGCAACGTGGTGCGATACGGTGTAATGGGCAGACTCCTTTGAACCACACGGTGTTCCTTCAAATGTTTCTTTCATGTTCACCGCCGACTGTGGGTGCCAGCCAAAAGTTGTCACCCTCTGCGGCCGCCTCCCAATGGCCGCAGCTAGGCTGCCGGCTGCAGTTTATCTAGAATCTGAAGTCGGGAAGTTTACATTTTATAATGCCATTCCAGTGTTGGTGTCTACCTCTTTCTCAAAGTCTTAATTCGAGTGGTATATTTAATTGGAAGGCCGAGATGAACAGTCACTTATGTTATGAATGCAAAAATATTGTTTGAGTGTTTTTAGTAGTGGATAATACTCAAGTGACCCTGTACTTACACGGTTTACAGGTATAATACCTGTAAAATTAATCGTGTTGTTTGATTGAATACCGCCGTATACACTGCTTCGCACGTACCGTGGCTATGATGACAAAATGGTCGTCATTCATTTGACTCTTCGAGTATGTCCACATGAACCACACCCACCCACCCCACCACTTTTCTGACTGTACCATTTTTTATAAATCTGTGAAGGCAGTTAGCAATTACTTAAAAAGTTAAGGACAGTCCCCAAAGAACGTTTTCCTGTAGCTACAACGGTTAAGGCCCGGTATTCGGTTATCTGCCCATGCTGGCCCGACTCAAAAACCAATCCTGTATATTGTGTGTAAGAAGTTATTAGTCTATTTAGTTGTGTATAGTTTGCATAATGTAAATATGGGTGATCTAACAACAGATGAACGCTTAAAAGGAAGCTGCTTATCATTTAACCATTAGTCGCCGATGACGACACAGGATGACAAGATAGAAAGGACTACTGACCGATTCATATGGCAGATACTCGTTTTCTGCACCGCTTTACAGAATATATCTGTTACAACTACGTATACAGGGTTTACAGGCATACCCGTTAATACTACACAGGGATTGTTTACACCTGGTCCCCATCAGTTATAGTCAGGCTTTTGGTAAGTATGCCCGATTTAATCCTAAACAGGGTTTACAGGTATCCTACACACGGTTTACACCACGGAATAGGAAAACCAAGTGTTTTTGTATTCCATAGTTTACACGATACCGTTTAATCCTACACCGAGGTTAATATGAAATACGAGTACCTAGTACCTAATCTTTCACAGGGTTTGCAGGTATACCGGTTAATTCTGCACAGGGTTTACAGGCATTCCATTACGTGTAACTATCTTTATTTAGCCAAGGTTGAAACACTTCAGGCAGGCTTCCGTCGTTCGATACGATGACACTTCACAATCCGTGATGAATTGCCTGATAACTGATAGTGATAAGAGATAACGTACTTACAGATTTGGCGCCGATTGATTGCGCATAAGCAACCTTCTTGGAATAACACGAATATGTTCAGAGGCACGTGTTTGATAATTGTATGAGTAAATAGTAATTTATTTAGAAATATATAAGATACTTAATGATTATTGGTAATAGTATTTATTCTGATTCACCTTTATTGGCTTGACTGGGGTTGGGTAGGAATATGCTGGGTAAGGTGACCGGGTATTTTCACCGCTTTTTTACCCATTTACCCACTCTCGTGCCTGTATACTTACAAAATGGATTCAGGTTCACAACCGTCTAGGTTTCTTTGCTATTCCGCCTTATTTACCTACATACAATTTCTACCACTGTTTGTCTCTGCATCACCCAAAAGTTAACTGGTAGAAAATGCCTATGGCATTCGCGCAGTCCGCTTCTGCACAATTGTGTGCTTTAAGTATTCACTAAATAATTCACTATTGCTACGCTGTTTAAAAGTTGCACAAGATTTGTCTCATGTGGAACTGCAGCCTAAGAAATCTTTTAGATCATGAAAAACTCTGTTATCATTGTTAAAACACGCGCATGCTCAGCACGCGCATGAATAAAACAGTGTTTTTTTTTTTTGTAAAAAAGAGACCCATCTTTTACTGTTCGTACAATTTACTTATACAGGGTCAAAATTAGCTAGCGATACTCCACAGACGTGAAGTGTATTGATATTTAAACACGACGAAATAAAAGTAAAAAGATTTGTTGATTTTCTTTTTGAATCAATGACCGCTGGTAGTCTTGTTACTAATTTAATTTGACCCTGTTATAGGTTTATAGAAGCGATATGAAAAACTGATTAGTAACATCCATGATCAAAGTGCATGCTATGTGCACCTTAGATTTTTGTGACTTTTTAATAAAATCGATAGGAAAGTGTTACCAAGGAAAATCGTGTTACACAGTAACTGAGATGTGGAGGTCAGATAGGCAATCGCTTCATGGTTTCCAGTCTTACCAGACTGAGTACCAGTGGCGCAGCTAAAAATTATAATTAGATTGAAGCCGAAGAAAAAAATGTTCAGTTCTCCTAAACTCGGACAAAAACTGTAAGTTTTTAATCTTATGATATATTAAACTAGTATTAAACATAATTATGTAATGTGATGTGATACACAGTTTACACACACAGGTGTACCATATAATTGGCAATAGTAGATATTAAGAAGACTGGTTGTTCCGAAGGGAGGAAGCCGATAGGAATCGGGGTGTATGAAGGCTACGCCACTGCTGAGTACCAGTAGTATTCCATCTGGTAAGACTGGAAGCCGACCCCAACATAGTTGGAAAAAGGCTAGGCAGATGAAGAGATAGGAAATACTTAAAAGAAATGAATAGTTTAAATTTTATTAAGTTACTACTCAGTAGCTAATCAGTAAGATCGTTTGTCGTGATATTCTAGTGTAAGAGGCACTTCAGAGTATCACTACTTACTGGCTCAAGTCCTTGCAAATATTCTGATAACATTCTTGAAGTATGGCTATTCATTATCTTCCTATATTTCATTAAATTAATTTATCGGCAATCACATTGGGGTTTAGGCAGGTCTACATGACCTAAAGGCAAGAATATATTCAAAACAACGAAAGGTTTAATTTAGTACGTAGGAAAGGAAAATAAACGTAACTTTATACTTTTGGTCGAAAAGGAATGAGACTGATTTATGAAATGCAACGTTTTAGCAGCAAATCAAACTTTAATCGAGTAGTCTTTAGTTCAAAACTTCAGTGCCAGACAATACGGCAATACGGCCGATGAATCATGACCGGCCTGAACATAGGCTCTTCGAACTTTCGAGCAAGTTCTCTCCCTCACACTCGCCTCATGTCATCATTTGGATCCTAAAAAATGTTATTGCGCAGCCTTCTGCGCGAAGTTGACAGCAGTGGTGGCTCAGTGGTAACGGCCCCGACGTATGAGTTGACGGTCGTGGGTCCGAACCCACGCAGGCGCTTTACTTCGTGTAAATAATCTCATCACCACTGCTCTCTACGGTGGAGGAAAACATCGTGCCGAAACCGGCATGTCCTACCAGAACCAAAGATTCGAAGATATGTGCGATGGCACACCAACCTGCACTGGGCCCACGTTGCAGAGGAGGCCTATGTCCCAGCAGTGGGAACATTATAGGCTGATTATGTACTGCGCAAAATTCGGACCGGCCATGATTCATCGCCCGTATTGTACAATTATTCTTGTTTTGGTTACATTGTAAGAAAATGATCATCCCACAACCAAAACTTTGTTTTATAAATAACTAGGTTAACAGAATAAGCGACGACTTCCTTTTGTAAAATGGGATTAGATTAAATAATCTGTCTTACGTTGTGTTGCGTCGCTCGTTCAATAAATCAGGAGGCGGTTCCCAGCCCCCGGCCTGCTCATAGCAACATTACGATTGCTAAGTGTTCCTTATAATGGTCTCCTGATCTTCTCACTGAATAGCATAGATAATACACTATTGTATAAGCTGAATAGTGAGATTCTTTTCAAAGAAAGTCATTAATTTTGTCACACCATAGATTATAGTAATATAGATTGTGTCACACATTTTTCACATTTCACAACACAATATAACCTTACTGCCAATTGATCCCGGTAGAGGGCACCATTGCACTAGATAACAAAAAGGTTTTAGTAAAAAGGTTAAAGCATGGACGTAATAACGACCATGGGATAAAGTTCTTCATAATTTTAAATTGTAAATAATTTTAATATATTATTAAATGCATTTGATGAGACCGTTCTATCGCATTAGGTAATAGGACCTGTAATGATAGTTATAAGGGGATAAATAAATAACGTAAACAGAAAAACATTAAGTTTAGGCCTCTTCTATCATCTATGGTTATTAAAAAATAAACATCTATAGTAAGGTGACTGTTAATGAGAAATCCGGTGTGTTTACAATCTACTGATATATTATATAGCTGTTCGTCAGAAATAATCTGTAATAATGCATCAGTCAGTGAATCAGTGTTGTGTTGTAGGTGGTATATGCAGGCACGAAGGCATTCATTATTTAACTAAAAACGAATAATTTCACAAGCAATGGTAAATTACAACGTTGAAAGCACTTTACAGTCATAAAACATTAAGGTTGTGTTCTGATCATTTTAGAGCTGAAGAGTACAAACCTAATGTAAAAACACTATATTTTTAGTGATATTTACTAGTCTAACGTTAAAAGTATATCGTAAAGTAGTTCCATATCACAAAAACAAATACATGTGTTTGAAATTCTTATAGGCATGTCTTTAACCTTTTGGTATTATTTTAAACTACAATTATAGAACAAGGATGAAATAAATCTGAAATAATATTCAAAAACGCTGAACAATTTTGCCGCGTGCCTTTGATAGTTTGCTTTGTTTACCTCGTGTCAAAGTGGCGCCATCTGCTGTCTCAGCTTTGCGTAATATTCCCTATTGCACAAATGCTAACCAACAGTGCCCTCCTGTCAACGTCATTTGAGCGCCAAAATATACTAGTGTAAGTTGAACTGACAAAGTGATAGTAGACTGGCCATGTCTGCCGAAACATGGTGCTGGTGGAGCAATCGAGTCCTTGAGTGGAGACCACTAATGGCCAATGAGTTAAATGGTCAGAAAAACTGAAAATGGTCGAGGGACCAAACGTGATGAGCCTATACATTATATGTTCACAAATGGCTACTAGATAAGCGTTTTCGGAAAGCCCATTAATACAGCACTCAATATAGTTTATCATATAACAGGAAAATTAAGGAAATTAACACAATAGTGACTAGACAATGCCGGATTTACACCTCTATAATCCAGGGCCAGTTGAGTTCAATGCCTTTGCTCGACAAATGTTTGAGTTGTTTATTAGTTCAACCCACGAAACACAAGATAACATATTTAGTCTGTTTCTAAAGTATTTCATAAAAGTGTAAACAAACCGTACGTAATCACTCACTAAAGGGAATGAAGGTTTCAACGTTATATTTCATCACTTTTTCGAGCAATTATTGTTTGAATAACATTATTAAATTCTAATTAAAAATCACCACACACCTCACACACCACTACCCGTACCACTTTACACCTCTGCCTAACCCTTTTGAGAAATACAGGCATGATGTGTGTGAAAAATCATTGACGAAAATGATAAAATTAGTCTCAGTCGTCATATTAAAAATGATTAAGGGGGAAGCGCTAAGGTAGCCCGCGAATTTCAAATTTTCTTACGTTTTTTGCAATTTGCTGGTCAGTGTTAAGTTGTACGTTGATGAAAATATGATTCGCGGTCGTAACAAATATGTATTTACAGAATTATAATCATTACAATCAGTAATAAAACTTGTTAAGTTAGTATAATCCCCAAATGTCAAGATTTCATGAAATAGTAATTCTTGGGGTTTACTTGGTCTTAGAGAGTTGTGTTGATGACTTTAATGATTATAATTCTGTAAATAAATATTTGTTACGGCCGCGAATCATATTTTAATCAACCTATAACTTAATACTGACCAGCAAATTGCAAAAATCGTAAGAAAATTTGAATTTCGCGGGCTACCTTGGCGCTTCCCCCTTAAGGTGATTTAAAATTAGAATTTCGAATTTAAGTTTTAAAATAATCAAAACAAAGCACTCAATTTGTAAGTGCCACTACACATTGGCATCCACAGGTAATGTTTTCTGATCCATTTGTTTACGTTTTCATCAGATACTTACTTTTGGAACATATTATAGTTCGGCTGTGGGCTGTAGGCACGATAAAAACACTCTTTTGTCAATTTCTTATCTACATAATTATAAAAAAGCTTGAAATAATTGAAACATTAAGGTCTGTGTGACTCTAAAAGTACAGTTTTCGTGTCGCAAAACCGTTCGCGTCGGTCACAGCTACATCACTATAGCTCTATCGAAAAAATAGTGCGAAACGAACTATTTTTTAATATGAATTCTTATAGCACTGCATCCAATACTGCCTGCACCGAGCGCTCGGATCATTTCTTCATACAAACAAACCAAAACCCGTTGCGTGCCGTGCGTGCGTTGCGGTCAGTGCGGACCAGTGGACGTTCACCTTTATAAGGATGTTGATGATATTTTTTCATGTTCATAATCACGCTGTTTCTTGTAAGTAACACGATGATCAAACGTCAGTCTTGCGTCATTTTTCGGAAAATTAGTTGCGAATATTAGTGATTTTCCATTAATACTTAAATTATTTAAAAAATCCCTTTCAGCCACTTGCAAAACTAAGAACCCGACTTTTCAAATCATAAACAATTAAAAAAAAAAAATAATTTGTCCCTTTCTCACAAAAAGTGAACATTTATCAAAATCAGTCGATTTCGTTCGTGCACGCTGCACGGCCCCCTAGACGCGAACAGGAAGTCTATGTGGGCTAGCTTGTGACCTATGAATGCCGAGTGTTAACCGATGAAAATCCTTGGAATACAAAGAGTCATTCTTAAGCATTCATTATTCTGAATGCTTGCTGGATGATGTTCATAAAAGAATGTTTTCATTTCAATGTCTGAAGATTACAGCATAATTAAATCATCTTCATTCACATACCTACACCAGCCCCACCATTCACCACCTAGCTGTGCCCGTGACTTGGTTCGCGTGGATGTCGGAAAACAAACGAGGTAAAAGAAGTATGTAAGGAGGAAGCAGGTGGCGTTCTGTAGTTTCTGCCTACCGGACAGACAGACAGACATACAAAAAATTTAAAAATAGGTTTTTTGTTTTATGTACCGTATATACTTCTAAACAAATGCATTTAGTAAAAAAGCTGTTATTGTGACATTACAAACAGACACTTCAATTTTATTTATTTGTATAGATTTATATCTATAATTTCTATGATGTACTTAACCAAGAGTATTCTATTCTTTAAATCACATATTTTTGTTGATATTTTTTTTCCCTGACTCATGCTGTCCCACTGCTGGGCAAAGGCCTCCTTCAAGTTTCACTCAAGCAAGGCAAGGCACTCTTTTAATCTCGTGAGATTGCTCGATTGGTAAAATTGAAGATTTACAGCTGGCCCTTTTCCAAAATGGTAGACCATAAATTGGGTCCACATGAAGTCCAGATATATTATGATTTCGTCTAACGATGCTGAGACTATGAATCAAGGTGAAAAATAGCCATGTTTTTTGTTCCAAATCTCAAATTTACATATCAAAGAATGTAAGGTAAGCCAACGTTTGCAGTACGGACATAAAAATATCGCGGCGATTTTTTTCGCCAATTGGGTTTTCAATGCTCTGCTTAGAGCTGAGCGTTGAAAAACCAACAGTGTTTTTTCGACGCGCTGGTATGCACTCTGTTGGATTCTCAATGCTCGGCTCAACACCGAGAGTTGAAAATGCAGTGCGCGATATAATCCCGCCGCAATATTTTTACGTCTGTGCGAACAACGGCTAACTACACTGGTATAAGGCGTCGCGTTGTTCTAATACAACGCGACTACGCGATCATCGCAAGTTCGCGCGAATTTTAGTCGTACGAATCTTCTACGCCTAAGGATCTTTTGGTGCTCGAATGACGTTGACAGGGGGCGCCGCCGCGTCGTTGGTAAACATTAAATTTGAAAGAAAGAAAAGAAAGGAAGAAAATAAATTGATTTGACCCAGGTTAAGGCACACAATATTCATACAAAAATAAAAAACGGAAAATAAAATATAACTTAAAGTAGTATAAATTGTACGCCCCACGGCTGCGCCAAATAGGCCCAGCTCATCAATTTGAGCAATCGTTTCGTGAAATGTATTGAAAAAACCGGGCAAGTGCGTGTCGCACCACGCACAACGAAGGGTACCGTAGTTGGGATGAATTCATCCCAAAAACAGACTTACATTTTAGTTGAAAAATATGTTCCCCCATAAGTCGATATACATCACGGTCAATTCTCCAACTACAAATGTATGATTGTAATGCAAACAAAAAAAAATGTGATAAACTTCAAATTAACGATTTTCGGACATTCTCCTTTACTTGTGCTGAGACCTTGCGTCTTGTCAAATTTACCCTATAGGTTTTGATTTATTTGAGAGTATCAAAATATGTCGCATAAAATGGCCGGGTTTTTTATTGCGTTGACTTAGAAGCTTGACTATTTTAGAGCTCCAAGGGTCCTAGATCTACGTATTTGTTATTTTTCCTGAGAAAAAGGGTCTTGACAGAATGACAGCAGACGGACAACGAAGTGATCCTATAACGGTTCCGTTTTTTTTTCATTTTGAGGTACGGAACTCTAAAAAGAAGATGGCGACGTTAGTTCCAATTTTGACCACGCACCAAAAGATTCTTGTCCAAGAATCAGCTGTACACGGGATATTTAGCGCACCCCTTAACCATAAGAATTATCCAAGCTTCACAGTATTTCGAGCCAGCCCTACCAATGCCTACAGCGCGGAAATAAGTACACAATACAGTTTTATGGATCTGTCGATCGGGACCATGACTGGAGATCACCTCATTCGCTCCATTGAGCCTCGTTAGCGCAGTTATGTACTAGCTATGCGCTTGATTTGACCCCTGTTAGGAACTGCATCTGTTTACAGCATCCAGAGCTAGAATTTACCAGAAAATCTCGGAACTAGTATTTTTTATGGCCTTGATACAGATTTCTGGGTACGGATTTCTGTATTTGTGTCCGTAAATGAACAGTACATAAAGTAGGAACAATTCTATTTTCGCGGCTATGTTTCCTTTCAAGAACTAGTTACTGATGAATTTCGCGAAATGGTAGATTATAGAAATGAAGAAGAAAAGCATTATTATAATCTTCAACACTATCAGAATAAGATATCTAGTGCTCATGATATTATGCAGATTAGTTCATGAATTTTTTGACTTTGTTTTTTTTAAGACCTTATAGACCAATATTGCTACAACGAGGTTAAATGTTTTAAGCAAAATGGACAGCAAAATTGCGAATCTCAAAATAAGTTTGCTTACGATGTTAGGATAGGTACTATTTAACAGAACCATAGTGGTACTCGTAAAGAGGTATTTGCTGTACAAATTAGCACAATTAAGCAGATTATTAGCACAGCCCAGTGAGCCCACAGCGGTCACACCAAGGTCACCATACTACTTGTTAATATTCGAGATAATCTTAATTAAATACCAATGGAACTCGTTTCTGATTGAATCTCTAACTTGTATTGCTAATTTTAACCTAAATAGCGGTAATAAAATGTTATTTTTGTCGTAAATATTGTATAATCTGTTCAACAAAATAAAAGTGATTGTACGAGTAGTATGTCATGTTCATGTAAGTAGGTAGTAGATTAGAACCTTTATTTATACTTAGCTTTTCTGCGTGCATGTGCACGTATCTCCCGGGCCCCCAAGAAAGGTATTTCAACCAGAAAATAATTCTTTCTTAGTAATTGAACCACATCAAAAATCATCGTCAGTCGAATAATGATCTCTGCTGTACATAGTCCTCCCAAGAATTGCCACATCAACCGCTCCTAAGCTTCTTGCATCCAGCGGATACCTTTCATCAGGTCCCCAGTCAACCTTGTGATGTGAGGGAAAACAATAGTTAACTTATTTTTCTTCCTTGTTTCAGAATGCGAGTACCAGGACACCATAAACTGAACAAAGATGGATAAGCCAACAATGCATATGCTGGATGTCCAGGAGAAAGGCGGACAGACCAGGAAAGCCAACCAGTATATAGCTGCTGTTGCAGGTATGTTATATACCTTATTAATAAATCCAACCTCTTTTTGTTTGTCGATGGCACTTTGTTTTGTTAGTCTAGTATGTCCGCCTCACTTTCATCAGCGATCATCAATTCTTTCTGGGTGCAGATTTTACTGCTTGCAGGACTAAATATGAGTTGGGCAATTTTTTGTATACTACATCTTCTTTTACCGTGGGGAAATTCTCATGGATACCCTCCGTTTGGGAAGAACGGAGGGTTATGTCGGACTCCTACAGACTAAAACCTCACTGTTCCTTCCAGTATCATGAGTCGAGGGCCCGGGAGATACTTGTAAATTCACCGCACACCCGACTGGTATCAGCCCGCCATGCCTAGCGGGCCCCATCATTATGTATGGCCAATCACATGACCCTACGTCCTCCCATTAAGGCGCGCATTTAATACTACGTGCCACCACTATGAGCCTGCCTGCTCGAGCGACGACACAGCCCCAACTTCGTCACCCGCAGGCCCCTCCTTATGGTGGCCGGAGATCATTAAGCGCCCTTCGATGCCCGGCTGCTCTTCTGATGCGGGTGGAATGAGAGGTATGCTCTCTCTTTCTCTCTCCGCCGCCTCCTTTGCATGTATCACCTCCTCGCAAAAAGAGGCAACAGCATCTCACGCGTTTTCGCTTCCGACCATGGACTGAACCACGGCCGGAAGCGAGAGATCACCCGCATCAAGTGTCGCGACGTGGGCACAGCGCTGTTGGGCCCAAGCTGAGCACTCCTCCAGCATATGTTGCGCCGTGTCCTCGGGGCAGTCCACACAGTGATGACAAATGGGCGTCCGCTCCCGACCTATGCAACGCAGGTACTTCCCGAAACATCCGTATCCAGTAAGCACCTGCGTTATCCGGAAGCTTAGGGCGCCATGCTCCCTCACCAGCCATTCCTCCATAACAGGCCTTACCGCCATGTATACTACACCTACGTATATGTACATTTTTTTTGCTAGCCTATTCTCTCCCACACTTGGGCAAAGGCTTCACTTCCTCTCCTTCCATCTTTCGCGAACCTGCACGTCCGTCTTCCAGTTTTTACGGAACCTAAATATCCAGTTCGTCCCGCCATCTCCTTCGTGGCTTTCCGCGGCCCCGTCTCGCTGTCTCATGGCATCAGCTCTGTGGTACTTACATGGGCTCACAGCAGTGGCGAAGCCTGCATACAACCCGATTCCTATCGGCTTCCCTTCGGAACCACCACTCTTCTTAATGTCTACTATTCTCAAATAATATGGTACACCTATGTGTGTAACTGTGTATCACATCGCATTATATACATTTAATACCAGTCATCATAAGATTAAAAACATTACAAAAATGCCTATAATTTGTCCGAGTTTATGAGAAATGAACAATTTTTTCATCGGCTTTCCTCTAATGATAATTGTATCTGCGCCACGGCTTACAGTATGTCCCGTAAGTGGCAAACATGTCCTACCCACTGCCATCTAAGTTGGGTAGCCTTTTGAGCCGTTTTACATTGAATATTGATTTTAGTTATGCTAATGTTATACATACATCTGTAATCCCGCCGGCTGTCGCTGAACACCAGCGCTGGGGCTCTATCTCACATAGGGTCACGGCATTATGCTGAGCGATGGCCGTTTTGCGTGGAAGTGACGCATATTTTCTCCCAAATTGTTCTTTTTTGTGATATTTCTTTGCAGCATGTATACTGCAAATAGTATTTTCTGTTAGTCAGGGCAACCAGACACGTATCTTGCTCACGATCTAAGTATATAATTACGTAAATAACAATACACAGTAATACACATAGTCTGTCCATTCTTATGTACATATAATATGTCCCTGCTGTTATTTACATATCGCTGTTACTTGTTTCGTAAATGGCAGCTATTGTTTTAATTGACAAAGTAATGATTATGCATTGAGTCTAGTTGTTAACAATAAGCAATGCAAATAGTATGACCTCTGCTTACCTCTTCTTGTAAAGGCACCTTCAGTGCATTGACTTTTAAATGGCAATGGTAGTTATATGACGTAACTATATAACATAATATCACGCCTGTTTTCCCAGAAGGGTTAGGCAGATGTGTACCTATAGTACCTACACCCACATTTCGCCAGTTATGTTTAAAATTACCATGTAATACAGGAGCGAGTATATTGCCATGAACCGGGCATCAGCGGTGAGGTGTCCATTTTTTTTGTAAGAGAGAAGCCGAAATGAAGCCGGTTTTAACTTATTATATTTATCAATAAAGTATAAATTAATTAATTAACTTAAAAATAACAGTTGTTCCTTTACTGAATTTAACACTATCGTCAAGTAGCCGAACCAAAAAAAAACACTGTCACTACATAAACAAAACGTTCAATGTTTTACAGAAATAAACTCCACTATACTAGGTACTATCATTCTAAAATTATTATAGGAATATAAATAATCGAATACAATACAGTTGAACAGGTGAAAACTAAATAAAATGTTCAATATTCCCCTATCTCGTTCTCGCTGACGCATTTTTCCATTCTGTCTCTATCGTATCCCGTTGTATAGCGGCTTGCTCTTGTCTATATCAAGCGGTGCCACGTGACCTAGTGACATCAAGATGAATTTTTAGTTCCCGATTTTGACGTTTAGGCGGTTTTGATTTGGTTATTTTAGAACATTTTTCTTGTTGTTGTAATTCAAAGCTAAAAATAAGTGTTTGAATGTTATGGTGAATTACATACCCGTAATGTAACTATATTTTTTGGCAATGGTATACACTATTGACTGTGCCATTTTTCATAGCGGTAGAGTTGCTGATACGAACCTCCGAAGGGAAGCTGGTAGGAACCGTGTTATACGGTGCTTTCGCCACTGCTGGGCATGGTTGTTATTGTTAATATTGTTGTAAAGCATATAACTTTAATCGTTTACAACAGTATTAACTAATAGTGATGACAAGTAGATGTTTTGAATTTATGATGATTATCGGGATTCCGATCCCGACTTCTATGTACATATTCATTCATCATCTTATCATTCATTTTCTTTTTTTTCACTGTATTCATATTTAAATAGAATAGAATACTCTGTATTATGTACACCATATAAATTACAGATAATGTTTAAATCCCATGTGATAGGATCCGAGATTCGCCCTCTATCATATGGGATTTAAACATAACTGTCTTATACACCCACGGCGTGATGGTGAGGCGTGATGTCTATCAATGATCACCAGGCAACATTACATTATGTTTGATGATTATTATTTATTTATTTGATGTGTGGTATAAATAGGTACTTACGCTTCTGATCTAAATAAAATAAGAGCGAGTACCTACTTAACTAATGTAATAAACATTGCCTAACCGCATCATGTAAAACAATGCCAATCACAGATCGTTACAATCGTCATAAACAAAAATAAATGTTACATTGACAACTCTATTATCGTACCATTATTGGCTACAACTACACTCTATTTTTACGATGACCACAATATCTTGGCATGTCAGGGTGGCGCCACTTGCTACGACAATATCAGTGAGATGTTTTAAAATCCAGTACATTTTGCAATTTAGTTCCATTTTTATCCGCTGGCCAAGTATTAATGGAGTTACATCGTTTGTAACCCGAAGCGCGACCTCATTTGCCATTTTCACTGCATTAAGATCATGAATGAATTCTGATAACATTATTTATATTTATTAGATGAATAATGGATGTTTGTCTATAAGGGGACGTATAAATTATTAGTCTAATTGTTTCAAGTGGGGTGGGCAGTGCCAAAGATCATTTGTAACAACACCTGGCTGATTAATAAGTAGGTAACACCTTATAGAGGCAGATGATAATGTGTAGACATTATCATCTCTCAACCAGTCCAATAAAATATACGAGTATGTATTTTTTAAATTATAATTAACTAACAAAGCCAAATTCAGGAACGTCAAGGAATAGGGGTGATGACTAAAATATTTTTTGTCCGTCAGGTAGATTATTAAAAAATATTGAACACGTATTTTTTCTTTTCTTACAGAATCAAAATATTACGGCGATACATTGAGTTAAAATGTGGCATGATGTCATGGCTTGCTAAGTTTATACCGAGTTGTGACGTAGCGAGCCCCCATTCCCCAACTTTAATGCGTTTTATCTCAGTATTTTTTTTTATTAATACGATAAAGCAAAAAAACCGGCCAAGTGCGTATCGGACCACGCACAATGAAGGGTTCCGTAGTTGGGATGAATTTATCCCAAGAACAAACTTAATATTGTAGTTGAAAAACATGTTCTCTCATACATTCCAACTGCAAATGTAAGTTGATCGACTATTACTCGTAAACTTGTAAAGCCTACTTAGCTGTGATAGTTTTCCTTTTAATTTCGTTGTATATACTACTACCCTGAATTTTTTCACTTATCCAAAACTAGCCGTTTAGCTGGCAGGTGGACACGCTTGACTCTAACAAAAATTAGCACTTTAAAGCTTAATTTCAGTAACTGATCCCTTGATCGAAAAATTGTTTTTACAAACCCGCAATATTTTTGAAACACCTGTCCAGCAACACCCCACACCATGGGGTTTACCCCAAGGATGGGTTCTCGTCTACGAGGAAAAAAAATATCCGCACTTTACGTGTCTAAGAGATACCCGAATTTTTTTTTTTTAATGATTTTATTCTACCATTTTATCGGCGTGATTAATATGTACATATATCCATGCCAAATTATAGCTTTCTAGTACTAAGTCTCTGAGCTAAGCTGCAGACGGACGGACGGACGGACATGGCGAAACTATTAGGGTTCCTTGTTGACTACGGAACCCTAAGAATACGTCTATAATATATTTTTATTATCTGACTGACGGACTAAATAGAGTTTCTTTTTTTTACCCGGGCATCATACCTACCTATTAAAGACAACACTTAAGAAAAAATGCCTGATAACAGTTAATCTTGGAAAAGCCACCTTTCTTTTCCCCTTATTGCAAAACGTAGATATCTTTTTTGACACTACAGAAACCTTGCTTCATGATTGAAGGAAGTACAGCAGGCCGCATGTCAGTGTTAACAAAACGAGTATAAGCTGCACCCTAATTGCGTAACACTCGTTCTTTCACAACCCGAAGGATTTTGATAATCCATTGCTTCATAGGTACTTTCGAATAAGTCGTCTGCGCGACAGCGTAAATAACGCAATGAATATTGTTGAACTGGCAAAATGAAAGCCATTGCTACTGTAAGTGTGTTACGCAATTGTTCCGCAGCTCAAGATCAAAGTGTTACCACCGACGTGCGGTTGACTGTACATACCTCAAATACAGCAGTGAATGTCTTCCAGACTGATTTGATTATGATAAAACAAAATAACATTAATCATTTGCCTTTTCATTAAACTATAACCTTATTCACAGCGGCAATCGCCGCAGTGGCCGGCGGCACAATCCTCGCGTGGACATCTCCTGCGCTGCCTCAACTCGAGCCGTTCAAGAACGTGACAGTCATCAACGGTACATCTGTCAACGCAACGGCACTCAACTCGACAGCAGGCAACTACAATGGGTACATCAACTCGCTGGGACAACCTGCTGACTTCTTGCTGGACACTAAACAAAGTAAGTGGTGACCTTAGCACAAAATTATTTAGAAAGAAAGAAAATAGGTTTATTTGTCACAGAAACACGTGCATAGACAACGATAAAAATAATAATCAGAAAAATAAAATAAAATAGATCCACATTATAATCACGAGCTCAAAACAGAAATAGTCGGAAGCTGCACGTCGTGACTGTGACAAGAAGGCTTCCACTCAGCGTGATGCTGTGCTATGGCGGACCCACAGCACAGCGCTGAATTTCAGTGGTCTTATGGATCACTTTAGCCTATTTAATCTAATGATTTCATAGCATAATCAGCCTATATTGTTCCTGCTGCTGGGACACAATCCTTCTCTCTTGATACTTTCATGGATTAAGATATATTTATTTTGTAAGCGTTTTAACCGTGTTGAGGAAGGAGTGTCTAGCAGTGTTTGGAGTGAAGGAAGATTTGATTCTGAAGCAAATCATGATCTAATAAAAAAATAAACTTTTACATAATAATTAGCGGCTATCTAAATGCATTGCACAAGAAAGAACAACGTCGGTACATCGAAAAGATTTGCTTGTTTCGCTCACATATAAAAGCGCGCGAATGACGTATGAATGAGTTACAGCTAAATCTTTAACTGCATAAACCACCTATGGATAGATGTTTTTGGTGATAGCTGAATCTTATCATTTTACCTCCCTGGACTTTTGTTGTTCATATTTCTGAAAAATCTACTAAAGGACAACCCCCAAAGTGCCGAAACCAACTGTAATGAGACTTGCAAAAACAATAATATTTTCAGACGTAGAACTGACGCACGCGCTTTCATGTATTATGTACCTGCTTATAAACACACTTAGGGCGCGTACACATAGAACGTCCGTTTTACAGGATCCTTTTTAACGGATCCGTTGCTCCTGGAGGTAATATTCACACAGCATTTACAGGACCGATTATGCCGACCGAACTGGTCTACGTACAACACAATTTATCAAAACTTCTTGGTCAATGTATTTTTCAAACGCCTTGCTTGCCATGATTAGGAGCGCACTGAACACGTGTACTCTAGTGAATGAAACAATCAAATGGTGCCAGTGTGCAGCACACCGCACTCCCGTGCCAAGCCTCGCGCGGTTTCGATCAGATAAAATGGATCAGCATTTCCGTTGTATGTGGGATTTTTTACTGGATCCGGAATACTGGTATGTGTGTGAACTAGCTCATACAACTACATACGCCAATAACGTATACGTTTAAACGGACCTGTAAAACGGACTGCTGCATATTTGGTCGGATCGGTATTTTTTACTGGATCCGAAATACTGCAATATATGTGAACTCGCTCATACAACTACATACGCCATCAAATAACGGACCTGTACAACGGATCGCTACGTGTACGCGCCCTTACATACACAATATATTTACATGCGTGTTTCACGTAACGGGAAAAGCCCGGGATCTTCCTGTTGTGTGAAAAATCGAACTTTATAATTAAAACATCATCGGAACTCCCTCGACACATTTTGCTACACGTAACTGTGGTAATTTTGTCATCGCTTAACGTCATGTTTAATGGATGATACCGATTGATGAATGATGACGAAACTTACAACACACCCAGACTCTCATCCAGACTCGTCATAAAACAAACCCTTTTCTCTGGAAGTATGAATTGGTCATTTGATTTTTGGTAAAATTGGTATTACAATTAGTTTTGATCATTTCTCGTGCTACGCAGCTATGGTACAATTATCCATCATTATCAACATCGCCTTCCTCCCGTACAAATTATTTGAGGTCAACGTAGCATGTCTCATGTCTCATGCTCTAATTTCTCTAGGTATCAGTCGTGATCTCAGTTTTTATTCCCTTTACCTAAATCAACAGATCATCTTACACCCAAACCATTCCATACATCGTTGCTGTGGTATGCCTCCATGGGGTGGAAAAAGCCAGGAAAAATATCATACTATGAGCATCGGCAGTTAGCGTCGTCCTGTCTGCTAATTGTTATAATAACGAATTACTAAAAAATACCTACCTATAAGGATTTTGAAACAGTTGCAAGAGTTCTCAAGTGGCTACCGGAATGCGCAGCATGGCTAGGCGCCCCGCAAGGTGGTCCGATGACCTTGTGAAGGTCGCTGGATGCGAGTAGCGTAGGACCGGTGCGTGGGGATAGGTACATGGGGTAGGCTTATGTCTAGCAGTACGTCTGGGTTATGAATGGGACATTATGATCCTATAAATTATATAAAGCCGGGTCCGTTCGTTTTGCCCCCGGTTTCAATTGCCCCCGTTTGTTTTGCACCCGATTTTGTGTAGCTGCGATAAATTTAATTCAAAGCTATTTTTAATTAAATGTACTGGCAGACACAGAAGTGATTTTACTAAAATAATAAAATATTGGATGTTTAATGCCTGCTATGAAAATAATTTGAGATAATATGAACTTAACGTAAAAAATGGTTTGGTACATTGGTACAATTAATGCAGTGATAGCCTAGTGGTGTAACCGTCGGACTACCAAGTCATAGGTCTCGAGTTCGAAGCCAAGGCACGTACCACAGACTTATCGGATTCATGTGCGTATTGTACATATAGGTAATTATCACCTGCTTAAAAAACACACGAAGGAAAACATCGTGAGGAAACTGGCATGCCTGAGAGTTATTTCTCGACGGCATGTGAAGCCAAATCAGAGGCCCATGGGCGGCATAAAAACTCTGACACCAGGTTAGTCACTAACCACACGAAAAATATGAATTCTTAAGGGTCCCCGAAACGATCAATTGATTGATACACATTGATGTGCAAATTGACCGTCTACCAAGTGCAATAATTGAAGCGATTGTTGTTGTTGTGATATTACTGCTATAGAAATTTATGGTAATTGATCGTTTCGGGGACCCCTTAACGCGAAGTTGGTGCCGCGGCTGCGTTGTTCGTACTCGTGCTCACGGTTCATACAGTCTTTATAATCTAAGATTGTTACCAGTAACCTGTTTCAGTTCAGGAAAGAGCTACACAATGGAAAGAAACAAATTGCCCTTCGCTGCTTCCAGGCGGTGTTCATTTTTGGGCAAATTAGAAATATAATTTGATAATTAGCATATTACTTCACGTAGTCTTTTATTATTTAACCAATACTAACAACCTATAAATAAATCATAACTGTATCATTAACATACACGTACCTATAAATAAATAAAAATCAGAAATAATGTTGTTGTCAACAGTACTTAGTCCAAATGACCTTGAATCTGACAAAAAATATTTATATTCAATTTATTCGAATCGGGTGCAGAACGAACGGGGGCAATAGAAACTGGGGGCAATACGAACAGACCCGAAACGATCAATTGCGATTGATCAGTTGCCATCAATTAGTAATGTAGTAATATTGACAATCGCTTCAATTGCACTTGGTAGACGGTCAATTTGCGCATCACTATGTATCAATCATGTAAAAACTGACAATTGTGATTGATCGTTTGGGCAGTGGTCTCGAACGTCATAGAGCGAGATCGGTAGAGTTGCCAGCTAAAATCGGTATATTTGTACCCAAAATCGGTATTTGACAAAAAAATACAATATTCAATCAAATTCGTTTATTTATTGAAAAAAAAAAAACTTACAGTCTAATTTATAACGAGAGCCCATATCGGTAGAAATACCGAAAAATCGGTAGGTTCGAGACCACTGCGTTTGGGGGACCCTTAATGGCCGCTTGAATAATTGTATTTCTATCTCTATGTTATTATCCAGCTGCTATTTATAAGTCGGTACCTATCGGTGGGTTTTTGGTCATCACATTCTAAGTAGGTAGAACAGCTGTTATTGTCCGTCTACAATTCAACACAATACTGATGACTCTAACTAAAATATTCCTCAATAGTTTTACCTTTTGTGGTTAATTTTAATAACAGGAAAATAAAACTACCCAATGTGAATTTGTTATAATATTGTTTGAGGAAAATATTAAAAAAAAACTTATTAATGTTTTCCTCAAAATGTGTCAATTAACTAGGTTTGTTGAAATAACAGTTACGAGTTATTTTTAGTTTTTTATCATGCGGACAATTTATGTGGAAAGGCAACTACAATTACAATGTGGAAAGACAATTATGGGTTATAGAACACCCTGATTGCGTAACACACTATTAATCAGAATCTGAATGATTTTGAAGGATATTGCTAATCCATTGCTTCGTTCGGAAAAATTGTCTGCTCAACAACGTAAATAACGCAATGAATGTTGTTGAACTGCAGTGGTCTCGAACCTACCGATTTTTCGGTATTTCTACCGATATGGGCTCTCGTTATAAATTAGTCTGTAAGTTTTTTTTTTCAATAAATAAACGAATTTGATTGTATTCAATCAAATTCGTTTATTCGTTTTTCGTTTGTTTGTATTTTTTGTCAAATACCGATTTTGGGTACAAATATACCGATTTTAGCTGGCAACTCTACCGATCTCGCTCTATGACGTTCGAGACCACTGTTGAACTGTCAAAACAAAACCGATTCCTACTGTAGCTAAGCGTTTACGCAAATACCCAGCAACACAGTGGAACCACTCTGTGAAGAAAGCATTATTGCGGTAGATATACAACTTAGAAAACTTATAAAAATAAAACCAACGCATGATTTTTTTTAAATTGTTATCTGCTTGCTAATTAAATACATACTCTACAATAAAATGATAATTATCTTTCATAGTTTTCAAATCAGAGCTAGAAATCGTTAAAATCTTCATAATTTTGAGCAGGTTTTTTGACTAAAATAATCGATTTCTGCAAAAAAAAAAATGCTTGACAATGGCATGGGAGTCGTAAAGGTACCATTTGGTTGCAAATGACCTCTCCTACATACCCTTAATGGATTGCCGACATATTACCAATAACCCTGTACCTACTAATAAATATAATAATATGTATAATTTTAAATTATAAAATAAATTTTTATTATCGATTATTAAAAAATATTTATTCAGTACATTCAATTTTAGTAATGACTAGCTTTACCCCGCGACTTTGTTCGCGTGGAAGTCGTAAGATATACAATATACTAAAAAAATTGCCACATTTTAATAAAACTCCCTCGTCCCCCAACCCGTCGCGCTGCATCGCCCGTCCGCACTATTACCTACTTCGTTTTCGCTTAGTGTTCTTTCTGACTTTTTTATTTTTGCTCGGCACCTAATGGTCGTAGCGTGATGTTAAATAGTATATAACTATCCTCGAGAATTGGGCTCCCAAATGCAATAATAATTTTTCAAATCCGACTTTTTTTCACATTTTCATGGGTTTTAATTTTTTTGCGCAGTAGGTACCCTAATGATTTTTCTAAAATAAAGTACCCTAAGTTACTCCTTATAACATCAGCTATCTGCCAGTGAAAGTCCTGTCAAAATCGGTTCAGCCGTTTCGGGGATTAGCTGGAACGAACAGACAGACAGACAGACAAACATTTTAAAAATTGATTTTTGTTATAAGTACCATATATACTTACATATGCATTTAGTAAAAAGTTATTATTTTGCCATTACAAACAGATACTTCAATTTTATTTATTTGTATACATTACTTACACAAATACACATACTTATAGCAAAAGTATCGTGACGGTAAAATGTTACACCATTTTTTCTGTCTAGCTGTGGTCTAGCTCTCATTCGCTCTGAGTACTTATAACACGAGCGATAAGAAACTTCGTTCCATATAGTTCGTTCAGTCGTTCGTTCTTCGTTTCAGTTTTAAAAGCAGTTTTTTCAGAACTTTGATGCACTTAGTACATTCTGTGTTCGTCTTCAACAATAAACAACATTTTTCCACTAACCATCTCACATCTCATCATTAAGTAGGTAAACGACTCGTTCCCAATCCTCGCAAAATCTTGTTTTATCCAGTAAAATGCGATGAAAATATTTGCTAAAAACATGTTATATTTACAACGCGCGACGAACGAACCGCGGTGGGCGTTTGGCATCCTACCATCTGCGATCTATTTTAGTTGCTAATAAACAAAAAGCACACACCTCCCATTAAGAATTGAACGAACTTTATGATTGTAAACATGTGGTTATGAATAATACAACCCTTTTATTCATAAACATGCTTACTTATTTATTTATTTAAAAATATCGTCTGTCTGTTTGTTTGTTCCGGCTAACATTCGAAACGGCTGGACCGATTTTGACGGGACTTTCACTGGCAGGTAGCTGATGTTATAAGGAGTAACTTAGGCTACTTTTATTTTAGAAAAAGTATTAGAGTGCACGTGGGCGAAGCCGCGGGCAGTAGCTAGTGATACCTTAATCCGTAAGGACAATATGTGAGCGGCCAAGCAAAACGGGTCCAGCGGGATAATTGCGTAACACACTTATAGTAAGAATCGGTTTCATTTTGACAGTTCAACAATATTCATTACACTATTTTCGTTGTTGAGCAGACCAATTTTTCGAGCAATGGATTAGCAATTTGCTTCAAAATGATTCAGATTCTGATTGATAGTGTGTTACGCAATTAGGGTGCTGTTCTCGGCATTTAGTTTCCGAGATATACGCATTTCTGTAGTTGGGTGAAAAATTGCATTTCTCGATTTTAATTGATTATTAATTAACGCCCAATTATCTACAAGTTCATATAGTAAATGACTTTATATGATGTTTCTAAGTACCAGAAAATGTACTTAGAAACATCAGAAAATGTACTTACTAAGTACCAAAAATCAAAATTTGAAAATGCTTTTTCTCAAATCAAGTTTTTTCAGAGTTTCAACTTCAAATGTCTGATAAAATAAGAAAAAGTGCCAGTTTTTGAATATTTTTGAATCCTTATTATTAATTGACTATTCTAGATACCAAATCTGGTCTTAACTCAATACCCCACTACTGGACCCTTTTTGCTTGGACGTCCACATATTACCATAGAAGACCCGCACCCTAACGGTACAACACACAATAATTTTGAAGGATATTGCTAATCCATTGTTCCAATGTTCGAATGTGTCTGCTCAACAATGTAAATAACGCAACGAATGTTGTTTTGAACTGTCAAAATGAAACCGATTCCTACTGTGTGTTACGCAATTACCCCGCCGCTTCACCACAACTCAGTGGTCTCGAACCTACCGATTTTTCGGTATTTCTACCGATATGGGCTCTGTTCTGTAAGTTTTTTTTTTAAAATAAATAAACGAGTTTGATTGAATATTGTATTTTTTTTTGTCAAATACCGATTTTGGGTACAAATATACCGATTTTAGCTGGCAACTCTACCGATCTCTATGACGTTCGAGACCACTGCCACAACTCGCTAAATAAGTACTTACGTTTCGCGCTATTAAACGAATTTAAAACTTCATTCTGTTTCCGTCTCTTGACAGAAATTATGTAATATTTTTAGTGCTACACGCATTTAGTGATTTCTAGTGCTAGCGGTAAGTTCCTGATTGGTGTTCTGTTCAGCGTGAAATAGATATTAGACATAACACAACATCAGGCCTATACTCCCCGAAGGGTTGGCAGAGGTGTACCTATAGTACACCTACATTTCGCCAGTTATGTTTTGTAATAGGTGGCGAGCGTATTGCCATCAACCGGGCATGAAAAAGATATTAAGAGAATTTCTTTCCGAAGTCTGTGTTCTACTCCTGTGGTTACAACCTTGCGGTCAATGCACGAGCGAAAACGTTATTTACTATCAAGGAAACTTACATCTGACCGATTTGAAAACAAAATCCCGTGCACACGATAACCACATCTGTTGGCAAGCGTTACTATAGCGGCCGAGCGCTGCAAGCAGGAATAGTCCTTACGGTGTATAGATGTTCGTTTCTCCCATGGCACTTCTAGGCAATCGTGTAGGTACTATCTTCGACCACACCATCGCTTCTTTTCAATAGTATCCGGTGTTAGGTGATAAATATCTTCAATCCACACAAAACGGTACATGTTTACGATCAAAACATTTTTCTTGGCAACCGGTTCAGTGACGAAGCCATCACGAGACCAAACCACACGACACGCCCCGGAACAAATAACCAGTGTTTTTAGAACAAACGCATTTTACTAATCATGTGATAATCTTATCGTTTTATAAACAAGCTTCTGTACTTACGCCTCTTTTCTTACGATTATGAGGAACTAGCTTCCACCCGCGACCTCGTCCGCGTGAAATTTCTTGTTCTCCCGACCCACCCCGTCGCATCGCATCGCCTGCCCGCGTTGTTATTTCGTTTTCGCTTAGCGCTCGTTCTTACTTTTTTCTTTTTGCTCGGCTCCTAAGGGTCCTAGCGTAATGTTACGTACCCTATAGCGTTCCTCAAGAATTGGGCTATAAAATGCAAAAATAATTTGTCTAATCCGACAGGTAGTGACAGAGATTAGCGCGTTCAAACGATCGATAAAAAATATAATGTGTAGGTAACTAACGCATTTTTCTTACTTTAAGCATTTTTATACCCGTTGTAATTTCTAAACTAAAGATCCGATTTGAATAATTTAAAAAGGAATTAACATGTACAACCTTGATTATGAAACTATTTATTTGGATAAGGATTAACCGTTTAAGCAGCGCACGCAACGGAAGCTCTCGAAAGGAATACATTTTCCCCGTTTTTGCGACATTTTTCATTGATGCTCCGCTCCTATTGATCGTAGCGTCATGTTATAGCCTTCCTCGATAAATGGGCTATCCAATACCAAAATAAATTTTCAATTCGAACCAACAGTTCCTGAGATTAGCGCATTCAACCAACTAAACAAACAAACTTTTCAGCTTTATAATATTAAAGTATAGATTTGGAAACTGACATAATTTTGTAATGACCAACATGGCAACGACCATACGCTTTATAGAAACAAACTAGCTGTGGCTTCGGTTTATCTCAAATGCCTCCATCAATCGAATTATTGTGTGTATTTTTTATGCTCCCACTATACAGGGTCAAGTTAAATTAGCTAGCGAAACTCCGCAGACGTGACGGGAATCGATATCTAAACACGATAAAACATGAAAGAAATTAATTTTATGAGTTTTTTTTTTGGGTCACCGACCGCAGGTAGCCACTTCAAATATCAGTTTAGCAAAACTGTTTTTGTTTTACACGACTGCCCAAAAAAGGAGTGTAAAGTGTTCAGGGTTCATGTGTGTTTGTGAGTTACTTTATTCCGTTTTAATCGCCTGAACAGTTGTATGTATGGGGTATCGTTAGAATCCTTACATCCTCCCGAGTGACACTGGCTATTGGGGGACATTTTAGATTAAACCCCCCGACTGCGATGACAATTTTATTTATCTGTTTAGTCAGGGAGTAAATGAGTGACCTTTCGCTTTGTTTATAAAGATTAACTAATACAACTTGTTTATTACTTTTTACTTCGTTTTTGGCAGGGCAGTCGTGTTTTAATTTTTTTTTTTTGTTTAAACTTCACAGACGTTATGAGTACCAATATCTAAACACGATAAAACAAAATAAAATAAAAAACAGAATTTCTTAATACAATCTTCAAGTAACACCACTACCAGCGGTTGCAGACCCCAAAAAAAAATCATCAAATCTTTTATTTTTATTTTGTCGTGTTTAGATATCGATACCCATCGCGTTTGCGAAGTTTCGCTAGCTAATTTAATTCCACCCTGTATTGTTGTGTGTCGGGTCATCGAGCTCCTTAATATAAGGTTGAGCTCATGATGGCTGATGCACGCGGGCCGTCTGTTGGGACAGCGGGGCAATTGCGTAACACATTATCAATCGGAATCGGTTTAATTTTGACAGTTCAACAACATTCATTGCGTTATTTACGTGGTGAGCAGACAAATTTTTCGAACTTATGAAGCAATGGATTTACAATTTGCTTCAAAATGATTCAGATTCCGATTGATAGTGTGTTACGCAATTAGGGTGCAGGTTTACTCAAACTGTTTCTGGTCCTTTCCTCAAAAGGCCAGTCCAGATGCTACCCTGCATTTTGTTACGTGATATTTTCGATATAAAGTCTGGTTTTAGAGACTTTGACCCCTGAGTTTGTTTCGTCATTTCTTCTCAGGGGTAGTCAGATAGGAAATCTTGACTCCATCTATACCCCATTGGTTTAGGTAATAAATAAAGGTAAACAAAACACCACGTGACGTGGTTAACCGACTAAACGTAAACTAGTCACTTCAGTTGTCATGTTACGTCACAGTTGAAGACTACAACTGTGACGCACAACCTCTTAAGGGGTAATTGTAATGAGCCCTTAAGAGGTTCTGCGTAATAACGCACAACCTCTTAAATAAGAGGGCTGTCGCGTTTTGTCACCTCCCTCGCTGACACGGTGCCAAATTTTTAAGAATGTAAATGAAAAGATGCTTTTTTGAAAAATGTAATCAATTGACGAACTAATAAACAATATTAATTTAATAAGTAATTATTAAAACACATTTTTATTCTGGCATTTATTTAATCTTCTCAAAAACTGATCATAATACTTATTGAGCGTTTATTGAGAGTTTATTAGAGAAGATATATATAAATGCAATGCAAATAGAATCAACGTGACAGAGAATGGAGAATGCTGAAGTGCGTTTTCTTGTTTTGTTTCATATATTTAGATCAAGGCGCGAAGGTCAACGGAAAGAATGTAACTCTATATTTAATGTTAAAGAATACAAAGTGTAGAAATTATATTCACTTCTTACCACAGATTGGTCTCCGCACGTCCTTTTCATTAGTTAGAATGATCCTTTTAGTACGAACGACCAATGGGATAGATTAAAGTCAAGGCTGTTTCATCCTCTGGAAATAAGCTCTTAAGTAAGAAATTAAGAGCTTGTGACTAATTTAGATATAACAGCCGCACGGATCGACCTTTGATAGGATCCATTACATACCAAGACCCCTCCGTGCTTCGGAAAACTCGGCTGTCAATTGTAAATCTTGTGTCGGTACGGGTAGTCAGATATCCGAAAATCTGACAACCATTGTTACCAAGGGGTATCGTGTTACCTACTAACTGGGTTGTGGAGGTCAGATAGTCAGTCACTCCTTGTAAAACACTGGTAATCAGTCGCATCTACTAAAACTGGAAGCCGACCACGACATAGTGAAAGGCTGGTCTGATGATGATAAAGTAAGAACTCAAGAGGTTGAAATAGGGAGTCATTTCTATCACTGCAGACTGTTTCCCGGTACCTATAAGGGAGTCTTCAAGTCTGGAGTGAATATTTGGAATAGGGAGGATGCCTGGGTAAAAAAAAGAAATTCTATTTAGTCCATCAGTCAGATAATTAAAAAATATTAGATACGTATTATTTTGCTTTATCATCATCATCTGCCTAGCCTTTTCCCAACTATATTGGGGTCGGCTTCCAGTCAAACCGGATACAGCTGAATACCAGTATTTTACATGGAGCGACTGCCTATCTGACCTCCACAATCCAGTAACTGGGTAATACGATACCCCTTGGTAAGACTGGTTGTCAGACTCGGGCTTCTGACGACCCGTAACGACTGTCAAGGATACACGTATGACAGCCGGGACCAACGGCTTAACGTGCTTTCCGAGGCACGGAGGGGTCTTGATATGTAATGATGGTCACCCATCCACTAACCACCCGCGGCAAGCGTAGCTTAACCTGATCGATTGACCCGTGCGGCTGTTATTTCTTAGCCACAAGCCTCCTTTTGCTTTATCATATTAATAAAAAAATACTTAGATAAAACCCATTAAAGTTCAGTGGGGCTCGCTATGTCACAACTCAGTATAAAATCTAGCAAGGCGTGACGTCACGCCACATTTTAAATCAATGTATCGCCGTAATCTTTTGATTACGTAAAAAAAGAAAAAATACGTGTCCAATATTTTTTAATTATCTACCTGACGGACAAAACAAAATTTTTAGTCAGCATCCGTATAACTTCTAGACAGGCGTGTAGGACTATTATCGGCCGACACATGCCTATAATGAACCTAAGTAGGTAAGTATGAAATCGCCAACCGGTCTTGAGCAAGCGTGGTGATCAATGCTCGTGCCTTCTCTGTATGAGAAGAGGCCTTTGCCCTGCAGTGGGACAATAATAAGCTGGTATTAATATTTAACATAGTTTTTGCAAACGTTACAACATTCGATATGTCAGCTTTCAGAAATGGTCCAAAACTATTTCTAATATACATGTACTATCTAGTGCCAATGCTTATGACGTCACAGACAAGATAAACGTGTAACAAAAGATGTCTTAGAGGTTAGTAACCCTTTTAAATAAAGAGTAGAATTGATCAGCGCATCCTGTGATAAAGGGCACTCAACCAACGCTAGCTGGCAGGCCTCCAGTTTACGTAACAATAATGTATGACCGAGGTATGTGTTTACGACGATACGTCATTAGAATTTGTAGTAAAAATAGAGATGTAGACGTGTAATCTGCAAACATAGTTATCTTACATGAGGATTTACGATTATGCTAGTGTTGGGCCTGAGAAGGGACAAAGTTATAACAGCTGGCTGCCTCGTTGGTCTAGTGGTCGCAAAGCGCTACTGCTGGGCATGACGTTCTTTTTTCTTTTTGATGGGAAAGCATCAAATGACTTCTCCCGCTCTGGGTGGAGTGGGAGGGCGTGTCAGACTTTTACTGACTAAAACTTACCCGTGTTCCTTCTGTTGCCTGTGCCGGGGCCACGGTAATTCTTTCGAACATCCCGCAAAGCATGAGGTCCTGGGTTCGATTTCCAGGTCGGGCAAATCGTGATTGGGTTCTTCCATCGGAATTTCTCAGTAGCAGCTCGGAGTCTGGATTTGTGCGCGGTTGATGGCAATAGGCTCGCCCCCTATTACATGGGACTTAAACATAACTGGCGAAATGTGGGTGTTACTATAGATACACCTCTGCCTAACCCATCGGGGAAACAGTGCGTGATGTTATGTGTTATGTTAATAATCTATATTATTTTTATTTTCTTACTAGCGCGCCGCCCCTACTACGCACGGTTTTTACATCTTGATGAAACATCATACATATTGATACAAATAAACCTTCCGGAATAAATTCTCAAAATTATGGTAAAAACCGCATCAAAATCCGTTTCAAAAGCCGATACCCCCAGCGACGCTCTAAGCCGAGGTCCGTACTCCACAGGGGGTGCCCTTAGCGAGTGATTGCTTAGTTTTTAAGTTTTTATGCCCTCACTGGAGGCCTTAATTTATTAAGGCACCCACAGGAAAGTCCAGTTAAGCAACCGATAACCTCCTAGGTTGATTTGCGAGATGCCATTTCCCAAAAACAAAAAAAAAAATGTCAGGTTGTAGTTACTGCAGTGGCGAAAGCACCATATAATACGATTCCTACTGGCCTCCCTTCGGAGGTTCGCAACTGTACGGCTATTGGAGAATGGCACAGTCAGTAGTATCTACTATTGCCAAAAAAGTTAAAACCGGTTTCGCTTCGGCTTCTCTCTTACAAAAATTGACACCTCGCCGCTGCTGCATATCAGAAACAATTCCGATAGAAATTTTTGATGCGTCAACCAACCTTTTACCAGACAAAGTTGTGATCATCACGTATTGCTTTTATTTTGCTTCGCTTTGCTTAGATGATTCATTTCATTGATTGCAAGATTGCACGAAATTGTGAGTTTGCAAAAAATCTGTCAATCAAGTCAATTTGACTTAAAACTTAATATTTTATCGGAGCTGTATGTCTAAATATGTATGTTTTGTCTAATCTATTATTATAAGGAGGTGTGAGTTTGTGTGTAGGGGGTAATCTTCGGAACTACTGATCCGATTACGAAAATTCTGTCACTAAAGTAATGAGAAGCTACGGCATTGCCGAGTGTCATAAGATTTATTTTATGTTAAAACAAGAAATTTCACACAAAGTCGCGGGCAGAAGCAAGTTATTTATATAATGAATTACTTGAATAATCTTCTTGGAGGTGCAGGGAAACCAAGCCATGTGCTTGGCAATAGACTGATGAATGCAGTTTGTTGGTATAAGTAGACGCTGCTGACCACAGATCTTAGCAATGATCCCTTAAAATTAACCTTATGCGTCAGAATATGGGATTATTATTATTACTTTCAGCCTATTCTTTGCCTGAAATGACATTCTTATAAATACTTTCTTTAAACATAAAAAAGTAAACAGTTTATATTTTTATTTTGGAACAACAAAAAATTGACATACTTAATTACAATGGAAACGATCTACAAAAGTAAAAAACTATGTCGCAGCTATCACGCGCCCGTCTAAACTTATGAAACACATTGTTCCAGTCTTAATTACTACTAGCACCTCCCGCGCGACTTCGTCCGCGTGGATTTCGTACTTTAGTAGCCCGTTAGAGGCAGATTTTCAAAAAACCCTGGTACACGTTATTCTTTATTTTCGGTCTTAAGTATAAATATTGAGTTTCGAGTTAACCGTACCGCGCATTAAAATTCTTCCATAAACATTTTTGACACCCCCTAATCCCTCTTTAGTAGTGTAGTTTAAAATAACAAAAAACAAACACAAACTTATTTGATTTATTTGCATGGAACAATGTAGAATTGTAGAAAGACGTGCTCGTTAAAAGCGTCCGCAACAAAAAGATAAAAACCAAAAACGATTCAAAAATTAAAACAAGCCGTGGCAGCTAAGAGATGACCAGTCCCTACTGACGGCGCCCGTTCACGAACATGACGCATGGATCAGCACCATTCAGCTCAACCATTTTGAAGGGATCAGGGGGAAGAGGAGATTAGGTTTTGACTTTGCGCTGTCATAGTCAAATTATTCACCATTTATCATCCCACTCCCAAAAAACTTTAAACATTATTTAAATCAATATTGATTTCAAAAAAAAATAGAATCAGTGATCAGGGCGACGGCTGCGAAGGCTGCACCCTGTGTGCTCGGCGCCTCAGACCCCGAGCGCGGCTGCGCCGCAGTCGTCAAACGGTGACACTCCGTCATTAGTGACATTTTTTGTAAATAATGTGTTTAGTTTTAGTGCGTGTTGTTTATATAGTTTATTTTATTTTTATATAGGTAAGTGGAACATTATATAAGTTATTTATGATCAATAACGGCAGTAGCGATGCCGGAAATAGTGCCAGTCAACCTGTCACATCGCTCGATGTCCAGCTGGTGAGATGCCCGTATTGCTCACAGGCACGCTTTTTTAAAGGCGAAAGGGGGCTGAGGATACACTATGGCAAGATCCACAAACCACATAGTGTACCATTGTGCCCCCCAGCCACATCCCCAACATCAACACCTCCAGACCAAACCTTGTGGCAAACGCTAGCAAAATTAAAAAATTCTACCCCGGTTTTAAAGAGAGTTCCCCGGGGCGCGAGACAGTCTGTTGCGCTAAGTTTGACGCGATGTCTCCGTCTTGCGACTCAGGAGAACTCACAAAGTGCCTGGGAGCAATTACTCACCTTCCCTTATAGGATTCTACATGTCCAAAAAAATTTGGCAACTAAAACAACCTTAACGAAGCAAATTAAAGACAACTGCAACAATTCGACCATAATTTTAGATTCAAAATTACCTGCATTTAGCAATCAATCGCAAAAAGGCTTATGTTCACATGTAGAATCCAAATTAAGTGAAGGTGACATCAGGGGAGCGGCCAGGATATTGTTCAGCAGTGATGTGGTGGCGCCTTACTCTTCAGAAACGCTAACAGCTCTAGAGAGTAAACACCCAGCGCCTGCGGATGGTCTCACCTTTCCCGACCCACCTGACTCTCCCGACCTAAATTCAACCATCCTAAACGTTTCGGCCCCCCAGTTGATTGCAGCCGTGAGCTCCTTTCGAAGTGGTTCCGCCGGCGGCCTCGACGGCCTGACTCCACAACATCTAAAGGATCTACTGAGTTCAGGCGCCGGGGTAGCTGGTGAGTCGCTTTTGAAGGAGCTTGCGGCCCTGATTAACCTCATGCTCACCGGCGGTGTGAACGAGGCCGTCGTGGATGTCTTGTACGGGGCCAACTTATGCGCCCTGCGCAAGAAGGACGGCGGCATTCGTCCCATCGCCGTTGGGTGCACCTACAGGCGTACGGCAGCCAAAATATGCTGTAAGCTTTACAGCGAAACGCTTACAGCTAAGTTTCAGCCCCTGCAGCTTGGTTTTGGCTCGAAAGGGGGCTGTGAGGCTGCCGTACATGCCCTTTCCACCTTTTTAAACTTCAACAAAGGTGAGGTCATCCTCAAGGTTGACGTGAAGAACGCCTTTAACTCTGTAAACAGGGACACTTTGTTGGCTGAAGTCAAAAAGGAACTACCCGAAATTTATGGTTTTATGTGGCAATGTTACAGGTACCCTTCCAAATTATTATACAAGGACAATGTTTTGGAATCTGCAGTAGGATGCCAACAAGGTGACCCTCTCGGGCCAGTCATTTTCAGCTTGGCTATTCATCCAATTATCCAGAAACTAAATTCAAAATTTAACGTGTGGTATTTAGACGATGGAACTCTAGGAGGTGATGCAGACACCGTTTTGAAAGACCTACAACTTCTCAAACAGGAATTTAAATCTATTGGCTTGGACCTTAACCCCTCAAAATGTGAAATCTATCTTCCTGACATTACTGACAGACAATTGACCCTAGATAAATTTAATGCAATAGCCCCACAAATAAAAATTTTAGAAAAAAGTTCACTGCACCTCCTAGGTTCCCCAATTTTAGAAGACAGCTTTTCTCCTTTTATCGACGAAAAAATCAAAAACTTCAACGACATTTCGGACAGACTCTCCAAAATTAATTTACATTCGGCATTCACCTTGATAAGATACTGTTGTTTTGGCCCAAATTTTATATATTTTCTACGTTCTTCCCCTTTATGGAAGCAGCCACATCTGTTGGACAAAATTGACCAAATTATTCGCAACACGCTAACATCTATTTTAAATGTGGCCTTGGACGACCGAGCGTGGCTTCAAGCCACACTACCCATCCGTTTTGGCGGCCTCGGCGTCCGCAAAATTACCAGTATTAGCTTACCGGCGTTCCTGTCCTCTGTCCACAGCACTGAAAAGTTGACGGGGAAAATTTTAGCTCCCTCCCTGGTCGACTCTGAAGTGCCATGCTTGAGTGATGCGGTGAACGCCTGGATAGCAACTTGCCCGGATACAGATCGGCCCGTGAACCCATCTTCCCAGAGACAGTGGGATGAGCCGCTCTGCAGGTTGGTACGGAATAATCTTATCAATACGTCCACCAATACTGCTGAGCGTGCCCGCCTGCTGGCTGTGAGTGAATGGGAGTCGGGCCTCTGGCTTCAAGCACTACCGTCACCCAACATAGGCACTTTGCTGGGTGACTCCACCTTCCGGCTCGCTACCTGTCTGCGTCTGGGCGCTCCTTGCGGGGCTCCACATCGCTGCCAGTGCGGTGAAGCCGTTGACTGCCTCGGACATCATGGCCTGTCTTGTAGTAAGAGCGCAGGCCGGATAGCACGGCACGCCAGCATTAATGACATTATCCGTCGTGCTCTTGTCACCGCCGGGGTGCCAGCTGTTTTAGAACCCAACGGCTTGGCACGCGACGATGGCAAGAGACCAGACGGAATGACCATAATGCCTTGGAAGTTAGGCAGGCCTTTGGTGTGGGATGCAACATGTGTCGACACCCTTGCGCCATCCCATCTTCCTAGTACGGCGGGCTGTGCTGGGGCGGCTGCTGCAGGTGCGGAAAACCTCAAACGGCGAAAATATTCCGATCTTTTTGGGAGTTATATGTTCGAGCCGTTTGGGGTTGAAACACTAGGGCCATGGGGTCCGAGTGCCCACTTGGTTTTCCGAGACATCTCCAAGCGGTTGGTCGACTCTTCACGTGACCAAAGGGCTGGCCTATTCTTTGGCCAAAGAATCAGCATCGCCATACAACGTGGCAATGCTGCCAGCCTTTTGGGCACTTTTCCTGTTGACAGCGATGCGGACGAATTTTTTGATGCCCTATAATTATATAAATATATATATTTTTTTACATTTGTACATATTATAATTATTATTTTAAGTCTGTTAATAAATAAATAAATAAAATAACCTAAATAGAACACAAACTACATAATTTAATTACAAACTTCATAATTTACTTAGATAACGGGGTTGTAGTTGACGGGGAAAATTTTAGCTCCCTCCCTGGTCGACTCTGAAGTGCCATGCTTGAGTGATGCGGTGAACGCCTGGATAGCAACTTGCCCGGATACAGATCGGCCCGTGAACCCATCTTCCCAGAGACAGTGGGATGAGCCGCTCTGCAGGTTGGTACGGAATAATCTTATCAATACATCCACCAATACTGCTGAGCGTGCCCGCCTGCTGGCTGTGAGTGAATGGGAGTCGGGCCTCTGGCTTCAAGCACTACCGTCACCCAACATAGGCACTTTGCTGGGTGACTCCACCTTCCGGCTCGCTACCTGTCTGCGTCTGGGCGCTCCTTGCGGGGCTCCACATCGCTGCCAGTGCGGTGAAGCCGTTGACTGCCTCGGACATCATGGCCTGTCTTGTAGTAAGAGCGCAGGCCGGATAGCACGGCACGCCAGCATTAATGACATTATCCGTCGTGCTCTTGTCACCGCCGGGGTGCCAGCTGTTTTAGAACCCAACGGCTTGGCACGCGATGATGGCAAGAGACCAGACGGAATGACCATAATGCCTTGGAAGTTAGGCAGGCCTTTGGTGTGGGATGCAACATGTGTCGACACCCTTGCGCCATCCCATCTTCCTAGTACGGCGGGCTGTGCTGGGGCGGCTGCTGCAGGTGCGGAAAACCTCAAACGGCGAAAATATTCCGATCTTTTTGGGAGTTATATGTTCGAGCCGTTTGGGGTTGAAACACTAGGGCCATGGGGTCCGAGTGCCCACTTGGTTTTCCGAGACATCTCCAAGCGGTTGGTCGACTCTTCACGTGACCAAAGGGCTGGCCTATTCTTTGGCCAAAGAATCAGCATCGCCATACAACGTGGCAATGCTGCCAGCCTTTTGGGCACTTTTCCTGTTGACAGCGATGCGGACGAATTTTTTGATGCCCTATAATTATATAAATATATATATTTTTTTACATTTGTACATATTATAATTATTATTTTAAGTCTGTTAGCTTATATATTATGTAAATATTATGTATTGGTTTAATTGAAATAATAAAATTTCCCAAACTAACCCCTTAGATAAACATTCGTGCCAAGTTTCAAGTTTATTAGCTCAAGAAATAAGATTTTTCAGACAAAAAATTCCCCCCTTTTCCCCCCTTAAAAATCGAATTACCAAAAATAATTGCTTAGCGATGCTTACAACATAAAAGGCATCAACTGCCAAAATTTCAAGTTTGTAGCCGCAGCGGTTTAGGCTCTGCGTTGCTGTTGATACTACAGGACCAAAACTGAAATCGCGAAAAAAAAAATCTGCTGTTTCCTACATTTTGACGAGTTATGCGAACATAAATGTAGGGAACAATTGTTTTGTTTAATGGTGACGCACGATTACTGACCATGGTTTCGTGAATTCGATTCCCAGGCCGGGCAAAGTGTAACTTCTTCCATCAGGAAATTCTCAGTAAGTAGCAGCATGGAGTCTGTAGTTTTGCCTATTACATGGAACAGAATCATACCTGCCGAAATATGGGTGTGCTGAACAGTTTTACTACCCCTTCGAGTATAACAGGCGATAGCATGCTGTTTAGAAGACAGGAGGACGCTGCAGAACATCGATATTGGCAATCATCATCTGCCTAACCTTTTCCCAACTATAAATGTTGGGGTCGGCTTCCAGTCTAACGGGATGCAGCTGAATACCAGTATTTTACATGGATCGACTGCCTATCTGACCTCCACAACCCAGTTACTCGGTAATACGATACCCCTTGGTAAGACTGGTTGTCAGACTTTCGGGCTTTTGGCGACCCGTAACGACTGACAAAGGTCCACGAATGACAGCCCAGACCAACGGCTTAACGTGTTTTCCGAGGCACGGAGGGCTCTAAGTATTTAAAAATTGTCACCCATCCACGGACCAACCGCGGCAAGCATAGCTTAACCTGACCGATCGACCCGTACGGCTGTTATTACTTAGCCACAGCCTCATCTCATCATCGACTTTGGCAATAATCCCTTAAAAATCGAAAGGAAACCGAGCAACCGGCATGTCCTAGAACCAAAAATTCGAAGACATGTGACATCCGCCAACCCGCACTGGGCTCATATGGCGAATTATGGCCCACTCCCTCTTATAGACAGGAGGCCTGTCTCCCAGCAGTGGGAATATTATAGGCTGATTATGCCTTAAAATTCGCCATTTAAATACGTCAGGAAATTACTATACCCAATTCGTTGCTGCAAATGACTTTCCTAGTACTTAATATTCATTCACATTTTCTTGTTTCCAGGTTCCTTAGTTTCTTCAATCTTGGCTATCGGGGCAGCGGTCAGTGCCCTCCCCGTGGGCATGATAGCTAACAAGGTTGGCAGAAGACCTACCGTGCTCATACTGTCTGTGCCGTTCCTACTCAACTGGCTGCTCACTATCTTCGCCAATGGCGCTGGCATGCTGATTGCTGCGAGATTCTTCGCTGGAATAGCTACTGGTGAGTTTTGATTTATTATCGAGTCGTAGAACAGTATTTCTAGAAATAGATGTCCTAATAATGGATGGTTGCGAGTGAAATCGTTATAGCAACAAGGTTATCAATTAGGAAAGTTAGGATCATCACTAAGGTTGGCTTAAGAATTGGTGATTGCAGTGTATTGGCAACAACACACTGGCGGTGGATACAATTTAAGCCACCAGTCAATATTGTTACGTTCTGGGTTCAAGAGCGTGGCAAGTATAGCAATGGTGAAATTACAGGCACAAAATAGACGTTTGAATATTGACTTCAAAATTGGCAACACATACGCAATACCCTTGGTGTCACATCTAAAGGCACTCCATCGGTTTCTACTTAATAGGCGGTGACGATTGTATTCCATCATTTATCAACCTGTTTGCCACTAGTCCATAACTATGTGAGTGGCCTCAGACTTTTACTAATCCACCCACATATAGAAACACTGTACAAAAATAATTGCTGGGAAACGATTTTTATTATTGGTGTGAAAAATCGCTGTTAGGGTATGGCAGAGCTCAATGTAACGCTCGCAAAACATTGTGCTTATGGGTGCATGGAACCGTACAGGGGTCGTGGGGGTGTTTAAAGTTAACCTTCAATATATATATCTTCGTAAACAGAAGGTTCCCAGGTATGATCATTTTCATGTACTAGAGTACATAAAAATTATCACAAGACGGGAAGAACAAGTGATTCTCGGCTTCGTTAAGAGTCTTTTTACATCCTTGTTTTTCTTAGGTGGAGCCTGCGTAGCAGCCCCCATGTACATCGGCGAGATAGCAGAGACTTCCATCCGAGGTTCTTTAGGCGCCTTCTTCCAGCTGTTCCTCACTGTGGGCATCCTATTCACATTTGTGGTCGGCGGCTGGACGCATTGGAGGACCTTGTCCATCATATCTGCTGTCTTCCCCGTTCTGCTGGTGGCTGTGTTCTGGTGAGTAACCTAAATGAAATAGCAGATAGCTGCACTGGAATGTTAAATGCCTGGGAAGAAGCACAAGATGCCATTGGAATTTTTTGCGACCTGTCTAAGGCGTTCGATTGCGTAAGCCATGAGACACCTGCTGAAACTAGAGCACTGTGGGATTAGGAATACAGATCTTGATTTACTAAGATCATACCTGAAAGATAGAACGGTTAAAGTTCAAGTAAACGGCATGAATTCATTAGGGTCTGAATTGGCAATGTGTGTTCCTCAAGGTTTGACATTGGGTCCATTCCTCTTTTTAGTTTACATTAATGATTTACCCCACTTCAAAATCAACCGACGATAGTGTTATTTGCAGATGACACATCATTGATCTTTAAAATAAACTTACGGTCACAAAATCTTGACGACGTGAATAACTCTATTCTTCAGGTCCGAGATTGGTTTACGGTAAATAATTTGGTACTAAATGAAAAAAAAACCAAATGCCAGCGTATTGAATGAAAAACTGGAATTTATTAAACAAACGGTTTTCCTAGGAATCACGCTAGACGAGAAATTACAATGGGGACCTCATAGTAACATCTTTTGATAAAACAGTTAACACATGTACAAACCGCGCGTTTGGTCTATTTTAGCTCTTCCACAGCATTATGTCATATGGCATTATACTGTGCGGTCGGGCTGCTGACGTTGAATCCATTTTTATTTGGCAAAAGAGGTACTGTGTTAGATGTTACAACAAAATACCTTGTGATATATTGCAATTAAATGAAAGAAAATTTAAAACTCATATTAAAAGTACATTTTGTAAATAAGCTACAAATTAGAAGATTTTATCTAAGATGCTTGGAAACATGCTGGTCCTGCTCCATAGGACAATATAGAGTCTAGACAAAATCAAACTGGTTGCTAATTTAGTTGTATAATTTACTATTTTTATGACATTGATTTTACATTCTGTGATTACTTTAGTTCACACACTGACTTATTACTTTTTAAACTTTAGGTAAATCGTCTACTTTTACAATCTTTGTATCTGTACTATCACCGTGTATCTGTCGCAGCCATAGAGAATTAGTTATATAGTCTTTGGCCGCAGCTAACTGGTTTAATTAGCCGTTTAGTCAACTGCCTAGCCTTTTAACTAAACGGAAACCGTTCTGGCTGACTAGCGGCCTGGGGGCCAACCACCACCTCTTAAAGCAGTATTATTTTAATGTAAGATTAAAATAATACTGCTTTATGAGGTGGTGGTATAGGCTCTGAATGATATTCAATTTTAGGTTAGGTTGGAACTGTGACTAACCACGCGCATGTCGAATTGGTCGCAGTAAATAAGTCAGGGCATCCCGACCAAAATGGGGTAGGTTAGGTTAGAACTGTGACCAAACAGTGTAGGTACTTCCAAAGGCTAGGCGGTAAACTAAGTGGTTAATTAAACCAGTTGGCTGCGACATATCTGTCACAAACTTATCTGTCATGGCTCCATTTTTAATTATTTTTACTTATTGTGGTATAATAATTTTATTCTAGGTGCATCGTCTTCACATATAATTATAATGAATGTATACAAAATATTGTGAAACATTTTAAAAGAGTAACAACGGTGAAGTTTCTTGCCCATTCTTCTCCATACGAAACTACCTTTTGGAAGGGGCGACTAGAATCAACTCTATTTTTTTTTTGTAAATTTTGGCATTCAAAAGTGCCTTTTATGTGCCTATTTGAAATAAATGATTTGACTTTCACTTTGAAACTAAACCCAAAAACGTTTTACCGTTGCAAAAAGGGATGGTGCTATTCAACCTGTATAACTCCATCTCTCTCTCGCGCTGGAATCCTGGACTGCAGTTAGGTATAGTCCAGGAGCTAGACCACCACCTCTTAAAGCAGTATTATTGTAATCTTACTTGAGTGTGGGAAAGAGATGGAGCTAAATGTCCTGTATAGCTTCATGTCTTTCTCACACTGAAGTAATATTAAAATAATACTGCTTTAAGAGGTGGTGGTTGGGCCCCAGTCCTTGGACTAACTGTCTCGTTGTCCCAAGCGCGACTGCTGAGCTTGGGTTCTTGGGTTCGATCCCAGGGTCGGTTAAAGTATTATTGGGTTTTTCAGTATCAGTCCAGAGTTTAGATTAATTTATTGGATTCAGTTTTTCAACTTGAGGTAGGCATATGAAATTGATTAGTTTAAATCAGAGGTTCCCAGACTTTTTTTCTCATAAACCACTTTCATAATTTGGACCCCTGCAGCTACATTTCTATCATATTCCCAAAACTGTGACAAAAAATGTGAAGATAGACCCCAACGTAGACCCCCGTCGAGTGGGTGTGTGGTCCGTCGAGTGGACCCCTGGGGGTCCATTTGGACTACTTTGGGAACTAAGGGTTTATATAAAATGTCGGATTCCTAGGTTCTTACATTGAATCAATCGTAATAAGTGTGCTTATAGCATTGATTAGACACTTGATACTGCCTGTGTTTGCAGCTAAAAGTGACATGTAAACAACTCTTGATTTGTATGCACTTTGTCTCTGCCACAATAATATCCTAAATTCTTCGTACGTTATGTAGTTTCGAATAGAATTAGATAAGCATTAAAATGCACTTTCCGATTCAAATCCCAGTTGAAATATGGAAAACGTTATTGAAATTAACTATTATAACAGCAAGATTTATGATAATTATTATGATAATACAGTTGCAAAGTTCACTTGTATTGTTGTTGATCTAAAAATAACTATCAGGTTATGTGACATTTTCCTTTGCATAGTTTTATCAACAAAGTGTAGATAAATATGATTTAAATCGGTTTGTAGAAAAATAACATTTATTTTATTTTATTTTAATAAGTACAGAGGCAGACTACCAACGAAGACAATTTAGCACAGATATGACAACATACAGTATATAAATCTGAAGTCCAATTATTACTGTTGTGTGAACAAAATATGTCATTCTGAATTACTAAAGTCATGCATTAACCATGATGGAAGTATTAAATATGCAATTATGGGCTGGAAAAGTTTTCGACACAAAAGCAATTTAAAAATGGATGTTCGAATGTGTTTTTTGTATTTCAGGTGGATGCCCGAAACTCCTCAGTATCTTCTAGGCAAGAACCGCAGGCGTGATGCTGAGAAGTCCCTGCGTTGGCTGCGAGGACCCGATGCTGACCTCACGTCAGAACTTGAGGAGATGCAGAAAGACGTATGACTTTTATTTTATTACAAGCCGAATATCCGATGGTATTCTCCATCGGCAAGCCGTATGCCCGATGGTATTCCCCATCGGCAAGCCGTATGCCCGATGGTATTCTCCATCGGCAAGCCGTATGCCCGATGGTATTCCCCATCGGCAAGGCGTATGCCCGATGGTATTCCCCATCGGCAAGCCGTATGCCCGATGGTATTCCCCATCGGCAAGCCGTATGCCCGATGGTATTCCCCATCGGCAAGCCGTATGCCCGATGGTATTCCCCATCGGCAAGCCGTATGCCCGATGGTATTCCCTATCGGCAAGCCGTATTCAAAAATACCGCATGTATGTTACGCGATTTGTTGTAGTTTTTGAGTTATTTAATATTTGGGTCTATCCCACTAAAAACTTAAACCCCTGCTATCGACACTCTTTTGAGTAACTTGCAGGAATGTTAGGAAGTTTATTATTTTACGTATGAAAGTAGCATTCAAGACGTCACGTCACATTCTGACTGAAAAATACTCGCTACAAAAAAAAGATATGACTTTTTGAAGCTCCACCGGCAGAAAACTCTAAAACTACAAAAAATCGCAGAACATACACGGGGTATCTTCGAATACCTCTGGGTATAAGAAATTCAGATTTTTCTTTTGGAGTCACTATTTGGACCATTCTGTAGATATGAGATAGATATATAAGTAGTTCGTCTATTGAGATGCAATAAAACCCAATAGAGCCCTTCATGAGTCACGATACTTGAGCACGTTCGGTGTGGGCGGGGCAGTCAGCTTTATTTCCAATATGAAGCTATGGATTAGCAATATGCTTCAAAATAATTCAGATTATGATTCATACTTAGTGTGTTACGCAATTAGGGTGCTTTTTGACTAGCTATCTTTTCCCATTATTGAGCCGTATATGTACGCATTTGTAATGTGTCTTTGTTTCAAACGATTTCCAATGTACTTTTTCTATACATACATACATAAATTCACGCCTTCTTCCCATGGGGGTAGGCAGAAACTTCAGAACGCCACCTGCTACGGTCCTTACATACTCCTTTTGTTTTTTGTTCTACACATTCTACACACTTTCATTTTTCTATTATAACCAGTGATGGGAATAGGTAGTGCTAATTTGCCTAAACTTCGAGGAAGGAAGTAACATAGAGTGGATAAATTAATACCTCCCCTAAAATCCCGGAATCATTTTAATGACGTTTAAATCCCGGGGTTTAAGAATTACGAATTATTTATTGGACTTCATTAGTAGTTACAAATGATTGATTTTAAAAATCATAACACTTTTTAGGGTTACACACAGACACACACATTTATATCTGTAATTTTTATGGTGTACTACATAGTAAAGAGTATTCTATCTATAAATAAAGTCTGTGTGAAGTGGTTTTTAAATCACAAATCATCAAATTCCCGGGATTTAAACGACATTAAAATTATTCCAGGATTTTAGAGGAGGTATCATCCACTATATGTTACTTCCTTCCTCGAAGTTTAGGCAAATTAGCACTACCTATTCCGATCACTGATTATAAGTGACCGAATATCATAAAATACCACGTTAACCACGTGGTCTTCATTCCAAGCACTAAGGGGATGATAAAATACTCTAGCACATCCTCTTCACATTAGTCATGCGTTATAATAACGATTGTTTGTATTTCCAGGTGGACGACGCAGCGCGGCAACGCGCCGGCATGATGAGCATGGTCACGAACAAAGCGTCCCGCATGGCGCTCATCTGCGGGCTCGGCCTCATGTTCTTCCAGCAGTTCAGCGGCATCAACGCCGTTATCTTCTACACCAACAACATCTTCCAATCCGCCGGGTCCGACATCCCTCCTGTCATTGCCACCATCATCGTCGGCGTTGTGCAGACCATTGCCACTTATTTATCCTCAGTCTTCGTTGATAAGGCTGGTCGTAGGATCCTTCTACTCCAGAGTACTGCTATCATGGGGCTCTGCCTAATCATTCTCGGTATCTACTTCAAGTTACAAAAGGATAACTATAATGTCGCCTCCGTTGGCTGGATTCCGTTAGTCTGCTTAATTCTCTTCATCATTTCCTTTTCCATGGGTTTCGGTCCGATTCCTTGGATGATGATGGCTGAATTGTTCCCGGTTGAGTTCCGAGGTGCGGCCACCGGCGTTACTGTCATAGTGAACTGGATGTTGGTGTTCGTTGTGACCCTTTGCTTCCCTATTATGAAGGATGCTATAGGCATCTACAGTTGCTTCTGGTTCTTCGCTGCTTTCATGATCATTGGCACGATCTTCGTGTTCTTTTTGATCCCGGAGACTAAAGGTAAGACTGTTTCGCAAATCCAAGCTATTTTGGCTGGTAAAAAGGCTTGAATGTAGGTAGTGAGGGTTACCATGATTGATAGTCAATTTAAAAAAATCAGTTTAAGCATCTAAACTACACACGGAGCTTCAATGGAATATTGTGGTGAAGCCCTCTAATAAAAATGTTGTGATACTACTGTAAATGATTTATGGCAAATGAAATAATTTACCGTAGGAAAACGTAATTGATACTGCCGAGTTGAAATGAAATAAATGTTGATATAAGTAACACATGACATAAAAATTTAAAGCAAAAGTTCTAAAATAATTATTTTAATTAATCTCCATAATTATTATTTAACAAAAACTTGGGCCGATATGAAATGTTGTAAATATAAATTATTTTTATATCAATATCTTGTAGCTCCACCGATTTTTGTTGTAATATTAATAATTTAGGACACAACAATTAATAATTTGTGATGAATCACCTAATAGTTATTTTGAACAATTTTGATTACTATTCTTTTTGTGTTGTCATTTTAATTATTATATGAACATGATGAATTTATGTGAATGTCAATAATTTTTAATATAATTTAATTACAAATAATGTTTAGCCAAATAATAATTTTAGACTCTTAGCTGGCCTAATAGTTTACTTTTCTTTAGACTTTTCTGCTTTTTAATATTTTTTGTTTTGTAATTTACTCTAAGTAGGTATATCTAGAAATTAGGAATAAATGCCGTCTAATTTCAGTGGCAAAAAATATTAAATTGTTGAGAATTATATAACAAAAAGTGTTAAAACATCTGCTTTAGTTGATTTAAAATAAGTAATTTTGGAATAAGTATTTAATTAGTGAAGAGAGATTGTATGAGTGCCTTAGTCCAATTTATTGTGATATAATACTCATATAATGAAGAGAGACTGTTTCACATACAAAATAACGGCAAAAGCGATCTTTATATGTAATTATGATGGCATTTTTGTCGGTAAGTTGGTGTTCTATTGATAAATGCCAAGGAATAAAAGAAATAATAAAAAATCCTATTTAATAATTTAAGAATAAAAAGTTTTCTCGCCAGTCAGTTTTAAGCTGTTTTGCTAATTATTATTATTATTTTAGCAGGAATATTATTAAAAGTAAAAAATAAATAATGGTTTGGTAATGCAATGAGAATATACGAGTTTTCCTAACAAAGATATAAATAATATTAATGTGATGAAAACAATGAACAAATTCTAGATTGAATTTAATTTAGAGCATTTAGTTAGACGGGGACCTTTTCGCCTTGCCTTTTGCAATAACTGCGAATTCATGCAAATTGTGATTTTAGAAAATGCAGTGCCTTTAAAAACAAAATAGCTATTAGTGCCTGAAAAAAAAAATAGCAAAATGGTTGTGGTCTCCAGTCTACATTGTTCTAAAAAATAATGTTAGGTACTTAAAATATAAAGAAAAGTGCCAAATGTTTACAATTGTCTGTTTTAGTTATTTTTATACAGTGATCGTTGTTGATGTTATAACTTAAAGTTAATGTTTAATTTAAGCAATTTAGATTATTAAATAATAAGCTGTTACTTCTGGGTTTTATTAATGTTGATCCCCTCGAAAATCTACCAATGCTCGACATTGTAGGTCTCACAATAGTCGCTACAATGATCTGTGAAGAGCTTTTGCAATAATCGCTACTTTTTTCCAAACTGCGGGGTAATTGCATACAGCATAGCCAATAACCCAATATTATGTCTGAAATAAAATGAATAATTAATAGCACACAAACAGTAGCAATGATTTTCATTTTGACAGTTCAACAACATTCATTGCGTTATTTACGTTCTTGAGCAGACAAACTTCTTGTACATATGAAGCAATGGATTAGCAATATAATATAGCAATAAGCTTCAAAATCATTCAGATTGTGATTGAAAGTGTGTTACGCAATTATGGTGCTGATTAGTGATCTCTTCACCCGCGTCCAATCTAAACGCGATCGTCGCGCGAATACGCAATCGGTCGCGTGCATAATGTCACTTTTTTTTTTTTCAGAAAACCAGAAAGCGCCCTCTATCGGTGCGACCACGCGTTCAAGTTCACCGAACAAACAGTTCGAACGGAACTGCCGTTCTATTCTGTAAACATCACACCGTGAGCACTTAGGTGAAGTGAGTTTGAAGTGAGCTGTCAATCCCTAGTAGAGTAAGGTAGGATGACAGTTCACATCACGCTCACTTCACCCAAATTTTCACGGTGGGATCTTTACAGAATAGCACCACTGGTTACTTTTAAATAGCAGGTGGTTAGAGCACCGAAGATACTGCCCAGGTATCAACATGGGTTTGGTATTAGTTAAATGTAGATCTATGTCTTACACCCGCCGCACATGCAAACTCGCATTGGTCATCAAGTCCCGCGTGCGAGTGGCAATGTTTAAAATCTACGGCTTTGTAGGTAGGTACCTGCTTTCACATATACGCTCTGAAATGCTATCACTCGCACGAGCACAGAACCCGCGCACGAGACTCGTGATGATCAATGCGTGTGAGCATGCGCGATGGGCGTTACAATGCCTAATTTCCTTTGCCTCAGAACTGTCCAGAAAATGTAGTTCCAGAGGTACCTAGGTTAGGTAAAATAGCCCAAGCAGTTTCTGGTGGAGCCTGCAGAAGTAAATTTTGCCTTACGGAGGCTAGAAATTCCTTTGTACTTCTTGGCCATCTAGCCAACTTTCGACTAGGTACCGCCCGCGCGCCCCATCCAAAAATGAAAACCAATAATCTCATTACACAATATTTATTAAGAAGTCAATATAAAGAAGAAGTCAGCGACGGGCACTCTCGACAAATGGTTCTCTTCTCAATGTCATCGACCCTCGAGGACAGCTCGGTGATCTAAACGAAAGAAAGAAAATAAATTTATTTGACCCAGGTCTCCTTCTTAGCGTGTCGATGGCAATCAAAATAGACTCGGCCCAGAATTCAGCTACGAGTTTGGCGCCATCTGTAGCATCCATCAGTTTCTATAACGTGCAGACAGGCCACGCAGGACGCGATATTAAATGTCCCATCGTTTGTAGAACAGCACCACATTTACACTCCAGGGCGGAGTCATTTATTAATCTCCACCTGAAGAGGTTTCCTTGCTTCGGCCAACCTGGGACCAGAGTCTTATAAATACTTCCAGGTTAGCCATGGCAACTTGTGTCCAGGTGGGTGACCCAGGTTAAGTCATACAAAAAACCAACCTGCTTTTCAATAGCTTTCACATCACTCCTGAAGCCACTGACCGTAGCATCCAACTCCGTTAGATACTGTATCTTCCCACAGAGCTCGTCATATTTCTGGGAGATGTAATCTCTTGCGTTCTGAGAATCAGTTAACTCCTTGTCTATCTTGCTGATCACCTCATACTTTAACTCATCGAACTTAGACTCCACACTCGGCCCAAATAAATGGGCACCCTTGATCGCCAGATCTTCTTCTTTCATTTTGTTGGCAATCAGTTTTGTATGGCAAGCCATTTTTAATGTTTTGGTATATTAACACGGAATAATTTTATGTTTTGGAAACTTAAGTGCATTTTTGCGTAATTTAAAGAAGAATTCCTAAAAGTGCAGATAAAAAAATACTCGGTGACACTCGGTGCATAAATGAAAGCGCATAAAATTGACATTGATTTTTTTTCTTGACAGTTTTTGGTTTTTGTCTTATGTCATTTTCTCTGGTGCCTGTATTTTTTTATTTTGCTATGCCATCTTTCCGATTACCTTTTAGGTTATCTAAGTGACTTTGTTGAAAGTAGCCAGAAAACTGTAAACTTGGGATCGAAGGCGGTTATTTCCAAAATATTTCAAACTGTCTGAGGATGATGATAATTTTCCAATTTATTAAATAACAAAACACGATACGGTATTCAAGATGATCACGGGTCAGTAAGAAAGAAGGTGATAATCTCATGCTCATAAGCCAAGGCTAATTCCCTTGGATAATGGATAGGTACTGCATGAGTGTTTGACACTTTCAGATGCACTTCACCAACCTGCTTACAACACGGGGGAAGGGTGCAACGATAAAATAAGGGATCGATTAGATAAAAGTTACATTAACCATGAAAATGTTAAGATGTCAATACTAAAAGTGTTATGTAAATACGTAAGTAAGAAAATATTACGGACGACATGCATTGGTAAAAAGATTATTTTTGGATACTTTTACTTTTGTAAAAAAATACTCTTTACGAAGCTGAGAATCACTTGCACTACCCTTTATTATGATATTTCTTTGTACTGGACCATACCCGGAAACCTTTTGGTTACGGAGATATTGAAGTTCCAATTTTTTTTGCGTTTTTTTTACGTAATATTGCCCTCTTTTCGTCTTCAGCCTCCGAGTTGATTCAGATGCTCGACGATCTTAGCGTAGCAAGTCGAACTTCGGATGAATATGTCAAAGACCAAGTTGATGACGAACAGCGCGCATCGCAGGATCACTGTGGCGGGTGGGGATGTTGAATACGTTGATGAGTATTTCTATCTTAGTCAAATAGTCACTTTCCAGGCAAGACAAAACAAAGAAGTTGCAAGATGCACCGAAAATGCCTGGAAGAGCGATTGGGCCATGAAAGATCTAATGAAGGGTGATCTTTCTTTGTCCCTTAAGAAAAGACTCATTGACGTGTGCATTCTTCCCATCCTCACATATGATTCTCAAACATGGTCTTTGACAAATCGACAGAGGTCCACGCTCGGGGTTTGCCAGAGGGCTATGGAACGGAGTATTCTGGGTATCCAACTAACAGACCGGGTAAGGAATACGACCATCCGTTTCACCACAAAGATAACTGATATCGTTTGGAAAGCTGCCACGCTAAAATGGAATTGGGCCGGGCACATCTGCCGCATGTCAGACGACCAATGGGCCAAACTCACGAATCTTACGACCCAATTGGTCACTCTTAATGGCAAGCGATATCGCGACAGGCCCAGACGGAGATGGCGGGATGAGCTGGACTTCTTCAACAAGAACTGGTCCATAGCAGCTTTAAAAAGAGAGAAGTGGAATGAGAGTAGGGCGGGCTTTGTCCAGCAGTGGGACATCACAGGCTTTTAATAATAATATTAAAAACACCACCGCCGTATCTCTACGTTAAAGTCGTGGTGGGCCTTGCGCGTTCTCAAATCCGGTCTGTGCCGGTAGAGTTTATTTTGCCGGAACAGGTCTAGGGTGAGGAGCCAGACCAAGAGAGATACAGAAACCGGCAGGGCAGCATGTGGCGAGCTGTTGGGCAATAGCGACCCCACGGATCCTATCTGCCGGGAGAAGTCTAGTTCCTCATCTCTGGCTTGCCTTTATTGGCCGGTTGGAGTGAACACTGATGAGGAACAGAGCTCCCACCTCTTTTTTGCCTTTACTGGCCGGCTTGAGTGGAGATTCGCAAGAGCATACGTGCTCGGAGGAAGGAAGTATTCCAGTAAGATGCTGGTAGGGATCTTGACCGTACTTCCGGGATTGTCCTGATAGCCGTGAAATACCTCTCCACTCCTCATAAGCACCTCTAGGACATGTTGCCCTCTTGTCGCTACGATACTATGTGCTAGCGACCGTTTTCGGGGGCCGATTATTGAGTGTGCAAGTCACCCCCTGCCATTTTATCTATGTATTTTATATAAAACATTGGTTAGGCAGGGGCTATTATAGTCTTTCCATAGTTCTGGATAACCAGTTCACTTTAGCCACCCAAACCCATAATCCGATATTTTTGTTTCCATATCATGCGATAGTCCTACACCAACCGGGAGTTGAACTTGGGTGCACTTGCATAGTGCGAACAGAGATATTCGTCGGGTGGTGCCTCATTTCCATTGAAAGCGTCTAACGGGCCTCTGCGAGTTGGCTTCGGCCCCTCATATGCCTTTCAAAGGTCCGGGACCCTAGGGTCCCGAGAAATATATTAATAATAATTATATTTATGTATTTTATGAGACTGGGAGACTGGGTCTAATTCTTTGTCATCTGTAATAGAGTCATCTGAATCTGAGCTTTCAGAGGACTGGTCTATGATGGCATGTGCACCTGCAATTTTAGTTATATTTAATGTAAATAATGTAACTGTACCTACGTAATCAAACTTCACTGACTTGTAGGTACTTACGTTTACGTATCTGCTGTACACCTTTATGAGTAAACATTTTTCCACAACACACAGTAATATGAAAAGAACTTAAAAAAACCTTAAAGAAGAAAGATAAGAAAACCTCAGTTAGGTACTCGGCTCAGTCCGGCTTACACTGCCGGCCGTCTCCTTCCGATCGGAAATAAAAACCAAAGCTGAGTCATAATAATGTGCAATCAGCCAATCAGGACCTGTCAATGACAGAGTAGCGAGGCTGGAGCTAGGCCACCACCTCTTAAAGCAGTATTATGTAATCTTACTTCAGTGTGGGAAAGAGATGGATCTAGACGTCCTGTATAGCTCCATCTCTTTCTCACACTGAAGTAATATTATTAATTATATATGAGGCTCCAAAGGTCCGGGACCCCAAGGTCCCGAAAAATGTCAAGAGACATGAAAATAATAATAATAATTATATTTATGTATTTTATGAGACTGGGAGAGACTGGGTCTAATTCTTTGTCATCTGTAATAGAGTCATCTGAATCTGAGCTTTCAGAGGACTGGCATTATTATAACATTTTTTAGGGTTACACACACACACACACATTTATATCTGTAATTTTTATGGTGTACATAGTAAAGAGTATTCTATCTATCTATAAATAAAGTCCAATAATAATAATGCTTTAAGAGGTGGTGGTTGCCCCCCTGTGCGTCAAAGAAAACCTCTATTTGTTAAGGTTTAGTACCGCTACCGATACATTCATAAAGGTACTTCTACCGAAATATACCGGTACTTATGCATTTCCAACCTCAAATTTCCGCGACTGAAAAAAAAAACGGTATCGAAATATTTCGGTACCCTTATTTAACGATATATGGCGTCATACCGAAATTTAAAGGTACCTTAATTTTTGGGTAATTCAGTCCCTGGCTTTAACCATGGTACTGAACTAATTTCTTTATCTTACATAGGTAATGAAAAATCCTCCAGCAATTATTAACCACTTCACTTATCAAGCACTTCACTACCGCATAATCATTATACCTATCATTGACACTTTCATAATCATAATTGTAACTTTCCTACACCTGAACAAGTGACACATTTTTCTATACGCACGCAGATCAGATACAAGCTATCATAATATCATTCCTAGTATAAGTTGATCTCTCTTGATACGGAATGCCTATACTATACGACAGTTGCGCAGATTTTTTTATCGGACTTTATTTGTAATTACAAATTATTGATTTGAAAAATCATAACATTTTTTAGGGTTACACACACACACACACATTTATATCTGTATTTTTTATGGTGTACATAGTAAAGAGTATTCTATCTATCTATAAATAAAGTCCAATAAATAATTCGTGGTTTTTAAATCCCGGGATTTAAACGTCATTAAAATTATTCCGGGATTTTAGAGGAGGTATTATCTACTCCATGTTACTTCCTTCCTCGAAGTTTAGGCAAATTAGCAATACCTATTCCTATCACTGCTTATGACCCCTGATGAAAATGTGTTATTTTTTAATGGATTCGAGATAATTTTGATACCAAAAACGCGAATTTTAAATAGCAATAACTTTTTTATTTTCAGTAGGTATTATTAAGATTTATTACTTAAGTATTGGTAATGTTATTGCAGTAATTTTGTGCCGATTTCGGATCGGACAGGGTTTTTGTTACACGTTGTATACAGGTCTGAAGACTGGTTCGGATCTTTACTGGCAAGTTCGTTGTTGGGTAGGTACATACCGGCTAACATCGGGGACAAACTCAGTGCAATGACACAAACATAGGGTACTGAATTAACAGGACGTGACCTACGAAAAGATGAGGTAAGTCTCAATGGCGAGGCTTGACATTTCGTAGGAGGGAAGCCGAAGAAAAAATTTTTCAGTTAAGTATACAAATATGATTGTCACGTGTGTGGTGGTAGGTGAAGTTACTCTTTCGATCCTCCAAAGGGAAGCCGATAGGAATGGAGTTGTTAGCGCGCTTCGCCTCTGGTAAGTCTACACCAACGACATCAGTTTGGTAATCTAATGAAAGAAAAACTTCTCTATAGTTTTGAACAAAAAATAATAAAAATCGTGCTAATGTTTGTGAGACAAACTGCTCACGAGAAATTTAGTTTTATACTAGCTTTTCCCCGCGGCTTTGCCCGAGAGGAGGTCGGAAATTATCCTACTTAAGTAGGTATTACCGGTAAAAAGTATCTTTTGTCCTAGCCCGGGCCATGGTCTGCCTGTGTGCCAAATTGCATCCAGACGGGCAGATACATAGACAGTTACTTTCGCATTTAACTGCTCAAGGGGGCAGTGCAAGCCACTCATTCGTCAGCGCTCACGGGCGCCCGCCCCCGCTTCGTGGCAGTGGTATAGTTACCGGCACGAATCGTGAGCACAAATTCCACATGAACTGTGGTTGCCGTGGTCAGCGGGCTTTAACCTCATTGCCCCTGCCCGTCTACGAATTGCCGTAATAGGAAATAAGATTCGTAAGGCTTATAAGTGGAGTTTGTGCTCACGACTCGTGCCGGCAACTATACAGCGGTATCGGTCAAACTATAGCAGCATTTCCAACTAGAATATTCTAGAAGAGACCTTAATTTATTTTTAAAAGCAACTGTTAACACAGAAACTTAGGTAATATTTATGTAGGTGAATAAAATATTTACTTAGGTGTGCATCAATGCCACTGAGTACTAAAGTTCAACGAACAGAACAAAATAAAATACCTCTATCTTCTCTTGGATATAATAAACAGTATTAATATGTAAGCAAATATTTGAAGATTCCAAAAGCTAACAAATCTTTTCTTTACCATTTATTTAAGTTATTTCGGTTAGAGATGTGATAAATTAGATAAACAACAAGTAGCAACGGTAAATTATTTTTATGATTCATAAACAGTTGCTCTGGCAGACATTGAGTTTGTCAGATTTTTGTTACAAGCCGAAAGCATTGGTTTTCTCTATTCTATTGTTCAGTATTAATGTGTCCTAGAAATTCTTAATATGGCTGGCATTATTATAATCATTATAAACTTATATTATTGCACTAATATTAGTTGGGGTACACCAAGGTGCTATTCTAGGCCCTTTGTATTAATCCGAGTCTTCAACGCAGCCCTTTATTATCTGTTGGGTTTTATTTTATGGCAACCCTAAATCCATAAGGGTGGCTGTAACTTATCTGTCTTCTTTTGCATATATTTCTTATATAATTTGGCAGGGCTATTTCGGACTTCTACCAACTAAAACTACACCGCTTTCCTCAGTTCATAGCAGTACATGTATGATGTAATGCACCAGCTGAAGTGTTGTTGCCTCTTTGCAAGTCATCGTGTGGCAAGCCAAGCACCGCGAGTCGTTCGAGTTTTTCTATTACCTTCCTACCTACTTCGAGATGATCATTTTGACAGAAAATCCTTCTCATATTCAGCCAAGAACACCCAATTATAAACATGAGCACATGCGCTTGGAGATTCATTAAAAATTGTAGGTACAGTAAGCGGCACGTCAGTGGTAACAAAACCAGTCAAAGCTGGCCTCGTATTCTATTGAAACTCCGTACTACGCTAGGCCAACTCAAGGCCAATGTCACTGACGTGTTCAGTGACGTGGTCACTGACGTGGTCACTGATGTTGTCACTGACGTCGTCACTGATGTTGTCACTGACGTGTTCAGTGACGTGGTCACTGACGTGGTCACTGACGTGGTCACTGACGTGGTCACTGACGTGGTCACTGACGTGGTCACTGACTTGGTCACTGACGTGGTCTGTGACGTGCGGCCTACGGTATGCTCATACTACCACTTATTGCGAGTCCAAGTTAATTTCTAGCATTCCTAAAAGATCACGGTGTGATCTGATGTCCATATGTATCACCCAAGGTCGCTAGGAATAAAACAGGTGCTTCGTCATTCACATGACGTCTCGTTTCTGAAGAAACCCGGCGACATTTATCTTTTGCTCAAGGGGTACGCTATTGACTGCTTGCTTGATAAAATTGCACTTCATTATTAGGGTTCTGCGTTAGGAATTTAGAAATTATATCGTAAGGTCCTTAAAGGAGATAATTTATAAATGGATAGATATATAGGTAGGTTCGTTTCATATTTTCAGCATGAGATAGGCAGAGCCAACACGTACCCCACATATTGACTGTGCTACGCTTACTAAGCATCAACGATGTACTTCAACTACCAGATTATGAGACAAAAGGGCACGACAACCATTGAGAATAAAAGGACCATGAATCCGAAATTGGAGTGTAATATGGTCTCAGTAAATGGACAGACGATACCGATGAACTGTTTTTTTACCATAAGAACATTCACACATTTCTCCCGGGAAAGAGTGATTGGCGTAACCGAGCTATACTATATATGTATGTCTTTTTTATCTATCAACCGTCTATTAATAAACAAATTATCTACAGAACCCTTCGTCAGGATCCTGACTCACGCCTGGTACTACACCCTTCATATCAATATTTAGTTGTATATTATTGAATTTAGGTCTAGTTGTGCTTGGTACGTTTCTGTGGTCGGTACACTCGTCTTTAATATCCAGTAAGTACCTACTTATATTTTTTTAGTTTTACTAAAATATTTTTAAGTTTTTCGGCAAAATTCGTTTTCCCTAACCTAAATTTTAATTTTAATTTTTTTTTAAAACGACGCCGTGAGCATGAAGATTTGTGTATCTAGTTAAAATGTGTGATTAGTGTGTCCTTTCTTAATTTGGACCTAAAAGTTACATGGATATTTGGATTCTTCTAGTACTCCTTCAAAATACGTTGCGGCTCCCCCATGCGAAATAAATAATGGTTGTTTTTAAAATCGTCTTGTCTTTAACAGGTATTCTAAGAAAGTTGAGATTTTATCGATTCACGGATCAAGCCAAGTGTGTGAGGAATCTTATAAAGCTAGCTTTATGCTAACGTTTTGAAGCGGAGTTTTAATAAAAACACACACAGTCGAACTATCTACTTTTAATTAACATCTAATAAAAGCCACTGATTATTTTTGTTAATGGTGAAAAGTGATTGCAAAGATTTAAACCTGGTAAAATTTCATAGGTAGGCACTTGTATACCTACATGCAATTTTGACTTGTATATCTTGATGCCGCCATTAAAGCGGCACGCTGCAAGTATATAATAAATTTAATTAAATTTTTGTAAAAATATCATGTCCTATCGAAGGGAGAGAGCCGGGATAACCCGGGGTAACCCATTAGGGTAACTCAGGAGTCAGGACCCTCCTACCTCAGACACCTTTCTCTATTTAAGATTGTGCATTATAAATCAACTAGTTCCTGTAATAAGAGGATATTATTATGTCGAGATAAATAAAGATTTATGATTATGACTAGCTTGGGCGGGATTTAAAAACCACGAATTTTTTATCGGACTTTATTTGTAGTTACAAATTATTGACTTGAAAAATCATAACATTTTTTAGGGTTACACACACACACATTTATAACTGTAATTTTTATGGTGTACATAGTTAAGAGTATTCTATCTATCTATAAATAAAGTTCAATAAATAATTCGTGGTTTTTAAATCCCGGGATTTAAACGTCATTAAAATTATTCCGGGATTTTAGAGGAGGTTTTATCTACTCCATGTTACTTCCTTCCTCGAAGTTTAGGCAAATTAGCACTACCTATTCCTATCACTGCTTATAAACCTAAACCTTCCTCATGAATTCGTCCGTTCAATGGTGAAAACCGTATGAATGTCCGTAAATAGTTTTTGATTTTATCGCGTTCAGACAGACAGACAGACAGACAGACGCGGCACGGCGGAGGGACTATGTAGTGATTATGTATGTTCGAAATAAAACAGGTCAAAGGAACAAACATATACACGGGCACCTTTAAAACAAGCAAAACAAATATGATTATGACGCACGCGCACCGCGGTTGCTGTTTTTCCATTGATGTGCTCCGTTTTCCAAACAAAGTGCAACTCGGAACGCAGATCGCAGAACGTAGATCGTAGAACGCAGGGCTCCAATATTAGGCAGCATTTGTGACGCATCTAAGACGTTATGGTAGGCAGAAGGAAATAATCTTTGTTTAGAATAAATCAGGAGTTTATCCTCGGGGCTAACTTGGAGCGGTTCCAATATTTGAACGATGACTGTGCGAGACAATTTGACAGGACGCTATAGATTTCCATTGTTTAAATAGCCGAGTTTACCGTTCTGCGTCCAATAAGCAAGGCTATTATCATGTATTTCAAATTCCCGGAAATAATTTACACAGAGAAACTGTAGTTTCAGGTTTGGACACTATTTTACTGAAATAATAAATTTTGGACCTCAAATTGGCCGCAAACAGACAGCTGTGCTGCTGGGGAGTTTGTTGCGCCACTTCTTCCCAGCTAAAGTACTAGGAACTGGTGAAGGGCGGGCGTTTTGGGGGACTGTCTTATGTAATTTTTGACGTCCGAAAAGTCTCAGCCTAATTTGAATAGATGACTTTTGATTTTGATTTTAAATGAGAGGTGAAATATAGTGGAACTTCTTACTTTGCCCGCGTGGAGGTCGGAATAAATAAACTTCTCCATGAAAAAACCGGCTAAGGGCGTGACGGACCACGCATAATGAAGGGTTCCGTAGTGAAGTCCGTCTTCTTCTCCTCAGTCAATGATTTGTTGTTGCTGGGGAGTTTGTCGCACCACTTCTTCTTCCCAGCTAAACACTAGGAAGTGGTGACGGGCAGGCGTTTTGGGGGACTGTCTTATGAAATTTTTGACTTTCGAAAAGTGCTGATTCTCAGCCTAGTTTGAATAAATGACTTTTGATTTTGTTTATGTAGCGTCCTCTACTTAGGCAACAATTTATTTATCACTGATCACCAAAGAAAAAAGAAAGAAAATACGTTTATTTGCGGTAAACATGACGCAAAGAAAAAGAACACAAACACAAACACACACACACACATTCTGTTTATAAAGGACTAGCTACCCGCCCCTGCTTCCAACGGTTTTTACGACTTGACGAAATGTCGAGATTTCTTGATTATATACACATAAATCTTCCGGAATAAATTTTCTAAATTATGATGAAAATCGCATCAAAATACGTCGCGTAGTTTAGAGACAGCCCCGGATTCACGCCTAGGTCTACAAGGCCCCGGCCTAAGGGACTAACCAGCCTAGGGGCCCTAAAACTACCTCGACTAGGTAGCTTGTCTGCCTGACGGCAGGCAGACTGGGCTGGATAGCAAATACTACAGGCCCCGCGCTCATATCATGGTACCTATACCAACCGTAGGAAAGAAAAAACAATTTGACCTCTCCTAAGCGGGATGCTAAAAATTTTCGAGCTTGCTTCGCTCGCTGTTGCATCTTATCCTTACACATTCTTGCATAAGTCGACAAAGTAACTCCTATTACTCTATGAATACTTAAAAGAAACCTAATCACCCTGCCTGTCCTTGTGTTACCCTATGTAAAATTTCTACATTTATATCTGTACATACATTGGTGTACACAATAAAGAGTATTCTATCTATCTATTTAATGTATCCGGTGCTTAAACTTTAGAGCTCGCTTCGCTGGCTCTTGCATCCAAAGTTCTCTTAGAAAGATCACCGTTCAATCACTGCCGGTAGTACCAACCAGCTATGTGAAAAATAAATCATGTAGGTTTTTACAAAAGTACTATTGTTTGAAGTAAGTAAGTTGGTTCAAATAACTTGAGTGAAAAGGAATACGAGGAAAAGAACGTCTTTGTTTAGAAACGTCGACTTAAGACGACCGATGAAGTAAATAGGTATGGTGACATACATAGCATGTGCTGCATTATTTCTTTTGCTTATTTATAGTAATTAAAGTTGGTTGTAAATAATATTTTCTGTACTAGTGGATTCTGTTTGCTAAAGGACTCTGCACAAAATGTTAGGAAATAGCCGTTCGGCTGAAATTGTGATACAATATAACATGCTGATTCATCGTCTATACAGGATGTACGGGACAGCCCTCCGCAGACTGATGGGGTGAATCCAGTATATCATACTAAGATGATCAGTACATGAAATTATTTCAGGAACGTTTCCAATAAACCAATAAACCATATATATCCAATATATATATATATATATATATATCCAATAAACCTGATTTGTTTTGTTACCTCACAAGCAATGTATCGTGACCGTGGCAAAACGCGCGTAGCGAACCGCAGCGCTGATTTTTTTTATTTTAGCTGTTTTATTTACATAAATAGAGTGCTGCGTAAAGAGAATGTAATTTTACATTGAAACAAAGAAATAGTAACTGAAAATACGATAAAAAAATGAAAATTTTCCTGAGAATATTTTCGGTGGAGTATGATTCAAAATAAGGAGCTGAATGCATCCTGTTAGTTTGCGGAGAGCGGTCCCTTACACCCTGTATAAGAATTTGGTAGATACAAAAAGCATTCAAATCAATCACAATAAGTTTTAATTCATATTTTATGGTTTAAAAATAAATTTCAGCTAACATTTTGTAAAATGTCAAGTGCCTAGTTTAGAGAACAACGCGATTATACAGACATAAAAGCGACTTTGTTTTATACTAGAGATTGTACCACAGATTAGGTATACACAGTCTTTATAGATTACAAAAGTAGGAAAATTTTTAAATGGCTTAATTACTTAATCGTGGTTAGACAAAAGTACACTTTCAATGCTCCTAGTTTAGGTTTAGTAGGTATGTATGTACCAATAACTAAATAATAATATTTTTCGCCAAGTGTTTGATCAACCAACCCGCACTATTCCCATGTGATGGATTACAGCCCACTTCCTCTCACAGAGAGGAGGCCTGATGCCTGGAAATAAGAACAATATAGGCTGATTATGTTTTTGTCTCGGTCTCAAAGAGATTTGCTGCCAAAAATACCTAAATTATGTATTAACATTAGTCACACTCACACAGTAGTTCTTCTAAAATCACTTCATGTACTCTCCAACATGAGTGTGTTCAGGATCTAAATACTCATATGTTTTATTCTTTATCTATCGCCATTGGAGTCTGTCCGTTCATGATGATATGATATGTAGTCCAGATTGTGCTATCATTTAGTCGCAAGGGTACTTGTAATCTGTGTACATATTGTATTCTGTGTCGTTGCGGACACCAGCTGTCAAAGCCATAAAAATTAATGTGCCAAACTGTTGTTTTGGAATTTAATTGATTAGTGTAAAGAGGATATTAAGAAAAAAGTGAGTAGATTTTTTTTTTGTTATTTTTCCCCATAAATTGTTTTGATAATTTAAGTTGTATTTTTTAGTTATATCTTACTAATTTCGCGTCAGCGTGTCACATGTTATAGTAGTGTTTTAAATGAGTGATTCCTTTCGCCATTAACAATTAAAACGTTATTATTAAAAGACAAAAGGCATTGTAAGCACCATAATGGCAAAAACACTTGCACAGACCATATCCAAAGGCGAGATTTCTATTATAATTGCACAAAGCCATATAATGTATAAAAACAGTTGTTACCATTATTATTCAACAAATAGAAAATCTTTGCAAGATGTTAGAAACTGTACAGAAACTGTTGCAACAAGGTTATTTTCGTTTTGAAATTGCTGAAGAAGAGATGAAAATAGTCGTTGAATCGCAGTTAATAGCGGCTTTAGATCCAGACCAAGATCGTTATTCTACGTACATTTGATTCATGATACACTCAGTACTAAAATGTACTTTGATACACTAGTAACATGCCTACAAAGTAGGTTTTAAAAGGTCAAGAAAATCACCGGACTAGGTAATAAATTATTTATAACTAGCTGGGGTACCCGGCTTCGCTCAGGAGCTAGAACACCACCTCGTAAAGCAGTATTCAGTAGTCAGTAATAGTCTGATACGTCCTCCCGCTCCGCCCAGACCGTGAGAAGTCATTTGATGATTTCCCATCCAAAAAAAAAAGGGTGAATTTTGAAAAATCCTGCTCACTTTCGTTACTTATAACGAACTCTTGTGCAATATTTCATGCGTCTAGACCCAGCGATTGACTGTGCGTTGTCTATCAGTGAATGAATTTAAGATTTTTATTATGTAGATCATAATTATACAATTAAGTTACTAAACCCGATGATAATTGCAACTCTGCTTCAAACTAAGACCATCTCATGTTCAAAATTGTACCTTTATGCAGGCTGTATCAGAAAGTTGCGGTCAAATTTAACGGTGTTGTACAGACCATCAAACTGAACAAGTTTTTCCATGGGACCAACATCGTAATCGAGAAAAAATTATCAACTATCCCGTACAAAGCTCGGATGATATTTTTTTCTCGATTACGATGTTAAAACAGTATACAGAGATGGAGCTAGACGTCCTGTATAGCTCCATCTCTTTCTCACACTGAAGTAACATTAAAATAATACTGCTTTAAGAGGTGGTGGTTGGCCCCCAGGGAGTTGTTCCAGAATATTCCACAACATTCGAGAGTGTTATGGAATATTCCACAATGATCTGGGATGTTCCCGAACATTCCAGAATGTTGTAGAATACTCTCGAATGTTCTGGACTGTTCTAGAAATTTCTAGAGGGCGACACTTCCAGCCCTTATATCTTCAAAAGTACGCCCTTCAGGTAAAAACGGAAACCTTCTCCATAGATATGAGAGATAGAGGGCTACCACAACATGTAACTCCTTTGATCGTACCGGGACTCATTTCTGAGTTTTAACGGCACGCACATTGTACACTTTCTTTTATAATATACTGGTGATTTTTTTTACAGTCTCGAAATGTTTACAGGGTGTTCTACCCATGAATATGAACAACTTTCACTATGGGACCAACTCTGAAATCACGAAAACAAAATCTGCTGTATAGTAGAAAAGTTTAAACCTACTTGACCAAAATGTATGAAACAGCTGATTTTTTTTCGTGATCTCATAGTTGGTCCCATAGTGAAAGTTGTTCATGTTCACGGGTAGAACATCCTGTAAAAATTTCGAGACGGTAAAAAAAATCGTCCAGTATATTGATATTGATAATATATTGATTAGCTTTTGCCCGCGGCTTCGCCCGCGTGGAGGTCGGACATTATCCCCAGAGATTGTCTAAAATCGCCGTCTAGCAGTACCATCATATATTACGTTAGTCGCTCTTGATATCTTTGATACATAGTTCGATTTAGTGCTTCGATTACACTTTTGTCGGCCATCGTAAATACATTAATTCCAAGCCAACAGTTTACATTGCTGTAACATTCGTCCCCGCTCGCTGCTTTTGACTAGCATTTCCTCATGAGTTAAGTTTAATGGCTGTTCAAGTACCGAATGTGCCGCACGGCCACCATTTCAACGCAACGTGGCGGCTATTTCAGAGGAGGCTACTGCATCAGCAACTCCTTTGTACAAAATCGCTGAAATATGTAACTCTTTACGTCTTACCAAAACCTTAAATTAGAATTTTCATAATTATATCCCTTACTTCAGAAATCATGGGTTTCCCATACAAACTTTTATCCCCAATATCACCCCCTGTAGGATTATTTTTAAGAAAAAATGTAGCTTATGACCGGACCATGCCATCTGTCTCCTTGCCAAATTTTCGAAATCCGTTGAACGGTTTAGTCGTGAAAAGGTAACTTACAGACAGACAGACTTACTTTCAAATAAAATATTTTCGAATTTATAATATCAGTATGGATTTCGCGGGCTACATTGAAGGAATCATCCCAAAGTAGACTTTAAAAAATCAAAATGAAAATATTTTATTTCACATAAACCTACATGGATATTTATGAAACATCAGAAGCTAGGTGCACGGTTCCAATTGATCGTTTGCTATGGAGACGGCAAGAAACTCCACGGTTACTCTTTTAAAAAATGATTGGCTTTTACAATGGATGCTTGTCTGTTCACGGCGTGATTCACACCAATACTGTATGGGACTATAACGGCCAAACCCAATAACCTATCTATCACCAGTTTTGGCATACTGGAGATAGAAAATCCCATCTATCTATGATTTTAACGTCCCAATAATCTATAAGAGATTATAGAATCTTACCAACCTGACATAAGGATGGATAGAATTTTACTGTCTACCATCGATAGCGATCTGTCTTTTACTGAAAATAGGTTATTGGGTTCGGCCGTTAGTGTATAATCTATGGTATGGCAGTCGGGAATCTGTCGACGGCACTGGATGAAACTGGATGTTTTCACGTTTCGGGACGGCTTACCTACGCTGATTTGGTTTTAAAATGGAGATAAATCAAGAATTATGAATTATATTGATTCATGAAAGGACTGTAATATGGGATAAGAATTAATAAGATGATCGGATGTCCCTATCCAAAACCTTTCCTTTTTTTTTCGAGTTTTACACGTAATAAGCAAAGATGATCTTTTTGCACAGAAAAAACAACTGCGGGCCAACCACCACCTCTTAAAGCAGTATTATTTTAATGTTACTTCAGTGTGAGAAAGAGATGGAGCTATACAGGACGTCTAGCTCCATCTCTTTCCCACACTGAAGTAACATTACAATAATACTGCTTTAAGAGGTGGTGGTCTAGCTCCTGAGTTGTTACCTAACCGTTGTCACGCTCATTAGGATGACGTCAGAATCTCGTAGACAAAATTCGACAAATCGAGAAAGTTATGTTAGCGCTGCTGGGCAATTTGGTGCTATCTACGTTGTGTTTATCTATTCTATACAGACATAGATTATGCAAAATACGCGCATTGACGTGCAGTTGTGGACACCAGCCCGTATTACATACCTATTACCTAGAGACATAGATTAAAATAAATGAAAATATTAATCATCGTCATCTCCGTCGTCATCGTCGTCTTAATAATAATCGTCATCGCCCTTGTCCCATGTATTTGAGCTCGGTGCAACACGTTTTCGTCTTCCATTCAAATGAGAATATGAATATGTTTAAAAATAAAACCGTGTAAATATTTTGGGTCTTTCACCTGGCTACGGCTGCTACGGGCGCTACGGGGCGTAGGCCAGGGGTTACGAAAAAATCACCATCATTGTTTGTTGTTTAAGGATGATCTAGCTACCTTTAAAAGGTTGAATAATACTCGGAAGTATGCCAAAGAAAAAGTGTCTTTATTGAACAAAATGTTACTAGGGTCATTAAACGACGGAAATTCTTAACACCGCGATTCAGATTTAAAGGAAATCGGTACAGCGCCATCTATCCATCGGAATGTTAACTAAGTTTACTTGACGTTTTGAACTACTTCAAACATTTGTATAGTTGAATTTTTGCTGTAATTTTGATTTCATCTTGTTTAGTTAGTTTGTTTCCTGGAAAATGTATTGTTATGTTTTTACCTGAAGGAATAACTCGACTTTCCTATTTTGCTTCTTCGTGTCAGCTTTCATAGCGAAGTGTAGCATTCGTAGCGCAGCATAGCCTCCGTAGCCCAGCCTAGCTTCCGTAGCGGAGCGTGGCCATACGACAATGACCTTCCAAACAAACCTACCATCTACCCTACCTTACCTACTAAACATAAACTATAGAACTTATTCTATTAAAATTGTATGATTGAAATAACCACTTTTACGCACATTTTGGCAAACTCTAGATAAAATAACTATCTAATTTAATAGATAGCAATATCAGTTTGATATTTTATGGTTATCATAAAATAAATCACTTTATTATTGATAGTTTTATCGTGATTGTAGTTAATTACCCCACACCCTACGGAAAATAACAATGCTTTTGATAACATTTTAATTTGCACACTGATTTTTAGTTTTATCTGCAATCGTTGATTATGTACTTATTTTTACAGAAGTAAATCAATTTTAATTATAGACAGGTAATTTATCTGTTTATTACAAGTAGTATTTTAGCTAATTATGGTGGTAATCTAGTTAAACCTAGAATTTAATTGAGCGTCAGTTTTATAGACTTATATAAGTAGGTATGTACATTTAATAAGTAATGAATAATTGTGGTTTTAGTAAAGAACGACGTTTGCTTTGATAAGAGCGTTGAAGTTTTATTTTAAACTAGCTGTGCCCCGCGACCTCGTTCGCGTGGAAGTCGAAAGATACACAATATACTAAATAACAACCACATTTTAATAAAACTTCCTCGTCCCCCGACCCGTCGCGTTACATCGCCAGCCCGCGCTATTACTTCGTTTTCGCTTAGTGTTCTTTCTGACTTTTTCTTTTTGCTCGGCTCCTAAGGATCGTAGTGCGATGTTAAATAGCTTATAACTATCCTCGAGAATTGGGCTAGCAAATGCAAAAAGAATTTTTCAAATCTGACTTCTTGTTCACAATTTCATTGGTTTTAATTTTTTGCGCGAAACCCTAATTATTTTTCTAAAATAAAAGTAGTCCATGTAAAATCCCGTCAAAATCGATCCAGCCGTTTCGGATATTAGCTAGAACAAACAGACAGACAGACAAACAACAATTTTAAAATTTGCTTTTTTGTTATAATTAAGTACCGTACATACTTTCATGTCATATGCATTTAGTAAAAAGCAGTTATTTTGATATTACAATCGGACACTTCAATTTTATTTATTTATATAGATTACTAGCGGTCGCCCGCGGCTCCGCCCGCGTGGATGTCGGTTTTCGCGACAAAAAGTAGCCTATGTGTTATTCTGATTTATATAACCTATAGCGGTCCCCCGCGGCTCCGCCTGCGTGGATGTCGATTACCGCTACAAAAAGCCTAAGTTTGATCCCATGTGTTCAACTACCCAAAAGTAAATTCAGCAATTTAGCCGACAAACAGGCAGATAAACAGACTTTCACATTTATTTTATTAGCAGGATAAGATAACTTCATGTGTTAAATATTGTTTTAAAGGATACAATTTTTGTGAAAAAAGTTACTGAATTAGAGCTTCCCTTTATATGTACAACATTAGATGTAATTTTATCTTATGGCAACAAAATGTATTGATGTTCGGGAGAACCAACTCGTGATAGGCCAACGTACAGTTGGCCATGGGTAAAGCATTCCTTTCCCTACTAAATTGAAAGTTTGGCCCTGGGACTTGTTAATTGTTAATGCAAAAGAAGTTTTCACCGGAAATTGAAGTCGTTTAAATGGAATTGGTAAATCGGTGGGGATCATCGGTATCCGAGGAATGTGAGCTAATTCACCAGCAGCAGGGTCGGTGATAATGGTCGCTACAATTAAATTGTCTTTTAATTCCTTTATGAGTAGCCTCGTTCCATTGCACATATTGGGAGGGCTCAAATTTCTGAGAAGCATTATTGGCGTTCCGACTTTTAACGACAGTTGGTGAGGTGGCAGTCCAGCGGGGTTGAGAGAATTTAAAAATTCCTGTGGGTAATGTACTGCGTCTTCGATATTAGTGACAGTGTCTATGGATTTATAATGCTTAACTTGACCCGGGACTCTTTGCATAATTAAATTGTTTATTTCATTGACCATGTCATTCCTAGGTGACACTATTGCTCTACAACACAGCCAACGAAAGTCATTTCCATGTAAATTTTCTATGCCAGGGTATACTGCATCTATCAAGCTTTCTAAAGAATGGACTCGATCGACTCGACTCGAATCGACGCTCGACACTCGACTCTCGTGCGCGTAACTCAGAGGTTCTTACATTTTGTTCATGAAGTCGTTGCGAACGCTCGACACTCGACTCTCGCGTGCGTAACTCAGAGGTTCTTACATTTTGTTCATGAAGTCGTTGCGAACGCTCGACACTCGACTCTCGTGCGCGTAACTCAGAGGTTCTTACATTTTGTTCATGAAGTCGTTGCGAACGCTCGACACTCGACTCTCGCGTGCGTAACTCAGAGGTTCTTACATTTTGTTCATGAAGTCGTTGCGAACGCTCGACACTCGACTCTCGTGCGCGTAACTCAGAGGTTCTTACATTTTGTTCATGAAGTCGTTGCGAACGCTCGACACTCGACTCTCGTGCGCGTAACTCAGAGGTTCTTACATTTTGTTCATGAAGTCGTTGCGAACGCTCGACACTCGACTCTCGTGCGCGTAACTCTGAGGTTCTTACATTTTGTTCATGAAGTCGTTGCGAACGCTCGACACTCGACTGTCGCGCGCGTAACTCAGAGGTTCTCAGATTTTGTTCGGCAAGACGTTGTGAACGTTCAGGTGAAGATTCTTCAATACGACGTATTCTTGCTGCCCATGCTTGAGAACTGTGTTTAGAAAGTTGAGACCTCGTTCTTTTAGGCATTTTGCAGACTTTAGATATATCTGTAGATATGTAACAAACAAATAATATATATAATTAAGAAAATGTTAATGGCGTGTAATATTTTAGCTCAGAAAACAACTGTTTAGCCCTAAAAAGAACTGTTATTTTATCCCTGTAAAGAACTGTTTTTTAGCCCTGAAAAGAACTGTTGTTTAGCTCTGAAAAGAACTTTTGTTTAATTCTGAAAAGAACTTTTGTTTCGTTCTGAAAAGAACTTTTATATAGCTCTGAAAAGAACTTTTATATAGCTCTGAAAAGAACTTTTATATAGCTCTGAAAAGAACTTTTATATAGCTTTGAAAAGAAACTTTTATGTAGCTCTGAAAAGAACTTTTTGTTAGGTTTAGTTTTAACAACGAAATCTAAAAATTTTCGTACGAAAATTATTAGAAACCGCGTGCGACCGCTGCGTAAGGAGCCGACCACGCGTCTGAGCCGCGCGGGTACCTTACTCATAGACAGTAGAAAGTAGAAATAGTATTATATTGATTTCGCCATAACTTTCAAACCAAACGTCCAATTTTAATGAATTACAGACTAAATATTATCTACATAAACAGTACTTTGTGACAAAATAGTTTATTTTGATAAGGAGTAATGACATGTGTAAAATAAATGCGTTTAAATGAAGTCCTAAAAAAATTCAAGATTTTTAAATAAAAAAATGGTTGTTGTGCTTAACTCGAAATAGATAGGTATAGTGTGTCGCGGACTTTTTTGTAGATATTTTTAAGGTATTTAATTAATTAGAACATATTATGGTTCTATATTTTATAGTTTAGGCGGCGTACGCCAAATAAGGAACTTTTTTGGATGATTTTTTACACCTTGGGCCCGAATAACCCAAATATCATACGGACCCCTATTTTTCTATAATAAAATATAGCCTATGTTACTCGCAGATAATGTAGCTTTCTAATGGTCAAAGAATTTTTAAAATCGGTCCAGTAGTTTTTGAGTTTATCCATTACAAACAAACAAAAATACAAATTTTTCCTCTTTATAATATTAAAATATATATTTTTCCTCTTTATAATATTATATAGTATAGATGATGAGGAAAACAGATTTATCGAGACAAGAAGCGATAATACTTTATCTAGATTCTTGTTATGAAAGCCTTAGGCCAGTTTAAGCAGACAGATTCGATCTAATCTGATTTTAATCTACTTTTATACGGAGATTCATGATTGTAGATTTTAGGTAAGTAGTACTGAGTATTTTCATATTTAAGCTTGTTACTATTCCATAGCACTCATATCAGTCGTTACGGGTCGTCAGAAGCCCAAAAGTCTGACAACCAGTCTTACCAAGGGGTATCGTGTTACCCAGTTACTGGGTTGTGGAGGTCATATATAGGCAGTAGCTCCATATAAAATACTGGTATTCAGCTGCATCCGGTTAGACTGGAAGTTGACCCCAACATAGTTGGGAAAAGGCTAGGCAGATTGATTTGACTGTTCCATATTGGATCCCATTGGTACCAAACTTACTAGATTTCGAGATATTGATCAAAGAAAATAAATAACATGCTAAGATTAATTCAAATAATATCTGTAGCTATGCGAACTTTTTGATACAACAACAAACGATATCATCTTTTTCTTTTTTTACCCGATTATATGACATTGCTTGTGTCTGAATGTCAGTGAGTTGCAATGTCAAAAATATTAAAAGCCTTTATTTTTAGTGCTTTATTTATATCACTATAAAAAGCTATAAAATGGATTTCAAAGCTATGGGAAAGATAGGTATTTTTGAGTGGTGTGTGTAGTGTTTGTACTGTTCTTCGTGAATATTGCTCTGGTTCTACAAACATGGCTAAGGGATTCAGGTACCGCTAAACTTAAGCTTCTATTTTAAGAGTCAAAATGTGTACTTAAGGGGCAAAGATATTTAAATAAAAAGCAGCCCACGGCTTCACCCGCGTGGTTGTCGGAATATATCCTACACAGCGTAGGTACTACCGGGATTAAAAGGGTACTAAACTATCTTCATCTAAATCCGTTCAGCGGTTTTTGCACCAATCCAGACAAACAGCCAAACGGATAAAAACTCTAAAATCTATATTTTCGGCATCAGACTCGTTCTCACACCTCATAGCTACAATTACTTTTTTTCAAAAATATTCATTGTACCTACAATTTTACTTCGTTACTATTTTACTATATGTAATTAATAATTATGTACCTATAGATGGGTAATCTGTGTGTGCTCATGAAGTGCTGGTAGCCCAAAACTGCAGGTTATTTCTTCAAAAGGCTACAGAGGTAGCTCTATAGGTATTTCTCCCATAGAATTGTCTACAGAAATAGAGCATAGGTAGAGGACTTCAAAGCAGTGGAGATTAGTGAGTAAAAACCGCGTAACCATCTAGATTTTGAACAACATAAAATAATATCACGCCTGTATTCGCCGAAGACAGAGGTGCATCTATAGTTGGTACTTCACATTTCGCCAGATAAGTTTAAGTCCCATGTAATAAGGGGCGAGACTTTTATCATCAACCGTGCACAGGCTGCTACTGAGAAATTCCAGATGGAAAAACCCAATAACACTTTGCCCGACCTGTGGAATCGAACCCAGGAATTCATGCTCAGCGGAAGCGCTTGCGACCAACGAGGCAGGACAACTCGTTGTTAATTAATGGTTGATTTCGATCATCATCCGCGATTCGTTGTTTTCAAAGGATTATAATATGATACAATCAAACAGTATTGATTTCATTGGAAAATGGAAATTTTCTTATCATTCGTATTAATTACGGATGATATATTACCTATCTGTCGTGTTAATGCAGTGCTTTCTATCAAAATACCAGTGTTGGCTTGTTGCTACTCATCGTAGACTTAATTTTGCCATAATTATATAAAACTTAAATACTTTATTGTACAAGGCATAAATCGAACCTCTAATAATTTCTATTTTGCTTTCCTGAAAATATTATTCATCACTCTAATATATTTTAATGAATGCGCCTCGTTTTCTGAACCTCAAATATATCCTATAAGTAACACGTTTATAAAAAAACTGTGTAGTGTGTGTGTGTGTGTGTGTGTGTGTGTGTGTGTGTGTGTGTGTGTGTGTGTGTGTGTGTGTGTCAGCCCCGACGCACAACTGGAGTTTACTCCGTGAAAGGTGCGCAAGTACGTTGCGCAGAAAAACGTAACGCTTTTGAGTTAACGCTTGTATACCTATTAATTTCACTCCTCAAAAAAATTCCATACCGGGGACCTTATATGAAAATCGATTCTTAAGGAGTAAACTCCAAAAAGTGTGTGCATCATTAGAAGCCCAAAAAGTTTTTATTTTAAAAAAGCGTAAGAATTTCATTAGCAGGTTAATAACTTTTTAGAGGGTCAGTTAAATATTTCACTATGGCATTTAAGTTTGTTCTTATCAAATGGTGTATAACTTATAACACATCATTTTCGTTCTCGTTTATACAATCTCCAATACCTATCTAGCTTAGACTGTGCGTTGTTTTATATAAAACAAACTGTCTGGAAAATGGCCGTCATTGGCGTTCCCCGTTATCATCAATAGAAGGCATTAGAAGCATCTTAGAGCTGTGCACGTTTGTTCTAAAATACGCATTACAAAGTTTTCTATACTTACCCAATAAATTAATTTAAAAAAATGACTGGTATTTTATCTTTACGAGGTATTCACAGCACGGCGACGATACGGATAATGTCCAATTCCACACTTTTTTTTTCTTCTTTTTTCTCTCTCAGTTTTAATCATAGTCTGGCAGTTTGAGTAAATTATGCGGCCTACCCAAATGTCCTTTCTTTGGTATTGTTCGTCGAATCGTTGAGCTCCTTAACTTTTAAGTTGAGCTGTACGATTACTGACAGATGCTTGCACTGACTGGACAGGTCCACTTAATCTATGTGGTTCTTTCCTCAAACGACTATTTCAGACACCAACCTACATGGTCTTCACATGATCTGACCAAGATTATGTCTGGACTTTAAAAGAGACTGTGACCTCTGAGTTTGTTTCGACCTTTCTTCTCACGGTAGTCAGGTACGAAACGCCGGCCTCATCTAGTTAAAAAAAAAATTTTTGACGTGTAAAAGTGTTTGTATAAACCTACTTACAGAAATAAAATCATTTATCATTTACACTCTGCCCACAACACAGTTCAAATAGGTTCACATAAATTGTTTTATTATGTTCTGTAATTAATAAACAAATATGCATTACTTAGAAAACTGCAGGAAACCATTACCTACATTTGTTTATTAAGTACTTGTTCCCTGGTTGTGTGTTGTGTATGCTAATTAAAGTCTTACGTCATCATTTACACAGCGCGTAAGGGAGAACCCTCCGCAGACTGATGGGGTGAATTCAGTATATCATTCTAAGATGACCGGTACATGAAATTATTTCAGGAACGTTATGGAAATCCAATAAACCTGATTTGTTTTATTACCTCACACGCAATGTATCGTTACCGTGGCGAAACGCGCGTAGCGAACGGCAGCGCAGCGAGCCTTCGGCTGCCGAGTATTTCAATATCCATTGCTGATTTTTTATTTTAGCTGTTTTATTTACATAAATGGAGTGCTACGTCCAGATAATGTTATTTTACATTGAAATAAAGGAATAGTAACTGAAAATACGATTTAAAAAAAATGAAATTTTTTCTGAGAATATTTCCGGTGGAATATGATTCAAAATAAGGAGCTGAATGCACCTGTTAGTTTGCGGAGGGCTTTTTTTTGTGGATGGGAAATCATCAAATGACTTCTAACGCTCTGGGCGGAGCGGGAGGGCGTGTCAGACTTTTACTGACTAAAACCCACCCGTGTTCCTTCTGTTGCCTGTGCCGGGGCCACGGTAACTCTTTCGAACATCCCGCAACCCTAGCTGGCATCGGCCCTAGCGGACCCCGTCAATAGTGCTGACATCTCTCTGAGGCGCGCGTGGAACACGACGCGCCGTCGACTCGGGCTTGGTCCTTACCGGTCGGCGAGCTACCCATTGCTTGCCGTCCGCAAGCCCGCGCCTACGGTGGCCGGGAATCGGCTGCCAATTCCCTACGCCCAGGGCGTCTCCTGCGGCGACTAGGGGCGTGAGGGCGCAAAGCTTGCCTCTCCCTCACGCGTCCCGGCTCCTCCTTCACGAGCATTACTGCTTCGCAGAAGGAGGTAATGGCTTCCCATGTACTCTCGCTCCGTACCATGGCCTGGACCAGGGCCGGACGCGAGAGATCGCCGCCGCCGATCGCTTCCGCGAGGACACGGCGGTGCTCCGCCCAAGCCGGGCAGACCTCCACCGTATGCTCCACCGTGTCCTCAGGGCGATCCACACAGTGGTGACACCCGAGCGTTTCCTCCCGCCTTATCCGGAACAGGTACCTCCCGAAGCACCCGTGTCCGGTGAGGACCTGCGTCAGGCGGAAGGTGAGGACGCCGTGGCGCCTCTCCAGCCACTCCTCAAAGAGGGGACTTATCGCCGCAATTGTGGCGTGCCCAGTTTGCGGAGGGCTGTCCTTTACACCCTGTATACGTGTTTAAGACTAGGGAACTACCCAGCTTTGTTTACGCTTTTTCGAATCCGGGATTCATCTTTTTAGGATTCCGTACGTCAAAAGGGAAAAACCAGCCAAGTGTGAGTCGGACTCGCACACGAAAGGTTCCGTACCACCGTACAATATTTAACACTACATATTAAAAAATATATATCAAGAAGAATATTTTTCATCTTAAATTTTAACAATCGCAAAGATAACTTTGTATTTCATAATGATACTGTGAACTACAAAGTTATTTATTGTTGTTGCAGAAAATCGCCCATATTTAAACAAAATACCTTATGAATTGGCGTTTTTAGTATTTATTGATCAAATAACTCTATTTAATCGATAAATGTCATTATGGTACATGATGTACAGAAGTTTTAAATTCCTAACTTGTTTAGTTGTTGCGATAGAGCTCGTACAAAATGCTCTAAAACTGACAACTTTTGCGGCCCCATGTTTCTTCATTTTTGAATATAAAAAAAATATATTTGTACTCTACTCGATGAGTTCTAGACAACAACAGCCCACATGTAAGATTTTTTTTTAAATCAAAACTTTATTGTAGGAAACCTCTTTAATTGTTAACATTTGTTGTTATAGCGGCAATAGAAATACACAATCTGTGAGAATCATCTGTCTACCTATTACGGTTCATGAGATACAGCCCGCAGACAGACAGATGGAAGGACAGCGGAGGCTTAGTAATAGGGTTCCGTTTGGCACCCTTTGGATACGGAACCTTAAAAACGGAACTCTTATAGGATCACTCGTGTGTCTGTCCATCTGTCACAGCCAATTTGTTCCGAATCTAACAGACCGATTAAGTCGTTTGGTACACATATAAATTACTGTGACCCAAACACAGAGGTGATACGTAAATAAATAAATTTTGAATACGGGGATCATTTTTGGGGGCACATAAGAAAATTTAAAAAAAGTTTTGTATGCCGTGTGACATATCAAATGAAAGGGGGCTCACTGTACCTAATTACACTGGGAGAGATACCAATACCTTTCAAATCGGATCGCAACATAGATTATATTTCTATGGATCGCATACACTGCTTGGCAGTGGGGATGGTTGCTTTAGCCTTGCCGTACACGAGCCACATGCTACAGCCGCCACCGTGCTGCGGATTAGAGCCGTGGAGAAAGTTGTACAGTCTGATGTTCTGTAACCACACGCTTAATGTTGACCAGACTTTTCTGATACACCCTATATAATAATGAACAAGGAAGATAAAAGATTTCTCAGGGTCACTCCCAGTTTTTAAACATGTCAATTTTGTACGTATAAATTAATTAATTAGCTCAATCAAAAGCTTAGTAGGTATCACTGAAAATTAAATCTAGATTTTTATAAGATCTTTGTAAGTATAGATAAGTTTGTAATCACTCAAACTCAAAACTCAAACTCAAAGCATTTATTTCAATTAAACCAATTACAGGCACTTTTGAATTGTCAAAGAGTCAGTCAGTTAGTCAGTAAATTGAAGCTAGTCGCCCATTCCAAAACGTAGATCTCTATGGAGAAGAATGGGCAAGAAACTCCATGGACACTCTTTTAAATCAAAATTATTACAAAATCCTGGGTGCATTGTTCTTGTTGCTTCTATATGTGAGAACAATGTATAAAATATATAATTCAAACAATTCAAAATATAGAAGAAGAAGAAGAAGAAGAATGCATTTATTTGTCAGAATATTGTACAAAGCTGTTATGTGCATTATAATATATTACGTCCATAATATTCTGCCGTTTCCGGCGTACAAATATTGTTGGTAAAATTATGGGTCATCATTACGTTATCAGGTACATACAATTATTAATAATAAGAATTACAAAATAAATTGAATAATAATTTAGAAAGAGCTTATATAAGTCAAAATTCAATGAAGTCAAGGAGATAAAATATGATTTATGGGCATTAATGTCAATTATTATTTAGGTAATTTTTCGTTCATAAAATCTTCAGTCGAATAATAACATTTGCTTAAAAGGAAGTCAAATAATTTACGTTTAAATATTCTGAGGCTGAGAGTTTTGAAGACGTCAGGTAATTTGTTGTAGACAGTAATGGACATGCAGTATACATTATTTGAAAACAATTTAATTCTACGCCTAGGAACATTAAGCATATGCACTTTCCGGTTGGGTCTGGATACAACATCATTATACAATTCAAATTCATGTCTGTTTTGGTGAACAAAAATACAAATTTCAAAAATGTATAGTGCTGGAAGTGGTAGTATTTTAAGTTTCTTGAATAAAGGAACACAACTGTCTAGTGGGTGCGCTCCACAAATTGAGCGCACGCATTTTTTCTGAGCTCGAAACACTCTTTGAAGCTCAACCGAATTACCCCATATTATAACACCATAGCGCAAGATTGATGCGACATAGCCATGATATGCACATAGTGCTGCCTCAACATTAGCCACATGTGTTAGTCTATATAAAACAAAAACAAATCTATCTATCTTTTTACATAGATCATCAATATGAGATTTCCAGTTACAGTTTTTATCAATTATCATCCCCAAGAATTTTGCGTAATCAACCTCTTCTATTGTCTCATTTCCATATCGTATTCTAAGCCGTGGACGCGTACTGTTATATGTCTGGAATTGTATCATTTTTGTTTTATTAATGTTAATATGAAGATTATTTTGTTCAAGCCATGTGATAATTTTATTTAATGTCATATTTATTTCGTTTTGGTACTCAACAATGTCGTCATTTTGGTTTATAATACTAAGGGTTGTATCGTCAGCGTATAGTATGCAACTGTGGGGTGTTACACTAGGCAAGTCATTAACATAGATCAAGAATAATGGCGGTCCTAGTATGGTCCCTTGGGGGACACCACAGTTGTTTTCACGATATTGAGACCTATATGCGAGCTTTTCATTTCCTGTTTGTCCCGAAATCTCAACACATTGCTGCCGATGTGTAAGGTAGCTTTCCAGCCATTTCAACGCGTTTCCCCTTATGCCATATCGATCTAATTTATAAATTAATAGAGTATGGTTCACAAAATCAAATGCCTTGGACATATCTAGAAAAATAGAGACAATTGGTAGTTTACCATTAAGGCATTTCGTTATTAATTTTAATAGGGCAAAACAAGCTGTTGTGGTCGATTTGTTTTTCCTGAAACCAAATTGACCTTCACTTAAAATTTTATATTTGGATAAAAAACCGGAGAGTCTTTCCTGCATGGCCTTTTCAAAGACCTTTGATAATATTGGTATGAGTGTTATGGGGCGGTAATTATTCATATCACTTCTGTCACCTTTCTTGTGAATTGGTTTAACAATTGAGAATTTCAACCGCGAAGGGAATAAACCTTGCATAAATGACAAGTTAATAATATGGCTAATATGAGTTGATAAAAATGGGGAGCATAATTTAAGGATTTTTGTGTTAATGTCATCGTAGCCTGTTGAGTTGGTTGATTTTAAAGAATTTATTATTTTATGTACATCGGCGTCATTAGTTGGGGTCAAATACATAGTATTAGGATGGTAAGTCATCGGTGGTGTGTAGTCAATACATGGGTCAATGGTGTCATTGGTCATATCAATAAAAAAATTGTTAAAAATGTCAGCTATCTTTTCTGGTTGAGTGTAAACTTTATTGTCTAATTGGATTTTATTTATGTCATGGTTATTTTGTTTTTCGCTGGTATTACTTTTTATAACCTTCCAGGCAGCCTTACATTTGTTGCTAGATTGAGACAAATAACGCGTGTTCTCGCCTTTTTGTGCCTGAAACATGCACCTTTTTAGAATAGCAGTATATTTAGAGTAGGTATTTTTATGACGTTTTTTATTTGCTGTTGAGAGACGATATTTTAGATATAGACGCCGTTTCTTTATAAAACATTTTTTTATGCCTTTCGTCATCCAATTATGTTTTAAGGGCTTAATAGTTATCTTAAACTTGATTTTGGGGAAACATAAATTATAAAATAATAGTAAAAAATATATAAGATTTCCTTATATTTTGAATTGTTAGCCCTGGCAGTTACGAGATGACCAGTCTCCACTGACGGCGGCCGTTCACGAACATGACATATAATAATGAACCAGGAAGATAAAAGATTATTCAGGGTCACGCCCGGTTTTTACACACGTCGATTTTGTACGTTTAATTAGCTGAATCAAAAGCATAATATCACTGAACACTTAATCTAGATATTTGTCATATTTTTTTATTAATTAATTAGCTCAATCGAAAGCATATTATCACTGAAAATTAAATCTAAATTTTTATAAGATCTTTGTCAGTACAGATAATTTTGTAATCACTAATTAACTAATCGAGATTAATCGGTTTTCTTTGAATAAACTAAATTGTTTTCAGAGTTCTCACCAGTCGTGGCGCCAGATAAGAATAATTTTATTGTGCTTTGATAATAAAAACGTCACGACATTCTCGTAATGGACGTTTGAGGACTGAGTCCCAAAATACAAGCCGTGGTTTAGTTTGGGTATCAGTTTCAGTGCCGTATGTAAAAACAAAAATAAATACTGTATTCAGCTACAATTATCATTAGAAAAAAAAAATCCAAATTTCGCCGAAGAAAAAATTGTTCAGTTCTCAAAAACTCGGATAAAAAACTGTAGGTTTTATATATTAATAAACTGATATTAAGGCGAGGTAGACCCTGCGAAGTAGGTATTTAACGCAACCAACCTACCCACGGAGCGAGCCGTGCGCTTACCTCGCCAGCGTGAACTTACATGAACCCAAAATGTGTCACAGTATAAGTAAGCGTGTCGAGTCGGCAGTAGGTCAACTCATTGGAACGAAGTTCTTTGACGCGGCTTGGCAGAAATCGTCACTAACGAAAAAGCGCGTTCATACTTTCTTCTTTGAATGTCACACTTTCAGTCTCTCTATCAAGAGGGAAAATTTTCAAATTTTCCTTCATGGGTGTCGTTATCAAGGTTTTCGAGGGTGCTGAAACCGATAATAAAGTCAAAATGAAAATCCAAGATGGCGGCCGTGAACATTTTCAGATTTTTCATCATGGGTGTCGTTTTCGTGGTTATCGAGGTTGCTGAAACCGATAGTAAAGTCAAAATGAAAATCCAAGATGGCGGCCGTGAACATTTTCAAATTTTTCATCATGGGTGTCGTTTTCGTGGTTATCGAGGTTGCTGAAACCGATAGTAAAGTCAAAATGAAAATCCAAGATGGCGGCCGTGAACATATTCAAATTTTTCATCAAGGGTGTCGTTTTCGTGGTTATCGAGGGTGCTGAAACCGATAATAAAGTCAAAATGAAAATCCAAGATGGCGGCTGCGAAAATTTTCAAGTTTTTCATCAGTGGTGTCATTTTCATGGTTTTCGAGGGTGCTGAAACCGATAGCAAAGTCAAAATGAAAATCCAAGATGGCGGCCGTGAAAATTTTCAAATTTTCCGTCATGGGTGTCGTTTTCAAGGTTTTCGAAGGTGCTGAAACCGATAGTAAAGTCAAAATGAAAATCCAAGATGGCGGCCGTGAAAATTTTCAAATTTTCCTTCATGGGTGTCGTTTTCAAGGTTTTCGAAGGTGCTGAAACCGATAGTAAAGTCAAAATGAAAATCCAAGATGGCGGCCGTGAAAATTTTCAAATTTTCCTTCATGTGTCGTTTTCAAGGTTTTCGAGGGTGCTAATGCCGATAGTAAAGTCAAAATGAAAATTCAAGATGGCAGCTGGGAAAATTTTCAAGTTTTTCATCATGGGTGTCATTTTCAAGGTTTTCGAGGGTGCTGAAACTGATAGTAAAGTCAAAATGAAAATCCAAGATGGCGGCTGTGAAAATTTTCAAATTTTCCTTCATAGGTGTCGTTTTCATGGTTTTCGAGGGTGCTGAAACCGATAGTAAAGTCAAAGTGAAAATCCAGATGGCGGCTGGGAAATTTTCAAATTTTTCGTCATGGGTGTAATTTTTCTAGTTTTCGAGGATACTTAAAGTCGACAGTGAGGTCAAAATGTAAAATGACAATTATGTTTTTGTAATAAATCATATGTGAGACGACCTTTGTTACTGACGGTGTCTCCCGACTGCACATGATTTTTATTTATTTATTTAACAGTTTACGTACACACATGTAAACAGACCAGAAGAAAAGGACAAAAATACGTACAAAGGTGATGTTGATAGTGGGGTTTTATTTTAAATTAGGTACCTACATGATGAAAATATGTATGGGTGTCATTCATTTTAGTATATACAAATTAGTTTTGGATATTTATTATTTATTACGGATTATTTATTGACGAAACCCAGTGTTATATTGGGGCCATGACTAATAGGTTGATTGGAAATGATACGATTGTCGAAGTTAAGTGTCCCATAATAGCATCAAAACAAGGATTGGCGAAAGCTATAGAAGAAAATAAAATTCAAATAGTAAAACATTATAAAACCGAGTGCCTCCGGGGACTTCCGACAGGACCAAAGATCCTTGTTACGTGATGACTCTTACATGATTTTAAATAAAAAGAAAAGTTTTACAGCCGCCATCTTGGATTTTCATATTGACTTTATTATCGGTTTTAGTACCCTCGAAAACCTTGAAAATGACACCCATGATGAAAAAATTTTGACGGACGCCATCTTAGATTTTCATTTTGACCAAATTTACAATTAGAAAGTCGACTCGTGACGATTTCTACCATTTAACTCCTACCGCAAGCCGCGTTACAGAACTTCGTTCCTAAATAAGGGTTCCGTTTTTCATTCGAACTTACTAAACCCAAAAGAAACATACTGACTTATTTACACTATGTCCTACGAATGAATTGTTCGATAAATTAGCGGAACAGCCGTGCGCTAGCAAAACGGACATAGGTCCAACCTCGTCAAGGCCCGGCGGGCGACTGAATCGCCGTGCGCAAGCCGCTGTGTTATATAATATTTTATTATTAAATGAATTTAACTATTTTGCAAAATGTAACCACAAATTGTTCTTCTATTTGTTATGAACTTTTTACAGATATATTTTTTGGAAGTATTACTGTCATAAGCTTCAAGCAAAATTAGAAAAACATCAAAAAAATCATCGATTAGACTCCTCTTCCGATTTTTTTTTGATCGAGCGAAGTTTTCGATATCATGTTTTGAACCACAAAAAGTCAAAGTACATATAGTAAACTACAATATATATATATTTTTGGCTTTAAACAATCACTATTTGTTTGCTTATTATTGAATCAAAGTGATGCAATATGAGGTATAGGTCGCCTTAAATATAATTATGTAGTGTGATTATGTGATGTGATACACAGTAACACACACAGGTGTACCATATTATTTGGCAATAGTAGACATTGAAGAGTGGTTGTTCCGAAGGGAAGCCGACAGGAATCGGGTTGTATGAAGGCTACGCCCCTTGTATCTATGTACCAAATTCTTATCATTGTTCTCATTTGTCACAGTAACCTTTTTACTTACTTTTTTTTTAGACAGCTTCAAATATGTGAATACCTACAAAGTCGCGATTGCAATAATTATATCGGTCTGAAGTAAATTGAATAGGCTAGAATAAGCGCCGGTGAAATTACATGCAAACTACAGGAAAGGGACCTTTTAACATTGTCTCAAGAGGACATTAACCGTGCGAATGGCAGTTGTGTCCTACGAAGCAAATAATAATGCGTCGATACTGAATAAAACATTAATTACAAAGTAAACCAGCCTTTCCCAAAGTGGGCGATAACGCCCTCTTGTGGGCGCTGCAGGCCTTAAAAGGGGGGCAGTAAGAGACACAGAAAAAAAATGGGGGCGTTGTGTAGAGGCTTAGAGGGCGATTTGTAATTTCATCTAGGTAGTGGTTTTTAAGTAGGTGAAAAGATGGGGGTGCTAAAAATAATTTATTCTCAAAGTGGGCATTAGACAAAATAAGTTTGGGAACCCCTGAAGTAAACAGGGACTGGACCACAAGCAGAACCTTACGCCTGTATTCCGAAGGGGTAGGTAGAAATGTACCTATAGTATTGTTCCAGAGGTTACTGCCTCGTTGGTCTAGTGGTCGCCAGCGCTACTGGTGAGCATGAGCATCCTAGGTGCAATTCCCAGGTCAGGCGAAGTGTTATTAGGTTTATCTAACAGGAATTTCTCAGTAGCAGCCCGGAGTCTGGATTTGTGCCCGGTTGATGACAATAGGCTCGCCCCCAACATATCTGGCGTAATGTGGGTGCATTATACAACGTGCCGCTACAATGGCGACATTAATTTAACACACGGGTAGGGCTAGTGGCCAGTAATCATAAAAATTATAATAAGATAAAATATGTAATTTGTAAATTGTAAAATTAAAATTTTCAAGCAAACTAAAAAAATAATAAATCTCTCTTTCTTTCCTTCCATTCGCCTACTCTTTGCACGTTATTCGTTTGCATTTCATTGATGCGATGCTATGATCCGTGACCCCGGCAAATGACCTCTGCACTACAGTCCTTTAAGTACAGGGTGCTCCAAGATGCTATTTTAGTAAATTGTAAATAAATCAATAAATAATAACGTCTAATGAAATTAAAATATCTTCATAAAACGAAAACGCGAAACCGTAAATGTCGCCCTTAAAGCGGCACGCTGGCGGCACCTCTGCCTCTTCCCCTTCGGGGAATACATGTGTGATGTTCATATTTTTAATTTACCAATTTAGTCAGCTGATCTATCCACAAGAGGTGACCATGTCTTAGCTGTAGAAGTGTTACCTACCACAAGACCGCTATCAGACACCACCTGCTTTTACCTAAGCTTCATGATAAGCTGATAACGCATCACTAGGTCTTAATATGATCTTATCACACGATATAAGTTGATAAAATAATCAATTAAATTAATCCCTAGTGGTAATAAATTATTTAGATTCGCTTATACCTACCTACTGCAGAAATATCGAGTAGGTATACAGGGTGTAAGGGACAGCCCTCCGCAAACTAACAGAGTGCATTCAGCTCTTTATTTGAATCATACTCCACCGGAAATATTCTCAGGAAAATTTTCTTTTTTTTTATCGTATTTCCAGTTACTATTACTTTATTTCAATGTAAAATTACATTATCTGTAGGTACGCAACACTCCATTTATGTAAATAAAACAGCAAAATTCGAAAAATCAGCAATGGATGTTGAAATACTCGGCGGCCGAAGGCTCGCTGCGCTGCTGTTCGTTCGCTACGCGCGTTTCGCCACGGTAACGATACATTGCGTGTGAGGTAATAAAACAAATCAGGTTTATTGGATTCCCATAACGTTCCTGAAATGATTTCATGTGCCGGTCATCTTAGTATGATATACTGAATTTACCTCATCAGTCTGCGGAGGACTGTCCTTTACACCCTGTATAGTCTTTTCTTATCGATTATTAAATGAAGTTATAATCGTAATTATAATTAGTCAGGCTGTGTACTAGTAAGTCTCTAGTTATCTAGTAAGCCTTTAAGCTGACCGCGTGCGCAACAGTGGATAAAAGTATTTCTCCAAAATCTACTAAAGATAATACATTAGTACATTTTCAACACCCCGCGGGGTAATTGCATAACACATTTACAGTTGCAATGATTTCCATTTTGACAGTTCAACAACATTCATTGCGTTGTTTACGTTGTTGCGCAGACAAATTTTTCGAACTTATGAAGCAATGGATTAGCGACATCCTTCAAAATCATTCAGATTGTGATAGAAAGTGTGTTACGCAACTAGGCATCGTCCTAATACAACGCGACTCCGCGATCATCGCGCGAGTAAGCGATGCGAACATCGCGTGGTCGCGCGTTAACAAAAACTGGGTGTCCTAATAGAACGTGAATACGCGATCATCGCGCGAATTAACGACGCGAGCGGCCGGGTCCTACCCTGCCCCTCACCCCGCTCCCCGACGACGCGACACGATTATTGCGAGAATTCAATTAAGACACCTATTCGACATTAGTATGTTTGATCGTGGGTTCGTACGACTAAAATTCGTGCGAACCTCCGATGATTGCGTAGTCACATTGTGTTAGGACGACGCCTTAGGGTGCTGATTTCAAAGCAAAGTCACAGTTCATAACTGCCATACCTACATCAAAGATCCTGCCATAGAAAAGACTACCTCTTACCGTTATATGGGACTGTTATTAGTAATTAGGTACCTACGTATCTTTGTCCTCAAAATCCCCTCAAAAATATTCAGTTTAGGGAGTTGCGAGGCCTGAAAGCGTACTGAAAGTACAAAAAGACAGACAATTCACTCCTCTTTCATGACGCAGTGTAGATTGTAGATTTCTCGATGGTTTATCCTTCATGATCCAATTCTGTCTATGGCTTTTCACGGGATAGGTAGAAGACCTGAAGACCTCTTATAGATACGTTTTAATACACGGCTAATTTCTTTCGAGAATGACCTTTCTGATAAACGTTTTATCAGTAAGCTCTATAATCACTTGTTTATTATTTGATTAAAGTGTGAAGCTCATTAATAATATTAATTAGGTACGTTACCTAATTATTATCTACCTAATTCATTGATCAAGGACAGCATGACTGTCAACTTCCACAGATCAGCAGGTAAAATACTGCTGGCGTGTCATCACCAATAATATTTAAAATGATAATATTATAATAAAATGTTTATTTGTACACTTAGAAAAAAAAACATACATAAGTACACAAGGATTCAAGAAATGCTGTACATACAATAGAGTCACATTAAAGGGCGAACTGATGCCTCTTAACACTAGGCCAAAGCCTGTGTTTTAGGAGCCAATGTTCCTCCAGATATTTCCAAGTGACATCAGTTATCTTTGTGATGGGATATGTGATGTGACAATGTCATATTTCCCAGTGGTACACGCAGTGGTCTCACGCACGAGGTTGTGGGTTCAAATCCGGGCAAGCACCAATATGACTTTTTTAATTTATGTGTACTTTTTACGAGTTTATCTTGGATATTACTGACGCCTGTGAAGGCATTATGCTGAGCGATGGCCGTTTTGCGTGTGACGCATATTTTCCCCAATGTGTTTCTTTTTGTGTTTGTGTTCTTTCTTTGCGTCATGTTTACCGCAAATGAACGTATTTTCTTTCTTTCTTTTCTTTCTTTCAAACATCGTGACGAAACCTGCCGGTGTATTCTGTAAAAATCACACCGTGCCAACCTCGGTGAAGTGTCCTTGAAGTGAGCTGTCAATATTGTCAATTCCTAGCGCGTCATCAGAAATACAATACACTGCCTGCAGCTGGTACAAAACTATGCAAGTAGCTGGCATGCCGTGTGCCTGTATTCTATACATAGATCTAGTTGGGAACATATTATTTACATTTCCTTGACTACATAACAATACCAGCCTATTACTGCCCCACTGCAGGACAAAGGCCTCTTCTCATACAGAGAAGGCACGAGCATTGATCACCAATATTTAGGGGGAAGCGCCAGGTAGCGCGCGAAATTCAAACTTTCTTTTGTTTTTTGCAACTTGCAAGTCAGTATAAGTTGTGTGTTGATTAAAGTATAATTCGCGACCGTAACCAATATGCATTTACAGAATTATAATCATTAAAGTCATCAATACAACTATCTGTAACTCTATTGAATGACTATTTCATGAAATCTTAACATTTCAAGATTAAACTAATTTAAGGAATTGTATTAGTGATTCCAATGATTATAATTCTGTAAATACATATCTGTTACGGTCGCGAATCACACTTTAATCAACATACACCCAGACACTGAGCTGCAAATTGCAAAAAACGTAAGAAAACTTGAATTTCGCGGGCTACCTTAGCGCTTCCCCCGTAACGTGTAGGTGTAGCTACCTAAATTACCCAGATTTCACAATTCTACGCACAACTGAAGGCAAACACTTGTCTAAAGTGCCCTTGAGATGATAATGCATAATAATATGAAAAGCCAGAGACACTCCACAGTGGACATGATAATTTATAATGTACTTACCTGGACTGCATTAGTTAGTAGGTACCTGCATAAGTTTCTCGAACGTTAGGGGAATATAGTTAGATGCATCATTCATGACAAATGTGAAAATCGGCCAAGTGCGAGTCGGACTGAACACGAAGGGTCCCTCCGGCCCGTACCAGCGATTTAACCTACTTAAAAAATACTTCAATTTAAAAAAAAAAACACGTTTCTTGTATGGGGAGTTCCCAAAATAAAGGGGTCCCCAATGGGTACACCCTTTATTTTTTTACTTTATTTTTTTATACTTATTGGTATAGTGGCAATAGAAATACACAATCTGTGAGAATTTCAACTGTCTACCTATTACGGTTCATGAGATACAGCCCACTGACAGACAGACGGATTAAAAAGCTAAAGCATCATGTACCACTTTTTTTTTGGTTGGAATTCATCAAATGACTTCTCCCGCTCTGGGCGGAGCGGAAGGGCGTGTCAGACTTTTACTGACTAAGACCCACCCGTGTTCCTTCTGTTGCCTGTGCCGGGGCCACGGTAACTCTTTCGAACATCCCGCGACCCTGGCTGGAGCATCATGTACCGTAGCACATAACTTCGTCTATAGGCCGACCACATAACTGAGACGTTGCCTGAGGTAGCAGCGCGGTGAGGGAGGGGTGATAGTTGTCACAAGTTGACGAATCACTGAGCTCTCGCATCACGTCACCACACCCCTCCCTCATCGCGCTGCTACCTCAGGCAACGTCTCAGTTATGCGGCCGGTTTATAGAACGGCTATCTTTCGTTGATTCGTGTTTCCACAGGGATTCCTTTGTCCCTGCTTCATAAGTGCCGAGGACAGTCAACGTGTCGCATTAGTCTCTAGCTTTTCCAGAAAAGCCTCCTCATGGGAGGCTTTTCATGAAGATTCGGCATTCTATTGTCTAAAAAGCTACAGCTTAGTTACATATTTGGGTTACCTTTGTTCCATTGCCCAAAAGCGTTTAAGAGCGCCTGTGCTTCAAATCTGAGAAAAAAACGGTTGAGAAAACTCATTGCTCCTTCTTTGGAGGCAGTTGGAATTGGACGTGTTGAAACCGGGCATTTAGGTGATTCTTGGCGCTCTAAAAGATTTAAATCTAATTGTTGAGTATGTAGCTAACCCACGATGCACAGCACGATAAATCTCAGTATTGTATCCAAGATTCAAGTCCAGTTCTTTATGAAATCCATCATCATGACTTTATCACCTCTTCACCACCATTCCATCAGGCACTTAAGAATCAAAGGCCTGAATCCTTGCCTTAATAAACAAACTATGTTTTGTCATGAACAATAATAATTATTCCTCCCCCCCCCCCCCCCCCGGTCTATGCTCATGAATTTATAATGAAGAATGAATAATAATGTTTTAATTATTATAATTTTATTTAAGTACGCCATTTACGCTTGCTAAGCAATTTTGCTTACGTAAACGATTAATATAGCTAAGCAAACATGAACCATTAAAATCCACTGGGATACATTCTACTAACTAATTATTGCTTAACATAGATTTTTTTTCGGTCAGGTTGATCAGGTTACGTATGACGACTATGGCTATAACACTGTAGTGTAGGCAAATAAAACAGAAAAACTTAACGACTATAACGCCTACCAATTTTCCCATAGCCATGAGAAAATTTGTTTTTTATTGCTATGAGAAAATTGGTAGGCGTTCGCACAGACGAGTTTATGGCATGGTTTTTTATCATCAGAAACGTTGCTAACTTAAATATTTGCCATTGCTTCACTTTACCGCTTAAGAGATTAATATAAAAGAAGTTCTTGGCCTTGCCATGCTATGTAAAGTAAGATATTTTTCTGTAATTGCGCAATGGTTTCCATTTTCAGTCAGAATAATGCTAGAGGAAAATCAAGCAATAAGTAATTATTTATTATTAACTGTTCCAACTATGGGTTATTATTTTGGGCTAAATTAATATGAATTATTACCACAAATTATAAGTAAGAGGTAATAATTCCAAGTGCAGTCGCACACATAGCGTAAACACATAAATACCTACCCAATAGTACCTATGACATAGATAGGCAGATTCGTGGTTCTGAATTTCACTACATACTTACCCTTTAAGGGCTCCGTAATGTAACAAGGAAACCCTTTAACATTGTCATCAGCTGTTAAATCCATCTGATGTTCAAATGTCCACTGCAAAAATATTTAAAAAAAATACTGGCAATAGATAAACCTCTTAAATGTTTTCATAATTCAATTCAGCTAATGTCCTTGACTTTTCACAAAGATGACTAGTAAACCCTACTTATAAGCGATACACAATCTAGTCAGTTTTTTCCTCGGGTTTAGCACAGGTCACGAGAAATATTTACCTGTTGGCATATGCTAAGATTAAAGCGATTCGCAATTATTTAACCAGCGTTTTTTCCTTAAGGATAGCTATTCTTATCAGATTACTATTCAGAGTAAAACTTAACTACTTGACGTGTGCAGTATGTCAAATTATCGTCATACAGGAAGACGGAAAGCGGAAATGAGTTCGGCGACATTATTCATCTCGTCTTCTGCTTCCGATATGCGTGCACGCTGCTTGCTGTGCACGGAATACTGATCAGTTAATTAATTATGTGTGACATTTTGTTTTCTGTTTAATGACTTTGTGACTATAATACAACTAATGAGTGATAATGACCAAATAGTCCACCATTGTTTTTCAAATTGGGAGACTACGAAACTCCGATTGGCGATATCAACTCTAACTGGCTGGACTTAACATTACGCCTGTTTCCCCGAAGGGTTAGGCAGAGGTTTACCTATAGTACACCCACATTTTGCCAGTTATGTTTAAGTCCCATGTAATAGGGGCCGAGCCTATTGCCATAAACCGGGCACTTATCTAGACTCCGAGCTGCTACTGAGAAATTTCTGATGGAAGAACCCAACATCACTTTACCGACCTGGCAATCGAACCCTTGACTAGTTTTCTTTAAATATTTAGGAGTTTCTTCCTCCGAATATTTCTTAAATTTTGAAGGCTTTAAGATACAAGAATAGACCGTGACACCTAAAAACCAGTAGTTTGTTTATTAGGCATCTCTATTATAGCCGATAAATGTTTAAACATTCTACATATCCAGAGCATAGAAAACAACGTATTGTGTACTTAATCTCCAAGCGATATTTTACTGTATCTGTAATTTATCTGCAAGTTATCATAATAAATACATGTGCGATATCCTCGGGGTAATTTATCTACACTATACATAGGTGATATATGTATGTAGATATGCTGCACCGGTTAGAACAATATGTGGAAATAAACGTGTGTCATGAAATGATAGATTTATTGTTCGAGGATAATCTATATTTGAACATAATTATGTATTTTAATGGCCTTAAACTTTGTTTGTGACGTTTTCAGTATTCAAAAGTTTACATGAAATAGGGCTTAATTTAGTATGGAGTCGGTGCCATAATAATGTTTTGAGCACGTTCGAAGGAGTTTGTCTTAAAATACTTAGTATTTGGTTTTATCTGGGAATCGATCCTAGCACATCAAAATGTTAGTGTTTAAATCTCTAACTCAATAAAATATGATACTTACTTATTATTTGACTTGGAACGTCGCAAGACCAATTTGTGTTCTTCTATTCAAAAACAAATATTTTAATTTAAAAATATATCAAAGTTCGTTCACATAACCATAGATTGAAGAGGTTAGTTGTAATCAATACTTTTAACCAAACATTTCAAAAAAAGAACATGATAGTGATGGTGTTATTTTGTCCATTCGATGTCTTATCGTGGCGGCTGTCCTATTTTTTTCAATGACTTATATGTTATTTTAGACATAACTGTTTGTTTACTGGTGTTTTGTTATCGATTCGTTTTTTGTATGATAAATCTTCCATGAAGTCATAGCAGACTTTATTGACCCACTAAGCTTGCTTGTCTATGGCAAACTGGGCCTATAGTATTCTGTAGTTGATGAAATTATTAGCCATTTAATTGAATGCTGAAGATGGTCATCATCAGCCTGTAAACGCTTAGATACTGCTGAACATTAATTTGTGCTATCAAAGAAAAAAGTAGTTACAATGAAAGAGGAAGTCGCTCGAGGGAGTCGGTAGTGACCGTAGGTGTCGCCCATACTGCCTCTACTGAGATTATCCCTTGCCAACTTTCCGGATATTGATGATAACTACAATCAGCATGGGATTGCACGGTCACTTATGGGAAAAATCCCAAATTATCACATTATATTAACACGAGGTCTTCATCCACAGTCTTGGCGGCAGAACATCGGGTGTTTGCCAAACATCCACCCTCGAGCCCAGCTCAACGTAAACGCAGCAACGTAACACACATCGGGTGACGTCGTGTGACGTATGGAAGATAGGAGTTACGCTTACGACCCGGTTGGTCAGACCGGTGCGCCACTCAACCAGCAAGCGTACAGAATGGAGGCAGGACAACTGTGGCGGCAATATGTCATCGCTGGAATCGGTATGTCAATTTTTTTATTTTACTTTTTATTTATTTCATGTTACAGTGGCTGTATGAAACAAAAAATGAAGTGCCTTTGCGTTAAAAAATAAATAAAAATGTGTCAAAAAATGTGCGGGAAAATATTTGAACTTAGAACTGTGTTGTTGTTTGACTTGTTTGTCTATGAGGTCGTAAGTGCATATTTTTATTGTTGAAGTTAAATTCAAATAATGTGAATTAAAATGCGATTGAAATAAAACAGAGTGAGCATCTTTGAAATAAAGTTGAAGTGTCAAGTGTGATTACTAAATTATACCTAACTGGTTAAAATGACATGAAGATTAACATTGAAACAATTGTTTTGTGCGTCTTTACTGGCGGAACGAATAGTGAAATAATCACACTTTAATACCATAATTATTGTCTTCACGAGATTTCTCGATCTAACCGAGCAAGTAATAAGGAACGGCAGATTTTTTAAATTGAAGTGCGAATCCTAACATTTTCGGTATCTAATATTTTGATCTGTTTTGAAAAATGTTTAAGTACATTACTATACTCCAATGAATTTCATCGCAATAAAAATTAATAATGTCACGATTGTATAAGTGCAGAAAACGCGAAGAAATATACGAACAATTTGAATATGCTATGTTACTAAATAATATTGTAACAAGATGTAACACCTTGCAAAATCTGTAGTATAACATTATGATTGGTTTACGGTGATATAAAATAGGAAAATATGCGATAAGGTAAAGAAAGAAAAATGTATGACGGACATTGTCTTATAATATATGTATGAAATGTGTGCGTGGGTCAAAGAATAACAATAGGAGTCAGTGTGTTTGTAGAGGAAAAACTATTAAATAAACTATTGTCTGGAAACCGGATCGGTTTGATCATTTTCCCGCGATTTTATTTCATCGTTTTTTTTGTGGATTGCAAATGGCGGTTGCATAATTTTTGGCATCGTCTCCAGATGGGTTGACGGACGATTTTTATACAACATTATTATTATTTTTTTTTTGTTTTTTTTTATTAACGTACAACGTCTTAGGGCCGTAAGATCAATTGAAGTTTAATCTCCGGAAGAGAGTTTAATCTCCGGGCATCGATTATTTCTTATGAAATTTCTTGTGAAATAATCGATGCCCAGAGATTAAACTCTCTTCCGTAGTTTAAACTTCAATTGATCTTACTACCCTTAAGGGGTCATTGTACCTACTCATCATTAAGATCAATTTTTACTATGGATGGGACCAAACCTGAAATCGCAAAAATAATTTGCTGCTCCCTACATTTATGTTCACATAACTCGTCAAAATATAGGGAACAGCAGATTTTTTTTTCGCGATTTCAGGTTTGGTCCCTTAATAAAAGTTATTCATAATGATGAGTACAATGACCCCATAAGAGGTTATGCGTTAATTAGGTTACACTTTGTATATTCTAGGTTCGTTTATTAGATAATAATTTCATTCATTAATAGTGTAGGTGTTGCATGATTTTGATGATCTCGACACTCATCATGCATTAATTTATTAACTTTCTTGTCGTGACGATAGCAGAGTAAGAAGATAGGTAGGTTATTTAAAAAAAAAACGTTAGCGCTATCATTAAACTAATGCTTAGTCAAAGCAAGTAGGTAGGTACCTACATTATTTTAAATGAGGAAATGCATAAGGATTTACATAATTAAGACATTTTGTAAATGTTCAGTGCACAAGACAGCATACCTTGGTCATGTATGTAGGTATATTAAACTCCTGATGAATATGGCTTAATCACCATACTTCTTTAACAAAATTGGTGATTGCGAAAGACATTTCTGAGAGAGATGCTGAAGATCATGACTTTTTAAATCCTCAGTCCAGAACAGCGGGGTAATTGTATAACACATATAAACTGGCAATCGATCGCAATGCCTTTCATTTTGACAGTTTAGCCATGCTCATTGCGTTATTGACGTTGTCGAGCGACAATTGTTTTAAACCTATAAAGCAATGGATTAGAAATTTTCTTCAAAACCCTCGGATTGTGTTTGAACGTGTAAAAATATAGTTTCTGTGTGTTTGTTTGTTCAACATGAGTCTTTTGTACTATCGAATTTTCTTAGTTTTTAATAAGATACTTAGACAATATTTTAGTTTGATATCTGCCCTTCAAAATTACTGGTCAAATAGTTGTTTTCGCCTCTGAAACATTGCTAGATAACTCTGGTTTCTATGCAAAGCATTTAATCAGAGAACCTACAGAACAATCTATCACTTTGTACTTAATAAATATTTGTGTTTGGCTTTAAACACAATCGTTACACATCTATTGTGTAGGGTTAATGTAGAATTGTTGTGTAATTCAAGTATTACATAAGGTCGTAAATATGTCAACTCGCTAATAGATTAAAGTACTTAGGCAAAAACTTAAGTATTCTTAAAATGTACTAAAATATTTAGTACATTATTAACTATATAAACTGACGCCTTCTTCCCATGGGGGTAGGCAGAAACTACAGAACGCCACCTGCTACGATCCTTACATACTCCTTTTGCCTCGTTTACATTCATACATCTGGTCATACACGCACGCCGGTCGCGAGTACTACGCACCTGACCTTTCTGAAGAACATCACCAATAAGATCACTATATGTCTCCCTGGGGCGTCCCCTTCCGGCGTTTCCACTCACATCTGCCGTGTAAATACCTTTTGTTAGTCGACTTTCATTCATCCTCTCAACATGACCAAACCATCTAAACATACTCTTTTCAATTTATGTCACTACATCTTCTTTTAAACCGCACCTTTGCCTTATCACATCATTCAATTTGGGGCGAATGTAAAACCCCTGTAATCTATTTGGCAATAAAGTTTTTATTATTATTTTAAGAGATGTCTTATCAAAAGTATTCTCAAAATTACTAAAATATTTTTTTTAAAGAATTCTCTTATTTTCATCGTTTCCTAGTGGTAAAGCTGAAAGCAAAATTAACAGGTTTCTGCAAATTTATTCATGTATGATATTCATGATTTTTTTAGTATCTTCCGTTCTTGCCATTTTAGATAGTTTTTCTTTCATTTAAGCAGATTTTTTCAAATCATAAAATATCTATACAATGTGTAGTTTAAATAACGCACAACCTCTTAAGAGGTCATTTTAGTCAGCGAAAAAAATCTGCGACGAGTTATGCGAACATAAAATGTAGGGTACAGCTGATTTTTTTTCGCGATTTCAGGTATGGTCCCATAGTAAAAGTTGTTCATAATGATAAGTACAATGACCCCTTAAGAGGTTGTGCGGTATTGAATTACACCTTGTATAAGCCGGGCCAGTACAGGCAGAGATATTCCCACTTCAAAAGTACCGAAAAGGTAGCTAGCAGTACGGGGGTGGGGGGGGTGGGGCGGTGGGTAGTAGTAGTTGGTAGTAGTAGCTTTAAAGTAGTACTTACCTACTTAGGTAGGTACTACTTTATCCTTAGTCATAGATAACCCCATTTTGTAGATAGCGAATTCTTTGGCACTACATTATGTAAATATTACATTGCCGAATTTGCGATATCAAATTATATGATGGGTTAATAAAATTATTTATTATGTGACAAACTTACGACACTTCCAATGTTAGAGGTTCATTTATATTATGCGAAAATTTAAATTGATATAGTATTAATCATTATTGCTATCTGAAGGTCTTTACGATACTAAAAAAACACAAATTCATTGTTATCGCAAGAATAACAGGGTGCTTTATTCTAAACTTCCTCAAAAATTGCTCTAATCTATACAAATAAATAAAATTTAAGTGTCTGTTTGTAATGTCAAAATAACAGCTTTTTACTTACTTTACGGTACATAGAAAAAAGAAACAATTTTTAAAAGTTTTGTCTGTCTGTCGTGTCTGTTTGTTCCGGCTAATCTCCGAAACGGCTGGACCGATTTTGACAGGACTTTCATTGTCAGATAGCGGACGTTATAAGGAGTAACTAAGGCTACTTTTATTTTAGAAAAAGAATTAGGGTTCCGCGCACAAAAAAAACCTATGAAATTGTGAACAAAAAGTTGGGTTTGAAAAATTCTGTTTGCATTTGGTAGCCCAATCCTCGAGGATGGTTATAAGCTATTTAACATCACGCTATGAGCTTTAAGAGCCGAGCAAAAAGAAAAAAGTCAAGAAAGCTAAGCGAAAACAAGGTAATGGCGCGGGCGGACGATGCAACGCGGCGGGTCGGGGGACGACGGAGATTTATTAAAATGTGGCTGTTATTTTAGTTTGTGTAGGTAGGTATCTTACGCGATCGAAGTCGCGGGGCACTGCTAGTTAATTACATAAAAGTATCAACATTCAAAATGGTAAGGATCGATGGCCAAGTCCTTCACAGGCTTCACAAAGAACCGAAATACTTAGGTATTCTTAAAGTTGAAAAAATACAAATACTTACATAACTATATTCAGAAAACCTAATTCGGAAACTACCTCGAAATTAAGGCCGAAGTAGTGTGGTAGGGTAGCCATCATTGTGTGTAAACTATGGATTTTTCTATGACTAGGTAGGTACTAATGGTTACGAAAACAACGTGGTTTCATTATAATCTTCTGTATTTGAAGTGTATCGTAGGAAATTCAATGGTTCTGAGTAAGAAAGCTATTGTGGAAGCAAAAACAAATAAAAGAACGTGCGCGTTGTAGATTGCAGAGGATTAAGAAAAGCATTTCCATCGCTAATCTAGATTTAAGTATTAGCGATAAAACCAATACGTTACACGATATATTGCTGCCATTGCCGAGCCCGCCAACATTCACGATAAATTTTATGAATAACTATGTATACAATGTGTAACGTTAAATGCGCAAAACCTCTTAAGGGGTCATCGTACTCATCATTGTACACTGTATACAGCAACCAACATTATACACTTAGTTCGCAATGAACGTTTTGACTTGACTTATGAACAACTTTTACTATGGGACCAAACCTGAAATCGCGAAAAAAAAATCTGCTGTTCCCTACATTTTGACGAGTTATGCGAACATAAATGTACTGAACAGCTGATTTTTTTCCGCGATTTCAGGTTTGGTCCCATAGTAAGAATTGTTCATAATGATGAGTACAATGACTCTTTAAGAGGTTGTGCGTTATTTATGTTACACCTTGTATAAGAAAGAAAGAAAATACGTTTATTTGCGGTAAACATGACGCAAGGAAAGAACACAAATAATAAAAGAAAAAAAATATCTCTCTCTCGTTTCTCCCATCATTCTCTTGCCCTTCGTTCTATCTCAACTTAAAAAAAATATCTCTCTCTCGTTTCTCCCATCATTCTCTTGCCCTTCGTTCTATCTCAACTTAAAAAAAATATCTCTCTCTCGTTTCTCCCATCATTCTCTTGCCCTTCGTTCTATCTCAACTTAAAAAAAATATCTCTCTCTCGTTTCTCCCATCATTCTCTTGCCCTTCGTTCTATCTCAACTTAAAAAAAATATCTCTCTCTCGTTTCTCCCATCATTCTCTTGCCCTTCGTTCTATCTCAACTTAAAAAAAATATCTCTCTCTCGTTTCTCCCATCATTCTCTTGCCCTTCGTTCTATCTCAACTTAAAAAAAATATCTCTCTCTCGTTTCTCCCATCATTCTCTTGCCCTTCGTTCTATCTCAACTTAAAAAAAATATCTCTCTCTCGTTTCTCCCATCATTCTCTTGCCCTTCGTTCTATCTCAACTTAAAAAAAATATCTCTCTCTCGTTTCTCCCATCATTCTCTTGCCCTTCGTTCTATCTCAACTTAAAAAAGGTCATCAATTTTAATACTTCTGTGCCCTATCCAGACAAACAAGCGTAAATCTAAAACGTCACTAGCAAAGTAAAATTCCTCATTTATATCGTTATATAATTTTGACCTCCAGTAAATGGCCGATAAGACGGGGCGACAAAGATTATCGTGGTCCGCGGATAGTTTGCAATAAAAAAGGTTATCCGATGTATAAACACTGTAAAAAGGTCACGATTTATAATTATATTGAAAAAAGAACATCGTCGTGAATTAATTTAAAACAAAAAAACAAATATTAAATTACCCTAATAGTGCGGTTTTCTTGGGTAAATATAAGAAGTTCGTCAGAAGAGCGTTTAAATTGAACTGTTAAAATTTAAGGGCCTTAAATCTTCGCCAACGAAGTAGGTAACTCAAACCAACTTTGATTTTTGATAGATTTTCTCAAACATCACCCTAAAAATGATTTGTAAGTTATGTGAAAGTTATTTAACGACTGAAACATTCGCCCTGAATGTTCTTTGTCTGTAAAAGCAAATTTATAATCTTGTCATTTTTTCTAATCCCTAAAGCTCACAAACTTACAGTAAAATACGCTTACTTTTTGAATATTTACTTTGCTAAAGTCTTGGTATGTATATTTTATTAGGTAGGTACTAATAATATTATTTATATTGCTGGGTAAGCTCATTATACTTAATATCCGCAGCGTACCTACGTAGACGTAAATATCTTAGCTATAAATGTAATCTTTTATCAGTTCATTTTGCATATCATTACATGAATGTTATTTTTACTTTAAGAAGACGTGTATACATAATTATGCCTAAATAAGTCTTAATTTTATTTTATTTAGATCACAAATACATACACGACCGCCTCATTGGTCTAGAGCAGGTAGTAATTTTAGGGCTGATTTTTCATATGTCAGATATTTTTTACTCTTGGAATAAAATTGACAACGGAAAATTGTCAAAAACTCAAAATTATTCCTTGGTTAAAAATAAAATATTTGGCGTTAGATAAATCAGTCAAATCCATAGTAGAAAAAATCTACTTATTTTCTAATCAAGCTAAGTAATAAAAACTGACAAGAAAATAAATAAATCAGTCAAATCCGTAGTAAAAAAAAATCTACTTATTTTCTAATCAAGCTAAGTAGCTTGATTAGAAAAGAAGTAGATTTTTTATTTATTTTCAGCTTTTATTACTTAATAAAAACTGACAAGAAAATAGATAAATCAGTCAAATCCTTAGTAGAAAAAAAAAATCTACTTATTTTCTAATCAAGCTAAGTAATAAAAACTGACAAGAAAATAGATAAATCAGTCAAATCCTTAGTAGAAAAAAAAATCTACTTATTTTCTAATCAAGCTAAGTAATAAAAACTGGCAAGAAAATAGATAAATCAGTCAAATCCATAGTAGAAAAAAAAATCTTCTTAATAAGTAGATTTTTTATTTATTTTCAGTTTTTATTACTTAATAAAAACTGACAAGAAAATAGATAAATCAGTCAAATCCTTAGTAGAAAAAAAAAATCTACTTATTTTCTAATCAAGCTAAGTAATAAAAAATGACAAGAAAATAGCATCTCATTTGTCAATAGAAAAAGGGTTTTATGACTAGTCTACAAATGAACTTCTAAATGCAAAAAATTGGTACCGCGCTTAAATGACAGTTTTAAATATGAATGAAAAAACAATGTTTACAGAAACAGAACTATGTAATCCCACCGTTAGTTAACAGTCAAACAAGGAAATTAGTCATTAAAATGATTGTCACAAACTACCTAAGTACCTCGTGGAATTCAGATATTATAGTAATCTTTTGGTTCATGATGACTACAGTGACGTGGTTTACCTACAGGTACAAGTAGCTAACTTCTGCCCGCGACTTCGTCCGCGTGAAATCTCTGCCCACCCCGCGCCGCGTCGCGTCGCATCACCCGCCCGCGCTATTTCTTTGTTGTCGTTCTTTAACGTTCTTTCTGACCTTTTTCTTTTTACTCGTCTCCTAAGGGTCGTAGCGTGATGTTAAATAGCCTATAACTTTCCTCAAGAATTGGGCTATCAAATGCAAAAAGAATGTTCCAAATACGACTGGTAGTTCCAGAGACTAGCGCGTGCAAACAAAAATACAAGCAAACTCTTCAGCTTTATTAAATTAGTCTATATAACTAGAAAAATACAGAAATAACTATTAAAATACAAAAAAAAAAACAATTCCTCTCCTACTGCTAAAGAGCGTAGAACGTTTTGAGATCACTCTGTCACTCTGTCTAAAGACCATCACGTCATATTGAAGTCTATGATTTATTTTAGAGTTGACATGTTGCGCCGACCCCAAATAAATTGGGATAGGGCAAGAGAATAGTGATGATGGTTATTTGCTTCAGAGTTCTATTTCTTATGGAAATCTCTTCAAAGTGAGAGTTAACAGGCTTCTTCTGGGTATGCTCGCTCCATCGTCGACTTTGTCTCTGTCATCTCTGACCTAGACTAGAATCAAGAGCAAACCTATTTTAAAGAAAAAAAAAAAGGAAATAAAGTTTATAAAATAAAGACTATACAGCCAAGCAAAACTGTATAAAAATTCATTAGGTTCCAAATATTTTCCAAGATCCATTCGTGCTAGAAATCCTCAAAATAGCAATTTTTCTGCTTTTTTACCGCAGCAACCGCGTACCTTTAACCAGAAAATTACTTACTATAATACGAAAATCTAGGACCATGCTGATATGATCATAATAATAGATAGAATACTCTTTAGTACACATTGTGTACACCATAAAAATTACAGATATAAATGTAGAAATTTTACACATAGGGTGACACAATGGGCGGTCTTATCACTAAAAGCGATCTTTTACAGACAACCTTTGGATGGATTAAAGGGAGAAGGAGAGACAATACTGTTAGTGGTGCACCAGTTACTTATACAATAAACACATATATACCATACAATAATAAACATGAAACAGGGGCAGAGAACTCATATCACGACCAAGACTCCAAGACATGCTCGAAAGGGGCCGATATTCAGACACGGTAAAAGATAAAATAATAGATAAATAAATTATACAATTCATCCGTGAGTTTTTTCACTGTATCGTATCGAGCAACATCTTTAATAGATAATAGATAAGTACTTACCTACATGTTATTGAGTTTGTAACCTTATCACCTGGATTGCAAAGATTGGACATGTACTAACACATTTGAAATATTTTGATGAGACAAGCATTTATAATTATGCTTGTCTACTCTCACACACACATACACACACACAGTCTACTCGCATATCACGTTTGCAAAATTATATAATAAATTATAAACATTTTTTAATCAGCTTTTCTAGCGATTTATTAATAATCATTTATTTAAACAATTAACATAACATCACGCCCACATTTAGCAAGTTATGTTTAAGTCCCATGTAATAGGGGGTGAGCCTGTTGCCACTAACCGGGCACAGATCCAGACACCGGGCTGTGGCTGAGAAATTCTAGATGGAAAAACCCACTAATACTTTGCCCGACTTGGGAATCGAACCCAGGACCTCATGCTCAGCAATAGCGCTTGCGACCAACGAGGCAGATAAATAATAAACGTTTTGTAATCAGCTTTCCCAGCGATTTTAAAAGACTCATTTATTTAAATGAGCATAATATACGTAAATTAATGTACGCGCCAACGCCCTTTTGAAGGTCAGACATTGCTTCTGATTACCACACAAATTGAAAACTACGGAGAACTGTATAAACGCCTTATTATATAGTTTTAAATTATTCATTCATTGTGCGTAGACGGGCCATTTTTACAATAGATTTATTTTTAGAAAAATATAATCAACTCGCTAAAACTGTAAGCTACGAGTACATCCAGGCGCGGATCTAGGATTTCGCTTAAGGCCCAAGGGCGCGGGGCAAATTTTTCTCTCTGGTTGGCTTATTTCTCAGACTATTAAAGCCCTTTTAAATACCTTTTTTGTGCCCCTTTTTGACGATGACGATGACTGGACGGGGCCGGGGGTGGTGGGGGGGGGGGCAAAGGCACCTGTTGATGAATCCGCGTCTGGCTACATCTAACTAAAAACATAAGTGCCCCATTGTTACGAATTAATAAAAACATTTCCGCTATTTTTCATTGTCAAGGTTGCGCATTAGTAATAGCAGTACTAGCATGACAGACAGTGGCATGATTTTAAACATGTCTATAAACATTCAATTTGTATGCGCATGCGCACCAGCTGTTTAATTGCACTATTGTCAGGTCGAACTAAACTGGTAACTCCGCAGTAATGTGTGTATGAAAAACTTTTTAAAATTATTTTAATAATTATTTAATGGTAGGTAAGTACTTGGTTCTTGAGTTGAGTAACAACTTCATGTCAAATATTATTTTACAGCGTGCATCAGAAATGTATGTATATTGTATGGGTCGAGTAGGTATTGAAGTCTTGTACGGGACGACTGATCATTTTTTCTCGATTACGATGTTTGTCCCATGGAGAAAGTTGTTCAGTTTGATGGTCTGTACCTTTAAATATGACCACACAATCACACATTTCTGATACACGCTGTATAGCCGCCACGCCGGCGCCGATCTGTAGTATTACTTTGAAACTGAATCCGACTCCTAACATGTTGCAAAAAACTAGGTTTTCAATAAATATTTCGCTTCGTTATCATCAGTGTCATAATCATCATCAGTTCAGACGGACGAACATTATTGACATTTTAATTGTTTAAAGAGATCAGAACCATACATACCTGGTACCGTATATCCAGAAGGGATTTAGGCTAGTAATATTACTATCATCACTATCATTAAAAAAAAAATTAACAGCCCGTCTTACCCATTGCTGGACAGGCCTCTCTTTGGTTTTGACAGACAAGGCCAGGCTAGGATACTTAAAGGGCCATAAGGGCAGGGCTACCCATAATATCGATTTTAATCCTATTTAGTACAAGTTAACCAATAACAAAATCGCATCGTAAGTCGATTCAACAAAGTCTCTTCTAAATATAGCACAGTTTAAATATAGAAACACGGGATGTGAACTGTGAAAATGTGTGTTCATATTAGATAAAGATTGTTTAACGTGGTCACCTGTGTTATTGTAACATAGGTGTGTTTGATTCAGTGACACATTAGTCAGTGAATTCATCTTGTTTTTTTTTTTGTCATGAATTCATGATTGATAGAGGTATCTAAATATACTCACGTTTTCTTACGGTTGATTATTTATTAACTATATCTGCATAATATTACGATAATAAAAACGAAAATAAACACGAAAAAACGAATACGAAAATAAATTAATGCAAGTTCAATCTTGGTTTTTTTGACAAGATGGACTATATTAAGGTCAAAGACCACAATAAAATAATATGAGTGAATAAGTAATTTCGTTCGCGACTTCACACGATTGTCGTTCAATGAACATTTTCTATTATGATCGAATTTAAAGCGCAATGACTTCGACGTAGCAATTTTCTCTCGGTATGAACTATTAAGCAGGTACTCGTAATTTAAGAATAATTCATATGATTGATCAAAATATTAGCCAGTCAGCATGATGGCTACAGGGCCGACCGCCCAAGGTAGGAGGTAGGGTAGGTATAAATATTACTCCTCGTGAAGGCTATTTTGAATGCGACCTCTATCGCTCACACATGATCAAATTTTTAAGAATGTTATATGTGAAAAGATATTTTTTTGAAAAATGTAATCAATTGGCGAACTAATGAATAATTTTAATTTAATAGATAATTATTAAAACACACATTTATATTGTGTTATCCATTATACTCAGCTCAAAAAGTATTATGATCTGTTTTGAGATGGGTTAAATAAATGCTACTATAAAAATGTATTTTTAATAATTACGTATTTGTAGGTCGCCCATTGATTAAAATTTTCAAAAAAGCATCTTTTCATTTTTCATTCATTTTTTTTAACATTCTTAAAAATTTGGTCCCGTGTGAGCGAGAGAAGTGACAAAATGCGACAGCCCAGTTAAAGCGAAATTGTATCGTAACGGGGTTTGGAGCAAAAAATAAGGCAAATTTGTAGTTTTTGAGGACAAAATTTGATTTTGCGTGCAGCCGAAATGCGTCAAAATATATTCTTTGGGACCGGTCTATTCTGAAAAAATCATAACACATAAGATCACGCCTTGTTTCCCCTAAGGGTTGGGCAGACGTGTACCTACCTATAGTACACCCACAAAAAAAAAATCTTATCGTGACAACTTAGGTGAGACACGATGAGATTTTTTCAGAACAGCTCGGTAGTTCTAGCGAACTAGGAGATAAATCTAGCACTTACTCAGATTTCAATAAACTGTTAGTGACGCCTTAGCTAGAGTAGTCTCGTTCCTTGTCCTTGATACACTACGGAGTCTGTTCTAATGCTCAGTTCCATAAACAAAACGAATCGTTTTGCTTACCAATGGTAGCGTTTTTTATTGCCAAACTAGGCATATAAATAGATTCGTAAGCTAATTTTACCTGTGATAGTTACTTCCATATGGGATAGTCTACTAAGCAAAGCTGAGGTCTTGGATTCGTTATTGCTAAAGATACAAGAGACGTTTATTTTAACCAATAGCGATCCGTAAAATATAGGAATCGGCCATAAATCGAGAGTCAATCCATTTAATTGAAATTAGTCTGTGGAAGCTATGAAGAGATAGGTACTTACATAGAATAATAGTTTTGAGCATAGCGAGAGAGTTTAGCAAAACAAACTCATTATAATTGTATTTAATACCTAATAATATTATCACCGTTGATATGTAATCGCAGTTCGTGTTTATAAAATATGGATAGGTTAATTGTATTGCTATAGGTAGGTAGGTACCGCAGCGTTAATCAAGCTTCTTTATGCTAAAATATTTTTAATAGACATTAATGGGTAAAATATTACCTAAAGCCCATTTACACGATGCGAGTTTCTTACCCGTGACTTAAAATAAAATTAAAGCAACAAATGATTTGCATCGTTCAAATGCTGTTTAGATTTAGACGATGAAACTTTTATGGTTGTTCAAGTTATGGTATTGGTATTTTGGTATGCCACAGGCAATAAAATCACACCGTATATATCAGGCTTAAGAATATGAACGCTTCTCATGATCATGCATGACTATATCTTGTAATTAGTGTTAAATGTTGATTATCTATTATTGTTCAATTACTTGTATTTAGACCTTGAAAAGCGGTTGCAAAATGTCGGCACTAAGGCACCAAGGGTGAAGTGACACCTTCAAATTCTTTCTTTTCAAGATATTTATAAAAAAAACCGGCCAAGTGCGAGTCGGACTCGCTCACGAAAGGCTCCGTACCACCGTACAATATTTAACACTACATAAAATCGATGGCAGCAAAGTAAAGAAAGACATCTACGAAACCGCAATTATACACGAGAGCACATTAAGTAAAAAATAGCGGTCATTTTGAGAGTTATTGAGCGATTAACATGAAACTTTAAAAGAAAAACACTTTCGCAAAAAATGTAGATGTCCGTATCTACTTTGCTGCCATCGAACTTCAGTTTAAACAAAACGTTTCTTGTTTGGGAACTCTCTTTAATTGTTAACTTTATTTAATTTTTATTATTTGTTGTTATAGCAGCAATAGAAATACACAATCTGTGAGAATTTCAACTGTCTACCTACTATGGTTCATGAGATACAGCCCGCAGACAGACAGACAGACAGACGGAAGGACAGCGGAGGCTTAGTACCTAATAGGCTTCCGTTTGGCACGTTTCAGGTACGGAACCCTATCATGAGTCTACACGTCTAGTACTTACAGCAACGGGAGACAATTTAAGATTAGATAGTGATTGTGTATCTCCGAGGTTATTAGACAGGTCTAGGCACATTTTTTTCAGATGAATAATGCTAGCTCCAGATTATCGTATCTCACAGCATCTTCATCTGAAGATTCTTCTTAGTAGAGTGTGGCCTTCAAGGTGGTATGACAAATTAAGTAATACATAGCATAACCTACGGTAATTTTTCAAACAAATTTACTACCAAAGGTTGCAGGATTTTTACGCTCGTCCTCTGGTCCTTGAAAGAGCCTGGACGATAGTGCTGGCACCGCGTCACCCTTTGCTTCAAAATTAAAATACCTACATGGGTACTTATGAAACATAGGATGCATCCCGGTACGGCTCTAACAATCCATCCATATCCTAAGAGCACGTCATCCCTACCATTACCGCGCCCCCCGGTCTACTCCTTGATATGCAATGGTCTCTGTAGCCCCATGAAACATGAGGCTACAGGGGCTAGTGTGAATCTTTGGGTTCATTCGAGTAATCGAGTCTAGTCAAACCACGCTGGGGTCGGTACATTTATATTGCAGGCAGCCAGACCCGAAACATTTATCTGTAGGCCATATTTACTTGCAATTGTTTTTTTTTCCGTACGAGAATCGAATCCCGACACGCAGTGCAACAGCCAATCGCTCAGCTACTGCGCCATTGTGGTACCATCAATTATCGTTGGGCTCGTGGTCGCAAGCGTGATTGCTAAACGTGGGGTCCTGTGTTCGGTTCCCGGATCGGGCAGTGTTATTAGAGGATTACCTCCATAGCAAGCCGGAGTTTGGAAGTTCGTGGTGTGACACCCCGTGTCTCGGAAAGAACATGAAGCCGTTGGCCCTGCGGCTGATCTCTCTTTGGTCATGTCGGATTGCCGTCGTCGCATCGGACTTATGAGAGTGAGGGAAGAGGGAGTTCACCTGTTTTTGCTCACACAATTGTGACTGTAATATCTCCTGGGTACCTAGCTAATCTCCGTTGAGATTGGCCGCTGCCGTGGCCGAAATTCGGTCGGGAGGATATTAAATATTGTCGCAATACATGCTTAACAATGAGGCCTCATATAAATAAGGTTTTATTTATAGCACGATCGGATCGTAGCATCGCAGATAATAAAATACTATTGTAGTAACTATCAAACTGACCGCAAAAGATAAGCCGACAATGAACACTACAAGTGTCGTAATTAAAATAACATAAACATCAGCTTCGGACGTATCTGGACTGGTGTATTGATTGTTTTATTATTCAATGAACCTATCAGATCGATTTTTCACGGAAAATTCGTTTCTAACACATGTAAAACGATTTTCACTGAAAAATTTGAGAGAACTTTTAGAACGATGTTTTTTGCTCTCTAGTACCTAAACCAACGACACTGTACTTAGCGACTGCGACAGCTAACGGCCTTGAGTGCATAGCTTGCGTGTTCTGTGCTGTGCTCACGAAACCCGTCGCACGTCCACCCAGTAATAGGACTCGCCCATCAAGGAGCGCTGTCCCAAATTAGACGCATTATTCATTTATTATACATAAAACAAAAGGCTTATTAAAACACGTATACTAAAAGATAAATAATCAAATTACTTTTTAAATGGTGAAGGTTTCATAAAAATACGCTTGATAGTATTTTCGTGATTCTCAGTTTTTTTTTTTAAATATTATATCCGCGTTACACAATACATAACTTTACATTCTTAATTGCCAAACTGGGCATATAAATAGTAAGCTCATTTTTACCTGTGATAGCTTGTTTAATATGGTAGCTAGGGTCTACTATGCAAAGCTATGAGGTCTTTGCTTCATTATTGGCAAAGATACAAGAGTTAATTTTAACCGATAACGATCCGTAAAAAATCATCATCTGTAATCAGCATCTGTCTGGCATTAATGCTGAAATTAATTAACCTTTTTGGCGCAGCCGTGAGGTACACATTGTTGTTAAAATATTATTTTCACTTTTTTATTTTGTTATTTGTATTTTGTTTCTCGAACTGTGTCCAAATTAACATTATTCTATCTTTCTTTCTTTTCTTTAAATTATAGCAAACGCGTGCGTTTCTACTGAAGCAGAGACGAGCGGAGCTGTGTGAAGACGTGCCGGAATCGTCCGATCGTTGACGAGACGAGAGACTCGACGAGGATTTCAACTATTGTGATTGGTCGATTCCCGCACGTCTCCGCTCAGCTCCGCTCGTCTCCGCTTCAGTAGAAGCGCACCCTTAGACGACCGTTCTACTGACTGGGCAGTTTTCTAAACACTCTGGCTAAGCAGAAAGGTGCGAAGAATCCATCCAGATCCAACCTTAGCGAGCGAGTATTCTAAACTGAGCGGTTAGAATACTAGCCATTTTTCTTAGCTACTTCCAAGTAGGAACTCATATAGGTAACGTGTTTAGAAAGGGCTTGGTCCCATAAAAATGTGTCGGTCTGTTTACAAAACCTCAATGACCGTCAGCTTATAGTCATAAATAACTTAGAATGAACTCGTAAACTTTACAGTATGGTAGGTACGTATGCTCTCTCACTAACCCCTGACGGAAACAGAGGGGTTTTGTTGATGTTGTTGAGTTTAGCGTGTGTTTAACTGTGGCATCATAGCTCCCAAAAAACTGAACCGATATAGATTTTTTTTTGTTGTTTTGTTTGAAAGGTGACTCGATCGAGAGTGTTCTTAGCTATGGTTCAAGAAAATTTATTCAGCCGTTTGAAGATTATCAGCACAGGTCTGATCGAGTCGAAATTTGATAACGAAACCGCTCATCAAACATCATCTCAAAAGTAACGCAACTGTGGACTAAACTGGCAACACATATAATACCGGAGTTTATTGTGGCAACACTTAAGTATATCGGTATTTAATTAAAGATTTATCTTACTTCATGTAGTATTTATTATGGAGATAAAGTCTTATTATATCTCATATCTTTATAACATGTTAAATATTTACAATGTCATGCAAATATCGACGTGGAACTTTTGACGTGGCTGTCATGTGGCTTCTGTAGTTACACAGTCAGTCAAATCATTTGTTTCAATTAGGCACTTATAAAGTAGGTACTTATGAACGTCAAAATTTCCAAAAAAATAGAATTGATTCTAGTTGCCCTCTCCAAAAGGTAGTTTCGTATGAAGAAGAATGTTATTATTCTTGATAACACTTGAGGAATCCGTGTGATATTTTTTTCCTAATATTTTTTGTTCACGCTTAATAATCATAAAATCATAATATTTTTCAGTCTATTCAGCACATATTTTTACTCCGGGTTTTTTGAGTATGTACGGTCAACCACACGTCAATAGAAATACAGGAAAACCTGATTAAAATCATTTATTTCAAATAGGCACATAAAATACACTTTTGAACGTCAACATTTACAAAAAATAATAGAATTGATTCTAGTTGACCCTTCCAAAAGGTAGAATCTTATGGAGAAGAATGGGCAAGAAACTCCACCGTTACTCTTTTAAAATGTCTTACAATATTTTGTATACTCGTACATTAATTCTATAATTGTTATATGTGAAGACGATGCGCCTAGAATAAAATTAATTATTATTTAGTAAGTAATAATCAGTCGTCCCTTATAAAACTTCAATAGGTACTTACTCGACCCAAATGTATGGGACAACTGATTATTTTTTCGTGATCACGATGTCCTCCCATTAAGAAAGTTGATCAGTTTGATGGTTTGTACCAGACCCTTAATTTTTACGACATCTTTCTGATACACCCTGTATAACATAAAGTGCTTTTTAACAAAATAATAATCCTACTTCTAATAATTATGTGCATACTACGTAGAGAGTGGCTCATCTTGTGGTAATAGAAATTTTCGCCCGCGTGGATGTTAATACTTCCCTATTTGAATCGGATTTTGTTCACTATTTCATGGGTTTTATTTTTTTGCGCGAAACTCTAAATTATTTTTCTAAAATAAAAGAAGCCTAAGTCCCTCTTTATAACATCAGATATCTGCCAGTGAAAGTCCCGTCAAAATCGGTCCAGCCATTTCGGAGATTAGCCGGAACGAACAGACAGACAGACAGATAAATATTTAAAAAATTGCTTTTTCATTATAAGTATCGCTTAAACTTTCATATGCATTTAGTAAAAACCTGTTATTTTGACATTATAAACAGACAATTTAATTTTATTTATTTGTATGTATAGATGATCCTGAATTTCACAAGTACTTAGGTTAAAAGGGAATAAGTATATCTACTGACATAAGTATACAATGTGTCTGTACACAGTGTGACGAAAATTAAGGGTGAGGTACAGACCATCAAACTGAACAACTTTCTCCCGGGGACCAACATCGTAATCGCAAAAAAAATATCAGTCGTCTCATACATTTGTTCGAGTAGGTATTGAAGTTTTGTATGGGATGACTGATTTTTTTTTCACGATTACGATGTTGGTCCCCGGGAAAAAGTTGTTCAGTTTGATGGTCTTTACCTCCCCTTTAAGTTTTACTATTCCGAAACCAGACACCCTGTATATGTGACTGAGTCCTAGAGGACTCAAACAGAAAATCAAATACAATAGCATAATTAGCTTTCTTAACTTGAAATCGTGGAAAAAAATCAGCTGCTCCCTACATTTATGTTCACATAACTCGTCAAAATGTAGGGAACAGCTGATTTTTTTTTCGTGATTTCAGGTTTGGTCACATAACTAAAAGTTGTTCATAATGATGAGTACAATGACCCCTTAAGAGGTTGTGCGTTATTTATGTTACACCTTGTATATCTGCGCTGCTTCTACAATCAAGCCATCTATGTATCTCTAACAATATATTATTCTTTCTTCCCCAGCGAACATCGCGATTGCGTCGACGGGGTACTGCATGGGATGGACATCTCCCGTGAACCTGAAGTTGCAGGGCACCACGGACAACCCCATCGGAGAACCTGTCACGACGAACCAGGAGGCATGGATCGGTTCTCTGCTCACTGTCGGAGCTATCTTCGGTAATTTATTCTTATACGCCTGTTTCATTTTTCCAACTGCAGGACAAAACGTCTCCGTACTGCCTGTCCAGGGGCCGTATTATGAAGTACTAATCCCATCATGATTCCAGTCCGAAAAAGGGATAGTGCTATCGCTCATGTATACATGGATGGCTAGGTCTCTCTCGCGCACTGGAATCATGATGGCGTTAGAACGTCATGATATGGCACCAGCACCCTCATTACGTAACACGCAGTATGAATCGGTTTCATTTGTCAGTTCAACAACATTCATTGCGTTATTTACGTTGTTGAGTAGACAAATTTTTCGAACATATGAAGCAATGGATTAGCAATATGCTTCAAAATCATTCAGTTTGTGATTGATAGTGTGTTACGCAATTAGGGTGTTGTTCTTTGAGCTTATAGTCTTTAATAAAGGATTAGCTCATATAGTAACTGACGATGGTTGTTTTTTTACCACAACCGCGTATCCGTGTGTCTGCAATGCCAGATACACTTCAAAACAGAACAGAGCATCGCTCAATAGACAATAATTTGGTCGCTACTCAAATATCGTCTTGTTCCTGTCTCTGCATGACAGGAGCATGTGTACCTATCTAAGTAAATTGTAACTGCGTACGCTATTTTAGCGTCGCGTAAACATGGCGGCGTCGACAATAGCGTCGCGTTGGGGCGCCAACACTGCATATTTCTCTGAAATTTATTGTATTGTGATTTTTGATAAGTTGTTGACTCTATTGAGGTGAAAGCGCCAGGGTAGCGCACGACACCCGCCAAACCCAGGGCCAGCAAGCCCTCCGCCACCGTCGTCACCGCCGCAGCCGCCGCCACTGCCACCGCTGCCGCCGCCGCCTCCACTGTCGCCGCCGCCGGAACCACCGCGGCAGGGCCCTCACAGGGGGTTCGGGAGGGGGCTGATATGGAGTGCCAATAATGGCCCCATTACGCCTCCTCCAGGCGAACATCAACCACTGCGCCTCCGCTCAGGATCTGTTGCTCCAGAGCATGGCGCAGTGGTCGATTAACATCGCCGTGGTCGCTGAGCCGTACTTTGTCCCGCCCAGGGATGACTGGGTGGAGGACCTGAGCGGCTCAGTGACTCTAATTTCATCGGCCGCCGCCGGTACCCCGTCCCTCGAGGCGGTCAAGAGGGGACGGGGTTGTGTGGCAGCACGGTTCGGGGAGATTGTCGTGGTAGGGGTATACTTCTCCCCGAACCGAACTCTCGCCGAGTTCCACAACTCCCTTGCGGAGTTGAGAGTCGTCGTCGTCGGGTTCCGTTCCCTGCCTGTGCTCGTCCTTGGGGACTTCAATGCCAAGAATGTGGCTTGGGGTTCCCGGCTTACGGACACACGGGGCAGGATGGTGGAGGACTGGGCTCTGGAGACGGGCCTGGTCGTCCTAAACCGGGGTTCTGTCCCCACGTGTGTGCGGATGCGGGGTGAGTCAGTGGTGGACATTTCGTTCGCCAGCCCCGCTCTGTCGCCGCGTGTCCTCGACTGGCGCGTCATGGAGGGGGTGGAGACCTACTCCGGTCACCGGTACATCCGGTTTGACGTCTCCGCCCAGACCTCGAGCGCGCCGGTCCGACAGACCCCGAGTGGTCCGCGGTGGGCGTTGAAGCAGCTGGACCGGGAGCTCCTCCTGGAAGCCTCGATCGTGCAGGCCTGGGTGTCACCACCGGACAGGCCTGCTGACATCAATGACGAGGCGGGGTGGTTCCGGGAGGCCATGTCCGAAGTATGCGACGTGGCAATGCCCCGGGTCCGGCCCGGACGCGCCCGGCGCCAGGTGTGCTGGTGGTCGCCGGAGTTGACGTCTCTGCGCGACGCGTGCGTTGCTGCGCGACGCCGGTACACCAGGCACCGCAGGCTCCGTATCCGCCCTCCGGATACGGAAGCCATTCAGGCGGAGCTGTACGAGGGGTACAGAGCGGCGAAGACCGCCCTCCGAGCGGAGATCCTGCGGGCCAAGGGACTGGCCCGTGAGGAGTCGCTGGAGACTCTGAACAGGGACCCGTGGGGACGCCCCTATAAAATGGTGCGGAACAAGCTCCGCCCATGGGCTCCCCCGCTGACGCAGAGTCTCCGGCCCCAGCTCGTGGAGGACGTGGTGAGCGCTCTGTTCCTTTCGCGAGGGGAACATACTCCCCCGCCCATGGCTCCGCCTCCTGCGGTGTCGGATGCGGACCACGCAGCCGACGATGACGACGATGCTCCGGAGGTGACCGAGGTAGAGCTGAGAGTGGCGGTGCGCAGGCTGAATGCCAAGAATACCGCCCCAGGACCCGACGGCTTACCTGGAAAAGCCTGGGTCCAGGCCTTGGAGGGTCTCGGGCCTCGACTAAGGGGGCTCCTAAGCGCATGCTTGGAGAGGGGCCAGTTCCCGCTTCAATGGAGGAGAGGGAAACTGGTCCTCATTAAGAAACCGGGGCGCCCTGCGGACTCGCCGTCCGCTTACCGGCCCATCGTGCTGCTCGACGAGGTGGGCAAGCTCTTTGAAAGAGTCATTGCAGACCGCCTGGTCGGGCGGCTGGTGAGGGTGGGGCCGGATTTGGCGGAGAGCCAGTTTGGTTTCCGCAAGGGGCGCTCTACGGTGGACGCCATCATGCGCGTTCGAGCCCTCACGACGGGGGATGCTGTGGCCCGGGGTGGGGTCGTCTTGGCGGTGTCTCTAGACATCGCCAATGCCTTCAACACCCTGCCCTGGCGTTGCATCAGGGAGGCACTCCGGTATCACCGAGTGCCGACCTACCTCTGTCGCGTGGTCGAGGCCTATCTGACGGACAGGGCCGTCATCTACCCCGGTCACCGGGGAGAGTGGAACCGGCGAGAGATGTCGTGCGGTGTCCCGCAGGGATCGGTTCTGGGACCGCATCTGTGGGACATCGGGTACGACTGGGTGCTGCGCGCCGACCTCCCTGGTGGCGTCGGCGTAGTTTGCTACGCTGACGACACGCTGGTCCTGGCGCAGGGGAGATCGCACCAGGCGGCGGCCGAATTAGCGGCACGCGGGGTTGCGACAATCGTAGAGAGGATCCGGCAATTGGGACTCGAGGTGGCCTTGCACAAGTCCAAGGCCATGTGTTTTCATGGTCCTCGGAACGCGCCACCATCGGGTTCCCAAATAACGGTAGGAGGGGTTCTCATCGGTGTCGAGTCGACGATGAAGTACCTGGGACTCGTCCTCGACAGCCGGTGGAATTTCGTGGAGCATTTCCGACGTTTGGCTCCCAGACTGGAGCGGGCCGGGGCTGCCTTGGGGCGGCTCCTGCCCAATCTGGGGGGTCCAAACGCCTCCTGCCGGAGGCTCTACGCGGGGGTCGTGCGGTCCATGGCCCTTTACGGAGCTCCGGTGTGGGCGCGTTCCGTGAGGCGGCGACCGGTCCGTCGGTTGAACGCGTCCCAGAGGGTCATGGCCATCCGGTTAGCCCGGGGATACCGCACGGTTTCCGGGGAGGCGGCGAACCTCCTTGCCGGATCACCGCCATGGGATCTGGAGGCAAAAGTCCTCGCGCACATCTGGGAGTGGCGCGAGGAGGCAGGACGCCGGGGCGTAACTCCGTTGCCGCGAGAAATCGCGGCACGGCGGACAGAGCTCCGGCAGGATCTCATGGCGGCATGGAGAGTGCGATTGTCGCAACCCAGCGCTGGGCACGCCACAATTGCGGCGATAAGTCCCCTCTTTGAGGAGTGGCTGGAGAGGCGCCACGGCGTCCTCACCTTCCGCCTGACGCAGGTCCTCACCGGACACGGGTGCTTCGGGAGGTACCTGTTCCGGATAAGGCGGGAGGAAACGCCCGGGTGTCACCACTGTGTGGATCGCCCGGAGGACACGGTGGAGCATACGGTGGAGGTCTGCCCGGCTTGGGCGGAGCACCGCCGTGTCCTCGCGGAAGCGATCGGCGGCGGCGATCTCTCGCGTCCGGCCCTGGTCCAGGCCATGGTACGGAGCGAGAGTGCATGGGAAGCCATTACCTCCTTCTGCGAAGCAGTAATGCTCGTGAAGGAGGAGGCGGGACGCGTGAGGGAGAGGCAAGCTTTGCACCCTCACGCCCCTAGTCGTCGCAGGAGACGCCCTGGGCGTCGGGAATTGGCAGCTGATTCCCGGCCACCGTAGGCGCGGGCTTGCGGACGGCAAGCAATGGGTAGCTCGCCGTTCGGTAAGGACCAAGCCCGAGTCGACGGCGCGTCGTGTTCCACGCGCGCCTCAAAGAGATGTCAGCACTATTGACGGGGTCCGCTAGGGCCGATGCCAGCTAGGGTTGCGGGATGTTCGAAAGAGTTACCGTGGCCCCGGCACAGGCAACAGAAGGAACACGGGTGGGTTTTAGTCAGTAAAAGTCTGACACGCCCTCCCGCTCCGCCCAGAGCGGGAGAAGTCATTTGATGATTTCCCATCCACAAAAAAAAAAAAAAAAAAAAAGGGTAGCGCACGAAATTCAAATTTTCTTATGTTTTTTGCAATTTGCAGGTCAGTATTACGTTGTATGTTGATTAAAATATGATTCGCGACCGTAACAAATATGTATTTACAGAATTATAATCATTAAACTCATCAATACAACTCTCTAAGACCAAGTAACTCTATTGAATGACTATTTCATGAAATCTTAACATTTCAGGATTATACCAACTTAAGGAATTTTATTACTGATTGATTATAATACCATGATTCTGTAAATACATATTTGTTACGGTCGCGTAGCATACTTTGATCAACATACACCCAGACACCGAGCTGCAAATCGCAAAAATCGTAAGAAAATTTTAATTTCGCGGGCTACCTTAGCGTTTCCCCCTTAAGTTAATTTAAGCGTCAAACTCAACAGCAAACCAACATTGTGCTTTGCAGCGCTCTGACGTCATGTAGAAAACCCGGCAGTAATATTTGTAAAAGGTGTCATGTGCATGGGAGCAAATAAATAAATATTCGTTCGACGAACACTTACAATGGCCCAATGCATGGGTAGGAACCATGGGAGAAACGAACATCTATACACCGTAAGGACTATTCTTGCTTGCAGCGCTCGGCGGCTATAGTAACGCTTGCTAACAGATGTGGTCATCGTGCGCACGGGATTTTGTTTTCAAATTGGTCAGATGTAAGTTTCCTCGATAGTACATAATATTGTTAACACTTCTATTTTTCAGGCCCATTCTTCGGTGGTTTCGCAGCATCAAAGATCGGTCGCAAATGGGGTCTCCTCAGTACTTCCATCCCGCTGTTCATTGGTTGGATCTTGATCGCTACCACTCAAAACGTTGGCATGATCTACGGAGGCAGAATCTTCTGGGGTTTAGCCGTCGGAATGTTGTTCACGATCTCACCTATGTACTGTGCTGAAATTGCTACGGTAAGCTCTTCGTGAAGTTTTGTTGGATCTTTTGTAAGGGCATAATTACTGAGGTATATTCAAACTAGTTTTTAGTTTTGAACAAAAAAAAAATTGAACAACATGGCCTAATATCATATCTGTATGATAGATTTTGAAACTTACGACGAAAATTAACTTCATTGAAAATTATAAAAACAGGGGAATTATTAAATACTTAACTGTATTTTTATCTTGCCTTAAGATTTTGATTCACTATCGTGCGTGGCTTTGATGATAATTACAGCTTATCTATTCACTCATTCACGACGACAGCTGTCTAAAATCCTCATATATATTATATCCTCATAGATATTATATCATAATGTACTATCGGCCAAACTTCCGCATGCTCACCACCAAGGTATAATCGCATAGCAAGGCTCTCGACTAAATCGCCCGATGCATGCTTTTTGACTTGAATATTTTTGATTTCATTTGATGCTTATTTTTTGTTACACGCCCTGTAAGTTCACACAAATGCATTTTGTCTCTAATTGGGCGAAACCAGGAAGGGATCTGGTCTGTCACTAGCTGCGCTTTCGCAAAAATATTTTCTTAATAGAGCATGCTTAAGTTTTGGCGATAGTACATAATACATGTATATTATCATATATAATTGGTAGGTTGATGTTGTAGGTCATGGGTTCGAACCCAGGCAGGCGCTTTACCTTATGTAAATAATTTCATCACCACTGCTCTCAAAAACGGTAACAGAAAAACATCGTGAGCAAATCGGCATGTCCTAGAACCAAAAATTCGAAGACATGTGACATCTACCAACCCACACTGGGCCCGCGTGGTAAGCCCGGTTCCCACCGCGAGCGGAGCGGACCCATACAGTTTACTCTTGCGAGTTAAACGGAGCTCTTATTGGGTCCGCTCCGCTCGCGGTGGAAACCGGGCTGTAGATTGTTACAGCCCACTCCCTCTCAAAGAGAGGAGACCTGTGTCCCAGCAGTGGGAACATTATAGGCTGATTATTTTGATTGTTCTCTCTGTCTTTGCTGGTGCAACTAAAACCACACGACGTTCCCCCAGCAGCCAAACGATAATACAAACATTTGTCCTCTGCTTCTATTCAGAATGAGTCTCGCGGCGCCCTCGGTTCGTTCCTGCAGGCGTTCATCACGCTGGGCTTCCTGTTGGTCTACAGCATCGGTCCGTACGTGTCCTACATGGTCATCGCGTACGTGGGCATTATCTTCACCGCAGCGTTCGTTGTTGGCTTCTTCTTCATGCCCGAATCGCCTATCTACTACTTGAGTAAAGGTAAATATTGTTAATAGTACTTTTGGCCTTCTGCCTATCCTCATGGGAAGAAGGCGTGAGTTTAAGTAGGTACGAATGGCTAAATTTGTATGGCAACTCAATTTTGAGCAGGGTTGATGTTGATATTGTTAATCTCAATATGCAAAGTGCTTTTGGTGCAAAAGAGATAAGATTCTATTTCATGAAAAAAAAAACTGATATTGCAGTTGAGTTTCCTGCAAAATCGAGCACATGTTTTTTTGACCAGTTTGCTCTAGAGTACTGTACGGAAAAGACAAAAGAAATATTTAAATCGTATTTATCAGAAGACAGCTATTATTCAACAAAAAATCGGGTGGATGTTTTGTTGTATAAGTTGATATTACTTAATTCGTAGTTTTTCCAGATTTTAACATTGAATTTTCTCGTAGAGTTGTAGATAGTACCTATCAGAAGGCCAATTCCCGTAATTAAAAACGTTTAAAATCTAGTCGCAATCTGATCACGCGACCAAAGATATAAATTATGTCTAGATAACTCCACGACCTCATTCCGCCTGCCCCCTTCTATCATCGGACATCTAGACGCACTGCAGGTTACCATCCCTACCTAATTGCTATTCCACCAATTCGCACTAAGCGTTTCCAAATGTCTTTTGTGATGCGCACAGCAAAGGAGTGGAACTCTCTGCCTGCGTCTGTGTTTCCGAATGCATACAACCTCGATCTCTTCAAAGTGAGAGTTAACAGACTTCTTCTGGGTAAGCTCGCTCCATCGTTGACTTTGTCATCTCTGACCTAGACTAGAGTCAAGAGCAAACCTATCTCAAATAAAAAAAAGATACTGGAGAAACAGGCAAAGCTGTGAACTCGTTGAAAAAAATGGCGTCCACAGTAGAAAAGCTGAATGATTGGAGCGAGTGTAAGACGTATGCTGCACACCATATAAGTTGGCTTGTTTGTTTTAATTATTTTGCAGCGCGACTCTCTATCTAAAAAAAAAAATCAGCTGTTCCCTACATTTTGACGAGATAATGCGAACATAAATGTAGGGAGCAGCTGATTTTTTTTTCGCGATTTCAGGTTTGGTCCCATAGTAAAAGTTGTTCATAATGATGAGTACAATGACCCCTTAAGAGGTTGTGCGTTAATTATGTTACACCTTGTCCATTCAAAGTCAGCGACAACCAGTGTCAAAAACTTGTCAAAAATTTAGGGAAATTAGCGGTATTTTTGACAGATTGCGACTGAGATTCAAACACGAACGTTCTTAAAAATAGGAGAACAGGATTTAAAATCCGTTTAACACCTTCCTCAGCATTACCTCTTGTGTTGGTCCAGGTGACCGGGAGTCTGCAACGAGCTGCCTGGCTAAGATCCGCGGCCGCTCGCACGAGGGCGTGCAGGCCGAGCTCGACAACATGGCCGCCGACGTCAGCGCCTCCATGGAGAAGACTGCTACGGTAAATTATCTATACATACATACAATACGAATTAATAAAAAGTGTCAGTGTGTAATCTCAAAATAACAGCTTTTTACTAAATGCATATATGAAAGTATACAACGTGCCGCTACAATGGCGACGTTAATTTAACAAACGGGGGCTAGTGGCCAGTAATCAAAAAATATCTATACATACAAATAAATAAAACTGAAGAGTGTTTGTAATGTCAAAATAACAGCTTTTTACTAAATGCATATGAAAGTGTGTACATACGGTACTTATAACAATTTTTTTTTAATTTTTCTGTCTGTTTGTTCTAATCTAATCTAAAAACTGCCGGAACGATTTTGACGGGACTTTCACTGGCAGATAGCTGATATTATAAGGAGTAACTGAGGCTTTTATTTTAGAAAAAGAATAAGGGTTTCGACATAGGATACTTTTAATCGCGGTAGTACGTTCCCGTGGGATATTTTCCGACATCCACACGGGCGAAGCCGCTGGCGTCAGCTAGTGTACTTAATAAAAATCTTAAATTCATTTATTCATACGCTGACAGACAACGCACAGCCTAAACCGCTGGGTCTGGGAGCAAGAGTTCCGTAAATAGGGAAAGAGAGCGATAAGAAATGATTTTTTTTTAATTCATCCCCTAAAAGGGTTCCAATAGGGGATGAAAGTTTTGTGGTGAAAATCCTTTACAAATATCTTTTGCTAGGAAAAGATTGAAAGTTATATTAGTCCAAGTAATGAAACGTATTTAACCCTCCTTTTTTGGCTTCGCCGCAGTCGGTTAAAATGAATAGGGATCCGTCTGACCTGTAAGTAATTTTCTCACAGCAAGCTAAGCGCCTATTCTCAAAGAAAGAATGATGGATTAAGTAGTGATCACAATATATAAATCCAGCATGATATTTTATTTCGTTCTCTGATCTAAGCTCGTAGCACACGGGTCGATCCATCACGTTAAGCTACGGTTTGCCCGTTTGCCGGACTGGTCCGTGCCTCGGAAAGCACGTTAAGCCGTTGGTACCGGCTGTCATTCGTAGATCTTTGACAGTCGTTACGGGTCGTCAGAAGCCCGAAAGTCTGACAACCAGTCATACCAAGGGGTATCGTGTTACCAAGGAACTGGGTTGTGGAGGACAGATAGGCAGTCGCTCCATGTAAAACACTGGTATTCAGCTGCATCCGGTTAGACTGGAAGCCGACCCCAACATTAGGTATAATAGATCTAGCCTGTGGCAGCATATCTACATCGCCACAATGGAACGCGTCACACTGACGTCACGCAAAATCCTGCATCGCGCAATCAGAGTTTACCGCGCGACTTACATATATACAACATCCCGACATCAACCGTCGGGCAGTAGCCCACCAGACACAACACCCGTCTGGTCGGAGGATCCTCCCTTTTCTATGGAGGATGAGTGAACTTTACACCCTGTTCCTCATGCCTCTATACTGGGGTAAACTCTGATTGCGCGATGCAGGATTTTGCGTGACGTCAGTGTGACGCGTTCCATTGTGGCGATGTAGATATGCCACCACAAGCCTTTAACAAACAAATAACTTTCTAAGTACCCTTAGTAAGTTATTTAGATCCCGATTCTTCTGTAGCTCTTGCGATTAGTTGCGACGAATCTTCATTCGGCTCTATTCCTGGCGTTGAGTTGTTGAGAAGCTCATCGTAATTAATGGTATTTCCATTACGTAAACATAGCTACTACCAGCTTATCACTGTCCCACTGTAGGGCAAAAGCCACTTCTCATAGAAAAAAAGGCACGAGCATTGATCACCACGCTTGCACAAGACGGGTTGGCGGTTTCAGACTTATATTAACTATAAGTCCCAGTTTCGTCACCATGTGTTTCCTTCACCGATGTCAGTAATGTCTAAGATAAAGTCAGAAAGTACAAATTAATTGAAAAAGTCACATTGGTACTTGGCCGGATTTGATCCCACAACCTCATGCATGAGAGGCGAGGCCTTACCCACTGGGCCATCGCGATATTACTGACTTACCGGCATTTCCATTCCGTAACTAATCACAATATGTTTTGTTTAATTCCAGGTCGCCGACGTGTTTCGCGGCAGTAACTTCAAGGCGTTCTACATCTCTTGCGCGCTGGTCTTTTTCCAACAGTTCAGTGGTATCAACGCCGTGCTGTTCTACATGACCACCATCTTCGAGGCTGCAAACTCTAGCCTGGACTCGGCTATTGCTACCATTATTATTGGTGCTGTACAGGTAACCAACTTCTTAGTTCTCAGCTTATTCTTCTTCGGTGGTTTCAACATGTCCAGTGGTATCAACATGTTCAGTGATATCAAGATGTTCAGTGATATCAAGATGTTCAGTGATATCAACATGTCCAGTGGTATCAACATGTTCAGTGATATCAACATGTTCAGTGATATCAAGATGTTCAGTGGTATCAACATGTTCAGTAATATGAACATGTCCAGTGATATCAAGATGTTCAGTGATATCAACATGTTCAGTGATATCAACATGTCCAGTGGTATCAACATGTTCAATGATATCAAGATGTTCAGTGGTATAACATATTCAGTAATATGAACATTTCCAGTGGTATCAACATGTTCAGTGATATCAAGATGTTCAGTGATATCAACATGTTCAGTGATATCAACATGTCCAGTGGTATCAACATGTTCAATGATATCAAGATGTTCAGTGGTATAACATATTCAGTAATATGAACATTTCCAGTGGTATCAACATGTTCAGTGATATCAAGATGTTCAGTGGTATAACATATTCAGTAATATGAACATGTCCAGTGGTATCAACATTTCCAGTGGTATCAAAAAGACCTATTAGCCAGTTAGCAATATGGTAGAGGGGCTGACTGCTATTGAAAAAGCATCTTTATTAATTTCTTAATTAATAAAAACCAGCCAAGTGCGTGTCGGACCACGTAAAATGAAGGGTTCATTCCGTGGTTGGGATGAATTTATCCCAAGAACAAACTTAACATTATAGTTGAAAAACATGTTTCCCCATACATTCCAACTGCAAATGTAAGTTTGTAAGCACAATATTGAGCGATTTACCATGTTATTTTAAGACCATAGACTTCTTATAAATTTCCCTGTAATCTATAAGTATAGAACTATTCTCTATACTTTTTTTTTCAAAATTTTAAGCTCGGCAGTTGGAGTTATGGGTAATGTTCATCAATTTTCTTTAATAACTTTCTATTTATTTTAAAATTCAAATCACCACACAAATTCTATTCGAGACCTCCACAGTAAATCCTTTTATTTGATATGTCACACGGTACAGTTTGCAAAACATTTTTTTTTAATTTTTCCCCCACACACATGTTAACGCCACATTCAAAATTCATTCATTTACGTTACAAGTTCGTATTTGGGTCACAAAAATGCATATGTGTTTGGTACACCCATGTAAATGAATTTTAATTTAATCGGTCACTATTCGGAGCTAATCGGCTGTGTTAGATGGACAGACAGACAGACAAACACCCGAGTGGTCCTATAAGGTTTCCGTTTTTTCATTCGGATGTACGGTACCCTAAAAACGATGGATGGACTGTGTGAAAGATGATAATTATAGCGGTAAGAGGGGGGTACCTACCGAGATGATGACTAATAGAGAAGTATGGATGAAGGAGACATGTTGCGCTGACACCAAATAAATTGGGATAAGGACAGGAGAGCGCAGTGGCAGCCCAGTGGTAACGACCAGCGACTTACGAGTTGCTGGTCGTAGGTTCGAACCAAGACATGCGCTTTACTTTGTGTAAATTATTTCATCACCACTGCTTTCAAAACGGTGAAGGGAAACATAGTGAGGAAACCGGCATGACGAAGACATGTGACATCTACTAACCCGCACTGGGCCCGCATGCTGGAGTACGGCCCACTCCCTGTCACCGAGAGGAGGCCTGCGTCCCAGCAGCGGGAACCTTACAGGCTGATTATGCAAGGGCAAGAGAATGATGATGAATATAATATTTGTTTCGTTCCAGGTGATAGCATCATTCATCACTCCGCTGGTAGTAGACCGTCTCGGACGCAGGATCCTGCTCCTCATCTCGTCATGTGGAACTGCTATTGGACTTGTAAGTAGCGAAACCTCTTCAGCGACCAACTTACTAGCTCCTTAACTTGGCGTAGCCTTCATATAACCTGATTCTTATCGGCTTCCCTTCGGGACAACCACTCTTCTTAGTGTCAACTATTGCCAAATAATATGGTACACCTGTGTGTGTAACTGTTTATCATATCACATTACACAATTATATTTAATAATAGTTTAATAGTCATCATAATAAGACTAAAAACCTACAGTTTTTTTTATCTGAGTTTATGAGAACTGAACAATGTTTTCATCTGCTTCCCTCTAATAAATTATCATTAAAGGGAGGGCGGGAGGGGGATGAGCTACATAATTGTAGCTGCGCCACTGAGCAGAAGAGTTCATTGTGAAGTAGGAAGTAGGAAATCGTCTATCAACCGTTAAATTATGTCTCGAGCTTGGTTCTCCGTGAGTTTTGTTTATATGACCTTTAAATCTTTGCTTTAAATTGCCATCCATTCAGTGCCGTAAATGGTGCCAGCGGGGCCAGGCACAGGGCGCAGAAATGACGCAGAAGTGGAGTTATTAGCATACATATAATTACTATTATTTATCGCGTAATGCAGCTGTGTATACTATCAGCAGTATACACAGCTGATATAATTATAATATTAATGATAATAACGATGAGATCGTAAAAGCGTACATTACGTGTCGAGAGTCAAGTCTCGGTCTTCAGTTGAACTGGATTTAAAGGAAATGTTTTCCAAAGTACTCGCTACAAAGATTTTTTTAATGATGTCAGTGACTGCATTGGCGGACTAAGGGGACGGGGGGGAGGGCGCGGCAGGGGGGCCCGTCGCGGGCGGATCCTGAGGGGTGAGGCCCAAAACTCGAGAAGAACTTTTTATTAGAAGGCAGTTTGCAGTTGGAGGCCCTACGTATGCAAAATATAAATGTAGGACATCAAAATTTCCGACCCTGCTTCGCTCGCTCTTGTAACCTACGGTCTCTTGTATATAATACTTTGCATAGTCGACAAAGTAACTCCTATTTCTGTATGAATGGTTAACAGAAAACCTTACCTACCTATGTGTTGGATCATTGAGTTCCCTTCAAAATTGTTGAGCTGAATGTTGCTGATCCATGCGTCATGTTCGTGAACGGGCGCCGTCAGTTGGGACTGGTCATCTCTTAGCTGCCACGGCTTATTTAAATTTTTTAATCGTTTTTGATTCTTATCCTTTTGTTGCGGACGCTTTTAACGTGCACGTGTTCTACATTGTTCTTACATACTTATAATATATAATAATATAATAATAATATAATATAATTTTTATTCAAGAATTAAGTCAAAATAAAGGTTTACATAATAACAAGCGAGGTACAATTTTTCTTAATGTAGTGTTCTGCCTGTTCTAGGTTAAATTAAAACCTGTGTTTCAGGTCATCACTTTACAGTAAATTTTAAAAGCAGACAATTCATTAGAAGATAAATTAACAACAAGATAATAATTATAATACTTTTAAAGACTAAAATAAGTAATGATTTGGGTATAAAATACTAAAACTAGCGTGTTTAATAACATGTTTAAATAAATTACCGAATAATGCGAATGTCAATAATATAAAGACTAAATACTAAGCTTATGTTAAAATTTCCAGCAGTTTTTCCGTGTCTGTATAATTAAGTGTTCCCAAATATTCTTGCATTCGTAAATAACATTTTTTATAAGTTAAATTATAAATCTTTAACAGTCTGTTGTACTGATTATATAAGTAGGGTCCTAAAAAGAAATAAAATCGTCTAGCGTACCTAAGCATGTTTAGTCTGAGGTTTAGCACAAACCAAATCCTTTCTTCTCTTTTCTGAAGGTACTGGGTTAAAATCAAATTCGCTGTGCTGAAGCAAAACGACATTCAAAATAAATAATTGGCGTATTGTTAGTACTTCACATGCCGTGTAAAGCTGGTGAGTAGGATATCTAAATGGTCTAAAAGTAGCAACCTTTAAAACTGCTCTTTGGGCCCGTTCTAGGTGTATTAAATTTGATTTGGCGGCTCCACCCCAGGATGTTATGCAGTAGGTGATAATGGATTGACACAAAGCCAAATAAACCTGTTTAATGAATCTAAAGTCGGCAATGTTACGTAAATTTTTAAAAATGTATATTAACTTACGTACTCTAGTGCATAATAAATCAATATGTTTGCGGAAATTCAGATTTGTGTCAATCGTAACGCCTAGATATTGGATATGGTCGGTTTTAGCTAAAGTGGGACAAGTGCATGCAATGTCAGCATAATGTAAATTACAGTTGTTATGCGCTTGGATGTTTACGTTAGTAAGCGTTTGATTAGTATTTCTCATTGTAAATAATAGGTACTTGGTTTTATCTGTATTTAATGTAATGTATGTGGAGATTATTATTAAGCCAATTAACCACCGTATTAAAACCCTTCTGTGCTACCTCGTAGACCTCTGCCATTGATTTCGCAGTGAACAATAGAGCTGTGTCATCCGCGTATGACATAATTACACACTTTTGGAGTGTCAAATTGCAAAGGTCATTAATATAGATTAAAAACAAGGTAGGGCCCAAAATACTGCCTTGCGGGATTCCATAGCAGCTATTCTTTAGTTCAGAACTCCTGAAATGACCTATTTTTACACACTGATGGCGGTCACTAAGATAATCAGTTAAAAGTTGCAATTGTATTCCCCGTATCCCCAACCTTTCAAGCTTGTTCAAAAGTAAAGAACAAGAAATTGTGTCAAAAGCCTTGGCGAGGTCTAAAAATATCCCTATAGTGTGCATGCCGTTATCCAGGTTTGTGCTTATAAAATTTGTTAGCCGGTGAACAGCTTGGCTTGTTGATCTTTTAGGCCTAAAACCAAATTGATGATCAGAGAGTAATTTATTTCCTTCAAGATAATTTACTAGTCTACTGTTTATAACTTTTTCCAAAATCTTTGAGAGGCCAGTTAGAACTGATATTGGTCTATAGTTATTTACACAGCTTTTGTCTCCAGCTTTAAACCCAGGGGTGACCACGGCTTTTTTAAGCAATGTAGGAAATATTCCTTTTGTTAAACATAGCTGAAAAATGTGGGTCAGGGGAGGGGCAATGACATGTTTAAATCTTTTAAGTATGCTATTGGGTATGTCATCAGATCCTACGGCACAATTTTCCTTTAATCCGTCTATAAAACTAATTACTTCATCAACATCAGTATTTAATAAGACAAACGAGTTTTGCGTTGCCAATGTCTTGGTTTGGCTTGAAATGGAAAAATCTCTATTATTTAATATTGTATTTTCTGCTAAGTTTTTGCCGGCGTTAATGAAGAAGTTGTTAGCCTTATCTGCTGCTTCGGTTGGGCTTAGCTCAGAAGATAAAAGCTCAAGAGCAGGTTCAGGATTTTTTGACCTAAATGTATTTGTTTTTATGAATTTCCAAATAAGTTTATTGTTTTTCCCTGCTTTCTGTAGTTGGTTTTTATCATATTGGCATTTTAGCTTTTTCAACAGATTATTACAGAAATTTCTGTAACGCTTGTAAACAATTGAAAGTAGTTCATTATCTGGTGCATGTTTTGATTTTTGGTGAAGTTTATCTCTATGTCTGATACAGCGAACAAGTCCGGGCGTTATCCAGGGTTTAATGTTACTATATTTTCTAGGTATTATTTTATTAAATGTATTTTTCCTTATCACTGTTTGTACCATATCGACAAAATATTGTATAGAAATATTTGGATCATGTGAATCGTAAACGGGGTCAAAATTAATACCGCGTAAGTCAGTTTCAAGACTCGTCATATTGAGTTTAGTATAGCTACGCATGCAGTTTTTTCTAGGTGACGACACTTGTAATGTTAGTAAGATGGCTTGATGATCGGTTAGTGAAGAATTAGTAACCAATGTTTTGGATGGATTTTTTGTTTTTATGAGAATGTGGTCTAGACAAGAGCCACTCTGGTGTGTTGGGTGATAATGACCTGGTAGAAGTCCATGAAATGAGCATATATTTAGGTAATTATGAGAATGAGTATCGATTCTCTCGGCAGCAATGTTTATGTTGATATCTCCTATCAGCACTATATTTTTAAATGAAGATATTTTTCCTAAATTATTGTTAAGTGAATCTAAAAACCTATCAATACTTTGGGAAGGAGGCCTATAAATAGCCATAATTACTGTATCTGGGATAATTTTAATTACTAAGCAGTTACAGTCTAGGAAATGGGGTTGTTCTACTACTGTTTTTAAATTATTTTTAATATAAACCACTATGCCATCATTCTGGTTGAAAGTTACATCACTTTTATGAAGATTATAGCCATCAAGAGATGGTATATTGGTCATTTGTTTGGACAGCCAACATTCTGTTAGAACTATGATGTCACAACATAAGTCAAGATTTTGTAATAAAACTAGGAAACCGTCAAAATTTCGACTTATACTGCGAATATTTTGTGTGAGTAAAGTCAATGTATTGTCCCCAGTGACGATTACACCTTTACACTCCTCGACATTACAGATTTTAGCTTCAGACACGGAAAAACTATCTAAGTCACAAATTAGCTGATTGGCCATAACGAAATATATGTAAAAACTAACCTACTGTGTATGTGCTAGATTAAAAAAGTAGACGGTGGCGCTCCTAGGCGCCTTCATAGTCAATAGAATTAATATAATTGTCTTCTGCATATTTACGTGCCGGGCAGTTCACATCACCAGTTGGATGATCATTTCTCCTCTTGAAGCGTTTGCAGGTCGCACATTGAGGCGGAGAACATTTATTGGCGCATTCCTTGAAAGAATGTCCAATCTCTCCACAGAGGTTGCAAGTAGGGGCTGTTTCTCTGCAAAATTTGGCTGCGTGTCCGAACTGCTGGCAGTTAAAGCAGCGGGTCACAATAGTGAAATCTCTTACTGGACATGATGTCCAGTTTATGAAGATTCGGCCTTGGTCCATTATAATTTTCCTGGTGCTGGCAGGAACTTCCATTATGTAATTGCAGGTAGGGCGATCCTTCTTTCCTGACTTATGGCTCAATTTGATGGATTGTAAAAAGGACTCTTGAGTGGTGTTCGGCAATTTATCGGCAAGGTTTTGCACATAAATGCAGTCGAATACCTCTTTTTCCGTAAGGACTACAGGAACACCGATGACAGCAATCCTAGGGCGGCGTTTAGATGGTTCTTCAACTGTTAGTCCCGAGGATACTAATTTTTGCGAGCTTTTTAATTTTTCAATATCGCCTTTGTTATCCGTCCTGATAATGACGCCCCCGTTTCTAATTTTGCTCAGTCCGCGAACATGCAGTTTTAACTCCTCAGGCGAGATGATTTTTTGTACCAATGACTTGGTGTCGTCACTGGTTTTGCTTTTATCGCTGGGATATATAGCAATCGAACTGAGATTAGCTGGTCGAATAAAAGTATCAGCGCCTTTCTTTACCATGTTGGCATAGGAGGTACCTTCTGGTTCGGGTCGGCTCATTTTAGTTTCAATTACCTCTTTGAACTGATAAATGGATTCCGCAACATTCCGGTGGGCTTGAAGGTGCTGGATGGTGGTGTGCGCCTGGATAGTCTTCTGCTTCAAGGATTGGTAGAGTACGGCCATCTGAGACGTCCCATGTGAAACTTTACGACAAAGATTGGAGACACGTAGTTTCTGATCGGAATTCATTTTACCCTCTCCCACAATCGAGCAAACTTCAGTCAAAATAGTTTCGATGGATCCAATCCATCTCTGTATCTCCGATGTGGAGACGCATTCGGCTGGAAGCTCATTCTCCGTGGCTGCTGGCGGCGCTGGTTCTGTTGTCTGGTTGTGATCGTCAGGCGCTGGCGTCGGTGGAGGACTTCGACGTATCAATTTGCTGCGTCCGAAGGAGCTGTCTTCTGGGTTAGACATAGTACCAACACAGAAAACCGTGATTGTCTATAAAACTATTTAGTTCATCTTACACAATGAGAAAGTTATTTAACACTCGACACTTTACTAAATAAATCTGACTCAACAGATTTGCAATAGCATTATTCGTATTTATTTAATCAATTTTGGTATAATAAACAAAACACACGTCCGCTTAGTCTCGCGACTGAAAGCGAGGCCTTAATTTCAACATGAAAGATATAACCAATATTTTGTAACAATACTTTGATTTAAAAGAGTGTCCGTGGAGTTTCTTGCCCGTTCTTCTCCATAGAGATCTACGCTTTGGAATGGGCAACTAGCTTCAACTTTCTGACTAACTGACCGACTCTTTGACAATTCAATAGTGCCTGTATTTGGTTTATTTGAAATAAATGCTTTGAATTTGAGTTTGAGTGGCTGCGCGCTAGTTTTCGAGTTCGCTCTAACATCCTATGTTTTGCTAACATTCAAATTTTTCATTCAGGGCATTTAGTTTGACCGCTCCGGCCTCAGACAGGCTTAGTTCGCCACTGAGTAAACTCAAATTAAAAAAGATGTAGCTGCGCTCGACGATGAGCCATGATTGTGTGGCCTAGCGATTTTGTCGTCGTATGAAAATTTTATTAAGGGCGGAAAGCGCGTAAAATAAATATTTATACAGATATTTTTTTATTGCCAATGGTGTCATTTTGTCAAATATTTTCGAATAAACGTTTTTTTTTTCCAAATTTAGGCTGTCCATTTTACTGTCAGAGTCGGGCAAGATTATTCTCAGAGCCGGGTAAGATTATTGTTAGAACCGGGTAAGATTATTGTCAGAGCCGGGTAAGATTATTGTCAGAGCCGTGTAAGATTATTGTCAGAGCCGGGTAAGATTATTGTCAGAGCCGGGTAAGATTATTGTCAGAGCCGGGTAAGATTATTGTCAGAGCCGGGTAAGATTATTGTCAGAACCGAGTAAGATTATTGTCAGAGCCGGGTAAGATTATTGTCAGAGCCGGGTAAGATTAGAACATTATTCTAAGGCGCAGTTGTTAAGTTCGCCCCGGGCACATAAAAGGACAGTTACGGCATTGCATCCATTAACATTAAAATAATTTAAATAAATAAATAAGTAAGTACTCTATTTTCTGTTTTCAGGTTCTTCTAGGCATGTTCTTCATCCTAGCTGATAACAATAACCCGGTGGTAGACAAGATCGGCTTCCTGCCCATCCTGTCTCTTGTCCTGTTCATCGTGACGTACTGCTGGGGTCTGGGCCCCTTGCCCTGGGCCGTCATGTCCGAGCTGTTCCCTATTGAAGTCAAGGCTATTGCATCGCCTATTGCGACCGCTTTCTGTTGGATACTGTCTTTCTTGATTACCAGGTTAGTAACTGTTTGTTGGGTCCCGAACCTTCTATAGAAAAACGGAACCCGGATAACCTCGTTATCCGTCTGTCTGTCTGATTGTCAGTCTGTCAAGACATTTTTTCTCAGGAACGAGTGCAGGTATCAAGTTGAAATTAATATCAAACACGTAAGACTACGGTCTCTTGGAGCTCTAAAAAAATCAAGCTTGTAAGTCAACGCAATAAAAAAAAACGGCCATTTTGATACTCGCAAATAAATCAAAACCTATGTATAGGGTACCTCCCGTGGACTTAGAATCATGAAATTTGGCAAGAAGCAAGGTCTTTATAACGTTACTAATCTTTAAAAATAAATCAATCTTTCATTTAAGTAAATTTTTCTCACAACAATGTTTAGGGTATTTACCCTCCAGATCCGTCCCTGTAGTGTACAAGGTGTAATTTTAATCACCGTTAACCTCTTAAGGGGTCATTGTACTCATCATTATGAACAACTTTTACTATGGGACCAAATCAAAAATCGCGAGAAAAAAATCTTGCTGCTCCCTAAATTTATGTTTGCATAAGTTGTCAAAATGTAGGGAACAGCAGATTTTTTTTTCGCGATTTCGGGTTTGGTGTCATACTAAAAGTTGTTCATAATGACGAGTCCAATGACCACTTATGAGGTTAACGGTGATTAAAATTACACCTTGTATAATAAGTATTTGAGTATACCACCATCTGCCTGCCTTTTCCCAACTATGTCGGTGGGGTCGGCTTCCAGTCTAACCGGAATTCTGAATGAATACCAGTATTTTACATGGAGCGACTGCCTAACTGACCTCCACAACCCGGTTACTGGGTACTCCTTGGTAAGACTGGTTATGTCAGACTTTCGGGCTTCTGACAACCCGTAACGACTGTCAAAGATCCAAGAATGACAGCTGGAAGCAACGGCTTAACGTGCTTTTCGAGGCACCATCCACGGACCGACTGCGGCAAGCGTAGATTAACCTGATCGATCGACCCGTGCGGCTGTTATTACTAGCTAAGTTAGCCACGAGCCCCTTCATGTATTTGACTATACCATAAATCTAAATCCTGTTATCTCTCACAGATACTTCAGCGCGATCGCCTCGTCGCTTGGCATGGGAGGCACGTTCTTCATCTTTGGCGGGTGCTGCGTGGCCGCGTTCTTCTTCACGCTGTTCCTGGTGCCCGAGACCAAGGGCAAGAGCTTCCAGGAGATCCAGGATATCTTGGCTGGCAAGTGAGTATACCTTCATAATTCATTTCAGTGAGTAATATCGAAGGGATTTAGGCAAAACTTATCTTGATGGGGATGGTGGGGCGAGCTAGACGTAGGAAGGTTTTCAAGATTGGCAGCAGAAATCTTTAAACCTAGATAGAAGTTTAAAAGGTTAAAGTTAAAAAGGTTCTTGCGTAGACTAGCACCTGCGCGCGGTATTCCGGGAGGCTTTTGCAATGTTGAACCTAGGTCATACATGCCAGAAAAAAGTGCCTCAAATGAATATAAGTAGGGGTAGGTATGGCATTTTTTAAGACTTGAAATCCTAACCCAGATTCCTACGATTTTATATTTTCGTAGTGGCTTTTCAGTGGTCCCCCAATGTTAATGACGTTTCTTTAGAAGTAAGAAGCGGCTCCTTAAACTTCTAGACCACCCTGAGTTAGCTCACGCTCGCACGACGTAACAATATCGCGGCGGGATTTTATCGCGCACTGGATTTTCAACTCTGTTGAGAAGAGCATTGAGAATCCAACAGTGCATCTCAGCGCGTCAAAAAAACACTGTTGGATTTTCAACCCTCGGCGTTCTGCAGTGTGTTGAAAATCAAGTGCGCGAAAAAAGTCGCCGCGGGAAAATATCGCCCGTACGGGCCTGGGCTTGTTCTTCTGCCTGCCTTTTCCCAGGTTTTTGGGGTACCTAGGCAAAAATGTTCTATTCAATATTCATACATTTTTCTTGACAACTTACTCCTTTACATTATTATGATAAGTAGGTATTAATATTATTTTCTTTTGTTCACAGGCCGTCCAAGCCAGAGAAGGCATAAAGTGATAGAGTAAACCGAATTTATTATGTGTGTTGATGTTTTTATGAATAATCGCTAGATATTAGTATTACCGGGGCAAGCCGTCGGGGCCAGGGGGTCGATATGACCTCATAAATATTGGATTATTAAGGGATTCAATTGAGAAATTAATTATAATGTAGGAGTTGAAAAAAAAAATTGTCCGAACCCGAAAAATCGCAAACGAGAACCAAATTCAAGAAACGATTTTAATCGAAATTAATAATCGATTTCTATCTTGACCGAGGATAGAATTTAACAGCATTGTAGGAATGGGACAATGTTAATAATCGAAATAAATATACAGGCTAACAATTACCTCTGCATTTATAGTGTGTTATTTCGCCAATACAAAACTTATTCTATTTCATTAGGAATACAGTTTACATTGTATTAGCGAAAATTAAATTGTCATTACTTTGCTGTATATATACTCTTCTGCCGTACATGTTGACTTTTTTATTGAATCCCTAGTTTCCTGATGAGAGGCATATTTTTCTCGCTATTGTCTTTGCTGACTGGAGATCAAAATCGTGAATATTTATTCCAGTGAAGCTATATTTTTATATATGATTCATATTTTTATACGTACACTTTTTATCTCCAATCAGCAAAAATATTAAAAAATATTATTTCTAAAAAAATAATTGGACCCAATTTTGTAATTTTATGATAAGAATTTTAAATCAGTTTGCCCCTTAAGTATAATAATTTAATGTTCCTTTTTCTACCTTTGGGGGTCGAAAGTGACTCCAAAGCTGGCTAGCCCCTAAACTGTTAGGAGATACTCTAAGCTAAGTTACAACACTAAGTACAAAATAGTGGAAGCCTGAACCGCGGCGGACGCAACTATTTGTGATAATAGTTAAATATTTTTATTGTACCTAATTATTTTTAACGTCTAATCATATTTTGTTACGAATAAATTGTTTTATACTACCTACGTGTTATTTTTGTGTTTTATTTCTTATAATATTTCCTAATTAGCATCTGCTTAAAGGGACGTAAGTATACGCTTTCATCTAAACGTGGCTAGCGCGAGCCTTATGATGCAGGATTGTTACATTTATCTGACAACCTCTTAAGGGGTAAAAAAAATCAGCTGTTCCCTACATTTATATTCGCATAACTCGTCAAAATGTAGGGCAGCTGATTGTTTTTCGCGATTTCAGGTTTGGTCCCATAGTAAAAGTTGTTCATAATGATGACCCCCTTTTTTTTGTGGATGGGAAATCATCAAATGAATTCTCCCGCTCTGGGCGGAGCGGGAGGGCGTGTCAGACTTTTACTGACTAAAACCCACCCGTGTTCCTTCTGTTGCCTGTGCTGGGGCCACGGTAACTCTTTCGAACATCCCGCAACCCTAGCTGGCATCGGCCCTAGCGGACCCCGTCAATAGTGCTGACATCTCTTTGAGGCGCGCGTGGAACACGACGCGCCGTCGACTCGGGCTTGGTCCTTACCGGACGGCGAGCTACCCATTGCTCGCCGTCCGCAAGCCCGCGCCTACGGTGGCCGGGAATCGGCTGCCAATTCCCGACGCCCAGGGCGTCTCCTGCGGCGACTAGGGGCGTGAGGGTGCAAAGCTTGCCTCTCCCTCACGCGTCCCGCCTCCTCCTTCACGAGCATTACTGCTTCGCAGAAGGAGGTAATGGCTTCCCATGCACTCTCGCTCCGTACCATGGCCTGGACCAGGGCTGGACGCGAGAGATCGCCGCCGCCGATCGCTTCCGCGAGGACACGGTGGTGCTCCGTCCAAGCCGGGCAGACCTCCACCGTATGCTCCACCGTGTCCTCCGGGCGATCCACACAGTGGTGACACCCGGCGATTTCAGGTTTGGTCCCATAGTAAAAGTTGTTCATAATGATGACCCCCTTAAAAGGTTGTTATTTAAATTAGGTACACCTGAAGTATAGTTACTGTTTGTTTTGGAAGAGGTATTTAGAAGCATGGACTGGCAAAAACACGGCATCAATATTAATGGAAGACTACTTAACCACGTACGGTTTGCAGACGACTTAGTCTTAATTTCTGGTAACCATTTCACTCTACAAAAAATGATGTAAGAGCTTGCAGAAGGAAGCATTCAAGTGGGACTCTCAATGAACAAGGAGAAAACAAAACTAATGACAAACAGCATTGAAGAGACCATCAGTATACACGGAGAAAGTATAGAGTATGTAAACTCGTATATCCTTGAACAACTGATTTCTTTCACCAGACAAATGAAACAAGAAATTGAAAGACGCATTACCAGCACATGAATAGGTTCTGATCACTCAGAGGTAAAGAAAAATGCCCAATATCCTATACCCTCCAAATGAAAACTTTTTAATACATGCATTCTGCCATGCCTAACTTATGGCTGCCAAACATGGTCATTGGCTTTTTTCTATTTCATAAGTAAGTTTACATAAGTGGAAACTTGTAATTGGCCTTCTTCTACATATTACTTCTTACTACTCGAATGTATTAGCTGTAAGTTTTCTTAAAATTAACAAAATAAAATAAATAAAATAAAACCCTGCAGAAAATTACGTCATGCCAAAGAGGCATGGAACGCAGCATACTGAACTTCAAGAGAAAAGACAAAAAGAGAGCTAAAGACAAAAAGAGGGCTAAAGACAAAAAGAGAGCTAAAGACAAAAAGAGAGCTAAAGACAAAAAGAGGGCTAAAGACAAAAAGAGAGCTAAAGACAAAAAGAGAGCTAAAGATCTGAGGAAATCACCAAACTATAAGATGCTACCTTCCACACAAAAAAACTGAAATGGAGATGGACTGGTCTTAAGCTCTGCGACAAGAACAATAAGTGGTCTAGAGCTGCAACGGAATGGCAAATCAGAGACGGACGGAAGTAGAGGAAGACAACGTAAGCACTGGGACCATGACATAGTTGAGATGCTGGTGCTCTGTGGGCTAGAGACACACGAGACTGTGACAAATGGAGGAGCCTGGGGGAGGCCTATGCGCCAAAGGGCTCACTGATTAACGAAGACACTGAAGTGCAACAGTTATGTTTTGCTCAAATTATATTGTAATTAGTTTTCACGTGACTATTATAATAATAATTATCCTTCGGCACACTTGCATAGTGCGTACAGGGATAATCGTCGATTGGTGCCTCATTTCATTGAAAGCGTTTAACGGACCTCTGCGAGTTGGCTTTGGCCCCTCGTATGCCTACCAAAGGTCCGGGACCATAATTATCAGTGACATTTCGTAGGAGGGAAGCCGAAGAAATTATTCAGTTATAAATAGACATACACATACGATTATCACGTTGTGGCGCCGGCATATTTATAACAGTTTGTGTTGATGTTGGAATATATATTATTTGGCAGTCGTAGACATTACTGAATGTACTATTTTTCAATGGTGGTAGGTGAAGTTACTCTTTCGATCCTCCAATGGGAAGCCGGTAGGAATGGAGTTGTTAGCGCGCTACGCCACTGATAATTATGGTCCCGAGATAAGCGAAAAGCATAAAAATAATAATACCAGCCTATTATTGTTCCATGTCAGGGCATCCTCTTCTCATAGAGAGAAGACACGAGCATTAATCAAATGAACACCACACTTGCTCAAGATGGGATGGGGATTTCAGATTTATATCAACAATTCCCCCACGATACTTTTCTCCACGGTGTCCAAGATATGCTAAGAAAGTATGAATAAAATACATTATGAATGGTAAAAGTCACATTGGTACTTGCCCGGAATTCAACCCAGGGCAAGAATTCAACCACGTGACTATTGGAGAACAAAATTATCATAGATCTATGAAAATTATAGTCCCAATCTTCAATTCATAATCTGGCCTATTTGGAAAGCTCTGAATCGATTACTTAGGTATCCAAGCAGGCCGTTGCAAACATAATTTGACGAAATGGGGCATTATAGACTCGTCCAAGATCCAGTGCGAGTGCGGTGCTCCTGGGCAGACTATGCGCCATCTGTTGGAGTGTCCCAAATGTCCGTTCACCTGCATTCTTGACGATCGGAACAACGCCTCTGACGCCGCAATAAATGTGGCCACCTACTGGGCCCAAACAATTTATGAAACATATTTGAAGCTAGACCACCACCTCTATAGTAATCTTACTTGAGTGTGGGAAAGAGATGGAGCTAGACGTCCTGTATAGCTTCATCTCTTTCTCACACTGAAGTAACATTAAAATAATACTGCTTTAAGAGGTGGTTGGCCCCCTGATGTACCGTCGAAACGAAAAGAACAATTCTCATATAATTTACATTATATCGCCACAGTCAGCTAACTACTTTAACATTGTGCATTCTAAGTTGATTTTTGAATGATCGTTTGTTATAAAAAGGTCCTAAAAAAGTTTAGTTACAATGGAATTTGAACTTTTCATGTATAACATTCGAGTTTGTGTTCCCAAAACTTATATTATGGATGATGACTAATTTTTTTTTGTCCGTCAGATAAATTTAAAAAAAATTTATGACATGTTTTTTTTTCTTTTTTTACGTAATCAAAAGATTACGGATTAACCCTTTAACCGCCTACGACGGATTAATCCGACAAATATTTTCGTGTCCATTTCGCCAGGGTCGTATATTTACGACCAAATATCGTAATGATTCAAGTTGCCCGGCGCTGGGGGCACGACAACTGATATGAAGTCGGGCGGTTAAAAGGTTAAAATGTGGCCTTGCTAGATTTTATACCGAGCTGTGACGTAGCGAGCCCCACTCCCCAACTTGAATGCGTTTTATCTAAGTCATTTTTTATTAATACGAGGCAAACGGAGTGTCCGTAAGGATCTTTCTGTAGTTTCTGTCAACCCCTATGAGAAGAAGGCGTGATTTTATGTATATATGGATGTGTTTTTTTTAATATGATAAAGCAAAAAATACGTGTCTAATATTTTTTTTAATTATCTGACTGATGGACTTATAGAATTTTTTTTTACCTGGGCATCATCCGATCTCTATTGAGATTCTGTGAAGATTCTGAATTCAAATACAAATAAAATAAAACAACAATATTAACATAGAAAATATTGTATTTTATATCTAAACACATCAGTCTTGCACTCAAATTCATTCGAGACCATGTCACACACAACTTGGTAATCTTAACTACTATTCCTGTTTACCCCTCCTACTAAACAAGGTCGTGTGAAGGTGAGTTTAGACCAAACGAACATAGAACCAGAACTAAAGCAAAACGATTTTTTCTTGACATTTTTAACGAATTTCAATAAAAATAGGTTATACATTCAGCTTTTTTTGTATAGTTTAAACAATAAAAGCATTTAAAAAGAATTTGATATAGTTAGGATACAAAGTCTATTTGCTCGTTTGGTCTAAACCGATACTTAGGTGTAGTTTCACGTAAATAGTGCCACGGGTGGGGTTCACACTCACGACCTCTCGCTAGCCAATACCGTTGAGATATTACCGCTTTTCACATTGTTTGATAGGTTATTAAAAGCTCCTGTATACGTATTTTCATTTTAAACTCTTTACTTATTAAATAATGAACATACAAAGCTGTGAGCTTAAAAGTTAATAAGTCAAATAATATTTGAAGATGTTGGTATTGAAGCTAGTACATTCAACCCCTACCCCGTGAATTTTGTTTAGAGCCGGAGAGGCGCAAGGGGGACTCCTCGACGTGTATGGAATTTTTCACTTTTTGTAAGAAAAATATGAAAAATTATTACCTACCTACATGTTGAGTTTTAGGGGATTATGAGCTTTAAAAGTCGAAATTTTCATTATTTTTGCGATAGGACACAGTTTTCGAGATATAAGCAAAAGAAAAAAAAAATACAGTATTGTTTTTGCACCTGAAGTCGTGGTGTTGGTGTGAATTTTAGTTCGTGACAACAAATTTTACTTCACACCTTTTTAATTGCAATTATAAAAAGTCAGATTTAGTTCAACAATCAAAATTTTAGGTGAAAAACGTCAAATTCAGAATAGCAAAATTGCCATTTTCAATAAATTAATAACTCAGTGCTGTCAAACTAAAATATAGTTAAGTTGTGTCACTTTAATCAATTTCAGAATGGGAAATCGTCGTTTGACAGGAATAAACTAAATTTTGGTGATTTTTTGTGTAGTTTAGAGGCATTTGTGACAAGAAAATCGGCACCATTATGAATTTACATTAAAATGCTTAGTCTGAGCTTTCCTTATATCTCTAGTGTTTACTAAATGCTTTTTTTAATGGTAATTTAATATTTTGTGGGACACTAAACGCCCTGTAATAGTAATAAAACTTCTATTGTGTCTCGCCGAGTGTCCTCCAACAGATTAACTTCAATAACTTGAACACTCAGTAAACATGAAGCTACCAAGTAAGTCAAGACGAGCTAATTACAAGATTTTAGTGAATAAACCTTATTTCAAAAACAATAAGTAGTCAACGTACACGGAATTCCTTCAAAAAGTTTCGTACAGTCAGCAGCAATAGTATATCGATGGCGAAGTGCCAAAACCTCCTAACTGACTCCTAACAAACATGCGAATAATAAGCGTTTGTTAGGAGTAGGGGGTATTGGCACTTCGCCGTCGATATTTAAAAAAAAAACAGGCCGTCTTGCGAACTGCCGAGTGCCGAAAGAAGTGAAAACTAACAGTTGCATGCGAATATTACATCTATTTCTAAGACGTTAGCGTGTTAGAGTAATTTGGTTACAGCGCCCTCTAGTGTTGAGTCGTTGAACTCATTGGAGCATGTCACATGTTACGGGTTCCGTAAGATTTTCCCTTACTAAAAAGTACTCAACGCGCTTACAGAATTTTTCACTTCAAAAGTTCAAAGTTTCGAAGACATTTTTGTGAATAAAAACTTTAAAAAATATATTGAAGAGGTTCTATGATAAAGACATATCCAGATTAATAATCGCTGACAACAACACAACACGTAACATCATAAATCAGTAGTCCCAGAGGGGTTAGGCAGAGGTGTACCTATAGCACGGGTCAGTACTCTGCATTACCCGACCCCTCTTACAATGAAGAAGAGGGGAATAGGGGCCCGGTTATGCAGATTATTACCCACAGAAACCTACTATTCAAATTCCTGACTAATTTCATCCATACTAACTAGAACATCACAAATGCTGGCCGCATACAATCTAATATCCTCACTCTTTTTAATCTTAAGACTAGCACAGTACAGTTTCTTGTGTAAATCAGTAATTTTCTCATAATCCTTATTTGATTTCGACCTACAGTACTGTATGATGCTTTTTAGTATGAAATGTAATCTATTTTCGTATAGGGCCAGAAGACTATGTTCGTTTTTCATGTTTTTCTCGTCGCTATCTTCTGGTTTGGCTACTTCTTTCTCTTCTGGGTCCTTCTCTGATAGCAGTTTCATGATGGAGTGGCATTGACGAAGGAGTTGTATGGCTGACTGGAGGGATTTTAGTTTCAGGTTCGGTGATACTGTTAAAAGAAAAAAAGAAAAATTGATTATTTACCGCAGAAACACATGTATGTGTCGCAGATGGATTGTTGAATCCGCTGTTTTATATAACCGCGTGCTGTTTTAAAAAACAGCTCCGTGATGTAAAACCGCTAACAAACAGAATTGCATAAACGTTTTGCATATATCAATGCAGCGTGAAATTAACGTCAGATTGCAGATTTTAGTTCTAAATGTTGTCGCTTGTAGCTCTGTATGTCATAACAAAAATAATGGCGTCCGGAACAGAAATAAATAAAACTAATAATATGAGAAAAAAATTACCTTAAGTCAAGTGAAAACAGTGATTGTAAGGAAATTTTTAATATAAAGTTATCAGTTTTATGAAAGTCAGTCCTCAAAATACTAAATAGCCAAGTATAGTTGCCGGCACGAATCGTGAGCACAAATTCCACACGAACTGTTGTTGCCGTCGTCAGCGGGCTCTGGTATTCCGTTTTCTACCTGTAGGTACGTAAATAAGCTTAATCTTACATTAACCTCATTGCCCCTGCCCATGTACGAATTGCCGTAATAGGAAATAAGATTCGTAACGACTAAAAGTGGAGTTTGTGCTCACGGGTCGTGCCGGCAACTATAACTGCGACCAATTTGGAAGTTGCGCTCGCCGGCTGCTGCCGCGGCATCGCTCGCTTAGCTCGCTCGGCTAGTGCGCGGTAGGTTATAGTTCTAACCTAACTTAAACCAATTCGTCAGGGTGTCTTAGCTTAGTTACTGTGACTGCAGATAAGCCGTTTTGCATTACGTCTAAGCGTGGTGGGTAGCAGTTTTGTTAAACGTAACGATGTTCAGCTGATTTACAAAACGGAACTGTTTTGTAAAAAACTAGCGGTTATGTAAAACAGTTAACTCAGTAATCCATCTGCGACATAATATAAAAATATAATTTAGTGCTAGTAATATCTAATGGTAGTAGTCGACAGTAAGTTCGGTGGCAAATATGGCCTACGAGAAACCCGAATCATAGATAATTTACATTCCATTACGAAGTATACTCAACAGATCTACTTTATCGTTATTTAGGTTAAGTTGATTTTTAAGTGACCATTAATTTTAATAAAAATGTAGATACTAAATAAGATTTGGTTGCAATGGAATTTGAACTATGACTTTGTTATTGGTTCCAACACTCGATAATTGTCTGAGATTCTGAATTTAAGTTTAGATAGACACAAATACCTTTTGTGTTTCTATTCTGTATCATCTAAATAATGTATAATTATTTAGATGACATAAAGTTGAAATTATGAGAAAATAAACGCTTTTTTATTTATTTATGGTGTTTTGATATCGATAGCCATCCTGTGTTCGCCAGTAAATTTAACTTTGTATGTAACGTTACCAGCACACTGTGCCTCCAACACGGCGACATGTTCAAGCTGCACAGTAAGGAACATGCCCGCGTCCTCTAACAAAGCGAACATGTTCGATGCCTGTTCGTAGTTTGTTCGGGTCGCGTTCAATAATGTTCGACGTTTTGGTCCCTCTTCTTGTGTTATCCTAGAAAAAAATATTTGGGCTTAAACACCGATCGAAAATAGCTATTCCAATTATTTGTTTTTGAAACCACGGAAACTGCAGTTTCGTTAAAACATCCTACCTTATTTTATGATAATACAACTGACTTACAAAAAAAAAACGCGACAAAGTGAAAAATAACTTTAATTTCGGAAGTCGGTGGCAAAAAACTAAAATACAGAACCAAAGACTAGAATCAATTTTGACGTTCAAAAGTGCCTTTTATGTGCCTATTCGAATTAAATGATTTGACTTTGACTTTGACTTTGAAAAAAAAATAAGTTAAATGTTTGAAAGACACCAACTTCAGAAATTAAAGTTATTTTTCACGTTGTAGTGTATATTTTTTTTTGGAAGTTGGTTATTTATTCATTCATTCGTTTATTAAATTATCGAGTCACAATAGACTCATACTTATCATTAGGTACACAATTTACAAAAAAAAATATTTATATATTACATTTTTTTTTAAATATTATTTTTATTTTTTTTTTTGTTATAATGTTTTTACACTTTTAGTTTGGTTGCTATGTATATTACAGTGACAGGAAGTATTATAACATCATCCACATAGACTTAGAGAAAAAATACGTATTATTGAAGCTAACTCAAAAACTGCCCAAGCAAAGGTAATAAAATTTATATGGGACCACCTAGAGAGTATCTTTTCAAACAAAAAAATAATTTTCCAAAGCAACCGGCCGTCTTTGGGTAATCGGGGAACATACATTAAAAAAAAAGAAAATTCAGTAGGTGAAAAATCTATCAACCCCTATTTCTCTACCCTTAGGGGAGGATTTTAGTTTTCAATTTTACATGGGACCAATTTCGAGGAATAAACTCCCGAATTAAACAAGAACTGTTCAAATCGGACTACTCTATAAAAAGTTATGTGTGGTAAAACATTCAAACAAAATAGTGGATTGACTAGGGAGCAAACAAGTATTTAAAAGGCGAGTGTTTCTTTGAATCCAGAGCATAGCGAAGGATCCTGAGCGCATATGAATTAACTCACCGATACTGCGAGTGGTACAGCGAGCCCAGTCTGTGGTATATCATGGCTGCCCTGAACTGGTACAGGTACTGTCTCGGGCCGGGACTTAGCAGGCAATACTTTAAGGCGTGCTTTAATGCGTCTGCTACTTCTGTCACCTCCTGTAAGTAAGAGTTAAAATAGTGGTGGACTTAGACATTTAGAAAGGACATTAGAATGTAAATTCAAACATATTTTTATAACTACTTGCCAAATTGCATGTGATTATAAAAATATGATAAGTGGTAACGAACCCGACATACGAGTTGTAGGTCATGGGTTCGAACCTAGGCAGGCGCTTTACTTTGTGTAAAGAATTTCATCACGAAAACGGTGAAGGAAGACATCGTGAGGAAACCGGTATGTCCTAGAACCAAAAATTCCAAGACATGTGACATCTACCAACCCGCACTGGACCCGCGTGCAGGGCACAGGCCTCCTCTCTTCGAGAGGAGGCCAGCAGTGGAAACATTATAGGCTGATTATGTTTATGCTTTAAAAATATGTTTGAATATAAAAATATGTTTGCGTATTCGTATTATTCCCGATAACCATAGTTTTATAGATGGGTTTACGTCAATAGAGTATTTGAGGGTCAAAATCACTCTCCTCATCGAACACTTCTGGCCCGACGTCGGTCTGTAAAGATACGCGACATTTCCGATTATTCTTAAATACTACTACTACTATCGTTTTTTGTCCGTCAAGTAGATAATTAAAAAATATTGGACACGTATTTTATTCTTTTCTTACGTAATCAAAAGATTACGGCGATACATTGAGTTAAAATGTGGCATGACGTCACGCCTTGCCAGATTTATACTGAACTGTGACGTAGCGAGCCCCCACTCCCCAACTTTAATGCGTTTTATCTAAGTATTTTTTTATTAATATGATAAAGCAAAAAATACGTGTCTAATATTTTTTTATTATCTGACTAACGGACTAAATAGAATTTCTATTTTTTACCCAGGCATCATCCCTATTCCTTTACTGTAATTGGTTTCAGCAATATTAACATCTATGGTCCAGTGGCAGTGTATTCAACATTGTCCATCTCGTCACAAAACGAGTTCGTAAAGTTCAGAATACAAGAACCGTCTTTAGAACCAAGTCTAAGTTATCAATTTTGTTTTCAGAACCTTACATTTGTCGGAATAAACTAAAAGAGGAGCTCATGGCTAAGTAATAACAGCCGCATGGGTCGATCCATCAGGTTAAGCTACGCTTGCCGGGGTTGGTCCGTGGATGGGTAACCATCTTTACATACCGAGACTCCTCCGTGCCTCGGAAAGCACGTTAAGCCGTTGGTTCCAGCTGTCATTCGTAGAACTTTGACAGTCGTTACGGGTCGTCAGAAGCCCGAAAGTCTGACAACCAGTCTTACCAAGGGGTATCGTATTACCCAGTAACTGGGTTGTGGAGGCAGTGGCGGCATAAGGCGTGGGCGACGTGGGCCACCGCCTACGGGCTCGCGGTTGAAGGGGCCTCGCGCCTCGAAGGCCCGCGAAAGCAAATATAGATATAATTACTCATCAAGCAATAAATAATAAAAAAAACCGGCTAGCAAGTGTCTGGCAATACTATCCTACCACATTCGTTTTTTAAATATCTAGTTTGGCAACATTTGCTGGCGTTGCGGGTAGTGAATGACGCGGGGAATCCTCGCTTCGCCCGCTGAAGATTTTCCATTCTGTTTGCTCCGTCTATGTTCGCACTTCTAAACACATGCAGTCATGCAATCATGCGACGACGCATGTACCTAATATTTTAATGTATTTCCAACAGATTTCGATGTGAGAATAAGTGTTGCGTTTCATTGTTTGAAAAATTAGAAATAAATAAAGAACTGTATTACAACTGTTGAGTGAGAAAAGTGTGTTTTTAAAGAACAACACGTCCTACCCATTTATTTATTAAAAGCAAGGTAAGAAAATATTGATAAATTTTGTAGTTTTTAGAATTTGTTTATATCATGCCTTCGATTTGTTATGTGTACGTACGCAAACTATACTCCGTCGGTTTAGGTAGTTAACTAAATGTAAACAATCTTGGCATGTCTTTTTATCTAAAAGTTGTCTATAAATTGTATATAAAAATCTTTGCGACTAGGTATTTACTAAATCGATGTTAGCTAATAAACTAAATTTAAATAATCTTTGTGTATATTATATACGACCTCTTTAATATAAAAAGACATACCAAGATTGTTTACCTTTAGTTAACTACCTAAACCGATAGACCATAGGTACCTAATATTTTTTTAAATATTATTTACAGATTATAATATTTCAGGCTTACTTAACATGTCAGGCCCAGGCCCCAGTAGAGATACAGATGACTGGAGAAAATGGGAATCTGGTTCAGCAAAACGAAAAAGCTGAACAAGCTGTAGCAAATCAGATTTCAAGTTCAAGTATGACGAAATTTCACAAAAAAAAACTCCTTCAGAATCATCTGAATCAATTGCTTCGACTTCCACAAAAGATATAGACACTTCCGATTCCGAGACTCCGTCAACTTTTGAAAGCACTCCAGACGCAGTGAGTACCAAGCTAAAGTCATAAATACAGGTAGAATCAAACTCCAGCCTATCACACCAGTTAGCAGCGATACCAGTGATGCAGTCAAACAAGCATTTGTGTGTTCGGATCCGGCACTTTGGAAGTTTCCCATAACGGATTCTCAGCGTCATGATATAGTTCAAAGCGTAAAGCGCTAATAAAAAATTATTTAAGAAGTACAATGGGTCAGGAAAAACTTTCAACGTTGGCAATTCTATCTATCGAGGCAAATATAGCATCTAATCTGGATTATAACACAGTTATTAGGGAGTTCAGTAAGGCTAAAAGCAGTAAATTTCTGTTTCTTTAATTGTTTACTTTACTGTTAGTTGAGGTATACCTAGTTAAAATAATTACAGTGAAGAAGTTTGCATTTTTATGAATAAAAATTTGAGTATCAAAATTTTTTTTCTCTTAACAAAATCCGTCCTCTTGCGTCATCCATCATGGGGCCTCGCAAAATATATCTTGCCCACATCAAATTTAGGTCTTGCCCCGCCACTGTGTGGAGGTCAGATAGGCAGTCGATCCATGTAAAATACTGGTATTCAGCTGCATCCGGTTAGACTGGAAGCCGACCCCAACGTAGTTGGGAAAAGGCTAGGCAGAGATGATGACATTTGTCGGAATAAAGTTCAAAATACAATAACTGGCTCCAAGGTTTGGGCTTGGACTAAAGTAAAAATCGTTTTGTAATGAGACATATAGAGTACACTCACGTTGTATATACCGGGCGCGTCCTGCAGTAGCACGGCGCGTGTGTACAGGTGACAGGACAGCTCCCACGCCACGAGCTCCCACACCGAAGTGGCGCCACAAGTTTCTCTGGGGCCCAGCAGAGAGAGGGCTGATTGGTAGAGTTCCTCTGCTTCGTTGTATAGACGACGTTTTTCGGTGCTGTAAGGAAAACACAACTATTTGTCAATACCCCAACAAGCATTTACTTAGTAATTTGTCTAGTAAAAAAAAAACACTGAAGTCATTCAAAGAGCAGTTTTCAAAAATCTCATAGAGTCGAAAATTTTTTTAGCTAACTTGCTTCTCAGGAATTTTTGAGGACCCAGAAAACGTCAGTTCACCAAGCAAACTATTTTTATCACAAATAATGGTATAGCATAACATACTATGCTTAAAAGTCGATTCATTGATCAAATAAGGGTGTAATTTGTAAGGTGGGGAATGCCTGTGTTGGTATTGTATACGATTCTAACAGCTGTGAATCTTCGAAAAGTCAAACGGTCATAACTACATTCTTTGTTATAACAATAAACGGTCCGAGTAACCACTTGGGACCAGGCTTTTGAACACACTCGATAGAAAATAATCTATACAAATAAATAAAATTCAAATGTTTGTTTGCAATTTCAAAATAACAGCTTTTAACTAAATGCATATAAAAGTAGGTATATACATTATACGCTAATCTCCGAAACGGCTGGACCGATTTTGACGGGACTTTAACTGGCAGATAGCTGATGTTATAAGGAGTAACTTAGGATACTATTATTTGGATAAATAATTAGGGTTCCACGCAAAAACATTAAAACCCATATAATTGTAAAGAAAATCCGATTCAAATAGGGAAGTGTTGCGGAAAAAGCCTCGGGGAACAGCTAGAATTCACATAAAATAATTCGTAAATTGAAAAATTAAAATTTTCAAACAAACTAAATAATAAAGCTCGCTCTTTCCTTCAATTCGCCTACTCTTTGCACGTTATTCGTTTTAATTTCATCGATGCGATGTTAGGATCCGTGACCCTGGCAAATGTCCTGTGCACTACAGTTCTTTAAATACAGGGTGCTCCAAGGTGCTATTTTATAAAATTGTAAATAAATCAATAAATAATAACGTTTAATGAAATTAAAATATCTTCTTAAAACGAAAACGCGAAACCCTATACCTGCGCGTGTTAAATTAATGTCGCCATTGAAGTGTCACGCTGGATACGGTACTTATTTATTTTATTTTTTTTATCTGTCTGTTTACAGCAACACTACAACAGTCTAACACTAAAATAAAAAAATAAAGATATTTCTTACCTAAATCCACCTTGATCGCAATGCGCCTTGAACCGCAAGTACCTTCCTTTATTACAGTACAAGAGAGCTAGGTTAGGTATATCATTGACTTCTTTGAAGATCTCCGTAGCTTCGTCCAAGCACTCCAGAGATTTGCGTGACGTCACTGTGAACTGTTTGAGCAGGAGCTTCGCTTTAGGGTCCTTGGTATCCGGCTCTTCTAGGTATTTCATGTAGATTTCTGTAGGAAAAAAATATCGTTTTTAGATGAGAAAATGTTTCCGTTGCATAATTATTACCTTTATTAATATTACTAGATCCCGTTGGGATATCGGGATAAAAAGTATCCTATGTGTTATTCCAGGTTTAAAACTATCTGTGTGTCAAAATTCATCCAAATCCGTTCAGGAGTTTTTGCGTAAAAGAGTAACAAACATCCATCCATCCACACAAACTTTCGCGTTTATAATATTATAGTAGGAAGGATTATATCAGCCCATACCGTCCCAGTGCTGGGCTAAGACCTTCCTCGACTCTTTCCATGTCTCTTAGCTGTTTGCAGTAGTGGTCCAATCCCACATATTAAACTATACAGAGTGTATCAGAAAGGTGTGGTCAAATTTAAGGGTGTGGTACAGACTATCAAACTGAACAAATTTCTCCAAGGGACCAACATCGTAATCGAGAAAAAATTAAAGTTGTTCAGTTTGATGGTCTGTACCACACCCTTAAATTGGACCACACCTTTCTGATACAGCCTGTATAAACATTTAAAATTAAGTAAGTATTGTGTATTTATTTTATTATTTATTTCTTATCTCGTTGTATGCTACACCAGCCGACGTCATTACGTCAATGCCAGCTGTCACTGCAAACCAGCGCTGGAGCTCTGTCTCGCATAGGGTCGCAGCATTATGCTGAGCGATGGCCGTTTTGCGTGGATGTGACGTATATTGTTCTTTTTTGTGTGCGTGTTCTATCTTTGCCATGTTTACCGCAAATAAATATATTTTCTTCATTTCTTTCACATGAATAACCTTTAATGTAACTTAAAAAATACAGGGAGATTTATAAAATATTGGACATTGGACACATTGGCGTCGGGTATTCAGTATTCGATTCTCGTTCCAAATTTGTAAAAAAAAAACAGCCAAGTGCATATCAGACCACGCACAATGAAAGGTTCCGTAGTCGGGATGCATTTATCCCAAGAACAAACTGAACATTGTAGTTGAAAAACATGCTCTCTCATACATTCCAACTGCAAATGGTAAGTTTGTACGCACAGTACTGGGAGATTTAACATGTTATCTTAAGACCATAGACTTCATATAAGTTTTCCTGTAATTTAAAATTATTATCTATTTTCTGTATTTTTTCAAAATTGTAGGCTTAATAGTTTCCGAGAAAAGGGGGTAATGCCCTCCCAAAAGTGACCCGCATATTCAAAATTCACTTATTTTCGTAAGACGTCCGTGTTTGGGTCACAGAAATTGATATGTGTACAAAATTACAAAGGGACAGACAGACACAAGGACAGACAGACACAAGGACAGACAGACAGACACACGAGTGATCTTATAAGGGTTCCGTTTCTTCATTCGGACATACGGAACCCTAAAAAAAACCTTAATATTATAATTTAATTAGCCAATAGTATTAGACACCCAGTTTTACCAAGGAGTATCGTATTACCCAGTAACTGGGTTGTGGAGGTCAGATAGGCAGTCGCTCCATGTAAAATACCTACTGGTATTCAACCCGACCCCAACCTCGTTAGAAAAATGCCAGGCAGATGATGATTATGAAATACCCAATAGTCCATCACTTATGGAAATTCACATTTTTGCCTGTTTTTTACCCACTTTGAAATGATACCTCTCTGCCTTATCAAAGGTTATTATAATTCCCATTCTTTCAAGCAAATTGCAGTCGCCGAGTAGTTATCCGTCTAATAGACGTAGTCTCCTTGAGTAGAGCGTACGTACGTTGTGCGTCGTTCATGTGCCGCACGGCGAGCTCGTTCCCGACGGACGCGAGGCGGCGCAGCAGCTCGGCGCGCCGGTCCGCGGCCGCGCCCGCCGCACGCCTATACGTGGCGCACGAAGCCAACATGGCCGACACCTCGCTAGTAGGCAGGGATATGTCTGCGGGTATACAAAAAAAATATTATTACTTTCCTAAAACACATTAATTTGTACAGTTTTACTAAAGTGAAAACGCGAGTTCCAATCCGGTCTAAGTACCAATGTGGCTTTTTCAAATTATATGTACTTTCTGAGTCTACCTTGGACATGCCGCCATCGGTAATGGGAAAACATCGCGTAATAAATAACAATATCTATACAAATAAATAAAATTGAAGTGTCTGTTTGTAATGTCAAAATAACAACCTTTTACTAAATGTATATGAAAGTATATACGGTACTTATTACAAAAAAGCAATTTAATATTTTTTTTGTCTGTCTGTTTGTTCCGGCTAATCTCCGAGACGGCTGGACCGATTTTGACGGGACTTTCACTGGTAGAAAGCTGATGTTACGGGGAGTAACTTAGGATACTTTTATTTTAGAAAACTAATTAGGATTCCGCGTAAAAAAATTTAAAAAAACCCATGAAATTGTGAACAAGTCGGATTTCAAAAATTCTTTTCGCATTTGGTAACCCAATTCTCGAAGATAGTTACAGGCTATTTAACATCACGCTACGACCCTAAGAAGCCGAGCAAAAAGAAAAAAGATAGAACAATAAGCGAAAACAAGTAGCTAATAGCGCGGGCGGGCGATGCAACGCGACGGGTCGGGGGACGAGGGAGATTTATTAAAATGTGGCTGTTATTGTGTATCTTACAACTTCCACGCGAACGAAAACGCGGGGCACAGCTAGTAGTTAATGTAAGTCTTAAGTCACCAACCCGTGTTGAGCAAGCGTGGTGATCAATGCTCGTGCCTCCTCTGTACCAGAACAGTATAAAAAGCTGGTATTTTAAGTCAGTTTAATTTTTACAGTATAACTAAAGTGCATGACATCTATGCTGCATCTCCATTCTCCAAACCGCACTGTGCCCGTGTGGTAGATTACAACCTCTCACGGAGAAAAGGGAGCCCCAGCCGTGGGAACATTCAGTCTGACCCTGGTCAAGCAATTCCTTAACATGCACGTCGGTTAAACCGTAGCGATCATTAAGTTTATGACCAGTACAGTCAACTCCACGCCAATGGTCACAGTTTGACAGTGACAGTGTCTTTATTTAGTAAACAGAAAGAGCGGGTTTTATAATTCAAGCGTTACTACCGATGACTGTGAATTATCCAAATCCGAAGCTCTACATGTTGGTATTTAGTTCGTCAAAGGCTTTTTAAACGATTTTAAAACCGCAAATAACTTTAACAAGAAATTTCTGATAAAGACACACGAGTTATATTGAAAACTAGCACATCCCGCGCGACTTCGTTCGCGTGGATTTCGTACTTTAGTACCCCGTTAGGGGCCGATTTTCAAAAAACCTTGATACAAGTCATTGTTTATTTTCGGTCTTAAGTACAAATACTGAGTTTCGAGTTAATCGAAGCGCTCGTTAAACTTCTTCCATACAAAATTTGATACCCCCAATCCCCCTTTAGGGGGTAGTTTAGAAAAACAAAAAATGACAAAACTTCATAGTTTATTTAAATAAGTATTCTTGCCAAGTTTCAAGTTTTTAACTCAAGGACTAATATTTTTCATACAAACAAAATCCCCCCTTTTCACACCCTGAAAGGTCTAATTTCCAAAAATCCTATCTCAGTGGATCCTTGCAAAATAAAAGGCATCAACTGCCAAAATTTCAAGTTTGTAGCCCCAGCGGCTTAGGATCTGCGTTGATGAATCAGTCGGGACATGTAATCATATTTATATAGATACAAAAGGTAACCAGAACTATATTTTTTTATATCTTCGTAGTATAGCGTAAAATATGACTCACAAAAGTGATAGATAAAAAGACAAAACAACTCACCAAGTTCAAACTCATCAGCAATCACATGATCGACTTCCTCGGCCATATCATTTTCCAGCTCCAACCGTATCTTACCATCGATATCATGGTCCGTCTCGAATTGCTTCTTAAACTGCTCCAACCGATGCCAATTCTTACTCATTTGAAAGTAATTATCACCGACACGACCTATCAACGCCCCGGCATCGACAACTTTACTCTTAATAATCATATTCGATAATAATTTCTGACATTTGCTCGCCATATCGATATATTTTAGAGAGAAGCCGTACTGTTCGTTTGAGTAACTGTATTCTGCTAGAGTGGCGTAGGCTAGACATATTTTTTCATACAATAATGTTTTGAGATGTAGTTTCCAAGCGAAATTATCGTCTCGGTTAGGCTCGTGCCACGTTGAATAAACTTTTTTTTTCTCTTTTAGAACTTGTATGGCGTTTTTATCGATATTCGATTTAGATTCGATTAAACAGTTTGCTGCTTTGTCACTTATTTTTCGCTCCCGTTTTCGTCTTCGGCTACGAGAGGAGTGTTCTTTAGCGTCGGCTTTCGGCTTTGTTGTGATTGGCTCGTAACTCATTTTGATTGGTTCGTACGGATTCGCCATCTTTGGATGCTGTTCTTCTATTATAATTTGTTGTTTCAGACGTTCGCGTTCTTCTTCCTGTATGGGTATAATTTCATGGTATTACAATAATTAAATTATATAAAATAGTAGACATAATTACTATAGAGCGTAATACTCGCAGCCGATGTTGTGTCTGGTGGGTTAATGCCGTCGCGCGGTAAACTTTGCTTTGCGCGGTAGATTTTGCGTGACGTCAGTGTGATGCGTAATTCGCATGTGGCGTTATAGATGCCGCCACAAGCATGTGCTTTGGCTATTATTGTTTGCGTCTCTATCTTTTTCTTACAGATTGAATGTTGCACGAAAGGGACAAAGATAGTGCTTAGCCAAAAGCATGTGCTAAGTAACGCCTATTTGTCTCAGCCTTAGAGCAGCAAAAACACAAAGCATTTATTTCAAATAAACCAATTACGCCGGGCACTTTTGAATTGTCAAGGAGTCGGTCAGTCAGAAAGATGAAGCTAGTTGCTCATTCCAAAGCGTAGTAGGTTCCTGGGGAGAAGAACGGGCAAGAAACTCCACGGACACTCTTTTAAATCAAAGTATTTCACGTGCAAAGAGTAGACGAATTGAAGGAAAGAGAGAGCTTTCTTATTTAGTTTGTTTAAAAATAATTTTTCAATTTACGAATTATTTATCTCATTTTATTTTTTTATGGTTACTGGCCACTAGCCCTACCCGTGTGTTAAATTAATGTCGGCATTGTAGCGACACGTTGTATATCAGTATAATTACCTTGCACTTGAGTATAGTAACGTTGTGTAACGCCAGCAGCCCCCTGAGCGCATGCGTGAGCGCGCGGCCGCAGCGCTCGGGCGGCGACGAGCCCAGGCCCGCGCCCGCGCCGGGAGACTCCTTACGTTCCTGAATAGTAAAAGATTTCGTTTTAGATTTACAAAAATATTCGCCTGCTTTCACTCAAGAGATAAGAGTTAACCGCTAAAAAAAACGCGAATTAATAGTACAAATAAATTATGGTAATTAACGATGTTTTTCATACAACAATAAAGTCGTATAAATTTAAAATAAAATAGAAGAGTAATCGCGGATCGGGACAAGATATAAAACTGTCAAATTAAGAGGTTACCAAGAAAAAATAGTTTTGTGATTTTTGGCGCTTACGATGTTTTTCCTGAAAAGGGTCGATATGTCCGCTAACTAACTCACCCCGATAGTATTCCGCACCCTGTCCCCTATGTCCCTCAGCGCCAATCCCCTGATCTGCAGCGCGAGCGAGGTGTCCGCCTCACTATCTTCGTGTCCTGTCCGCTTTGTTACGTCCACCGCGTTGTCCGGACAAATGTCCGCCGGTTCGGGCGGGTAGTCGGTATTCACGAAGTCTTCGGAATCTTCGCAGTCTGAGTCTGAATTTTCTTCTAGAATATGGAAGAAAACCAATTAATTAAACGATAGAATAGAAGGTATGAACTTGTGAGTTGTTACTACTTTTTTAACACAACTGCTCTACAACAGTAAATTGATGGCCGGTGCAGACTTTGCGACGCGTAGAATAGCGCGGGTGTCACTACTAAACGAATATCAACATTGTACTAGTTACAATAAAGTCGAAAATAAATTAGCTTTCATTAGTCCACACACGGTATGCACGTTTTGGTTGAAACAGCGTTTTGTTGTGTACATCAAGTCTGTGCCCTAAGATCCCTTAGGTTTGAGGTGATCAGCCAGGGTCGCGGATGTTCGAAAGAGTTACCGTGGCCCCGGCACAGGCAACTGAAGGAACACAAAAGTCTGACAAAAATAAAAGTCTGACACGCCCTCCCGCTCCGCCCAGAGCGGGAGAAGTCATTTGATGATTTCCGACCCAAAACAAAAAAGGGTTGAGGTGATGGATCTTAAACTGTCTTGTCTGTCTTGTAACAAAGCCCTGATGGTCACCATCAATTTGTTTGTTAAAGGTAAACGCGCACTTGTCTTCGCTGAAAGAATCGATCGCGCCGAACGAAACAAAGTTCCTAGTAATTCTTCCGGCGATTCGTCCGATTCGGCGCAGATAAGTGTGCGAGGTTTCATAGGATTTCATAAAAGTAATTCTAAAATTCGACTCTTTTGGCTCCTTCGCTTCCTTCGGCTCTAATAAGTGTGCGTTTACCTTAAGAAGAAAGTAATCAAATAAAGAACTACATCAGGCATTTTCAGCTACATTTAGCAACTGACATAAGAGAAGGCACACCAATAACTTATGAAGTAAGCGATATTAAGGCGAAAGCGCCAGGCTAGCCCGCGAAATTCATATTTTCTTACGTTTTTTTCAATTTGCAGGTCAGTATTAGGCTGTATATTGATCAAAACATGATTCGCGACCGTAACAAATATATATTTACAGAATTATAATCAATATATTTGTCAAGTCAGAATTGTCCTCAAATGACGTGATTTTATAAAATAATCATTCAATCTTGTCATTTGAAATTAGGGAAGCTACCTTTTAGCGCATTTTAACGAACTCACCTTTAAAATCCGGGTTTGCAGGATTCGTAGTAGCCGGCACATACAAATCAGCCAACATATAGTGCGAAGACGCTATAATTTGCGGGTACCTCTCCACTTTCAGCAACTCTATGACATGTTCCAACAGATGCCGGACATGTTTCGACCTGTTCGTCATACGCATATTCCTAGCCACTCTATACAGCAACATAGCCACAGGGGTAGTGAACGGGTTGTCTAAACTATCAGGACATAGTGACGTCAAATCGTATAGTTTAACAACGTCATCATGAGGTCCTTTAAAAAGCCAATAAGTATGTCCAGCTTTCGTCGCATTCGACTTTAGGAAAGATAAGATATTTTGAGCAACATTTCTGATGACTTTCGGCGAAAATTTCGAGTTTTCCATGTTCGGGAGATCCTCGGTCTTCATCGGTTCGTATTTTTGTACGATTCCGTCTAAATGGTAGCACATTAGAACTTCAGGGACATTGCACATGAGGTTGTCTAGCCAGTAGTCGATGCCAGTAAGCACGTTGATGGGTTCCCGTGCGTCTCTCAAACGTAGACTGACGCAGGGTCTGTCTTTATCGCCGAAGATCGGAAGGTCGCTTCCTATGAGCATGTGGATGTCTTCGAAAGTCCAAAGCACGTTGCGGTTGTATAGGTGCTCGTTTGGAGGCTCTTCGGCTCGAGTTTCGGGTTCCGGGAGGAACGGACCTGTGAGGAAATTAAGTTTTAGTAATGATTTACACCTAGCTCTTAATAACAGTTCCCTCCCGTTTCTAAACTATTTTAAAACGGCAAACGTACTGCACATTGTATGTACGTTCACGTAGTTTTGTAAAAACCTACTCAATAATTTGTTTAAGCACTGCATTGACAGAATAATTATTTCCCATTACGATGGAGATTTATCGAGTTCATGTTTACTTGCAATAAAAGAAACGTCAAATCAGGCTTTTAAATTGTCGTAGGTGTAAACTGTAGATACACTTTTGAACAGTTCATGGGTTGTTCACAGAAAAACTTGGGTTTTTTTTACTGATCTAAGCTGGCTGTGGCTACCTTATTTATGCCCTGATTTCAAAACTCAAAGCATTTATTTCAATTAAACCATTTACAGGCACTTTGGAATTGTCAAGGTGTCGGTCAGTCAGAAAGATGAAGCTAATTGCCCTTTCCAAAGCGTAGTAGGTATGTACCTATGGAGAAGAACGGGCAAGAAACTCCACGAACACTCTTTTAAATTATATTGTTACAAAAATATTAGTTACATTATTATATCGAATTTATAATTAAATGTGAAAACGATGTAAAAAAAAGTACACGTTAAAGGCGTCCAGACTAGCAAGCAGAAACAAAAAAAAAACAATTAAAAAATAAAATTATTAAAATAAGCCGTGGCAGCGTCAGATGACCAGTCCCAACTGACGGCACCCGTTCACGAACATGACGCATGGATCAGCACCACCAGCCACCAGCCCAACCATTTTGAAGAGAGCCGAATGATCCAACACATGGGCCACCATCAGCGAGACATTTGAGTGAGCATGACATACTCTCAGCCGCCTGCGCACATTCAAGTCAATGAAAGACATATTACCCGGTTAAATGGTTGCTATTATAGTACATAGTACTCAAACATGTGCTATGCAATTATATACTACAAAGGAGATTTAGTTTATACAATGCAAAGATAGTCTTACAATCTTCAGCAGCTCCACCAATATTTTCAAATGTTAATCAATTAGTTGTGGAGCAGGACCAGCATTGAGTCAAGCATTTTTATCACCGATATAATCCCCCAACTTATAATATGCCTGCTTGCATGGTGTGAGTTTTACACAAGACTAGCATCCGCCCGCGACTTCGTTCGCGTGAAATTACTTGTTCCCCCGACCCACCCCGTCGCATCGCATCGCCTGCCCATGCTGTTACTACGTTTTCTCTTAGCGCTCATTCTTACTTTTTTTCTTTTTGCTCGGCTTCTAAGGGTCCTAGCGTAATGGTACATACCCTATAGCCTTCCTCAAGAGTTGGGCTATAAAATGCAAAAATATTTTTTCAAATCCAACTGGCAATGACAGAGATTTGCGCGTTCAAACAGTCAAAAGAAAAATGTGTAGGTAACTAATAGACTAAGCAAATTTTTCTTACTTTAAACATTTTTATACCCGTTGTTATTTCTAAACGAAAGGTCCGATTCGAATAATTTAAAAAGGACATGTACATAATCAACCTTGATTATGAAACTATTTATTTGGATAAGGATTAATACCATGATTATGAAAACACCTTCGCAAATAATGCATTATTTTATAACAAATTTGATAAACATTAAAAAAGTTATAGTGAGCCAACCTTTAAAGATAGACATATGCTATTGCGGACTTCTTTTTAGAACTTTTTAAGAGGAACAATTCCGTCATACATGATTGTTGCGTAACTTTAACCGTTTACGCAGCGCAACGGAAGCTCTCAAAAGGAATAAATTTTCCCCGTTTTTGCAACTTTTTCATTGATGCTCCTATTGGTCGTAGCGTGATGTTATATAGCCTATAGGCTTCCTCGATAAATGTGTTATCCAACACTAAAAAAAAATTCTATTCGTTCCTGAGATTAGCGCGTTCAACAAAAACAAAGAAACTAACTCTTCAGCTTTATAATATTAAGTATAGATTTGAATTTCGTCTCATTCAGTTGAAGTATTTGGGTTGAAGTATTTTATTTGTAACATTTTAAACAATACCCCATGAAAGATGAGTCTAGCCAGTCTGAAACCTGGTTGAACTAAAAGGTCCTTATTTCTAGTACTATAATTATGTCTTTCACCTCTTTTACTAAAAATGATGTCAATTTTTTCTTACGACATGATGTTTTCATAGTTATATTGACAAGGTACCGTCATGATGTTAACATCCTTAAACAGTTCCCTTAGAGAATCGCGCCTGCGGAGATTGTATATGGCGCTGATGGCTCTTTTCTGCAGAGTAAAAATAGACTCGATGTCTGCAGCCCGTCCCCAAAGTAAAATACCGTAAGACACTACATGATATAATGACAGTAACTAAACAGACTAGCCTCGCGATATCTACATCAGTAAATTGACGGATTTTCTGACAGCATATGCTGCTGAACTTAGCCATCCTGTAAGTGATGTTAAATGAGGACCCAATATTGAACCTTGTGGAACACCCATTTTTACTTTTAAACCGAGTGAATTGGCACCATTTATTTGAACTTGCTGCTGTCTATCATTTAAATAAGATTTTACTAAACTGAGCGCAAGTTTTCCAAGTCCGTAAGGCTCAAGTTTCAAGAGTAAGGTTTCGTGATCAACGCAATCAAATGCCTTGGAGAGGTCACAAAATATTTCTATAGCATCTTAGGTCTTTTCCTACGCGTTAAAAATGTGTTCTAATAAGGTTACACCGGCGTCGGTCGTACAACGTCCTTTGGTGAAACCATACTGTTGATCGTAAAGGATTTTATTCGTGTTAAAATGATTGAGCATTTGATTAAGCATTACGTTTTCTTTGCTGAAAACTGACAACACGGATACGGGTTTATAATTATTGGTGTCTTTACTGTCCCCGGATTTGAAAAGTGGTAAATAACCTTACTGTATTTCATTAAATCCGGGAAGACTCCTTGATCCACGCACAAATTAAATATTAAGGCTAAGTAAGGCGCTATTATCTCAATTATGGAGGTACAGACTTTAATGGACATTCCCCAAAGATCTTCGGTGAATTCGATCTTGAATTGCTTAAAAGCTTTTATTACATTTGAGAACAATGAATGATATCTGGAATGATTATATTTTTGGGAGCCAAAGTCAAGTTTTAATATTAGTAGGTAGTAAGTTTTTAGTAGTAGTTTCTCAGAAACATAACTGGCGAAATGTGAGTGTACCTCTGCTTAACCCTTCGGGGATTACAGGCGTGATGTTATGTTTATGTATTAAGTAAAACAATATAAAAAAGTGAATACATTACGTTTATCAGTGAGGCACATGGTGGCTATGTCTGGCAGCGGCTGCGGTGGTGGCGGTCTCTCAGCCACCGAGTGCGACAGGAACTTGTGCGTCAGTTGCAGTGCCGAACTGGGCGCCGGCGCTAGCGTCAGCGACATGCGCTCCTAGTACATGATACAGGGGGGTTAGGAACTTGTGCGTCAGCTGCAGGGCCGAGCTCGGCGCCAGCGTCAGCGACATGCGCTCCTAGTACATGATACTGGGGGGTTAGTAACTTGTGCGTCAGCTGCAGGGCCGAGCTCGGCGCTAGCGTCAGCGACATGCGCTCCTAGTACATGATACAGGCGGTTAGGAACTTGTGCGTCAGCTGCAGGGCCGAGCTCGGCGCCAGCGTCAGCGACATGCGCTCCTAGTACATGATACTGGGGGGTTAGTAACTTGTGCGTCAGCTGCAGGGCCGAGCTCGGCGCTAGCGTCAGCGACATGCGCTCCTAGTACATGATACAGGGGGTTAGGAACTTATGCGTCAGCTGCAGGGCCGAGCTCGGCGCTAGCATCAGCGACATGCGCTCCTAGTACATGATACAGGGGGTTAGGAACTTGTGCGTCAGCTGCAGGGCCGAGCTCGGCGCCAGCGTCAGCGACATGCGCTCCTAGTACATGATACTGGGGGGTTAGTAACTTGTGCGTCAGCTGCAGGGCCGAGCTCGGCGCTAGCGTCAGCGACATGCGCTCCTAGTACATGATACAGGGGGTTAGGAACTTGTGCGTCAGCTGCAGGGCCGAGCTCGGCGCCAGCGTCAGCGACATGCGCTCCTAGTACATGATACTGGGGGGTTAGTAACTTGTGCGTCAGCTGCAGGGCCGAGCTCGGCGCTAGCGTCAGCGACATGCGCTCCTAGTACATGATACAGGGGGGTTAGTAACTTGTGCGTCAGCTGCAGGGCCGAGCTCGGCGCTAGCGTCAGCGACATGCGCTCCTAGTACATGATACAGGGGGGTTAGTAACTTGTGCGTCAGCTGCAGGGCCGAGCTCGGCGCCAGCGTCAGCGACACGCTCTCTTAGTACATGATACAGGGGGGTTAGGCACTTGTGCGTCAGCTACAGGGCCCAGCTCGGCGCTAACGTCAGCGACATGCTCTCTTAGTACATGATACAGGGGGGTTAGGAACTTGTGCGTCAGCTGCAGGGCCGAGCTGGGCACCGTCACCAGCGTCCGTGACATGCGCTCCTAGGTTATTGCTTACCGAGTTTAGAAAGAGCTTTAAGGCGAAAGCGCCAGGGTAAGCTGAACTTTATGTGTGGGTATGAAAATTGTTTTTCCAAAAACACATATTTGTTTACATGTTTAGAAACTAAATCACGAACACAGTATAGTAGCAGTAGAGCTCTTTGTAATGGATCTCGTGGACAATAGATAGTGGTACAACCTGCCGCCATAACTATTTCCACCGCCAAGCAGCGTTGCTGTGTTCAGATTGAAAGGTATGGAGGCCGTTGAAATTACAGACACAACATTTTCAGCTGTGTGGCTCTGGGCCGGTCAAGCATCGGCGATGCCTCTGGTGTTGAGATGTGCAAAGGCGGCGGTGACTATTTAACGTCATCTGATTGAGACAATTTGACAAGAAAGGAAATAAAATATAGTTGCCCGTTTATGACTTCTGAAGCCTCCTTTCTTGTTTCGCAATAATCGTCGGATATGCTCAAAAAAAACTTCATAAATAAAAACTTGTTTTTCTTACGGAAATGCAAAGCATTGTCTAATCTCATTATGTGACATAACTAGTCTCTAAATAGAAAATGGCGGAAAAAGAGTCAAAGAAAAAAAAATATGATTTAAGGCACTAACCTGTTCCGACATGGTCTTCAAAATATTTTCGTAAAAGAAGTCTTTCAACCAGGACCACTCCGACTTCATGAGGTAGTCGTAGACATCGAAGTCGTCCAGAAGAAGGGTGTTTTCTACGCGATGAACCATCATGCTTACCTACAAAAAATAAGTGAAGATTTGTGACTAAATGGACTATCAACCAGGACAACGTTCACAAGATGACAAAACATGGCACTCGGCGAAAAAATTTACTTCGTACACCGACCTTAACTCATTATCTACCTAGCATTTTCTTAACCATGTTGGGGTCGGCTTCTGACTTAAGACTAAATTATTTATTTAATAGCTTTTGCCCGCGGCTTTGCTCGCGTGGAGGTCGGACATTATAGCCTATGTGTTATTCTGATGTATAAGCTACAAACAACTACTACAAGTTACTATAAGTTTCATCAAGATCCGTTCAGTAGTTTTTGCGCGAGTAATAAACATCCATATATTCATCCATCCTCACAAACTTTCGCGTGCTTTTAGTAGGATTTAATACTTGTGGTATACTGCAAACTGCCCCTTATATTTTCCTTTTGATTCTTTCCATCCAATGGTTGCCTGTAAGAAATTGCTTTCAGCGATAAAACTGCCAATTTAACCGTTCTAATATGTCCTGTCATGTTGTCCTGTTGCTCGTCCTTTCAGTGTACGATACAAAACAAAGAATATTATCTATCTTAAATGGTAACTTTGGGAGGTGACCAGATAAGAGAGTGAATGAATGAAATGCACCAACCCCAGCGTGGTTTTGACCAGACTCGATTACTCTAATAAAGCCAAAGATTCACACTAGCCTCTGTAGCCTCACGTTTCATGGGGCTACAGAGACTTGCATATCAAGGAGTTACCGGGGGGAGCGATAATGGTAGGGAAGACGTGCCCTTAGAGTATGGACGGATTATTAGAGCCTACCGGGATACATTCAAAATAGGCTATGGAATTTTGGAGAGACAGGCGACATTTATCTATGGATCTTTTAACGACGTCGCCGCCAGGTTGGTTCAGGTCCAGCTTCACCGGTGAATCTTTTGGCTGGATTAAACTGTTTTCTCGACTCATTTCTTCTTCGATCGGATGAGTTGTCAGCAGCAGAGCGTCCAGGGCGCGGCCGGCCCGATCCTCGTTGCTTATGTCCAGCTCAGACGCGGTACAATTTCGAACAGCTCGCCGCTGTTCACCTCAGGTTGACGCGATTGTATATAGGGTGACTGGTAATTAGTGACCGATACTTAAACACATGATTATACTCATGATAACAAACAACTTTTACTATGGGACCAAACCTGAAATCGTGAAAAAAAAATCAGCTGGTCCCTACATTTTGACGAATTATGCGTGCATAAATGTAGGGACCAGCTGGTTTCTTTTTCACGATTTCAGGTTTGGTCCCATAGTAAAAGTTGTTTGTTATCATGAGTACAATCATGTGTTTAAGTATCGGTCACTAATTACCAGTCACCCTATATATTATAGTTCTATAGTTCAAAGTTATGCACACTATTCAGCACATATCCTACTATATTATAAACTAGCTGTGCCCCGCGACTTCGTTCGCGTGGATGTCGTAAGATACACAATATACTAAAATAACAGCCACATTTAACTCCCTCGTCCCCCGACCCGTCGCCAACCGTCGCGTTGAATCGCCCGCTCGCGCTATTACATCGGTTTCGCTTAGTGTTCTTTCTGACTTTTTTCTTTATTTTTTTTTTCTTTTTGATCGGCTCCTATGGGTCGTAGCGTAATGTTAAACAGTCTATAACTATACTCGAGAATAGGGCTACCAAATGCAAAAAAAAAAATTTCAAATCCGACTTTTTGTTCATAATTTCATGGGTTTTAATTTTTTGCGCGGAACCCTAATTATTTTTCTAAAATAAAAGTAGCCTAAGTTACCCGCCGTAACATCATCTATCTGCCAGTGAAAGTCCCGTCAAAATCAGTCCAGCCGTTTCGGACATTAGCCGGAACAAACAGACAGACAGACAGACAAACAAAAATGTTAAAAATAGCTTTTTTGTTATAAGAACCGTTTAGGTATACTTTCCTATGCATTTAGTAAAAAGTTGTTATTTTGACATTACAAACAGACACTTCAATTTTATTCATTTGTATGTATAGATGTGATAGTTTCTATGTTTGTTAATCACGCAAAAAAGGCTGAACGGTTTGGATGTTTGGCACACAGTTTATAACCTAGATTAGGTAACACAAAGGATAAATTTTACTCCCGGTATTACGGTATTTTGTTCACGACACGTAGTGCACAATTTCTGAAAAGTAAACCTAACATAAACTACTAGGCTTGCATGAATTCACGATAGTATTTCAATAATTAGTAAAAAGTTTTTAATAGGATTTGGATGTTTGGCACACAGACAGTTTATAACTTGGATTAACACATAGGATACTTTTAATCCCGGTAGCCCGTTTTCGTGGGTCGTGGGCCGACACCCACGCGGGCGTGGCCGCTGGCAAAGAGACCGCGACACAAAATCCCGACCCACCCGAGAAAAAACATTAATTTAACTTACAGTTCCATTAGGCTGATAAGGTAACTTGAGCAGTTTCTTGATACACTCAGCGCCAGAAATGACGTCGACCTCTCCGACACAGTCTGGAAACATGTGTGCCATCCTGAAACTGTAACAAGAAAATACTTTTAGAATAGTCATTATCATCAGGGGGTGACTACTGAGATGACGACTAAGAGTTGTATGGGAGAAAAAGACAGGCATGAACCACCCCAAATAAATTGGATACAGGCAGGAAAATAATGACCGCGTATCGGCAAGCGTAGTGTGGGACGCCCCCCAGCTAGATGGACCGACGACCTTAAAAAGGTGGCTGGGACAGACTGGATGCGGAAGGCGGAGGACAGGGTGTTATGGCGCAGCCTGGGAGAGGCCTATGTCCAGCAGAGGACTGCGATAGGCCGAGTTGATTGATTGATTGAGCAGAGCTCTTCCAGAAAGATACCCAAATTGATAAGACACAGAGCACGGATTCGCCGCGCCAGCCGCGTCTAGAGATGGCAGCACTAATCAAATTCATGGCGCTGAAAGTGCGTTAAATGCACAACTTCTGTCACGGACCGCCTCCAAAGGCGACAATTTCTATAGGTGATAGTGTCGTAGAGCGAGTATGACGGTGACATGCCTGGCTTGTATAGAAAGTGTTGACAATTGCGTATCTAGCAGCGGCCGCCGAGGTGACAGCGTGCTATGAGGTAAGTAATACAATATTTTACCTCATATTCATATCTTTTTTTTTACCTTGAAAGTCCAGTCCCCCTAGTCAGTATCTGCTTCAGCCCATACGAGTCAATAGCGGCCCCCCAGTTGGAGGGGGGCATGTTGAGATCCGTGTTACATTGTAGCCGCGCGTATCCCACCGGGCTCTGGAACGCGGTGTACTTCACTACCGCTGTGGACTTGATGCCCGGGGACGGGCTGCGACTCTGGAAGCAAGAATATAAAGAAAATAATAATAAAAACACACACCCCACCCACCGCCTCTGCCCATTTCTTCGGGTAAACTAGGTGATGTTTATAGTAATAAAAACTTTTAGCTGGGCTGGGCAGCGGTGGGGAAGCTTCGTAGAGTCTTGTCGTCGCGTATTCCGCAGAGCCTAAAGACTAAAGTCTTCAATCAGTACGACCTGCCTGTTAAGATTAACGGCTGAAACGTGGACACTCACGGTACAGCTGGTCTGTAGATTCAAGGTCGCTCAGCGAGCTATGGAACGAGCTATGCTTGGAATCTCTCTGGAGGATAGAATCCGGAACGAGGTGATCCGGCAGAGAACCAAAGTTGTCAACATAGTTCACAGAATAAGCAAGCTGACGTGGCAATGGGCAGGTCATATTAGCCGTAATAAATGATCATAATATATTTTTTTACCGAGATAGATTTTTTGATTGTCATAGTAAAAGTTACTATTGGCAATAAGATCTGGTTTCAACTTTGGGCGACATCTTTAAAATTCTGGGCCAATTAGTTGCATTGTCCTTTTAACAAACTAAAATATGGCATTGGACACTTCCTCCACATTGTTAGTGTCAACTGGTAACAGTCTGCAAAAGAGTTAAGTAACCAACGCACACTACAAAACTATATTCCTACTGTACGTACTGCTACCAATGACAGCCATGCACAAATCGCATCCGTAGAGTGAAAGCAGTAACGTCTTCTAAATAATAGTCTTACATAATTTCGCATCGAAAAATAAGCGTTCGTAGCCCAAAGAATAAGCCTTATACTTCTGAATATTGTTATGTGAGTTCGAATCTCAGAAACAGATTCTTTTTGTGATTTAAATTTTTAAGCTAAAGCAAATAGAATATATAAAACCATTTTTAATAAATATCTACATACCGTCCAAAAGTTTGGAAGCACACCTGTCTTCAAACAAAACAAATGAATACCGACTATAGGCGGAAAAAATCAGCAATAAACTATCGTTTTACAAGCTTTTACGATTGTTTACATGAAAATAAAAGGATTGTTATTCCACATTCATGAAGTTTTAACTAGCTCCTTAGTTTTAACGAAACACGTGTTTTATGGCTTAATCCGTCGGGTACTTTATTGTTGCAATGGTGTGGTTTTATTGATAATATTTGGTGGTTTTAACTTTTTAAGACCCTGTTTAGTCAAACTGGAGCATTGGCACGTGAAAGTTGTGATATTAACATTGTCCGTATTCGAAAGATATCGACGACTCCTTTGGCCTTATTTTTTCTTCTGAAAATGGCAAAACGCAAGCAAATCACACTCGAACAGAAAAGCGCTATTTGTACTCTACGTGAGGAAGGATACAGTGAACGTCAAACCGCAGAAAGGCTCGGAATCTCTCGTAACGGTGTCCACTATACCTACCCTTGTTAGAAAACGATAAACTGGGCAAAATGAAGATAGAAAGAGATCTGGTAGGCCCAAATCTACAACAAGGCAAGAAGACAACTTCATCAGGATTCCTTCTAAGCGGAATCGACGCTTAAACTGCACTACAAATCATCTCAGCTCTGAATGAAACGCGAGAAACACCCCCCCGTTTCAAAAACAACTGTTAAAAGACGTTTATTGTCTGCGGGACTAAGAGGATGTGTTGCAGCTAAAAAACCAAAACTAACAATTCGACATAAGAAAAATAGACTAGAATGGGCAAAAGCACACCAAAACTGGACAATAGAGCAATGGGAAAATATCCTTGAGAGTGACGAATAAGTTTCAGATTTTCGGATCCAATAGACGTGCGTTTGTACGCCGGTCAAAAGAAAAGAGGGCTTCAGATGCATGTACATACTGTGCCTACTATCAAACATGGTGGAGGTAATGTCATAGTTTGGGGGTGTTTTGGCAACAATAAACCCGGAAATCTTGTGAGGTAAAACGGAAAACTAAACAAGGAAGGTTACTTGAAAATTCTCCAAAATTTCGCCGTACCCAGTTGACTAAATCTAATTGGTCCTGGATTCATTTTCCAACAGGATCCTAAGCATTCTTCTAAACTGTGCCAGACCTTCTTGAACAAAAAAAAAGATGAAAAAATCTTAAACATCACGCAATGGCCAACGTAAGAAGCTGGCAGTTTCATCACAACGTTAACGTTTTCCCATTGTTTATTTGTTTTAGTATATTCGTGTATTTATGTATATATTTATTTGCGCTTATTTATATATAATTAGGTATATATTATTATATTTACAGTTTGTAATAGGTATATGCGTATCTTTATATTTAAATAAATATGTATTCCACAATTTCTCATAATTGCACCTACCACTGTTTGTCTCTGCATCACCCAAAGGTTGACTGGTAGAAAATGCCTATGGCATTTAAGTCCGCCTCTGTACATTTCTGTGCATGAAGTAATAAATAAATAAATGGCCATCTCAATCACCTGATCTTTCTCCCATTGAGCTTGTTTGGGATGAACTCGATAGAAGGGTGAAAAATCGTTCTCCTACGAGCTCAGAACATTTGTGGAAGCTATTAGAGAGCGAATGAAACAAATTAGATGAAGATTATTTTAATAAATTAATTAATAGAATGTCTAGAATATGCGAGAAGCTAAAAAAGGAGGACACTGATGAAGCTAAAATAATTAATTTAATTTTATATCGTAGGTATGTAAAATTTTTGTTCTGCTTAAATTAGGTTTTGTTTATATTTTAAATTTTTTATCAATACATTGAAATTAAATGACTTTGTTTAATTTTATTTGATTTTACCTTGCTGCTTCCAAACTGTTGGACCGTAGTGTATGTATATTAAAAAAATAAAAGAACTTCACAAGTTAATATGTTTTATTATAAATGCAACAATATATTTAGAGTATACCTACCATTACATCTTTATTACATTACAATTATTTAATAAACAATGGGCGGAGTGAATAAACATGTCACATAGATAAAAAATATAATCTGATCCAGTAACAATAACATCACACACTCCAGTACCGCCGACATATTTTACGAGTATTATGGCTAATTATGCTGTGAAAGATTTGAAGATGTATTAAGTATTTCGTTTATTCAGTTCCATACAGTTTGCATAGTGACGTAGTGTGCTGCTGCTGTTATGCTGGTCTTAGCAAATGGATCTTGGGTGGCAACAATCTCACGGTGCCGAGGCGAAGTATCTGTGTAAGCCAATAGTGTCGGTCCAGGCAGGCGACGGTTTATTTGCCTATATCAGCGTGACGATGCACCCACAGTCGAACGGTTTTTCTCTACAAAAAAAATGAAAATATTAGAACTAAGGTCACGGTGACATAATAAATTAATACATTATTATTGAATTTAAATATTTTAATTGATTTCTCGATTTTAAATAATATTGATGTTTTTCAACATTTTAATGAACTTAAAGATGACTGTAATTTTAATTTTATTTATGTGAGTAATGCACTGTTGTTATTTAATTTTAGTTATAATAATATGATTGTGTATTTGAATCTTGGTTACTAACATAATTCGTAAGTATACTAACAAAAATATGGATCACTGTACCTGAAGAAAATAAAATAAATTAATAATAATTTTACTCACCAATATCATCAAGCGCCTTGCGATTTCACTAACAGAAATGTTTTGCTCATGCAAAACAATAATATGAGCTTTTTGGAATATTGTTAAATGATGCATGGTCTAAGACTTAGACTCTAAGTTAATCAATTTATCACAATCACAAACTTCGTAAAAGTGCAAAAGGAGGAGTATAGGTGTAGTTGCCAATGCAGACTGACTCATAACTAACTTGTAATTTGTAATACATATAACTTAATAATACATACTTAATGTTTACTTATTTATGACATGTAGTCTCTATGGGTGAAATGTATTTGTATGTAGGTACTTATACAATGCCTGAAATAAAAATGATTTGATTTGATTTGATTTTGATAACATAAGTTCACAGTTATTAAAGACAGGAATAAATTTTTAAAGTGGTAGTCAGCTTCTAAACTGGCAAATAATTATAAGTAGGCGAAAAACTTGTGGTAGTAGATTCTCATATCGGTTAGGATATCACTTTATTCAGTTAGTATAATAACTCGAAATTACAAAATCTCAAAAATAATATTTTAGTAAACTCGTGGCTCAAACTCAAATCATTTGTCACTGTTGGTCGAATGCTTACCTGTTGCGCCACAAGAGCAACTATCCTTTGTGGCGAAATTATGTTATGCTATCATTTAAAAGATGTTAGCGCACTCACTCTACAAATGCAATGTGTGCGTGGCTGTTATTGATAGCAGTATCAATATAGTTTTGTAATGTGCGTTGGTTACTTATCTCCTTTAGCGTGTGTACCCAAGAGACTGGCGGCATTGCCACGTTATATGGCAATGCTAGTCTCTGGCCAAGGTAAAAGCCAGCCCTTGAGTCACGGAAGATGTCAACCAGACGTTTGGAGATTTCCTTAAATACACCATGAGCACTCGGCCCAAGGGTATAAATTTTGGTGTTGAAAACCAAATTTGATACATACAGAAAACATATTATTCTATGGGACATATTTGTAGGCTACGTTATAGCATAATATTATAGAACATAATTAGCCACATGAAGTTCTTTAGTGTTTGTTCTTAATTTCATATTTATACAGTATCTTCGCCTGTTCCATTCAATCATGTAACTGTTTTTATGTCTTAAGGATAGATGAATCCGCCCCTAAGACAACCCACTGACCAAATATTTTAAGTCAAGTTAACTAACATGTTTATGATCAATTTCATTCATGAAAATTAAATAAATCTTCATCTTGGTAAGTACAATGTTTTTGTAAAACATCTGGTTATAATAACACATTACAATTATTATAAAGCTTTATTTAATTCCACAGAAATACCAATTTCTTAAAAAAATTAACTAAAGATATTAAAGATCATTGAAAAGTTTACATAAATATTAGTCTGCGCTTAATGGTGAAGTAAATTCCAGAAATATTCTAGAAAATATCCTTACCTTGGTACGTTTTTGATCATTTTCAGTATCTACGTCTTCCATTTCGATGATATCCTATCACCTGGATAAAATTAGTTACACAACAGGAACGTCTCCGGTTTCAGAGCTGATAATAATCAATTTAACGTGGGTTTGGAATTTATTTATTGTTTCTTTTCAACAAATATCACGATACTAAGGTAGACTGGAAACGGGAAACATCATGATACCGGCTGAACCTTAACATTATTGAAATAAAGCTCATTTTTCGGATCATAACACGAAATATAAAAAAAATATTTCAGATGTCAGCTTGACAGCTGGTTGGTGCGTTACAAGTTTATAATGAATACTATTTTGAACATTAATTAATTCGGTTTGCTAACTTACTTTATGGTGAGTTTATAACAAATTCTACATACATATGCAATGCAACCGATAGAATATCACAGGATTGAACAGATTATTTGTGATTATTTCAATGTCTACTACAGCATCAATGTAATTTATGCGATAAAATCATTCTCTAGCAAAAATAGAAATTGGGTACATGCCTTCAACTAGACTTACAATATGCGCGGTTCCTCAAGGAAGTGTCCTTGGGCCCCTGCTATTCAAGGTGTAACATAATTAACGCACAACCTTTTAAGGGGTCATTGTACTCATCACTATGAACAACTTTAACTATATACAGTTTTGCTGTATACAGCTTAATTTACGAGATATTAGATTTTTAATTTTTCAAAGAAATTGAGTTTTTATTTTTTAATTTATTTATTTAGATAGGTTTGCTCTCGACTCTAGTCTAGTCAGAGGTGACAGAGACAAAGTTGACGATGAAGCGACCTTACCCAGAAAAAGCCTGTTCACTCTCAATTTAACGAGATCGGGGTTGTAATCGTTAGGAAACACAGACGCAGGCAGAGAGTTCCACTCCTTTGCTGTGCGCATCACAAAAGACATTTGGAAACGCTTAATGCGAATTGGTGGAATAGCAACTAGGTAGAGATGGTAACCTGCAGTGCATCTAGAGATCCGATGGTAGAAGGGGGCTGGCGGAATGAATTCGTGGAGTTCTTGAGCACACTCACCGAAGTACAATCTGTAGAAGACCGACAAGTAGGCAACCTTGCGGCGATGAGCCAAGCTGTGAAGCTTGGCATCCACCAATTTTACGTCGCCAATGACCTCTTAGCTCTGCGTTCCACCAAGTCAAGCGCAGCTAGTTGGTATTTGGCTGAGCCATCCCAAAGGTGGCTGCAATACTCCATGCAGGATCGGACTTACGCTTTGTATAGGGTTAAAAGCTGTCTAGGCGTAAAATATCACTCCACCCTATTTAGGATGCCCAGTTTCTAGGCCGCAGTTTGGGCTTTGTACTCGATGGTGGTACCGAAGTTGAGACATGATGTCAACTCCATGCCATGGAGCTCGAGCTGATGAGTTACAGGAACAGATGTACCCCGAAAATAAGAGTTTGGTTGAAACGACTCCTTTTAGCGGTAAAAAGACATGCCTGTGTTTTGGTCGCATAAAAGAGACCAGTATCATCACCCCACTGGGAGACAAGCCTTAAGGTCAGATCTGTCCGCTGTACCATGGCCTCTCTTAAGAAACGAATTTCGGCCCCGCTGGTTCTTGCACTAGACAAGTCTCTCTGAAACTGTACTGTCATCTGCGTACCCGACAATACCAGGCTAAAGTAGGTCATTGATGTGCAGCAGGAAAAGAGTTGCTGAGTGAACAGACCGCTGAGGAACTCCGGCATCAATAGCCATAAGGTCGGAAGAGCAGCCGTCAATGACTACTGTGATCGACCGTTCACTAAGGAAGTCTGAAGTGTTGTAGGGTACCTACATATGATTTTAACTTTTCGTGTATATTTTTTCTTCTATCCCTTTCAAGTTGTAGTGGTATTTAACCCACACACAAGCATACTTGCGAGCTCAAGTACCTGTGACGTCGCACGTCAGGGGTTCAAATATGGAGAATCGAGGACTGCACGAACAGTCGGTTACTAGCCGTTACCCACACCATTCGTGCCAATTTATAATCTGCCTAATATTAGTTATTGTGTGGTGGCATATATACATCGCCACAATGGAACGCGTCACACTGACGTCACGCAAAATCCTGGATCGCGCAATCAGAGTTTACCGCGCGACTAGCATATACTGGATGATGTTTTTTACCGTCTCGAAATTTTTACAGGGTATTCTAACCATGAATATGAACAACTTTTACTATGGGACCAACTCTGAAATCACGAAAAAAAATAAGCTGATTCATACAAAAGTTCAATACCTACTCGACCAAAATGTATGAATCAGCTGATTTTTTTTTTCGTGATTTCAGAGTTGGTCCCATAGTGAAAGTTGTTTGTTATCATGAGTACAATCATGTGTTTAAGTATCGGTCACTAATTACCAGTCAACCTATATACAGTGTGAGTCTTTATAATGTGCACATATCGAAATGAGGGAATCTATGCTTAATTTTATCGACGGAAAAAATGTTAAAAAAAATCTAAATATTTATTTATATTTTTTATGGATTTTTAAAAAAAATTGTTTGCTTTTGTGACCCCAGTGTATACAAAACTGTGTAACTTTTAAACTAAACGATTTATCACGATGAAACAAACTCTATAATGTTTGGAAGTAATTAGGTGTCGTCATAAAATAAAAATTATGGAAAAAAAATAGCCACATTTAAAAATAAACATTTTTGTTTGGCAAAAATCTGATTTTTTTTCATTAATTTTTACAAAAATTGTAAAATTTCTCAATAACATGCCCCCATCACCTTCTTTTTTTATAACTTTAAGTTATTCTTCATTGTATTAGGAACCTAACGGTAAAAATTGCATGTTTTTAACTCAACCCCAACATTTTTTATCAACTGTCAAAGAAAGGCCCAACGCATAGCTATTGTTTAGCAGGTAGATAAACTTTCTTTTGAATGTGCGCAGGTCGGGGAGGTAGGGCCAGCCAAAGGAACTTGAATTATGACAGATGTCAGACTGGCAGTCGCTCCGAATTATTCGCCGCTGCTACATGTGTTTCGGTACTTTCGTTCGCTGGACTTTCATAACTTTCGTTCGCTGCTACATGATGCCGCGTTTAAGTGAATTTTCCCCGGCACACATCGCCGACATACATTTTTATTATGGAGTGGGACAAGGAAGTGCCAGAGCTGCGCGCGCGGCTTACATAGCTGCGTATCCTAACAGGCAACCAGTGCCATCTGCCCGAAACTTCCAGGAAGTTCACAGAAGGTTGTCGATCACTGGACTTGGATCAAGTAGAGATCGTCGCGAGCCACCTCAAGTAATTATTGATGCGGCTACTGAACAAGCAGTATTAAGTGATTTGTTTGCTGATCCATCCATAAGTACTAGACGACTGGCTCTTCGTCACGGAATATCCCAAAAATCAGTGTGGCGTATTTTAAAGAAAGAAGGATTGCATCCTTATCACTATCAAAGGGTGCAACATCTACATGAAGATGTAGACTGGCGTCCAAGGTGTGTGATGTCCACATGGATTCAAAGAAAAACCAGAGCAAACCCAAACTTTCCAAGAAAAATACTATGGATGGACGAAGCGACATTCACTAGAGACGGTATTACTAACTGTCGAAATTTACACAGATGGTGCCGCGCAGGTGAAAACCCGAAACTGAAACGGTCATCTACTTTCCAAGTAAGATTTTCGATAAATGTTTGGGCTGGTCTTATCGATAACATGTTGATTGGACCAGTCATATTGCCGAGAACGTTGACTGGTGAAAGATTTTTAAGTCTATTGAGAGATGATATGCCTCAGTTATTGGAAGATGTCCCACTGGCTGTGCGTCAAAGGATGTTTCTTCAGATGGACGGATGTCCTGCCCATTACGCTACAAATGTAAGAAGATTTTTAAACGAAAATTATCATGACAAATGGATCGGCCGGCAAGGACCTGTAGGGTGGCCTGCGCGTTCACCCGATTTGACGCCCCTTGATTATTTCCTATGGGGGACCATGAAGCAACGCGTCTATAGTACCCCCATCAACAGTGAGGCCGATTTGCGTGACCGCATAATAAACTGTGCGAATGATATTCGCAATGATCCCGAAATGATAAGGAGAGCGACACACCAAATTCTAATTCGCGCGGCTTTGTGTTTACAACAACGAGGTGGACATTTTGAGAACCTGATGCATTAAATTTTGTATTTAATAATAAATGGGTTTCAATTGAACTCTTTTGCATTAATTATCATCCCAAACAAACCACCCTTATGAGAACAATACGATTCCGCGTTCGGAGTGCCATCTTTGAAACGACCCGCGCGCATTCACAACAAAGTTAACAAAAAAAAGTTTATCTACCTGCTAAACAATGTGCGTAGCTATGCGTTGGGCCTTTCTTTGACATTTGATAAAAAATGTTGGGGTTGAGTTAAAAACATGCAATTTTTACCGTTAGGTTCCTAATACAATGAAGAATAACTTAAAGTTATAAAAAAAGAAGGTGATGGGGGCATGTTATTGAGAAATTTTACAATTTTTGTAAAAATTAATGAAAAAAAATCAGATTTTTGCCAAACAAAAATGTTTATTTTTAAATGTGGCTATTTTTTTTCCATAATTTTTATTTTATGACGACACCTAATTACTTCCAAACATTATAGAGTTTGTTTCATCGTGATAAATCGTTTAGTTTAAAAGTTACACAGTTTTGTATACACTGGGGTCACAAAAGCAAACAATTTTTTTTAAAAATCCATAAAAAATATAAATAAATATTTAGATTTTTTTTAACATTTTTTCCGTCGATAAAATTAAGCATAGATTCCCTCATTTCGATATGTGCACATTATAAAGACTCACACTGTATAAACCGTGCTTAATTATAGTAACTTTACCATTAAATTCACTGTGTAACATAAAAATGAATATTTAATTTTATCACACTTTATAGAACCTATTCCACGTCTCTACAAAAGTTCTATAAAGTGTTATTTTCATGAATTTGAATGGAACAACACAGGTAAACTTACACGATGTGCCCTGAATAATTGTAATAAAAAGTAGATCGTACAGGTTACTTGGAGGTATTGAATTTATTTCTTCTCAACATCCTGACGGCATCGGTCATTATCGAGTGCATGGCCATGTAAATGGACGAATAGTTTGCTATGACGATAATTTGGCTAAAACTTATGATAGCAAAAATGAACCACTTTATTTACATACACTTACACAGAAAATGTCTGAATTGACTCTTTGGACAATAACTGAAGACCCTTGAGTGTGACAATTTTTTTTACTTTGGGCTGTGAGTTTTGACTATTTTTGATTAATTTAACCCAGGGACACCTTTTTGCTTCAGCAGATTCAGCAGGTCAAGGGCTCCCACACAAATCTGCGAATTCGCGCCGCATCGGGACTTTGTGTGAGAGCCCTAAGTTTTAAATGTATGGACGGCAGCACATCAAGCTACTACAATCTGTCAAATTTCTTTAATAGATTTTCAACTTTATTGTTAAAGCATTAGGTTCCAGGTTGATGGGGGAAATTTGACAGTTTCGGATAGTTTGACCTACTGGCGCCTGTACAGTCAGATTTTATCATGAAATAAAAAAGATCACTCACTCCAAATGCACATACAACACAGCATTCTACACTAAAAGTTTTCTAGGCATGGCACCCAGAATGTATGTATAACAAAATACCGAAGCCTATTAGAGACAAACGCGATTTAATTGATTTTAAAACACACCTAAACAACTTCTTAGTGCAAAAGGTATATTATTCAGTTAATGAACACCTAGACGATAACGCAAATTATGCGGATAAATATGTGCATTAAGAGTTAGAGGTAGTTAAATCCTGTTATTATATATTATATAGCTTCCGCCCGCGACTTCGTCCGCGTGTTTCTTGTTCCCCCGACCCACCCCGTCGCATCACATCGTCTACCCGCGCTATTACTTCGTTTTCGCTTAGCGCTCTTTCTTACTTTTTTTCTTTTTGCTCGGCTTCTAAGGCTCCTAGCGTAATGTTACAATATACACTGTAACCTTCCTCAAGAATTGGGCTATAAAATGCAAAAAGAATATAAATACAGAAATATAACGATTATTCTAAAATTTCAGTCCGAAATCGTAGAAAAATCGTTATATTTCGGTAGAACAGAGCCCATATCGGTAGAAATACCGAAAAATCAGTAGGTTCGAGACCACTGGTTACCTTGTGGCCATGCGGTTGCGGGTGCCGGGAGCCAGTGGAAAAACGCCCTTGTGCTCGTCTATGGTGCAATCAATAAATAAACCATAAACAAACAAGCCAAGCCTTGCTTGATGCACAGCGGCGGGCGGCCATTTTTAATACACTTGACGTTTGAACATTAGCTTTCGTTCGGTTTGATGGTCGTCGCGTCGTGTTAGTATTTTCCACTGAATTTATCTCCAATAAGTGCTGCTATATTGTGCTGTTCAACCTTCGAACTGTACGTATTTCAATTTATATATTGTTTCAATCAGTATTTGCTAGGAAACTTATCGAATTCTTGAGTAAATAATCAATCATGAAATGGGCTACGTAAGCATCGTTTAAGGCTTGCATGTTCTTTTGTAAGAGTTTCTGCTTTTAATCTCATAGAATGGCTTTGTGTACCAGATTCATAAAGATACATTAATTTCGTTACAAAATATGCTTAAATTCGCTACGGTAACAGTAAAGTATGGAGTATGAAAAATCAATAGTAATATGCACAATCACCTTGTACTATTTTCTGCCGGCCGGCAAATTTCTACCACTAACTACGGTTCCAAAGCTAGTAATCTAAATACCACCCTTTAGTGGGTGTACAGCCTTATGGGCGCATCGCTAAGATTTACGTACGAACTACATCATATAGCGCACTTTACTTTGTGCCCTAGAATCTAAGATGGCGAACCGAAGACCTCAAAATAACAGTGGGCGTCGCATGGATTTCCAACGCAATGACCGCGGGAAAAACTTCGGCCGCAGTGGAGTCTCACCGTGGCAGGGTGGCGGCCCCGGTGGCGGCTTACCCAACCTGCTGCCCCTCTCTGGCGGCTCCACTGAGGCCACCCTGGCTCTTGCAAGTAACATCATCAACCTGCTGCAGCCGCGTCAGAACCCTGTCCCTTCACTCCTCGACATGCCCATTAGACGGGACTTTGGCGGACCCAGCATGGGTCGGTATGACCGAGGTTATGGACCAAGCAGGGTAAGTACTACACTTTATCAGAAAGGAAAGCTACATAACAGTAAAGTGAATCTAAATGCAATTTTACAGTTTAGATGACCTGTTAATCCAAATTATCTAAATGTCTGGTATTTTAAGTACCAATTCAATAATAAAAATAATATTTTGATGATTATTCTATGCAAATATGTACCTATGTCATTTCCTGCATTAATGTTAAAGTTTTGAAGTAATTCTGTCATCATTTTCATGCATGAAAAAATATTAAAGTCTACTGGAAGGTCCTTTATATTGGACCCCAGAATCTTCAGTTGTAGTTCAAATACTGTTCATAATCACATTTTAATGACAAACCTGAAGTATTTAAAATTTCAGCACTTCTTCGTGGCTCGTAGAGCCCTGCAGTTTTCGTACTAACAATCATGTTCTGATCAATTCCCTTTAGATGGGCAATCAAGGTAATTTCCGGCGTACGGGAACTTACAATCGCTCCGGTGAGCGTGTCAACAACAATCGTAAACCGTATAGGCCCAATGATGGGCAGAGGCAACAAAACAAGAGTTCCCCGAAAAAGGAGGCCGATTCAAAGGCTAAACCTAAGGAGAGGTAAGGAACCCTGAATGTTTCCTTCCGGTGGTGACACCGCATTTCTTGTGCCTCTGCTGAGGTTGAGCCTCACTGCAAATAAGTTTCTGTTAACACCTTACGTTCACCGGCCTCTGAACTTTAGCCGAATTGGCATTATGTTAGTTTCTGCCTCTTTTGAGGTATGAATGCATTTCAATTACAAATCTCGAATGTTTGTTTTTACGTTTCAATGAAAATTGTCTTCACCATATGCAGGTATAAATAGTTATCTGTCTATACTGAAAGTCTGTCATTAGACCTGACACTTGGAGCTTCATAAAACCAAGGGTGCATCACCCATCACTGGTTTTTGCACCCATTCAAAACTTATGTTTAACGCTTGCTTCTTTGGATTGTAATGGACCGATAAACATTTAATATTTGTGACATTATTGGTAAGTGTGTACTCAGATGAACTTACAAATAAATATAAAGATGGATGTTTTTGCAGTTTCATATTCAAAGTATTTTTATCATTTTCTTTATTATAAAAACAAAAATTCTCCACAAACTCGCAAACTAATTTTAATTCAAATGCATGACAATTGGATTCCTGTAAGTGTTTGAAAACATAATTTCACTACTCAAATTATTTATCAGGCAATAAAGTCTACATAAATATATCAACCTACTAAACAATTTGACTGCCAGACAACCCCACATAATTACAATGAAAAAAAAAGACAACACAACACAGAAAAACTTATTTTAAATGCCTCTTTTCTAAATATATTGCTAGTCTAGTAATAGACAAACATGTAAACCCAATCCAAATAGCATAGACAACTTCAGTTTTCAAAAACAGTTAAAACCTTATTTTTATAAACCTGCCTTTAATTTACCAGCAAAGCATCCCGCAGTGAGACTGATGACAAGAATGACTCTGAATCTACTGAGAATCAGGAGAAGGGTGAGGAGAACAGCACGAAGAAGGAAGCTCCTAAGACCAGATATGATGACATCAACCCTCAGTTGCTGAAATGTCACATCTGCAACAAGAGCATGTGGGACGGCAGGTCCTTTGAGAACCATCTGAGTGGACGTGCCCATGCTATTATGATGACCAAGACTGCAGAGAGCTATGCGCTCACTGCTGATACTATGCGACAGGAGTTTAAGGTGAATATTTTAATATTTTTGGTATGATTTTCCAAGTTAGCACAATATTGTGATTGATAGAACAGCTTTTGCAAAGTGGGTCAATACTGCTTTACAAAGAAGTTTATGTCCATAAAGTTATGTTCAGTGGTTGACAGGAATGTTAACATACTTAGAGTAAGACCAGTTTTGTAAAAATGTGGTGACTTAAACAGATTGCTGATCTGTCTTGTCCACTTGTGATGACGACGCAACTGTCCACCACCACTTCGCACACGTAAAATCCGACCGAAATGGATTCCTTTTTCAGCTGGACTTGCATTTTCGGCTGGAAAACGAAACTTGTTTTTTTGTTTGTTGATAGGTTTGTCTTTGGTAAAAGTAAAATAAAATAATGCTAATCTATTCACAATGATGATATTTAACCGGTTAAACTTAAATCACATGAAACTATACTTTTCTCAAAGACAACAATAATTAAACAATTTGTTATGCTAGAAAGAGCAATTCTTTCTTCATTTTCACAGGTTTTGTTTTTTGTAACTATCTAATATCAATGTTCTCTGAATAAAAATTAATTAAAAGTATGGCTCTTAATTTTTGAAAACGAAAATTGCTGAAAATGTATAATCGGCCGAAAATGAAAACAAAATCCAGTTGGACTCTACATGCATGCCTCTACATAAATATCAAAACAATCTCTTACCCGCCAGATTCGCGAAATGAAACGCACTCGCAAGGCCGGCCAACAACCCGCGCGCGACTTCTACTGCGCCATGTGCGACATGTACGCAGCCGACGGTGCCATACATCGCACCACCGTAGGACATCGCAAACTCAAGAAGTACCTCCATCCGACCTGCACGTCCTGTCACAAGGAGATGCCGACCAGGATCGAGTTGGATGAGCATCGGCTGACAGCGGAGCATCTGAGGAATATGCAGGATAAACAGGAGATTATTACTAAGCCTAAACCTGAAGGTGCGTGGCTTTGTAACCCTCTTTTGAAGTGATGGCTACATTCATCAAACACATATTTATAATGACTGTTCTCCCCAGTGATGGTGATCTCAACCCTCAACATGGAGCAGTTGTACTTGCGTGAGGACAGGCAGCGTCGTCGCCGCACCGATGACAAACAGGACACTGATAAGGATGCTGATAAGGACGCTGATGAATCAGAGGTGAAGGATGGAGAGGGAGATAGTCAGGTTAGTTATAACATACTAGCGACCCGCCCTCTGCTTCGCACGGGTGCAAGCAAAGTACTGATGTGGCGACATGTCAAAACAACTAAATTTCTGAGCTATATCAAAGTAAAATATTAATGTTTTATACACATAAACTTTCTGGAATAATTTCTCTAAGTAATGTTAGGAGGAGTTAGCGGATGTACAGACAGATGCGGAAAGCTACTTTATACTATGTAGAGACGTAAAATGTCACCTTTTCCAGGGAGTTAAATATTAATGAGCCAAGTACAAACTGGCAGAATTTTTTCCACTTGAAAATCTCGACTGTTATTTCTCTCGCTTCGGCTCAATCTATACGATACGAGAATGTGAGCTCATCCAGTGACAAAAAACTATCATTCAGCAGGTTGGTAGTGCTAGTTGCACGCGTAGTATCGTTACTCTTGGATGCTCTTTTATTTCGACGCGACTTTCCGTCGTGAGAACGAGCGCGGTTCTACACACGGTGATTTGTCGCGAATGACTTGAATATTACACTGCTGAGCATAAGCCCGTATTCTAAAACAAACATTCGTGAATAAGTATAAGTTTGACTGGATTTTTATACATAAAGAGTCAATATCTATCTATCTTTTTTTTTTACACATTTTCCATTTTAAATAATTAAAGAAAGAAAAAACATTTATTAGGCAAACTGGTAGCCCAGTTCAGCACAAATACCAGTCAACTAGTGCCTGATGCTGGATTCAATGAGATATTCGTCCTCCACTTACGTCAGGATGGCAACCAACCCATTATCCTTTAAATAAATTTCAAAATGTAATTGTCCCACCAGGATGAAGGAGCGAAGAAAGAGGGAGACGGTGAAGCCAAACCGGAAGCTGAAGAGAAGAAGAACTCTATTGACCAGGAGAACACTATCCTGGATTATAAGGAGGGCGATGATCTGCAGGGAACCACCCAGGACATGTTCCCGGCATACAGGTGGGTTTTGATAATGAGAATAATACATTCCATGCTGGTTTCGGCTACGGTGACTGTTTTTTTCTGTTTTATATCTGGAGACTTTTTGTCATGAAGTAAATATAGGAGTACTTCATGGTTATTAACACTTGACGTCTATAAGACGTCATAACAATAAAACTTCTATTGTGTCTCGTTTATCGTCCGCGAACTGGTTAATAGTGTTACTTTTTTAATGTGAAGGGTCAGTCAGTCATTAAAATTAGACATCACAGTACACATCATTTAAAGATAGAAACAATGTGGGTTGTGGGTTAATATTTATACAGGGTTATTTAAATTGGCTAAACTCCGCAGACGTGATGGGTATCGATACATACACAATAAAATAAGAAATAAAAAGATTTGATGTTTTTTTGTGGGAGGTCAACGACCACTGCTGTTAGTGTTGTTACTTGAAGTATGAGTTGAGTAAAACTGTTTTCTTATATTTTATCATGTTTAGATATCGATACCCATCACACGTCTGTGATGTTTACACAAAAAAAAAAACGGATTCTGTAAACTGATATTTTAAGTGACTACCCCTTTACACCTGCCCTGAAACGAGCGTGAGAATGAGTTTTTCACTTTAAACAAGTTCTGGCGCCAAACAGTTTACTTTTCGCGAAACGCAACAGCCACCGATCAATTGTGAGGGTGTGTCGCTCGAAACGATAAACGTGGGGCGTTTTTAACAGACTTCAAAAAAAGAAGAAGGAATATTATTGGAACTGCATTATATTGACATATGATAATATATTAGTGCTTTCAATCAAATATATAAAATTTTATAAGTGTATGTATTATGTATGTGTGTATGCACGCATTTCTCCAAAACTATTAATTGGATTGTGACCATTTGGGAAAACATCTCAAAACGTTGGTCGAATTCTAGTGCAATATTTACAACAAAGCTATTAACTACTTATTACAAACAAATATTCCAGTTTTTACTTAAAATAAAAAATTACGAAATAAAAAGTATGTAATTAAAAAAAATTGAATCGACTGCAAAAAGAAATTAACTCAAAATTATGAAATAACTTTTTCACAAGTCGGTGGCAAAAATTAAAATACAGATAAAGACATCGACTTCAGAAATTAGTTATTTCATAATTTTGAGTTAATTTCTTTTTGAAGTCGTTTTTTTTTTTTCAATAACTTTTTTTTGACTCAGCTGTATAGAAAGCTATAAAAACATGGATTTCGAAGAAAAAAACGTTGGGTGTAAAGGACTACTATAACTGCGGTCAATGACCTCACATAAAAATCATCAAATTTATTTATTTTTTGTTTCATCATGTTTAGATATCGAAACGCGATGGGTGCGTTTGCGGAGTTTAGCTAGCCAATTTAAAACCACCCTGTAGTTACTAGTTATTCATTCAGTCATTTAACGGTATGATAATTTAACAGCAACATAGTAGAGTAGAAATTATATGACCCCATAGGTTTCATATATCTACTGCAATCTCCTATGTTATATGCTTTCCTAGCCATGCAGTGGTATCAGTGTGAATGTTCATCCATCCAAAATATCAACAAGATGGTTGATCTATCGATTATGGGCATTGCTTCCGCTAAACAGGGCGCAAAAAAGGGCGAGGCTTTATTAAAAATAGGACCTTCAAAAATCATTTATTCAAACACTTTTTGAACATCAAAATAACATAAGGCAGGCTGCCCTTCACCACTTCCTAGTGTCACAGCTTTAAAATCATTGAAGAGCCTGTTTAGGTGTTCAGATAGATCTGTCAAATAAATTCAACAATGAAACAGAATTTGTATGAAATCATCTACTTACCTGATAAGTTGACCAGATATAACATACCAGTAAGACAACATATTACGACCTTTTCTTAACCCCAACAGCACCGAACGCGGCGTAGGCGGGTCATTCCTGTCCGAGTTCCGCTGCGTGCAGTGCAGCCTGTGTCGCAAGCTACTGGACAGCGAGGAGACCGCGCAGGTGCACCTGCGCACCTGGAGGCACCACCAGCTCTTCACGCGCCTGCTGGCTGAGAAGAGCGGCACTCAGCTGGTACGTACCACATGTATTTTCACCATAAGTAATAAGTTTGTAGCCAAACGAATCGAGTAGCATCGCGACGAATTTCTCTCAATAGGTACTCCGTGAAATGTGTACTTTATTTAGATTCCATAACTATTTCATACTTTACTCTGTATATAAAAAATCGGTTATTAAAAAATCAAATCTGCTGTTTCATACAAAAAGGCAATACGTACAGGGTCAAAATGTATGGAATAGCAGATTTTTTTTTAGAATCGACAAATAATTTAACCCTTTAACCGCCTACGACGGATTAATCCGACAAATATTTTCGTGTCAATTTTGCCAGGGTCGTATATTTACGACCAAATATCGTAATGATATAAGTTGCCCGGCGCTGGGGGCACGACAACTGATATGAAATCGGGCGGTTAAAAGGTTAACCGCTGCCGCTGGTGGGTGGGTCTAGAATCATGTAACAGTTCGCGCGTCGATGTCCCTTGCACCGTGTATTTAAAATGCTCAGCCATGCTGTCCGCCAGTTTGGAGCGCTTATGTGACCAGCCTCCTAGGGTCAATTTCAATACGTTTTCTCCCAGCCATTTTTAAACAGCATGTAATATAACTGGTATGTATACAATTTTGTAGCACAGTCAACATTGAAGATAGAAAAAAAACTATTTAAAACCCTGCTCAAAAAGCGTTTTGCGCACATAGAGTCATGCATAGCCAGGTTTCTAAACAGTAAGGCCGTGTGAGATCCTGTGAGTTGGAAACAAAGAATTTTTAATACTTTTTACGATAAAAATGTTTGTATGCAATTAATTTTACAAAAAAAAAAAAAAAAAAAAACTATTACGGTTCTGTACTAATTGTACTTTATTCGAAAATTCTAACACTTGAATATCTATTTTTAGCCTCACCCGTACCCGATAACTGAGGAGTCGGTAACGAAGAAAGAATATAGAGTGTGCGGTTTATTTTGGTTCAGCAAATCTGCTTACAAACGTCAGGTAAGACTTCCGTGGGTTACGACACATACGACCGACACAACAAACACTATGAAAATGTATGGAGTCGCTTCCAAGTCCCTTGCGACTAGGGTTACCAACCGTCAGGACTTTTTAATTTTTTTTTTTATTGCTGAATGGGCCTGTTCTTGACCTTGACCTTTTTTGTCAGGACATTTCATATTTGGAATGGTAACCCTACTTGCAACATAATATGAATAACGAAATAGCACTATACATTATCATAGCGTTTAGTATTATTGCATTGGTCGCGAGCCACGGAAGTCTACCCAAAGACTTACCAAAACCAGTAGACTTATTACCAAATACTAAAACAATATTTAACTTTAAGACGCTTATAAGTCTGCATGAGACTTGAGCCTGCTTGTACCACAACTTACTAAATATACATTTTTGCGCTAAACAAATTTAAATCAATGTTCTAATTCTGTTGATCATATGAAAATTACAAAGACAGAATGATGTTTTAAATATAGCATAAGCATAATCAGCCTATAATGTTCCCACTGCTGGCACACAGGCCTCTTCGCTTCGAGAGGGAGTGGGCTGTAATCTACCACGCGGGCCCAGTGAGGGTTGGTAGATATCACAAGTCTTCAAATTTTTGGTTAAGCTGGTATCCTCACGATGTTTGCCTTCACTGTTTTGAGTGCTTTTGCGAGCAGTGTGATGAAATTATATACGCAAAGTAAAGCGCCGGTCTGGGTTCGAATCCACGACCTCTCGCAAGTCAGGCCGTTACCACTGGGCCGCCATTGCTCTTCCGTTTTAAACATGTTTAGCGCTAAATGTATTTTGTGTTCCAAGCGAGCCTTAAATTATTTTCGTTTGAGTATTTGGCCGTTAATGTCTTCCTCGTGCTGCCCAAAGTACACTACCTACGCTTTATTATATAGATGTTTTTGCATGTCAAAAACGTTGATTGTTTATTTTTCGTTATTCAAAAGAATATACAGGGGCTAAAAGACCCTTTACGAAACCGTCATCTACGCATTCTGTTCATCAAACTTAAGTAACTTAGTGCAAAAGTAATTGCTGGGTCACGACTTTTACATTTTGTGTAAAAATTCGCTGTTTATGATAGTGCGCGATGTAATGCACGCGAAACATTGGGCTTATGTGTGCATGCAGTGGTACAGGGATTGCTGGAGTATTTAAAGTTATGACTTGACAAAAAAACGTTGAATAAAGTTGATACTTGACCTACAATATCTCCGTAACCAAAAGGTTCCCAGGTATGTCCTTGAGTACTCCAATACAAAAAAATATCATGATAACAGGAAGAACTAGCGACTTTCGGCGTCGTTAAGGGTATTTTTACACCCGTTATTTTTAAGTTTGTATTGTTTTTGATTGGTCTGTACATTCCGTTGATGTTGAAAGCACGCATCCAATCCTTCTATTTCGTTTGTCATCGGTTTCCTTAGTATTTGATGTATCTGATTGCATGGAAAATGTATTTCCGAGTTTCAGCCTTATTTTTTCTACTAGCTGACTCGCCCCTATTTTTTTTTTGTCTTCAGTTGCTTGTGCCGGGGCCACGGTAACTCTTTCGAACATCCCGCCACCGAGGCTGGTACTATACACCCCTGCATAACCATCGGGGAATACAGGCGTAGTGTTATGTTACGTTAATAATATGAGCTTATATTAGTAATCATGGGAATGATCACCACGCTTCCACACCTGGGTCCTGCTATTATTGACCAGGAGGTCTACTCCCTAAGCACGAAATCCGTAGTTTCGTCCGAAGTTACGGGCGATTCCCACTCCGTATCACCTACGGACATAAGATTAGTTTGGGGCCCGACCTAAGAATTAATGACACGTTCCTACTCCCGATGTGTTTTACCTGTCCGAAAAAGTTAATTAATCGGGTGTAGGGTTCACTCCGAAGTTTCAAATTACTTTCGCACGGACCCGTATCTTCGTTGACGGACTTAGAAAGTAGGCCGCAGGTTTAGGTTACCACCTGGTGTTTTCCTTCGCTGTATGTCCTTCAAAACTTAATAATAATACCAGCCAATTATTGTCCCACTGCAGGCCAAAGGCCTCTTCTCATACAGAGAAAGCACGAGCATTGATCACCACGCTTGCTCAAGACGGGTTGGTGATATCAGACTTTTTAAGGGGGAAGCGTTAAGGTAGCCCGCGAAATTCAAATTTTCTTGCGATTTGCAGCTTGGTGTCTGGGTGTATGTTGATCAAAGTATGATACGCGACCGTAACGAATATGTATTTACAGAATTCCAGGAAATTCGAGGTTTAAGAGGAAGAAAGTCCAGGTTTCCTCACGATGTGTTTCTTCACCGATGTCAGTAATGTCCAAGATAAACTCGGAAAGTACATAATTATGAATTTAAGAACTCATAATGGTACTTGCCCGAATTTAAACCCACAACCTCATGCATGGTAGGCGAGGCGTTAACCACTGAGCGATCACGACATAGAAAATTAAAAAATAACATAATTATGATTTTGTAAAAAAATCCAAATTTATTTCATTCTATCTATCTTCAAGCTAATTTATATTTCAGTTACTCTTTTTCTATCAATCTGTGTGTACGTGAATTAATCGTGTAGCATTCACACAAGCTCTACCTCCATGTTATTAAGTTTCGTTATCAATATTGTTAACAGGGAAGTGATAGCAACAAGCGGCCATTGAACGCCGAAGACTCCAGCGACGCTAAGCGACGCAAGGTTGATGATGGAGAGGAACAGAATGGACATGGTAATGATGAGGAGGTTAAAGGTGAGTTTAGAAGCATTTCTTAGGCCCCAAAATAAATCTCCTTAGCTTTTCCCCCAACTATTTTGGAGTCGGCTTCCAGTCTAACCGGAGGCAGCTGAATACCAGAATTAGGCCTGTAATACAATAATTAAGTATTACTGAAAACTAGTTTCAATTGATCAGGGAAAGGAAATGCCGACGTCATCTAGTTTTAAAATATTGACCAAAAAATGTACCTATAAAAGTGTCTTAAAAGATCTACTTATAGTAATGAACATCATTTCATTTCAAGCTTAGCACTAGTTTTAAGCAATGCTTGAGTATTGAGTGAAGTTCTGTAATACGGACCTTAGTGTCAGAATTCAAGATTCAATTAGCTCAATATTTAATCGCAAATAACACCCTTCCTACAAACTATAATTGATAAAATGTTCATAATATCTCTATATCGGTTAGAATATCTAGGCGAAAGCGCCAGGGTAGCTGGCGAAATTAAAATTTTCTTACATTTTTTGCAATTTGCAGGTCAGTATTGGCTTCTCTGTTGATTAAAATATGCGCGACCGTAACAAATATCTATTTACATAATTATATTCATTAAAGTCATCAATACAACTCTCTAAGACCAAGTAATCCTATTGGATGACTACATCATTCAATCTTAACATTTGAGGATTATACTAACTTATGAGTTGTATTACTGATTCTAATTATTATAATTCTGTAAATACATATTTGTTACGGTCGTGCATCATACTTTAATCAACATACACCCAGACACTGAGCTGCAAATTGCAAAAACCCTAAGAAAATTTGAATTTCGTGGACTACCTTAGCGCTTCCCCTTTAAATATCTTATTACCAAAAATAAACGTCCATTCTTGCCACAGTCGTCACAGCAAAACTGCGTATGTAAAGATGTAAAACCGCGCTAAATGAAAACAGCTACTCACAAGGCATAGTTCTGTAACTATCCAAATATTGTTGTGAAGGAAAGTGGCGCACTGAACGGACGCACACAGCATACTGTCTCCGCAAGAAGTATCACGTTGAACTCTTACATAAGGACTTGCCGTGCTTTCCTAAATATTATTGGATTTTTTTTCCTTTTCAGCAAGCAATGCCTTTGTCACGCATCTACATGTGCGTTGCATTGGAAAGTTGCTCGTTGCGCACATAATTGAGAGAGATCATTTAGACCTATCTAAATCTTAATGCTTACATAACATGGTTATTTAACTAATGTTCCTCTATTTAGAAACACTCAAAGGCAGCAAATTCATACAAAATCAAGGATCTATCACACGTAAGTAGTTTTTCGTTCGAAAATTCCGAACGGAGAAATACTGTGTGTGTGTGATTGATCCTTGATTTTGAATGAATTTGCTGCCTTTGGCCGACTGTATCTGGCGGCCTAAACCTTCCTCATGAATCACTCCGTCCATTGGTGAAAAACCGGATGAAAATCCGTTCGGTAGAGGAGACTTTGTTTAATAATATGTACATATCTAGTGATATATTCAGAATTGTGGAGATTACGGTTCTAATAAATGTTATCGTTATTCATAGAAGCCGTAGAAAATAGCGAGGATGCTATTCTGAACAAGGAGGATGGAGAGCCCGATATGGCGCCTACCGAAGAGCTGGAGAACTGGGAGCAGACCGTCGATGAGATACTTGAAGACGAGAATATGAGTGGTGAGTTTTCACAATGGTTAGCGCACTGAATAAGCAAGCTGTTATTCGTCAGAGCTGCTTAGTGAGCGAGATCCCTCAAGTTACTGCCAAATAGTGGCAATTGCGGGTCCAACCTCATAGGGAACCAAATGAATGCTATATACTAGGCATCGTTTTTCGTAAAAAAAAAAGATATCCTATTTAGTCCGTCAGTCAGATAGTAAAAAAATATTAGACACGTATTTTTAGCTTGTATCATATTAATAAAAAAGACTATGCATTAAAGTTGGAAAGTGGGGGAGCTCGCTACGTCACACACAACAAAGTATAAAATCTAGCAAGGCCACATCTTCATGTGCGTCATGCCACATTTTAACTCAATGTATCGCCGTAATCTTTTGATTACGTAAAAAAAAAAAAAAAACGTGTCCAATATTTTTTAATAATCTACCTGACGGACAAAAACCATTATTTTTAGTCATCATCCCTATTTTGGTTTTCAATAAAGTATAATAATTATATCATTATATCTATTCGCGAAAAATCGCAATGGCATCCATAGGTATCCATTCAGGATATCGATAATATAGGGGGGCCGACGAACTTTATTGCTATCTTATTTGGCAACAACTTTAGTGACAGTTGCCGGCCATTTTAACAGTTGAACTAAGTGCCCTTTGGTGCAGACGTGTTCTTGAGTGGAAATATTGATAACCTTCCGAGCGATTAGCACTAAGCTCTTTCTACAACTTTAACCTCATTCACAGCCGTAAAAGAAGATCCGGCGCCCGTTCAAACAGAGCTGGAACCGGAACCGGAACCAGAACCAGAACCGGAACCAGAACCAGTAAAGCCACAGGAAGTCGAGAAGCCGAAGACTCCGCCCGCAGTCGCCGCAGCCATCGTCGAGGAAAAGCCCCGTGCTTCGCCCCGGGGGCGCGGGCGCGGCAGGGGCCGAGGCCGCGGTCGTTATTAAGATCTAAGTAGCACAGTTATTTTTTTAGTTTCACCGTCCTAAGCTGTACATGCTTCTTTTTATTTGGTCGGTTTTTGATGACCTAACCCTGTATTCATGGGAAAGTTGAGAAACATTGTTTCCCGTAACGTCAACAGTTATTGGAAACAATGTTGTGGAAATATTGTTTACCATGAATATGAGGTTACGAGGTTTTAACATGTTTCTAGCAACACTGAAACATTTTATGTTGACAGCAATATGTTTTCGCAACACCAAAATATGTTGTGCAACTTTTATTTCTCATGAATGACTTTATGAAGTGTATTTGTCTATGGCTTCACACTCCATTTTTGGTCTCTTCGTGTCAATACATCCACCATGTGTTGTGTTAATTCGCCTCGTTTAGCATCTGTGGCATAGGACGATGTCTGGGTAGATTTCACAAGGATTGCAAGTTGAAATTGAAACTACTACTCTGCCAATAAAACTCGAAACATAGACGTCTAGTATATTAGCGGAGTAGTGAGGATATTTGCTAAGAATCCGCCACTTTCAAGATAGTCTCTGATTGTTGAGAAATAAAATAATATTACAATCAAAAAGAATGCAAGCCTTCGTCCAGCAGTGGGACCGAACAGGCTAGCTATAATAATTAATAATCGGAATTATTTACAGTTTTATTTGATTTTATCAGTTTCTCTTTAGACTGCAGACAAATATTTCATGTCAAGGAAGGGTTTAACATAGAAGCAGAACAAGAGCATTCTTTTCTTGATATTCTTCACATTTTAGTATGGCAAGACCAACAAAAGAATGCTCTGTCCCTGTTTCTGTTTACACAGAAAGAATATGGTAGAGTGGATAGAGCATTCGCTCGATTGTTCTCTAAACCAATCTTTATGTTTGTGAAATTACACGAAATTGTATGAGATTTACCTGTTATTTAGAATTATCACTATTTCCGAATATAGAAAATTGCAATGTAAAAGCAAATAATATGACAGTCTGTAGTCATAGTAATATCATTGGGATACTAAAAATGCATTTTATTTTTTACATTTTCAATTCTCTTCTTGTTTCCATTCTCTTCTTTTAGACATTAATCCTTTTTTTTTTAAATTGATTTATTACATATATAAATAAATAGAATGTAATAGTTTAGTATTGTGTAAATGTCAACATGTTGGCATTGTCATTCATGTTTGCATGATGCAGAATAATTAATAATGTACCAGGGAAAGGGATATTTACTTAACACTGCGGGACACCAACGAGACGCAATAGAAGTTTTATTGTTAGTACTGCTATAGCCGTATAGTGTCCTTTAATGCGTTAAACTATAATTAAGTATGTACCTAATCAAATAGAGTAATATTTCAATTTTAGTATGTATATTGTATGCATATACTTTGTATGTACGTATGTATCTTCTTTAGGACTGATTCAGAAATATTAAGCAACATTTTTGGCATTATAATGTGTGTTACAAAGGTTGGCTAGTAAATACACACGCAACGTGGTTTTTTATATCATTCTATATTATTGCAATGATTTCGAAATAGTCTTCAGTGACAAATTCGCTCTATATAACTTTTGCATGATATACAAATAGCAATAATATCCATAGATTTAGTATTGTATACTAGGGATAGTGTCTGACGATATTCGCCTCTTATAATTTTGCTTACTGCTAGTGCACAACTATAGAGATAACTTATTTTCTAGCACACTAGGCTTGTAATCAAGACTTCATTGTATCTCAAAATTCGTAATTATATCTATAGAACACATAACATAACATCACGCCTTGTTTCCGAAGGGTTGGGCAGAGATGTACCTATTGTACACCCACATTTCGCCAGTTATGTTTAAGTCATATCTATATAAATTGTAGTGAAATTAGATAAGTGAAGGCTTCCTTTTTTCTATTAGAAATTAATGTTTATTACCTTCTAGCCAACACTTTAGTCGTCTATGACTAAGTATGAAAATTTGGTTTAGATTTCGCACATCTTATAAAAGAGTGAGTGTTAATGGGGTGGCAAGGAACCACTGTACATTTTGTCATACTGTTTGATTTTGTATGAATAACTAACCTATGTGTAACTACAGCTATACCCCTGCTGCTGTTTACCTTTTGTTTGATGAGCGTTATTTATATCATTCATAATGTAATTGTGACTATTCAAATAAAAAAAATCAGTAAAATTCTATTCATTGTTTTATTTTATATTTTTCTCCCAACAACTTTTCCGCCAGTTCTGGTGGAAAGAAAAAACACTAAAGCTACAGTTTCGTAGAGAGTGGTGGCCGACACATTCCGCAATTTAGCGACGAAGTAAACAAAAATATAATTAACTGAAACATTATTTTATGAAGGTAAGTTAACCGATTCTGTGCGGGGAGGTCTTTTTAGCAATCTCTAGTGCCTGGCGTCAAACAAAAATTCCGTGATGCCTCTGGGACACCAATTTACGAAATTACTTGAAACGAACACTCACTGTGGGCATGATATGGGTGACAAATAAAGACACTTTTATTTACGGGACTCTTGACAAATGTCGTTTTAGCCAAGTTTTTTATGTTTTAGTTTTGTATCCTCTCGGGCACCATACGCAATAGATTTACATGGTGCCTGTGCGGCATCATCCGCACGGAAACGGTTAATGTGTTTTTCTAGACAGTTTCCTTTGCGTTTTTTAAGACTTAAGCCAAACCCCCGCCGCCATCATTGCGCCCGCCTAGCCTCTTCTAGGAAACCGTAGCTTTACCCACAAACAGAGATCTATGAAAGTAAATTTGTTTGCCCACAAAGTTACTAAGAAAATTAAATCCTACATGGTAATGAATATGGGGCGAGCGTACAAAGGGACACAGAAACTGCTAGTCCTTTATGAGGTATATATACATTAGGTAAGCATGAATCCGTCCACACATTTATCTCTCTGTCTACTAAAAGTGAAAGAAGAATATATAGAAAGAAATATTAAATAATCACCTCAAAGTAAACTATGTGGCCATGAACTATGTAGTTGGGAAAGAGCTAGAATCTAGAAGGATGGGTGACTACCTAAGTTAGGGTGGTAAAAATTGCAGATTATGATTACCTCACCAGGGAGGGTGGATATGTTTTTAACCTATTGACTGCCCCAGTCTGATTAATACAACAAATGTTTTTGTGTCTGTGCTGCCTCAATCTTGTTTATATGACTGAGAACCTAAGTTCGTTTTTTGTTATTTATTTAATTGCACGACCGACGATTCGTCAATTTTTGAGATGGGAGCTGTGGGCACAACAATTGAAATAAAACCAAATCGACGCAAATTGAACATGGTTTTGGTAGGCAGTCATTGTCACAAGCTTGTTGATTTCACGCAAACGTGTCTCGAATTGCACACGGAAAGAGGGACCTCCCAATCTGTTACATGGTTGAATAATCAATAGTAAAGTAGCAAGGAACTGAAAGAAAACGCATAATTATTTATTAACTTAAACCTACATTTTATTCTACTTTTTCTTCATCAATTTTAACATTAACTTGGTGTCGTTGATTTGTGTTTTTTGTCGTTTCTTCCTTTTTTCAACAGGTTTGGTTTTTATTCTTGTAACTTTTGTCTGGTCTGTAGTTTTGTCCTTTTCTACTTTCTTCGATTCATTTCGTAGTTTTTTTGCTGTTACGTTCTTTACAAGCGTATTATTTCCACTAACCACCGCTTCTTTTAATAAAACTTCTTTCTGAAAGGTAACCTTCTTTTCTGCGTTTATTTTCTTTTTCAAGATTTTGTTCGATACTCCCGGACTTGTTGCTACAGTTTTCTGACTTTTAGCGATTTTGTTTAGCGCCTTGAACTTATTCTTGCCGAATTTCACCATTTTAAATTACATTTATTAATTCAAAAATAAACCACGAAAATACCCGCACAATGTAACAGCACCCGTAGACAGCACCTGACTATAGTTATCTGTGAGTCTGTGACCTGACTGACGTTTCATAAATGTCAATATAGAAATAACAGATATTTAAAAATAACAATAATGTTCCTACCAACTTCCGTTTGATCTCCCCACCGACCCCGAATCGGCGCCACCCGCGGATGAGCAACATTCCGTAACAAGGTGTTGTTACACGTTTGACATGTGATGTTACATGCCTTTCCTATACTCTCTGTAAGTTTAATAATTATTAATTTTAGTTTTAGATATTGTTTCTCAGAAAGTGAATTATGTATGCAATTCTTATGAGAAATAAAGTTGGTCTTAAACCAAAAAAAAGTTAGAGCAGGAAAGGTATACCCTAGAATGCAATATGTCGCATTATCCACCGTCGCTGAATCGGCGCCGCGCTTGTCTAGACTAGACTTTATTGAGTGCAACATTCTGTAACAAATTGTTTTTAGATGTTTGATGCCCTTCCTATTCATTTTCCTGCACGCTGTGTAAATTAGAACAGCGAAGGTATACCTACTTTAGAATGCAATATTTTGCATTAAAATAACAGACTCAAAGATAACAATCCCCACACACTTACACAAAGGAAGGAATATAGCAAGGTTATCACTTCCCTCTCTTCTTCATTAAAAAATGGCCTTTATAATTTACTTCAAAATATGTTTACTTCTCACTCTTACAACGCTAAAACTATAAGCACTTAGTATTTATTACCCCTAAAATATGTGTAGCGAATCTTTCCCATTATTGACACGATTTTTATTGACATTTATGATTATTATTTTATTATTATTTCTTCTTCATTATATTGACATTTAATTAATTCAATAATACAATTTTGATGGGATTATCTGCTTAATGACTGCATGATTATGATCAGTAATTAATTTAAATAAAATTTACTTAACTTCATTTTATATTTGCACGCCGAAATTAAAGGCAGAATAAGAGAGCAAAGGACACCGGCAAAATTAGGCCCAGTAGCGGACACGAATGAAATATATACTAAAAAAAATCTTTAATTAAATAATTATTTACCGTCATTTTTAAACACCTTTTAACCATTGGATACTGAAAATCATAATAAAAAGAAGATGATAGCGGAAGCCATTTTGAATGAACTAAATGAAATTAGGAAATGCATGGGAAATGTAGAAGTCATTGACTGGGTTGCCAGGGGTAAAATATATAATATTTTATGCAGAGATAGCAGAAGTCATGATTTCTCATTATTTAATTATTATTATCAATAATAGATCCATTTTGAAAGTCAAAGTATATCTGTTGATGCATTACACAAATATTTTTGTTAACTTCAACGTTTTTGGTTCATAATAATAATGGTTTTTGGGTTTGTGTTGATTTCGATGGTGGATCAAAATGCTAGAAGCCAAATTAAATATAAGTGTCAACTCAAGAAACGTCTAATGAGCTGAATAAAGATCAATCAAATAATCAATCTCATTCACACATGAGACTCCCGCTTGGACTCTTGCGTACTTGTGATTTACTCGACTGTTTTCTTTTGTGATTTACCTTGTTTTGTTTGACCTGGCTATTCTTTTTGGACTCTGGAACTGCTTAAACGATTGACCCGGCTGTGTTATAATTGGATTTTGTTGTGTAAAATGGAAGGTCTGAGATGTTTGAATTGTGGTCTAATGATCACCACCAATCGAAGGCACTCTCCGGCTAATGCCGAAACAGTTCGACAAACTATATCGCAATGGATTGCTCCACGCACAGTGAGTATTAAATTGTATATTTTTAACTATGACTTGTGCCTTATTTTGTTATAAACGCACATAACAATTTGGGAGCCTTCATGCTGACTACAGATCAATTAATTTTCAGATGACTGCCAGTGATCATGTTTGTGATAGCTGCTGGACCTTGGCCAGCAACGTAAACACTCAACATCGACACCTATGCGTCAGTTGTGGCCGCTCCCTACTGAGAATTCGTTTTCATGTGTTAAATATGGATAGTGAGCGTGCATATGACATTTATAGACTTGTAAATGAAAACATACAGAGAAGACTTGGACGTCAGGTTAGTGAAATCATTTATTTATATAAATTGGTTACATTACAGCAAGTCATTTAGCTAAAGCTATGTATGACCTATTTTTTTTATATTTGTGATGATTGATGTATAGTACATCTCTGTGCTAACTATAACACTATCAAAAACCTTGTGTGTGATTACAAGCGAGAAGATATCAACCTTTCAAAATGATTTTTAATTTAATTTTAAGTTTAACATGATAAATGATGTTTATTCAGTAAATTGGTTATTCGTAATTACACAATTGAAAGTCAATGTGTTACCGCCAAGAAACACCGTACTGTAAAAACCTTATACCTATTTATATTTTTGTTTCAGGCAAGGATTGGCCATGATAATATTTGTCATCCATGTTGGCAGCGGGCTGATCGTTTGCGGAATAGACAATTATCTGTTGCTTCCACAAGTACCTCTCAATCTACTTCTATATCAATTAATATTGACAATACTGAGACGGAATCAACACCAGCAGTTGATGAAACACCAGCAGTAAATGTAATACCTGCAGTGGATGAAACGGCAGCAGTAGATGAAAGCCAAAATATAGGCCAAGTGCAGCTTCCATCCTATTTGCGTGCACCTGATACCCAGCGACATTGTGTTTTCCAAGGTTGTATAAATTCACAGAGACGGGTAATTCCCACCTCTATTAGAAAACGCGTTTTGTGTGATTATAATTACTATATACCTGCTAACTGTCGTGTATGTAACGAACATATGTCTGCAGCACCATGGCATAATTTATCAGAAGCGGAAAATGCAATAAATTCTTTTAAGCCGAACCATCTTGAAGAAATCATAGCATGGTTTCAGTCTAGCCAAACATCTGTTTTAGATTTTCAGAACATTGATGGATTAAATGATGATCACCTTCATTATTGGATCGGGTTGTCTAGAGATCAATTTAATCTTATTCTTGCTGAAGTTCCCCGTATCAATGATATGATTAGAGGGCAAATAGCACTTCTAGCTTATTTAATTAAAATGAGGACAGGGGACTCAGATGAGCGCTTGTCCCAACTATTTAATATTCCAAGAAGAACACTTGAGGTTATGATGAGTAAGGTTAGGGAATTACTTAAACAGGATTTTGTTCCTCGACACTTAGGACTAAGTCACATATCCCGCCAGGAGGTTGCTAATCGCAATTTAATTATACCAAATGGGCTATTTGGTACTGCGGATTATAGTACGGCTATTGCAATTTTTGATGGGACATATGTGTACATACAAAAAAGTAGCAATTATAAGTATCAAAAACAAACTTACTCACTTCATAAATACAGAAACCTTATTAAACCATTTCTCCTTGTATGTACAGATGGTTATATTATTGATGTACTTGGGCCATATCCTGCAACTACATCAGATGCAGACATTATGCGAAATGAGTTTGCAGATGGGCAGCCTTTAAAAAATTACTTTGCAAGTGGGGACACCTTTATATTAGATAGAGGGTTTCGGGATGCAGTTCCCTTATTAGGACAATGTCATTTCAATGTGTCCATGCCAGCATCTCTTGAAAGTGGTCAACATCAATTAACTACATTACAAGCTAATAAGTCTCGGGCCACCACAATTTGTAGGTGGGTAGTTGAAATTGTGAACGGTCGATTTAAAAGAGATTATAAGCTTTTCCGCCAAGATTTTTTTAATGTTGCTTCAAAACATGTAATGACGGACTTTACCATAGCTGCAGCTATAATAAATACTTTTCATCCACTTCTAACAGACAGAGCGAATGCTCAAACAATATTAAATATAATTCAAAATAAAATGTACACTGATAATTCTCTGGCTACTTATGTAACTAGTCATGATTTAAATAGGAGGCGAGCTCAATTCGAAAGAATTAATGTTAATAATCATAATGTTAATGATTTTCCAAGGCTGGACTTTGAACAACTTATTTTAATATCATTAGGGCCTTATCAAATCAAACAAGCCAGATCATATTATGGTGAACATATACGAAGTGGAGGACAATATGAAATTGAAATATACAGAGAAAGCAACAGCAATTTACGAGACTTAATTTCACAAAATGAAAATAAATGGTTGCTCAGAGGGAGAATCCAAAGTCGGCACGTTAGCAGAAGAGTGTACTTTGTTTACATTCTAATAAATAATAATCTTAGCGGGCGTGACGCTATAGAGCAATATTGTTGCAACTGTTTGGTGGGCAGACGCACTGTAGGGTGCTGTGCTCATGTCATGTCTATTATATGGTACTTGTCATGGGCTCGGCATGAGCCAAACATACCAGCTCAATTTTTAGATGATTTATTAATTATTTATGAAAATGAATAAAAAAGAGCTTTATGGGTAGTATATTCTTTGATTCTAATGAAAAGTGGTTTCTTTTTCTCAATTACCTTAAATATTTTTACTTTTATAACCTGAAAAATGTTTTTTGTTATGTCACTAATATCTCAGTATTCCCATGGTCAATATTGATATTGATGTTTTTATAGTAAATAATGTTTATGACCAGTCATTTTAGCATTTGTATTATTATTGTCTGTTGAGTTGAAAAAGTGGGCCTGACGAAGTATGGGCGTTTGCCAGTGTCCTTTGTACACTTTACCAACCTTCTGTACCTTATTTAGGCAAATAAATGATTTTTGTTTTTTTTTTTTTATTTTGACATTTTTCAAAGAACACTTACTATACATTTAAAAATGATAATTAAAGTTTTTATAAGATAGTTATAAGGTATAGTAGAAAGACTACCTGTAAGTTTAGAAGAGATTATGGAATCTTACCGGCCTGACATATGGACAGATAGAATTATACTGTCTACCGTCAATAGCGATCTGTCTTTTACTGAAAATAGATTATTGGGTTCGGCCGTTAATCTCTTATAACTACGTCATCCAGAAATTCTGTAACACACACAAAATGGCACAGTAGGTACACATCGAGATGCAAACGCAACAACGAAGGACTGCGCCGAGGCCAATCGCAGAACTGTCAAATGTCAAAAAACGTACTGCATGATTAATTTACACAACATAAACATAACATCACGCCTTGTTTCCCCGAAGGGTTAGGCAGAGGTGTACCTATAGTAACACCCACATTTCGCCAGTTATGTTTAAGTCCCATGGGGGCGAGCCTATTCCCATCTACCGGGCATAAATCCAGACTCCAGGCTGCTACTGAGAAATTCCAGATAGATAAACCCTATAACACTTTGCCCGACCTGAGAATCGAACCCAGGACTTCATGCTCAGCAGTAGCGCTTGCGACCACTAGACCACTGTCGGCGTGGTAGTGTTGGTTATGGCGCAATAGAAAAACCGTTTGCAGTTCAAATCAAATTATAATTCACGATCAAATTAATCTCACTAGTTATTCACACACTGTAGGTACACGACACAACTATACGGAACGCGGGACAGTTTCTAAACGTATTCACTGCTCGACAGCCACCAATGAATTCTGCTTAACTCCGGTGACCAGTCGACGAGCGTTATGTTGTAGACTCTGTCAAGCGCCGCTTGGTGGCGCTGGCGTCCCGATTAGGCAAGCGACGACTAACGTATTTCCGACATATATTTGTTTTTTTTTAATATAATTCCTCTCCGCTGTCGATCGGCCTCCTAGAGGCCGGTAACAATAGAAATTCAATAATTCTATCTCATAACATGACAGTTGAAGGTTTATAAAAGTGTACACACAGTAGCTCGTAGGAAAATCTCTTGTAACTGTTATAGGCTTGCCAATCGAGCCTATTACGTAGATCCCGTATCCGGCGACAGTTGTCTGACTACTTGTCATTCGTGAGCTCTCTGATGATTAGCAAAACCAGGTCTTGAAAACCTGGTCACACCGTGTGCAGAAGAGCTGATCAGCATCGTTGTACCTATGTGTAGGTATAGGAATGCTTTGGGCGACGTTTGCGTATTTTTTTGCTTCTTGTCTAGGTCTTCAAGACAATTCGTTTCAAAGCATTCAGTGCCGCACTTTTCTCGGTTTCGAGCAAGCTCCTGCCACCGATCAAGGGGATGCCACGGGTCGTAAGGTGACGTTTGAGGATGTCTTTGTAGCGCAGGTATTGCCCGCCCTGTGCACGTTTTCCTTGGGAGAGCTCTGAGTAAAAAGCGGCTTTAGGTAGTCTACTGGTATCCATGTGCTGTAATTGACCACACCATATCAGTTGGATCTTTATCAAAAACGCCTTCATACCTATCATTCCAGTAGGCCTTAGCACGGTCTCCGAGTTGAGAACTGCCATTTTCTGCTAAAGATAGACCGAAGACACCGGAGGTGGAAAGTGTCAAGCCTTTTAATATCACCTATACAAGGTCTAATTTTAATCACTGTTAATCACTTTAGAGGTCATTGTACTCACTATTATGAACAACTTTTACTATGGGAACAAACCTGAAATCTGAATAAAGACAGTAGACATCAGGTTTCTGCGACGTAGTAGGTGAGTATTGGCAGAACTAAGGCCTTATAAACGCATATTTTATTCTATTCTATCTTAGTTTGCAGTTTCAGGTCGTGAGAAACTGAACAAACGTGTATGGACCACACACGTTTGTTCAGTTTCCCAAAGGTGTCGGCTGCTTTAGCAATCCGTGCTAAAATTTCAGACGCCAGCCTATTGTCATTGCAGACTTGACTTCCAAGATAATAAGTATGATACCTCTTCCAGTGGCTCAGAATGCAGCTTAACGATTGATATGTCAGCGTCACATCCCCTTGGTGGCTGCTTTACGATTTGGGTTTTTTTCACGCTAATTAGTTTACTAGTCCAAATCTACAACAGCGGGCTTGAAGTTCATTCAGACTTGGAGCGTTTGCATACAGTCAACTAACACGTCATCGGCATAGAGTGCGTCTAGTACGGGAACCCTAGACGAGACGTCTTAGTCCTCGCTTTGAAGCGTGAGATGTCGAAGACACTTTTATCAGTACGGACGTCAAGTTTAGTCTATCCAATACTATGCTTTAGTGCATCATTCAACACAGCCGAGAAATAGAGTGCAAATAACGTGGGAAGACAGCCTTGCTTCACCCCACTGGTTACGTGAATTGAGACTGAAAAATCGTTTTCATGTTGGACACGCGCCGTCATACCGTCGTGAAACTGACGAATCATGTTGACGAATTTCTCAGGACATCCAGCCTGTTTCTACACTACCCTAAGAGCAGCGCGTGGAACGCGATCAAAGGCCTTTTCTAAGTCAACGAAACACAAGTACCTACATACAGAGGACTGTTTTGTTCGAGACTTTTCTCCTGTATTTGCTTCACTATGAAATTGCCATAAATGGTTCCTCTCTACCAGGTGTAAAACCACTCTGTACACCTTTATATAGGTGTACTAGATTCTAGGCAAATTTCTTGTTAGTTTTACAGGCTTGCTAATCGAGTCTATTACGCAGATTATGTAAAAGTGGAACCAACGCATAATCATAATCATTTATTTGCAATAAGTATTGGTACAGAGTGTTGGTATTAAATTCAATAATTAAGTTCCTAATACATAGTCAGATATTTGACATGCAAACAGTACAATGTATAAAATATTACAGGTACTCTAACCTAAATGTTTACGTCCAATAGCATGCTGTAAATGCTAGTTTATATTATTATTCATTAATTTTTACAATACATTCATTAATAATTATCACCGCATTCATTTCAAGCTGATTAGGTATTTAACATTATTTGTAAATTCATTTATAGAATAAAATCTCTTTTCCAGCAGCCATAATTTTAACTTTATAAAAAATAAATTGTTAGGTAAATCTTTAAAGTTCTTTGGTATTTTGTTATAGATAAGCCCACACATATGGTAACAGTTCTTTTTATACAAAGAAGTCCTTGGTGCCCTAGGCAGAACTAATTATATCTGGATATCTTACTTTTCGAGGGCAACGGTCTTGAGCCTTCTTAAATAGGTCAAAGTGCTGTCGGACAAATTTAGCACATTCTATATATACTGGGTAATGTAAGTTTTAATTTTAGAAATAATGGTTTACAAGACTCCCATGGTGGAATGCCATAAATGGCTCGAATGTATTTTTTTTGTACCCTAAAGGCTTTATCTGCGTCTGTTGAGTTACCCCATAGTATTAAGCCGTATTGTAGAGTCGAAGCAACGCAGCCGTGATATGCAGTCAACATCGTACTCTGCGACCAGGTTTTCCGCAATGTGTAGAGAACATAAACGAATTTGTTTAATTTGCTGCATACTTTTTCTACGTGTGGTTTCCAGGAGAAGTAGCCGTCCAATGCAACTCACAGAAAAGTAGTATCGTTGGCTGTCTCTTTGAACATCAAACGTTGAACTATTTTCTTAGCTCAATAGAAAAAGAATCTTGTTTTTGAGGTAGCTTCTCGTAAAAGTAGATAACCGCAGCACAATAATAATAATATCGAGCCTTTTCAGGAAAAACATCCTAAGCGCCAAAAATCACCACACCGCCAAAAATCTATTTTTTCTTCGTAACCTCTTAATTAGACAGTTTTACATTTTGACTATTATACTATTCTATTAGATAAATAGTTGTATAAATAACAAGTCATGAAAATTTAGAAAGATATCCTAGATACTTTTTAATTAGGAAAGAAAAAACCCTTCCCTATAAAAAGTGCAAATTGTCGCTTACGATGTTCTTCCTGAAAAGGCTCGATATGTAGCAGGCGAAAGCAATAAAACACGAAACACTTTCTTCAATAATTTATTATTGTCATATCGTCTCCTTAAGACATTGCGCTTAACAGAAACATCGACACTTGTAACATTGATATACAAATACATGATTAATCTACGACAAAATCTAAACATATAGAAATGAGCAAAATAAATGCGTTGAAGATTGCATCAATATTTCTGTACGTCTGTAGAATAAATCGAGCGCGTCTTAATTAAACATTCTAATCATAATTAAATTAAGAACTCTAGTAAAAACGGCCTACAAAAATAAACTAAAAGTGTTGCTATTACAAAAAAATGGTACGTATTTATACGTTTTTGAGTTCCTTATTGTGAGATTGTTCTTGTGTGAAGCTATGGACATAGGTCCATAAACGTATGGCCTATGTTTGGAAGTTATCTATCATATAGTTATTATCAAATTTGCAAGGGACCAAGGCTTCTAAAAGTAGTAAAGATGTTTTTGTTCTTTTTATAACCTCTGTTTCGTAGTAGGAATATTCAGAAACATTCTGGTAAGTTTATCTACACCGAGTTGCTTATTTGGATTTGAGCTTTTCAGGCTATGTGGGCAGTTAACGTTTGATTACAAAACTTTACATTTCATACAAGCTAGTCCAATATCTAGAGACTCTTTATACAATGGCTCATGATCATTCGAGTTCCAAGGATTAATTTCAATGAAACGGTACCTACTTGTGAACAGTCATAGCGTCGATCATTTAGTCTGAACAGTGAATGAGCCTACTTGAGCCATCACATGCAAGAGTCAAAACACATATTATAAATATAATTATCCTAACATAGCTACCTCAGGTAACTGTGGCAATTGTAGATAACTCGCATTGGAATGTTTTGAGTATGTTCCGAACTTGTATATTTACACAATTAAAAATAACCAGAAGAAAATCAATGCCACGATTTCTATACAATTCATTACAACTTACAACACCTATTATTATGCCAACAACACACAACATACAGACATCACTAAAAAAAAATTATAAAAACAATATATTAAGCAATAGCTTATATAATATCAATATCATAGCTTTTCAAAAGCTTGTTTTGTGAGATGCAGTTTATGAATAAAAAAAAAACCTTAACCATGCGTACACAACGAATGTCTAGTTTGTTTTGCATTTAATATGTACTTGACTATTTTCAAATGTTTACATGATTTGCTTACGACATCTAAACATTAAAAGTAAACTTATTCTACGAAAATGTAATAAAATTAATGATAAAATGTTTCTTTGGGAATGGCAACACTTAGATCTTAGTTTAGCACAGCCATACTGACAAATCAAACAAGTTTATAAAAAAAGAAATATACCGACATACACGTCGCATAGTCCTACCCGGTAAGTTTATCCGGGTCCCTCAACGCCACTCAATACACTCATAAAAAGAGGGGCAGGTATATCCCATGAAGTTATAGATCCCATGAATCCCATGAAGTTATTTAAAAAAATATTTTATGTTTATATATCTGTATACCTACAGGTTTGTTAATCAATCAGTATATTTCTAAAAAATAATAAAATACGTAATGATTTTATCAAAAAATTATAGCAATTATAAAAATAAGCTTTCACAATAAAAATTTTATAAAAGTTTACGAAAAACATAGGTAATCAAATATACCTACATAATAATTAGAATAAATTCGAGATTGTTACCAATTAAATAAATCAAATTTTAAAATGATTTTGTAGCGCAATGTAATAGGTATCTTTTTTACAATAATCGCGTTTTCTCTTTTTGTCACTACGAAATGTTACGAAAACTAAACTTTTATAAAGCTTATAAATACTTATAACTTTTTATACGAATACATACAATTTATACTAAGAGTTACAGGCTTATAAAAGCTACAACTAACATTGTTAAATAAGTATATCTATGTATTGTCCATTTCAAGTAGATGCACTTAAAATGATTTTAATTTGGAATTTTGTGGTCTCTGAAAAGGACTGCATGATTCTGTTATTTTTATAAAACAGTTGAATGATTTATGATTGCCTACAGAGTGAAGCGAAGAGCAAATAAATACGAGTTCAAACAAATACCAGTGGTATTAGTTTGTTGGTATTAGAACGGAATAAATCGGTAGGTCTACTTCTTACCTATGGTCCTTCCCTTAGGAAGTTGGTCGAAACTATTGAAATAATAATATTTTGATCGTTACTATTAGTATGGTGTGATAAAGCCTAGAATCTGCCTCCTCTTATTAAAAAAAATAATAATAAGATTCTTCTATTCCAGAAATTAATTATTTAAAAATTCAAATATGTAGATAAATAGCTACAAGTTTGTAACTTAAAAACTAATGTCTGATAACTGGGTGCACGGCAGTGTACACAGCCAAGTTCATAATTTAAAATGATAAATTAATTATATATTTACGCTAGCGTCATGAAATTACAATTTCCTACTATTATGCATTTTACTTGTTACTTGTTAGCAAGTTGGCTTTAAACTTATTATTTTCTATATTATTTATTATATAGGTAGATGTCGTTTGATGCTTCAGACTTGCATGCTTCAATTCTCTCGGCTAAGCCTTACGTTATTATTTATAAAATCAAAACTTATTTGAGATCTATTACATAAAAAAGGAATGTATACGTCAAAGCAAGAATGTAAAAAAATATGTACTAAACCTATTTTTTACGCATTTTATTTAATAACAGAATATATTTTATTTTAAAACATGTTTCTGTTTGCGCAAAATATAATTTAAATTTATTATACAGTATACTTTCGGGCGTAGCGTGGAAGATATATACGCGATATACACATAAGCTCTTACCTAGACTTATACTTTAATAATATGCACTGAAGCAGGATCTTTACTATAAAGGTTTAATTTTCTGAGACAAGTAGCTCGTCTGTTTAGTGCGTTATTTTCCTAATGTTTCTGGTATTAAATTTCCAACAATATTTTTTACTTTTAGATATTTCGTCAAGCTTAACAGGTTTTCACCATCAACAATTCGACGACATTTTTTTTAAATCAAATATTTACTAGGTACTTACTTCACACAAATGTCAATTATTTCTATTCATTGTCTTGACTCGCCGCTAGTTGCCGATGCGCCTTAAATACACAATGACCAGTATATCTTGATCTGGGCCGAAAAATGGTACTAAATGTATTGAATTTGACTTAGGAAACACTTTTCGCCTTAGCAAGCAGCTCCACACTAAAGTTTCAAGATATACTGGTCACGTGTAAATGCTATGATGATATTTTATAATATATCTACTTACATATTTGGTAATATTGAGTACATTTAATTGTATTTAAAACATACAAAAAGTAGACGGCTCACACATTTGCGACCAAACGCATAGAAAAATCCTTTTTGCGACAAAACATTGTAAATATGTGAGCGGCCTTTGCCTATATTCTTATACAGTGAATAATTTATATAATTTTTTATCAAATCACGATTGAATTTGACTGTTTTACTAGAAAAAAAAAACTATATTTATTTTTTTATTATTGTATGCCTGGAAGTGAACCCAGCCAAGTTCAGTACAGCATTGCCTCGAGTCATTGCATTTGAATATTATATGTATACTTTTCATAATTTCTCTATAATTTACTATTATAATATTTTTCTCATAGTAAAACAGGCAGGTGTAATACGGCCTTACCGATGTGGTCGGATATGTTGTCGGGTGCAGTCGTCGTGGAGGGCATTCACTGGAAAATAAGATATTAAGAGTTAGATTTTAATGAGTATAGGCAAGGGCTGGTTCGGGGTGGCTCAGGTAAAGTATACGTAGAAGAATTTGTAAGAGGCATTTGCCCAACAGTGGGTAGTGTTTTCTAAATAAAAAAATATAAAATCTTTTTATACTTTTATTCATATAAAAACAGTGTTCTGAAACGCAGCAGCCTTAATTCGGCTCAGTATAAATAATTGCCCAGAGATATCGTTTTTTTTTGTCGTACGTAATAACGGAACTTACCTTCATTTTGGGACGCGCTGATAAAGTCAACTTTTGCACAAGGAGGGTAGCGCAATCTGAAAAAAACACACACATCAGGAATTAAGGATCAAATGACTTCGAAACAATTTTGACTTGAGCTCTTGATCGTGTCATGTCCTAGAACTAAAAATTTGAAGACATGTGACATCCACCAACCCGCACTGGGCCCGCGTGGTGGAGTACGGCCAGCACCCTCTCTCAGAGAGGAGACCGCAGTCCCAGCAGTGGGAACGTTATAGGTTGATTATGCTTATGCAGCTCTGGATTTTTTTTTTGGGTATCATCACCCAAATGCCTTATTGAAATAGTAAAGGCTCTTAATATATTTCATGGTAACTCACTGGTGAGGGAACTGAGCCACTTGATCCTGGTCCTGGGATGCAGCAGCAGCAGGTAGACGGGCACGGCAGTGAGGATCATGAGGCAGCCCACGCCAGTCTCCGCGGGAGATGCGAACGCTGGGAACGCCACCACCAGGATCGTGCAGATTATGTAGATCACTGGAATGGAAGATTTTTAATTAGTCAACAGTTCTGGGAGGTACAGTCAATTACACATCAGTGGTAACAATTTGATACTGACAGCGCTTTTATGTCGTAGCACTTGCACTCGTAGCAGTAACAGCGATTTTTGTACTCCAATTTTTATTACTGATGAGCCTGTCAGGGTGAAAACATACACAACCAAGCAAATCAGCATAGGTCTGAACATTTTTTATACTTACCACTACATATGGAAGTATATTTGAAAGTAGTAACTTGGGCCACTTACCAGGGAAGAACAGGTTGACTTTGATGGGTCGTTCAAGGTTGGGCTGAGTATATCTCAGCACGGGTAAGCACAGAACTGCCGCACCGATACTCAACTGTAACGAAAATAAACAATTTTCTCCATTTAATGTCATAAAATAGTAACTTATAAAATGAGCTTCGCAGTTCTGAGTACACCTCACACGACGTGCTAAAAAAGTTTTTAACCCCCAATACTTTTGCTGAACAAGGAAGTAGTGGTGACGTTCTACCAACAACTTTAAGTTATACGAATAGGGTGGCAAGTGGCAAGTTCAACCTCCACAGAAAAGGGAGGATCCTCCGACCACAAGGGTGTTGTGACTGGTGAGCTACTGCCCGATGACGGGTTCTTGTATACGCGCGGAGAATTTTGCTTGTGCGATGTAGGATTTGCGTGACGTCAGGTGTAATGCGTAGCTCACTTATACATGCCACAAGCAGATTTAGGAGGATGTTTAGGAGATTGACGGACACTTACCCACGTAGCGAAGCCCACATAGTTAATAAGCGCGTATATATCGGACACGGTGAGGTACACGAGACTCAGCAGAGCCACGGCCAGCACGGCGGCAGCGGGCGTGGCGCGCGACGAGACCATGGTCAGCATCTCCGGCATTTGGCCTTGAGCTGCACCAGCGTAGAATAATCTGGATGAAAAGTTGGCGGTACAGTCTCACCATCAATACCCATAAAGCCAGCTACGAGCAAAAATGTTTGACGGCAAGAATTCAAAATTTATTCTACAGAAAACCTGCACTTTTTGAACGTCAAAATTATATTACAAGACAGTCCCCCAAAACGCTTCACCACTCTTTAGTGCTTTAGCTGGGAAGAAAAAGTGGCGCAACAAACTCCCCAGCAGCACAATAAAATTGGTAACGAAGTACTGAGCTCTTACAAGTAACTCTATCTACAACTTCAGTAACTTTATTTTTTTTTAAATACCTAAGTTTTAGTTTTGTCATGCTCAATTATTTCACAATTTGGCGACAGAACCTAAGCTGTGATTGTGTTTTACCCACAACCTTCATCACTAGCCTTCATTATTTTACATTCATTTACTTTCACAATTTTTGTCGTAACTCATAATAGTTACGAGTACTACGCTTTGGAATGGGCAACTAGCTTCATATTTCTGTCTGATCGATTCCTTTACAGTTCAAAAGTGCCTGTAAATGATTTAATTGAAATAAATGCTTTGATTTTGATACATTAAAGTTCAGCAAAGAGGAAGACCTTGAAGAAGTGAGCAGCACTCCATTGACGGCTCCGAAGGTGGAAGCCGCGACGAACAGTGGGATGGAGAGAGCGAACCAGCCGAACAGACGCTCTGCAAACGTTACTGCTACTGCCGCTGAACCCAGCACCTAGAATGAAATGTTTAAACATTACTTGACAAGTTTCTGCCCGCGATTTCGTCCGCGTGTTTTAACATGAACCATATTATCCTATAAGTAGCACTCGCCAATAGCGTAGCTTTCTATGTACTTTATGTACATAGAAACTTACTACTTGTACTTCTTTATATTTAAAACTGAAAAATCAGTAACAATATTCCAAAAAAGGCTAAAACTATACCTAATCCAAAAATGTTTCTATTCAGTAAAAGAATATTTAGAGTCAAGCTTAAAATAACGATTTTCTCTCATGTATGGACGGCAGCACATCAAACTACTACAATCTGTCTTTAATAGATTTTCAACTTTATCGCTAAAGCATTAGGTTCAAGGTTGATTGGGAAAATTTGACAGTTTCGGGTAGCTTGACCTGCTGGCGTCTGTACAAAAGTGGCGATCAGTCCTATACAACCAATAAGATTTAGTCTATCCTATTTAACTTCATATAAAATTATAATTTGTAGTATATGAAAAGGATGAAATTCTTTATTATTGACATTTAATACTGACATAATTATAATCTCTCAATTTAATTGTACAAATAAAAGAAAAATAAGTAATAATAATGTTTAATGCATGCTAATTTAGGATGACAAGGGCAGGCGAATGATAATTGCAATGCTTGTAAAAGGCTGCTAAGTCATAAGTACTGACATAAAATTACACCAACATTGTACACTTAGTTCGCAATAAACGTTTTGACTTTGACTTTCTATCAGTGAAAGATTTGATTTTTATAATCAGCTCACTAAATAACTCCGAGAGATTAACGTTTACAAACATATAAACATTTACCTCTTTATAATATTAGTTTTAGAAGTACTTAAGGATTAGGTTGGTACTGACCATACTGATTATTTAGAATTTAAAATATTAACAGAGTTGGTGAACATTGGCGAATTTTTTTGATAACTTGGCTGTGCTCTAGCGAGTAGCGCGGTCTTGATCGTTTTGAGGCATGGCGTTGGAAAGTAAAATAATTTAGTTGTTCTGCTAAATTATAAATATAATAAAATTTTAAAGTTGCCTACTTTAGAATTTCGGTTTCAGTCAGCATCAAAAGTACCTAAGGGGAAAGGAACATGTTAACGTATTTTTAAAAGTTTAAATACGTAAATTAATTGTTTTCTTTTTGTGTTGTTTAATGTTTTTAATATATTGCTGATAATCTTTTGAGTAGGTTATTTATTTTGTCTAGACTTAAAATAACAATAAAGGCTTTACTGGCGCATACCTAATAAAGAGTAGGTAAGGTATCAACTTAATACTATTGATATAAAGTAAGTGATTACAATTATTGTTTACTTTTGGCTAACCTTCACTGTACCTACATCGATTTACAACAACATTGAACAAAAAAAAATAAACGTTTCCTCATTTTGGAAATAACAAGAATTGAGGCAAGATTTAATAAGAATTGTAACTTCGTAAGGAAAAAACTGTTTATTGATCCTTCTCGGTAGGAGTGAGTGGCAAAGTAATTATGGCGTCAAAAAAATAAAATCATTCTTCCTTATCGTAATTCCGTGGTCAATTTTATTATGACGACAAGCCGTGTGTCCTTCGGCAAAAATGACGAACTTACATCTCCTATAATCGCTCCTGAAGGCTCCTACAAACAGGCGCGACACAAAGGCACCGCTCGTCGCGCGACATGCGGTGCCTTCGTGTCACGTCGCGAGTCGCAGCTGTTTGCAGGTGAATATTCAAAAATCCTTCTTTAGTGCTAACCTTCGTTACAAAAGGAACTCTTGTGCTAAACTTTATGCTTCTAGACCCAGCGGTTTAAGGCTGTGCGTTGTCTGTCAGTGAGAGTATTTAAGATTTTTGTTAAGTAGATGGCGATGTTGATGACCATACCTCAGTAGGCGACAGCGTGGTGTAGAAGACCACGTTGGTGAAGGTGTAGACCACGGTGACCAGCGTGCAGGAGATGGCGATGTTGATGAGCATACCTCAGTAGGCGACAGCGTGGTGTAGAAGGCCACGTTGGTGAAGGTGTAGACCACGGTGACCAGCGTGCAGGAGATGGCGATGTTGATGATCATACCTCAGTAGGCGACAGCGTGGTGTAGAAGGCCACGTTGGTGAAGGTGTAGACCACGGTGACCAGCGTGCAGGAAATGGCGATGGCGCGAGGGAGGTTCCGCACGGGGTCCTTAAGCTCCTCTATTATGAAGTTTAGGTAGTTCCTGGGGGAAAGAAAATTGATTTATGATAAATGAAAAATAATTCCCTGTGGCTAAAGTATTCATTGGATTTGATTGATTTTTTGTATACGGGTAAACAACATGAAACTCTTTACGTAATTTAGAGGTCCGGAATGTCAATCGTCCTGTTTCACCTTGTAGATGTGTTATCAATAGGTAGGTGGACTGCATATACATATAAATGCAAGAGCAACAGAAAACGTTTAAGTAGCTAATTAGGATTACAAGTTGCAAGATTTTACCTAATATTTCTTGGGTTACACTTGTAGCTGTAGATAATTTCATCAACTTTTTAAACCTACTCAATAAAATCCAAAACTACCAAACTCATGAGGAAAGCTTTTTTGGGAAAATGCCGGCTACATATCAAATAAATATAAACTATTTAGCCGATGAACCCAAAAATCTTCTTACCATCCGTTATAGGCGAACAATCCCGAGTAGAAAGACAGGGCGATGGAGGTCACATCACTGGTGGTACCCTCGAATGTGAAATGTTGCACCTCACCTGGAAGAAGAAATACAAATAAGGGACAATGTAAAGCGCCTGCTGGGGTGTTTCTTGCGCTATTTCTTCTTCCCAGCTAAAGCACTAGGAAGTGGTGACGGGCGGGCGTTTTGGAAGACTGTCTTACGTAATTTTGACGTCCAAAAATGCTGATTCTCAGCCTAATTTGAATAAATTACTTTTGATTTGATTTTTTTTCTCCTTTAACTTCGAGCTGCACAATTTTGATCCCTAAATCTTCGCTTTTTGGCTGTCTTTATGGTTTCTTCTTTATCTTAACAGCTACATACATGACAGTGCAGCACGCACCACAAAATAAACATCGAAACTTTGTAATCGAGGATTAATAGGTAGAATACAAACTACAAACCCAATCATAGTTTCCTGATGCGATGATATGCTATTGAATCCTAGAGATTGGTCTCATCGAAGCAACATATTTTAATAACACTACTTCTAACTCTGCCGACCCTTATATGTGAACTTATCATGTCAAAGATACTGCTCTGTACTCCAAGCATTCTATTGTAATGTCATTTCACACACACTGACACAGTCCGGATTGCAGCAATCATTTAATAACGCTCTCTTTGTGGCGACGCCCACCACTCGAAGGAAGTGTGAATTGATCTTATTTGTGCATTGTGCATGTCTTATGTCTGGTCATAGTAGATCATAAGTGACCCCTATGTGTTTCCTTGGCAACTGATCCGGTTAAGCGAAGGGTTTGGGCTTTTCTGTCAGGAATTTTTCAGTAGCAGCTTGGATTTAGGCAATATTATCGGCTCGTCCCTAGTTCATAATTGGCGGAGTGTTGTTGATCTCTTCTTATATTCCTTTGGGGAAAGGCGTGATGTTATATTTATATAGCTAAGGTTCATGGTTACAGTATAGGTTGGTACTTGGGGCATATTAGATGCCGTCGCAAAGTCATTGCTTGTGCTAGCGAAATTACAGGGAGAAACACAATTCTATGTGTCTCTAACACATGAAACTGTTTCTATATGTTAAAACATCACACCTTCTTTCCCCGAAAGATTAGGAAGAGGTGTACTTACAGTACCCCCACATTTCACCAGATATGGTTAAGTCCCATGTAATAGAGGGCGAGCCTATTGCTATCAACCGGGCACAAATCTAGACTCCGGGCTGCTATTGAGAAATTCCAGGTAGAAAACCCAATATCACTTTGCCCGACCTGGGAATCGAACCCAGGGGGCCAACCACCACCTCTTAAAGCAATATTATTTTAATGTTACTTCAGTGTGAGAAAGAGATGGAGCTATACAGGACGTCTAGCTCCATCTCTTTCCCAAACTGAAGTAAGATTACAATAATACTGCTTTAAGAGGTGGTGGTCTCGGTGGAGCATACGGTGGAGGTCTGCCCGGCTTGGGCGGAGCACCGCAGTGTCCTCGCGAAAGCGATCGGCGGCGGCGATCTCTCGCGTCCGGCCCTGGTCCAGGCCATGGTATGGAGCGAGAGTACACGGGAAGCCATTACCTCCTTCTGCGAAGCAGTAATGCTCGCGAAGGAGGAGGCGGGACGCGTGAGGGAGAGGCAAGTTTTGCGCCCTCACGCCCCTAGTCACCGCAGGAGACGCTCTGGGCGTCGGGAATTGGCAGCCGATTCCCGGCCACCGTAGGCGCGGGCTTGCGGACGGCGAGCAATGGGTAGCTCGCCGTCCAGTAAGGACCAGGCCCGAGTCGACGGCGCGTTGTGTTCCACGCGCGCCTCAAAGAGATGTCAGCGGCATTGATGGGGTCCGCTAGGACCGATACCAGCCGAGGTTGCGGGATGTTCGAAAGAGTTACCGTGGCCCCGGCACAGGCAGCAGAAGGAACACGGGTGGGTTTTAGTCAGTAAAAGTCTGACTCGCCCTCCCGCTCCGCCCAGAGCGGGAGAAGTCATTTGATGATTTCCCATCCAAAAAAAAAAACAAAAAAAAAAGAGGTGGTGGTCTAGCTCCTGGACCTCATGCTCTGCAGTAGCGCTTGCAACCACTAGACCAACGAGGCAGTCTCAGTCTTTGAAGTTGCAATCAATAAGTCTGTTTATAAATAATCAGTGTCCTCGGCAAAAAATAATCAGCCCCCTCTCATCCCTCAGAGGCATAACGTGAAAAGACAAATAAGGGTGCACAAGGGAGGGTGGACCGCGAAATCAATTTGTCCGCTTCAAAAACTTCATACTAAAGTCTGGGTGGCGAAAAGTAGACGTTACTAAGCGGCACGACGCGGCATGACACGGAAAATATTAACATCTGTATGGCGATGCCTTCCGCAGCATACTGCAGCATCCCGCGGTATGCTCAAGTCCCTTTGTGAAATCAACGAAATGTGAATGAAAATAAGATTCAAAATCATTTCCCCATACAAAAATCAGTGCCGCCTCGCCAGACGATCAACAAATTTTTGTTCAATGATTCGTTATAAGTTTATAACACGAGTTTCTCCCAAAAGTTTAACTGTTTTCTTGGCACTTTTCTTTTTAATTCAATTAATAACAAAATGTCTATCTACACACATACAAAAGCTATTTGTAAAAGAAAATTACGCATTTGGCTATTACCTAAATCTGGACTACAATGCCAGTGAAAACTTATTAAAACCAGCGTCGAAACACCCACACATCACACACCTACACTTACATATACAACATTCTTCATTTCCATTTTTCATTTTTTGTTATGACAAACATTCTTCATCATCATTCTTCATGTTGTAGGTGTGAATGTATGTAAGTGTAGGTGTGTAGGTGTGTTATTTAGATACTTAAGTACGTATCATTTAAAAATACATAATTTATATATTTCTTTGAATTTTATGTTGACTTGCTTTTCTTTAATTTTGTTTTTAAATATTGTTTTTAATTTTTTTTTGCAATTTCAGACTTTATAATAATACCTTTTACATATATCTTGACTTTGACTATTTTGTAATTTACCATGTCCTCTCTAAGAGAGCCGGGTGATCTGTAACTCAGGACCCTCCTACCTCAGACACTTTCTCTATCTAAGATTGTGCATTTTATTAACCAGTGGCTGTAATATGATGTTGAGATAAATTAATATTTATCATTATGATTATTAGTGAGAGCAGCCCGTCATTATATTTTTTCAGAACTTCATTCACCTCAATAATTAGTTGTAGTTAATATGCAATACTGCTTAGCGAAACGTAATCGCTTGGCAATGTTTATTCATAATTTTTAAACATAATTGATTGATTCGCAGACATACATAGATCTAGGTCAATTTTCAAGGAATACAACAGGTTTTTTTTTTCTGTCCGTACCTATAATTTTAGTACTTTCCTTGTTAGCATAATTAAAAATGATTAAGGGATAGGTAGATAGCTTTGGTGTTCTATGCGAGTGTACGACTAAACGCCGACAGACTGAACACTGACAAGACTTTACTTCGACGGGACTTTTTGCCGACAGACTGACAGCAGGTCGACGGAGCCCCGCTACGCGAGGTTCCTATTTCTGTCTGCAGGGTTAAGAGGCATTTATGATGAATTTTTTTTTTTTCATTTAGGAACCTAACCAAACCGAACCTAGAGGTGCCCCTGACGTCAACCGTCTAGGGTTAGGGTTCTCGGGTCAGGTTCGGAATAATCAGAAGTAAGAATCGCCCTGTCGGCGTTTAGTCGTATAGTGGTTCTATGCTGAGCTCACGCAACGCGTCGTACGTCCACCCAGTAACGCTCCTTGGAGCGTTATCCCAATTTAAACCCATTATTAGTAATTTTTTCTGACTACTCTGCAGAGCGGCTCATCCCAGCGTCTCTGGGAAGATGGATTATCGGGTGGATCTGAATTCGAGCAAGCGGCACATCAAAATTAATCACTGTGGAGGCTAAGATTTTCCTGATTAATTTCTCAGTGCCGTGGACCGAGTATATGAAAGACGGTAAACTAATATTATACAAAAAAATTTGCGGACGCCGAGGCCTCCCATACGAATGGGAAGAGTAGCTTGTGCCCAAGCTCGGTCGTCCATGACCACATTTAAAATTGAAGTTAATATATGTCGGATAATTTAGACCATTTTGTCTAAAAGGACAGAGGCTAAGCATTGCCATACAACGTGGCAATGCCGCCAGTCTCTTGAGTACATTACCAGTCGACAGCGATGTGGAGGAATTTTTCGACGCCATATTTTAGTTTGTTAATAGTTTAAGTTAGGTTAGGTTATTATATATTTTTTTAATAGTTTGTTAATTAATTTAGTGCATGCATAAATAGATAGAATAAAGTTAAATTAGTTAAATAATTAAATTATCTTTAAAATAGTGAAGTTTTCATAAAAATGTATAGTTTTTGCGCGATTCTCAGTTTTTTATTAGCGTTAGACATTAAAAATTAATTACAATATGTAATTTAAACAAAATCTAATTAATTAATATTCACGTATTAAGTTATTAAGGAAATGCTCTAATTGAACATATATATATTTTCCAAATCATTAAAACTACTGGTCTAGACGTGATCTTCAGTTTAAAATCTTTAAAAGTCGTTGTGTGTGTGCTTATTGACCACATGATAAAACTGAAAACTTACGGCTGGAGCCGGAGTATACGCGATTCAGCGTCACCGTTCGACTAGAGCCGAGTATACCCGATACAGCGTCACCGACCCGAGCGTGACGGTTCAGTTTCGTTCACGGTTCAGACAGAGCGCAAAGTACGCCTAAAGCAGTGTTCACTTCAAAAATCGAGGCCTCAAGATCCAGCCGTGCGTGCACTATCCTAAAACAGTGTTCACTTCAAAAATCGAGGCTTCAAGATCCAGCCGTGCGTGCATTACCCTAAAGCAGTGTTCACTTTAAAAATCGAGGCCTCAAGATCCAGCCGTGCGTGCACTATCCTAAAGCAGTGTTCACTTCAAAAATCGAGGCTTCAAGATCCAGCCGTGCGTGCATTACCCTAAAGCAGTGTTCACTTCAAAAATCGAGGCCTCAAGATCCAGCCGTGCGTGCACTATCCTAAAGCAGTGTTCACTTCAAAAATCGAGGCCTCAAGATCCAGCCGTGCGTGCACTAGCCTAAAGCAGTGTTCACTTCAAAAATCGAGGCCTCAAGATCCAGCCGTGCGAGCATTAACCTAAAGAACCAAATCAATTAATTCCCTTTCATATTTCTAATAACCTTCCGAACCCAATCTTCATTCAATCTCTGGCGGAGTGCTCAAGTGTTGACTCAATTTGCTCGAAGATTGCTCTTTGTTATCAGCCGCTCTTTTATCTGCGTCGCCTTGAACTCATTGCTAACGGGTTTTGCGATTGAATTTTATTGTTGTTAAAGTATAATTCGCGACCGTAACAAACATTTACATAATTATAATAATTAGAATCAGTAATACAACTCTATAAGTTAGTATGCTTAATCCTCAAAGGTCAAGATTTCATGAAATAGTCATTCAATAGGATTACCTACTTGGTCTTAGAGAGTTGTATTGATGACTTTAATTGTTGTATAATTCTGTAAATACATATTTGTTACGAATCACATTTTAATCAACATACAACCTAAACTGACCTGCAAATTGGAAAAAAATGTAAGAAAATTTTAATTTTGCGAGTTAGTATTGTGTGGTGCTGTACGCCAATGTGTTTACTTTTTTGCTGTTTATTTAGGTCTTGTTGAAGGGAAGTTGCCGGTTTCAAATGCAATATGTACCTATTGTGATTGTTCCTTTATTGATGAAAGATTACTTAATTATGAATTTGTGATTACGAATAGGTACGGGAGGGTTGGTGAGTGGGTGGGTTTCTATGATTGTGTTTAGTTTAGTTTGTGGTCTTCATGTGCGACTCCCAATAAATATGTTTTCTTTCCGTTTTGCTTTCTTTCTTTCTTTAGTATGTTTTTGTTTAGGGTCAAGGAGACAACAGTGACTTCTTCGGGAAGGTTAGAGAAATGAAAAAAATATAGAACCAAAATGATATTAATTTGAGGATATTGGAGCTAAGTTAATGAATTTTAATTCTACATCATAATATTTTCATTACAGGCTACATACAACAAACTACACAACAAATTTTTAAAAATGGGAATTGAGCCACTATAGTTGTAGTACACAATGGCTCACTAACACAGTACACAGTGCTCAACAGATATCATATAAATAATTTAAAAAAAGCCTTGAATTTATAATTCTTTTAATTGTATAAGTAGTTACAACTCACAGCAAAGTGTTCCGTAGACATTAATACTTATCATAAACATTAACAAGATATTATTTTTTATTTCTGAGTCACAGTACACCAACACACCATTATATTTTTTTATCACAACAAGCGAAACTTCTATTTAAATAATCTAAATATATCACGCGAAAGATGACGACAGAAGTAATTATACTTTTCAGCAAAAATACTATTAATCATTGACCTTTACTAGTTTAGACAAGAAAACAAGTGAATCTTACCTCAAAAGTAATTTTGTAGGCACAAAAACAAAAAAACGCGATGACATCGCCTTTTAGCGCGCTATTCCCTGGCTGACTGGTATGCACGTGTCAGGCCAGGACTCCACCATAGCGGAGACGAGGCGAGAGATGTGTTTTAAACAACCAATAGAATATCCTTATTCGCACATCTCGTCTCCACTCAGCTTCAGTGAAAACCACTGAGCGGAGATGTATCATATTTGTATGGCGCGAATGAAGCGGAGATGCGAGCTGTGCCACGCAAGCTGGCGACGGTGCGCAGCGGAGACGAGAAGAGATATGAGCGGTGCCGCTAGTTCCCCGCGCGTCGCACAACCCGCCAGCTGCGATCGCCAGCATACATCTCCGCTCCAATCTAGGCAGTACGCACTTCGCACAACTTCGGCGGATACACCCTAGCTAAAAACATCTCTTCTCGTCTCCGCTTCGGACATCTCCCGCACATCTCCACTTTGGTGGAGTCCAAGCCTCAGAGTCCTGAGCTCTTCAAATGTACGTGGGAGACAGCTATATAAGACGTCTTGTTCTGAACAAAGTATATCCGAGCCACTGTGTACGACTGAGTCACTGTTCCTTAAATGACCCTAATCGTTTTGCAGAGAAAAGCGCAGATAATTATTTCTTTGTGCATATTGTAGCGGAGAAAAAAAAATAAAAGACGGAGATTCACTTTTCTGCTACGACGCGTTTAATTTTGTTTTTAAAATAAAAATAGAAAAAAAACATTAAAAGGTAAAAAAAATGAACATTATGGTATAAAAACTGCAGGTTGACTTGTGTGAAGGGAATAAAATAGAGAACTTTGGTCCGATAGGTACGCGAATAACGAACGAGAAATAAAACGTACTAACTAGTCGATTGCAATCTCTAATAAGTAACGCTACCAAAACATATCGTTATGAAAAAAAGATCAGAGAACCAAGGTATCTCGCATTTTACATATTTGAAAATAAAATTAAGTAGTTAATGAATTAAAAAATCTGCAGAGGGTTACTATCTACACTATTAAATTAGAACGTAAAATATCAAAAAAAACCGTGGCATAAGTAATTGCGTCCGGCGAGGTGACGTAGACTGTAGGGAGTCGTAGTTCTTTGTTCAGGAACTGGCGTTGGTTGCGAGACCTTCAGCGGTCAAAATGCGGTCCAACTCTCGACGTTGGCCAAGGACGTCCAGCGTTATTTTAGGCCAAAACCTGGAGGCCGAAAGGCGGCCTGTTCAAAGCTGTTCAATCCAGGAAAAATAAAGATGAATGGTTAGACTCGTACTTAATATACCATACTTAAAATTGCTTTGCCCTATGGTATTCGGCAGGGATATAGTGTGCGAACACTTTTACGATAAATATTTTCCACTAATTGTAATTTTTGGGACGTAAAAATTCGTTTTTCTTCAATAAAATCACAAACGACAGCAAATTGTCAATCAAGCGTTCCCATCGAATGACAGTTTGAAATTCGAATCACGAAATAAAAAGATAAAAATCGACCAGGCTCAAATACAAACGGAAAAAAGGTTGATTATAAAGAACCAAAAAGTTTTGACATGCAGAGTTATGCTGCAATATGTACAGCCACCAACCTGAGCTTAAAGGCTTTAATGGAAACTATTTGACCCTGCCGAGATTTTAGCTGATCGAAATTGGTCCTTAGATCCTCAAACCTGAACGAAAGACCGATAGTGGGAAATGTGGGTAGGTATAAGTTTCCTTCACTCTCATTCGAGTCATCCCAAAACAAAAAACTAGTAGATTATATATATTATAATTTTTATATAATATTATAATAGCCAGTTCCTTGAACATAATTATTAATGCTACGTTTTGGATTGCAAATAAACACCACATTATCATTATGGCTTCTAAAAAATTAAGTGAACTGGTAAGTGTTTCCGGATTTTTTTGCCAGAATGAGGGCCGTATTTTCCACGATAGGGAAAAAGTCGATAATATTGAAAGAGAGGTAAGAGAAAACATTATAATTATAGGTACCGCCTCCATAACGTATGGTGGAACTTAGTACCTACAAAGTTAAAGTCAAATATTTTATTTCAAGTAGGAGATTAAAAGGCACTTTGAATGTCAAAATTTATTAGAAAATAGTAGTGGTTCTAGTTCAATCAATCAATCTGCCTGCCTTTTCCCAACTATGTCGGGGTCAGCTTTCAGTCTAACCGGATGCAACTGAATACCAGTATTTTACATGGAGCGACTGCCTATCTAACCTCCACCACCCAGTAACTGGGTAATACGATACTTCTTGGTAAGACTGGTTTCGGGCTTCTGACGACCCGTAACGACTGTCAAAGATCTACGAATGACAGCCGGAACCAACGGCTTAACGTGCTTTCCGAGGCACGGAGGAGTCTCGGTATGTAAAGATGGTCACCCATCCACGGACAACCCCGGCAAGCGTAGATTAACCTGATGGATCGACCCGTGCGGCTGTTATTACTTAGCCACGAGCTCCTCCAAAGTTGGACCTTCCAAGAGGTAATTTTATATGGAGATGAAAGGACAAGAAAGTATATAGTTATCTACTTTTTATAAATATTTTACAATATTCTGTTCCAAGTTTTAATTCTATTCATAGCCCTGAAATCCATTCAATCTTGAGGGATAATGTATGATATTATTATAAGCTGCTTTTTATTCATTATTGTAACTGTGTAGGTATTGCATAACGAGTTATCTCAATCAGTTATGTTTGCCGTCTGGCTGCAATAGCCCCAGGTGACCCTAACTGTTATTGCACCCTTTGTTGTAACTGTTGTTTTTTTTTTTCATTATAAATGGTGTCTAGAAAATGGCAATACGTTCGGTCCCTAGCATAAGGGACCCAATGATATGACTTAAAATTCCACGCTTCATTTAAAGGGGAGCTTAAACTCACGGGGCGAGACCCCTGGGGATGACGCGAAAAAATTGCAGTCATAGGCTAGCCCTATCACCCTGACTCTTCCTTGAACTTGCTTGTCCTATGCTCCTAATTATAATTTCCTAAACAATAAAGTATAATAAAATCTGTTTTTTTAATCTCGGACACTAAATTGACAAGTGCAAATGTCAAAACTGACTTAAATACTATTGTAATCTATATCAATTTGCCATTTGCAATTGTCAATTTAGTCTCCGAGATTAAAAAACAGACCATGTCGCGTTAGTGATTTGTTTTCTAACCAAGGATAACACGGCAGAACTTGTAATTCTTGTCAAGGTTCTGAAAAAAAATTATTACAGACTACAACTCAAAGCATCGCCTGTCTCCGACCCTAAAGAAGTTTAAAATATCTACTTAGCCTAATTTTCCCAGCACCCTACCCTTCAAAGCCGATAACAGCATGACGATTAAAGTAGTGATATTTAGTTCAAGTGTCTACCTCGCTACACGGACAGACAACTTTTTAAGTAAGGCAGGTGTACAGAAAATGAGCCCCGAGTGCCTAGATTTTTATTTATTCTCAAAAATCGAAGTGAAACTTCGGTAGCGCTTCCCACCAGGCAAGATCACATGGCCTGGTCGGAAGATTCTTCCTTTTCAATGGTCCAACTTTGGAGGAGCTCGTGGCTAAGTAATAACAGCCGCACGGGTCGATCCCAAGTAATAACTAAGATTTTTTAGATAAAAATACTAACTTTTTTACATTTTTCATCACCACGACCACAAATTAATGAATTCCATCGGTTATCTGTCGTTATAATATTGTACGTTGACTATGCCGCCGACAGAGAGACAATAAATAATGTGACTGAAATTACACAGTATTTTTTTCTAAAAAATTATATCTTAATTAGTTACTACTTGGGATATACATTTTCTTTTTGTATTTTTTTTAGAACGGCCATAGCGTCTATTATATGCTATTGCAAGGTTATCCTTTAATTACCGGACACCCTGTACACAAGGTGTAACATAAATAACGCACAACCTCTTAAGGGGTCATTGTACTCATCACTATGAACAACTTTTACGCACTATGGGACCAAACGTGAAATCGTGAAAAAAATATCAGATGTTCCCTACATTTTGGCGAGTCATGCGAACATAAATGTAGGGAACAGCTGATTTGTTTTGCAGGAGCAATGACTCTCTGTCATATTGGTCATGCGACCTTACTTATTTATTCTTCGTAATATTCAGGCCATCGAATCAATTACACCTTCTCTATAACGTAATGTAATATTTGTTTAAACTGTATAAAGTAACATTTGTTTGAACAAATGTTTTAAAATGTCCAAGGTTGATCAGTGTGCTTAATCAGTAATTGAGCAAGCGTTTAAACTTACTTCATCTTGGACTTTGCAAATATATGTACGAGTATAAGGTCTATCTATTCAACACGAAATCTCGTAAGGGGTCATTGTACTCACCATTTTTAACAACTTTTACTATGGGACCAAGCCTGATATCGCGAGAAATAAAAAAAACAGCTGTTCCCTACATTTTGATGAGTTTTTACAGCCTTCGTAGGATACAAAAAAGCTAAAGCTGTTACGAAAGCTAGATTAAGAAGTTTAATAATTTCGTTTCTTTTTCGTATGAGGAGTCCTTTATCTTAGATCCTTTGGCTTCAAGTCCTTTATCCAACTGTGAGGTCAATAATAAGCAATCCAATTTATAGCTGCCAACGATAGCAAGAAAAATCATGCTTCGTCAATACGTGTGTCTTCATGAAACCTGTACTTACATGTAGTGTTTGAGAATCAAGAACTAATAAAATCCCTATTTTACACCTTACTTACTTAATTACTTTCTACTCCTAACGTCCTAGGTTAAACCGTTCTCTCCATGTCAGTTCTGCCTCACTCCTTCGTTCTCTCCACTCACTCAGTCCATCACTTATGTTCCATTCGTTCTATTCCTTCTAGCATTCATTCCCACATACATAATATATCTTAAGTAAGTGACAGTAAACAGGACACATACCTCTGCAAAGCTGGTAGATTCCAGCAGCGATGATGATGAAGAGCGCCAACAGCTTGGCGTACGTGAACCAGTCCTGGACCCTGGTGGCGGCGCGGACCGACCAGCAGTTTACGAATGTTAGCAGTACTGGGGAAAAACACTTTGTTATTATCGTTTTATAAGTTTTTAGACCTGCACCCTAATTGCGTAACACACTATCAATCGGAATTTGAATGATTTTGAAGCAAATTGCTAATCCATTGCTTCATAAGTTCGAAGTCTGCTCAACAACTTAAATAACGCAATGAATGTTTTTGAACTGTTAAAATGAAACCGATTCCTACTGCAAGTGTGTTACGCAATGGGGAAGGCAACTGTCAAAATGGCGCTGTCGTAGCTAGTTCCCAACACAAGCTAGTAATACGAGGCGTGAGATGGTTTTATTTTATTTTTGCGAAAATGACGCGTTGTTGTGTTCCTAAATACTCCGAAATTGGAGTCTACCATTTCCCGAGAGACCCTAACATTAGAAGATGGTGGCTAGAAGCTATTAGTAGAAATTTTGAAAAAATTAAACAGAGGGTAGAAACATTTTGAAGAAAGTGATTAAGAAGAAATATTTAAAGTTTTAAATTCTGACACTTTCTATGTCAAATACTTGCTAAAAATATTGAAATCACCGAAATTATAGAAATAGTGAAATAAAACCAAATTCATGAATGAACAAGAAATGGAATGAATGAACGAAATGTCCAATTTATTGTAGGCCGTAGGGACCTAGCTATGATTACGCCATCTACAATTAGCTTTGCCCGACCTTCCCCATTGCCCCTCTGGTCTTGTTACCGAAATATTACTTTCTGTTACAATGGCAGCCTTTATTTTAACAACTATTTTAGCTACATTAATCTGCAAATGGTTGCGTTTGTATCTGAGCGCTCAATGGTTTTCACGATTATATTTACTGTCGTTTCGAGATTATTTTGCTTATGTACCTATAGGGTTCATACGACATTTGACAGGTTAAGTTAATGGGAGGTTAAAAATTTAAATAATCTCTGAAATCTTAATGTTTACAAAACGTTACGCTTGTTCCAACCTTGCAAATAAGAACAAAACCTTTCATAAATATTTATGCTTTTAGATTGGAAGCTGGACAATAATATAAATATAAGATTGTATCGGGGCGGAGAGGAATCCGGAAGCTGTTAGGACGCCGGGGGCTGGGGACTCGGAACTTATTAAAATAACTCGCATACTTCCTCGTACTGTGGTGAAATATATCTGGGGTGGAGCCTTCTTTTAATATTAGGTACTGTGGCAAAACGTAAATTTAATGATGCTTTATATTAAATTAGAGCCTTTTGAAAGTAAATTTTTGGGAAGAGCGTAAACGAGTGTAAAGGACTAAGAAAAGTGGTCCCGATAAAAAGGAAAACCTGAAATACTGAGGGCATAAAACTCATGGAAATTGGTTTGTAAATGAAGGATCCAGTACTTTATAGAGATTCAAGACACGTCGCACAAAGTTGATTACTACCGCGTAAAGTGGAGCAAGGACCAAAATGTAGGTCCTTGGTATTCCAGGAATTCGTTTGAAGTAATTTCATCAAACTTAGAAGATATCCAAGATGTAACATAATTAACGCGCAACCTCTTAAGGGATCATTGAACTCATCATTATGAACAACTTTTACTATGGAACCAAACCTGAAATCGCGAAAAAAAAATCTGCTGTTCCCTACATTTTGACGAGTTATGCGAATAAACAGCAGCAGATTTTTTTTACGATTTCAGGTTTGGTCCTATAGTAAAAGTTGTTCATAATGATGAGTACAATGACCCCTTAAGAGATTGTGCGTTAATCATGTTACACCTTGTATAGATAGAAGTTAGAGGATTTCTAGATATACCTAACGTGACTTCGGTACATCACAGGTTAGCAAATATTCTGCCAATTTCACTTTGTGTCCTTTTATTAAATGGCGAGGCCACCACATACCTAGAATACTGTTATTTAGTCGAACCACTACCAACCTTATCTTATTCGTTAACGGTTTCTATTTATTAGTTAACTTTGAAGTTCTACAGAAAGGCAGTAAAACATACTCACATATACAACAGGCAGCCAGCAGCCTGGTAGCGTTTTCAGGAGGGTCACACTCCGGGAATATGGGTTTTAGCACGTACACACTGAATGTTAACGCCACTATCGCCTGGAAACAAAGATGACGTCATATACGAAAGCAGTAAAGACGATTTATGATGACTAAAGAGGGGATAAGTTAAAATTCTAGACTATCTCTCCACGGACGAATAAGTCCAGACGTCTACGCCGTAGTATTTGCCGACAAGGGTATAAATCGCCTTGTGAAGCTACTATTACCTACATTCCATGAATTTTGTAGCACAGCACATGTAAGAGGGGATCGTGGTCGTGATCCCTTGAGCTTTGGTTACAGACGGTTTAGTTTTCTGTGCCATAATTAGCAAAACTTCCTGTCATTCTATCACTGGCAAATGTAATAAGTTAGGTATAGTTTTAACTTTTGTAGTAATGGTCAAAGTAAGTAGTTTACATATTCAATACTATTTAGCATAAAAGTTCAAAGCAAAACTCAATACAAAAATACGCTCTGGGTCCCACGCTGGGCGCCAATAAAATCTAACAGTAAGCTACATCAAATTTATTGTCACCTGTTCTATACTAGGATCTATTTAGATAACTTTACGAACCAATAAAGTTCAATCTAGTGTCACTATCACAAGAAATCCAATGGAAATAAGATTTGAATAAGTCCCAGGATGGTTGCCAATAAAATCTAGCAGTAAGCTACATCAAATATATTGGCATCTAAGCTATATTAACATCTATTCAGACTACTTTATGAACAAATAAAGTTCAATCTAGTCTCAATATAACGGCAATTCAATGAAAATAACATTTAAATAAGTCCCATGTTGGGCGTCAATACGGGGGAATGTCAAAAACAAATCTCTGTAGCAATATTGTGTTTGTGTTGTATAAAGAAAGTAACAATATGAAGTGCAATTAACTTTATCAACTAATAGAGTTCAATCTAGTGTCACAATAACAAATGCGATGAAAATAACATTTTAACAAGTCCCACGTTGGGCGTCAATAAGGGAACATGAGTGACAACATACAGTCCGGCCGTCGAGACAATGCGTTCCTAACACTTGAAAGTTGGACAATTTATAGTAGTAAATTGCAGGCCACACTGGGAACGAAGCGAAGCGACGCTAAGTTCTATAAAGCTTTCTTCCGCGAATTTTCATACTTCGGTTCACACCTTCACACCGCGTACTAGGAACGGAAGTATGACAAGACGCGGAAGAAAACTAAACGAACTTAGCTTCGTTTCGCTTCATTTCCAATGTGGCCTGCGCTTTATAAGGATCAAATTCGCCAAAAACGTATTCGTTAGTATGAAACTGGCAGGTGTCAAGAACGCATTCTCTCGACGGCCAGACTGTAGTAGTTAAACACATCTCCGTAGCAATATTATGTTGTATTCTCATAAAAAAGTAAGAAAATGTTAGTCGGCTCAATGTTCTATAAAGAAAGTCGTTGAGGCTCATTCAATGAGCGTGGGCGGTATGTAAGTATTTATTTACTTTGAGGGCAATATGCGTGGGCTGATGCTTTCAGAACCGTAGTAGGGTTGTTTTCATTTACTGTAGCTATATTTTATCGAGGTTAAATTGAAATTGATTGAACTTTTTTTATTTATTTGACTCAAATTCAAACTCAAAGCATTTATTTCAATTAAACTATTTACAGGCACTTTTGAACTGTCAAAGATTCCATCAAAGAAAGTTGAAGCTAGTTGCCCTTCTTGCTGCTTCATTGTGTGAGAACAATGTAAAAAAAAACTATATAAACAATTTAAAATATAAGATTAAGGATAAGCCCTGGCAGTTAAGAAATGACCAGCCTCAACTGACGGCGCCCGCTCATGAACATGACGCGTGGATCAGCACCATCCAGCTCAACCATTTCGAAGGGAACCGAATGATCCAACACACGCACCACCATCAGCGAGATATTTGAGTGAGCATGACATACTACAATAAGTACATTGAAACAGTGGTCTTTCGAGTTATTGGCTTAATTCATATGCTTAAATGCATTCTCAAGTATTTTTGGATTCTAAATGTAATTCCAACCATTATAAATATCCGCCACATTCTTAAAAATGCTGAAAGTTGTGGTACCCTTAATCGGATTAGATACTGACCGTGCCGCTGAAAGCTCTAATTTGTATTCCATTCTCCTACGCAATGAGAATACGTCATTATCCCCCCGCGTCTGATGACATACTGAGCTTTAGTTATTGCGTCATACGAATATTCAAATTTCGAATCAATACAACGGTGGTTTTGATGATATCTTAAACGCAATGGATAAACTATAAAAATCTTCTATGGACGAATAAAATAAAACTGCTGGTAAAGGTAATAATATATTATGAGGTATGTCGAGGGTACACATCAAGGTCAGAAAAAGAATTCAATACCTACCTAACGTGAAAATTAACCCCAGTGTTTTACTGAAAGATATTGGAATTGGATCTTGAAGGTTCTTTGCAGTTCAACAAACCGAAATAATATTAATGTAATGCCTAGTCAATGGTGCCGATTCTCTTGTACACCGAACTAAACTAACTAAACTATCACTAAAATTCTTTACTTTTGGCTATGAGAATCTTAAAGCTATTCTGCAAAAAAAAATTTACTAAATTTAAAAATAATTTTGGCAGAACTAAAATCGAATTTGACAACCGCGCAACTCCACGTGGTATACTTGTTTGCCCTACCCCGTGAATTTTTTTTTTAGAGCCGGAGGCGCGCAGGGGGTAGTCTCGACGTGTTTTGTATGGAATTTTTCACTTTTTGTATGGAAAATATGAAAACTTATTACATACATGTTGAGTTTTGGGAGTTTATGGTTGTTATAAAGGGGGTCGAAATTTTCTTTATTTTTGCTATAGGACACACTGTTTTCGAGATATAAGCAAAAGAAAAGAAAAAAAAGCTACAGTACTGTTTTTGCACCTGAAGTCAAGGTGTTGGCAAGAATTTTAGTTTATGCCAACTAATTTTAATCCACTCCTTTTTAAACCCTTTATAAAAATAGTCAGATTTAGTTAGAAAATCTAAATTTTAGGTGAAAAACGTCAAATTCAGAATAGCAAAATTACCATTTTCACTAAATTAATAACTCAGTGCCATCTTAGTGCTGTCAAACTAAAATACGAGTATAGTTGAGTTGTGTCACTTTAGTCAATTTCAGAATGGGAATCAGAATCAGAACTTTATTTGCTATGAATGTAGGTACAGGTATTAAGACGTTGTACATAAATTAATGAGATCAGCTATACCTTTCGGCGTGCAAATTATTACATAAAATATTAATGCAACCAAATCAGGGAAATCGTCGTTTGACAGGAATAAAGTTGTGATTTTTAGTCTAGAGGCATTATTTTGTGACAAGAGAATCGACACCAATATTACTTACGTAAATCTCGGATTATAAGGACTTTTTTCGCATTGTTTTAAATCATGCGTTGCAAAGAATATAGATCTGTAGTGTACTGAAACAATATGAAAAACAGATAATGTATGGAACAAATATTCAGGTGACCTTCCTGAAAATAATCTGCATATAACGGCTTGCGGTTATCTCATAATTACTCGTCATTAACTTTTAAAAGTAAATTAGTTTTACTGAGTTAGGTGTTAGTACTACCTATTGTTAGAATTTGTTACAATATGTTTGTTTTATTTTGTTCTTTAGAAACACATAGGTACGATATTTATCACCGAACCTAACTTTAATCTTTGCTTGTCATTCACATACCAAACAACAGCAATTTAGGATTTAGGTGTTTCATCTTTAAATCTTACGAGAATTTGAATAACGAAACATATGAACCAAGATTTTTCACGTTGTTCCAGAGAAAATTCATTAATTTCAGACCCTACCTACACAGCGTCTCGAGTTCACTGGATGTCAGAGTACCGAATTGTATCTTAGCATTTTGGAAAAATCTTAGGTAATAAGTAGGAAATTATTAAAATTGCAAAGCAGCATTGTATGCATGTTCTTACCTGTGAACAAGGTCTGACGATCATGCACTCGATCCAGAGCCTGATGAAAGCGGCGAAAGGACCAAACGTCTCCATGATGTACGCGTAGTCAGCACCACTGAGCCGAATCATGGTGCCAAGTTCCGCGTAGCAGTAGGCACCTATCTGAGGATAACAAAAACATCTATATCTATATATTATACATAATTGTAATAGAAAAGTACTTGACGAAATAAAAACTGTACATTGAATATTTGTGAAAAAAAAAGTACAATAATTACTACGAAGTGTAGGAACGAGTTTGATGCCGAAAATATAATTTTTAGAATTTTTGTCCGTTTGACTGTTTATCTGGGTGTATGTTCCGGATTAGCGCAAAACGGCTGATCGGATTTGGATGAAATTTGGCACACAGATACTTAGTTTATAACCTGGATTAACACATAGGGCACTTTTCATCCCGGTAGTACGATCCGCCGTGTGCGTAGTTAGACCCTTAGTTGTATTTTAGATATTAAAGAAGTGATTGATTCTCAATAAATGAAGCTCGATGAGTGTCTCGAATTTAATATTTAGCATAGTGTCGTACACATAATTATGCAAGTCTAAACTTATTCACTTTAAATCCATCAATTTCAATATTTTTGGGAACTTTTTTGGTAACTTGGGATTTATCTGATATCTAAAGGATTTGAAATGAAGGTTCATTATTTTTCTCAAAATACAATCGTTTTAATTTACATGGCTATAGTAGACCGAGTGCAAATGTGCCTTTGCGGGTCGAAGGACCAAACTTCTTCGAAACCGTTTAAAAATCAAGAGATGTGTGAATGTGTGATGCTTGATGATGCATGATTTGATTGATTGGGGATGTGCTTAAAAAGTTTTAATTTCAACGTTGTATTGCGTTTACTAATCATTTGACCAATACCTAACTCGTCGTCATTCAGGTTTGTCATTTTTTAAACACATGCTTCTTGTTTTGGCTACCGCGCTGAGCGCTGGGGCTCTGTCTCGCATAGGGTTGCAGCATTATGCTGAGCGATGGCCGTTTTGCGTGGATGTTACGCATATTTTCCCCCAACTTGTTTCTTTTTTTAGTTTGTGTTCTTTCTTTGCGTCATGTTTACCACATATAAACGTATTTTCTTTCTTTCTTTTTTCTTTCTACCGGAATCTTATTTTTAACCGACTTCAAAAAGGAGGAGGTTCTGTTCTTTTTTTTAAGAACAGTTTACTTTTTTTTATGTATGTTCCTCGATTACCTACTCGAAGACAGCTGGACCGATTTTGAAAAATCTTTTTTTGTTTGGTAGTATTAACTTTTCTTCGGTTGTTTTTGAGTTAGTTTCTTTAATACGTAGGTATTATTCCCATTTATTCCCACTTAGTGTATGTGGATGGTGTTATAATAACTTCCTGTTACTGTCGCAAATGCGCCATATAGCATAACTTACAAGCAAGATCAAGGTCAAGGTCATACAAACATGCACTCTATTTTTCTCCCGTTTTTCTATAAGCTCTAGGTAAACATTTACCTAGAGCTGGGAGAAACCCGTACATACCTACCTACAGTTTTTTATTTTTTTATTTTTTTATTTGAGATAGTTTTGCTCTTGACTCTAGTCTAGGTCAGAGATGACAGAGACAAAGTCGACGATGGAGCGAGCTTACCCAGAAGAAGCCTGTTAACTCTCACTTTGAAGAGATCGGGGTTGTATGCGTTCGGAAACACAGACGCAGGCAGAGAGTTCCACTCCTTTGCTGTGCGCATCTCAAAAGACATTTGGAAACGCTTAGTGCGAATTGGTGGAATAGCAACTAGGTAGGGATGGTAACCTGCAATGCGTCTAGATGTCCGATGGTAGAAGGGGGCAGGCGGAATGAGGTCGTGGAGTTCTCGAGCAAACTCACCGAAGTACAATCTGTAGAAGACCAACGAGCAGGCAACCTTGCGGCGATGAGCCAAGTTGTGAAGCTTGGTATTCACCAGTTTTACGTCGCCAATGAGCCTCTTAGCTCTGCGTTCCACCGAGTCAAGCGCGGCAAGTTGGTATTTAGCTGAGCCATCCCAAAGGTGGCTGCAATACTCCAGGCAAGATTAGAAACAAGACCACCCATTGCTGGACCAAGTTTGTACCATTAACATTTTATGAAACCTATGGGAAAACTGCGACCGTGATTGCTCGATGTTATTTGTTATTTATTATTTATCATTAGAGACTAGTTTATGTGGGTTTATAGGACCAGTAGGTACCTTTTTAATGGTGGGAACTTGCAGTTTAGTACATACTGCTATCAAACAACGGACTTGATTTAATTTTTACTAGAATAAACATTCGAAGTAATACGGACACCTCACCTCATGTGCCTACCCATATTCAAGCAAATACATTATTAAATTTGTTTTGAACATTTTGAAAACAATAATACATCGTTTGACAAGCAATTAAGACAACATTGTTCAATTCGATACCTTTTAGCCTTGATTCAAAGAACGTATTGAAAACTAGCTGTGTCCCGTGACTTCGTTCGCGTGGAATTTGTAAGATACACAATATACTAAAATAACAGCGACATTTTAATAAAACTCCATCGACGCCAGACCCGTCGCGTTTCATCGTCTGCCTGCGCCATTGCTTCGTTTTCGCTTCGTGTTCTTTCTATTTTTTCCCTTTTGCTCGGCTCCTAAGGGTCGCAGCGTAATGTTAAATAGTCTATAACCATCCTCAAAAATTGGGCTGCCAAATGCAAAAAGAATTTTTCAAATCCGACTTTTTGTTCATAATTTCATGGGTTTTAATTTTTTTGCGCGGAATCCTAAATATTTTTCTAAAATAAAAGTAGCCTAAGTTACTCCTCGTAACATCAGCTATCTGCCAGTGAAAGTCGCGTCAAAATCAGTCCAGCCGTTTCGGAGATTAGGCGGAACAAACAGGCAGACAGACAGACAAAAATTTTAAAAATTGTTTTTTTGCTATATGTAATGTAGTACGTATAATTTCTTATGCATTTAGTACAAAGTTGTTATTTTGACATTACAAACAGACACCTCAATTTTATTTATTTGTACAGATATAGATGTATAGATACTGATAACCCTCTTCGAAATGACTTGTAGGTTCACTGCCTCATCGTACAGATTATTTTTCTAAAAACAAGACATAATGTAACGATAGATGTATATACGTATGTATTGACAGTTAAATCAGATGATCGCAGTAAAATTATGGGCAAATAGGTAATATGCAATACAAGCTAATTTCGACGCCATAATATATTATCGATACATAGCAGGGATCTCCAACTTATGGAGGGCGACCAAATATATTTAAAAATGGAGCGAGATGAAAAAAAATATTAACTGATTGATTTACAAAATAAGATACAGATCGTGGATGTTAACTAGTACTGAATGAAAGTAATATATAGGACAAAATTTGCTCAGCGATTTCTTATCTTCCTAGCTCCATATATGTATAATAATGTAACTCTAGGTTTGGGAAGAGACCCGAAAGAATGACCATAATGCCTTGGAAGGTAGGTAGGTTTGGTATGGGATGCAACGTGTGTTGACACCCTTGCGCCATCCCAGCTTCCTAGTACGGCGGGCTGTGCTGGGGCGGCTGCTGCGGCTGCGGAAAACCTCAAACGGCGCAAATACTCCAATCTTATTGGGACTTACATATTCGAGTCGTTTGGGGTTGAAACACTAGGGCAATGGGGTCCGAGTGCCCGCTTAGTTTTTCGAGACATCGCCAGGTGGTTGGTCGACTCTACACGTGACCAGAGGGCTGGCCTATTTTTTGGCCAAAGAATCAGAATTGCCATACAAGGTGGCAATGCTGCCAGCCTTTTGGGCACTTTTCCTGTTCACAGCGATGCGGATGAATTATTTGATGCCCTCTGATTATTTCCCCTCCTTTTTTATATACTTGTACATATTATTATTATTATTTTAAGACTGTTAGTTTTTAAATTATGTAAATATTATTCTTACCTAAACAATAAAAATATTTCAATAGAAAAAAAAAAACTAGGTTTTCGCAAATATAATTCTCACATATTTAAAAATATTGTATGAAAACACTTAGGTACTCTGCTTAAATTATGTTAGTAACGAAGACAATTAAGATTCTGAAATAGCAAACTTCATACATACAGACATACTATCAAACATACGCACACACACACAACCACAGATAAACCAAAATAGTGTTAAGTGAAGCAATTTCACTGCTAAATTATTGTTAGTTTTTCACTCGTTTGTTACTCTACGGGTCACAGCAATGAGGAATAATATCCCTCTGTAATACAGTATCAACTAGTACGGGGGGTATTGCGACTGTTACTGGCAGCCTTAAATTGTAATGTCAACAGTATACTTAAGGTAATAAATTGTGCACAAATAAATAAACAAATAAAGTGCAGCCATTCAAATCAATGTTTATGTTACGCAGGAGCTGCACTTGGGAACCAAAGAAAAACCCAAAAAATTTACATGAAATATTTGCGATGGTACCTATGTTTATATACATAAGAGTTCAAACTACTCATTTCAAAAACAAACATACTCGCTTCATAAGTATAGAAATCTGGTAAAACCTTTTTTGATTGTTGCTTGTGATGGATATATTCTTGATTGTTTTGGACCCTATAAAGCAACTAAGTCAGATGCTGAAATCATGAATAATTTGTTTTGCGACGGTTCTGCTTTAAGAGAATATTTTGTACGTGACGATGTGTTCATATTAGATAGAGGATTTAGAGACAGCATAAGCTTCTTAGAGGGATGTGGCTATAGAGCATGTATGCCAGAATCTTTATCGCAAGGTGAACACCAATTGACAACTGCTCAAGCAAATAGAAGCCGATGCGTTACCATATGCAGGTGGGTGGTAGAGGCCGTTAATGGGCATTTTAAAAGAGATTTTAAGCTTCTCAGACAAGAATATTTTCATCGGTCTCTACCACACATGATGCAGAACTTCAAAATAGCTGCAGCATTGTTAAATAGATTTGGTGTCCGCTTTACGAACAGTGTATATAGTTCTGAAATACTTGCAATCATTCGAGAGCGAATGGGTTTGGAAAATAATTTGGCAAACATGGTAGAGGCCCTTAATATGAATAGACGATCTTTGAAAATATATGTGCTGATCAAAATAATATATCATTTTTTCCAACACTGGAATATAGGGACTTGATTCTGTTCGCCTTGGGAACGTACCAAATAAGACAAGCTCGTTCTTATTACGGCGAACATGTACGTTCCCAAGGCAGGTATATAATCGAGGTGAACAGGGGCGAAGCCATTACTCAAAATGAATATAACCTTAGAGGAGGTAGTGGTGAAAAGACCCTAATTAGAGGAAAAATAAAATCCCGTCACATATCACGTAAGCAATATTATGTATATTTATTAATTGAAAATAATATTCCTGGCAGAACTGGCATAATAGAATATTGCTGTAGTTGCTTGGTTGGTCGGCGCACTATAGGCTGCTGCGCCCACACAATGACGTTAGTTTGGTATTTGGGATGGGCCAGACATCAAGAATATATCTCAGCACCAGCAGAATTTCTTGACGAGATATTTGAAGAAGATGAAGAATAAATTGTTTTACAAAATGTTGTTTATTTCTAATATTCGGTATAGTTCCCTACCTACCAGCATGGATCTTGATTCTTCGGCAGAAGTGATTATAAGTATTACTACAAGTTTATGATGTGCAAAGCCATCCCCACACAGCTAGATTTCCTCAATAAATGGGCTACAACATGCAAAAATAAGTTTTGAAATCAGACTGGAAAATCCAGAGATAAGTGCGTCCAAACATACTTCATAATAGTAATAAATCAATTACTTTTACTCCATTTTTCCGTAATATTAGTTTTTGTTTGGTATCATTTTATCATACCTATTAAGTTATAAATCCTATAATAGTCGTGTTCACATCATTCATAACCTAAAAATTCAAACTCCGATATCTTTGTTTTCCGGCTTTTCCGAATCAAAATAGACTCGCTTGTAGATTCTGCTACTGACGCCGAATCTTTAGACATATTTTTTACTACGGGATGCTTCAATTTAATTCCAGACAATTTAAAGTAAGGAGATTTGCCATTGTTCTTTCCTGGTTCTCAAAAACAATTTCGACCAATGCAATCTCCATTCCCTGAGGAAGCCCAAATGGCAGCCTTATATAAATGAGAATATTATAAAGTTCACTATCCCTGGTGGACTATCATTAATGTAATGTTCTGTTGGGCATGTGATAGATAGTGCTTGTTTATTTTATATGTATACGTGATTTAATTTTATATAGTACACGTGGTGATAGCAGTATAGATGGCTACATAATATGATGCTCTGATAACGAACGGACTTCAGCATTCATGTTATGCAATTTGTATATTAACGCAATACCATACATAGAAGATTTAGAAAAGTATTAAGTAAACAAGGACATACAGAGCTCACATCAAATACGTGAAAGGAAGAAATTGGTTCAGCAAAAGTCCACGTAAATAATTATCAATGACTTCATTATGTGAAACTGACTATTGGCGAAAACTACACAATCCAAGCCAAAGGAATGAAAACTGAAATCCAAAAGTTTCGGTTCCTACATAAACTGCCAGACATTATTTATATCGTCTTTTTTACTAAATGTAATAACATTTATTTGTCAGATCAAAGTTCAAGTTTTCTTATCACGTGAGTCTGATTCTTAGATTTGACTAAAGCTTTCGATCGATTAAATCATCATAATTCAATCAATCAATCTGCCTAGCCTTTCCCAACCATGTTGAGGTCGGCTTCCAGTCTAATCTGATGCAGCTGAGTACCAGTATTTTACATGGAGCGACTGTCTATCTGACCTCCACAACCGTTAACGGTCGAACCTATCTATCTATCACCAATTTTGGTATACTGGAGATAGAAAAACCAATCTATCTATGGTTTCAACGTCCCAATAATCTATAAGAGATTATGGAATCTTACCGGCCTGACATAAGGACAGATATAATTATACTGTCTACCATCAATAGCGATCTGTCTTTAACTGAAAATAGGTTATAGGGTTCGGCCGTAAATCATCATATATCAAGTTTTTATTATCCAATGATTTACATGGATTTCGTGTTAGTTGTGGAATTCACATAGACAGACACTCTATGTGAAATATAGGTAAGACAGTATCTAGTAAGACTGGAAGCCGAACACAAAGATAGTTGAGAAAAGGTTAGGCAAATAGGCAAATTATGGTAATTTATTGAAAAGGTCCCTTATACCTACTTAGAACATCTTTTTAACAATCTGACAGCCTGAAAATGAAACCAAATGAAAGGCTCAAGAAGAACCGAAGGACCATTCATTTATTCACAGCAAAAGATAAGTCTCATAATAAAAACATTACAAAGACATTCTACTTTCTTGAACGGATTTTATCAATAAGTAACCTTTAACAATACACAAGATATTTATGAAACAACAATTTTCAATAAGTCCCTCGGAGCTTTGAAGCAATTTCTCTTGCAAGATAAGGAACCATCTCTCAGATTGGCTTATTTGTCCTAATAAGACCCTTGGGGAATCCTCTTTAAAGTCATATTATGAGCAATTGTGGAAGAAAATGACTAATTGGATAAGGTACATTTTAAAATATGGCCGACATAATTCTCGCAATTTGGCATCAAGCGGAAGATGGATTTCAATAATATTTTACCTGAATCATTTCTATCAAAATTAAAGAATACACGACAAGACAGATTTTTTGTAAAACATCTTGGGATCTTTAGGAAGCTTTGCCACTGTACTTATTGAGGCCGAAAATTAGCACTGCGGTTTCTCAGTTACTTATTTTCAAATGTTTTGACTTTGGATAAATATGTTGGTAACATTACAATGCTCATGAGACATTTCTACTTCGTCTTAGTATAGCAGTATCTATAGGGTGCGGTAACTACTATCCATTACCTTATCCGTCAATAAGATTATCCAATAAATAACATTAAAAATAAACTTACAAATGACTTACCATACTGAAAACTCCCGAAGCTATCCACACTAACAGACTAGCGTTAACAGATCCAGTGTACTTCAGGACCCCGGTAGGCGACACGAAGATGCCACTGCCGATAATAGAGCCCACGATGACCGTAATACCGTTCATCAGGGACATCTTCGCTTCCAGAGCCCCTTCGCCGGCTTCTTCATCTTTTGTTTCGGGGTCCGCTTCGGCGTCCGACTTTAGGGCTTCGCTTTCGCATTCCTCTTTACTTTTTGGTGACCTGGAAAGAAAGAAATCAGTTTAGTTATCTTGTGTTATTTGTTTCTCGTTTTGCATAAAGTTAATGCAATGATTTAAACTTAATCTTTATCTAGCTGCTAGTTTACGAGAGTTACTTCTCTGCTGGCCTCGACAGCTATGTTTATTATTTATTTTTAGATATAAAAGCATTGATGATTTACGTAATCATGTAATGTAAATATAGGGTCAAGTGTATCTTGGTTCTTAATTGTTGCAACTTGCACTATGTAAACAGAAAATATCTGTTAAATCCAGTAGGTACCTACGTTAAATTTAAAAAATTCCATTTTGCCGTAAGTCAAGACTCACACGGCAAAATGGAATGATTAGGTACGTAAAACTGGTCAAATATAAAGACCACAGCAGTTCAGTGATACGGGACGTTTGGACTGATTGGATAATACATCGTGATAGAATTTGTTACGTATTCAGTCTTCAAGAATAATTTGAGTGGCAAAAATAGTCTGCTATGACCTATGTTATTGGGTTGTCTGGATATTCTCTTAGTTACAATAATCGGGATTAAACTGCGATTATGAAAATAACGAAATCTCTACCTAATCTTTCGAATGTCACAGATATTATACAATTACAAGTAAGTAAGTATGTACAGTGGGTTCGAAACCCAGGCAGGCGCTTTACTTTGTGTAACTTATTTCATCACCACAGGGGGCTTTTTTTTTTTTTTTTTTTGTGGATGGGAAATCATCAAATGACTTCTCCCGCTCTGGGCGGAGCGGGAGGGCGAGTCAGACTTTTACTGACTAAAACCCACCCGTGTTCCTTCTGTTGCCTGTGCCGGGGCCACGGTAACTCTTTCGAACATCCCGCAACCCTAGCTGGCATCGGCCCTAGCGGACCCCGTCAATAGTGCTGACATCTCTTTGAGGCGCGCGTGGAACACGACGCGCCGTCGACTCGGGCCTGGTCCTTACCGGACGGCGAGCTACCCATTGCTCGCCGTCCGCAAGCCCGCGCCTACGGTGACCGGGAATCGGCTGCCAATTCCCGACGCCCAGGGCGTCTCCTGCGGCGACTAGGGGCGTGAGGGCGCAAAGCTTGCCTCTCCCTCACGCGTCCCGCCTCCTCCTTCACGAGCATTACTGCTTCGCAGAAGGAGGTAATGGCTTCCCATGCACTCTCGCTCCGTACCATGGCCTGGACCAGGGCCGGACGCGAGAGATCGCCGCCGCCGATCGCTTCCGCGAGGACACGGCGGTGCTCCGCCCAAGCCGGGCAGACCTCCACCGTGTCCTCCGGGCGATCCACACAGTGGTGACACCCGAGCGTTTCTTCCCGCCTTATCCGAAACAGGTACCTCCCGAAGCACCCGTGTCCGGTGAGGACCTGCGTCAGGCGGGAGGTGAGGACGCCGTGGCGCCTCTCCAGCCACTCCTCAAAGAGGGGACTTATCGCCGCAATTGTGGCGTGCCCACCACAGGGGGCTTACCACCATCTTTTACGAAACAATCTTATTTCAAGAGAGTTTTATTTCATGCTTATAATAACATTACTCATATTCGTACCATGATCTTCATCGTTCAATATTGTTTTATTCCTGCTTAGTGCTGGGAAAGAATGAACCATTTGTAAGATTTGTCTATTGCCTGCTGATAATAGAAATTAAACAACGCTATATGAACTGTATAGCGCTGACCCTTTCACACGTTGGCCCGAATCGCTATTACGAATTATGATCGTAACGCAAACTTTTACATTTTTTTATTTAAAAATTAGATTTTTATGAGTAATTTCCATGAAATTAACGCAAATATTAAAAGATTTTGCTCTAATTAAATGAGAAAAGCAATTGAAAAAATTAAAAATAAGCTACGGCTTAGTTGTGACGGGGCGTGGTATGAATCTGAACAAAATGTGTTCTTGTCAGAACGAAATTTGAAAGTCAATGTAGGATGTTTTTGTGGTTGAAGTTATTTTATCTTAAAATTGCAATCTAACTAACTACAAAAATCGACATGGAATCAAGGTAAGGTTGAACACGGTTACTCAGTGAATACGTTTTAAAACAAAGAAATATTTTTCTGTTCGAAACATTATTTGTTCAGACTGAGATTATTGTTGTGAAATTAATTTTGCAGCCGAAGAGTTAAAATCGGGTTTCCGGGCGGCAGCTAGAGATACTCTGGGAATTTTTAATTACAAACAGATGTATCGCTACTGCCCACAATCGCTCTCTACAAGCCAAGGAGTACTCACGAAGGAAGTGGAAAGATATAGCGGAAATCTTAAACTCGCAAGGTGATGGCGCTCATAAAGATTGGGCAGGCTGGACTAAAGTAACTATGTATTCCTAACTTTTATTTTGTCAATTTAAATTATGTATAATATATCGATATTAAATTACACAATATTTTTTCAGTACTGGGTAGATTATAAGGCAAAACTGAAAAAATGGGTTGCTGTGTTACGGGCTTCTCATGTGCGGACTGCGGGAGGACCTTCCACTGAGAGGCCCTTGACTGAAATAGAAGAAAATTTTCTCCAAATACTGGGAGAAGATATTGGCCAGGGTTTGCCTGGTGTTCAGGTGGAACTAGTAAGAAAACTTTAAGCATAATTTATTGTTATTTATAATATTAAGCACATAAGTAACTCTTAGGATCCACGATTGTTTCAGCAAATATTTACTTACCACCTAAGCATTTTGGAATGCAATAAATTATTGAGTATGTTATCTCTTTGCAGCCTCCGGAGATTGGCGCTGCTACAATACATGTGGATGTGCAAGATTCCCCTGCTTCAGAATTCATTCTACGAAATGTGCATTCTCTCCTAGATCCAACAGTCCTTATTCCTACCCAAAATCTACCCTTTGAGCCCATCTTAGAGTCACTGCCTCAAAATACTCCCCTGGAACTTATGGCCCAAGATCCACCGGCTCGCTCCCCCCACAGAACTCCTACCCCGCATCTTACAACTACATCTGCAGCCCGCTCCCCGCGACACCAGCTTCGAAGGCGCGTGCCACTAATGTCACAGGAGGCTGCCAGACGTGCGCTCGTCCATTTCACACAAATGCACGCTGAGGCTGCTGTGAGGATTGGCGAAGCGATGGAGAAGATGGTGCAAGAAACAGCAGCACTTGGAAATACAGCAATGAGGATTGAACGGTACAATACTTTTTATGTTCACCTTCTTTCAAATCCCCGATAAACTTCTGAAGTAATAGAATAAAGTTTGATTTTTCTTTTATTGAATCTATTAAGACATTAAAAAAATATTAAAAAAACAATTAAGTTTATTTATTTATTTTTCAACTTACATCTATCATTACAGAGTACCCTATTGCGATAATGTACATAATCTAAACTCTTATCCCAACTAATGATTAACATATTTTTATAATTCAATTTTGTCACTTATTATAAATAATACAATGTTTAAATAAACAACATTATAAACAATATTGCGGGTAAAAGGATGTCCGCTAAGGTAGCCCGCGAAATTCAAATTTTCTTACAATTTTTGCATTGTGCAGCTCAGTGTCTGGGTGTATGTTGATTAAAGTATGATTCGCGACCGTAATAAATATGTATTTACAAAATTATAATCATTAGGATCAGTAATACAATTCCTTAATTTAGTATAATTCTGAAATGTTAATATTTCATGAAATAGTCATTCAATAGAGTTACTTGGTCTTAGAGAGTTGTATTTACAACGTTAATGATTATAATTCTGTAAATACATATTTGTTACGGTCGGGAATCACATTTTAATAAACATACAACCTAATACTAACCGGCAAATTGCAAAAAACGTAAGAACATTTAAATTTCGCGGGCTATCCTGGCGCTTTTGCCTTAAATAAAAATAAAATTTTGTGTTTCAGGATCGTAAATGCCGCTTCCTTTCCCACAGCCGCTGAACAAGAGAATCACGAGTAGCCAAACCCTGCTGGAGAGCGACGTTGTGACGTGGCTGTTCACTCGCGTTGTCTTGTGGCTGTAATTAAGCTTCTCGAATCACATCTTCATTGTTTAATTGTTCCACAGATATGTTAGCCCTATTGCAAATGTTGTGTAATATAACACAAGCATTTACAATAGAGCCAGCTACTTCTGGTGAGTAGTGCAAGACTCTGTGAACTAGTAAGCAACGAAAACGTGCTTTGAGAAGCCCAATAGTGCGCTCTATAATGTTCCTTGCATGGACATGGAAGTCGGTGTAGTGTGCTTCCGGTGAGTCCGGTGCTGCAGCTAGTATGGAGTCATCATGCTCTTTCTCAAAGGGTATCCGGGATCTCCTATTGATAACAAAGTTAATTTAAATTATTATTTACCAAAGTTACAAGTTGAATTTAAGTGTAAAATATTTTATTTCCATAAATCAAAAGGATGTAATACATTACATACCAAGAAACCAAGTATCTTCTGTGTTGCTTAGATCTTCCAAGTGAGCTCTTAGTGGATGAATAGCCCATATAAAAGAATCATGAGTTGCACCATCGTGAATCGCATCTACACTTACCTATTATTTGCATGTCCGCATCACAAATCTGAAAATGTATAGATTAATGAAAGACTGTAACGTGCCGCCATATTTATAGTATAACTTAAAAATTGTATGAATGATATTTTCTATTAGTAAGTGAATAAAGAAGTTTTTATATTTTTGTGTAAACTTATTTGATTTTTTTTTACTTTTACTTATTTTCAATTCTTACTCCAATTGGGTTAGCTTCTACTGGATACATAACGAACACTTACCAATTCAACATTCATGGAATGGTAATGCTTGCGACAGAAGTAGCGCTCCTCATGTAGTACTGGGCGTACTATAGCTACTTGAGTACAATCTATACAACCTAGAACGCCGGGAATCCGATTGTAAAATCTGAAAAAGAAAAGTGAATTTAAAATCTTCATTAAATTAATTCTTTTTTTTACAAATATAGTATCTAAAAATGAAGAATTTAAAATCACCACTGATGATGATATTATTTAACTCTCTATTACATCAGCCTATCACAGTCCAGTGCTGGAAGTCAGTCTAAAATTATGCTAAAGTGAGTTACAATTGTATTATCTCGTTTTACCTATTTCTTACTATTCTTTATTTTTGTTTGCATGATAATTATATAATTATTTGTTATCATTTTGCAAAGTAGGCATTCTGCAGCTAAACAAGGACTAAACATAATATTGTAATAAAAAAAGGTACACACCCCTAATTCTGTTGCGTTCTTGCAGATCATTTACTGGAAATATAATGTTTTTCCGCCTCATCTGCAGTGAGTTAAGACACGCCGTAACCTGTGCGATGACGGAAGAAACAGTCTGCTGAGCCACAAAATGACCCTCATTACTGCCTACTGGACGTTGGTATGAACCAGTTGCATAAAATGATAATGCAATTAACACCTAGGAAAAAGTAATATAACTTAGTATGTATAGGTAAGTATAAAAAAGTAGTAAATGGCAAATAGACATTGCTGTAGGGTTATTCGCAGTAGAAATAAGGGTATTTACCTTCGTCTCTACAGACAAGTCTGTAGATTTTGTAGGGTTCTTCATCAGGGGCCTCAACTCATCCCACAAGTTATATGTTAAATCCTTTGTGAGTCTGTACCGCTTAACAAACTCCGCTTCGTCTATATTGAAGGGGTCGCATTCCTTACGTAGCTGCATACGACGCCGCTTTCCAGTACTGGAGCTAGACCACCACCTCTTAAAGCAGTATTATTGTAATCTTACTTGAGTGTGGGAAAGAGATGGAGCTAGACGTCCTGTATAGCTTCATCTCTTTCTCACACTGAAGTAACATTAAAATAATACTGCTTTATGGGGTGGTGGTTGGCCCCCTATTGGCTTCTGCGTTATCAGCTTCCAAAAACTCAAATATTTCATATGCATTCGCCATCTAGAATCAAACAAGAAATTAATTACCCACGAACTAAAATCTCTAGATACACATTTCATTCGTCAAGTTTACGTAAATAAATACATTTTACTTACTTTTTATGACACGAAAATGTTTTTTATTGTATAAATTTGCAAAAGAATAATATTTCCGTCGAGTTCGAGGAACTTTTTTATTATTGTTAAATTTGACATAAAAACAATACTGCTAGGTGTCAAAGGTCACGTCGTGGTACGAATTGAATGAAGTTTTAGAGGGTGACGTCACCAAAACCGCTAAGAAAATAACATTGTTTCAACATTATAATATGCTTATTTTAAGGACGTCATGGTACGAAAAGTCAAAGTAAGATTATAATAATACTGCTACAAAAGGTGGTGGTTGGCCCCCAGCTCTCCAAACGGTGAAGGAAAACATCGTGAGGGAACCGCCATGTTAACTAACCAAAAATTCGGAGACATGTGACATCTACCAACCCGCACTGGGCCCGCGTGGTGGGTTACGGCCCACTCCCTCTCACAGAGAGGAGGCCTGTGTCCCAGCAGTGGGAACGTCATAAGCTGATTATAAGTATGTACACACAGCTGCATCAATTGTTTACCCCCTTTCCCAAGAGACGTGTCCCTCCCTACGCAAATAGACGCATCTAAACGTAGCTCAACACCCAACAGCTAAGGCGTTGATTAGGGGTAACGAGGTTGTTAATCCTCAAATACCCGCTCGTATCCTCGATAAACACCTACCCAAAACCCTAGTAATTAACTTAGTAGGTGGTGTTCACAGGAATGTTAGGTCCCGATTATTCGCAATGAAAAACCCTTTTGTGCAATCACAGACAGCTAAACTATTTATTATTTATTATTTGTACTTACTATTTTGTTCAGTACCAATTTAAATTCTTTCAGATGTTTTGTTGTAATATATGTATGATGTACCTAGTACCTAAGCTCTGCATATTCAAACTTCCTTATATATTTTGCCTACAATTCTAGTATTAAGTATTGTGTATCACTACTATCTATACCCTCAATAATTGGCAACATTCATCTTGTACTCTTCATTAAAATGGAAATTAGAATCTTCATCTGCAAAGGTCAAGGTCTGTCTATCAAAATGAATTCTAGTCTCAAGGAGACTGGCTAGCCACAAGATGTGTTAAACTGTGTCTTCCGCACTCATATTGCAGTTGCTCCGGACACTAATAATTCGATTAAGACAATTTGTGAACCCAGTTTATAGTAACTATGAAGTGTCTGGTGGCAAAACTGGCGGGATTCGTAGCGGTAAGAAAATTATCATGGATATTACAATAATATTATAAATGCGAAAGTAACTCTGTTTGTCTGTCGGCTGTCTGTCTGCCTGCTTATCACCATGTCACAGATTTGGATGAAAGGGACCGGGATAGACCATGGTCTATCCCGGCACATACGGATACTTTTTATCCCGGTAGTACGTTCCCGTGGGACAAGTTCCGACCGTGACGCTGGCGAAGCCGCAGACAAAAGCTAGTATACAGGGTGTAAGGGATAGCCCTCCGCAAACTAACAGGTACATTCAGCTCCTTATTTTGAATCATATTCCACCGGAAATATTCTAAGGAATATTTTTCATGTTTTTTATCGTATTTTCAGTTACTATTTCTTTATTTCAATGTAAATTTATATTCTCTGTACGCAGCACTCCATTTATGTACAAATAAAACAGCTAAAATAAAAAAATCAGCAATGGATGTTGAAATACTCGGCGGCGCGGCGGCCGAAGGCTCGCTGCGCTGCCGTTCGCTACGCGCGTTTTGCCACGGTAACGATACATTGCGTGTGAGGAAAATAAACAAATCAGGTTTATTGGACTTCCATAACGTTCCTGAAAAAAATTTATGTACCGGTCATCTTAGTATGATATACTGAATTCACCCCATCAGTCTGCGAAGGGCTGTCCCTTACACCCTGTATAATAATGTGATTATAGTGATAGTTTTTGTTTTCTACGCTGCTTTATAAGTGGCACACACACAAAAATAGAAAAAAAAACAAAAATGCTGTCAAAAACCTGCATTTTCTGAAATATACAGAATTGGTTGGCGCAATTTGTTTGTTTGTTTTAGTTTAACGTTTTACAACTCTAACGTGGAAAATTATGAGCCCTTTTCTAATTAAAGCAATTTAAAGTTTTATAACGGCAATGAACAGTTTTCCTTAACCATTTATATACTTGTACATATTATTATTATTATTTTAAGATTGTTAGGTTTTAAATTATGTCAATAGTAGAATATATTAGATAATTTTATGTTGATTTATAAATGTACCATTTACATAAAACCAATTTATAAGGCAGCTCATTCAAAAGAGTTTAATCCAAATCAGAGCAGGCTATGTGAATATCATTGTGCAATGTTCCCAGACGTCTTTTGTGCGCGGTCAAAGGAGCGATTACGTTCATAGCGAACTTGTGAAAGAAACGATTCGTTGGGGTCCCGCAAGGGCACATGCTTGGATCACATCTGTGTTAGATGTAGTTTTTTCGCAAGCCTTTGATCAACTTGAGCAGTAGCGGATATGTAAAAATCTGTTTCGTTTTACTTTGAGACGATTTGTTTGTGTAATGTTGAGAAGTAAAAAGTAAAATAGTTAGTAAAAAATATACAATTGATTATGATGAAAGTAAAATAGTTAGTAAAAAATATACATTGACTGATTTTGTAGCAAGAACTCGAAAGAACCAGAACCATTTTGCTTGACCAGATGTATGAACGTAAACGAGGCAAAAGGAGTATGTATGAATCGTAGCAGGTGGTGTTCTGTAGTTTCTGCCTACCCCCATGGGAAGAAGGCGTGAGTTTATGTATGGATATATGTAATTCGAAGAACTTAGACCTGCGAGACCTAATAATCAATCGAATAGGATAGCAACATCAATTTTTTTAAAGGTCCAAATATAGTGCCTTTTATCAGGTACTCGGTCCTCTACTATCACTTGAGTATTTCGGCAGAGTATTTAAAATCCATCAAAAACCGGTCACAAATAATTGTCGCCACTTATGTAACTCTTGATTTGCATAATTAGATACATAACTGTATATAATTATACATATTATAAATTAAAGTCGCATTTCGTGTCTGTCTGTGTGACCGCGTTGTTCTTCTACATTTATAAACTAAGCTTTAGTTTAAACTATCGTTTAGAGAATTTATTCCGGACAGTTTATGTGTATAATACATTAATATTATACCTCAGACCAATATAAACTTACATATAATAAGGAAATCTCCATGTTGTGTCCAGTTGTAAAAACCGTGTTAATCAGGGGCGGGTCGCTAGTTTTAGACGAACTTAGAAGTGGCATGAGACAATAGTAGTCAGAAAACAGGCAGGAAGAAACGAGTTTTTGACCTTTTCGATAACAAGCGTTTATGTTTGCTTGGAGTTATTTATATAAATGGGAAGTTTTGTGTATGTTAGTTACTTAATTACAAGCAACGTAACGCCTGAATCGATATCTAGAAATGGAGAAGGTAATATCAATATCAATAGATCCTACAAAGCATTTGAAAAACAAGTTTCTGTGAAAGAAATTAAAGGCGAGGCTGATTGAATAGTGTCTAGTTATTTTATTTGGTATATAAATTATGATACGACTAATTTTATGCTTTTCTGCGAGTACAAAAGAGTTTTTTTAGTGTAGAACAGCTTTTATTAATTAACGAACTTAACTAACTCTTTAGGCCGGCCACGCACAGTTGGAATTCCGAAAGCAGGAAAGCAGCAAATCCTTCATAATCTAGTAAAGTCTATTACTTAGTAATTTAGTAGTATTATTAGATTATGAATGGATTTGCTGCTTTGCTTTCGGAATTCCGAATCAGAATTCCGATTGTGTGTGGCCGGAATTAAACCATCATTTAGGTATTTTAAACGAAGATACCAAAATTAGGTAGATTATAATATGTGTGATTTAAATATTGAATGATTGTCTGCAGTTTTAAGCTTTATTATATCCTTCTGGATAATCTGAGGTACCTAAAACACAACAAAATATAAAGAAAACTTGACAATTTAAAAATACAAAGCCTTATTGTCGAACTCCAACAGCGCTGATACAGATTTGGGTCAAGTGGAACTGCGGAAGCTTAGCACTCCGAAAGTTTTCTTCTGAGGGTTCGAGTTTCATATCTTATCCCGTAATAAACGTTCAGCGTATAATAATATGGACTACAGTTATATGAATAACATACCTTACACACGACAATATTCTTGGATGTTATTTATTGGGTTTTATAATGAGGATTCTTTCAGTAGCAGCCCGGAGTCAGGATTTGGGTTAATGCCAATAGGCTTGCCCCCTATAACATGGGACTTAAACATAACTAGTGAAATGCGGCACCTCTGCACAACCCATCGGAGAATAAGGCGTGATGTTATTATAATACCTAGTATTCTTCAAAGGAGTGGGCAGAGCTTTCAGAACACTACCTACTCTTTCCAGGAACTCGCCAATTTCTCCTACCACATTTAGATTTTCGGGAATGCTGGTAAGTTCCAAGTTTCCGGTAATACGGCGAGCTTTTTCCTGTTTTCGGGGGTTCCCGACTGCTGAAATTCAGGGTTAGTTATTCCATCCCTTAGAATAATAATCAAGACGGCTTGATGACTTAACCATTGACTCATTTTTATTATGGATTTATTTAATAGTTTTTGGTCTTTGGAGTCCGATAACCTAGCAGCTCGCTATAAGCAACTATTACACACCCATCAAATGTATTGCAACTATCATTTAGGTACCTATATGTTATATTAGGATGGCCATAGGTACTTTGCTGCGGAAGGCTAAGTAGGTCGAGTTATAGACGAGATGTGAACTTACAACCTCTTGACAAGATTACAAATCCACCACCCAACGATAATTACCCCATCTACATTTATAACAACACAATCTCAACACAATCTTTAAACATAAATGAGACCACAGATGAAGAAATAAATAAGATATTTACTCCGAGAGAGATGAGTTATCAGTGTGTAGTCGGTGGAGATAGCGCCGGTCATTAGGTCAATTCGGAGTTCCTGATTGCATACAGTGGTTAGTGACAGTGACAATAGTGCTTGATTCATGATGTTGAGATTTTGTGATTACTTTATCGGAATGAATGAACGTTTTAATGTTATCGTTTTCGTCAATTCCTTAATTCTGATTTATCAATAATCTTAATTTTGATTTTTTAATATGGCACGTGGGACGATGCAGCTTTCATAAATAGATGTAAATACGATATTGATTTCTACTTTATATCTGTAATATTTATGGTGTGCATAATAAAAAGTATTCAATCTATCTGTCTATAGTTATAAAATTTTAAATAGGTTGATTATACGTTTATATTTATTTATTTATGTGAACAATGTACATAAGTAGGTAAACTGTGTCCTTGTTGCATCTACCCGTCTAATTTGTAAAGGAATGAATTCGAATGATCTGTTCTATAGAGTTCCTTAACACAATTAATTATATTTGTAATTTCAAATGTATTGGTTTAGAAGTGATACGAACAGAGTAAATTCTCTCATCAGGACCAGTGACGAGTTAATTGGAGCAGCTACATATCGAGGGCGGAGCGATATCAATCAATTTAGTACTTATAGTATAATTTACTGTTGATAAACAAAGCATTTAGGAATTTTCTCTTTCACTGGCTTCTCTTTTATAATCCGTATACTCTCTCTCTTCTTTTGTTTTATTTGTCCGGCAACTGTTTTTCTGATCTGAGGATTGCGTGACCTACGTCTTCTACGATGAGTTCCGGCAGTCACCTGTAACCGGCTTCAAAAAAGGAGGTGGTTCTCAGTTCGTCGGAATCTTTTTTTTATGTGCATTCCCCGATTACTCGAAGACGGCTGGACCGATTTGGGAACTTCTTTTTTTGTTTGAAAGGGTATACTACCCACATGGTCCCATTGTCTTAGTTCAGGATCTGATGATGGGATTCTGGAGAAATCGAGAGAACTCTTCAAATATTACAGGCACACCTATAGCGATTTCAGTATTTTTTATACTGACTCGTGCATTTGCTCTTGGAAAGCACCATTTGGTGAACTAGAACTGAAGATGAAGACCACAGATGACCACCGGAACTACTCAATAGTAACTATTTCACGGGTTGCGATTCGATTACTTTAATATGGTTGCTAAGCAATTTATGCTCGTCACAATGCATATGGTGAAGTGGAGCTGATGGTGAAGTACCAGGAGAACTCCTCAAGCATTAACGTCCCTGCGTCGGAAAAAGCAATATTTTGTAAAAAGTGATGAGCAGTTGACATTAGGCTATTGTAACTTAGATAAATTACAAACCAATCCACTAAAAATTGAAAAATAAAAAACTTTTTACAAAAAAAAAACACTACAAAGTGAAAAATAAATTTAATTTCGGAAGTCGGTGACAAAAAACTAAAATACAGATCCAAAGACACCGACTTCCGAAATAAAATTTTTCACTTTGTAGTGTTTTTTTTTGGAAGTCGGTTGTTTTTTTTTTTGTAAAAAAGTTTTTTTAGTAATCTTTTTTTAACCACTTTCGTTTAACAATAGTATCAGATAATCAGACCCTAAGTGTCTAGCTCTGCAGAAAGGTAACGACCTCTTCTGATTTGTTTAATTTGTAAATAAATTTATTTCATCAAGATCATCAAATCATTAACAGAACCGAAGGGAAGGTAATTAAAATTCCAATTTGCTTCAGCGTGTAAGTAGGTCATTTATTTCGTCTGCCTTGTTAGATACGCTTCGAATTAAGATATTACGAACTACCTATACATTCTTCAAGGACAACAACCTGAAATGTTAATTCTTTAAACTCGTTAGCATTAAGTAGGTCTGTATTGGAGTGTACCTTAGATAGATAGCTTGCTTCATTGTTTCAAATCAATTTCTTCTATTAATAAAATACCTACTCAATAATCATTTCGACCACTATGAAATAAGTTAGTAATCTGCTGTCGCATGTTTTATAGGTAGAGAGTAGGAATAAGATTCAACTTATGTATGTCTCATCATCTGCTTAGCCTTTTCCCAACTATGTTGGGGTCGGCTTTCAGTCTAACCGGATGCAGCTGAATACCAGTATTTTACATGGAGCGACTGCCTATCTGACCTCCACAACCCAGTTATAGATACAACCAGAGTCTTACTAACTAGACTACTAGTAGACTGGTCGTCAGACCTTCGGGCTTCTGACGACCCGTAACGACTGTCAAAGATCATCGAATGACAGCCGGGAGCAACTGCTTAACGTGCTTTCCAAGGCACGGAGTCGCCCATCTACGGACCGAGCGCAGCAAGCTTAACCTGATCGATCGACCCGTGCGGCTGTTATCATTTAGCCACGAGCCCCTCGAATGTCGGACAAAGGGCCAAAAATTTTTTTGGTAGAAATCAATGTAGGTTATGTATATAAAGTAGGTTTATCTATTGGTTTAAAGTAGGTAGAAACAACTAATTAAAACATAATAAATACAAATATATTTACTAGTGTATTGCTGAAACTCAGGCAGACAAGTATCGATTTCAGTTAACGAGGTTATTGCCGAAACATAAAGCGTAATAATTTTAATAACCTTGATAGGCATTTAATTACTAATTAGGTTGAATCTACCGCCTAAAAATCAGATCAGAAATTAAAAATAATTAACGTGGTGATTAAAACTTCATTTTCTCACGTCAGTTCATTCGATTAGCTGCCTATAGGTACACTAGCACTTTGTCCGCGACTTCGTCCACGTAGATTTCGTACTTTCCTCTAAAAAATTTATCGCCCCCTCCACCCCCTTTGAAAGGCCTTTCGAAAAGTAATCTTTACGATCTTTATAATGTATTTTAAGTTTATAAATCAAAAGAATAAGATTTTTCAAACAAACTGTGTCCTCCTTTTTCATCACGACACCTAGGGTTTGTTTAAAAAAAAAGCGTTTGGTACCATTCCATTGTATGACTTAAACATTACTTATACCCATTAAGCAGTAAAATCCATCCCTTACTCTTTATTACGATTTTCCACCCCGTTAGGCGTTAATTTTTGAAGATCTCTGAAACATGTACTTTTTTATTTTTGGTTTTAAGTAGATATTAGTACCGAGTTTAGAGTTAATATGACAGCGCGTTAAAATTCTTCCATGCAAACTTTGACACGCCCCAATCCTCCTTTTGATAGTATGTTAGAAAAATTAAAAAATTACAAAGTTCATTATTTACGTAGATAAGTATTCGTGCCAAGTTTCATGTTTATTAACTCAAGGAATAAGATTTTTCATACAAACGAAATCCCCGCTTTTCACCCCCTTAAAGTTCGAATATCCAAAACCCCTTCTTAGTGCTCCCCTACATTATAAAAAGAAGCCGTGTGCAAATTTTCAAGTTCCTAGTCCCATTAGTTTCGGCTGTGCGTTGATATATCAGTCAGTCAGTTTCTCCTTTTATACATATATATAGATACATAACATAACATAACATCACGCCTGTAATCCCCGAAAGGTTAGGCAGAGGTGTACCTATTTTAATACACCCACATTTCGCCAGTTATGTTTAGGTCCCATGCAATAAGGGGCAAGCCTATTGCCATCAATGGGGCACAGTCACATCCAGACTCCGGGCTGCTACTGAGAAATACGAGATAGAAAAACCCAATAACACTGCCCGACTTGGGAATCGAACCTCATAGTCAGCAGAAGCGCTTGCGAGCACTAGACCTATGAGGCTATGTCGAAGAGTGGACGATGATTGATGATGAAGTGAAATTAAGAATTTAATTTTCCCACTTTTATTTTCAGTACATAATCGATTATATATCTAAAAGTAATCTAAAAGTAAAGTAAAAGTAAATAAAACTTCATAAATTCAAAAAGTAACTGTGCCTACTAGGTACTTAGTCTGACTAGAATTTGCATTTATTGCTGTTTAAAAGCTCAGGAATCTCTCCGACTTCTTTCTCATAGTATCTGAATGAAATCAAGTCCAAAACAAAATTCTACGCGAGTTACAGAGTTGCACTTTCCCCTCATGTTTGAGATCTCATTAACAACGGCACATCTGTCAAAGCAGGCGTCCTTGGCTTAGATCTATCTAGAGGGCTGGAACCCTAACTGTAAGCAGTGGACATAGGGGACGCGGGATTGTGTCGCGGGTTGCGCCAGACTCGCATGCAAACTTAAGGGAGGATTTCGTATAAAAGATTTCATTTAAAACTCAAAAGTCTGCTGGAGGCTTTGAGTTCGCTTAAGGCAGCCACAGGATTGACCTGTTAAGTAGTCTGGGCCTCTCAAGGCCAACTACGAGATGCCATTTAGGAAAAAAAAAAAACTCAAAATGTGAAGCTGTCGCCAATCTGAGCTTTCGACGATGACTTTGGTGGAAGCGATGCTATGCATCGAATCGTAGCTATCATTGGGAGACAGATCTCAGAATACAGGCGAAATGGATCTAAAAAATTGGTTCTAGGCTCCGACTCGGTAAAACTATCCCTCGTATCAGGTTCTCCGCTGAAGAATTAGCTTTATTCCTGGCTGATTACAAATTCAAGGTGAATTTAAAGCCAGCCAGGAAAAATACTAGAACAACAAAATATGTACTTGAATAGATTTGACACAGCGGAAACCGTGGATTCAATTCATAAGTGTACTGATGAGGCTTCCTGCCTAATTCAGTTACGTTAGTAGTCCCCGCATATTAACTAATCTGTTTCATAGCATTTAACTACTATGTCTATGCGTACAACTTCACTTCGAGTTACTAAAGATTTTTAATTTTTTCAGGTAGAAAGTAATTTTCAAGTGACTTTTTACAGCTCTCCGTATAATCACAAATTACGTACGATTAAATAAAGGCCTTTAAATATCTTTTAATTTATAGGAAAACGTGTTACGCCGAACCCTAGTAATATTGAGGTTCAATGTAAACTAGAGCGTGAAAAAAATTTTGCGCAACATTTAGTTGTCCTAAACTGCCGCGGCTGTCAAATGTGACAACCGCGATGTATGGATGTTTGCTGTCAGACCTTCGTACTAATAAACATTGTATAGAGTCTATATAGTTACACAACGCTTTGTCTTCTTCTTTCGAATGTCAAATTACTGACGACTGAAAGAGAGAAATCGGTGTTTATCTATTCAAATACGTTTATTAGTAAGGAGGTCAGACAACAACATGTCGCGCAAAAATTTTTTTCGCGGTGTATGGGTGTACTCTATGGCAGGTATGCTCTCGAGGTAGTCCCATTGTCAACAAGTCATAATCTGATGAGGGGATTCCATGGAAATCGAGGGAAATTCTCAAATTTTATAGACACACTTATAGCGATTTGGGTATTTTTTATAGTAACTCGTGCATTTGCTCTCGCAAAGCACCATTTGGTGAAGTGGAACTGATGATGAAGACCACAAACGGCCACCACGGTACGGCCACGGTATTATACGGGTTGCGCTTCGATTACTTTAACATGGTTGCTAAGCAATTTATGCTCGTCACAATGTATATGGTGAAGTGGAGTTCTCCTAGTTCTTACCAGGAGAACTCCCCAGCAATTAACGTCCCTGCATCGGGAATAGCAATATTTTGTAGAAGGTGATGAGCTGTTGACATTAGGCTATTGTAATTTTACTAACCGACCCACTAAAAAGTGAAAAGTTTTGTACTTTTTCATTAAAAAAAACAACCGACTTCCAAAAAAAAAATACAATCCAAAGTGAAAAAGAACTTTAATTTCGTAAGTCGGTGGCAAAAAACTAATACACAGATCCAAAGACACCGATTTCGTTATTTTTCCCTTTGTAAGTATTTTTGTTTTGGAAGTCGGTTGTTTTTTTTTTTTACATACAGGTTTTTGTAGTGCAAGTATATATATTTTTTTGTAATGTATAATCTGGTGTACATTAAAGTTTATACAAATAAATTAAATAAAAATGTAATAGAAAAAGATGGTAAGTACTTACTTCGCCAAACCCAAAAATGTGATACATCAAATTAGGGTGAGACAGGCGGATGATTAATTGAGTGAGCAAACGATAATCGATACCAGCAACTAGCCCCCAATAAAATATTCCCGTGGCTTTATTAGACACCAACACATATTGCAATAAGTTCTTTCTTCTCCCAATCATCAACGTAGGTAATCAATAAAATAGATTACTATGTTTGTCCTTGAATCATGTCACAGGTCTCTAAGGCGCCACCAAACTGAGCACATACTTTATACCTACTGGGTACATAGAGATAGGGGCTATGACGTCATAAGCCCGTAGATACTATTGCCAAATGGCCCTTACTTAAATACCCACAAATGCAACGACTATCGGAAAACATGGAGCTGAAAGTTTATGGAATGCGCTTTCGCGAATATGAAATGGTCCACAGTGCTGTTAATTAGAGCGACAATCTGCCTTTATTGATATTTTTTTAGAATAGAATAGTCTTTATTATGTACTCCTTATAAATGCATAAAATTGAGGATGCTGATGTCTATCCCATTTTTTTTTTTTTCAAGAAAATGCGAGTATGCTCTGTCGCCTTTAGCACAGCCAAGGACATACCTAGAGGGGAAAATAAATTCCTCTACTTTGCACTGCACGGTGCGGCGGCGGCGGCGCACCAAAACTTCGGACAAAGCGTTTCCAAATGTCTTTTGTGATGCGCACAGCAAAGGAGTGGAACTCTCTGCCTGCGTCTGTGTTTCCGAACGTATACAACCCCGATCTCTTCAAAGTGAGAGTGAACAGGCTTCTTCTTAAGCTCGCTCCATCGTCGACTTTGTTTCTGTCACCTCTGACCTAGAGTAGAGTCAAGAGCAAACCTGTCTTAAATTTAAAAAAAAAATTAAAAATTACGAAGCTTAAAAATAGGCTGGTTATAATATTACAAAGTTGTACTAATTCTAAGCCTTAGCACATACCTAGAACTAAAATAGAAGATGCACTAGAATTTGAATTTAATACTACTTAGACTACAAGGTCTACAAGAAGAGACCATCTCCCTTAAAGTCTTCACAACGTACCGGACTTGATGGGATCCCATTTCTTTTCAAGCTTTAAGACGGGGCCTGGGAGGAATTTGGAAAAATAGGTATTTTAAGAAACTATTGCCGTCGCGCTGCGCCCGAACAACCCAGTTTAGAGTGTGATATCCCTACCACACTCTAAACTCGGTTGTTCAGCTGTAACTCGTACCGATTATATCACAAAAATATTGACGAGATCGACGGTTCGTATTCCCCTTTTTTTTATCGTCGAAAACTGAGCCTTATAAACTTTTCTAATTTGTCTGCTAATCTTCTAATCATGGCGGTAAAAATGCGGCATTTTTTGTAATTTTTGGAGGGTCATATTTTCTTTACTAATTACTTGCTGAAAAAAATTAAATGACAGGGACGTGTTTACAGTAGACCTTGATTTTATGAAATTAAATTATTGCTCTAGACTCTAGAAGCTTCTAGAGGCATTATTCAGAAAGAAAAAAAAAAGGGAAACATTTGTATGGAGAATTACAGGCTCTGTTCCCTCATAATGCATAAATCATAAACCTTTTACTGAAAAGGATGTAGGTCTAATTTTTCAATGAATCCCGAGTTAAAACGATTACGTTAAATTGTAAAGATCTCCACCGACGCGTTCCCGCTCCGTCGCCTTTCATCCCGCTGAAAAACTCGGTAACACTGGACATGAGTAATTTGTTTAATATTATCTACCCGCTTTAAGGCTAACTGGAGACTACTGACTTACTAAGTAATAGCTTCTCTACTGATGAGATGTTCATATGCTTTCACTTAATATTAAGTACGGGAAGAGTAACCAAACCATTGAACGCAACGTTTAAAAGCCTCGCTTACTCACTGCGTTAGCATTTTCAATCCATTAAAACAAAGTTTCGTGACGATAATTATTTTCGTTTCATTGTATTTTAGTAGAGTTCAAGATTATCATAGAAATCACTTTAACTGAAAGACTGAAATGATGAAAAATCATATTCCAAGGGCTTAAAGTATTTGCTAGATTTCACGCCTCTAATCCTTAAAAGGGCACCCTTTTTTTTTGGATGGGAAATCATCGAATGACTTCTCCCGCTCTGGGTGGAGCGGGAGGGCGTGTAAGACTTTTACTGACTAAAACCCACCCGTGTTCCTTCTGTTGCCTGTGCCGGGGCCACGGTAACTCTTTCGAACATCCCCCAACCCTATCTGGCATCGGCCCTAGCGGACCCCTTCAATGGATCCGACATCTCTTTGAGGCGCGCGTGGAACACGACGCGCCGTCGACTCGGGCTACCGGACGGCGAGCTACCCATTGCTCGCCATCCGCAAGCACGTAAAAGGGCATCCTGACACACCTACAAAGTTCGATTTTGTTTAATTAAAAACGTACTAGCAGCGCCCCGCGGTTTGTCCCGCATAAGTCTCAATCCCGTACGGATATCAGGATAAAAAGTATCCTATATGTTAATCCAGGTTATAAACTATCTGTGTGCCAAATTTCAACTAAATCCGGTCAGTAGTTTTGGCGTGAAAGAGTAACAAACATCCATCCATCCATCCTCACTAAATTTCGCGTTTATAATATTATATTAGTAGGATTCTGTATTCTATAGTTCAGTTTGTTCAGCAGTTCATTTATTTTGCATTTTATTTTCTTAATTACCGATGTGTTGACGAGGCGGCCTTGTGCGTCTGATAAAACCGTTGATTGACCTTCATCTGCTATCAGTCATATTATTACTTTCGCTTTGTATAATAATATGGTCCTTGATCCCAGGTTCAGAAAGTGAAGTAAGGAAATATTTCGTTGTGATTTTATGCTATGTAGCTTGTTTTTTTTTTACTTCCTGCAAAGATTTCTTGTTTTACCAAAATGTTGAAGTTGAAATTATTATGTCGAGGTAGGATATTTTTGTTGTAGAGGAAGTTCTGCCATTTTTAGTACATTTATTTTTTTACCTACCTAACTTGAATATGTCAATGAGTATCTCGTCTATCTTGGTCAAATAGTCTTTTTCCAGGCAAGACAAAACAAAGAAGTTGCAAGACGCACCGAAAATGCCTGGAAGAGCTATTGGGCCGTGAAAGATCTAATGAAGAATGTGATATTCCTCTACCCCTCAAGAGAAGACTCATCGACATGTGTATTCTTCCCATCCTCACGTATGGTTCTCAAACATGGTCTTTGACAATTCAGCAGAAGTCCAGGCTCAATGTTTACCAGAGAGCTATGAAACGGAGTATTCTGAGTAGGTACTAAACTAGTGGACCGGGTTAAGATTAGAACAATCCGTTTCATCACTAAAATAACTGATGTCACTCGGAAAGCTGCCACGCTTAAATGGAATTGAGCTGGACACACCTGCCGCATGTCAGACGATCAATGGGCCAAACTTATGACCCAGTGGGTCCCGCTTAATGGCAAACGACATCGCGGCAGGCCCAGACGGAGATGGCGGGATGAGCTGGACTCCTTTAATAAAGATTGGTCCTTGGCAGCTTTGGACAAAGAGTGGTGGAAAGAGAGTAGAGAGGCTTTTGCCCAGCAGTGGGACTAAAAAAAAACTTATCTCAATTAAATCTATTTTGGAGACTGTGTCCGCCAGTCTGGAGTCATAACAGCCTATCGCAATTTAGTGCTTGCAATGTTTTCTTTACTGACATTGTTGTATAATTTCTCTATGGTCTGAAATAAATGCTGGGCTCTCAAGGAGTAGGTCACCGTTTTTTCTATCTTTGGCTTTCGTATACAGCTCTAATAAGTAGTGGAATTATCTGAACAAGATGAGCTGATGAGCAAATAGCAGCTTTACTAAAATAGCGATCACCAACTGCAAAGACTAACTACGGTTTCCTGGCGCACATTGTTTTTAGATTGTAATGGGCTCTACTCAGCGCCCTAATTGCGTACCACACTATCAATCACAATCTGAATGATTTTGACGCAAATTGTTAATCCATTGCTTCAGATGTTCGAAAAATGTGTCTGCTCAACAACGTAAATAACGCAATGAATGTTGTTGAACTGTCAAAATAAAACCGATTCCTACTGTAAGTGTGTTACGCAATTGCCACGCTGCTTCCAAAATGATCGCAGCCAGTTTGGCTAGCCACTCGAATCGATAGTATGCACCGTTAGGTCACTGGGTCGCCAGTAGGACCATCATACGATTATTAAAAACTTCTGATCGCTGTACTTAGTTCAATAAACTTAAGTTAATAATAGCCGCACGGGTCGATCGAAAGTTAAGCTACGCTTGCCGAGGTCGGTCCGTGGATGGGTTATCATCCATTACTTATCGGGATCCCGCCGTGCCTCGGAAAGCACGTTAAGCCGTTGGTCCCGGCTGTCATTTGTATGACAGATCTTTGACAGTCGTTACGGTAGTCAGAAGCCCGAAAATCTGACAGCCGGTCTTACCAAGAGGTATCGTATTACCTAGTAACAGGGTTGTGGAGGTCAGATAGACAGTCGCTCCATGTAAAACACTGGTATTCAGCTCCTGCATCCGGTTTGACTGGAAGCCAACCCCAACATAGTTGGGAGATGACTAGGCAGACGATGAGTTTAATGGATGATCTGAAGATAAAATAAAATGGTTTTCAATATTTTTAACTAGCTGCTGCCCGTGGCTTCGCCCGCGTGGATGTCAATACTTCCCTATTTGAATCGGATTTTGTTCACAATTTCATGGGTTTAAATTTTTTAACGCGGAACCCTAATTCTTTTTCTAAATAAAAGTAGCCTAAGTTACTCCTTATAACATCAGCTATCTGCCAATGAAAGTCCCGTCCGTTTCGGAGATTAGCCGGAACAAATAGACAGACAGGCAGAATTTTTAAAAATTGTTTTTTTTTTGTTATAAGTCGGTACTTATAACAAAAAAAAAACAATTTAAAAAATTTTTATAGGTATACTTTCATAAGCATTTAGTAAAAACCTGTTATTTTGACATTACAAACAGACACTTCAATTTTATTTATTTTAAACTACATACTAGACTATCTACTTAAATGTCGAAACAAAATAATTTTGAATTTGTCTGACTGACGTCTCTAAGGACCCAGTGTCACCTTGTGCCACCAGTGACAATTGGCAAATGAAACGATCCGTAACAGGCGCTTCCAACCGGGCGTTAAACTATAATAAGAACTCACGAGATCTAACAATGTCAATCCTGATTCATTGACGTTAACAGAGAGTGGCGCGGTCTTAGACTTGTAAAAAAATGCCTAGAATTACCTACCTACCAAGATTGCCTATGACATGTTCTTTTCCCAAAGAAATTACTAATAATAATGGTCCCTAGTCTGTTTTCAGTCAGTTCTAGGATTAACTAGGGCGTAATAGTAAAACTTGAAATAATAATATGTATTACAAAAATGTGCATGGATCTTTGACTAGACGTTATATAAGGTGTAATTTTAACCAGAGTTAATCTCTTAACGGGTCATTGTTGGGCACGCCACAATTGCGGCGATAAGTCCCCTCTTTGAGGAGTGGCTGGAGAGGCGCCACGGCGTCCTCACCTTCCGTCTGACGCAGGTCCTCACCGGACACGGGTGCTTCGGGAGGTACCTGTTCCGGATAAGGCGGGAGGAAACGCCCCGGTGTCACCACTGTGTAGATCGCCCGGAGGACACGGTGGAGCATACGGTGGAGGTCTGCTCGGCTTGGGCGGAGCACCGCCGTGTCCTCGTGGAAGCGATCGGCGGCGGCGATCTCTCGCGTCCGGCTCTGGTCCAGGCCATGGTACGGAGCGAGAGTACATGGGAAGCCATTACCTCCTTCTGCGAAGCAGTAATGCTCGTGAAGGAGGAGGCGGGACGCGTGAGGGAGAGGCAAGCTTTGCGCCCTCACGCCCCTAGTCGCCGCAGGAGACGCCCTGGGCGTCGGGAATTGGTAGCCGATTCCCGGCCACCGTAGGCGCGGGCTTGCGGACGGCGAGCAATGGGTAGCTCGCCGACCGGTAAGGACCAAGCCCGAGTCGACGGCGCGTCGTGTTCCACACGCGCCTCAAAGAGATGTCAGCACTATTGACGGGGTCCGCTAGGGCCGATGCCAGCTAGGGTTGCGGGATGTTCGAAAGAGTTACCGTGGTCCCGGCACAGGCAACAGAAGGAACTCGGGTGGGTTTTAGTCAGTAAAAGTCTGACACGCCCTCGCGCTCCGTCCAGAGCGGGAGAAGTCATTTGATGATTTCCCATCCACCAAAAAAAAAAAAAAAAAGGGGTCATTGTACTCATCATTATGAACAACTTTTACTATGGGACCAAACCTGAAATCGCGAACGAAAAAAAAACAGCTTTTCCCTACATTTATATTCGCATAACTCGTCAAAATAAGTAAACAACTTCCCTGTCCAATGAGTCATATATGACTCACGAGAGAAGTTTTCGCCCTACGTCCATGAGTCACATATGAGTCATAAAATAACCAAAATAGGATAAATCTACATGTTATAATTTATGAAAATTATATTTTATGGTATATAAGAATGTTATATATAATTCATCAGAAGAAAAAACTGTGAAAAATGCGTTGTATGGGGACAGGGAAGTTGTTATACTTGATTTTTTTTCGCGAATTCGGGTTTGGTCTCATAGTAAGAGTTGTTCATAATGATGAGTACAATGACCCCTTAAGAGGTTAACAGTGATTAAAATTACACCTTGTATACTTATTCTGACGGCTTCTTCGTTTACTGTAGGTAGGTAGAGGTACATAGTTAAGTAGATAATTAATTGCCTTGATTCTAATTACAAATCACTTACATAAGATAAATTAAAGGCAGATTTGAGCCTTTGTAGGTACTTAGTTAAGTTCATCATTGTGTAATTCGCAATGGTTTTCCTTTCCTCATGAGCCTTCATTTTCGTACACTCGAAAACATCGATTAGGTTAGGTTAGAGAAACTGGTAGCAACTGTAGTTACGTTTTTATTAAAATACAATACTTAATTGAGGATAAAATTATCATAGTACAATAAAATTGAGGAAAACGCACGAGCATGATTATCATACATTTTTAAGTCCCGAACTTTATCCGCGTTAGGACACAATCGAATCGACATTCAGAAATTGTTGGCACAACAAATTGTCAAAAAAAAAAACAAACATAGTTCAGACGAGGTATGGGCCTAATTTAATACAGGTTCCGATAAAAATATCGCTCACAAAATACTTGTGCAATATTGAAGATAAGAACTTATTAACAGACACCACAAAATTTCAGTATTTCAGTTTCGTAGATACAAAAGACCAATTTTATTAACTGTCTAAAAAGGATCAACTTTCACCAAAGTCCAGAGAACAGACTAGTCAAACCCACAACGTCCTTCACATCGGCCAAGGCGAGAATTAAATAGCTTTGCCAAATGAATTGCACACACAGCAATTGAAATTGATTGATAATGAAATATTCAATCTTATTACATAAGCATTTGAAACTGTAACAGTTAAGATCAATTGTAAGATGACGACATTATCAACTTGGATTGCTGCAAGGTATTTTAAATTTCAACCAGTAAACGACAATCTGAGTCGAAGAGTTTAATGGTATAATAATAATCTTTTATTGCATTGTGTAGAAATGGAGTGATCAATAGCGTTGTTGCAGGAGTTATATTAGTTTGTAGTTTGGATAAATAGACTGGCAGGAACGTATCGATTTATTTACTTCTGCACACAAAGGTCACTGCAATATAGGATTTAGTCAAATGGGAAACTGTTCCTTTGACAAATTGTATTGCTTTAAAGTACCTTAATCTTCTTCCTAGCGTGTCTATGGCAATCTAAATAGTCTGCCCAGACTTTCATTGATTTTAAACTGAAGATCACGTTTAAGCGAGTAGTCTTAATGATCTGAAAAAAAATATGATAATTAGAGCACTGTGTCCTCGTTGGTCTAGTGGTCGCAAGCGCTATTGCTAAGTAGTGCTGAGCATGAAGTCCTGGGTTTGAATCCCGGGTCGGGCAAAGTGTTGGTGGGTTCTACCAAACCATCTGGAATCAGTAGCAGCCCGGAGTCTGGATTTGTGCCTGATTGATGGCAATAGGCTCGCCCCCTATTACATGGTACTTAAATATAACTGGCAAAATGTGGGTGTAGATGTACTATAGGTACACCTCTGCTTAACCCTTCGGGGAATACAGGCGTGATGTTATGTTGTGTTGTGTAGAGCATTTTCTTAAAAATGTTAATATGTGAATATTTTAGATTATGTTTATATTACATAATTAATTTGTAAAGTTATGTCTAACGCGGAGAAAAAACTGAGAATCACGCAAAAATTATCAAGTGTATTTTTATGAAACCTTCGCCATTTTAAAGATAATTTAATTATTTATCTTTTAGTATACGTGTTTTAATGAAATACCTTTTATCTTATGTATAATAAATTAATAATGCGTCTAATTTGGGACAGCGCTCCTTGATGGGCGAGTCCTATTACTGGGTGGACGTACGACGCGTTGCGTGAGCTCAGCGCAGAACACGCAAGCTATGCACTCGGCCGTAGGCATATATCTGTGTCTTTAGTAGTGTCCATCAGCTCCTGCAACGTGGAGGCAACAGGACACGCTGGACACGACATTAAGTGCCACATTGTTTGTGGGACAGCACCATATTTACACTACAGGGCGGTCTATTGACCCACCAGATACATAACATACATAGAACTGCTAGATTGCTTGCTTCATCAACCGCAAAGCAAGATCTCTCACACCAAAAATGCTATTGGTTCTGATGGAGTAAAACTTTGAAAACTTAGGTAGATAGTTCAGACTATGAAATCTACTTTTTACAATTTCATATACAGTGGATTTCGGGTATAACGACAATGAAGGGACCACTCTATTTTCGTCGTTATATCCGGAAGTCGTTACAGGCAAAGGTAAAGAGATACAGACACGTACACATGTGTAGTTTATATTCATTTATTATTGAAAATATTTGCACACATAGTTATTCACCGGTACATTTAAAAAAATGTGTAATATTAGTTTGCTTCAATTTATTTTTTTGTACTAGTGTACGCTGTAGGGTGTATTCTATTTTCATTACTTCTTCAATATCTATAATATCCTTTCCATCACCAAATAAACAGTATCTTTTAAGCTTTGTTACAACACCTAACACATCCTTAGTTGTAGGAATCTCACCTTCCTTGCAATCTTCTTCTTCCTCCTCATTTTCCTCATCTTGCGTCGTATGTGATGGAACAACAGTTTCAACAATTTCACTATCGGACAAATCGCTAGTAGTGATAAGTTGACTGTCAATATCAACATATGTTGCCCAGTCCGCAACATTTGTTCCGCTTGATGATACTGTAGTCAGTTGTGCCAATGGTATGTCCAATTCATCATCGGAGTCGTCGTCAATTGTTGTGATAGCCGAAGATTTACGGAACCCAGCGTGTAGAAAACACTTTTTGATCGTATCTGGAGTCACCCGAGCCCATGCCGTAGTTACCATTTCAATGGCATCTAAAATATTAACGGAAAACGGGCCTGCCGAGTTTTCAATGTCGTTCATCATTTTCTGTACTAAAATCTTCCTATAATGACTTTTGAGGGTTTTAATTATCCCTTGATCAATCGGTTGAATCACTGATGTAGTGTTTGGTGGTAAAAATGCCAGTTTTATGTTGGTCAAATTCTCTATTTTAGGATGAGCTGGGCAATTGTCAATAAATAAAATGATCTTCTTTTTGTTATTTCTTAACTGGGAGTCCCATTTGCGTAGAACTTTTTCGAAAATCTCTGAAGTCATCCAGGCCTTTTTGTTTGCTTCGTAATCAACTGGCAAAGATTTAACATTTTTGAAACATCTGAGTTTTTTTGCCTTGCCTATGACCAATAATTTTCTTTTTTCCCCTGCCATACTTGATGCAACAAGCACGGTGATTCTATCTTTTGATAATTTTCCACCAACGCACTTTTCCCCTTTAAATTTCAAGGTTTTGTCAGGAGTTAACTTAAAAAACAAACCTGTCTCGTCAGCGTTCCATATTTGACTATCAGTATAACCTTCAGTCAATTTTGGGAAAACTGTTTTTAGCCAGTTGTCACAGTCACTTTGCGATACACTAGCGGCTTCTCCACAAACTTTGCCTACTACAATATCGTGTCGTTGACGAAATCGGTATATCCAGCTTTCCGAACACTCAAAATCCATTTTTCCAAACAGTCTGCCAAATTGATTAGCCTTTTCTTGCAGCAGACGACCGCTCAAAGGTACGTTTTGGCTTCTTTGGGCTTTGAACCACATTAGAAGGGCATTTTCGATATCTTGATGCGTCGGTTTGCGGTTTTTCTTAATTTTTAAGGATTTGGATTCAAAGCATTCTAATATTTTATCACGGTTTTTCCACATCGTAGATACTGTTGAATGGGAAACTTTGTACTCTTTGCACAAATCAGCATTGTTTTCACCGTTTTTCAATTTTGAAATGATTTCCGCCTTTTCTTTAACAGTGAATGTGCGTCTAGCAGCCATACTTATTCAAAAGTTTACTAAACCCAGTTGCTACTCAGAATATCACTTTGTAACTGAACCATAAAAGCTCCGAAACGTACACGCTTCCCCTACCTACTTAGTTGATATCTATAAACAAAAGGTAAAGGTCTCCACACTTGCTGACCATCTGTGTGCAATGGATGTAAACAAAAGATAAGAAATGTTTGTGAAAGAAAAAAATCTTTGTGTCTTTGGCGGCCGACTCCGGTCGCAATATCTGCATGGGATTTCTAGGAATTTGTTACAAATGATTCATTAAAAACAGTCGCTACACCCGAACTCGGCGTTACATCCAAAGTCGCTATAGCCACATGAATTTTGTACTAAAGTATGCTTTAAATTCAAGGGACTTAGATTTAACGTCGCTATAGGTAAATGGTCGCTACAACCAAGGTCGTAATAAATGAAATCCACTGTATATATGGCACTAACCAGTATTCACCTCATGTTCTGTTTGAACTTCAATCTCAGCATACTCTTTAGAACGCAAAGACTTTTTCTTTTCTTGAGAAATAAACTGTTTTATTCGTCTGAGAGAAAGTAGTCTAGACGATATAAAGTTTAGAGAGTTTCTGAAGAATACACAATTTAGCCAGAGACCAGTGACTGTAATAAGAGTGATGTTATGGTACCCAACGAAGTCCAGGATCACGAAAAGAACATTCTAATGTCTTGGGAAGTCACGAAATCATAACTCATCTATCTTCAATACTTTAATAAAATGTAAGAAGTAGGTACCTACTTACAAAAGAGAATCGTTTCAGTAACCGCTTCAGTGGTTTACAATAAGAAACGGTTAGATGACGCAATCAACAGTTATCTTTTGCTTTCAGCAAAAATAACTTGCTTTCAGTAATAAATAAGTAGCGAAAACTTGAAACGATCGAATATTTTGAAAATACAATATTTGCTGTTGCCCGCGACTTCGTCTGCGGTTCAGGATGAAAAGTAGCCTATGTCCGTTCTTCAGACGGGCAATTGCGTAACACACTGTAGGAATCGGTTTCATTTTGACAGTTTAACAACATTCATTGCGTTATTTACGTTGTTGAGCAGACACATTTTTCGCATATATGAAGCTATGGATGAATGAAAGGCGACTAACAAAAGGTATTTACACCGCAGATATGAGCGGAAACGCCGGGAGGGGACGCTCTAGGAAGACATATAATGATCTTATTGGTGAGGTTCTTCAGAAAGGTCAGGTGCGTGGTACTCGCAACCGGCGTGCGTGTATGACGAGATGTATGAACGTAAACGAGGCAAACAAGTATGTAAGGATCGTAGCAGGTGGCGTTCTGTAGTTTCTGCCTACCCCCATGGGAAGAAGGCGTGAGTTTATGTATGTGTATGAAGCTATTGATTAGCAATTTGCTTCAAAATCATTCAGATTGTGATTGATAGTTTATTACGCAATTAGGGTGCAGGTCCCAGGCTACCAGTCAGTAGTCCATAACAATCGGCTCAGCAGTATAGGCGTGAAAAGGCAACAGACAGACTGACAGACAGACAGAGTTACAATATATCGCATTTGAATTGAGTGAATGTGTGTCGAAAGCTTGGTGAAAGAGCTTAGGAATATCGTTGCCCTGCACCCTTTGCTTAACATACTATCAATTAGAATCTGAATGATTTTGAAGCATATTGATAATCCATTGCTTCATATGTTGGAAAAAACATTCTACTCAACAACGTAAATAACGCAATGAATGTTGATGAACTGTCAAAACGAACCCGATTCCTAATGTAAATATGTTATGCAATTGCCCCCCAGTTGTGGAGTTTGAGTGATATGCAGTCGTTAATAGTTACTACTCTTTGCAGTCGTTCGTCACTTAATGTAATAACCAGACCAGCGGGGTAATTGCATGACAGACAGTAGGTAGGCTTTCATTTTGACAGTTCAACAACATCCATTGCGTTTTTTACGTTGTTGAGCAAACAAATTGTTCGAACTCAATAAATATTCAGCCGCAATTTAGACCGATCCCTAAAATAATGTATAGATTTTTGTAGAAAGTTAACATGAAGCTTTTAAAAATGCAACTGATTGTTTTTTTTATTTTTTATTAGGTACCTTACGAAGAAAAAAACTTGTTAAAACTCTAACGACCCAGGAAAGCTCTTATCAATTGATTGACCGAACTTCCGATACCCTACTACTAAAAATACGAGGAAAACTGTTAAGTAGTTACCTAATAGAACTCTACGTTCGTATTAATTTCGTTGCACATAAGTTCCCAATAATCTACGTGGCCATAAAGCAAGTTAGCCCAAAGATACTGTAGCAAGTAGGATGAATAGATTTATAGAATAACAAATTAATTTTCTATAATAATTATTATTGCCTATTGCTTCTCTCAAATAACATCACGCCTGTATTGCCCGAAGGGTTAGGCAGAGGTGCACCTATAGCTGCTGTTGCCTATAGCTCCTCTTTCTAAAAATAATATAAGTTTATATGATATTCTCTGCGCCGATTGTCCGCGGCCAGCTAGGGGTCAAAGGTAAAAGACATTTTGGGGTAACACTCGGTACCCCTAGTAGGAGGGGGGTTGAGTAGGGGTGAGAAAGGGAGGCAGATCGATGACGCCACGTGTTCGACTGACGCAAGAACCGATATTTTTAACGCGGGAAAAATTTCTTAATTATTTGAAAAAGGAATAATGGAAAAGCTTCGATCGAAGTTTGGGTTCGAAAAAAGTTCTGATAAGGAAAAACTTTTTTTCTATATTAGGAGTAGGGTAATCGATACAAAATGGCTGTGCAGAAAATAGCAAAGCTTTTCCGAGCTTATTTATTATTTGTGACGTAAATTCATCATCGTTATCATAAATCACATCCGCACTGATGTAATTTTATCTGCTCTTATTTGATATTTTCTATCTAAGTGTGATAAATAAGTTCAACGAGACGATTAGTATTCGAATATTCGTAATTATTAGTTGGCTAAAAGTTTGCAGACGTCGTCCGTAAGTAGCTAAAATAATCTGCAGAAATTATTTGAAAATTGAAGATTATACGAAGCCTCCAGTAGGTACCTACATTGGTCAGTTAAAAATGCTAATAATTATTTTAAGGAATTTTAAGTCTGCAAAATATAACATAGGTAATTTACCTACAACAAAAAAGTTTCGCATCTAAATTTTCAGTTCGTTTTCGTAGTTATTTGTACTCAAATTAATATTATTTAAATTACGTTCTTGAGGTAAGTATCAAAAATTCGACAAAATATCCATGCCGATAGAAATGTCAAAGGTTAAACATTTTTTACTACCATAAAAACCGGCTCATTTGGCAAATTAATTAATTCAGACGCCTAATAAAATTAATACTTACATTTTGGTGTATTTAAATATTCAATTTAATTCACAAAAAAAAAATTTGCAACTAAAGAGTCACTTCACTGTAACGATTTCCCGCGTTTTTCTGTCGGAGCGACTTAGCCCGCCAACTGGGGCCGCGAGACTGCCGTGCGCCAAATATGAAAGAGATAGAAGGTCACTTTCGATGGGTGCAATAGAGAGGACTGTATAGTATTGAACGGGCCCCCGTTGCGAAGGGGTTGGAGATTTAAAGCAGCACATTTATCCCAGTTTTGATTGATATTCGATTCTTCCGATTTCATCTCGCAAAGATCGAATAAATCTAAAAGTTATCTAGAGTTTTAATTGGCTATCAATAATTGATGCGACATTTCTTCGAAAGTTTTATGTTTTATCCTGATTTTCCCGAATAGGTAGATAGTACTACTTAAAAGACTCCACTACAGTCACTTTTTGTAGCGTTGTAATATTATACTAGGTACTGTACTAAGGTCATTATTTTATCTTTGTGTAAAAAGTTTAGGTTTCATCAATAAGAACTTTAACTTTATAAACAAGTTGATTGATAAACAGATCATAAGATCATTTCAAATTATATCATTCAAGCATTCTATGTAATTGATAATAATTATTTTCGAAGTTTGGTATAATGGCCTTCTAAAGTGAACAAGACAATAAGCTAGATTATTTTATCTGTATCGTATCGTGACGTGAACTGTCAAATGTCATGCGATGTGACAACAAACAGCTGATATCTGTGTTTTGTTTAATTTTGTCATTTATTCAATTAAAATCTTTCAGAATGAGTGAAGCGCCAAGACTCATCGTGCTTTACGGCAGCCAAACCTACACGGCCCAAGAAATAGCTGAAAGAATATGGCGTACGACGAAGATTTTGGGATTCCGTGGGCCGGTTCAAGCAATGGATGAGTATCCCATTTCTCGGCTTATAAAAGAGGAATTTGCTATTTTCGTGTGTGCTACGTGTGGCCAGGGAGATGAGCCGGATAATATGAAGAGCTTCTGGAAGTTTCTTTTGCGGAAAAACCTACCTTCAAACTCTTTGGCGAGGTTAAAATATGGGGTGCTTGGTCTGGGTGATTCGTCGTATTTGAAGTTCAATTTCGCCGGGAAGAAGCTTCATAGGCGGTTAATGCAGTTGGGAGCAACACCTTTGCTTTACATAGGTAAGCATTTGCTATTGATTCTTATGAAAAAAACAGTATGTAAGAAATAGGTTTTAAAAATTGTATTAATTCTTTATCTGAAATATTGCATTCAAGATTTGATTGTTATGAGATAAGGCGTAGCATTTTATCATGACTGTTGGGTGCAGATTGTAGATAATATTGGCATTTCCTTAACAATCCCAAAAAAAAAATAGGAAATAATGTAAGTAACTAAGATAATATTCATAGCATTTGTAAAAAAAGTTGGTCATTTAAATTTAAAAAAAAAGCAACGAAATTATTATTGCCCCTTCATAAAATAATATGAACATTAACAGCTTAAGGTGAAAGCGCCAAGGTAGCCTGTGGAATTCAAATTTTCTTACGTTTTTTGTAATTTGTAGGTCAGTATACGGTTGTATGTTGATTAAAATATTATTCGCGACCATAACAAATATGTATTCACACTATTATAATCATTAAAGTCATCAATACAACTCTCTAAGACCATGTAATTCTATTGAATGACTATTTCATGAAATATTAACATTTCAGGATTATACAACTTAAGAAATTGTATTACTGATTCTAATGATTATAATTCTGTAAATACATAATTGTTATGCTCGCGAATCATACTTTCATTAACATACGCCCAGACACTGAGTTGCAAATTGCAAAAATCGTAAGAAATTTAAATTTCGCGGGCTACCTTGGCGCTTCCCCCTTAAACCCCAAAAATATACACAAAAGAGTTATATTGAAAAAAACATGAGTCTTAATCTCAACTTGTTTCAGGACTATGTGACTACCAACATGACTTAGGCCATGATGCAGTAATGGTCCCGTGGCTCAAAGAATATCTGTCAATATTAAAACAATACTACCCTCATATTCAAACGGATAATATCAAAACTACCTTCATTCCACGATGGAAGGTTTCTCTAGAGAAATATGAAGAAAGTATCGCTTGTAATGGTTTGACTGATGATATATATTTTTCTAAAGGAGTGAAAGACAGTTTTGTTGATGCTACACTCTTGGAAGTTACGAAAAATGATAGGACTACTCATGAAACACATTTTCAGGTGAGTTTCAGGATACTTCTCTATGATTTTGGTCTTTGAAATCCAAAGAGGTTTATGTTCTTTCTTTCTTTTATTTATTTTTTTGGATCACTACTTTGTGGCAATCATCAATATGTTTTATGTCTTATACTCAGAGCAACTAAGTCTCATAATATTGTTTTCTATGCTCTATTTTGTAACTTAGATCTTTAGTCTGCAAAAGTAAAAATTTTATTACTCTGGGGTTGTAACAAGAGAAAAATCTTTTTTAGGATGTAAGAATGATAACACTGAAGTCTGCAGACAAAACTAAATTAAATTATAAACCTGGAGATGTATTTAGTATTCGTCCTCGCAACTGTAAAGAGGAAGTGGAAGATTTATTTAATATTTTCAAAGATCACAATCTTGATATAAAACCTCATTACATCTTAGTTGTAGATGAATATCATGATGGTAAGTTTTTTCAATTAAACTTTATTTTTGAACGAGTATGGAATGTTTTGAGGCTTTTGAGATTATTTTAAAAAGCGTATTATTTCTAAACGTAATTACTATGAAAAAAAGGCATTTATTTCTGAACGCAACATTTTGTCACGTTTTGTTTCTCCTGTAAAAAATGCCAAGTTAATAAAATCTTATAAATCCACAATGATGGTATAGTCTATGTGGTCTAAATTGTTAAAATCGCCTGTCATTTATAACCACATTCCTTACAATTTTGATCATTCCAGATAGAGACAACAATATTTTATTTGAATCATATTTGAATGTATCCCAATTTTAACGAAATCTCCAAACGGCTAGTTGACACTTCCCGTGACCCAAGGGCCGGCTTTTACCTTGGCCAGAGGCTAAGCATTGCCATACAACGTGGCAATGCCGCCAGTCTCTTGGGTACATTACCAGTCGACAGCGATGCGGAGGAATTTTTCGACGCCATATTTTAGTTTGTGAATAGTTTTAGTTAAGTTAGGATATAATTTTGTTATTTTATTAATTAATTAGTTATAAGTTAAAATATTAATGTATTGAAAAAATAAATAAATTTATTATTCCCTACCCAAAAAAAAAAAAAAATCCCAATTTCTGAATAACTAAACACGAATGTCAATGTCAAATTATACACGTGTGGTTCTGTCACCAACTGTCACTTTTTCTTAGCGTGTGCGATGTTTTTATCATAAAACTAAAAATATTTACCGTAAATAAGTTTAATATAAATATTGATAATGTTGCGAAGACAGGCGCGTTTGCGCCGCGAGTACTTGTACAGGAAGTCTGTTGAAGACAAACAAAAGAATATTCAAGCGAAAAAAGATCAACTAAAACGGTGTTTGGAAGAAAACATTCCTATCCACGGAGATTTGAGGAAGGAGGCTCTTACATTACAGAAAAGAATAGACTATGAAGATAAAGGTAAGTTTTTACAGCCCGTTTATTAGTCAATGTGTGAATTTTGGTTTGTTTACAAAATGCTATCATAACCTAAGTTTTATCTCCTTACATGGAGTATCAACATCCTTCGTTCAAACAAATTGTAAGTTATCGTAGACATTGTAGGCTTAAACTCTACCCTACTTTACAAGCTGATAAATTACACCACCAACAATTAAAATTCATCAAACAACTATTATTCTAGGTCCCGAAAGAGCAGCAGTAATAGGCAGTTTCAGTGGCGGTGCAAACACACAGAGCTCACAGGATGATGAGTACAGATATGCAGGTGTGGAGGACCCTAAGATTATGATCACCACATCCAGAGAGCCTAGTGCTAGGCTCAAGATGTTTGTTAAGGAACTTAGGTGGGTACTTACTTACTATTATTTTTAGTTAGCCCACCCTTTCCCACTGCTGGGCAAAGGTCTCCTCCAAATTCTTCCTATCCTTTCCTTTTCCTGAGCTACCCCAACCAGCTTACTTATAAATTTTTTGAACTTACTTATTTACTTGAAACTTCCAAATATGTACAGCATTCAAACTATACACAATATTCCACCGTATATCGATTTTATTAGTCTTGTAATGTTTTTCAATTTCACTACTAGCTCAAATAAGAGCTGCCAACCCGTCATACTTGTCCATACAAATGCTTGTGCGTGATTATGGGGTTGTAACACATCTTTCTTTGAAATGTTTCAACTATTAGGTATCTTGTGCACTATATCTAGATTTCTATGAAAGCAAAAAATAAAAATTTGGAGAAACAAATTCAGTATAAGCCTCCAAAAATCTGCTTTTTTGCACAAATATTACCTGAACTTTGGCTGTTTATTGTGTACTCATAAATTGTAAAGTAAAAAAAAACATCTTCATAGAATCCTTGCACATGGAATGGAAATTCTAAATGACAAACATTTATTTCACAAAATTGTAAGGCTTACTCAAAAACACATATTTCCTGGAACATGTTTTATGAAATTTCCGCACACTGTTTTTCGTTTTTCCAATCAATGTTATTGTTTTCACACTTGCTTGTTAGTAGTTCTCACTTAGCTGTATGAAACAACAAGCTTTTTACCATGCTTGCGTTGACAATAGACTGATCGGGAAGGGCCCTCTTAAGTAAATTATAGCTTGCTAGGATGGCCTAATAAGATTTCTCATGAGGTAGATTCACTCAAGATCTCTGACTGATGATAAGGCTATAATGTAAAAGCAACATAAAACATTATTTACATATTTATCATCATTTAAATCTGTGTTTTATTAATAATTCAATTCAATCATACAATTTCTGTAACTATCTTGGTCAGACATGAACTTCTGAAGTAAGTAATCAATAATTAAATAAACCCTTTAATTTATCTTCCCAGGTTAATATTCCCAAACAGCCAGCGTATGAACCGCGGTGGTTATGAGATGTCTCAGCTGATACACGCATGTCGCGCGAATGAGGTCACAGATTTTATTGTAGTACACGAACATAGAGGTGTGCCTGATAGTCTGGTGAGTTCATGTTTAACTGCTTTTCAAATATTAAATCGGATACAGAATTTTGGGTCTATTAAAATAATAAGTAATTTTTGACTAGACAATGATGGATAAATTTTTGGAGAAATATTTTTACTATGAACCACTTCTGTGGGAACCCATAAAAGCTTCTTTTAGAAGTTAACTTATAATGGAATTGAAAAGACCCCCTTTTGTAACTTATTTTAAAATGAGATTAATAATCTTGTTTTAAAATTTATGACTGCACTGGTACTCATATGCACTGTGCAGTCCCTTTTCCGTCAAGATCACAGATATTGGAATATAAAGACGAAGCCGAAAGCTATCTATTGAAATTTATTGTGAGACTGCCTACTGCAGGGGCGTAGCCTCCATATAATCTGATTCCAGTCGGCTGCCCTTCGGAACCACCACTCTTCTTAATGTCTACTATTGCCAAATAACACACAAAATAATATGGTACACCTGTGTGTGTAACTGAGTATTACATCACATTACAAATTATCTAAACTATATTTAATACCAGTTTAATAGTCATCATCATCTGCCTAGCCTTTTCCCAACTATGTTGGGGTCGGCTTCCAGTCTAACCGGATGCAGCTGAATACCAGTATTTTACATGGAGCGACTGCCTATCTGACCTCCACAACCCAGTTACTGGGTAATACGATACCCCTTGGTAAGACTGGTTGTTAGACTTTCGGGCTTCTGACGACCCGTAACGACTGTCAAAGATACACGAATGACAGCCGGGACCAACGGCTTAACGTGCTTTCCGAGGCACGGAGGGGTCTTGATATGTAAAGATGGTCACCCATCCACGGACCAACCGCGGCAAGCGTAGCTTAACCTGATCGATCGACCAGTTTAATAGTCATCATAAGATTAAAAACCTACAGTTTTTGTCCGAGTTTAAGAGAACTGAACAATTTTTTCTTTGGCTTCCCTCTAATGATGACTGTAGCTGCGCCACTGCCTACTGGTCAAGTTAGAGACTTCAGAATCCAAGACCTATAAATTGATTACCATTTTGTACTCCACCCATTTGACCATGAACCCAGCCACCTTACTTATCACCATTTATGTCATCCTCAGGTAATCTGCCACCTACCATACGGTCCCACAGCGTCATTCACACTATCAGGCGTAGTGATGCGCCACGATATCCCGGACATCGGGCCCATGAGTGAACAGTTTCCACATCTAGTGTTTCATAACTTTAAGACTGAACTTGGTAAGTCAATATTATCATAATATATCAGCCTCTGGAAACACATTTATGTAATTATTACTATGGGTGTATTATAAGACCAATGTTCAGCTGTAGATCTGCTGTATTATCACACCCACCCGACCGACGCGACGTTGAACAGCGTTATCGACGTAGATCAATATGATCTACTAGTCAAAACTATCGATCGACGGCGGTTGTTTTAATTTTTTATTCATCGATGATTCTATTGACATTATTTTGTTGGGTCGGTTATATTACACTAAAATCTATAGCAAAAAAAAAATTAGTATTATAATTATCTACGAACACGTTGTTTCGGAAGTCGCTTGCAAATAAAATCAAAGAGACAAACTTCCAAGATAATCTTTTAGGAGATACAAGTATTTCAGTAATTTCAGTAGAATAAGTATTTATTTTGTAGCCGCCTTTTCAATAGGCTTTTTTTTAATAGGGTCTTTTTACCCGACTACGGCAAAGCCAACGGAGGGTTATGATTTTAGCAGGCTATGTATCTATGTTCACCTTAAATTTATGTCTGCAGGTCTAAGAACAATGAGTATACTGAAGTACCTATTCCCGGTGCCGAAACCCGACTCCAAGAGAGTGATCACCTTCGCGAACAATGATGATTACATCTGCTTCAGACAACATACTTATAGAAAGGTATGGAAATCTGACAAAAATTATAAATGTTGAGTAAGACTACTTGCTCCTGCAATGCCTGTTCCTTTAATATCGACAAATCTGCTGTAGGATGATAAGATATAGGGATAAAAGGGAGGTTCGAATGACCGAATCAGAGTAATTTTTTTATACGAATATGAACCTTATGTATATTCATTGTATTCGAATGAAACGCTTTACTTAGCACGGTAAATCACAAATACAAATAATATTCTATCGATTCTTCAAATTTTGTTGCTTGTAGAAAAGAGCTGGTGTGGCAGTCACCAACAAAGAATGGTCTGGAGCAGGCCTTTCAGTCGGAAAGTAGTTTATTGACTAAACTTATACATACTTCCAAGCAAATCAATTCAAATAAAAGGACTGCCATTGTTCAAAATGAAAAATCCGTAAATTTATTCTACACTTCAGCATTGTAATTTTGACAATTACTTCTTATTTTTTTAGGCCGGCAAAGAAATAGAACTATCAGAGATCGGTCCCCGCTTCCAAATGAAGCTGTACGAGATAAAGCTGGGAACTTTGGACTCTCTGGCCGCCGCCGACACAGAGTGGGCGCTACGGCCGTACATGAACACGGCCGCTAAACGGCGGTTCTTGAGCAATGAGGATGGGTGGCAGGAAGAGGAGTGATAATAAATGATTATTTTTATAATAAATTATGAAGTTGTTTTATTGTCTTAGTGAATTTAATATTCATTCTTTACCTTACCTATTGTGACCTCCTTAGGCCGGAAACTGCGTTAAGCGGGCGCCCGCGACGGGTGTCCGTCGCGTGGACACGCTGGTGGGCTCCATAGGAACGCGACGGGTGTCCGTCGCGGAGACCGAATTACGCAGTATCGCTAGTTCAATTTTAACGGTGTGCATGTACAGTCGTGTCGATGGAGAACTTAACATATAATTACGTAGCAAAAAGCGATTATCAAAATAAAACGGCAGCCAATAAGCCAGTTTATTGAATCTAGGTTGGCTGCGGGGGGATTTTGTTGTTTTTTTTCCGAGTCACTGAAATTATCAAAATTTTCAAATAATGCTTTACCGCTTTTTTATTTACTTTAGCCATGCCGCTTTTCGTGCATCTCAGTATTTGTAGAGTTCATTCGCCTGGTCCCATATGGCAGGGCGACACTGCACTTCTACAACTACTCTTTCTGTATCGAAAGACATTTTTCTCGATTTTCTCCGAGCGTGCGTGCGGCCCGTATCACACTGACATAGTGTTAGACATAAGCAAACAAATAATGAAATATCATTAACTTATGACTAAAAAATCAAGCGGGTGTTTGCGCCTTGTGATCGGTTAGAATTATGAATAATAATAATGATTATTGACCTATCGGTCCCACATGACGGGAACCTCGTGAAAGTCGAGAAAGATAAAGAAATCAAGTATCTTGATTGGCTCGCGAGGTTGACATGTGGGATGTGGACTCGGCGATCATTGTGCCGATAGTCGTATCAGCCAATGGCTTAATTGCCACGAGCATCGACCAACACCTGAGAAGGCTCTCGTTGGGAAGCGATATTTCTGGACACGGGTCGCATTTTTAGGAGGTTCCTCTCTCTGGAGCCCTGACCGCCAGTAGCTTGGACCCTGTTCCCGATACCAGTGGGCTACTATTTTTTATATTCTAATATTTAAAACTGTAACTTAGTTATATGTGTAAAGTAAAATAATAATAAAAAATAAATATAATAATTAAATATAAAAAGAGGTTTTATGCCTTCTTGTTGGCACACATAGCGTTATTGACTGTACAAGCCCGCGCGTACCCCCGCGACGGATTCCGTCACTCAGAGGCGGGCCCCGTTGCGCGGGCGCGGGGTCCGACTCCCCGCGACGGACGGCCGCGCGAGTCCCCGCGACAGAGCACTTTTGTATGGAACCGCGCGGGCGTCCGCTTAACGCAGTTTCAGGCCTTACGTTCAGCGAATCTTAATGAATTTGATATAGACAGTATTGTGCCTAGAAAAGCTGTAATTTAAACACCTTTATGAACTTATTTTCTAAATCCCAAGTGGACAGACCACAGATGAGTGAATGACCACAGAGGAGTGTCCGAACTCGTTTGTCTTCCCGTTATTTGTCATTTTTTCTGCGTACTTTCGTTTCACTTATAAAAAAAAACTGATGCAATTAGAACAGAAAATGAAAATACAAATATTATGATTTGTATTTTTATAGAAATTGTTTAATGACATGTCTACGTAGCATAATGTAGAGTTAGTTTTGCTGGCAACACGCCAAAGTCCTATTAGATTCTCTGCTATTTAACCATTACTATTACAGACATGCCCGTCCCGGACTTCCTAAAACAACCGCACACATTATACGAAATAGCGGAACAATACTGGGACCTCCATTGCTACCCGACGCAATACGTCTTCTCTCTTCTCGCACAAGTGTCCGACGATAAGTTAGAAAAAGAGAAGTGTATCGAGCTCAGCTCCCCCGAAGGACAGGAAGACTGGCTTAATTATTGTAGGAGGCCGAAGCGAACGGTGCTTGAGGTGAGTGTTTAGACGATGTTTTTTAATGCAAGTTTCAGCTGACAAAAAATGACTGAGTTCATGGCAGTTGTCTAATGTAACAAAAACTATATTATAGGTATAGAGGCATGAGGAACAAGGTGTAAACTTCACTCATCCTCCACAGAAAAGGGAGAATTCTCCGACCAGACGGGTGTTGTGTCTGTGTGGTTACTGCCCAACGGATGATGTCAGGTTGTTATATACAAGGTGTAACATAAATAATGCACAACCTCTTAAGGGGTCATTGTACTCATCACTATGAACAACTTTTACTACGGCACCAAACCTGAAATTGCGAAAAAATCAGCTGTTCCCTACACTTTGACGAGTTATGCGAACATAAATGTAGGGAGCAGCTGATTTTTTTTCGCGATTTCAGGTTTGGTCCCTTAGTAAAAGTTGCATAATGATAAGTACAATGACCCCTTAAGAGGTTGTGCGTTATTTATGTTACACCTTGTATATGCCAGTCGCGCGGTAAACTCTGCTTGCGCGATGCAGGATTTGTGTGACGTCAGGCCTTAGATGCGTAGTTCGCATGTGGCGTTGTAGTTGCCGCCACATGGGCAAATCAAAAGCAGGTTTTGAGTTGAGACTTACCAAATGACTGTGTTGTACACCACTTTATGAGCGTCAATAGTGGCAGAAGGAAACTAGCTTACCAATGCAAAATGGTAACACTGTCTAGCTCAGAATTCTTGGCTGCTATTTGGGGCCCATCAACGGCGTTATATTGCTAATGCGGGAAAGACCTGGTGCGTTTAAACGACGTAGCCTCTGAACGCCAATGAAAGAGAACTTAAGAACGTAATGCTGCTTTTGACCACCCAGCGTTTTTAAGGGTCTAACAGACAAACTGCATTTGAACTGCACGCCAGCTGCAAAATTGTAGTTTGGATGCAGTTTTTGTACAGCTGACAAAACTGTATAAAACTGCCAACCTTATTTAGACCCTAAGTAGTAGCGAAGTTTTCCTTAGAGAAGACGGTACAAAAAAGTATGTATTTGTAACTGCTACGTTCCGCTTTGCCACTGGAGCCTACCGCGGACCACAATCACATTTTATTTTATTTTATTCAAAAGGAACAACAAACAGCTACAATATAAAACATAGAAACAATAAATATACAAAAAATTATAGATAATATTGCAGCCCACAACGCTGATCACAGATTAGCTACGGGATACAAACCAGTGAAAATAATCGCTAGGGTTACAAATATAAATATATAATGTTCTTTTTTTTCCTTTTTTCCCTTTTTCTATAACTGACGTGTTGAAAATGTTTAGTATGTCTATATAATTTTTAAGAAAAGGCACAAAACAAAAAATAAAAGTGTTCAAGAAAGCTCCTTAAGTATAAGACTTTTGAAGTTATAGGGAGTACATGCAAAAATGTCTATATGTTCAAAAGTCCCATTGTAGGAATCGACCATTCTAAGAACAGGCGAACGCAAGCCAGAGTTGGACTTACAAGTACCCACGGAAAATAATCTGCCAGCGCGCACCTGTCGCTTGTGGACTGTCCTAGGAACCGCATAGCACAACATGTTGGACAATTCAATACAATCAAATTTATTTCTAACAATATTAAATAAATTCATGGCTTCTAAGAACTTACGTCTATTTTCAATTTTTCATTTTCTTCACCAATTTCTTCCAGGTACTCCACGACTTCCATAAATCGGCCTCAAAGCTAACCCTAGATGTATTATTCGAGTTATTCTCCACAATCAAACCTCGCTCCTTCTCCGTAGCCAGCAGTGCTTTGCCCTCCGAAGGACAGAACATCGACTTACTAGTGGCTGTGGTACATTACCATACAAAGTTGAAGAAACCCAGGCTTGGGTTAGCGTCTAATTGGTTGAAGAGTTTGGAAGTCGGGGACCGAGTGTATGGATGGATTAAAGCTGGGACGCTTGTGTTTCCGAAAGATGCTGTAAGTATGCTTGTATTTAGTAGGGAATGATTACTTGCATTTTGAACTAATCTAAATAATTACGATTTGCGTGCAAAAAATTTACGGATAAGTGTCCGAACTTAGGCTATTGGTGCTTGCGTCATGTCTGGTTTCTGAGGTCGTCGATATGCTGTCAATAGTAAGTCATTCGACAGTTGTCAATTTAAGCAAATGTGTATTCCTTAACAGAGTGTTCAGAAACAAGATATCTGGTTCGATATCTTGTTTATCTATCTAATAGATTAATTCCGGTTAACAAACATCAGAAACCGGATGTTAGCCGTTTAACTTTTACCGCTCTATTCCTGTAACTCTTATTTATTAATGTTACAGATGACGCCCCACATTCTAATCGGACCAGGCACCGGCTTAGCGCCCTTCCGAAGCCTCCTACAAGAGCGAGAAGTACAAGGCACTGCAAACAAAGGTGTCCTTCACTTAATATTCGGATGTCGGTATAAGGAGAGAGATTTCCACTGTAGAGAAGAACTTGAGGGAATGGTAGCGAAGAATAAGCTTAGTCTGTACTGCGCTTTTTCTAGAGATCAGGAGGATAAAGTGTGAGTATGAGAAATTCTGAACTATTATTTTTCTAGCCTTTTTGGTTCCCAACTTAGATGGTACAAGACAAGTAATCACCGTAAGGAAATTTAGTAGGGATATACAATATGTAGTCTTGCTTTGTGATGTTTTTCTAGGAAACGGAAAATCCGAATTCCCTTAAAGGATACCCTAAACCCTTTTCTCGGGATCTTCCGACCCGACTGCGCGACAGCAAAGGCAGGGTTATATTTTTCACGCGTATCTATGTATGTACCTTTTTTATGTGCGATTCTTTTTACCTTCGAGTATCATCGTAATGGCTGGATGGATTTTATAAAATGAAAATGACAGATTTCAGACGTCAATACGAAACACTTTGAAAATAATAATTTAGTAGCTTGACCATGTATCACTTCTGTACGCGTAGCATGACCACCATAGAAACAGGTTTTGTCGACGGATGAATATCCAAATTGACATTGTAGAAAGATTTCTACCCTTTAACCTCCTTACTATTAAACGTTGTATAGCGTCTGTATAGTTACACAACGCTTCGTCCTCGTCTTTCGAAAGTCAAGTAACTGACGACTGAAAGAGAGAAATCAGTGTGTAACTATTCACCTGATATAATACGTTTATTAGTAAGAAGGCATGGCAATGTGTCATTTTGTCTATTCTTCCGTCGACAAAACCCGTTTCTATGGTGGTCATGCTACGCGTGCAGGTATCAAAGTAAAGGGCTTGAGGAAACGGTTCCAAAAATATAACACAAAGAAAATAAAAAAGTATTGAAAAACTTCAAACGGAAAAGTTCAAAACAAGAGATCACTTTTCAAGCAGTGTGATGCAGATGGTGTCAGGTTTCAGTTTCAAATTTGATGCCACCAACTGAACCAGACTGCTTGAAAACTGTTTCATTTCTGCATCAAAATCGGTGTAGAAGTTGAGCCATGAAAACGTACCAGACATAGTTACAGTGTGGCTGCATGACCCTATTACCTATTTATGTGCGAATTATTTAACTGCGTGTTAGAAAAAAACCTTACTTACATCTTTCAACAAGCTCTGGTTTCCAACTCTTTTACTTTCCACAGTATTGAAAAAACATTTTCTTTTTCCCAACAGCTACGTCCAACACAAAATAGCTGAACACAGGGAGCTTCTATGGCAGTTAATCACCAATGAAGCCTTCATCTACATATCGGGTAACGCAAAGAATATGCCCGACAATGTTCGAGATGCCTTCATAGAAGATGTGATAAGTAAAACTGGTGGACAGAGCCTAGATGAAGCAAAGAGTATGCTTAAACAAATGGAAGATTCTGGGCGGTTCCAAGTGGAGGCTTGGTGATGTAATTAAAGTTTTTTTAATGTAAAACAGACTAAACAAACGCACAAACATTTTAAGGTGGGTTTAGATCAAACGAACATAGAACAAGAGCATTCTTTTCTTGATACATTTTAGTATGGATAGAGGAAAGAAAGCTGTCCCCGTTTACCCAAAAAGAATCTGGTAGTGGGCATAGAATCTGCATTCGCCCGTTTAGTCTAAACTCGCCTTCATCTGAATCAAATGGAAAAATTCCTAGCGGTCACCTGTAATTTAGATTTTTAGTCCAATGTTCTTCTCTTTAACATCACAATCATTATAATTTAACTAGTTCGTTTTGTTAGATTTTCGACGCTGCAGATTTTCTAACTTTGGAGTACCAGATAGAGTGATATTGTAAAAACAACGAATAGTTGTACCCTTTTATTTATAAGTACTTTGTATATTTCGATTAAGCGCGACAACGCGTTTTCAATCGTTTGGTGCTTCTTGCTGTTTGTATATTATGAATGTAAAATTATGCGAGTTAGCACTCCATTTGTTATGCAATCTATGACTGCGAATTTACTTAGTAAAATATTTTGCGGGTGTAGGAAGTATTTTATAAGGTTTGAACTTTGTAATGTTGTTATTTTCTTTTATTTTAGCTTACACATAAAAGTTACATTTTTAAATATTATAATGTGAAAACATTTATAAATATTTAAAAAAATAAAGTAAAAAAAACTTTAACCCGACTACGTAAAAAAGGGGTCTAAAAAGGACGAAACTAGAAAATAATTCAAATAGAAATCCAGAAATGCATAGGTAGAAAAATGGGCAAGGTAGAGCCGTGGTCGCGTACATATCATGCATGTCTGTTTAATGAGGTGATCCTGGTACCTACATAATGAGGTGTTCCTGGTACCTACATAATGAGGTGTTCCTGGTACCTACATAATGAGGTGTTCCTGGTACCTACATAATGAGGTGTTCCTGGTACCTACATAATGAGGTGTTCCTGGTACCTACATAATGAGGTGTTCCTGGTACCTACATAATGAGGTGTTCCTGGTACCTACATAATGAGGTGTTCCTGGTACCTACATAATGAGGTGTTCCTGGTACCTACATAATGAGGTGTTCCTGGTACCTACATAATCATAGTAGGTATACAGTGGGTGCGACCACGGCTCTAACTTGATCATTTTTGTACCTATGCATTACTGAATTTGTATGTTTTTTTTTTAGACCCCTTTTTTACGTAGTCGGGTTTTTTAACTTTATTTTTATTTAATACGTTTCTGTTTGCCGTATTGTATTGTATAATAAATATAATACCGTAATAATCTAAAATTCTAACGTAATTTTGGTTTGTTATTTATTAAAACGAGTAAATAACTGAAACAACTGGACCGCGCAAACTGCACGACCGCATTTTAAACATATATTTTGACTTAAATAATATGATATATGTATATACATATTTGTAATGTGTTCGCCAAGACCTTTCTTTTGATACCACACACGTGATGATTATCTCAGTTTATTTTTTTCGAGGTTAGAATCTAAGGTTTAAATTCCGTCATATAAAAATTTTATAAAATGTATATAGCCTATGTTACCCGGACCATTATTACGAATCTATTGACACCTCATTCATTAAAATCGGTTCAGAAGTTTAGGCGCTTCGGTGGAACATACATACATAGACTGCCAAAATCATTATCCTTCCATTTGACTTCGCCACAGTCGGGTAACAATAGTAGCCTATAGGCATCGGGAACAGGGTCCAAGGTAATGGCGGTCAGGTCTCGAGAGAGAGGAACCTCCTAACAATGCGAGCCGTGTCCAGAAATACCGCTTTCTGAATCAAGCCCTTAATCCAGCTGTCCAACGAGAGCCTCCTTAGGTGTTGGTCGAGGCTCTTGGCAATTAAACCATTGGCTGATGCGACTATCGGCACAATGATCGCTGAGTCCACATCCCACTTGTCGACAACCTTGTAACCTCTAATTATTTGATAATAGTTTTAAAGTAATGTGTGATGAGATAGTGTAAAAATTCATCTAGAATTTCTATTTTTATTAGCAATTATAACTCAAATAACTAGCTACGTTATATTTCTATTTTATTATACATACGTACATAAACTCACGCCTTCTTCCCATGGAGGTAGGCAGAAACTACAGAACGCCACCTGCTACGATCCTTACATACTCCTTTTGCCTCGTTTACATTCATACATCTGGTTATACACGCACGCCGGTTGCGAGTACTACGCACCTGACCTTTCTGAAGAACCTCACCAATAAGATCATTATATGTCTTCCTAGGGCGTACCCTTCCGGCGTTTCCACTCACATCTGCCGTGTAAATACCATGCTATGGATATGTGTGTGTGTGTGTGTGTGTGTGTGTGTGTGTGTGTGTGTGCTATTTTATTATATGAACAGGAAACTGTGATAATGTACGTAGGCGAACGTTCCCGTTCGACCACTTTTCAACCTTATTACTTAGATAATAAGGGCGAAAAGTGGGCGACCGAGAACGTTCGCGGGTGTACCTTTTTAATAATATTTAATAAAATCCAAAACAGTAATGTATTTTTAGTCTCGTTTTATTCAATTCTTATCCTAACACAACGTGGAATTTATTTACATTGTAGTAGTTTATTTTGACACAAGCGCCTCATATGAAAAATATGACTTACGTATGTAACAAAAATATGTTTTTTTTTTTTAACTAAAATTGTATCTTTTACAAACTAGACGTTAACTTATTATTAACATCTTGCACACAATATTTTTCATTCAACACCATATATAAAAAAAGGAAAAATAATCATAGGGCATCGAAGAATTCGTCCGCATTACCGTCAACGGGAAAAGCGCCCAAAAGGCTGGCAGCATTGCCACGTTGTATGGCGATGCTGATTCTTTGGCCAAAAAATAGGCCAGCCCTATATGCATGTACATACACTACCATCCAAAAGTTTGGAAGCACACCTGTCTTCAAACAAAACAAATGAATACCGACTATGTGACAAAGTTGTGATATTAACATTGTCCGTATTCGAAAGATATCGACGACTCCTTTGACCTTATTTTTCTTCTCGAAAGGCAAAACGCAAGCAAATCACACTCGAACAGAGAAGCACTATTTGTACTCTACATGAGGAAGGATACAGTGAACGTCAAATCGCAGAAAGGCTCGGAATCTCCGAGAAACGTGTCCACTATACCCTTGTTAGAAAACGATAAACTGGGAAAAACGAAGATAGAAAGAGATCTGGTAGGCCCAAGTTCACAACAAGGCAAGAAGACAACTTCATCAGGATTCTCTCAAAACAGAATCGACGCTTAACTGCACTACAAATCACCGCAGCTCTGAATGAAACGCGAGAAACACCCGTTTCAAAAACAACTGTTAAAAGACGTTTATTGTCTGCGGGAGGATGTGTTGCAGTTAAAAAACCAAAACTAACAATTTGACATAAGAAAAATAGACTAGAATGGGCAAAAGCGCACCAAAACTGGACAATAGAGCAATGGAAAAATGTCCTTTGGAGTGACGAATCAAAGTTTCAGATTTTCGGATCCAATAGACGTGTTTGTACGCCGGTCAAAAGAAGAGAGGGCTTCAGAGGCATGTACTGTGTTTACTATCAAACATGGTGCAGGTAATGTCATAGTTTGGGTTGTTTTGGCAACAATAAACCCGGAAATCTTGTGAGGATAACCGGAAAACTAAACAAGGAAGGTTACTTAAAAATTCTTCAAAATTCCGCCGTACCCAGTGGACTAAATCTAATTGGTCCTGGATTCATTTTCCAACAGGATAATGATCCTAAGCATTCTTCTAAACAGTGCCAGACCTTTTTAAACATGAAAAAAATCTTAAACATCATGCAATGGCCATCTCAATCACCTGATCTTTCTCCCATTGAGCATGTTTGGGATGAACTCGATAGAAGGGTGAAAAATGTTCTACGAGCTCAGAACATTTTGTCGAAGCTATTAGAGAGCGAATGGAACAAATTAGATGAAGATTATTTTTATAGAATGCCTAGAATATCCGAGAAGTTAATAAAGGAAAAAGGAGGACACTTTGATGAAGCTAAAATTTAATTTAATTTTATATTGTATGCAAAATTTTTGTTCTGCTTAAATTAGTTTTTGTTTAAATTTCAATTTTTTATCAATACATTGAAATGACTTAGTTTTGTTTTATTTGAATTTACCTTGCTGCTTCCAAACTTTTGGACGGTAGTCTATTTTAAGTCCGTTAGCTTATAAATATTATAATCCGAAATAAACTTTTAAGGTAGTTCAACACCAACAATGTTGATATTACCTTACATTTCCTTAGAAAAACTGACAGGCTGGGTTCTCGTTTACCACTTTTTTTAAATCATTCTTTAATTTCTTTCTTCAGGACCAAGGCGAAGCGAAACTGAGCGTTAGGTATCATACTACGCCTTTTTTTAGAATGAAATATCCATTTTCCTGAATACAGTGCTCTCTTCAGTTATTCTATCATGTATCAGTACTTAGGAACTAGGAGTTCTTTCCCAAGTTTAGCTAGAGTTAGGCAGTCCCCAAAGCTTGAGGTTGCCTGCGTCTCGTTTCCTCTCAGGCGGCTCCTTGTCCTCGCACGCGAACGCGACCAGGTAACGCGACGGGTGCCACGCTACTGTGAACGTTGACGCTTGTACGGGGATCTCTGCTACTTTCTCGCCTGAAAAAGAAATTTTTGTTAGGTATTTATATAAAAGGGAGTGAATCTATACAAATAAATTAAATTGAAGTGTTAATTAAAAGAATTGAAATTAAAATTTTTTGTCTGTGTGTTTGTTCCGGCTAATCTCCGAAACGGCTTGACCGATTTTGACAGGACTTTCACTGACCGATGGCTGAAATTATAAAGAGTAACTTAGGCTACTTTTATTTAGAAAAAGAATTAGAGTTCCACGCAAAAATTAAATCCTATGAAATTGTGAACAAAAATAACTCTGGAACTCCTAGTCGGATTTGAAAAATTCTTTTTCGCATTTGATAGTCCTACGTTCGAGGATAGATATATGCTATTTAACATCACGCTACGACCCTCAGGAGCCGAGCAAAAAGAAAAAAGTCAGAAAGGACGCTAAGCGAAAACGAAGTGGGTCGATTTCAAACAAAGCTAAAAATGCTGTCATCTCTAATAACTTTGATTTTTTTTCCGATTGTTTTTGTTTTTTTTTTTAATATTATAGTCTCCATTTACTTTTTTACGTTCCAAAACAAAAAAATACCCAAAAGTGTGCCATTTGCGAGAAAACTTAAACTATAACATTTAGTCCCTTAAAAAGATATTACTCATTTTCCGTTTACGTTGAAATAAAGTCGAATAAAAACGAAGTTACTCGTAGAAATGCTTTTTATTTAATATTTCATATCATGATGATGTGCAAGCATTCAAAAAGAGTATAATTTTTTCATTTGAGAATAATAGAATACTCTTATCCTAGTGTTTTAAATATTGATCATGGTTTATCTATCATTAGTGTAGCGTAAGTTAATAACTTCATAATATTAAATCTACGGAGCTCTCGGGCCCCCGCCTCACCCCACCCGCCAACACATAGTCAGTGCTCTTGCAACGTTTATTTAGAGCGGTGGTGCGTTTCGTATTTTTTGCGAGATATACATATTTCTACCGATTTCAGTGCCGTGGACGAAACTCGACTCATTCATCTCTTAACCATAATTGCAAAAGGTATTGTAATCGAATTTTTATAACACAGTATTTCTTATAGCTAACAAGAACATGGATATTTTAAATGTATTCGATTGCCGTCTAGAAAGTTCCACAAGCTTAAAAATTATATGTTTGTTCAAAATATCATTAGTATTACTGTCATTAGTGTCAATTTTTTAAGTAACACTAATGATATTGAATGTAACACTACTGAAATATTATATGTAATACTGATTTTTTTTTTATTCTCCTTTTTTGTGTGTGATGTGATGAAAATCAATAGTTATATTTACATGAAATTTGCTGATTATTATCGGTGTTTATATTTAGAGTTCGAATTTGCTTAATGTAATGAAGCTAGGACTTAATGTGGATGTTAATATTATTATTATTTATGAAATTATTTTTATAGGACATTATGCCGAATAAGAAAAGGATGAGTGAAGATGAGTTAGAAAGACGAAGAATAGCAAGGAGAGAAAAATATAAACAAATTAAAAACGACCCAGAAAAACATGCCGTTGAAAGAGCTAAAAAAAGAGAAGCTTATCTAAAACGAAAAGAGAGTAAGAAGGTGAAAAGTATTAACCAAATGTCTCCAAGAGAGCAAAGATTACAACGGAAAAAGTGGAGGGAAAATTCCAAACGTTACCATGAAAAAAAATTAAAAGAGAAAAAGATACAAGAAGTGATTGTCCCACAAAGAACTGAAATAGATTCTACAGCTGATGATAAAACTGGCGACCCATTGGATGCACTTGATACAGAACGACAAAACAAGTTAAAAAACAAAATCTTGTTGAACAAAATTAAAGCATTAAAACGAAAGCACCTCTTAGAAAAGAAAGAAATGTCATGTTTAATAAAAAAATACCAATACAGATGCAGAGTTCTATTACGAAAAATTAATATTATGAAAAATAATCGAGAAAAAGAAAATGTGGACAGTGAAAAAACAGACATAAATGAAGCTACAGAAGATAATACTAAGTTGAATACTGTATGTCCGAAACGAAATTATGACCTCTACAGGAAGTGCTTACAGAGCCGTTTACAAAAGAAGATTTTAGAAGGAGGCAAAAGTATCCAAGAGTTAGTGGAACGATTTTATGAAGATGATATCAACAGTCGCAACACTGCCGGTAAAAAACAATGTGTTAAAAAGTTCGGAGTTACGAAACAAAAGCGATATTTACTGGACTCTGTAAAAAAAATTGCACAAAAAGTTTACGGAAGAAAATCCAAATATACGCATAAGCTATGTTACATTTGCACGACTACGTCCGTTTTGGGTTTACCTTCCTAGAGATGACAGAGATACTTGTGGTTGTACAGTTCACACAAATATGGATCTTTTAATCTCGAGTTTGAAGAAAAAAGGGATAGTTGACATAACTAACTTCCAAAAGATGTTGGATATCTTGTGCTGTGACAAATATAATCTTAAATGTGTTTCTCGTACATGTCAAATTTGTAAAGATAAAGTCATACCATACAACGAATTCAGTAACGATCAAGAAATAGAATACTATGAGTGGGGTAGAGATAAGAAAAAAGTGGGTAAAAAAGAAATTAACATCTCTAAGAAATTTAAACGTACAACTCAAATAAGAAATCTGATATTAAAACTAGAGGATTCTCTTCCTAAATTCTTCTCACATTCTACGAATATTATCAACCAATACCAAATTGTAACAGAGCTGAAAAAATCCTTGAATGATTACGAAACTTTAGTCCACATGGACTTTTCGGAAAATTATAGCTATAAATTCGCTGAAGAAGTACAAAGCTTGCACTTTGGAGGTAGTCGTGGCCAGGTTTCTTTGCACACAGTAGTAATATACATTAAAAAGGGAAGGGAAATCATTAATTATTCTTTATGCACAGTTAGTGAATGCACTCGACACGATTCACCAGCAGTGTGGGCTCATTTGCAGAAAGCACTGGAGTTTGTATTTGAAAAATCTCCTAATATTACTACTGTGCATATACTAACTGATAGCCCTTCGAGTCAATATCGCAACAAGTATATATTTTACATTATGACACAGCTGCAAAATGTCTTCTCATCTTTAAAGTCAGTAACTTGGAACTATCAGGAAGCCGGCCACGGTAAAGGTGCTCCAGATGGTGTTGGCGCCATAGTTAAAAGGACGGCTGACTACCAAGTAAAATGCGGGCGTGATGTGGGGGACTTCTCAACATTTGTCGGTATTGTGCGAGAAAATATAAAAAATGTCGAGATAAGGGTTGTAGAAGAACATGAGATTAGAGAAAAAGAAATTCATCTCCCAAAAAACATAGCTCCTTTTAAAGGAACTATGTTAGTCCACCAGGTGCTTTGGAGCTCCGAATCGGAGTTTCTTGAGTTTAGAAAATTGAGTTGTTACGAGTGTGTTGACGCCATTTGTAAGCACGACAAGCACATGCAATTGCATAAAATTTACAAAAGTGCGATAGATTCAGAAGTCAATAATGTTAAAATTATACCTCCTAATAAGAAGATTAAAATATTGAGCGATATTACCATTAAACACACTAATAAGCCCAATGAAGCTCCAACTTCTCGAATTCGCAAAGAGCAGAATGTTACACCACTTGCTAAAGTTAAAGGTACTTGGGAAAATCAGTCATTCATGGTAACTCAAACAGAAGCAATGGTGTCTGGATTTGGGCAACAACATCAACAAGAATTTCTTACGTTTTTGAATCAACAACAGGCATCTAAAGATTGATTAATATTTCTGGTGAAGATATAATTAAGGAAAGCAGAAGCAGAAATCAAGAAGAAAATTTTATATAAATAATTATTAAAACAAAAGAAGAATAAGACCAAAATCAGCAAATAATGGATAGATAAATACAAAAATCTTGATTGTAATAAGGAAGACAATCAAAGGAATAGAATCAATACTTGAGTACTAAGTTCCGTATTACAGAACGTCACTCAAAACTCAAGCGTTACTTAAAACTAGTTTCAACTAATCAAATGGCTTAAATCTAGTTTTAAGTAATGTTTGAGTATTGAGCGATGTTCTGTAATACGGGACTAAGTAATCAATACTTGAATAAGTTTAAAGAAAACTACTGTTTTTAATTATATGGATAATTTTAGTTTATGTGTGTTTAGACTGTGATTAGTTGTTACATTTGTTTGAAGATTGTGCTTAAACGAATATATTAAATTATAACCCGAATATATTATATTATATATTAATAGAAGACCGAAAAATTATATGCATCCAAATAATATTTTTAAGATTGTTAAGAGACATTAAAATGATATAATACATTTGGGTTAGTTTTATTTTAATTTTCCGATAAAGAGTACATCGCAAAATTATTAAAATGTGTGATTTTTAGTTGTTTTTTTTTTAATTGTCATTAGTAGACATTATAATCTCATTAGTGTTTTAGATAATTTCATTAGTGTAACAACATCACTCATTCGTGTCACTCTGATTTCAATTTTTCAATAGTTTTCATTATAAAATCATTAATATTTTATTTGACTTATGTTAATATAGCTTCATATATTGAGGTTATACCATTAATAACCCAAAAAACGGGTATTTAAGAAATCAAACAAAAAAGTATCATTTTAATTCGAAATTTGAAATCGACCCAAGTAATATCGCGGGGAGGCGGGCGATGCAACGCGGCGGGTCGAGGGACGATGGAGTTTTATTAAAATGAGCCTGTTATTTAGTATATTGTGTATCTTACGACTTCCATGTGAACGAAGTCGCGGGGCACAGCTAGTGGTACAAATAAATTGGGAGAAGGAGTGGGCAGAACGATGTTGATGTATGGATTCTTATTTAAAACAGAAGTGGTTCTCCTGCCAGTTACTAATGATACAAAGTAAGGAATAGCATTAAATACTTAAAAAATTCGCTGATTCTATCCAGCGACATGACATGTCGAATAAAGGTACAATTCCGGACGACATTGCCGCCCACTGTGACAATGTCGCCACTTACGAAAGCGTTTTCATAGAGTTACATAGACCTTCAACTGTCGACCGATCTGTAGGAGGTCGGTGACAGTTGAGAGGGTTGAAACCAGTCGTGCTCATGTCGCTGCGGTCTGTCATTGCGATTGGGCGACTTTGTCGCTGCGGTCGCCTTCGGTATTGTACCTTTAGCTGGATTCAGAGAAGTGAGTGTTGTGATTGTGACGCTACTTAAGAAAGGTTAGTCAAGCAGTGATGATAGATATCTTGCTGTTTATTTTATAAGGAATTTCTGTACATAGTTTCGTTCTTTCTATCTTTAGTGTATGTGTGACTTACCTGTCTCAGTGTCTCCAATGTCAATGATATGATCTTCACTGGCAGATGCGAGCAGGCGGCCGTCGAAACTGAACGATAGTGTGCGCACCGGCCATTCTAGTCTGCAATAGATGTAAAATTTAATGCTTACTACACAGGTGCAGTGCAAAAGCACACCAATTAACTTTATAACAACTCTGTAACCACTGTCTCACAATAAAGATTCTTTGACTTTGACTTTGACAGGTTTCAGAGGCCCTTGTACGAACACCCGACTTAAATTCGAATGATTTTTGAATCGAACATACAACTATTCTAAAGAATTTTGTTTTTTTTTTGCGACAAAGACATAAAAACAGTCTTAGAGATAGAAAAAATTTTTTTTAAGAAAAAGGGTCTGTCGTAGGTGATAAAAAATTAAACCATCAATACATTTTTTTTTTTCCAATTTTTTTGTCGATAAATTATGGTCTAGTTTCACCCATTTTCGTTTGTGCACTTTATCCAGGGACACACTGTATATCACCTATACATATGAATAAAGTGTTAAAACAAAACAAATATATTTTGCGAAACGATTATTTTCTATTTTAAAATCGTTCGAATTAACGTTACGTTTACTCCGCTCATTCGTGCGTGGCCCACAGATCAGTCAGATAATGCCTTTGTTAACAAATTATGGTGATTATTGCATTAGTGCATTGCGTTTATACATCAATTCCAGCTCAGTATATTAGGTACTTATTGGTTGATTGCCCATACACTTGACAGGACTCGAGAATGTTCTGAATATTGCAGCAGTTTTTTGTATGGTTGCCGCGTTTTAACATAGCAATAGCGGTCATTGCTCTTTCCCTAATAATTAATGTCTCTCCGTAAGAAAATGTAGGTGGGTCAATGACCGCTAATGCCATGCTAAAACGCGACAACTATAGTACAGTTTTAAGTACGGACAATAAATATTATAACAATCTAGCTGCTGTCCCTCTTACCTTGAGAACACTCTAAGACAAGCAAGCTCGTTGACGTCCCACAGCGACACGAGGGCGTCAGCGGAGCCCGTGGCGAAGTACCGGCCCGTCGGGTCGTGCTCTATACAGATACATGTACCCGGGTGCGCTTTTAGTACTGTTTGGAGCTCTAGCGATGGGTACCTGGGAAAGAGAGTATTTATATCTTTGAGCTGGCCAGACGAATGAAGCCCAATGTTGGCAACAAAAGTTGATAATTTTTGTGCATGTTGCCTTGTGCGTGTGTCAAGGGCTCCATCATGAAATGCACAATTTCGTCAAATATGGCCCTTATGTTTGGAGCATTCATTTTCACCCCAAAAATAGAAAGACAAAATACTCTTTATTGTATAAATAAACGCTTTTGTGTTCATAAAGTAATAGCAATTTATATGTGGATATGTCGCAGTAAGATGGTTGTAGCCGTCATATATGTAGTTATATCCTTACTGATATGTATATGACGAAGAAGGCACATCTCTCTAGCCATCGTCAGCAATATTTTAACTACTGTGGGCGTGCTATGGGTAGTGTTGGTTATTGCGCAATACAAAAACTGTTTGCAGTTCAAATTAAATCATAATTCACAATCAAATTAATCACACTATAACAGCTATTCACACAATGTGTGTACACGACACAACTATAAGGAACGCGTGACAATTTCTAAACGTGTTCACTGCTCGACAGCCACCGATCAACTCTGCTTAAACTCCGGTCGACCAGCAGCGTTATGTTGTAGGCTCTGTCGAGCGTCGCTTGGTGGCGCTCTAGCGTCCCGATTAGTCAAACGACGACTAACGTATTTCCGACATAGCTATATACCGTAATATAGTTATATGAAAGCGGTTCTTACTAGGAATATAACTATGACGCGAGCACGATCTAGTAATATAGTTATTATCGCACCCCAACCAAATAGGTTAGGTTAGAACTGTGACTAATTATGCGCGCGAGCCGAGCGAGCGGTGAAAATGTTCGCAGTAACAAAATTAGGGCACTCTGACAGTTGTGAACCGCTTTCATATAACTATGTTACGGTATATAGCTATATCCCTAGGGATATAACCAATACTTATTGCAAATAAATGATTATGACGGCTATAACCATCTTACTGCGACAGATATAGTAATATTTTTTCTTAGAGCTTGATTTCAGATGCCTTTTTTTTTTTTTTTGTGGATGGGAAATCATCAAATGACTTCTCCCGCTCTGGGCGGAGCGGGAGGGCGTGTCAGACTTTTACTGCCTAAAACCCACCCGTGTTCCTTCTGTTGCCTGTGCCGGGGCCACGGTAACTCTTTCGAACATCCCGCAACCCTAAAGATTGGGATGAACAAGTTATTATTTTAGCAAGCTGAAGTTAGGTTTGTGAATAATTTAAATCAATTGGTCTTAGGGCCATGAAAATATAAGAAAACTTACGACAATATGTGCACGCAGCCAAGTCCATTGGTCAAGTAGAACAAATCTGATGTGTTATTCCAAGAGATCTCATTCACTTCAAAGTTGAACTGTTCTTCTACTACCTGGGACAAAGTAATGAAGTTTTTGTGTTAATAATAATATAGAAAATGCATGGGGCGAAGTCCAAAATCATAATAGTGTTCTATAATATGGGCTTTGCCATAAAAAAAGTAGTTTAAAATGCCATATGGATCCATCATGGTTTTTCCATCAAGAATTTCTCAGCAGCAGCCTGGAGTCTGGATTTGTGCTTGGTTGATGGCATAGACTCGCCACCTATTACACGCGTCCGCCTAACTACATAGTGATGTGGTGATTACTAACACGCAGATCACAGAGACGTGAAATGTCTACTTATATTATTATTTAGCAGTATTTTTCTGAAATTGAAAATAAACTAAACTAATTAAAGACCTACCACTTTAAAAGTCTTGGTGTCTATAAAAGAGACGAGGTCCTCTTTGTTCCCCACAGCGATAGTGCTGCCATTAGGTGACCAGGCTATGTTGATGTTCTCTCCTTTGGTTGCTATGGTTGCTGCACATTTGTGTGTCCTGGAATTTATTTATTTCTTGATATATTCGGAGTTTACCTTGGACATCACAGACATTGGTGAAGGAAAACATCATGAGGAAACCTGGACTTATAACAGCTAATACTAGTTTCTGCTGTGATTTTGTCCACATGAAATTTCTTACTTTAACATAAAATATATCCTATAGCTGTACCCAGTTACTTCGTTATTGCTTAGTGTTCTTTCTTTTTTCTTTTCGCTCGACTCCTAAGGGTTGTAGCATGATGTTAAATAGAATATATCCTTCTTCAAGAATTGGGCTATCAAATGCAAATATATTTTTTTACATCCAGTTGGATTTAAAACCAGTTACCAGTAGTTACCAGTTGGTAGTTCTAGAGATTAGCATGTTCAAACAAACTCTTCAGCTTTATTATTTGTATAAATAAGTCTGAAATCACCAACCCGTCTTGAGCGAGTGTGGTGATCAATACTCGTGCCTTCTCTGTATGAGAAGAGGCCTTTGTCCTCCAATGGGACTATAAATAGGCTGGTATTATTATTAAATATTTATTTAATGCATGGAAGATTTACAGACAAATAATTAAGAATTCAAAATATGTATAGTCCTGGGTAATTTCAAATCTTGACAAAGAAATAATAGAAGTAGATTTACAAAGGAGGTAAGAAATAATGCAACATAATAATATATAATATCAGAGTGCAGTAATAACCATCAAAACTAAAACAAAACAAGAGTGCTAGTGCTGTTTGATAATGGTGACTAGGTTGAAGGAAATGGTGATATAAAAGTCCAAGTGGTGTATCAGATCTAAAAAGGATTGTTTTACTTGTAAATCGAGAAGGAAACCATTTCTTTTAAAGAACTTTGGAAGAACTTATTCTTAGGTTTGACTGTTAAGCGACACAATAACCCAAAACGTATCACGATAAATAGACTATTTATTTACCTTGTATCCCATATTCTAACAGATTTGTCTCCGCTAGCTGTACTCAGCAAGTCAGGATGTGAAGCATGCCAGCACAGTTGATCAACAGACCCAGTGTGACCTCTAAATACAAAATCTTGCACCTAAAAATACAAGGTATATGATTATTACAAAAATTCCTTTGACAAAGTAACAACATGACGACCAAAACATAACCTTACTTTTATTACAGTTTATAAACATGAATTAAACCTTATTTTTATTACAGTGAGGCTTACCAGTCTATTTCTCTCAAGCGTAAATATAGCTACGCTTTTATCAAACGAGCCTGATGCCAGTCGTTTACCATCACAGGACCATCCAACCGAATGCACTTTGGAAGAATGGGCGACGTATTCACGAACGAGATTGTGTGACACGAAATAATTTCGTAGTTCTACTAAATCCTCTATTGGAGACTGCGTTGGTTTAGGTTCCTTCATATTGTACCAATTTTGCTTTCGTAATACAGTAAAAACAAGTAAGGCTTAGGCGGCAACAATAATCACCACCACACACACAACACAACTTGACACAACTCATTGACAATTTAGATTTTTTTTTACTGCTGTCAGATTGAGAAACTGTCACTTTCACAAGTTTCACCATTGAGAACAAATAATCTAATCTTATTCTAATAGACAAGTGTTGTGAACAAAAAGTTTAATACCAAAATTGTTTGGCGCGCTCGCGTGAGCGCGAGCCTTCGATCAAGAATATTCGGCGCGACGAATCCTTCCACGAAAAATGTATGGCTGCAATACAATGCTGTAGTAAACAGAGCAGGCACCAGACACAGCATCAGAAAATCGAGAGGTGCTAGGTTTTTCGGACATAGGTACAGCTTTGCCAATACAGCGCTATTTACATCGTCAGTAACCAGCTGCTGACGTTTAAGTTTAAACAAAAATGAAATGTCATCCGCAAACAACATTATATCATGATCGTCTTTTACGAGGTAAGGCAGGTCGTTAATATAAATAAGAAACAAGAAAGAACCAAGAATTGAGCCCTGCGGGACTCCCATTTTTACTGTAGATCCGGGAGATCTTTTCCCATTAACGTCAACGCACTGAATCCTATTACTCAACTATGAAGTAAGAAGATCCAGAGTGGTGTTTCGGATCCCGTAGTGGCGGAGTTTCCTGATTAACGTTTCATGAAGAACGCAATCGAATGCCTTGGACAAATCACAAAAGATGCCCAAGGCATCGCATTTATCTTCCCATGCATTATAAATATGGTAGGCCCTGACTTTTGTTTAACTGGTGGGAAAATATCCACCCCGCGAGGGTGAGTTGTCAAAGGCATGCGTGTTCATCGGTATGCCTGGTTCATGGCAACAACATTGAGCATCACGCGATGATTATAGGGATAATAATGTAAATCGTGCAATATATAAATAAAACTTAAAACCAAATAGGTACTTACTTAAATAAAATATAAATACCATAAAAGCAAACGATACTATTTAATGATACTATTTTAATTTCATATTAAATTATTTTTTCTATTACAAAAAGCGCCTTCATCCTCTCTCCTATTAAAAATTAACCTTGCTGTGCCCGACAGGGTCCATAATTGATTCGATGTTATAAAATACCAACCACCATGTGTACACATTATGGAATGCAATAAAGAATTGAGTATTGAGTATTGAGCAGCCCGCGCCCGCGCCGCCGTTAAGCGAGTCTGAGGAGAGTACTCAGACGCACACGGGTTGGAACTTTTACAAAGCAAACTTTCCGTTAATGTACTCTTTAACACTCTCACCGCCACGCATCATCGATCACTAATAAAAAACTAGATACACAATGCCATGCAAAAGTTCTCCTAAAACGGTCGCCAATTGTGTTTACCTATTCTAGTTGAAATAAATAAGCGTTAATGTAAATTCAACCTTAAACACAATACTTAAAGTTGTATTCACAAAGCTCAACATACATCAAAACAAATCCAACCTTAACTTCAATGTGTTAAAGTCAGAATTACAAAGTGCCAAAATAAACATAAAATTTTACGACCGAGGCTCGCCGCTAGGACAAGGTAAGAGTGGAGTCGAATTGTCCAATATTTTTTTGGTTTATTCTGTGATTATAAATGGTACTTTTTTTCAATTTTGTTAAGCTTAATGTATTAAAAAAATTGGTGTACATAATAAAGTATTTTTAAAATGCTTTGAACACACAACGCTCGTTTGGGTAGGCTTGAAGAATTCTTCGGATCTTTGACGTGCTGTAACTGATATCCATTCTCCACACCTCACTGGATTTCGAGGAAAGCTAAAAAAACAAAAACAAAATTTCGCATCTTTAATTATATTAACATGTACTTAATCAGTCAAAATTAAATCTATAAAATGTTACTATGCTATTTATAGAAACAATAAAAAAGTCTCATTATAATAATCATAATAAAAAAAAGAAACAATAGCGTCTCCACTATTGGAACAGAATCAACGCACATAACCCGAACAATTCAAGTGGGCATGCGATATTATGATTATTACGTTAAGTCAGAGTCTTTACAATTGAGATGCTTTTTAACTCCTGATGTTTATTACGACTTAATTTAAAAAATGTTTTTACGATGATTTCTTGACAAAATATCAGTATTTACAATACAGTGATAACAATTATATAATGATAATATTAATACTCACCGAAAATATGAAACTCCGTCCTTTTTTAGCGTCCTGGATGTGTGATTTTTGCAGTTTTTAAACGAGCACTTAGGCATGTTTACAGTCGGAGCGTTCGAACGCCACTAGATTAAATGAGCGCCCAAATCTTGAAATGAGTGGACATTCGGTGAGGACATTTTTCGCCGCTGATTGTGTATCTAGTTTTTTATTAGTGATCGATGCCACGCATATATACAGTTGCTTGCTGCACTAGAATTTACGTGGGCGGCCGGCGTACCACATGGCGGTGAGAGTGTTAATAGCGGCTATAGACTGGACGCCAATATATACTTTAGATGTAAATGATAGTTTAGATTATTTTTATGAGGTCTTAAACAAGGTTTTGGATGACTGCGTTCCAAGAAAAAAGCGAGGGCGTGTAAACTCGGAGTACAGTTACCCCGAGTGGTAGCTAATCGGCCCGATTATGAGGCGTTTGCTAAATGTAGGGCGAAAGTAAATGGTTTGCTAAAGTCTGCATATAGAAATTATAAAGACCGGACGCAGAGCGAGTTCCAGGAAAATCCAAAGGCTTTTTGGGCTTACAGCAGAAGTCCACGCAAGATTTTAAAGGGTGATAGAGTACTTGCGAGGGAGCAGTGTGCTACTGAGTTTGCGCAATATTTTTATTCTGTTTTTAACCCTAAGATACCCAGGCTGGACGTGGAGGCGGCAGTGAAACAGGCTGGCGGGGAGAATGGAGCGGCTAGGGTACACTTAGAACAATTAAAGCTTGATGAAGTACTTTACGCTCTGCAAAAACTCAAGCCAAAAAATCAACGGGACCCGATGGCATAGCACCCTATATTTTCAAAGACTGCCGACTAGCAATTTGTAGGCCACTTCTTCATATCTTTAATCAGTGCCTGGCGGAGGCAGCATTTCCAGAAAGGTGGAAAACAACTAAGGTCGTCCCGGTACTCAAAGGAAAGTCAGCATCGAACGTGGACCAATACAGGCCGGTGGCTGTACTTTCGACACCAGCTAAGGTACTAGAGACTGCAGTGCACAAGAGCATTCTCTCGCAGGTTGATGTACAGCTTTCAGAAGCACCGCCAGTAACCTAATTAACTACATAAGTTATATTGTACCTGAAGTGGATGCTGGAGGACAGGCAGATGTAGCTTTCTTTGATTACAAAAAAGCGTTTGACCTAGTGGATAATGACATACTGCTGACAAAAATGGCAGGTGTAGGATTTACTCCCCACTTATTAACCTTTTTTGCTAGTTACATGCGGGACAGACAGCAGTATGTAGAGTATGCGGGCTGCAGGTCAGAAAATTATTTTACTAGGTTTGGAGTAAGCCAGGGCAGCAACCTCGGTCTATTGGAATTCATATTAATGGTAAATGACCTTCCGATGGTTGTCAAAGAGGCTCGTTGCACTCTATTTGCAGATGACCTAAAGCTATGTCTTGCGGTTAGGAACAGGGAAGATTGCCAAAAGTTACAGCAAGATATAGATAGGGTGGTAAACTGGAGCAATAAAAATAATTTGCAGTTCAACGTTTCGAAGTGCATGACTATCACTTTCAGCCGGGCAATCTCTCCGGTTACATACCAATACCAAATTAACGGGGTACCAATAGCGAAAGTGTCTGAAGTCAGAGATCTAGGTGTTAACTTCTCTAAACTTGAATTTCGAGAGTATGTTACCAAAATCTGTAAGAAAGCGTACAGAAATTTAGGAAACGTGCTTCGGGTAGCTAGGAGCTTTACTAATATCAAGGCAATTATTGCATTGTATAACTCTATAATGAGGAGCCAATTAGAGTTTAACGCAGTCATCTGGTCTCCACATGAAACTAAATATAGTATCATGTTGGAGAGAGTGCAGAATAAATTTATTAGATAATTATATAAAAAAAATTACGGAGTATACCCATTTTACCCAAATAAGTATCCTACCATATTCATCTTGGGTATGTTAGGATACAATGAGTTAAAAGTAAGAAGGAATTTAGCGCTAGTCTCATATATCTTTAAGGTGATGAGGGGAAAGATTCACAATCCAAACGTATTGTAGCAGGTGTGCATATGTGTTCCGGACAGATACGTGTGGCGGCGGGCGGTCGCGGTGCTGGCGGTGCCGCGCGGCCGCACGAAGCTAGTGAATGAAGCGCCGTTTACTCTCGCTCTCCGTATCCTCAACAGTATAGCGGAGGATATAGATATATTTTGTTGTACGCTGGGTGGGTTCATAGTGAGAGCTCTTTATGAAATAAGTTATGGTCCGACTGGGATATAGATATATGTATATGGGGTTTGCAATAAGAACATAATATGATCTGGAATAAAATTATTAGTTTGTAACGGTGAAACTGTAGTTTTTAAGTTGTCTACATTATCGCATTAGGTGACAAACCTGTAAAGATAATTGTATGGTGGGAAATAAATAAATAAATAAAATGTCTTCCTAGGGCATCCCCACCCGGTGTTTCCGCTCACATCTGCCGTGTAAATATCTTTTGTTAGTCGACTTTCATTCATCCTCTCAACATGACCAAACCATCTAAGCATACTCTTTTCAATTGTTGTCACTACATCTTCTTTTAAACTGCACCGTTGTCACATCATTCCTCAGTCTATCATTTATAGTCACACCACACATGCTTCGCAAGGAACGCATTTCCACAGCATTTATTCTACTTTCATGCTTCTTTTGCCACACCCAACATTCACTTCCATACATAAGCGTAGGCACCAGCACACCATTGTGAACAGCCAGTCGGGCCTTTTTGGATATTAACTGGTTGGACACAACTGCATGTATAGCACCATTCACTTTATTTCCCGCATTTACTCTCCTTTCCACATCTTCATCAATCTTTCCATCTCTTGTAAACAGACTCCCCAAATATACAAACTCACTTGCTCTACACTTTTATCATTTATTTTCACATCACACATCGATACGTCCTCTTCTCTTTCAAATACCATGACCTTCGTCTTTTTCACATTTATATTCATCCCTTTCATCTTACATGCTTCATCCATGACAGTAACCATGTCTTGCAACTGTTCTGCTGACGATGCAAGTAGAACTTGATCATCTGTGTAGAGAAGGCATTTGACATTTGACATTCTTCAACCTTCCCGATCTATTATCAAAATTGACTTCTGTATTTTTTGCCCACAAAAGGAGATTACGAATAGCTTCTTGTTGTAATGATTATTTTTGTTTTAGGATGCAAAAAGTAATTGCTGCTTAAGATTTATCAGCATGTGCCAAGTGACGTAAGGTATCATACATTTTCATCTCTTCGTTTGTGTCTAAGTCTATGAAACCTGGGATGTGATTGTAGAGCTTCTGAGTATCAGAATACCTTACCTTGGACCAAGATGTGCTACCTAAACGCTGGACATCTAGTAGCATTTAAAAAAAATGTGATTCATGAGGAAGGTTTAGGTGTATAATTCATTGTGTCCGTTTCGACTGCTCGGCCACAATGTCGTAGACACAACACCACCACCTATATCCCTACCTATACCAACACCTAGACACCTACCTACCTATTAATATATTTGTCAGAAATACAAAAGAGTGTCAATCCCGTGATGATTAAGAATGTAGGTACCTAAATAAAACTAAATAATTGTATAAAATCAAATCTTATAACGTTGCATAATTGTTAATTTACAGTAGGTAATAAATGAGCGTATGATTAAATGAGTGTGTTCTTTAACAAAATGTTAAAATTAGTATTTATACGAATACGGTGTTAATCGCATGAGTACTTCTCCATCCAATTAACAATAGTTATTCCCTCATTATGATATTAGATACTACTTACGTATGTGATATAAAAACGACGCTTTTGGAAATGTCTGATTGACGCACCATAAATCTTGGTCACCCTACTTCTAACTTGCATTATAGGGTTTAAGTGCGTAGGTCGTGAAATCCAAACATTACAGCTTTATTCATACTGTCTACATTTTCTTCGAAATCGTATCAGTGGTTAGCAAAAAGAATAGGACCTCTACTAAGCTCCGTTTAAGAGAACTGCGTGGCCGCGCGGTTCTCCATGTGTCGACCGCGCGGCCATGGTTAAACCTTTATAACTTTCTGAATACTGGATCTACGAATTTGCGACTTTCATTGTTAGTGTTTTACAAATTCCTTCGTAATGTTGACGTAGTCGTTTTTCTTCTACGACATTGTGGCCGAGCAGTCGAAACGGACATAATTCATAAATTGTCTGAAATATCATGATTATGATGATTGTTGAAGATGTCGGAAAAAATCATGCCGACTGGAAGCTTTCTGGCGTGCGCCGCATAAACCAATAGAGTACCTATTACGGATAATCCCGGTGTAGGTACGTTCCCGTGGGGGATATATTTTCCGACATCCACGCGGGCGAAGCCGCGGGCTAAAGCTAGTAACCTATAAGTACTTACGTTCCTTTATTCCCAGTAGTTCCATGTAGCTAGTTCCACATGGAACTATTTCATTTGTGATAACAACGCAATGTTATCAGAACACCGCTCAGTATGAACGTAGCGTATCTTTCCTCAATATTATTATATCTAGTAGAAAACCTCATAGAACACGATCAATATTCATCTGACAAACTACGGTAAATTAATGAATTAAGTAAACTAAATAATATTAAAAAATCCACTTTAATATTCTCATTAGGTATAACTAGATATCAATCAAACAAATTAACAGCAGTTACAAGATGTAGTTTCGCCGCCAAACCTTTATTTGAGTATGGAAATATGCAATCGGGCCCAACCACACTATGTGCATGAATAAAATATGTAAACACTTCTCCTGAAAAATATTACAAAAACAGTATTAGTACTGAGATTAGTACATAAATAAAAGAGTATATTGTACGACAGCAACAATCGGGGGCCCCATCAGAGCTTTTTTTTAATAAATAGATCTGACGTAGCCTCATGTGCAAACGAACCCAGGACCCCACATACAGGAGTTGCGCTTACGACAACTGGACCAACGAGGCAACGGCAAAATATTAGCCTGTCAGGAACTTTTTATGTGATTACCCAGCTGCTTCAAGAGAGAAATGGACCTAATAGGTTTCAACAATAAGCTGAACTTACGGCAAGAGAACACTTTACTCTTGGCGGAGTCGAAATTATATGGCCCACTTGAGCGAAATCCCGCTTCAACACGTTAGAGGGCAAAGCAGCCGAGCGTAATAACATACCACACTTGTTTCTTAACATATTGTAAGAATCGCAAACAATTCTCTCGTAAGTATTTATTTCTTGTTGGCAAACTGTGTCAAATTGGTATTTGAAAGTATGAATTTTTATTTTCTCTACGTACAGAATTGGATTTATTTTATAGCCAGCCAGTGATTGAGCATAGGAACTTTTTTCGTGCTAATGAGAATAATAGAGTCTGACCACAGAGTACTTTTTTATATAATTATAGTCTGACCAACGAAAGCTGTCCAAGAAAAAGGCGGGAATTTAAAAAAATCAAGAGCTGTCAACTCTGGCTATACACTGCTTAAACGAAGTTGATACTATTTATAATGCAAGACATATTATGCGATATTTAGATCAGTAATTCATATTTATATACTTAGACCAAAATAACCTTATTACCCAGATGAAACCCCCCCCCCCTTTCCCTTGACTTGGAACTGTTAAACCACCATTATGTATTCGCGGAATGGTGGATAAGCAAATTAGCGTTACAATATTTCGCCGTGAGGATGATCATTATCAGTACCAAAGTTAAGCTCTAAACGAAACTAGCTTGGCATTTTTTAACTTCTGCACATTCACAGTTCACAGCTCAATTTTCCTGGCACCAGCCTTATACAGAAAAGGTTGAATTAAACAAAAAGTTATTACTATACATTTATTTAATGGAATAGAGACCACTGATGTGATGAGGATGACACAATAAAATCAAACCAAAACATAGGAGTTATGAGTCATAGTCGAAATCGGATTCCAAAAACCTCTACACCTGATAATACTGAATCAGCTTCATTGCTTTCTTCGCTGCTACTGTCCCCAACATGTATTATGAATCGTTCAAGTTCGTTTACGTTCGTTCAATACGGTTCCTTAATGTGTACTGATGTTCAACATTTAGTACATGATCAGTGTACTTCTTCCAGCCATCAGCAGTTATGGATAGAAAACATTCTTTTATTAAATTTCGCATGTCAGACCCTGGTATTCCTATATTTTTGCTTGCTACTTTTCTCTTCGCCTGACTCCATACAAGCTCAATTGCATTGAGGTCGCAATGATACGGTGGCAGCAACAAAATTACGTGATTGTAGGTATGAGTGTGTTTTTTTAGAAGTACTTCGGCTTCGCAAACAACTGCAGGTTTATTATCTTTCACCAAACACATTAATTCAGCTTTGGTATGATATTCTTCAAAATTAATATTATTCTCTTGAAGCCCATATTCGGAGATTAGCTTTAGAATCAGACATAGTAGGGAGTTTGTTTACTTGTTCCACATGGTAACTTGCATTGTACACTAGGTTTAGCGAGATTTGGTATCAACATTTCCTCAAACCATTTCATATCATCATGGTAGTCAGCCGATTTGAATTTTGTGCTGAATACCAATAATGCACCTGGCACAAACCCTTTCTCCGATCCTGCATGCACAATAATATGTCTTTTTCCTGACGATATATTAGTAGTGACGCCACTTGTTGAACGTCCTTGCCACGATTTTTTAACTTTATAGTTCTGATGTACCTACATATGTCTCATCAAGGTAAACAATCTGTTTACCTTCTAGCCTCTTCTGATTTATTGTCCTCAAGAATCGGTGTCTCCATGCTGCAATATCATATTTTTCGGTAATTTACAATACCGAAAAATAGGATATTGCCCGTTCATTTTTATTGTTTTGAAATTCAAACCTGTTCTTGTGTAAAATTTTTCTAAGGGTTTCACGACATCCCGTGAATTCAATTGCTTCCTTCAGCTCATTGTGCAGGCTTCTCAGTGTTAGGACTTGTTTTTTAACTCTATAAAATTATCCAAATTGGAAACTGACAATTTTGGCAGTCCTAAAATTTTGCCCTAGTTAAACTTTTGAAAATAATTCGTGGTCAGCTTTCGTTGGCCAAACTCTAACATGACGACTTTTCACCAAATATCTATTGCTAAGCATTCAGTTCGTTCGTTTAATTAGAAGCTAAATACCAGTATAGATTAAAGTACTCTGTGAATGCTACAGACAGGTTGATAGACATAGTTAACTTTTAGAATCGGGGATTCTATTTATTGTTATACTCTTTGGGATTAATAATCACCGTTTTAAAACTTAACATATTAAAGTACGTAAGTACAGACGGCAGCAGGTTAAGCTACCCGAAACTGTCAAATTTTCCCAATCAATCTTGAACCTAATGCTATAGCAAAAAAGTTGAAAATCTATTAAAGAAATTTGACAGATTGTAGTAGGTTGATGTGCTGCCGACCATACCTATTATTTATTTATCAAGACATTTTATCTGTACTTAAGTTACTTTTAACTTAAATATTACAATAAAAATATACGATCATAGATTTGCTCATTACTCTTTATGAAGGACGCAATGTGCGATATGGCATAACAACAACATCACGGCTGTAATCCTTTTGGGGGTTAGGCAGACAGAGGTGCACCTATAGTAGGTTCACCTACATTTTGCCAGTTACGTTCAAGTCCCATGTAATAGGGGGCGAGCCTATTGCTTTTAACCGGGTACAAATCTAAACTCCAAGCTGCTACTGACAAATTCCAGATGGAAAAACCCAATAACACTGCCCGACTTGGGAATCGAACTTAGGTCCTCATGCTCAGCAGCAGCGCTTGCGATCACTAGACCAGTGAGGCAGTCATTACCCTAACCATAATAGGAATAGACAGTAACATTAACAACATTAACAGTTCATGAAAATATCTAGCCATTCTTGTACGGTCAACCGCACGTGCGTAGTAACACGAATGTGTTGTGTGCTTTTACAGCTGTGTAATAAAGCCGATGTCAAACTGTTACTATGGACATCCGGTGGACAGTACCAATCATTATATACATATTATATTACAGATCACAGGTTGTTCTTAACATAACATCACGCCTTGTTTCCCCGAAGGGTTAGGCAGAGGTGTACCTATAGTACACCCACATTTCGCCGTATTACAGATCACAGGTTGTTCTTATCAACTAAAAATCACCACCATTTGGATCATTCTCACTAATTCCACCAGCAGTTCTCACCAGTTCCATGGAACTAATTGCTGGTGGAACTAGTGAGAATGATCCCTGATTCGGGTCTAAGTCAGTCATGTTGGAAAATAAGACTTATTTCTTTTGACATAGAGTTCATTTTTCTGGACGAATAATTTCAATCAATTTCGACAATTTTTTGCTATACAGGGTGTAAGGGACAGCCCTCCGCAAACTAACAGGGTGCATTCAACTCCTTCTTTTGAATCATATTCTCAGAAAAAATTTCATTTTTAATTTTTTTTTTCAGTTACAGCATTCTCGAGTCACTCGGCAACTACGCAATTTTCAGAGCTAAAACTAAACGTAAGTATTAGTTTGCGTTATCTGTGTTCTAGCGCGATCCGTCATTCTTTTTAGATTCTTGAAAGGTTATCTCAATTTTACTCGGGGTGGGATGGGTAGGGAACATACATTTTCGAACGAAGCACTTCGTATAATAATGATCGAACTTTACCGTTATTTCAATGTAACATTACATTATATGTACGTAGCGCTCTATTTATGTAAATAAAACAGCTAAAATAAAAAAATCAGCAATGGATGTTGGAATACTCGGCGGCCGAAGGCTCGCTGCGCTGCCGTTCGCTACGCGCGTTTTGCCACGGTAGTGATACATTGCGTGTGAGGTAATAAAACAAATCAAGTTTATAGGATTCCCATAATGTTCCTGAAATAATTTCATGTACCGGTCATCTTAGTATGATATATTGAATTCACCCTATTAGTCTACGGAGGGCTGTCCCTTACACCCTGTATATTCACAAGTTTCTCTCGTGTATCCTTTCTGTCCAAGTTCTGTAAATTTAAGAAAGTTTCAAAAAATTATCATAAAAGATGAAACTAATTATCTATACTTGATATAAGTATGATGATATATCCTGCCAGCGTTTTCGGCTTCCAGTCTAACCGGCTGCAGCTGAATACCAGTATTTTACATGGAACGACTTCCTATCTGACCTCCACAACCCAGTTATTTATATAGATGAGATATTCACTAATCTGGGTACTTCGCCATAGCAATGATATACTTTTCCAAATTCTGCATGTGTTTGTAAAGAGAGAAAGTGGAACAATTCAAAATGGCCGCACACTCTCTTATGACGAAATAGAAACTGCTTGGAGTATTCTCTTTTAGCTCTTCATCAAACTTTTTATGCCAATCCATGGATCGCGACATAAAATCCTCGTCGTAATGCCTGAACCAATACTTACATTCTGATACATTTTCTTTATTTAACAAGGCTTCAAAATTATCTTCCCATGAAACTTGTTCTTCTATCAGCTTTTTTTCTTCTTGTAAAACTTTTAACGGTAATTCGTCCTCCGAATCACTTTCGTATTTCGATTTCACTCGTTCAGCTTTTAGTTTTTCAAATTCTGTATTATTTTTAAATTGTTCTATCTTTCGGTTAAGTATTTGTTCCAGTTTAGGGTTATCCTGTAAACCATAAAGGCTCGATGTATCTTCTTCTTCGACTTTTATTTTAATGTATAGTTGATTGACATCATAATTTTCTTCATCAAACTTGGGATCACCTTTTGGTATTAAATCATCTAATTTAATTTCTTCTTCTCCCTCAAATACTTTTGATTCCCAATGTTCGTCTATCTCTTCAATATTATCTGTTTTATCCGGATTTTGTTCGTTTTCACTTTGTTCTAGTAGACTTATCAGTGCGTTATTATTTGATAGATTCTGTGTAGCAGTAACATTTGATTGATTTTCTATATTTCCAGTTAGAATGGAACTTGTTCTAGTTAATGTATCACTGGCTTGTTCCACATTTGCTAGGTTTGCAGTTTCATTTTGAGTAACATTACTTACATTTAACACACTATCGAACTGATTGCTTCGAACAGCCAAACCGACTGCTTCCTGCGTTTTATTAATTAAATCAAATTGCTTAAGATTGTAGTAATCACTAATTAATTCATCTACTTTCTTTTTGGCTTCTAAACTATTCACTTTAGCTCTTTTTCTGGGTTCTTTTGGTGTTTCCTCATTGCCAAACGTGTTCGCTTTCCTTTTTCTAGGTTTCCTTTCTTGTGGTGTTTTATACTCACGGGGAACTGGGCACTTATATTTTTTACAAGCACCTAGAATTAATTCTTTAATAGTTTGCTCCCTGTCAAAAGTATCTGGATTAAAATGCGCGAATACACTGTCGTCATCAGTAACATCACTTATACTCGCGCCATCATCGTAGAGAGAATTGTTGTACTGTAATGGTTGATCTTCGTTATTAGCATAAAAATCTTCTCCATTATTTTGCTCCATTTCATCCTTTGAATCAAGTTCTTCGAATGAGTCATCGAAAATATTCTTGTCATTATCTTCTTCAGTAATGATAAATTCTTTTTTAGCTTCTTTGATAGCCTGATCTATTATTTCTACTTTATTTTTAGTTTCTTTAGGAACTTCCTTGTCATTTGCTGAATTTTCTGAATCATTAACGCCTCTGCTTTGTTCTGTCATACTCTGATCTATGTCATCTATATTTTCAGCTACTTTAGAAACTTCATTTGCTGGATTTTCTGAATCATTAATTCCTCTGGCATCTTCTGTCATACTCTGATTAGTATCATCTACATTTTCCCTTTCTTCACAAAGTTTTTCATTTACAGGATTTTCTGAATGATTAACTAATCTATTACAACATTCTTTCATACTCTGATCAGTGTAATCTACATTTTCAGTTTCTCTAGAAACTTCTTTTTCACTCACTGGGTTTTCTGAATCATAACCATGATCACTTTCTTTGTCGTTACTCTCGTTTTGTACATCTTCACATGTAACATGTTCCATCCTCGGTGGGTTTGTTATCATCCAATTTCTGTTTTCGCAATTTTTAACATATACCATTTCTGATATACTCTTTTTCGTAACTATCGTGCCTAGAATTACTTTGCTGACTGTTTTTCTATCTTCACTAACACCTTTGATTATATTGTCTGAATTTGTGTCCACCAGCTCAAAATATTTACAAGCATAGTTAAGAGAATATTGCGTAAAATCTTCACTTAGAAGAGCTCTTATTTCTTGGTCCTGAGTGTGTTCTATAACTATTTCCGTGTAATCATACATGGGCGTCAATGTTGGTAAAAACATATGTTTGGGAATAACTCTTGCTTCGTCATTTTCAGGTATTCTATTAATCAAATTTAGTGCTGTCTCGTCTTGTAAGTTTTTGTTGTTCTGTGGCCTGTCACCCATATGTTCTAAATAAACGTAATCATCAATATCCAAACAATGTAGTTCTGCCATATGTAGAGAAGACTTACAAAGCATTATCTTTCTAAACTGCATATAGCTGCACCAATCTCTAAAAGAAAATAGCCTCGTACTTGGTTCTGAGTATTTCCCCATCCTGTGTGATTTGGAAAGATTCCTCTCATCATTTATCCTGTCAACGGCATCCGATAGCTTTTCTTCGTATTCGCCATCTAACCCAAGGCACATCTTTAAAGCGAGAAGAACATAGGACATGGCGACTCCTTCATAGTTAGGCATTTTTACCAGCTGCTCTTTAGATTTGCTAGTCATATCAAGGAAGTCGCAACGATGGAAAAACATCAAGGAATAAATCATTGGCTTCATATCATTTGGGAGGCAGAGTTCTAATAGAAAGTCATCAATGATTTTTCTCATATCAGGAACTTTTGGTGTTCCTAAGTCAAGTATTCGTAACAAAGACATTGCCAGAGCACGAGCTCTATGCATATTACATACTTTGCTGTGAATAAATGCTGACCACTCATTTCGTATGTTTTTAACATGAATACCTTCAGGCAGAAATCTTTGTAAGTTGGAGAAATTCAAGCGATTTTCTTTAATAAATCTATACATGTGGTAAAGTTGTATGTCACTTTCATCTAGATTTAATGCTAAGTATAACATGGCTATAATAATGGGTTTTGACAGTAACTTGATGTCTCTTCGGGAACCATCCATTATAACATTTTTGTTTAATTTTTTTGTTGTTCCTTCATTTTCTAGTTCATTTTCTTCTACATCTGGTACAGCCTTACTGCCACTATTTTCATCGACCATGAAACTGGGTAATGTTATGTTATCATTATTTCCTTCATTGGATTTATTTTCGAATCTGTAAAAAAAAAATGTCAGTTGTCATTAACTCATTATTAGTCAAACTTGATATTATTTTAGATCATTAATAAGTGAAAACAGTTTCAATGATAATTTTTATTTATCAGGTAAACAGTAATGTAACTTTCGCTCTTTCTCGAAAAGAAAACGGAAATAGAAGTATTTCCTACAGCTATTTTCTTTTCATTTGATTGGTTCTTTTTTCTCCAAGATTTCACCTGGCAGTGCTTTAATAATGCTGTATGTGATAAGGCATAATAGCCATTGAGGTTCAATGTAAACTAGAGCAGCTATTACAGTCCTACCAACTTATCTGTGAACTGAAAGAGGACGGCACCGTCGATTTAGTGTTGCTAATTAATATAAGGTGCCCAAAATCTGTGCTGAATTGTCTTAGTTTGTAGTCTGTCTCTGTACTAATTAAAATAAAATAAAATTGAGTAAGTTGTCAAGAAGGAAATTTCACATTAGACATAATCGTTTAATAAGAATTACAGTTTTTACAAATTAAAAACAATGATACCTATATACAAATAATAAAATAAATAAAAAGAATTTAATAATTTACAGTTACGTAGGTACGCTAACAGTTTAGTCTCTCAGCAATAAACAATGGCTTTATCTAAAAAGTAATCCAATGATGTGGAAATTCAGCAGATAAAATGTTCCACGGCGGGGATACAACTTTCATTTAATGCGAAGTTAAGTAGGTACCTACCTTGCAAGAGGTACCTGGATGTCTAGCATTTAGTTATGACCGTACCTAACCCCTAACACCAGATTCGACTAATTATAATTAGCAGTGGTACCTAGTGGTAGTGTAGTGTAATAAAAAAAAACAAATTGCTTTACAATGATTTATTGAAAACCAGGTTTACAGTAATTGTGATCTTCAGATGAACCTGCATACACAACTTCATCCTGGTTGTGAGGCCATACTCCGCTTATTTCCGTACCACTATCATCATTATCACTATCGCTTTCGGTTTCAGTGTCACTTACCACTTCTATAATCAAAGGTTTATCTAAATACAAATCATGTTTTAAGTATTCTACTTCTAACCTGTGAACGTGTTTACAATGCTGTGCCCACCCATGAACTGTAATAGCGTCAAAAGCTTCTCTAACTAGGCGGGGAATTTCAGCATTTGTGTGCTCAATATTTACATCAGCAACTTTTCTTTTCAATGTGCTCCATATGAGTTCAATGGGATTGAGATCACAGTGATAAGGTGGTAAATACGAGGAGGGATCAAAAAGTAGTGAGAACGACATACTCCTTGGTAAGAAAAAAAATAAATACTGGCAGGCATAGCTCAGATACATATTTGTAATACCTATTAATAAAAAATAAAAAATCTTCGATTCTCTTTTGTTTTTTTCTGAATGTAGTCATTTGTTTGCTTCGTGTCGGAACGTGTTCTCGAAAATGGAGAAAAACGAAGTGCGAGCCGTTATTAAATACCTCTATTTAAAAAAGTTAACGACACAAGAGATTCATTGCGATTTGGAGGCAACATTAGGAGAGTCTGCTCCGCCGTATTCCACTGTCGCAAGATGGGCTTCTCAATTTCGAGTAGGGAGAACGAGCACGGAAGACGAACATCGTTGCGGCCGTCCATCAACGTCAGTCACCCAAGAAAATGTTGCGAAAGTCGAGAAAATTGTATTGAGCGATCGAAGAGTTACCATCCGATACTTAATTAAAGAAACGGGCATTTCATATGGAAGCATTCAATCCATATTGAAACAATCTTTGAATATGAGAAAAGTCTCCGCAAGATGGGTGCCGAGAATGTTAACCGACAGTCAGAAACAAAATCGACTTGACATTTCGAAGATATTGTTAGACAAGTTTCAAGATGATTCTGAAAACTTTTTGCCTCGTTTCGTAACAATGGACGAAACATGGGTCCATCATTTTGATCCCGAGACAAAACAGCAATCTTCGCAATGGAAATGGCCATCATCACCGACTCCGAAGAAGTTTCGTGCCGTGGCATCGGCTGGCAAGGTTATGGCCTCAATATTTTGGGACTCAGAAGGGATATTGTTGATTGATTACATGGAGCGTGGAACCACTATTACAGGCCAATATTATGCAGCTTTAATTCCCAAGTTGAGGAAAGCCATCAAAGAGAAAAGGAGAGGGAAACTTCGAAGGGGCGTGCTGTTTCATCACGACAACGCACCCGCGCACAGGTCGGCAGTTGCGATGGCTGCCATTCAGCAAGCTGGCTTCGAATTGGTTGAACCCCCCTTATTCACCAGATCTGGCGCCTAGCGATTTTTATCTGTTCCCCAAATTGAAAGTATACTTAAGGGGAAACAGGTACGAAGACGATAACGAGGTGATGGATGCCGTGGAGAGCTTTTTGAAGGACCAAGACAAAACTTTTTTTTTGAAAGGGACTGAAGCCTTGGAAAAGCACTGGACTCGGTGTGTAGAGAGACTCGCAGACTATGTAGAAAAATACATTATTATGTTATCAATAGTCATTTTATTCTATCTCAATCTCACTACTTTTTGATCCCTCCTCATATAAGCATTTGTGTCTATTGTCTTCTAAAATTTTTTCAATCTCATATACAGGTTCAGGCTTGTTTCTCTTAATTATTTCTAAAAGCTGAGGTTTAGTCAAATTCTCTCCGTAGTCAATTCTATTTTGGGTCAACCATAATTGCATATCTTTTTTTATGGAATTCGTATTTTGGACTTTATTCACACAAATACGGCGATAAGGAGCATTATCCATCACGATTATGGATGGCTCTCGTAAATTAGGCACAAGTTTTTCAATAACCCACTTTTTAAAGTTGGTACTTTGGTGCTGGTAGTTAGGTTGTTGGTATAATAATACTGCTGACTCCAATTTTTAGAATGTACCGAAGAATGGTGCTTTATTATCGAAATGTTCCCGCTTAAATAGTAAATTACAATTAGGACCTAACCAATGACAAGTGCAGAATAAATATTTACAAAAATCTTAACCAATAGAAATAAAAATATTATAACCAATCAAATCACAGCATTGTTGTATCTCTTTTGCCTCGCGGTGTCGCGTTAGCGCCGAGTCGCGCGGTCGCGCGCCGTGCGCACCGCAGTTATAAATATAGGTGGCGCGTAGTTCGCGCTTCATTCGTCGAGGCAGCGTTGTCCAGTGAAGATGTTTTGTGCTCGCGGCGGCGACAGAAGATTGACGCGAATACCAGCGTACTGTTTCGAAGAATACGACTTTAGCAGAACGTTAAAACGTATTGTTTCTTGTAGACAGGGGTTGTCAAAACGTGCTTTGATAAAAGAGTTCTTTTGAGAACTGTTGCGTTTCTTTGTCAGAACGTCAAAACGTGTAGAGTTCTTTTCAGAACTGTTTGCTTCTGTGTTTCTTGAACAGAATGTCATAACGTGCAGATTGTGCTGTGATTGAGAGGTAGCTACAGTACTCCCCCTCAAGCGAAGCGTACCGGCAGCTTGATGGCACGGCCCGTGCGTGTTGTCTTGTTCATGGCAGGCTCAGCGGGCTGTGATGTCATGTTGGCCGGAGGTACTTGTGTTTGCTTGGTAACGGTTGGAGTGGTACTGCTCTGGGTTTTCTTGGTAATGGTAACTGTAGAGTTCACTGGTGTGGTAATCTTGGTTGATGGTGAGATGTTGGTATAATCTGTGACGACATACGCAGGCTTCAATCGATCGATTGAAATGTTGGTTTGTCGATCTGGTAACTGTATGGAATACACTTTATCTGTTCGGCTTATAACTCGATAGGGGCCTTCGTATGGAGTCTGAAGTGGTTTTTTTACTGCATCTGTTCTGATAAATACGTGACTGCAATTGAGTAAATCTTGATGCACGAACACGCTTTTATTATTTCTGTGATGCTCGGTGACGGCTTGCGGTTTGTTTGCCTGAATAATGTCGCGCAGTTTTTCAACGTAAGTATAATCCATTGAAGGTGTGCAGGTACTTGATGTAAAAAATTCCCCAGGTAGACGTAAGTTGTACCCGTAGGTAAGTTCAGCGGCGCTCACGCCGGTGTCTGTTCGTAAAGCGGCTCGTAGTCCGAGTAGCACGGTAGGTAACTCGTCGATCCATGTACTTGCGTCGGAGATTTTCGCGCGTAATGCAGTTTTGAGAGAGCGATGCCACCGTTCAACAATACCGTTACTTTGAGGATGATAGGGTGTTGTGCGATTTTTCTTGATTCCCATTTGCTTCATTAGGTTTTGAAATAGCTGACTCTCGAACTGGCGACCTTGGTCGCTTGTTAGTGTGGTCGGGCATCCAAATCTTGCTATCCAATGTTGATAGACGATATCGGCTATTCGAACAGCTGATATTTCGTCGGTAGGTATTGCTTCGGGCCACTTCGTTAATCGGTCAATCATTGTTACTAGGTACCTATGACCTTGAGCTGTTGTAGGTAGCGGTCCGACAATATCGACGTGTAGATGTTGAAAACGGTCGCTTGGCGGGAAAGATGAGATGTTCGAGAATGTGTGTCGTTGTATCTTGCTTTTCTGACAATGTATACAGGTTCGAGTCCAACGGCTGATGTCTGCGTTCATTGATGGCCAGAAGTATTTTTGAGCTGTAAGTTTGCGAGTCGTGCGCGTACCAGGATGACTGATGTTGTGCACGCTGTTAAAAACTTCTTGTCTATATTGCTCGGGTATGTACGGGCGTACATAAGGAGTAGATGTTTCGCAGTATAACTCGACGTCAGTGTTAGGTATTGTTATTTTCTTGAGGGTGATGTTGTTTTGTTGTAATAATAATTGTTCAATGTTGCTGTCCTTTTCTTGCGCGCTGGCTATGTCGTTGTAGTTTAATGTAGATGGGCATGAAATTGTTTCTATGCGGCTGAGCGTGTCTGCAACGATGTTTTGTTTACCGCTCACGTGCCTTATGTCTGTGGTAAATTCGCTTATAAACAAAAGTTGTCTAGTTCGTCTTTGTGTTTCCGAGTTTGAATGAGTCTTCGACATTACGTATGTTAGCGGCTTGTGATCGGTAAATATGATGAGATGACGTCCTTCGAATGTCTTGCGGAAGTGTTTGACTGCCATGTAGATTGCAAGTAGTTCACGATCGAAAGTAGAGTATTTCTTTTGCGCGTCGGTGAATTTCTTAGAATAATATCCAAGCGGTTGCCATGTGTCGCTAATGTATTGTTGTAGTACGGCGCCAGCTGAGTTGTCGGATGCGTCGCAGAATAAGGCGAGTGTTGTATGGTGCGATGGGTGAGCGAGTAGAGCTGCGTTTATGATGCTAGCTTTACATTGCTCGAACGCTTGAGTTGCTTCGTCGGTCCACGTGATTTGAGTTTTGTCTCTCTTCTTAACATTATGTAGGTATGAGTTCAATGGTGCTTGTAGGGATGCGGCGTTAGGTATATGATCGCGATAGAAGTTGATCATACCGAGAAATCTTCTTAACTCTTCGATTGTAGTCGGTTTGGGATAGCCGGTGATTGCTTGAATTTTGTGTTCCGGAGGTTTGATGCCTTTTGTTGATACTGTGTATCCTAGGAACTGGACTTCCGGTTTACCTAGGTGGCATTTGGCGGGGTTGATAGTGACGCCATTTTCTTCTAATCTCTTTAGTACGATGTGAAGGTGTTCTCGGTGTTGAGCTTCGTTTTCTGATGCCAATAATAAATCGTCGATGAACGGGAAGACAAAATCTAATCCTCGTAGTACTTCATGTATGTAGCGTTGAAACGTTTGTCCCGCGTTTTTCAAACCAGGGCACATACGTGGAAATTCGAATAATCCCATTGGGGTGATGATGGCTGTCTTCTCAATGTCTTCTTCTCTTACGCTCAGCTGTTGGTATGCACGGTTGAGGTCTATTGTAGAGAAGATAGTTTTTCCGGATAGATGATGAGTGAAATCTTTGATGCGTGGAACGGGGTAGCGATCTGGTATGGTGATGGAGTTGAGTCGGCGATAATCACCACATACTCTAATATCGCCATTTTTCTTGGGCACGATGTGTAGAGGTGATGCCCATGGACTTTTACTAGGTCTGCATAGTCCTTGTTCGATCATGTTTTCAAATTCTTTCTTGACTATTTCGAAGCGATGCGGTGGAATTGGTCGGGCGCGACTATGTATCGGTGGTCCGTGTGTTTCGATGAAATGTTGCACGTTGATATCGGAGTTTAGTTTCATTGATGTTAATCTTGTTATGCCTGGATATTGAGCTAGTATGTCGTGGTATGATTGCGACATGTCGATGCTGCGTACGGTAGGCACGTTCGATGCTCGTACGGGGGCGTTGACCTTTAAACTCGTAACTCCGTCGATTAGTTTTCTGTTTCTCAAGTCAACGATGAGTTGGTGATGCTTGAGGAAGTCGGCTCCGAGTATTGGCTTCGAAACGTCGGCTACAATGAATTTCCATTTGTACGGACGTCGTAGATTAAAATCGAGAGATAATGTTTTCTCGCCATACGTAGCTATCGTAGTATTGTTCGCTGCGTATAGTTGAAATGGTAACGGCGTTGCTACTTGGCCTTTTCTTCTCGGTAGCACGGATATGTTGGCTCCAGTGTCGACTAAGAATGATAGGTTCGAGTTTTTATCGGTGATGTATAGGCGGTGAGATTTTTCTTGAACGCCGGTGTCCGCCGCTGCCAACGTTCTGTCTAGTTTTCCGCATTTTGATTCTTGAATGAGCAAGGTGCTGTGCAGCGTCTCGCTTGCTCTTTGAAACGTCGGTGATAATAGCAGAATGGTGATGGCGATGCTTCTCGATTGCGTGATCGTGATGCGTTACGGTGGTGAGATGGGTAGCGGCTGCGGCGATGATTATTGTTGTATGGTGGTCTTGATTTAAGCTCGGCTATTTCTAGCGATAGTTTTCTTATTTCGGTGATAAGGTACTGCGTATCTGCTTGCGGTGCGGACGGTGTAGGTGGTGCGGGTGACTGTACAGCTGCGACTTCTGTGGAAGCGGTCTGCTCCATCATCTTATCGGCGAGTAGCGCGAGTTCCTCGAGTGCTGTCTTAGTGCTGAATGATTCGCTGACTGCGAGGACTGAGCGGATGTGTGATGGAAGATGGTTGGTCCACATGAGGCGCAAGGTGGAGTCGGGAACTTTGTCTCTGGCAAGGTTTCGCATGCGGCGGAGGAGTTGGGTCGGCTTCTGGTCTCCGAGTTCCATCTCTGACAGCAGTTTTTGGAACTGGCGGCTGTCAGATTCCTCGTAGGCGGATATGAGTCTGTCCTTGATGGCTTTGTACTGGTCCGTCTCTGGTGGGTTGTACAGTAGGTCCATGATCTGCTCGATGTCTTGACGCTCCAGCTGTGCTATGACCATCTGTGCGAGCTGTGCTTGGCCTTTCTTCAGATCGTTGGTGGCAGCCTCGAAGCTAATAAACCAGAGTCGTGGTCGATCGCGCCAGAATGGTGGAATGCGCATGGTGAGAGAGATGCCGGCAGCTTCAGCCTTCGTGACGGTGTGTGATGGTGAAGAGCTTGACTGTTCTTCCGTTGGGCAGGGATTTGGCATCTTGAAATTGGTGAGGAGCGCTGATTCTTCGGTGATTGGTTATTTCTCTTCAGGTGTGCTTGGTTCGGGGTCACCACTTTGGTGCTGGTAGTTAGGTTGTTGGTATAATAATACTGCTGACTCCAATTTTTAGAATGTACCGAAGAATGGTGCTTTATTATCGAAATGTTCCCGCTTAAATAGTAAATTACAATTAGGACCTAACCAATGACAAGTGCAGAATAAATATTTACAAAAATCTTAACCAATAGAAATAAAAATATTATAACCAATCAAATCACAGCATTGTTGTATCTCTTTTGCCTCGCGGTGTCGCGTTAGCGCCGAGTCGCGCGGTCGCGCGCCGTGCGCACCGCAGTTATAAATATAGGTGGCGCGTAGTTCGCGCTTCATTCGTCGAGGCAGCGTTGTCCAGTGAAGATGTTTTGTGCTCGCGGCGGCGACAGAAGATTGACGCGAATACCAGCGTACTGTTTCGAAGAATACGACTTTAGCAGAACGTTAAAACGTATTGTTTCTTGTAGACAGGGGTTGTCAAAACGTGCTTTGATAAAAGAGTTCTTTTGAGAACTGTTGCGTTTCTTTGTCAGAACGTCAAAACGTGTTAGAGTTCTTTTCAGAACTGTTTGCTTCTGTGTTTCTTGAACAGAATGTCATAACGTGCAGATTGTGCTGTGATTGAGAGGTAGCTACAGTACTATTCATCTCATCATGATAATTACCACTTTTTGTGTTCGATTTAAACACAAGTAATGCATTTGTAACAAATCCAGTATCTCCTCCCGCATGAATAATAATATATCTTTGCCCTTTCGATACAGGCTCCAATACTCCGTCTTCACCCTCATCTTGCCAACATTTACCCGATGTATACGAAGAGTGAATATAGGTCTCATCTATATAAATTATGGGCCGGGGCTGGGGAGATTTATTACTTTTATCCACTGCATGCAAGTACTTAGCTCTCCAAGCTGATATTTCATTACGCTCCATAAGAACCTTCCGATTGGACTGAGATTTTTTAAAACGAAATCCCACCTTGTGAAGCAGCTTTCGCAGACTCTCTCGCTGTCCTGTGTAATTTATTTCTGCCTTTAAGACCTCTAGAAGCTTTTTAACAGTAGGGACCTCTTTTTTAGCAGAATAAAATTCATGTACTTTCCTCCGTATAACTCCCATGTCAAAATCATCAACATGCACAAATCCACTTTTACGTTTCCTCTCCTTGCCTGGTGTCCGAATTTTTGTACCAGTTTCTTCTGCTGCGTGCCCTTCCTTAACTATTTTTGAAATTAGTCCTTGACTCACACCTGAAATATAAGATAATAAAATAAATGTTAGTAGAATGTTTGAAATCTGACAGGTTAGTTTGCTCACTCACTTAGCAGGTTACCTATTAGATGTACGTTACCGTTACGCTAACCTGCAGCAAGAATAGAAACGAATATTTCGTGGACTTAAATAATTAGTTAAGTATTGGGTAATTTATAACAAGAAAGTTAAGTTGACAACACTAACCTGTCGCTGCCGAAATTCGTTTGTATATTTGATTAAATGGAATAATCGGAGACCCCGCCCGAGCTTCTTCTTCAAAAAACCTTTAGAATAATGTTTCGAGCATCACTTTTAATAGTTTTCGGCATATTTAATTTTATAAATTCAGCAATATCACGACAAAACAACCAGAGAACCCGAATGTAGTATACACTGACAATCGAATGACATTTCAACATGACGGCGGCCGTAGTTCCAATTTTCGCCATTTCACAGATAAGTTGGTAGGACTGTAGGAGTGTACAAACAAAAGATGTGTTCAGCAGATGTCAAATGTGACAACTTTAGTCTGTTTACTCAGGTAGTAGACTGAGACTTTTGCTGTCCGGGACAAAAATATGTTGCGCAAAAAATTTGTTTGCGGTGTCTGCTCTATTTTACATTGAACCTCAATGATACTAGCCTAGAAGTATTTTTTTTTAAATGAGACTTGAATATTTAATTTAATAATTAAGATAATATTCATAACTTACCCTAATGCATCTTTATTCTGATATTTCTTGATGTATCTAGTCCAGATCCATAAAAGTTTTAATTTAAAGCTGGGCTTAGCTCCAGCTGTGACCAGCTCATCCGCCAGACCCAATATTATAAAGTTATATGCATGCCATTTGTACCATTCTCCACTCACTGGAAAATAATATTAATAAATTATTAGGTATTAAATGTACAATGTATCATAATACATACAACTCACTTTAACAACATATTGTTAAAGTGTACACACGCCAAAAGAGATAAGTAACCAACGCACACTACAAAACTATATTGCTACTGTACATACTGCTACCAATGACAGCCATGCACACATCACATTCGTAGATTGAGTGCGCTAATGTCTTGTAAATGATAGTATAACATAATTTCACATCGAAAATTAAAGTGTTTGTAGCCCAACGAATAAGCCTTATATTTCTGAATATTGCTATATGAGTTCGAATCTCTGAAATGTAGATACTTTTTATGATTTAAAATTTTAAGCTAAAGCAAATAGAATAATTTTGAAAACATGCTTTTTCAATAGGTATTAAATTTCTGCAGCAAAGAAAGGTGGGGCAAGGTGTAAGTGCCTGTAAGAGAAGTGGTTTGCACTGAACAAATTGACTATCTTTAAGAGGGCTGTCACATATTGTTACCTCTCTCGCTCACACAAAACCAAATTTTTAAGAATTTTAAATGAAAAGAAGCTTTTTTTAAAAATGTAATCAATGTGCGACTTATTAAAAACATATTTCTATTGTGTAAAAAAAAAACTAAATATTTTATTTCACATAAACCTTTGAGTACATGTTAATTTAAATACCACACTATGAGTGACGGATAGGAATATTATAGCAGATAGCGGAGCAAACCCCAGTTCCGTGCTAGGAATTAACCTGTGTTATGGACACTAGAGGCCACTCCACCACCTCACTAGAAACATTACTTCAAACGTCTGTAGTATAAAAAATATTGAGTACCTGGATTCCCAGTTTAGGCATACCTGTATATAGGGAATCTATATAATTTTTTTTATTTTTAAGTTATCTAATAAACTTAGCTCAATAAGTAGATCTGTTTTTGAGATGATTTAAATAAATGCTACAATGCCTCTCTCGGGAGAGGTGTCAAAATGTGACAGCCTTCTTAAGTATTATCCATTATAAACTGTGTAAAAAGTTGCAGAGGTTAGAAATGGAAGTTCTACGTAAGGTGCCTCTAAACCTACAAAAGATTGTACGATAATAATTTGCAGCTAAATGATCTACATTAGTAACTAACCCCATACAATAACATTGTGCAATAAGTGTGATGTTTCACAATATAATTTTATTGGCTGTGTATGATATATGCTGAAAAGCTTTTTTTTAACCATCTGGTTGCTAGCAGTTACCCCTAATAACTACGATAGGCCTTAGATAGTAAATAACGCTAACTAAAGCCACCACTAGCAAAGATTAAAAACGTGTTTTTTTTTTGCAGCAACAAAAGTGCTTGGAGATAAGTGTAAAAACTAAGGAAAGGAAACCAACTTACTTTGAATCGTACTGTCGTGAACTTTAAAGATTCTTCTTCTCGCTATACCAATAGTACCATCAGCCAGAACTTGTTGTACCACCATAGTTTCGCGGACATTCGTGTTTTGAGTATTACATTCTACACAGTAATAATATCCATCTATCAATTTTAGTGCGTTGCCGCCACACTCTACACAGGGATCAGCAGACTGCATTTTACAAGTTATTAAGACTATGATATGAAATGACCATGAAAAATAAATACCAACTTAGATCACATGTGATTTTTTACTCCCGCCATCTAATGTCAATGTCAAATTGTCAAAACCAAAATTTCAGTGTTGCTATTTAGAGTATACAAAAAAAAACTCACGTTTGGTATTCTCAGACACCTAAGTTTGAGAAAATGGATATTTTAGTTTTAACTTATGTGAAATGGCCAGTTGAATAATATATTATAAAGTTGCTTCAAAATAATGCTATACGCCGCTAAATTATTAAATTGACGTGTAAATTATTACCATAGCAAAACCAAATCTACTAAACTAGAAGCAAGCTTAAAAACGTGTTGGTTTAAAGTTTTTGTTATTTTTTCTAAAACACCTTTTTGGCTTTCTGAATTAAAATTTTATGCTTGATATGTGATCTGATAAGAATGGCAAGGAAAACCGAATTTTATTTAAAAATTACAAAATACTAGGTATTTTTTATATAGAACTTTAAATTAAAAAAAATTGTACTTACTGGTTTTATTGGTGTGGTAAATAAATAAACGTAATTCATTTCTTGTTTCGTATTATACTATAGTAATAGTTTCAGAAAGAAACAGTTCAAAATAAACGATCTTCTTCTTTTCGTGTCCTTCGACTACTACTCAAACTTAATGCGATCAGTAAGATTGTAAAAAGTATCTTTGCAGTATATAGATTCAATCTCTTAGTATTGTATAATTGCACAGCACATGTGTGAGCACTATGTACTGTAGAGGCTTTCATTGGGCCGGCCTTCAGCATGAATCCTCCTCGGATTGTGGCATTGGCTGATAAGACAAACACTGGTTTTTGAAATATAGAATAGGTTCGAACTATGACATATAGTCAAATTATTTGTTATTGTGTCAGTGCTGTGCTAGCTTTATGGTTGACAGTGTAACGTGCTTTCATATAAGCCAATAAATAGTGATAGCAGTGTTCCTGTGTACCTCATTTATATAACCAACAACACTAATCCAGAAGAGACCAAATAGACAATTTACGTACTGGTTTGCACTAGTATCGTGGCATTGAAACCAACCTTGCTGACGGGACATAGTCCTTGCGAGGTGTGTCAGGTTGACACAACTGGTCCAATTGACGATTGTGGACCCATAGTTTGGTCAGAATTGTCTGACAGTCAATGGAGCTTAGTGACTTCGCGATATTTTGAGATTTTTCCCTCTGGAGTGTGGCCATGAGTTAGTACTTCGTATGAACTATTGCTTCCTCACGCTCATCAACGTCCGGTGTGGTTAAAGTTTAGGTTGATTAGTTTAAGTTTTCTTCCCCCTCCCCCCCTGGGCAGATGTGAATTGTCACGTCTTGTTGTTAACACTTAAGGGGCACGTTGGTTCCTTTTTGCTTGCGGGGTTTTTGGCCAAGGAGGCTGGGACAGTAGAATGTTAGGTTGCCCGGGCGCTTTGTGGCATATGTTAAAGTTTAACTTGGCTGGCACTAGACGGAGTGCTGGGACTTTGCGGTTCGTTATTACTGAGTCTAGCTTTCTCCTATAAGAGATAGACCCCATGTTGTAAATTTCAAGGCTTTAATTGGGCCGGCCTTCAGCATGAATCCTCCTCGGATTGTAACATTGGCTGATAAGACAAACACTGGTTTATTGAAATATAGAATAGGTTCGAACTATAAGATATAGTCAAATTGTTTTATATTGAGTCAGTGGTGTGCTAGCTTTACGGTTGACAATGTAACGTGCTTTTATATAAGCCAATAAATAGTGATAGCAGTGCTCCTGTGTACCTCATTTATATAACCAACAACACACCTCCAGAAGAGACCAAATAGACAATTTACGTACTGGTCTGCACTAGTATCGTGGCAGGCTATTACAGTACCTACGTACTATAAAGCTACCATTAACTGGGTACGTCTTTCATTGACTTGAATTTGAGTGACTCACTCAAATGTCTCGCTGGTGGTGGTGTGTGTGTTAGATCATTAAGTTCACTTCAAAATGGTAGATCTGAATGGTGCTAATCCATGCGTCATGTTCGTGAACGGGTGCCGTCAGTAGGGACTGGTCATCTCTTAACTGCCATGGCTTATTTTAATTATTGAATCGTTTTTGGTTTTTACCTTTTTCTTGCGGACGTTTTTAACGTGCACGTCTTTCTACATAGTTCTCACATACTTAATTTCAACATGAATGATGTAACCAATATTTTGTAACAATATTTTGATTTAAAAGAGTGTCCGTGGAGTTTCTTGCTCGTTCTTCTCCATAGAGATCTACGCTTTGGAATGGGCAACTAGCTTCAACTTTCTGACTAACTGACCAACTCTTTAACAATTCAAAAGTGCCTGTAATTGGTTTATTTGAAATAAATGCTTTGAGTTTGAGTTTAAGAAGCTACCAGGATAGCAGACATTCGCCACGTTCAAGTCCTGGAAATATGCAGATGGTAGTGCATGATGAACAGGAAAGAGAGTGAGGCATGTCCTGTAAGGTGGCTCTACACTGGGACTGTGTCAGGGAAGGGTTGATGATACCTCATTTGGCCAGATTGTTTCTACAGCAGCCAACCTGGGCCAACATCGGTTAAGAGATTTCCAGATTGACCACCGCAGTTTGTGTCCAGGGGGCAGATGTTCTGCCGGAGTGTTGAAATGTGAAAGGGTAGTATGTGTTGTTCCATAATTCAGATTTTTCACAAGAAATTGCATTGACTCTTGAAAATTCTAATAAACGATTTTTTTTATCTTTCAGGTTTTTTCACACATGTTTCTCCATATCACATCTGGTAGTGGCATAATTGTAAACAGTGACAAAATTGCCATTCAGAAAAATAGAATAGAAAAATTATATAATTATTTGCAAACCAAGCCAAACTAAATAAACTAATCAGCAGCATTTGAGGAACTTATTTTCATATTTAAACGGACTGTCTTTTCAAATGTTTTGAAATGTCCCTAGAAAACAAAACAGTTTATTGTTTATAAAAAAACTAAAAAAAACACTAAACATAACACTTCTTTGCAGTCGGTTAAAAAAATGCCATGGTAGCTTTTTGAAATGACGTTATGGCAACTGGAAAGTAGAAACACTGTAAAAGTGGTAATTTTCGTAGCGTATTGCTGTCCGTCATCAATAACTCGCGTAATTCGGGCGTGTGCTCCTTTTGCGCATTTATTGAAATAAACTAACCGTTTTACACCAACGCCGACGCACACGAGTGTTCGCGCCGCTGTTTACCGCTCAAAGATTGTCATGCTATCGTCCTTTCCACCACACCCCTGGGTATCGTGAATCGTAGTCGTGAACTGTTGCGTGTTTATTGCCGACGGCAGCGTTTGAGGCTGTTGTACGGGTTGGATTACATTAATCTGTGTCTGGTGTAGTGTTATGTGTATAAGTTAGCGGGTTGCATAGTTGTGTTGTTGAGCGCGGGACACATTGATGGGCTGTGTCGTGCGCGTCTGGAAGGCGGCTGAGGGGCCGCAGCGGCGGGGTCTTGCTTCGTGGAGGGTCTACGATAAAATCAGCCACACTGGAACTGATGGAATTAGAGAATATCGTCGCGAACACTGTTTATTTGAAAGCCAGAGAGGGTAGGTACCTGATGCTTGATTTTATGCCACTTGTTTTCAGAATCTTAGCTTTGGTTTTTAGTAGATGTTTTAGAGATGATTTTTCAGTATTTTCTTGAGATTTTATTTGCTCCGAATCCTATTATTTGTGCAGTTTGCACACTACAACCATAAAATTAACTTTAACAGAAGTAAATTTGTTTTAGACATTACAAACGAAAAGTTATATTTTTATGACATAATATTATAGTGTTTCTAAAGTTTTTATGGTCCACAATTTAACTACTTATGACTAACTTTGCGAAGCATGGTCACAGCCACAGCATCATATCAACATGAATAAAAAAGAAATTAGTCAAATGAAACATTCAATAATTTCTAGGTAGTTCATTATGTATGTTGTTTACTGCTAAAAAAGTCTCATAATTTCTCCTAATTAAAAATAAAACGCTTATTCAAACCTCCACCTTATTGGCAAAACAATAAAGTCAATTATGAAAATGCAAATGCACAAGTAACAGTACGAGTATTGATCATTTGAAATTATAATAGAAATCAGTCTGATGTTATGAAGAGAATTATTCATGTGTAACTTAGTTGCTAAGGATGAGACATTCAAAACATTAAGGTATATTTTTGTTGTTATTTATTGTTTAATGATTATGTTAAATCCCTGCTATTAAGGAAATTGGATGTACTCCTAATTGCACTCGTTATTATGATCGGTAAAACATGTTGATACTGATTTGTTTGGCCTTGAGGAATAAGGAAATATATTCTTTTATTAATAATTTTGTCTTATAAGACGTTTTTAAATGGTCAAACATAGGCACATACTCTCAATTCAGTTATTTCTGAAATAGCTTCTGCCCGCAACTTTGCCTATGTGTTTTTCCTTTTTGCCCGCCACCTATGTGTCGTAGCGTAATGTTAAATAGCCAATAACCTTCCTCAAGAATTGGGCTATCAAATGCAAAAAGAATTTATCAAATCCTACTGGTAGTTCCAGAGATTAGTGCGCTCAAATAAACATACTCTTCAGCTTTATTATATTAGTATAGATATAAAAAACTAAAACTCTATTTTCAAACTTGTGTATAAGCTGCTTGTTGAATAAAATTACGTCACAACAGAAATAATCGTAAAATATCTTGACTTAAATATGCACACAACCAGTCTTACAAACCTGTACTGTAATATTAGCAGATGCATACATAAATATAAAATATATATTTACAAGCAATTATGCATATTGCTATGTTATATGTGCCTAAGAACTTCCAATCTGTGGGACTAGACTACTAATGGATTTTTCTGGGTTTTTTCTTGCAATTTAAAAGTAAATGAATGAATGATCTCTAATATTTAGGTTCTGCAAGTAAAATCAATAATCAGATTGACTTGAAAAGGAATAAGTTTTAATGTTCCCACCACAGAATAGAGCATCCCCATTCTACTTTTGGGTTATGTAAATTGCAACTTAGACAATTCAAATACCATTTACATACTTGAGAAGAATATAAGTACACTTTGATCATCAATATTTTAGCAAAAGCTTTGACCTTGTTCCCGACACTGGTGGACCACTATTTTTAATATTTTTGAATGTTTTTTTTTTAAGTAATATTTATATTATAAAATATATTTATATATAAATTATTTATATAAATATAAATAGAAATAAAAAAGAATTAACAGTATAATAATAAAAACTTTATTGTCAAAAAGTATGGTAGGTATTTAAGGCAATATTCCTTCCTCGACCCGTGACATACGGCTGCTTCAGTAATGTATATTTAATTGGCACAATAGGTAAAATAAAAAGGAAACAAACAAGGTTACAAATTAAGGAATGTAACGCAAACGTCATGAGGAAGGAAATTGGTTAAAGGTATGCAAATAAAACAGGACAATATTTTTATATATAAATAAAACTTATTTATTGCTCAGTACATAATTTGATAGATTTACTGATAAAGGTTAACGGTAATTAGTGCTTCAAACTTAATTACACATACAACATAACATCATGCCTGTACAGAATACAGGCATGATGTTATGACACACATCTGTGTACCTGTAGTACTCCCACATTTCACCGGTTCTGTTTAAACTTATAATTAATTTAAAAGTAATATAAAAACAGGAACATGCTCTATAGGACTTTTCTATACAGCATGTGGTTATTAATTATTTGGTTTTATTTTTTACATGTTGCATGTATACATTTACAGGTAATTCGGAGTTAAAAGAAATGTAGATAGATAAATAGATAGATTACTCTTTATTAAGTACACCATAAAAATACGACCACAGCCCACAACCACACCAATACAATTAAGGCAAACAGGCGCGACACAAAGGCACCGCGTGTCGCGCGACGAACGGTGCCTTTGTGTCACGTTGCGAGTCGTGCCTTTACAGTATTTTAGTAAAAGTTTGGTTGTTTGATCATTCTCTTGCCCTTACACCAATATATTTGGGACCCGCGCAGCATGTAGTCTTCTTCCATACTTCTTTAATAAAGCAAGCAATCTATCAAGTTGCTTCCTGCTACAAATGCCTAATTTTGTTGATGAGTTATAATTAACAATAACTTATTTTTATAACAACGATTGCACGGTATACATAAAAAACAATTCACACGTTGCAGGAATCTTAAAGATTTATTTTGCTAAATCATTTTGGAAAAAAAGAAAAACAGATTCATATAACCTTTACATTCAGAGGTAGGCAAATCAGGTTTTCATACATAAAATCCATGACATTGTAGCAGGTATCAATGAACCTATAATTAGTTACTACCTAACTTATTGTTGAGTAAGCTTCTAAAATGTTTTACTAAACAGTCGTCCTGTTTTTAAACAACCTACATTATTATCAAGGCATTCAATATAACGTTCTGTTAGGTTTACCTGCATTGTGTTGCTGTAGATATTTTTATTCATAAAATATCCTGTTACAATTCTAGTTTTAAAATATTTATAAATACTAAAGTGACTTCGTGATTTAGGTGCAAAATACTATATTTCTAGCATTAAAATCAGCATCGCTGTAGGTCAAAATCAAAAGTCGTCTATTCAAATTAGTCTGAAAATCGGCACTCATTGAACCTCAAAATGACATAAGACAGTCCCCCAAAATGCCCGCCCTTCACCACTTTCTAGTGATTTAGCTGGGAAGAAGTGGAGCAATAAACTCCCCATCATTCTTATTGCAAGAAATGTCTGATGTGCATGATCTTGCTTGGTTGCTTGAACCTGCAAGCAAGATCATGCACTCAGCATACACTTGCTTGTTACTGTGACTGTTATGCAGAAGTTTTCTTGTATACGCAAGTGCGGCCGTATGCACAATATCCACCCGCAAGTTGTGCCCTGTGAGTAGACGTCTCCAACCGCCTTGCACTGTGTATACTGCAAGCATTTGAAAGACGACATGCTGCGAGATTACCAACCAACATTGTCAAAATCAGAACAACTTTAGTAGTTTTTGTGATAAAGACAGCATAATGTCACACACTATCTTTATAATAAAGCTGAAGAGTTTGTTTTTTTGTTTGTTGGAACGCGCTAATCTCTGGAACTACCAGTCGGATTTGAAAAACTCCTTATTGCATTTGATAGCTCAATTCTGGAGGAAGGCTATAGGATATTAACATCATGCTAGGACTCTTAAAGCCGAGCAAAACGAAAAAATGTCAGAAACAACGCAAAGCGAAAACGAAGTAGGTAATAGCGCGGGGAACAAGAACGCGGCCGAAGTCGCGGGCAGAAGCTAGTGGTAGATAAAATAATAAAAACTTTATTGGGGATAATATTACAAGGGGTTTTACATTGGCCCCAAACTATGCAAGCCCTATCTTGCTATCTTGTTGCTTGTTGCTATCTTGGCCCTTGGGTGAATACCTTTATGGAGGGTTTACCATTTTAAAATAAAATTATAATAATTATTTTAAAAGCAAGTTCGGTAAAAAAGGTTTTCTTCATAATTTAAAAAAAAAAACTAAATAAAAATCTAAGAATAAAAATTAAAAAAAAATAAAGTGTAAATAATAAGACTAGAATAAACGCTGAAACGGTATAGTATAGACCGTCTCACGGTCTTGCGGAAGCCAACTTGCGAATTAAATTAGCAGCATTGTACTCTCTGCAGTATCATCACCATAGATATAAGAAAGTATATTTCTATGATCATCACCTTGGCTAGCACTAAGCTTGTGAGCTCAAAGGAGCGTTCCGTTTCGCGTACAGACACTCGCGTTCACGCTTCTTTGCCTCACACGTTTTCGCAGCTATTCACCGGGTTCACGCCTGTCGCGCCTTGTTCCTGTCCCGAACTCCCGAGACCGTTTTTCTTGTCCGCCTCAAAGGATTCGAAGCTGAAAACGCGATCACTATTCATGCTACTTCTTTAGGCTACAGAATTGCCATTGAGAACCTCATTCGGGTGCGCGCGGAGATCGCGACTCGAATACTGGCCGTGACCCAGCGGCGTGAAGAGTCTAGAGGTTCCTCAAGACAGTAAGGCCAGATGGTGATTCAATGAGTTTATTGAAACCGAACCATACCAATGTAAAATCTATTGCGGAAGAGCAAACAATTTGGAAGGGGTAGCAAACACCCTTCTAACTTTGAACAACAGGCTCGTTGAACATTGAAATAGCGGTAAAGGTTAACTAACGGTGCTCTGCTAATATTACAATTGACAATTTGGAACAGTTTTGCGACTGTCCAGAAATAACACTGCGCGGTCAGAAGGCTTACAAAGGGAAGAGCCTGTTTAAAAGGTCGTTTTAGTCAACAAGTCAACAATTATACGAGTCATAAGACAAAATGTCTTGTGACATGAAGTTCGTGATATCAGAAAGACCAAAATGTTTAACTGCAGCAAACAGGTTTCCATATCAACATGTTATGAAAGTCCAGTCTTTCTCGGGGTTGGAGAGTAGAGATCCCAGGATTAACAAAACAATAAATTCTGCATACACCGCAACAAAAATTTTACAACGAAATAAAAAGGTGTTCATCTCATTAGATTTAATAAACCAGTCACACAAAGTTAGTAAATAATACGATGCCCTTGAAATCTATGCACTGGATCCGAGTTTTGAGAGTGGGCTATTGCGTAGGAGTGGCCGTGAATCTGTATGTAATCGTATACTTGCTGTAGTTGTACAGATACGTGTAGTGACCCCCCGGGGCTTAGATGTTACGATAATCTAGATTGAGTGTCGGGGAATGGATTGGCGATGTATTTTCGGTAGTAATTGGTTAACTCCCCTTTTTATGGTATGGAATTGCGAGAGGGAAATTCAATGCAGGCAAAATCTTGCGTTAAGAAGAAGGCACAGGGCTTGAATTGCTAAAGCATTTATTAAAAAAAAATTGTCCTAGCATATATTTGGGCCTTGTAATTTCACCAACACTGCACTGATAAAAATGGCCATTCAATTCTGTAACTCCGGATATTTTATACCCCGATATCTTGACAGTGGGAATAGTCCAATATTTTTCCTTCCGTTGAGATTTCCTGCTGTTTGGACGGGGCGGCAAAATAGAGCGATAACCGGAACTAAGAAAATTGCTTTCCAATTTCAAATGCTAACAATTTACCATATAGAGGTATAGAATTGGAATTCGTCAGTATACGATTGGGATAATTATGCCAATTACTTTTAAGGGGGAAGCGCTAAGGTAGCCCGCGAAATTCAAGTTTTCTTACGATTTTTGTAATTTGCAGCTCAGTGTCTGGGTGTATGTTGATTAAAGTATGATTCGCGACCGTAACAAATATGTATTTACAGAATTATAATCATTAGGATCAGTAATACAATTCCTTAAGTTAGTGTAACCTTGAAATGTTAAGATTTCATGAAATAGTCATTCAATAGAGTTACTTGGTCTTAGAGAGTTGTATTGATGAGTTTAATGATTATAATTCTGTAAATACATATTTGTTACGGTCGCGAATCATATTTTAATCAACATACAACCTAATGCTGACCTGTAAATTGCAAAAAACGTAAGAAAATTTGAATTTCGCGGACTACCCTGGAGCTTTCACCTTAAGTGAATATTCTTTGGGTCATTGGCACACATACAATTTAAATACGTAATAGGCCCATTGCAATGTTGACTCTCATATCCAAATAGCGTTAAAACGAAGTAATAAACTTTACACAAATATTATCCTTATACAAACATGACCTTGACATCCATAATCCACTAATTTTTTAAGAAAAAGAGAATGGTTGGTCGCTTATAACTCAAATATACCGTCACGGACTCATGGTAGAGTTTTGGATGAGAGAGAAAGAGAGAAAACTGTTTCGACGTCTCTTTATTTTCAATTGTGCATCATGGTTGATGCTGGCTACACAGCAGGACCAAGTGGCGTTTGCGTATGCGGATAGAGCATAATTAGACGTTGTAAAGTATAACGTCTTTATTATAATGTCTCTTCTTGAGTGTGGGTATGCAAAGAGGTGAAGTCGGGCTTTGAATGATGATGATGTCTCTTCAAAAGAAACGCCGTTGCTGATGTAATGTTCTTGAAGTAACGACATATATTCTTCAGCTTTTCGGAAGATCGGTCAGAGACCAAGAGGCTACGTTTGTTGTATGATCATTATTCAGCCAAAATACTCTAATACTAGACACAATCCTCCCTAAGCAAAACTATTGGATCAATTTCTTCAAATTCATCATTTTTGACTCGTCTTCGAACCTATGTGACTAAGGGCGGATTTCGCCAATGAAACTGAACGCGATGAGAACATGTAAACTACGTCCAAGAGCTGTCATTGTCATTATTCCAAAGAAAATAATGACACTAACAACCCTTAAACGTTGTTTATGTGCTGATCGCGTTCAGTTTCATTGGTAAAATCAGCCCTTAATGTGACCCATAACTTCTAAGCAAACATCGTCAAGCTTCGTCTGCTCAAACTTCAAAGAAATGCCTGTCTGTTGTCTGCACTTAACTTGTACAGTTTGATTTTAATTAAATTGTATGCCTAATTGCGTGCGAACACAGCGGATAATCACTAAGTATTAGGTTTCCGGCAATGTGTTGGTTGATAGTCGGTATCCGGCCGCTATCTGCTGGAACATGCAAATAATTTGATATTCTCCAATACATGGTGTTCGCCATTGACGTAATTGATTGTTTGTTAGTATTGTTACTGGTACTTGAAAACTCATCCTCTATCCTGCTAATATTATAATTATGAAAGTTTGTATGTTCGTATGTTTTGTTACTCAATCACGCAAAAACGGCTGAACGGATTTGGCTTACAGATAGTTTATAAACTGGATTAACACATAGGATACTTTTAATCCCGGTAGTAGGTACATACGTTCCCGTGAGATATTTTCCGACAACTACGCGGGCGAAGCCGCGGGCGAATGCTAGTATAGAATAAATTTGTCAAATTCTAATAAATACGGCCAATTTAATTTTGATTTATATACAGTTAGCTATCGGTTAAGCGCGCTTGTACAGTTTTACCGGGATGACAAGGATCCTGCCCTTCCGATATTAAACTACCTTTCTGCTATACTCCATCAAAATTGGGCCTGTAGTTTATCTGTAATGAAGTACCAAACGGTCTTCTAAACAGATTGCATAAACTAAAGTTAGGGTATTTGTAATGAATGATGCCTTGACGAGAACGGTCTTGGTCATCGATCGATATCCACCGATGCTTCTAACCCTTGAAGAACAAAGGGCCCTCTATTATCTGTGTTCAAAGGGTAGTAGAACACAAACTACATTCCCTGTTTATATTCTCCGTGGCTCCTAAACCAACATACTTGCTAAGAGCAGTCAAGCAATAAGCCGTGAATCCTCTGCAAACAAACAAGAACTTACATTCTCTATTCCCCCCTTTATTAGGGAAAGTATTTTTTCTTAAATAAAGAAGCATTCCTTCCTAGAATGTTTGATTAGCATTTGTTTCTGGTTGCGTGCCAAAGTTTTTCCTAATTCACAGTATGCTCATACGTTTGATGCTTCGAAGTAGTAAATAAATAATCTATTGGAAAAAAAGATCTTTATTTCCGACGTACATAAATGCTTTTGTCTTAGATCAAAAAAGTATTCTTTGTAGATAGATGCGAAGTTAAATCTATAGCGGGCAGATTTAGGACATAAATACAGATAATTTTATTTGATTTAAGGGGGAATCCCGCTAAGGTAGCCCGCGAAATTCAAATTTTCTTACGATTTTTGCAATTTGCAGCTCAGTGTCAAGGTATATGTTGTCTGGGTGTATGTTGATTAAAGTATGCTTCGGGTCCATAACAAATATGTATATATAGAATTATAACCATTAGAATTAGTTTTACTACAATTCCTTAAAAGCTCCTGCAAACAGGTGCGACATGCGACGCGACACAAAGGCACCGCTCGTCGCGCGACACGCGGTGCCTTTATGTCGCGCCTGTTTGCAGGAGCCTTAAGTTAGTATAATCCTAAATTAATGTTAAGATTTCATGAAATAGTCATATTTGTTACGGTCACGAATCATAATTTATAATCAAGAAACAACCTAATACTGACCAGCAAATTACAAAAAATGTAAGAAAATTTGAATTTCGAGGACTACCCCGGCTTAAGGTAGATTTTTTCTGGTTTCACCATCATATCATTTTGCATTGCCTTACTAGAAGACTCAACAGCAGACCGCAAATTGCAATAGAAGAAAATAAGGTTGATATAACGTTAACAACAATTCAATTTCGTATTCATCTTCTGCCGACCATTTTCTTTTGACAAAGTCATTATATGCAAGATGGAATAATCATTTCCCAGACAGCTTTCATTACTTAAAGTGCACTTAGTAACAGAACAGTTTCCAAATGCCGATGTAATTGTACACGTAGTACGTTTATAAAATAAAAACAGATTAGTATTAATGTTTATGGAATGAATATTATCAAGTTAGTAACTGGATTTACCGGATAACTAAATGTCATTCTGAAGGTCGAATTTGAACTATCAATCTCTGTACATAAGGAAAAAAATAATGTGTATACAGGGTGTAAGAGACAGCCCTCCGCAGACTGATGGGGTGAATTCAGTATATTATACTAAGATGACCGGCACAAGAAATTATTTCAGGAACGTTATGGGAATCCAATAAACCTGATTTGATTTATTACCTCACACGCAATGTATCGTTACCGTGGCGAAACGCGCGTAGCGAACGGCAGCATAGCGCGCCTTCGGCCGCCGAGTATTTCAACATCCATTGCTGATTTTTTTATTTTAGCTGTTTTATTTACATAAATGGAGTGCTGCGTACAGAAAATGTAATTTTACATTGTAATAAAGGTTTAGTAACTGAAAATACGATAAAAAAAATGAAAATTTTCCTGAGAATATTTCCGGCGGATTATGATTCAAAATAAGGAGCTGAATGCACCCTGTTCGTTTTCGGAGGGCTGTCCCTTACACCCTGTATAGCAACATAATTATGTTGTGAGTAAATTATATTTTTTTTTGTACGTGGAATCTCCTGCTTGTAGTAGGTATGTTGTAGTATGCTTTTTTTTTTTTTGTGGATGGGAAATCACCAAATGACTTCTCCCGCTCTGGGCGGAGCGGGAGGGCGTGTCAGACTTTTATTGACTAAAACCCACCCGTGTTCCTTCTGTTGCCTGTGCCGGGGCCACGGTAACTCTTTCGAACATCCCGCAACCCTAGCTGGCATCTGCCCTAGCGGACCCCGTCAATAGTGCTGACATCTCTTTGAGGCGCGCGTGGAACACGATGCGCCGTCGACTCGGGCTTGGTCCTTACCGGACGGCGAGCTACCCATTGCTCGCCGTCCGCAAGCCCGCGCCTACGGTGGCCGGGAATCGGCTGCCAATTCCCGACGCCCAGGGCGTCTCCTGCGGCGATTAGGGGCGTGAGGGCGCAGAGCTTGCCTCTCCCTCACGCGTCCCGCCTCCTCCTTCACGAGCATTACTGCTTCGCAGAAGGAGGTAATGGCTTCCCATGCACTCTCGCTCCGTACCATGACCTGGACCAGGGCCGGACGCGAGAGATCGCCGCCGCCGATCGCTTCCGCGAGGACACGGCGGTGCTCCGCCCAAGCCGGGTTGTTGTATGTTGTAGTATGCTACGTTTGCGTTGATTGTAATTTGACTCTCAGAGATTTACAATTTTACATTTCTGCAAAAGGTTAAGAGGTAAGACAGTTTTTCCAAAGGACTTTTATTTAAGCATAAAAAATACTTTCGTAAAGTAGCACCAATAATCAACTCACTTGTGAAAAAGAAAATCCAATAAAAATCCCCAATACGATATATAAAGAACTTCACTAAAATATTCTACTTGCCTTCCCACGCCTAAAAAATATTATTCCAAAAACTTTTAAGTGGCATCAAGTTCAAATGAATCCTACTCGGGTAGGGTTGCCAAGCATAACAAGAATAGTATTAGGTATTTCGAATATTCCCATTTCCCATAGGGTGGGTTGCCTAAAAGTGTCTAATTACCGTAGTAAATTCGCTGATGAAGGTAAGGTCCCAAGTAATAGGAGAAGAGTCCTGATAGGCTCTGTCCCATTATAGTCCGGTGAATCGAGGCTAGTAATTGGACTTCCCGGTTGATGGCAATAGGCTCGCCGCCTGTTTCATCTGGGACTTAGAAATGTGTGTGTATTCGGTGCACCTCTGCCTTAGCCCTTCGGGAATTCAACTGTGATATTATGTTATGTAAGTAATTGGACTGCTTCTGAGGATTTCTGTAACGTATTACCTATACACTGAAACCCTGTTGGCTTCAGATAGGCGTTACCAATTTGTAGGACTAAAGCCGGTAAATATTTTGATGCTATGATATGAATATGGAAAACAGTATGGTTTCAGAATATCAGAATGAAAATAACATTTTCTGGCTTCTGACAGATTGTATCTCGGCAAACGCCATAACAGCCTATCTATTCGGTAAAATCTCACGATGAAAACTTTGGTGAAGTGAGCTTGAAGCGAGCTGTCATCCTTCCTGACGCTAGGGGATCTAGGGATTCACAACTCACTTCAAACTAAGTTTATACGGTGAGATTTTTTACAGAATAATCACTACGCCTTGTTGCACAGGATAAGTTTTGATAAAAATCGACACCTATGAGTGCAGTAAGCACTGACCAGATTTAGTATTTAATAGCTTTTCCGCTGACGTTATAAATGCCAGATAATGAATAATTATAATGTTATAAAGGCCGATCGGTAGGTATACAAGGTGTTTTTTTTTATATGTCATAACTCTAGGGTATGAATAAGACTATATCAAAGAATCAACTGGCATCTGAATTATTTTTCAATTATATTTTTTTTTGTTTTCATTTTTCATACAAAATAATTCGGAAATTCACGATTATTAATGTAAAACACCCTTAGGTACGTGAAATATGACAACGTCGCTTTTTCTTAGCTTTATGATTTTAATGATCACAATTGAGCTAATTTTAAAAGTTCCTTAAAGACATCTTGAAGGCAATCTTCATGAATAACCTTTCCGAGTACGATTGCACATATTTTAATCCTTCACAAGGAACAATTGGATGTGTTTCCGAATTAATTTTACTGATAAAAAACTTTTTAATCACTTCAAAACAAAGGTAATCATATCAAAAACGAATCACAACACTTAAATTCACAGAAAACGAAAAAAAATATCAAAGCAAAAAAATGCGCTAGTAACCACTCAAAACAAATTTGAACTAATTTGAAATTGTATCGTTCTATAGATATTCACGCTTTGCGCAGCGTCATACACACATACGATTCGTTCCATTCATAAAAAGTCAAAAGCTGGACTTAAAAATTAGAACAATCTGCGAAATGAGTCCCTAATAATGTTATCGACAACGTTAACAATTTCTTTGCAAAAAATGAGAGGTCTAGAAGCCTCATAAGAAGCCAGTTCGTGTGAGCGAGAAAGCTATACAATTTACTACAGACTTGACATCTTCATTCATCGATGCAATCTCGCATCCTGCTTAACGTTAAGCGTTAGAGCGAGATCGCAACTGTGGCATCTGAGATAGTTTGGCAACGGTGCGTGACCAAAACGGCGCGGAATTCAAATGTTATTCTTTGAGCGCGTAAACCTGGCAACCACGCATCGTAATATCATATAGAGCGGGCGGCCTGCGCGGCAACGCGAACGCGCGGATTTTAAAATGTTATTATTCTTATCAATTCTTGCGACATGAATGATTGAGTTGGAGAGTGGGTTTCTTTACGTTTACCGGTGTAGTTTTTTACTGATAGACTCACGTTAGATTGAAAGCCGGGCTTTTCGGCTTCAGTGAAAGGAACGCCACTGCCCCTTAAAGGTCGAATTTCCAAAAATCCTTCCTTAGTGGATGCTTACAACATAAAAGGTATCTGTCAAAATTTCAAAGCGTTGATAAATCAATCGGGACTAGTAATTAATATTTGTTTTATAAACAATGCTATCACATTTATTCTTTTTAAACTAGATGTTAGTCTTGCATTCTTTTGTATTGAGTGGTTATCGTTTCACATTCTCACAACGAAGAAAATACTAAATGAATGTTACAAACATTGTCTTGTTATGGATTAGAAAGAATCAATCCTTCGAGGCGCGACCCCGCGACCCTAACGTTGAAAGTCTTAAAGGCTTTAGTAAATACTCATGTGGCTTAGTCCCTGCGATACTCGCAAATCATGTTAACTGAGCGACTGAGTTTGATTGTCATGAAAATAGATGATATGAAGAAAAAAAGTCAATGATAACTTTACGGCTGCCAGGGGAGAATGAAAGAGAAAGATATTTTGCGCCGTAACATGGGACAAAAGCAGACAGAAGAAGAAATGCTTGAATAGTCTCCATTAGTGACGTAAGAACGTACGATTCACCGCAGGAGTATAGTCAGCCCTGCTAAACCTCCATATTCTTTGGCTCTTTTAGTTTAGCTAAAATCAATCTGCTTAGCCTTTTCACAACTATGTTGGGATTGGCTTCTAAATGGATGCAGCTGAATACCAGTATTTTATATGGAGCGACTGTCTATCTGACCCAGTTCAACCCAGTTACTGGGTAATACGATACCCCTTGGTAAGACTGGCTGTCAGCCTTTGTGCTGACTACCCGTAACGACTGTCAAAGATCTGCGTATGACATCCGGGACCAACGGCTTATCTCTGAACTTCGTTCGCGTGGAAGTCGTAAGATACACAATATTCTAAAATAATAGTCACATTTTAATAAAACTCCCTCGTCCCCCGAGCCGCCGCGTTGCATCGCCCGCCCGCGCTATTACTTCGTTTTCGCTTAGCGTTCTTTCAAATTTTTTTTTCTTTTTGCTCGGCTCCTAAGGGTCGTAGCGTGATGTTAAATAGCCTATAACCAACCTCCAGAATTGGGCTATCAAATGCAAAAAGAATTTTTCAAATCAGACTGGTAGTTTCAGAGTTATTATTTTTGCATGGATTTTAATTTTTTTGCACGAAACCCTAATTATTTTTCTCAAATAAAAAGTAGCTTAAGTTACTCCTTGTAACATCGGCTATCTGCCAGTGATAGTCCCGTCAAAATCGGTATAGACATTTCAGAGATTAGCTGGAACAAACAGACAGACAGACAAAAAATTTAAAAATTGCTTTTTCGTCATAAGTACCGTATACATACATATGTATATGTATACTTTTCACATAGTAAAAAGCATTTAATAAAAAGCTGTTATTTTGACAATACAAACAGACACTTCAATTTTATTTATTTGTATAGATGGATTGTCACCCATCCACAAACCGACCGCGGCAAGCGTAGCTTAACCTTCGATCGATCCGTGTAGCTGTTATTATTTCGCCACGAGCCCCTAAGCTAGTACTGATAAAAAAGAAATAGTTCTGTCATAGTAAAAAGAGAGGAAGTACGTTATCTTCATACAAACGCACCGCGCGCGGCTTGTATGTGTGCGCCAAAGTATCTATGCGTCGCCGCACGCACACTTAAACAAATCTCGGCCCGTTTCGCAGTGCGCCAGTCGGGGCTAACATCGCACGAGGTTCGCGCGTCACGGCTTTTCGGCACCGCTAAATGAATGAAAAATGTGTGATAATCGCAGGAGAACGTATTGCTGTGTGTTTGGGTGTCTTAATAATTCATCGATTCCAGAATTGTCACTTTTTCTAGCATATCATTTTTACTTGATGATGAGATACCTACTTACTTATTTTTTGTTGTATTAGTTTTCTATCAGACAGAGGAAGTAGGTAGGCCTACTTTCCCACTAGAATGTACTAGGTACTTTTGATCTGTCAATTGATTTGCCGCTATTGCTTTGTTTATGTTTAGTCATGCCGATTTCTCAGTACCTATTGTAGGTATAGTAACTAAGTACCTACTTACAGTTATAAAATCGTACTTAAAAAATAAGTAATTGACTAATTGTGAATCAGATAAATAGAGCAAAGTTCGAATCACCTACCGTTTACTCGTGCTCATCACCGCCCCGCGCCGCCCGTCTGCTGGCCCGTCGCTCTTTCTTTCGTCGTGAAAGGTTTCATCATCGTTTAGGTACCCAGACAATACAAGTAAAAAATACAACTTCCCGACCCTTGCCAATTTATTGGCACTGAATTAAAATTTAACTAAAAGTGACAACCCTGAGACAGTAGGCAATTATATCGCGGATTGTGCCGGAGATAACCTACTTCCTCTCTTTTTACTATGGTTCTGTTTGACTTTCCCAATTTGTTCTTTCAATGTAAACCCTTTTGATACCTCTTACCCAGCGTTATACGTGCCATATCTTCCAGTAAAGACTCGGTACTTACATCAGTGGCTGTAATTTCCCAGGGGCCGTCAAGTTTTCCTAGAATTTCATTAAGAACTAGCTCTAGCCCTACCCGTTTGTGCTGTATGAACGAAATATGGACGTAATAAATTACATTTTTATGACTACCCTCGTAAAACTAAGATTAAAAGAGATATTAGCGATTACATGGGAGCTTTTATTTTGCATAAAGACTGAGTTAGTGAATAATGAATGTTTTTAATTTAGTTTCTACATTTTGTTGGGCTGTTTTTAGATCAGTCACCCTTACGTACTGCATCCATTTATTGATCGAGCCAGCTTTTAAAATAGAAAGAAAGAAGATAGAAAAAAAAGCACACAACATAAAAAAAAATCAAACTCAAATAAAAAGTGTACAGTGCGTTGTAAGAAATTAGCAGGAAAGTGTGAAATAGTCGGATTTCTGTCAATCTATTTATACATATACTTATACTTGTCCTGACTGATTCATCAACGCAGAGCCTAAACTGCTGGGGCTACAAACTTGAAAAAATCTTATTCCTTGAATTAATAAACTTCAAACTTAGCACGGATACTAAATAAATTATTAAGGTTGTCATTTTTTGTTTTTCTAAACTACCCCTTTTTTTTTTTTTTTTTTTTTTTTTTTTTTGTGGATGGGAAATCATCAAATGACTTCTCCCGCTCTGGGCGGAGCGGGAGGGCGTGTCAGACTTTTACTGACTAAAACCCACCCGTGTTCCTTCTGTTGCCTGTGCCGGGGCCACGGTAACTCTTTCGAACATCTAAACTAAACTACCCCCTAAGGGGGGATTGAGGGGTGTCAAACTCAAACTCAAAGCATTTATTACAAATAAACCAATTAAAGGCACTTTTGAATTGTCAGAGTCGGTCGTTGGTCAGAAAGTTGAAGCTAGTTGCCCATTCCAAAGCGTAGATCTCTATGGAGAAGAACGGGCAAGAAACTCCATGGACACTCTTTTAAATCAAAATATTGTTACAAAATATTGGTTATATCATTCATGTTGAAATTAAGTATGTGAGAACAATGTAGAAAGACGTGCACGTTAAAAGCGTCCGCAACAAAAAGATAAAAACCAAAAACGATTTAAAAATTAAAATAAGCCGTGGCAGCTAAGAGATGACCAGTACCTACTGACGGCGCCCGTTCACGAACGTGACGCATGGATCAACACCATTCATTCAGCGAGACATTAGAGTGAGCATGACATACTCTCAGTCGCCAGGGCAAACTCAAGTCAATGAAAGACGTCCCCAGTTAATGGTAGCTTTATAGTAGGTAGATACACAGTGCTCACACATGTGCTATGTAATTATACAACACTAAGAGATTGGATCTATATAATGCAAAGATCGTTTTTACAATCTTCAGCAGTTCCAACAATATTTTCGAAAGCTAATCAATTAGTTTCTGCGCCCTTGTGGAGCAGACCAGCATTGAGTCAGCGATGTAATCCCCCAACTTATAATGCTTGGCTGCATAGTGTGCGTTTTATAGAAGATTTAAATTCCGTTTCATCCAGTTGGAGAATATGGTGTGGTATTTTATTGTAACTCTTTAAACAGTACTCCATGAAGGATGAGTCTACTTTAGCCAGTCTGAAACCTGGTTGAACTAATTGGTTCCCATTTCTAGTCCTATAGTTGTGTCGTTCACCTCTTTTACCGAAAAGATTTCGATTGTCAAAGTTCATATGGAAGAATTTTAAGGCGCGGTGCGATTAATTTCAAACTCAGTATTTATACTTAAGACCGAACATAAAGAATAACGAGTATAAGGGTTTTTTGAAAATCTAGAATAGAATAGAATACTCTTTATTGTACACCATAAAAATTACAGATATAAATGTAGAAATTTTACACATAGGGTGACACAATGGGCGGTCTTATCGCTAAAAGTGATCTTCGCCCTAACGGGGTACTAAAGTACGAAATATACGCGGACGAAGTCGCGCGGGAAATGCTAGTAATATCATATATTTCATAGTAACTAACTGGTTAGTGTATACTGTATATCCATACAAATTACGCGCACTTGGCTGGTCTTTATGTCCGCGCTTGAAAAAGCTTATGCTTTTATTTTCTTCCGATCAATGACATGCCAAATTTTTGCTCCTACACGAAATAAATTCTTCCTGACCTCATAAAGATGAATGGATATAGGACGAGAGGTTTTCTTATTCCCTCCAATTTCTAGCCCAAACAAACATTTTTCCGTTTCAGAAGACTTCTCAATCGCCAGTGAGTTTTCTGTTACAAAAACCCGAAGAGAAATAAAAATATTTTTTCTCAGAAAAAACACGCTTGAAGATCGCATGTCTCCCAGTTATTTTGGACTTTAATCTTCGGTTGACCTTTGCAAGCGCTTAAAAGCGGTTTGCTTTTTTTGTTCTCAATATCGGTTTTTCTAGTTTAAACACGTTGATTTGAATCGAATGGAAATAGAAGAAGGATGTTTTGCATAATTCCGTATCTGATATGGCACTGTCTCATTTAGAAGATCCTTCTTTTATTCTGTATTTCTCTCATCATTCTTCAGCCATCAAGAAACCAATCGATCATTTCGCCAAGTTGAACGTCAACTTAAGTAACACATACAGTCAACATTGCTCGCACGTGTCTTGTAAATAACATCGTATATTGTAACCTAATTTCCCCAGAGGTGGTCAGACCGCGGTCGCCATGCGTCACTTGCATTTGACATTTTGCGGGTAGGTAAAGAAATTGATTGTTTGTTCGCTAGCCTCGATAATAAAATGCGAGAAAATTTCTCGGAGATAAAAATTAAAGAAGCTGGTGACAATCATGAGGGGAAGAAGTGGCCAGAAATATTGCCCCAAATAAACAGACTTAAATATAATGAAAGATTTCGAGTATGTGAAAAATATCTATACTAATATACCGATGCACTATGTGTTAAAAGTGATAAACCAATGCAATCATGCAAAGATTATTAAGATACATTGCAAGTTTGTCAAATAAGTTAGGATAAAGAACTGGTATAGAGAAACAAGAACCCAATATGCTAAGTGAAGATTATTCATAGAATGCCAAAGATTAGTATGGAAAATACTTGTTTTGTAAACGACATTCTAGAAGCGTGTCTAAGTAAATGCTCATACAATTTGGTTTCTCTGTCTCCGTATCGTAATTTGTTTATTTGTTCCGCTCTTCTAATTATAGCATTTGTGTCACTGTATTTAGCGAGCTGGATACTTCATAAGGATACTGACAGATTTATGTTTGAGAGCAATGAATGATCCTGATTTGGCGAAAAAGTTTGAAATGATTTTAGCCTGGCAGTTTATCCAATTTTGAACATAGATTTTCAACGCTTCATGGTCTTCATTTATTTATTATTACTAATTAAAACTGACTCTTTTATCCTGACGATTTTTTAATATCAACAAGGCTGCTTATCACAAGGTCAATAATGTCACTCTGCTAAATATTAAAAACAAAGCTCATGATCGCATTTAGTTGTATCGAGCTGAATAATTTCAAGGATATTCTCAAACAGTGGGTGGATTTTATAATCACTTCACTTACTGCATTTCCCAAGGGAAGGTTGTTGATTTTGCACGACAAACAAATTTTATGCTTAATTAAGTACTAAGTAAGTTTGTGCTACGTAAGGGATCGCCGTGCTTTAAGCTACTCGAATGAAAAACGTATTAATTGTTAATATCAAGACTGGCCGCTGTCAGCTCTCCGAACTGTCTACTCTTTTTCTGTCCTTCTAAATATTAAATAGTGTTTATTTCTTAATGATGTATGCCAGTATCTTATCAAACATTCGTGGAGGCTGTTGATAGTTTCTTTTCGAGTTCCATGATTTTCAATCCGGTGTCTCTAACCGCTGGAAGACTTCTTACCTCTTGGTAAGCAGTAGCACAAATAGTAGATTCTCCGAATATTCTACCTTCGTACTTAATTATTTCTATTTTTAATTCCGTTATGCCGAGGCCATTGACTAATCTGACCAAGAACCGAACTTTCACATTTATTATATCACTCTTAGCTTAGGTATTATAATGGAGCCGAATATATACATATATACTAATAAATAAAATTGAAGTGTTTGTAAATGTCAAAATAACAGATTTTTACTAAATGCATATATGATAGTATATACGGTACTTATAACAAAAAAAACATTTTTAAACATTTTGGAAGTCAGTTTTTTTTTGTAAATTTTTTTTCAAATATAAAAAGTTGTGTTAAATAAAATATAGGATCAGTAGATTAGCTTAAACTAAATGTTAACTAAAATTAGTGAATTAAAAACAAACTGCGATAACGTTTACCATGGGACATGAGTCGACTTGAGAACCACCTCCTTTTTTTCGTCGGTTAAAAAATAATTAAGGTTCCGCACAAAAAAATCAAAACCCATGAAATCGTGAACAAAAATAATAACTCTGGAAGTCAATTAAGTACCTATATAAATTGACTGGTTGCTGGTTTCTTCAATCAGAAATTAATGTTGGCAATCAAAAAGTCCTAGTAATTATTATGTTAATGTTAATTAAATTTAACATTCAGAAGTAGGTCACACAGATCGTGTTAATCGTGTAGTTGTAAAGTAATTAAATTCATCTGAGGTTTTTATGTGCTTCAAATGTCAAATGTTTACGATTCCGATTGGCTGCAAGACCATTCGGTGTTAGAATGAAAAAAAAAAATGTGAAGTTAATAACCTTCGTATTGAACGTGTAATGTTGAACATGGGCCTTCTAAAAGACTCACTAAAATATCGGCCAAATGCTAATAATTTTATAATAACAGAAGTAATCAATGAACAGAATAATGAGACCGAAAATGCTGTATTTCTTACTTTACTGTCAACATCATAATCAGCCTATAATGTTCCACTGCTGGGACACAGGCCTCCTCTCGGTGAGAGGGAGTGGTCCGTAATCCACCACGCGGGCCCAGTACGGGTTGGTTGAGGTCACATGTCTGCGAATTTTTGGTTCTAGGACAAGCTGGTTTCCTCACGATGTTTTCCTTCACCGTTTTGAGAGTATTAGTGATGAAATAATTTACACAAAGTAAAGCGCCTGTCAGGGTTCGAACCTACGACCTACAACTCAGTAAGTCGGGGCTGTTACCACTGGGCCACCACTGCTCTCACAAAGTCTGTGAACATAATGAGATCAAATTAAAACACCAGCCACTCACCGTCCTAGGTCACTTAACAAAGTAATTTTCCTCAGCTTAATTGAAGAATATACGCTGCGTACTTTCTTCAATGAATGATGAATTATGTTTAAGGACCGCGACACACAAGTAAAACCACTTAGCAAGCCGTTACTAAGTGCGACTTAGCCACATTACCCATTTGCTGATTGATAGCCAGCCGCACCCCGTGCGGTTATGTGGCCGAGGCTTTACCGAGAGTGAGCATACTGCAGATTTTATTAAAGATCCCGGAATAAGAGAAATATATCTTTTCGTTAACATTACTACTCTGCAACCATCAAATAGTTACAGATTTAAGTCAAAAGCTAATGGCCAATTATCGTCATCATCGGTCGATGACGACGACGACGACCCTAGATAAATTTGGGATAGTAGCAGGTTCGCCACTATCCCAAATTTATCTAGGGTCGATTTAGCATGTCTTCTTCCATACATCTTGGATCAAATGCCATCTCAGTATTCACCCCCCCCCCCCCTTTCTAGCGATATCCTTTTTGAAAGAAAAAAAAATTAGCAGAGACAGAGACTAAATTGATTATTTTTCATCCAACGTTTCACTTTGGTCTTTCTATATTATAACCATCCACATTAATACTTGTGGCGGCATATCTACATCGCCACATACGACGCATCACACTGACGACACGCAAAATCCTGCTTCGCGTAATCAGAGTTTACCGCGCGATTAGCATATTTTTTTTTTAATATATATACAACATCCCGACATCTACCATCGGGCAGTAGCCCACCAAAAACAACACCCGTCTGGTCGGAGGATCCTCCCTTTTCTATGGAGGATGAGTGAACTTTACACCCTGTACTTCATACCTCTATCCTGGTGACCCCAAATATGAACGTCAGCGCAGCCTTCGTGCAACTACTACAGCGTGACGTCATCATCATCGCTTTCTCAAGTTTTCGAGCGGCGAGTCACACAGCCAGCCAGCACCCACGGCTTCAACGGGTATTCTGACTACCAGCATGTAGCGACCGCGCGCATACCTGGTCATCACCCTCAGCTTCATCAGCAACCTTGGCACAGCACCCTGCACTCTCGGCCGGTCAACAAGCCCTTCAAACCTCTCCTGGTCGACACCAGTAGCCAGCCTCAACCCGGCGCTTGTACCACATCCGACTCAATGGAGCATAACGCAGCGCCACCCCGACTCACTGGGGGCATCTCCGCAGACAGTTCCGACTCACCGTGAACTATGCGGCACCCGGGTCCGACTCACTGGACCCTCAACTGGCCCTGGCAAGCATCGCAAGATACACGACTCAGCCCACTGTCGACCTCCAGTCTCCGGAGGGAAGTGATATCTACATCGCCACATACGCCGCATCACACTGACGTCACGCAAAATCCTGCATCGCACAATCAGAGTTTACCATCAGTGGTGTAGCCCACCAGACACAACATCCGTCTGGTCGGAGGATCCTCCCTTTTCTATGGAGGATGAGTGAACTTTACACTCTATTCGTTATACCTCTACATACACAAAACATTTCTCGATCGCCCAATCGCTGGCCTATTTAAATTCATCAATGTACACTACCTTATCATTACTTAATTGTCATTAAAATGAATGTATCAGTGTCGCATTACTCATGCTTGAGTTCTGTCCGGTGATTTATTACTACACTCTGATAATTTTGCCTTAATTGAGGTCTTATTTAGTTGAGCCGGCCAGGCCATGTGTAGTGTTGTCGCCCCATCTTAGGGGTAACTAGTGTTCTTGATTGACAGTGAAGGCTTTATCTATGTATTTGGAATAAAAATTGTAAGCTGAAAAAATATGTAGTTGGTTGTGGGTGTGCTTAACTGTCAAGTTTGATATACCGAACGGAATAAATTAGTTTATTTAAATAGACTTAATACGTCATCAATATATGACAGCATCCCAAGTATATAATATTTGTAAGATGTTCTCGGTTCGTTTTTGCCTATTTCGTTTGAAAAATATGCACTATTATAAGTTAATAAGTTAACACATTGTATCAACAATAGTATGTAAATCACTGTTTTAATTATTTTGTACTGTTTTTATGACTGTATTGTAATTTGATGATAAGCCGACACTTAATCTATACATAGATAGTGGTGATAAGAAGAAAAAACTTCTCGGTTATTTATTCTATCATGATATTTAGCTTTTAGAGTTACACTGCAATCCTTAAAAAAATAATCGTCTTTAGTAAACCATCACGTTGCATTATTACTTTCAATTAAACGTTGCAAATGCAGCTTTTATTTAAATATTTCACCATCAATGAAATAATTCTAGAAAAAAATCCGTCAAATCATTATGAATTAATGTCCGTAGCTAACGACAGTGAAATAGGCAGCGTTGACGTCGTATTTAGAAGTTTTCGCGCCATTTTAATGAATTTTCCGGTTGTATTGTCGATAAGGCTAATGCAAACTGAACGGAAAGCTGTGACGGTGCATTTAGCGATTAGAAAGAAAATAATCGCTGAATTTTAGGTTTAGCTGCCAGAACCTTGGGTGTCATCTTGATAAAAAAGTCGATCCATATTTCCAGACACAAAAAGTAGCCGATACCGACTATTTCGATGCTAATACAATAAAATACTTTTAAGTTAAGTACCTCTTTAGGCAGAAGGGTGCGTGGGCTCTCAAGTTTTAGGTCTTTTTATAAAAAAAAGTTAAGGGGCGGACGCACCCGCGGATCGATAGAAGCTTGTCACAATATCTCTAAAGTCCTTGGCAATAACGTCGTGCATAGAACATATTTCGTATTTATTTTTATTACCCGTTATTACTATAATACATAATATGCCAAATATGTGTCTTCACGACCAAGTTGTTTTACCGATACAGTGTAGAAAAAAGGGTGAAATACAGCCAAAGTTATGTCTTATTCATGCTGATTTGATAATAAAGTAAAACATAAAATTGTGGAATATATCAGAACACGCACGCGTAAACTCTGAGATAAAGAGAAGTTTCTTTATGATTCTGTCAACCTAATTTTGCCTTTTGACTACAAATTCTAAGCAGCAATGATTTACTTCTCTCTTAATGTTTCTTTTATCTGTATCAAGAGTTTAGTCACCTCTTAGATCACAATAACTATAATAGTTACACCGTTTATGCTACCGTTATTATGAATCATTAAGGTCGGCTCGGCACTTATTGGGTTTATCGAACACCTGCAACAGTTCAGAGCGAGCATGTTGCGTTACACACTTTTAAGCACTATCTTCTTTGATGTTGTCATTTTATTCTTCTTCTTGAGAGTATCGATGGCAAAAAGTTCAAATTATTTGTAGGTATTAATAGTTTAATTTAAATGCATCGTTTGCTTAAATGATTGAATTATAATCGTGCCAATCCAAATAGGTAACTAATAAATTAGACTTACATTCACGGTCGTAGTAGAAAACCAGTACTTTAGCATTAAAAAAAAAACAATGTTTTGGGTGTTTATTTCTTGCACCACCGCCGGGCGAGCATGTCTTCTACTAACTCTTTATTTTTACTAAGATTGAAAAGCATGATTTATAATCTGGCTCAAAATTTTCTAGAAATAAATGGAGAGTTGCTTAGGCTTTTATTAACAACGCTTGTTAAAACAGCTATTGAAGAAGAGATTTGGCCCATTTATCAATTGTTGTACAAGTCTCAAGGACGGAGGGTCCTCTGAGAATGTTCTCACAATGGTTTCAAATTAAGGGTCTTGAGTTAGCGAAAACAGCCCAACTACGTTGAATAGAAAGGTTTGGAGTTAAGATTTGTTCTTGTTGTATTATAGTCAATCTATTTTGTACTGTACACGTTGGATTTGTAAGCGAATTTGAAAATATACTTTGTTCTCAAGTTCAAGTTTTGATTTATAAAAACCTTTTTAAAGATTTTAGTAAACTTTTAAGAGCGTTTACGACGCGCATTTCACACAAACTTTAAAGCCTTGTTTTTCGAAATGAATGAACCGATTTTAATGAAACTTTTTACGCATAAGCAGTATACATAGGTCTAAAAAGTTAGTTAAGAACATTTTCGAAGAATAGTGTTACAGCTAAATTCGACCGGTTTCGGTAAATTTTCCATAGAAACAGAGATTTCCAACAATTTTTTTTAAAATAAAACTTTTCTTAACTACTTTTTAGACCTATGTATCCTGCTTATGCGTAGGAAGTTTAATTAAAATCGTTTAATTCTTTTCGAAAAACAAGGACCTGAAAGCTTGTATGAAGTACCGTACGTCTTAAACGCTCTTAACACTTTTGGCTGGTGTATGAATCACAATAATAATGACAAATGCAAACTGATTTTATGATACTGTGTTTTGTTTTATCCCTTGAGGATCTCCCAATATTCTAAATGCAAAGTAATGCAAGTGGCACATTTGTTGCCGGTTCCACTTGACATTATCTAGCATTCTGCTTTATTCTTGTGTTAAAATTCTGATTCTTTGGACAACATAAGTTGGACTTTATTATTTATTTAGGATCCAACATTGTAGAGCTACGTTGATGAAACGCTACTTCATCATTGTCATCATCCACAGCTCGACTTTACCAATTGCTGGACAGGAAACCATACTTAACAAAAGTTAATGTAAGTAGTTCTGTAACAAATCCGTGCCGACCCTAATAAAACTCCCAGATCCCACACTCATGATGAAACAAGTGTTCATTATTTAAACGTCATTATAAAATATGATTTGATTAAGTGGTGAAACGGTCGGCGGAGGAGACCCACATTTGATTGAATTCATTTATAAATCATGACGTTCGAACGAACTCGCATGGCCGCTGTCGCAAACAAGTTTTGTTATTATTGTTGAGATATGGAAAGTGGTCCTAAATAGAACTAATATTATGTAATGGATTAAGAGGATAGATCTTATTTACTTCTAGCGCTTTGCCCGCGACTTCTTCTGCATTTATTTTGGGTTTTGTCATGAAATATTTAACAATTTTACTGCTATAAGAGATGATTTATTTTGAATGTTTGCCTATGTCTGTCCTTCTTCAGGGTACAAGCTATCTCCACACTTTTATCAGTATCGGTTCTGCGGTCGTGAAACCGTTGCGACAGAATCACTTTCGCTACAATATTAGTCTGGATGTACGGTTAATCTTACTAGTATTGCTTTTAATTTCGATAGTTGCTGAAATGCTGACCGTTTCAGTTTCGGCCGCAATCCATTTGAAGCGGCGGCGGAAACTGAAACCACATTCGAGATGAATTGCGTCGCGCTCTGTAACGTTTTACTTTACTTTTATATTCCTGTTCTCGTTTCTTTTAGGTTTCACTTTTTCAAGCTAGGTATATCTTCTAGTCTAGTGTAGTGTAGAGTAGTCTTGTCTTGTAGTGTTATTGGATTATTCCGTCAGGGATTTCTCAGTAGCAGCTCAGAGTCTGGATCTGTGCCCGGTTGATGGCAATAGGCTCGCCTCCTATAACATGCGACTCTGCCTATTCCTTCGGGGATTACAGGCGTGATGTTATGTTACGTTATGTGTATTTTCTAATCTTTGAAATTGTTTTGATCGTAGTCGCCATCAGTTAAGAGGTCGTTGGCTTCTAACTCATCAGTGTCAAGTTCTCAACCACGAATGGTTACGTATTATTTTGATAAAAGTGCAAAGTATGTCGATAAAATATAATGGTTATTTGAATATTTGGGCAAAATGTATTAATATGATGTTTTTTAACCAATTTATTCAATCTCTTGACGTCATAAGTTGACAGCCCATTTTTATGATTTTGGTGATTTATTATACAGTTATTTGTTTAATAATTACTTGATCGTTGCCATCTGAATTTCGTTAGTCGTTATGGGGACTCGGTAGGGCGAATTTTGTTGCAGAGATCAATGTAACATATTCATCTGCTCATAGTCAGGTTAGATATCAACCCTAAAATATTTAGGAAAAACCTTAAAACTTATCGTAAAGTTAGGGTTATCGATTCGACCCATGACATTAGGTTTTTGTGTTGGGAAATTCGCAATAATTGTAATCCGATACTGGAACTGTGTCCGATAAAGTGGGCCTATCACCACTTACTGAGTAGCTTACGGAGTTATAACGTCAGCAGGGAACCAGGGGTTCTTCATAAAATTTTATTCGCTTGCCAATTCTAGCGCTGGAAATGTAGGCCTGTTCACAATAACAGTAGTAGAACTCTTACTATTTCTGCCGCCTGAAATTAGGGAAGTACTACCACGGCCATATATCTACTTTCTGCCGACAAGAATCGTTGCTGTGTCCAGTTTCAAGGATGGTACCGATGCCGGTGTAGTTACAAATACAAGAAACGGTTGAGTTTAGTCTTTGGGATGGCAACGCATCTGCCATGTCTCTGGTATTGCGTCCATAGGCGGCAGTGACCACTTAACATCAGATGGGTGGATGGGATGGGCTTGTTTGCCATCAAATAACATTAAGAAATATGACGACGTCAATGTTCGAGTTCGGCCAACCCGCACGGGGCTCGCGTGGTATAGTATGGCTCACTCCCTCCAAGTTCAGTTTACAAGAAAATAGTAAGGAATTAAAAATATCGAAATGCAATAACAGAAACGTAACTATAACGAGACCGCTATAATTCTGTCTAATCTCTAAGATCACACGCTGGCAGCTATATCGTTAATTGAAGACGGTGAGTAATCTGCGAATCCCCGCAACTCGAAAATGAAGTTACGCTCATCCAAAAACGAAACAGAAATGTTTATTTTAAACTGCGTATATATTTCAATTTGACCGTAAATTAGCTCGTTTGAAGAGTGCGCATGGGCCGCGAGTGTGGTCGTAAAGCCGTGGTCGCGAACTCGCAACCAGCTTAATTACGTGGTTGCGTACTTGCGTTCATTTAATTTATTGGTCGTAAAATTGTAATTAGTTAGGTAAGCAGGTTTACTGGTTATGTGGTTATTATTGCTGGCGAGATATTGGCTACTCCGCTATAAACGGTATAAGTAAGTAATTATTTCATAGTGTGTTGTGTTAGTGTTCTGCCTACACCCATGGTACAAAGGTCTGAGTTTATTTATTTATTTATCCTCTCACTGAAACGCCATACAGCAATTACACAAGCGGAGCAAAAAATTACTACATGTGTTGCTTTCCATCAATCCTGTGTGCGGTGGACATCGAACGGGCGGCGATGGGTCACGCTGTCATGCAGCGTCAGGATACTTCTTCATAGTTCCATATTACGCACATACTTTTCGATTTTTGAAACTCAATTAAATTTTCAAAATACGTAAATAAATTAAAGTTGAAAAACTTAAAATTTTGATGTGTCATCCTGTCTGACAGAAGAACAGAATTTTTTTTATGTACCTATGTATGTATGTAATTATTTTTTCTCTAATTCTGAAATTGATCAAACTCCTATGGCAAAATAATACCAATTATAAGGTAGCAACAAAGCACTAATGTTTTACCTCAAAGGTAATATTTCAGTTCACAGATTGTACCTATATAATTAGGGAAATATTTATTTATTTGCGTATTCCAACGTCGTTAGTCAATTCTGTCTGACAAGTGACGTATGTAAGTATAATTATTGTACCTACGTATATATGTTATCGTTTACATTATATAGTAACCAATTATAATAATAGTATATTACCTACTTATTATTTAAAATGAACAAGAAGAAACTGTAAAAAAAAAGGATAATATTTTTGTGTTCACCAAAAATCTAAAGGTACTCGTATATCTATGTATGCTCCCCGAAAAATACTGATCGTGCACCAAATATTCCTGAATGTTACACAAAATATTTAGTATGCATCCTAGTACCGTATACCCATTTACATATTTTAGGTTAGGTTAGGTTAGGTTATATTTAGTATGCATCCTAGTACCGTATACCAGTGTAGGCCCAAAGTTAATCTGATTAACGATTAAAAATTAATGATTAAAAATCATAATCAAAAAATTTGATTACGATTAATTAATCATAATCAAATTTTTTGATTATGATTTTTAATCATTAATTTTAATCGTTAATTTGATTATTTGATTAACTATTAACTACTCATTTATTTATTTAATTGTTCACCCGATTTTTCTACCGATTTTAAGTTGGCAAACCTTTTCATGTATGCTTAAGGCGAGGTAGACCCTGCGAAGTAGGTATTTAACGCTACCAACCTACCCACGGAGCGAGCCATGCGCTTACCTCGCCAGCGTGAACTTGCATGAACCCAAAATGTGTCACAGTATAGGTAAGCGTGTCGTGTAGGCAGTAGGTCAACTCATTGGAACGAAGTTCTTTGACGCGGCTTGGCAGAAATCGTCACTAACGAAAAAGCGCGTTCATACTATCTTCTTTGAAATTCACACTTTCACTCTCTCTCTCTCTCTCTCTCTCTATCAAGAGAGAAAAATTTCAAATTTTCCTTCATGGGTGTCGTTTTCAAGGTTTACGAGGGTGCTGAAACCGATAGTAAAGTCAAAATGAAAATCCAAGATGGCGGCCGTGAAAATTTTCAAATTTTCGTTCATGGGTGTCGTTTTCAAGGTTTTCTAGGGTGCTGAAACCGATAGTAAAGTCAAAATGAAAATCCAAGATGGCGGCCATGAAAATTTTCAAATTTTCCTTCATGGGTGTCGTTTTCATGGTTTTCGCGGGTGCTAAAGCCAATAGTAAAGTCAAAATGAAAATCCAAGATGGCGGCCGTGAAAATTTTCAAATTTTCCATCATGGGTGTCATTTTCAAGGTTTTCGAGGGTGCTAAAGCCGATAGTAGTCAAAATGAAAATCCAAGATGGCAGCCGTGAAAATTTTCAAATTTTCCTTCATGGGTGTCGTTTTCAAGGTTTTCGAGGGTGCTAAAGCTGATAGTAAAGTCAAAATGAAAATCCAAGATAGCGGCCGTGAACATTTTCATATTTTTCATCATGGGTGTCGTTTTCGTGGTTATCGAGGGTGCTGAAACCGATAGTAAAGTCAAAATGAAAATCCAAGATGGCGGCTGCGAAAATTTTCAAATTTTCTTTCATGGGTGTCGTTTTCAAGGTTTTCGAGGGTGCTGAAACCGATAGTAGTCAAAATGAAAATCCAAGATGGCGGCTGCGAAAACTTTCAAGTTTTTCATCATGGGTGTCGTTTTCAAGGTTTTCGAGGGTACTGAAACCGATAGTAAAGTCAAAATGAAAATCCAAGATGGCGGCTGCGAAAATTTTCAAGTTTTTCATCGTGGGTGTCGTTTTCAAGGTTTTCGAGGGTGCTAAAGCCGATAGTAAAGTCAAATCGAAAATTCAAGATGGCGGTTGTGAAAATTTTCAAGTTTTTCATCATGGGTGTCGTTTTCACGGTTTTTGCGGGTGCTAAAGCCGATAGTAAAGTCAAAATGAAAATTCAAGTTAGCGGCTGTGAAAATTTTCAAGTTTTTCATCATGGGTGTCGTTTTCATGGTTTTAGAGGGTGCTGAAGCCAATAATAAAGTCAAAATGAAAATCCAAGATGGCGGCTCTGATAATTTTCAAATTTTTCTTCATGGGTGACGTTTTCAAGGTTTTCGGAGGTGCTGAAGCTGATAGTAAAGTCAAAATGAAAATCCATGATGGAGGCCGTGAAAATTTTCAAGTTTTTCTTCATGGGTGTCGTTTTCATGGTTTTCGCGGGTGCTAAAGCCGATAGTAAAGTCAAAATGAAAATCCAAGATGGCGGCCGTGAAAATTTTCAAGTTTTTCTGCATGGGTGTCGTTTTCATGGTTTTCGCGAGTGCTGAAACTGATAATAAAGTCAAAATGAAAATCCAAGATGGTGGCTGGATTTTCATTTTGACTTTACTATCAGCTTCAGCACCTCCGAAAACCTTGAAAACGACACCCATGAAAGAAAATTTGAAAATTTTCGCAGCCGCCATCTTGGATTTTCATTTTGACTTTACTATCGGTTTCAGCACCCTCGATAACCACGAAAACGACACCCATGATGAAAAATATGAAAATGTTCACGGCCGCTATCTTGGATTTTCATTTTGACTTTACTATCAGCTTTAGCACCCTCGAAAACCTTGAAAACGACACCCATGATGAAAAATTTGAAAATTTTCGCAGCCGCCATCTGGATTTTCATTTTGACTTTACTATCGGCTTTAGCACCCGCGAAAACCATGAAAACGACACTCATGATGAAAAAATTGGGAATTTTCACAGCCGCCATCTTGAATTTTCATTTTGACTTTACTATCAGCTTTAGCACCCTCGAAAACCTTGAAAACGACACCCTTGAAGGAAATTTTGAAAATTTTCACGGCCGCCATCTTGGATTTTCATTTTGACTTTACTATCGGCTTTAGTACCCGCGAAAACCATGAAAACGACACCCATGATGAAAAACTTGAAAATTTTTACGGCCGCCATCTTGGATTTTCATTTTGACTTTCCTATCGGCTTTAGCACCCGCGAAAACCATGAAAACGACACCCATGATGAAAAACTTGAAAATTTTCACAGCCGCCATCTTGGATTTTCATTTTGACTTTACTATCCGTTTCAGCACCCTCGAAAACCTTGAAAACGACACCCATGATGAAAAACTTGAAAATTTTCACAGCCGCCATCTTGGATTTTCATTTTGACTTTACTATCAGTTTCAGCACCCTCGAAAACCTTGACAACAACACCCATGATGAAAAACTTGAAAATTTTCACAGCCGCCATCTTGAATTTTCATTTTGACTACTATCGGCTTTAGCACCCTCGAAAACCTTGAAAACGACACCCATGAAGGAAAATTTGAAAATTTTCACGGCCGCCATCTTGGATTTTCATTTTGACTTTGCTATCGGTTTCAGCACCCTCGGAAACCTTAAAAACGACACCCATTAAGGAAAATTTGAAAATTTTCACGGCCGCCATCTTGGATTTTCATTTTGACTTTACTATCAACTATAGCACCCGCGAAAACCATGAAAACGACACCCATGATGAAAAACTTGAAAAACTTCACAGCCGCCATCTTGGATTTTCATTTTGACTTTACTATCGGTTTCGGCACCCTCGAAAACCTTGAAAACGACACCCATGAAGGAAAATTTGAAAATTTTCACAGCCGCCATCTTGAATTTTCATTTTGACTTTACTATCGGCTTTAGCAACCTCGAAAAATTTGAAAACGACACTCATGAAGGAAAATTTGAAAATTTTCACGGCTGCCATCTTGGATTTTCATTTTGACTTTCCTATCGGCTTTAGCACCCGCGAAAACCATGAAAACGACACCCATGAAGGAAAATTTGAAATTTTTCTCTCTTGATAGAGAGAGAGAGAGAGAGAGTGAGTGTGAATTTCAAAGAAGAAAGTACGAACGCGCATTTTCGTTAGTGACGATTTCTGCCAAGCCGCGTCAAAGAACTTCGTTCCAATGAGTTGACCTACTGCCTACACGACACGCTTACCTATACTGTGACATATTTTGGGTTCATGCAAGTTCACGCTGGCGAGGTAAGCGCACGGCTCGCTCCGTGGGTAGGTTGGTAGCGTTAAATACCTACTTCGCAGGGTCTACCTCGCCTTAAGAACAATACACCAATGCCGTCCTCTGGCTCGGTAGAAAGAATGTTTTCTTTTGCAACTATGCTAAATAAACCTAGGTCACACAAATTATCTGACGACTTATTTGAAAAAAAAGTAGTTATGAAATGTAACTTGAACATCAAGAAATCAGAAATGTAAAGATCGGAGATTAGTTGATTGAAAATATTCTTCAAAATTAGAATTCAGTGTATTTGAAAGTTATAAATTATTTTTTTGTTCTTTGAATAATTAATAAAAATATTTTAATAAATGTGTCATTATTTTCCATCATTTCTTTTATATAGAATTAATAACATTGATGGATGTATTAGTTTACAATCAAGTTAATCAATTAATGATTAATGATTAACGTCAATAATCATGATTAAGATTATTTTTTTAATCATGATTATTCTAATCATGATTAATTTAATCTGATTAAAATTAATGTGCTGAAGCTGATAGTAAAGTCAAAATGAAAATCCAGCCACCATCTTGGATTTTCATTTTGACTTTATTATCAGTTTCAGCACTCGCGAAAACCATGAAAACGACACCCATGCAGAAAAACTTGAAAATTTTCACGGCCGCCATCTTGGATTTTCATTTTGACTTTACTATCGGCTTTAGCACCCGCGAAAACCATGAAAACGACACCCATGAAGAAAAACTTGAAAATTTTCACGGCCTCCATCATGGATTTTCATTTTGACTTTACTATCAGCTTCAGCACCTCCGAAAACCTTGAAAACGTCACCCATGAAGAAAAATTTGAAAATTATCAGAGCCGCCATCTTGGATTTTCATTTTGACTTTATTATTGGCTTCAGCACCCTCTAAAACCATGAAAACGACACCCATGATGAAAAACTTGAAAATTTTCACAGCCGCTAACTTGAATTTTCATTTTGACTTTACTATCGGCTTTAGCACCCGCAAAAACCGTGAAAACGACACCCATGATGAAAAACTTGAAAATTTTCACAACCGCCATCTTGAATTTTCGATTTGACTTTACTATCGGCTTTAGCACCCTCGAAAACCTTGAAAACGACACCCACGATGAAAAACTTGAAAATTTTCGCAGCCGCCATCTTGGATTTTCATTTTGACTTTACTATCGGTTTCAGTACCCTCGAAAACCTTGAAAACGACACCCATGATGAAAAACTTGAAAGTTTTCGCAGCCGCCATCTTGGATTTTCATTTTGACTACTATCGGTTTCAGCACCCTCGAAAACCTTGAAAACGACACCCATGAAAGAAAATTTGAAAATTTTCGCAGCCGCCATCTTGGATTTTCATTTTGACTTTACTATCGGTTTCAGCACCCTCGATAACCACGAAAACGACACCCATGATGAAAAATATGAAAATGTTCACGGCCGCTATCTTGGATTTTCATTTTGACTTTACTATCAGCTTTAGCACCCTCGAAAACCTTGAAAACGACACCCATGAAGGAAAATTTGAAAATTTTCACGGCCGCCATCTTGGATTTTCATTTTGACTTTGCTATCGGTTTCAGCACCCTCGGAAACCTTAAAAACGACACCCATTAAGGAAAATTTGAAAATTTTCACGGCCGCCATCTTGGATTTTCATTTTGACTTTACTATCAACTATAGCACCCGCGAAAACCATGAAAACGACACCCATGATGAAAAACTTGAAAAACTTCACAGCCGCCATCTTGGATTTTCATTTTGACTTTACTATCGGTTTCGGCACCCTCGAAAACCTTGAAAACGACACCCATGAAGGAAAATTTGAAAATTTTCACAGCCGCCATCTTGAATTTTCATTTTGACTTTACTATCGGCTTTAGCAACCTCGAAAAATTTGAAAACGACACTCATGAAGGAAAATTTGAAAATTTTCACGGCTGCCATCTTGGATTTTCATTTTGACTTTCCTATCGGCTTTAGCACCCGCGAAAACCATGAAAACGACACCCATGAAGGAAAATTTGAAATTTTTCTCTCTTGATAGAGAGAGAGAGAGAGAGAGTGAGTGTGAATTTCAAAGAAGAAAGTACGAACGCGCATTTTCGTTAGTGACGATTTCTGCCAAGCCGCGTCAAAGAACTTCGTTCCAATGAGTTGACCTACTGCCTACACGACACGCTTACCTATACTGTGACATATTTTGGGTTCATGCAAGTTCACGCTGGCGAGGTAAGCGCACGGCTCGCTCCGTGGGTAGGTTGGTAGCGTTAAATACCTACTTCGCAGGGTCTACCTCGCCTTAAGAACAATACACCAATGCCGTCCTCTGGCTCGGTAGAAAGAATGTTTTCTTTTGCAACTATGCTAAATAAACCTAGGTCACACAAATTATCTGACGACTTATTTGAAAAAAAAGTAGTTATGAAATGTAACTTGAACATCAAGAAATCAGAAATGTAAAGATCGGAGATTAGTTGATTGAAAATATTCTTCAAAATTAGAATTCAGTGTATTTGAAAGTTATAAATTATTTTTTTGTTCTTTGAATAATTAATAAAAATATTTTAATAAATGTGTCATTATTTTCCATCATTTCTTTTATATAGAATTAATAACATTGATGGATGTATTAGTTTACAATCAAGTTAATCAATTAATGATTAATGATTAACGTCAATAATCATGATTAAGATTATTTTTTTAATCATGATTATTCTAATCATGATTAATTTAATCTGATTAAAATTAATCAAATTAATTAATTGATTAAAAAATTAATTGAATAATGCCAACACTGCCGTATACCCATTTACATATTTTAGGTTAGGTTAGGTTTCATTTTTTATTAATAAAGCTACATTGGACATTAATTGGTGTGTGATTCAAATACATTTTGCAGTGCATTATCTGAAGTAAAACTAAAAAAATAAATGCTTGTTTTTAAAATTAGGTGTATTACTATTTTTACAAATTTGCAACAGTTGTTAAATAGATGCTCGTTATGACATATTTTAATGAACATATTTTGGTGCACATTCAGTATATTTGGTGGAACACAGGCAAAATTAGGTAAATGAAATGGGAATAAATTGAAGTACTTTTAAATACCATCCAAAAAAAAAACACCATTTCACGTGTGTCGATATTGGTCAAAGTCCAAAATATAAACAGTAGATATCAACAACAACAATTTGCCAACTGATAACAGTGGGTACTTCAGCAGATTCTCCCCCATATTCATAAAAAATCTTAAATTCATTCATTCACTGACAGACAAAGCACAGCTTAAACCGTTGGGTCTGGTGAACTAATCTGGAAGCAAGCGCAAGAGTTACTTTATAACGAAAGTGAAGAGTAAGGAAGAATTTCTGAAAATTCATACCCTAAAAGAGTTAATGAGATTTTTTTATATAACTTCGTCATTTTTGCAGATGGAAAATTCCATCGGGCACATGGCTTGTCTACTTAATAAAACTCTTGAATAATTATTTTTATTTCACACTTCTTTCTTTTGTGACGTACTGACATGAGATTTGATTGTTTGTTGTGCTAAGGGTGCGTTGTGTGTTATTTTTTATACATATAATATGTTATTTTATGGGCTACTTATAAATTTTTTAATATGTTAATTACTCACCAGGAAATTCTAAGGTATGTCCAAACTTTTCCAATAAATACAACATTAAAGATTTACATATCCCAATCTCCGAAAAAAATCGGTTTCATCAAAACTTTCGAAGTAGTTTGTTCATTTCCGATATATTTTTGGTCTACGGCTGTTATTTACGACGAATATAGTAGAAACAGTTTCTAAATTTTCAACAAATTCATATAAATCACTATCTATCTATCTTCGTTACTTGAGAGATCACATACGTAAGTGGCGGTTTATGCGCCCACATCTCGTCCACCTACATTTAGGGGATCTTTTAACGTATAACTGACCCTTTACTGTTGGTGAAACAGAAACCACCTTCTAACAGCCCCCTAACCACTCTTAGGGGGTCCCTTAATCTTAGGGGATGTCGGTGAAAACTGGAACAGTCAATCACTGATAGACAACGCACAGCCTGAATCTGAACCGCTGGGTTTTGAAGCACGAAATTTAGCACAAGAGTTCACAAAAAACAGGTGACCACTAAGGGTTTTTGAAAAAGGTAGGATAGGGGATGAAAGTTTTTATGGAATAACGTCGCATTTCGTCACTATTGTTGATGGGAAATCCCATCGTGCACGTTTAAAGGCTTGTAAGCACAGTTAAAAACGCTTTGTAAACGGTTTTCTTCATGTCAATGAAGCCAGAAAGCTAGGAACCTGCGGGGTAATTACGTAAAACACTAACAATTGCAATGCCTTTCATTTTGACAATTCAACAACGTACATTGCGTTATTTACGTTGTCGAGCGGACGAATTTATCAAACTTATAAAGCAATGGATTAGGATTTTTTTCAAAATCCTTCCGATTGAGAAAGAATGTGTGTTACGTAATTGGAGTGCTGTACGTCTACCATGAGTTGTTATCGAAAACCTACTCGCTAGCGTTAAAGTCACTAGCGTATTGACGTCGATCGAATAGATTTCGATAATGCTTGCACCATGATATTTACGGAGTCATACGCAGGCGCTCGCGTAAGCTCGATAGATCGTGTCGTCTAGCTAACTTCACTCCTTATGTTTTGTTCCTTTCTTTCTCAGTAATAAGAAGAGAGGCTCCCATGTCGTCTATTCAATTTGTAATTTTGTTTACGTTGTGTGGTTCGCGGCGTTTTTGTCTTAGATAGGCCAAGCCACTTGAAACTTTAAAAGTGTAATAAATTAGCTAAGCTCAAGTGTCGTAGGTAATAAAATTCAACATTATCCAATAATATGCACGAATCTTCAAAAGCTTGTTTAGAGAGTCTGTAAAGTTTAATAAACTTTCTTTCACTTAGGTACCTATATTTTCCAATTGGTATCCAACATTAATTCTCATTTTGGCTTGAAATTCACATTATTTACGTTATTGGTCTTTAAATTCAGCGGCCATTAACACATTCCATGCTAAACAAGTTCCTCCAGGCTTTATTTTGACTTTAATAGACTGAAAAACGTATATAATGAAAATTTAAACATATGTTTCACACCTCAAAACGCTAGTGAGCTACGTAACTACTATCGCAAGCGTATTTTTCGATAGCGTCTGTCGAATTAGTGACTCATGGTGCCGTTTTGTATGGTGACAGCTGAAAAACGTCAGTGACTGTCGAATAGATTACGTTAGGTTTCTTACCTATCGAAATCTATAGTGCTCATGGTACGAACTTTAATTCTTTTTGTGACCGCTAGGGGCGCTGTACAATATGTCATACATATCAGTTACGGAGACGCTAGCGAGTTTTGTCTGTGTAAACTCATGGTAGAGCTACTGATCAAGTCTCTGATAAGTAAATCTCCTATCGAATCTAAGCTTACTTGCTGTGATTGGCGGGCGGAAATAACAAAAGCCAATCAAATCACATTGCTAAAGAATGAATAAATAAATAGGCTTTGAGAAACCAGTTGCTAGTCTAAACCTAGTACCTACTCCACTTTTTATTAGGATTGCATAACCCCATAATGTATGTCACGTCACTAAGTTAGCATTACGACATCAATATATTCATTTTATTATTAGAAAAAAGTCATTAGTGCTGCAACGTACCGCTCCCGACAAAGATAACGATCAGAGATTAATTAAAACACCTTTTTATATACATTGCGATACTTATCTATTTGATAAAAGTGGAAGGATATCTAGAGAAAGTCCAATGTGTGTCCGAAGTGTAATTTCCCAGTGGTTTTAATCATATTTTTAATTGTCACTGTTAATTGAATTGAAAGTATAATTCGTTGTAATTAATTTAATTATTTTAGCTGGTTTTGTATTAGCTTGTTGACTAGGATTTTTAGTTTATATCTAAACTAGCGTTTGCCAACGGCTTCGCCCGCGTTGAGGTAGTAAATTATGGCGTGAAAAGGTAACAAACAGACAGACAGAGTTACTTTCGCATTTATAATATTAAAGAATTAACTATGGAAAGTATGGATATCTATACATATACAAGGTGTTTGGCGCATGGTTGAACAAACGAACCCATAGATAGCCAGAAAATGCCAAGAAAACTGTTCCAAAGCTGCTTAGTTTTGTTGTTAAATGTTTATGAATGTGGTCTATGTGTTTAAGCGATGAATTTTGCTATTTTTTTAATAATAAAATTGATTAAAAAAAAATACGTGGAGAAAAGTCCGAGTTTTTTGGCGAGAGTACATAGCACATGACCGCACCACTTCGCTGTTTTCGTTTGTTCAACCATACGCCGAACACCCTGTATAATTACTCGCCCTGACTGACTGATTCATCAACGCAGAACTTAAACCGCTGGGGCTACAACAAACTTCTTTGTTAGTTGATGCATGGATTACTAATTAAGTAATTAGTGATCTATAAGTTAATGTTGTAAGCATCCACTAAGGAAGGATTTTTGGAAATTTCACACGCCAGCGACGCGGCCAACAGCTGGTTATGGTTGTATCTTCAGGGGGCCAACCACCACCTCTTAAAGCAGTATTATTTTAATGTTACTTTAGCGAGAGAAAGAGATGGAGCTATATAGGCCGTCTAGCTCCATCTCTTTCCCACACTGAAGTAAGATTACAATAATACTGCTTTAAGAGGTGGTGGTCTAGCTCCAGATTCATTGAGACTACTGTGTACGACCTAAAATAAACACATGTTTCACTTGGCATTTCGAATTTGAAGCGTGGCACTGGCTGGTCAATAATTTTCTAAATGTTTTCGCTACCATTTTTAAACATCACGAAAGACACTGCTTAATTTTACTACTGTTACATAAAGACTTGCAAATAAACAAACAAAAACAACGTCCTGGTTCCTAGCAAGGTTCACGGTCTCCGATAATACAAAATAAGGCTTTATGTTCACAATACTTAGTACGTTTTCTGTTTGTTTCAGGAGGTTCCGATAGCAATAAGGGCAAAAGCAAGAAGTGGCGGAAAATCCTCCAGTTTCCACACATATCACAATGTTTAGATATAAAAACAAAAATAGGTAAGTGCATACACTGTTTGTAATTATTATCTTTATGTAATGTTTCGTGCGAAGATGTAATTGGAATGATTGTGAGGCTCGTGCGAATTAGGTCTAATGCCGTCTCCACATGATACATCGCAACATTTTGTAACTGGGATGTAACAACTAAAACTTGTAGTTTTGATATGAATTCATTCATACCCGAAGAGACTTCAATACTAAATCATCATGGTCGCAAAAATACACAATTTGGACCCTACGACACGACCAAACACACCAGGAAATTGCTGCTCGCTCATACTACTAAAAGTTCCACGTGCGCGCTCAACCGAATCAAAAGCCATAAATCCCTGAGTTCAAATCCCGATGAACTATTGTGGTGACCCCATTCAACTGGCACCAGTTGCGTGGGCTGATAAGCGGCTTAAACATTTCTATGTCTTCCTAACTCCTAACTCAGTGCTGAGTTTCCGGGGAACCCATTGTCTGGTGCACAATTAGGGTGCTTTTCATTTAAACGACTGTTGTGCCACGGAAGAGCGATTATCGCCGCTTTAGGCAACTGTCCCACTGCTGGCGATTAACAAGAAGCGGTTAGAGCTAGCAATTAAAAACGAGTTGGCGAGCAACGAGCGAGTATGCGACGGTGACGAGCGATTACTCGCTGGTATGCAAATGCACCAAGTATGAGTCTCTCAGCGAGTACTCTATTTGATAGCTTTTCTCGCTGCGAAAAACGAGTACTCGCCGGCAGTGTGAACAGTCAGCGATCAACTATTAATATTTGTATCTCTTTTACTTACACGAGACCTACAATCTTTTGTACGTTTCTTGAACGAGAAAATCTTTGATAGCCAGTCGCTTCCTCGTCGGCGGTAGGACAGGTGCCTCATGTCACGGAGTTGGAAGAAATAGAGTGCCAAAGTCGCATGCTATCGTAATTCAATTGCTATTGGAGGATACTTATCTGCTTGCCTAAGACGTCATGCAGCTGCAGGTTACCAGCCGGATACTGGAACCCTATTATAGGTCTCTGCTCTTATCTATGATCGTCTGATAAGATTAGTTGTTGCTGTTTTGGTCAACTAATCGTAATCAAAGTAGATAGATAGCATGACATTAGACATCTAGATATCTTCATCTTTCTGAATGACTCCTTTGACAATTCAAAAGTTTGTGCTTTGAGTTTGATAACTGATCAGAGACTTTGATCAGGCTTTCATTATATGCGGGTAACTGGGGGTTTTAATTTTTAGGGCAGCCGTGCAATAAAATATATTTAGTTCACCCCTTGGCGTGCCTTTCAGATCTTGAGTCTCTGTACCTATGTGTTGAATGTTTCACGCACGTTTTTTTACGTTCAGAACTATATTTCCCGACCGTTTTGAATGCAGATATATTATCCTGCAAAAATCTCCCAAATCAGAATCGTCCTCAGCAGTTTTTTGTTATGGTGAGTTGTTTAGCACATCCCATGTTTTTCTTTTGTTCCGTTGGTAAGTCAACAAGATCATAAATATTGTTATGGTAGTCAGGCAAACAATTCAGTTTTATAGAGCCTACTGTCATTTATAGCTTCACTGCCTAAAGACGTTGTAACTCCGACGAGAAAATTATTCGCAAGAAATGTTTGATTCGATTTTGAAGATTGATTGGTTTCCGATATCGGATTGTTTTTTATGAGTAGCCCGAATAACCTGGGCTTTGTTTATTGACCTGGGGTGGATTTGCTATTGGTTGAAATCGAAAACAAACAAATTTTTCCTTTTGACGATATCGTTGAAGTTTAAAAAACCTTTGTGCTATAATAGTCCTGATGCCATATCTACCTAAGTAGATATTTTGCCATCATTGGAAGCATCATCATCATCCACAGCCTGTTTTCACCCACTGCTGAGCATAGGCCTCTCTTTTCATGTGCCAATCCCCACGCTCCTGTACCAGCTTCATCCAGGCTCTACCCGCGATGATAACAATGTCGTCTGCCCATCTCGCCGCTGTACGACCGACGCTTCGTCTTCCAGTCCTTGGACGCCACTCGGTCTCTGCCTTACTCCACCTGTCATTAGTGCGCCTTGCCAGATGTCCTGCCCAACTCCATTTGAGTTCCATAACTCGTTTTCCGATATCGAAAACTTTCGATAGGGGCATAGATGCTCTTAATCTATAATATAAGATGTATCAGATGTATGTAGTCGGTCCCATAATGAACTGGCCTGATATAGTTCTACGTGACATGTCGCTACATGTTGTATTGCATTAAATAGTACGTTTATCGTGCACTTAATATAAGAAACACGCATCGACATGATTTCATGTCGATGCGTGCATTTGCTTAGTCTTAGTTTAACAGGCATTTAAATAACGAGAGTCGCGTATTTTTTCAAAATGTCGAAAACTGAGTATCGAAGTGTCATAAAGTTTCTGTTTAAAGAAGGTTTATCCCCTGCCCAAATAAAAGAACGATTGGATGGCGTGTATAAGGAGTCTGCCCCCTCCTATAGCACAGTGAAAAATTGGGTGAAAGAGTTTCGCCTCGGGAGAGAAACCGTCAAAGACATTGGCCACGACGGTCGACCTGTGGAAGTGCTCACTCCCGAAACGATTGCTCTTATCGAAGAGGAGGTTCTGAGTGACCGCCGTTTGAAGATTAGAGAAATTGCAGCTAGGCTTGGGCTCTCTAAAAGTACCGTTCATCGCGCGATCCATGAACATCTTCACATGAAAAAAATGAGTGCAAGATGGGTACCGAAACTTCTTTCAGGGGTACAGAGACAGGAAAGAGTGCGCTGCGCTTCGGAGTTTTTGGATCTTTGTGACGAAAACCCAAAGACTGTGATCGAGCGGCTAGTGACTGGTGATGAAACTATGATCTTGTATTATGATCCACAAAGCAAGCGCGAGTCAATGGAATGGCGTTATAAGGGTGAAAAGCCCCCTAGAAAGGCAAAGGTGCAACAATCGACTAAAAAACTGATGTGCACAATCTTTTGGGATTTTCAAGGCATTTTGATGGTGGATTTTAAAGAACGTATTACAGTCGTGAACGGCGAATATTATGCTTCTTTAATATATAAATTACGAGACAAGATAAAGGAAAAACGAAGAGGCAAGCTGTCTAAAGGTGTCCTGTTGCTCCATGACAACGCCCCTGTTCATACCGTGTTTCGAAGGATGCAGTTCGTCAATGCGGGTTCACAGAAGTTGAACATCCACCTTACAGTCCAGACATAGCCCCGTCTGACTATTATTTATTTCCAAATTTAAAGCGGGACTTAAGAGGAAGAAAATTTTCAAGCGATGAAGAGTTACAGGCGGCCGTCTTCAGTAATTTTGAGGATGAAAATTGTAATTATTTTTATAAAGGTTTAGAGATGTTGATTCACAGATGTCAGAAGTGTGTTTGTATTCATGGTGATTATATTGAAAAATAAAATTGGTTTCGTTTCATTTCCTTCATTGGTTCATAGTTAGGCCAATTCATTATGGGACCGCCTACGTATGTATGTTGATGGGATTAACCTAACATCACGCCTATAATCCACGAAGAGTTAGGCAGAGGTATAGTACACCTACATTTCACCAGACGGTGATGATGATAATTGATGTGAATATAGGATGTACGAGGAGGGATCAAAAAGTAGTGAGAACGACATACTCCTTGGTAAGAAAAAAAATAAATACTGGCAGGCATAGCTCAGATACATATTTGTAATACCTATTAATAAAGAAAAAAATCTTCGAATCTCTTTTGTTTTTTTCTGAATGTAGTCATTTGTTTGCTTCGTGTTGGAACGTGTTCTCGAAAATGGAGAAAAACGAAGTGCGAGCCGTTATTAAATACCTCTGTTTAAAAAAGTTAACGACGCAAGAGATTCATTGCGATTTGGAGGCAACATTAGGAGAGTCTGCTCCGCCGTATTCCACTGTCGCAAGGTGGGCTTCTCAATTTCGAGTAGGGAGAACGAGCACGGAAGACGAACATCGTTGCGGCCGTCCATCGACGTCGGTCACCCAAGAAAATGTTGCGAAAGTCGAGAAAATTGTATTGAGCGATCGAAGAGTTACCATCCGATACTTAATTAAAGAAACGGGCACTTCATATGGAAGTATTCAATCCATATTGAAACAATCTTTGAATATGAGAAAAGTCTCTGTAAGATGGATGCCGAGAATGTCGACAGTCAGAAACAAAATCGACTTGACATTTCGAAGATATTGTTGGACAAGTTTCAAGAAGATTCTGAAAACTTTTTGTCTCGTTTCGTAACAATGGACGAAACATGGGTCCATCATTTTGATCCCGAGACAAAACAGCAATCTTCGCAATGGAAACGGCCATCATCACCGATCCCGAAGAAGTTTCGTGCCGTGGCATCGGCTGGCAAGGTTATGGCCTCAATATTTTGGGATTCAGAAGGGATATTGTTGATTGATTACCTGGAGCGTGGAACCAGTATTACAGGCCAATATTATGCAGCTTTAATTCCTAAGTTGAGGAATGCCATCAAAGAGAAAAGGACAGGGAAACTTCGAAGGGGCGTGCTGTTTCATCACGATAACGCACGCGCGCACAGGTCGGCAGTTGCGATGGCTGCCATTCAGCAAGCTGGCTTCGAATTGGTTGACCACTCCTCTTTACCACCAGATCCGGCGCTTAGCAATTTTTATCTGTTCCCCAAATTGAAAGAATACTTAAGGGGAAACAGGTACGAAGACGATAATGAGGTGATGGATGCCGTGGAGAGCTTTTTGCAGGACCAAGACAAAACTTTTTTTTTGAAAGAGATTGAAGCCTTGGAAAAGCGCTGGACTCGGTGTGTAGAGAGACTCGGAGACTATGTAGAAAAATAAATTATTATGTTATCATAGTCATTATGTTCTATCTCATTCTCACTACTTTTTGATCCCTCCTCGTATATTGTCTGTGAAATCTGAATTGTAGTAGATATCTAAATCTGATAGTCTGAAGTAGATTTAAGCTAAGTTCTAAAGGGCTAAAGGATCGAATGTGCAATAAGGAAATTTAAAACTAAAGCTAAGCCCTTTTGCATCCAATAGGTATGCACATGGGCTTCCCCGTCGGCCTCTAATATTATCCATGGGTTACCTACAGGAAAAAGTGTTTTATATTTAGACAGCAACTACAAATCTATATTTAATGATTTACACACGTTCAACTACGCTTCGAGTTATTACGTCAATACAAAATGTTCTTACCTACTTCGAATTCGTTTTAATGGGAAGGGCCCCACCTGCCATCATAATCAGCCTATAATGTTCCCACTGCTGGGATACAGACCTCCTCTCTTCGTGAAGGAGTGGGCCGTACTCCACTACGTGGGCCCAATGCGGGTTGGTGGATGTCACATGTCTTCGAATTTTTTGTTCTGGGGCATGCCGGTTTCCACACGATATTTTCCTTCACCGTTTTGAGAACAGTGGTGATGAAATACTTTACACAAAGTAAAGTGCCTGCCTGGGTCGGACCTACAACTCGTAAGTCGCAGCCGTTTTCACTAGGCCACCACTGCTCAAAACATTAAATACTACTTTGTTGAGGTAAGAACAAGGATAAAACGTAATACCATTTAGATAAGACCAGTATTTATCATTTTAAGCTAAATTCGATTAAAACAAACCGTGATTTTAGCACTGATTTCACACTTTCAGATTTTGCTATCTTTTGTTTAGAGATGAGGTCTTTAATCTGTGGCAGAATTCGATATTGTTCCTGGCAATGTTACAGGTTCGTGCAAAGGACATTGTTAAAAATGGCCTATGAATCAACACGTATGAAACCTTTACAGTAATTACTAGTTTTTTTTAATAATTTACATTACAATTATTACAATAGAACGGACACTTCAGAATTTCGAAAACATTTTAAAAAGTAACTCACTTCCGTCTTATTCCCCGGCGCCATTATTTTTTGTTTCAATTTGACGTTTTGAGTAGGCAAAGGGCATTGTAGCTCATACAGCTAAGTCTTTGTACGCAGCGGTACCTATAGTGTGCACCGTAATTACAAAACTCGGCACTCTCAGCGCTGTGTCAAACGAGCAACATCAACATGTCAGTGTCATCATTGACAGATGACAGTTTGACTTTTGGGTAAACAAGCGAGATTTTATATTCGTAGTAAAATGCAATACTTACTCGTAAGTCACACAAAAATGAAACAGTCCAATGTCCTAATCTTATCATAACTACAAATAAATTAGTATAAAGAACGAATAGTTCTGACCACCTAATATTATGTAATGAAACGTTTAAAGATAAAATCCAATGTATTTTCACTAATAAACGCTAAGTTAGTATGTTTCTATTGGCCTGATATAACCTCAAAATTCGAAAGTGTTTTGGATTTTTTTAAATGCTCAGAAGTGTCCGTGATTTTAATTTAGTTTCAATTGATTATAAGCATTATTTAGATCACAGAAAGTAAATTCACTTCTCTGTTGCTTCTTAGGCGGACGATGTATGGACGCCGAGCATGTCCTTTGCTTAATTACCTAGAGTTGCTGTCCAAGCAGAACAAAGTTGTGCGCTAACAACTGCATTACAAACAAGTAGTGTTGCTAAGCCAGTCCTTCCAACGGATGATCCTTTTTCAATAGATCCTTAATTAATGGGTTTTAACATACATAACATCACGCCTGTAATCCCCGAAACCCGGCAGAGGTCCACATTTCGCCAGTTATGTTTAAGTCCCATATATTAGGGAACATATCCAGATTCTGGGCTGCTACTGGTTTTAGTTTCTGCTATATTTGATGGCTATTACAAAATGAATCGGTTAAACCATAAAACATTAATATGAATGAATTGCACCGACCCCAGCGTGGTTTGACCAGACTCGATTACTCGAATGAAGCCAAAGATTCACACTAGCCTCTGTAGCCTCATGTTTCATGGGGCTACAGAGACCATTGCATATCAAGGAGTAGACCGGGAGGCATAATATTATTATTGGCGCACAAAAGGATGCTGTCTATCCTCTATAAGTACATTATCTCTTGTCCCTTTACATCATTCACGGTCGCATGGTATGAGATTTCGTAAAAGAGGGAGTGACCGGAAGGCTAATTCTCGTGCTTAAAAAACCTTCAATTTCAATTCCGTCAATTCGGAATCTCATCTCAGCAACAATCAATGTCAAAAACTTGTCAAAATTGATGGAAAATTAGAGGTTTTTTTACAGATTGAGACCGAGATTAAAATGGGAACGTTCTTAAGGCTTCCTGTACATGACGCCGGAGCCATACTGACGCGGGACGCATGCTCGTTGCTTTACTATGTGACTTGGTCTCAATGCGGTGTACACGCGGCTCCGGTGCGGCGCATGGGCGATAAACTCAAACTCAAACTCAAAGCATTTATTTCAATTAAACCAATTACAGGCACTTTTGAATTGTTAAAGAGTCAGTCAGTTAGAAAATTGAAGCTAGTCGCCCATTCCAAAACGTAGATCTCTATGGAGAAGAATGGGCAAGAAACTCCATGGACACTCTTTTAAATCAAAATTGTTACAAAATCCTGGGTACATTGTTCTTGTTGATATTAATTCGTATACACAAGCATGCAAACATGCATGCTTTCGCGGACGCTAAACGAGACACAATAGAAGTTTTATTGTTATGACGTCTATAGACGTCAAGCTCCCGAATCTTCTACGCACTGTTCAGGCGATGAAGTCCAGATTTCAGGAACAATCATGGTTTCAAGACCGCTATAAATTCGATTCGATCTACGATTGGATTTTAACTTCGTTCACGAAATGAAGACGAAGTATCAATTTCAGTTGGCTGCAATTAAACTGTAATCAAGTTTGGACGGGATTTAGTACCGTGTTTCATTTCGGCATTGTACTCGTAATTTTCGTTTTATCGATTGTTCTGTTCGTTAAGGTTCAACTTTGGGGAGGAAAGTCTATTCCATCTTATGAGGAAGTTTTGCTTTTAGGACTGAATTATGTTGGACCGAATCCTATTGTGATTCCCCTAGTTTTTGTCAGTTTGTTCTAATCGTTGACACCTTATCTAAACTCTCACAAATCTTCAACTGATATGATAGTTTGTGCATGGTTTTAGACTTCTAATGGCTGCAGTATATATTTCACAGATTTTTCTAAGCTACACACCGGTGGATCGGTTCGTCTCCAAGCTCCCCATTCTATAACCAAAAATAGGATTCCAACATTACTGCAATGATTAAAAAGGAAAGCAATAGGCTCGCGCCCTGTTACATGGGATTTTAACATAACTGGCGAAATGGTGGTGTACTACACACCTATGCCACCACCCTTACAGCTTTGTCTAACCCTTCGGGGAACACAGCGTGGTGTTATGTTTTGTTATGATATAAAAGGTATAGGTACTATTCTTTTCAGTCATTGTTTTTATCATTCCAATGAAAATTGGTAACAGAAAGGCTCGACTACGTTTTGCAATCTGGCACCCGTAAAGCCTCGTTCAGTCCTTTGACGTGTAACGCTATTGGAAGATCAATGGATATTATTTATTTTCAAAAGGAGGTCCAGTATTCGTTATCATAAATTATGTAGATTGGAAAAGTCGTACTTAAATGGATTTTTATGCTTTGGGCACAATTTTCGTACGAATATTTGTTGCTAAAGAAATCATCAAACGCTTATTTTTTGGACCAGTTTTGTCTTTCATTTGGCTTCTTTCGCTCGAAGTAAAGCGTCTGAAAGAATGCAAAATGAATCAAAAGTGAAAAATTAATTAATTATTGAACCGATCCAACGATGTTAGATTTCGGCAATGGCCCATCTTTCACCGCCTACCGAATCCGAAAAATTAAATTAAATGAGGTGAACGTTCATACGATAAAATCACATAAGAATAAATGATGTCGTGTGAACGTAGAATGAAACAAAAATTAATATTCACTCGAGTGAAGCGTCTGATATCAGCTTATCAGAGATGTTCCACATCTTATGTGATTTTTTGTTTACGAAAGTTTAACAAGCACTTCAGTGGTACCGTTCTGGGTGATGTGCCCATGTGTTAACGTGAAACGACTCAAGAAGACACTTTACAGGGTTTTAAGAACTTTACGAGCTTCAACTGAACGCGTGAGACTAGATCGCGTAAGCCCAAGTGGAAGTTATATACACCACGTATAACGTAGATAACATAAAATTGAACATCAGATGGTTCAAGTTTAAGGACCTATAAAAATGAGCCGTTGTGATCGTTTTTGGTAATGAATAGATAGATTGTCTCCTGTCTTGCGAGAATTCTTGGAGATGGCGACTACTGACATAAGAAGTCCTTGGCAAATGCATCCAAAACACGCTGCGAAGACCTATTTTTTTATCCAACTTGGTTTTGTGCAAATGTGTTCTCGCATTAGTTGGCTTTGTCGATTTGTGGGAAACTCCATTTTCGGCATTGGTTATTTTGTTGGCACGCTTCATCATCTATCTTTTTCTATACATATTATAAAATGAAGTCGCTTTTCGTGTCTGTCTGTGTGACCACGTTGTTCTTCTAAACTGCACAACTGATTTTGATGCGGTTTTCACCATCGCTTAGAGAGTTTAAGGAAGGAAGGTTATGTGCATAAAATATATATAATTAATTAGTTTTAAACAATACATATAATAAATAAATATCGATGTTCTGTCAAGTTTTTTAATCCGTGCGAAGCAGGGGCGGGTAGCTAGTTATATTTTCGGTCTGGAACATATCGGATGACCTGCTTAGAAGGCGTACTGAGAACATGAAGCGATACAGAAAATCAGTTTAGTAAACTTACGCACTGAACAGGCAAAACGTAGACAGGCTTTGTTGGACCGTACACAGACGCAATGATCTGGAAACTAGGAACTAGAACAAGACTGATTTATCTCAGCAAAAATACTTCGATCATAATAAAACAAAACATAAAGTCATGCCTATATTTCCCGAAAGGCTAGGCATAGGTGTACAATGCTAATGAAATGCCCTACAGGGTCCGTAATTGTACCTTAGCTTTAAGCCCATTGTAAGATCTTCACACATTATGGAATGCAAAGAAAGATTATGAAATGAAATCGTTATCGTCAGATCCAATTTAAAATAAATACACATGTAATACAGTAGGTGCAAGAACACCAAGATTTCGCCAATCATGTAAGTCCTATGTAATAGGGGGCGAGCCTATTGCCATAATTCGGGCACACACCCAGACAACAGAATAACCCAATAACACTGCCCGACCTGGACGCGTAGCATGACCACCACAGAAATATGTTTTGTCGACGGAAGAATAGACGTTAGAAATCTTTCTACAATAAATGTCATTTTGTCTATTCCTGTGTCGACAAAACCCGTTTCTATGGTGGTCATGCTACGTGTGCTGGGAGTTGCGCTTGCGACCACTAGACCAACGAAGCACTTAGCAAAAAAACAAATTAATAAAATGAACTTATTGTCCATAACTCTGGTGCGGTGGCACTTAACTTGAAGCTATTGGGCTGCATAATAAATACCTTCTAAAGTAGTCTAAAATGTCTGAACAAATTATCCAGGCTCTAAATAAAAACCTTGGATAATACTAGTTAGTAAGCGTTTCTCTAGAAAGTTTCAACTCAATCCTAAAATTGGAAGTATGCCCAGTAAATGGTGACAAAG